>CM062816.1:1372931712-1374219212 GCA_031772625.1 Pinus tabuliformis | reverse complement strand
ATTGGTTTACTAGTTCAAAATTTTGGAATTTCTCGAAGTATCATGTAGCAAAATAGTAGTAATTTTATGTTATATTTTAGCACATGTTAATAAGCTTATTTCTAGTTTATTCCACTTGGATTTGAACTTAAAAACATCCAACTTAATAAAAAAAATTACCCCACAACATTTTCACTTGATTAACCTAGGCATTTGGGCACTTATATCAACTTACTAGTTCATTGCTCTGAAATTTCTAGTTTCTATTAGTAATTTTATACTATCTTGTAGCACATGTTAACGAGGCTCTTTTGAGTTTATTACACTCTGATTGATTCCTAAAAAATCTAATTAATAAAAAAAAATTCCCCATAGCATTTCCACTTGATCAGGTTAGGCATTTGATAGGTTAACTAGCTCACTAATTCTTGAATTTCTGGTTTTTAGAGTAGTAATTTTCTAATATTTTTTAGCACATGTTAACAGGGGTATTTTTGAGTGATTCCACTTGGATTGGAGTCCTAGGAAATTCTAATTAATAAATAAAAAATCCCATATCATTTTCATTTTATTTTCTTGGGCATTCGGCAAGTTAACTCGAGAAATAACAATCTTGTAGCAATTTGTTTTCGAGATCTTTCTTGCCCAGATTCACTCCAAATTCATGGTAGAAGTAAAGTGATAGCCTATGAATGCTATACTATACCTAGGGGGATCATATGGGGTATAGAGGGAGGTAACCAAGGGAATAATGCGATGTAATAATATCATAGGCCATAGTCAATAAATAAAGTGGTTAACCCACATTATGCAAGGGGCCACAAGTAGTTAGGGAATAATGTGATAATCCCATTGTAAGGGATGTATGGTACTGAGAGGCCCATGGTATTGTATGTATGAAGCCTATATAGAGGATATATACTCCCCATTAAGGATGTCAAGTATTGTTTGGTATTAACAGGCATTATCTTGTGGATTTTTCTCCTTCCTTAAAAAGTAATTGTATGGTGTTACCCTACCTCAAGGGTTCTAATATTAATAAACAAAGTATAAAAGCTTCATATGTTTATTAATATCAAAACCCTTGAGGTATGGTAACACCATACAACTACTCCTTAAGGAAGGAGAACACTCCACAAGCTAATTCTTTTCAATACCAAACAATACTTGACCTCCTCAATGGGGAGTCTCTAGCCTCTATATAGGCTTCATACATACAATATCATGGGTCATTACCATGGGTATCTCAATACCATACATCCATTACAATGGGCTTATCACATTATTCCCTAAATACTTGTGGTCCCTTTCATAATGTGGGTTAACCACTTTATTTATTAACTATGGCCCATTGTATGATTACATCACATCATTCCCTTGGGTACCTCCCTTTGTACCCCATATGATCCCCCCTAGGTATACTACACACAACTTCCAGGCAAAGCTAAATGGTACACCAAAGAGAAGGTGTAGGAAATTTTTCCTCACCTCATTCATTAGAAGATTTTTGGACCAAAATCCTCCCAAAATGAGGAGGTGTGATCCACATTGGATCATTATATTGTTTTTCATCCATGTTGTTGCTTTCAGAGTGGAAAAAGTGGAGGAAGCAACTCACAAGATCGTTTTTACCGATGGGACCCATTTTGGCAAGATAAGGTCTAAAATATTCTGAGAGAGTTTTGAGGTATCAAATGACGTTTTTTGGAGGTAAAACTTTATCGTTATAGCATAGCACCTTTTTTTCTTATTCTACGCAAAGATACCTTTCCAAAAATAAAGGAATGTCAATCAGAGTCTATATGTGAAAGTTATGCCACTCAAAATTTGACCTTCCTATTTTCACCACCATATTTCAAGAGGATGCCACGTCAACCCCCATACTTAATGAAAAAGGGGCTAGCCATATGATTATGATGTAGAATACTCTAGAAGAGTATGTATTGTAACTTTGGTTAAGAGATAAGGTAGTCAAACCTAACCACTAGTATGTTAACATGTTGTGTTGGAATCGAGCCACTAGGAGGAAAAGGGATTCCATACTTTCGAGTCCATTTGTTCCATAACTGAGAAAAAATAGCCAAGAGGGATAGCAAGATTTATGCATTGTAGCAACCACGGGCCACAGTCCATACTTCTTTATACTCACATACATATTTCCATTCAAATAAAGAGAGCAGAGCAACCTCAACCTCACCTTCCCGCTAGGTTTTTCTCCCCAAAGGGTTACTAGTGCATATCTTGTGCCAAATGTGTGTGTGAGCTTCTATTTTGTCATTCTCTATTTGCTACATAATTTAATTTTCATGAATGCTCTATTAACAATAAATCTACATATCCAAAAATCTAATAAAACTACAATAGTGTAGAATTTCATATTTTAAATATATTTTATCAAATATGTTCTGATGGACTGTCCAATGGAATATCCACGACAATTTATGAAACATTTTCTTTTGTAGCACTAGATGAGAACCTTTCCTGATTCTATTTACCACATAGAAAATGTTCATAAAAATGAAAATCTAGTATGCAATTAAACATACCTTCAACCATACCTTTACAGGAAAGATAGTGAAATCATAGCCTATCATATTTCTTGATATTTTGGTTGATACTTTTATGGAATGCATTCTATAAAATGTCGTCCAAAATATAGGCTCAAAAAGTTGCTACCAAAAATGATCTTCGAGAGTTAGGGTGGCCTTATGTAAAGAACGCAAATCATGGAAAATATCATTTCATTCTAGTCGTGCCAATGTAGATAAAAGTATGATCATAAAGTTAGATATGGCCAAAACTATTGATAGAGTCAAGCATTCTTTTCCTTTCGAGTTTTTGTCAAAATTTAGTTTTTTTATAGCATTTATTCAATGAGTTTTCACCCACATTATTTCACCTGAGATTGATCTACTAGTTAATTGGAGATCCACCACCTTCTTCAAGGCTAATAGATAGTTAGGACAAGGATGTCCATTTCCCCCTTGTTATATAGTATTGTGGGTGAGTCCCGTGACAAGGAATTGGAATTTGAAAGGCACTCAGGAAACCTCCCTCATATTAAAGTGGTGCACAGAGAGAGGACCATAAACCATGCTCAATTCCCTGATGACACAATTTTATTTGGGGGCACCTACTATTATAGCTGCCAGATTTAAGAAGGTCCTTGATCTATTTATTACTATCCCTAGGAGAAAAGGCAATCATATTAAGAGTGATATCTATGCGTGGAATGTTAGTAAAAGTCTCCTGCAAGAGACTTGTAGAATATGAATGTTTCCTCATCAAGAAAAATGGACCTCTTTCAGTTTCTTGAGATGCCTATCAACTTGTCAAATTATGTTGCACAATCATGACAATGTGTTCTCTATAGAATTAAGGCCAAATCTCTGTTGTGATAGTTTAGTTAAATTTGAATTGGTCAAAATCAATTTACCATGGGGTGTTTTTTAACTATGGGTTTTGGTAACCCATGGTATGCTTTGTAATGTAGATTATCTAAACACATGAAGACAACATTCATGCATGGGGATTTGAAAGAATAAATCTACGTGAAGAAGGTAGAAGGATTTGTTGTGAATGGAAAGAAAGAGCTATTGTGTAGGGTAAAAACGTCCATGTATCAGTTAAATTAATTACCAAGGATGTGCTATCAAAAAATTGATATTTACATATTGGGACTTAGCTTCACAAGAAGTAAAGTAGATCACACTGTATATTTCAAATTAGTTGGTGATCAAGTTGTTTATTTGATATTGCATTTGGATGATATGTTGTTGATTGGAAATGATAGGGAAACCATATGGAAAGTAAAAACTTACTTTCCTCTAAATTTTACAGGAAAGATCTCGGTGCCAAAAATATCATCTTACACATAGAAATTAAAAGGGATTGGGAAAACAAGAAACTTTGATTGAGTTAGAGGAAGTATGTAGAGACTATTGTAGAGGTTTAATATGCATAAATGTAAATAGATAAAGGTGCCTATTCTTGTAGGTGCAAATTTATTTGCATATTAGTGTCCCAAGACAAAGGAAGAGGAAAAATGCATGAATCGTGTTCCATGTGTCAATGTAGTTGGAAGCCTGATGATGCAATTATTTGTACTTGACCACATATTGCACACGCAATGGCAGTATTAAGCATGTATATGTTAAAACCAAGGAAGGAGCATTAGAAAACAATAAAGAAGGTTTTCGAGTATTTATGTAGCACTACTAGCTATGGATTGTGCTACCAAGGAAGACCTAAATTACATAGAGTGTTGGACATAGATGGTTTAGTTGATGAAGACTAGGCTAGAGATCTAGACCACATAAGATATATAAGTGGGTATGTGTAACCTATTTGGAGGAGAAATCAGTTGGATGAGAAAAATACAATCTACAATGGCATTCTCAACTACATAAGCTAAATACATGGCAACCCATACAAGCAAGGAATAAATATGGTTACAAAGATTCACGGGGCTTCACTAACAAAGCAATACCATATCACGTGCATTCAATTGGGGCATAAAAAATGAGGAAAAAAATGAAATTATATATTGAACATATAATAGGGGGGTAAAGGGTTTTTATATGTTGTATAGGAATATGTATATTATAAGGTATTGTTTATACAATACATTGGCCACAAGGAGGCAAAAAATAAGTGGGCTAGAGAAACAGAGGTTCAGGAGTATTGTAGAAGTATCGAGAGTGGGAGGGAGAATGAAAAAACTATGGTAATATTAGGTCGATAGTAGCCCAATGTCACTTTTAGTTTAATAATTTAACATTACCATGAATTTCATATCAATATTAGTCATCTTTTTACTTAAATTTTTAACATTACCATGAAATGACTCAGGATGTTTGAGAGTGGTTCCGACCTCATTAGATTTCATATGGACAAAATAGAATTTTAGATCTCACTCAAAATCTAGCAGTCTTATTTGTTTTTTAGGATTTGAGGAATGGGGGTATTGCAATGTTTACATTGGATTTTGTAATATACTAGGGTATGGAACTCATATTCAATCAAGGGAACCAATCCCTCTATGTACCTTAATGTTAGTGACCATTGATTTTCAAACTCCTCTATCATGACCCTACTATAAATGTACCTGTCACTCAAACAAAATATTGACTTGACATGCTATGTTATTTCCATCTTATGTTAATGCTTAGAGGGTGATATTAATGACAAAGATCCCAAGATAGGCAATGATTTTGATGATATGTAGGTATTTGTTGTAGTCTGATTTTTGTGGATGTCATAGGCCATCCAGAGCCTATTTTTTGATGTATTTTTAGTTAAGAGATGTGTTTCACTCGATGCTATTTTGGTTATGCGCACCCTTATGTGCTATATAAATGAGACCTTGTAATTTGTGGACTTGTGTTTGATGAATATTATAACTACTAGATGAACGATGTTATATGGTTTAATCCACGTTTTCATGTTTTTATCACAAATTCATCATTCTACAAGTTTTTTTTGACATATATGCATACAAATATATAAAAATATATATTATATAAAATTCACTCCCAAAGTTGTTCCCAACCTGTGAGCTTTTGAAATCTCACTCATCGCTCCTACTTCCACTCCCACTTCCCACTTTTATTCTCACTTCCCGCTTCCACTCCCACTCCCAAGAAACCTTGATCTAGAAAAAGCATGGATCACATTACCAATATCTCTATGATCTATGTATAATGTGTGTGTTAATTATTTTTTACCTATTTCTTAGCTAGTCATCCTCCCAATGATGGGGCACTAAACAAGACAATAGATATGACACCTTCACCCTTTCCTTATATTAATGATGAATAGGTTGAACGAAAGTGAAGGATACAGTGATACCAACTATTTCTTGGTAGAGTGCACATGCATGCCACATGATATAGTCAAAATGACTATTGCTTGGAAGAGGGTGCATGCATGCTAAGGGCGCATATGTCACACCTTCAATTAATTCCAATTTAAATGTTGTTTCAAATTTAGAAATTTTAGTTTTTGATAGATTCATTCTATTATTTGAGATTTTGTTTTGTTATTTATAGCATGCATGATATATTATTACTAAGAGGTTGTAGATACTTAGTCAATTAGAATACTTATGCATGAGATATTCCCATCTTAGTTAGAGGACACGGATCTCAAGGAAGGGATGCGTGCTAGCATGCTCTAGTTCATATTTTGATGGAGATACACTTACTTATACTCTTACCATGCAACTATGGTGCACTAGGTGATCTAGTTAGGGCTATGATTTGACAAAGTCCAACTAGATAGCATTTTGCATGTGTCAATATTCATTGTACTTTCTCTCCTATTCCTATTCTATAAGAAAGATAAAAGGTATGTCATTGTGATGGTTATCGAGTTTTTGTTTTGAATTGTTGTAGTGTATCTTTTTCATTATTTAATAGAAGATAGATGCAATTGAGAGTTCAAATCCATGTATTTTCCATTCAAATTTTCCAAATTTTGTATTTGTAAATCAACCAACTTATATCTCCCTCCTTTTCATTGAAACTTTGAAGTTTTCATCTACCTAGTATTTAGGTTATTCTTTCTAGGTGCAAAATCTTCTTACCATTGTTAATAAAAATAAAGGGATATAAATGTAAAGGGGTATACAAAATGTTAATGAAAAAATGGGTACCTATAATATCTAGTGAAAGTAGGGGGTTTTTAAATTTGGAAGGTGTAGTGGGTTCGCATTGGCAGGGGGTTAAATAAAGTGATTTTTAGAGGTATTTTCCAATATGTAGTCAAATTAAGGGTATTGTTTAGTATGCCATGAATGCACGTGCTATGTTAGAGGTTCATTGAGTGAAACGCCAATGCAAAGATTGTGATCAAGTATTGGATTGCTACAATGAGTTGTATGGATATATTATGATAGTTAAAGTGAAATCTTCCTGGAAAAGTGATCCAGATCTTTTAACTTCAAGGATGCATACAGAAATGCATATAAAAGAGCATACATAACCATGTAACTTAAACAAATGGAAAAGAAGCGGAAATCATAAAGCAACCATGAGATCAAAGACACAACGATTTGATTATGAAATTCACCCAACGTGGGCTACATCTATGGGCCCTGCTCAAAAGTGGGGAGGCCTTCTTTCATTAAGTGGAATCAAAGAAATTAGTTACAAACAACTTTACAAAAATTACCCTTATACCTCCAATTCGGATGATGGTCTAAAAATGGACCTCGGTTGGAGAAACGAACTACATGGTTGGATTCCTAGTGTGAAAACATGAAAAATCAACTATAAACTTGTCCAATTCTGACAATGGCACCTCTAGTCCTTAAGGGAATCTTTTCAACATCTAAGAGATTCCCTAGCTCATGGTTTTGGCCCTCCTTGCCGCTCAAGGTTTCGCTCGGCTCCTCTATTTTCGATCTTGTTCGAATGGGTGAATGAGTGTTTAAATACAAATGAGCGGCGTTAATTTTAATTTGGGGTCATTGGACCGTTGGCAACAAACGTTAAAGTTGGTGGGGGGAAGTCGGCGATTCCAACCCCCACCTGACCAACATAGCACATGGTTACAGTTTTTTTTTATGGTTCGGCGTTATATTGTATTTGGGGCCGCCCGTTGTGGGTCGACCCACATGGGTTGGGTGGGTTCAGACCCCGCCGACTCCCTTCCATGCAACACCTTTGTAATGGAGTCGAAATATAGCCGTTGGGCCGGGTCTAGGTCACCCGCGGCCCTGACCTATTGTATTTTGTTTTTATATATAATATACATTAGCATTGGCAGGGGTAGCAGCCCACCACCCCATTTAATATTTTTTTTGTTTTTTATAATACAATAGTTTAAATTTTCCCACCGGAAAATAAGGGTTACTTGAAAAATTAAGTAGGCAACAAATCCGCGTATTCCAACCGCTGGATTCTATGCACTGAGATTCTGCCAATTTATTGCCTCGTTAGTCTATGACTTGGCCAAGTTAGACTAGAACTTTGACCAGCGATAACTTGAGCATACGAACTCGAATTTGAGTGTCATTCACACCATTGGAATCAAGGAAACGAGCACTACGATATGGTCCTAGTTTAAATTTCATATGTTGACTTTTATTTTTGAGCTATTTCAAGGCCACTTGTATTTTTAGATCCACCTAGATACTTCCTCCCCTCTGAGGAGATTTTGGTCCTTCAAAATCATGCACACATCTTGTACACTCCATGTGTCCTTGTCATGCCACACTTTCAACATCTGCATTCCATGAAAATCTTGTACATACTTGCAATCACATACAAAAACACACATGACTCAAACAACCCCATGCTTATCAAGAGTTTATAACACACACTCTTTGGCTAAGTTTACATTATAATATAAAAATTGGGATGGGGTCCCTAGGGTCAATTTTGAGGTAAAAGCCCAAGTTTTATGTAAAAATATGTAAAGTCTCCGCAAATTGTGGTCATGGAGCGCATAGATAGTTAAAGAGTCAAAAAGGGTTTCACCCTTCATTATGTAAGTTAGGTCAGCTTTTTGAATATCTACCCATGGTCCGCGGACCATAGGATTGTATAAATAGGTGTGTCTTAGAGAGTCTAAGGAGGATATTGATGAAGATGGATGTAATGGGTCAATAGAAGGAAGATTGTAGAGGTATTAGAGGAGGAAAAAGGCTCTACAGCTGTGTGCGCAGAGGCCTAGAGTTGAGTCCACAGTTGTGTGTGCAGGGAAGCCTTTAGTCTGTAAGATGAACTGAAGATTAATAAAGAAGATTATTACAGAAATACCTGTGCTTTACCTATTTACTTCTATTATGTATGAATGCGCTTTATGTTGTGATGAATGATGGGTTTATGAAATAATGTTGTATTGATGCGCGACTTTACTGGATCTATATTGTTATGTGAACGTAATTGACATTAATGGTTTACGTGAAGATTATATCATTGTATGTTAATGTTATCAAACACTTAAGTAGATTTGAGTGAATACTCGGTTAAGAGTAATTTTGATGCGCGTAAGTCATTAATTTACCTATTCAGGGTCCGTGAAATCCAGTCATAAACTTTCGCGAAGGTCTAGAGGTTAATTAAAGGAAGTTACATCGATAAGCCATAAAGGCCTATCAATCTGCATGAAGGCAGATTTAGGGCACAAACGACATCACACTTATCTCTAGGTGCAGAAACTTAGTTCCAGCATCCCCCCGTACTGATTCGAGTGAGACTTAAGTCCGCGCTCCACGGATTGATGCCGAAAAGGCTAGTAGTGTAGGGATTTGCTTGGTGCAACTAACTCTGAACCTGGGTCAGGACCCACTAAGCCAACAAATGGTTTCATTACCAGGACCGAGATCTGCAAGGAATGTGTGATGTCGCATCACTGGAATCCGACAAAGAAAGAAATTCAGAATTGGTTGGATAGAAAGATCCATGAATTCACGACACAAGAGAACATAAATCCGCGCCTGACAAAAGAACAGTGATTGGATAGATATCCGTACACAAAGATACATGAAATTTTCTTCTGCACCTTCTCAATCGAACTATACGAGTGGATTGCCAAATTAGCCAACAGCCAAGGAAGGTGGAGGTTTGACAATCTGATAGTGTGGACCCTGAAGCTCGTGCGAAGGTTGGAAGCTTCTGAAGATAAGATCGCGTGCGTCGTTGATCACTGGCTTGATCGAATCATCATAGGATTTGTTATAGAGTTCGTGGTCAACACCTCAGTCAGTTACAGTGAAGCAGAGCGACGTGTCTTCAAAGGACCGCAAGGTAAGTACTTGAGATCTTTGAATACTTAGATTAAGATGATCTTATGTGAAAAGCGGGTTATGCCACTGCCTTGATGTTTGGATCAACATGAAGTGGACAATTCTTTAGAAATCAGGAGAGAACGGGTCCTTAATATAGCCCATTGATAGAACCTACTTCGAGTGATAACGAGGGAGCGGTATTGGCCTCACCACGAAGCACTATATAGTTGATAAGGCAAGGATTTCCATGAATACCTCATCCACCCACACCACCTCCACCTTCACCTCCACAGCATACACCTTCACCCACGCCACCACCACCTCTGCCACCATTCAACATATAGAATACCATGAAGTTGCCCGTTTCCAAGGGCTTGGCAAGTGAGGACCCCGATCAGTTTTGGTTTGTTGCAAAGGCTGTATTGATGGCACAGAATATTAAAGATGATCATATAAATAAGGCGCAGTTGGTTACTGATTTTCAGGATCACGCACTAACATGGTACATTAAATACTGCACCGATAACCCGTTGGCATCATTAGAAGACACTCAGACAGCTCTAAACAAGGAATTCGGTAAGCCCAAGTCTGAATCATAATTAGCCATTGGATTCAAGGAAATCATGATGAGGCCCGGCGAAACGCCCTGGGAATTAGATCAAATATTGAAGTGCCAGATCCGCGAAGCTAATATGAATCTCATCGATAGTCAACACCTCGAATGGTTTGTAGCCTCGCTCCTGGCCCACCTAAGGGTTGCTTTATCACAACAAAAGATAGGGACCCAAGCGGAATCCCTCGAAATTGCAATGAGATTGCATGAAATGCCTATTTAGGATGTTGCTTTGAGAGTTCAGCATATTCACGCGAAATTGTAGAATCTCTGCTTGGAATTACAGAGCTTGAAAAAGGAAAAAGCGGCTTGGTCGAAGGTGCGCGAAGAAGTTTGGTGCCTCAAATGTAAAATCCAGGGGCATGATAAATATCACTACCCTATCTTCGCGAATTATATTACAAGAGGAGGGTCAATGCCTCTGAGGCAGGAAGCTTCAACAGGACCAAGTACAGGGCCTGCGCTATGGTGCATTATTTATCAGGTGGCTAGAAAACATGTTATAGATAATTGTCATTTGCTACAAAAGTTTTTACAGATGCCGCAACAATTATTCTATAATTTTTGTAAATAGGTGGTCCATGATTAGCATAACTATCGTAGCTATGAATTGATGATGGAAAGAACGCTCGTGTATTGAATGCAAATAGAAACTCGGCCTCCAGATCAAGGCGCTGAGGAAGTGCACGGAGGATATTAGGGGCGCAGACAAGGCCAAGGGGGAAGAGGAACTGGTAGAGGTCGGGGACAAGTTATTTGCTATAATAGCGAAGTGCCAAGCCACTACGCGTGGGAGTGTACGAGCCAGAAATGCCCATCATGTCAATATTGTACTTAGTTTGACCATGTAATATAAAAATACCCTATATCGATAGCTAAGATGCAGGAGAAGAAGGTGCAACCTCAGAAACCTACCCAAAATTTACAAATGATGAGGGTCAAGCCCCGCGAAGAGGATCCCCATGTGAATATTGTGCTACAAAGCGGAATGATGATTGATGATGGTAAAGGAAAACAACCTGAAGAAAGTGAATGGGTATGTAAGGATCCAGAAAAAGAAGTTGGGTTTGACCTGGATAACGTGAAGGAAACATTCATGGAAGCAAAGAAAAGCTTTGCTGAGGCCTCTACCTCAGGAACTCGAGACAATCTTTCTGAATAAGTTGACCCCTCCATGCTTACTACCTTCTTGGAGACTTGTATGAAGCTGCTACGCGATAGCAAGGCTGTAAAAGGGCTACAAGAACTGATAAATAAGTGTGCTGGTAAGGAAGGTGCTCCTGAAGGACACCTCACAGTCAAAAAAATAGGAAAACACAAGATGAGAACAGGGCGCGAGATGAGACTCACCGTGCAAATAAGAGACTATGAGACGGACCAATTTATTTTGGATCTAGGGTCAGATGCAAACGTTTTTCCTAAATAGACATGGGAAAGAATGGGGGGACTTGCGCTACAGTGGTCCCCGATTCAATTGAGGATGGAAAACTAACAGAAGATTATCCCTATGGGGCAATTGCATGGAGTGATCGTAGATATAGAAGGAGCAAGCGCGCTGGTCGATTTTGAAGTGATAGAGATTGTTGATGATAGCAATACATATCTCGTGCTCCTGGGAATCGATTGGGCTGTCGACATGAGTGGGGTAATCAATTTGAAGAAGCGAACAATGTCATTTGAAAGGAAATCACTCCGTGTGGTAGTCCCACTGGACCCTGTAGAAGGACCACGCAATACTGAACTGGTCTGCGACAAAGATTTAGACCAAATCTAGAAGATAACAGCGCGAGACCAAGACTAGGTTAATCTGACAACTGATGGATGAATTGCATGGGACCGTGAAAGTTCATGTACATCAGATTCAGATGAAGAGTTGGAGCATTGGCAGAACAGGTTGCATGAAGTATCCACACTGCGCTGCAACATGATGACCAAATCGTTGCGTTGTGTGTCGCCGTAGGTAAGAAATTTGCCTTATTATGATGGTTTAACTAGCGTGGATAAATTTTTGGATGCTTTTGAAAGAGAAGTTCCATAGGATTACCGCTTTCACGCGTTGAACTGGGCACTGCGCGCTACGCTTGCTCTGTGGTGGGGTACGCACAAAGACAGCTTTGATGAATTGCGTGACTATAGAAGGGTGATGAGAAAGCGGTTTGGTCAGCCTAAGGTATGAGTAACGGAGAAGTATGACGGGAGGAATGATCTGCGCAGTCACTTGGCCAAATGGACTAAGGTTTATGGAACGGAGCCTGTTGGTATCAATTTATGATTGACTATTTCACGTAAGAATCCTCTTTTGCTCATCATTTCTTACCATTTAACCTCTATATTTCTTCCATAACCTTTGGAAACTAAATGGAATAATGTCATTGTCATTATTTTTATCTTGAAATTAATTTTTGAAATTGTTGTGTTAAAATTGAAATTTTTCAAAAAATTACAAGATGTTGTAACTTCCTGTAATCGCTCCATGGTTTAACATATTGCATATAACAGGATGGAAAATTCGAAGACTGTGGGCATGAACCTAAATGTAAAAATATGGTGGATTACCTATCCACTTCTGGATTTGAAGAATATAGGTGGACGGTCAACGCTGGTCAAACCCAACCACTTTAGCAAAAATTCCAGATTTTGTGAACAGAATTTTCTATTTTTGAGATTTTTGCCTAAATGGAAGATCTATTCCAGTTCGACCTCCTTTGATGTAATTAATAGGATCTTATTAGAATAATAAGGAGTATGAATAGCTTCTTTTTGTTATGGAGATTTATGATAAATAACTCAAAGGGAGAACTATGTTATTAGTTAGTTTTGGATATATGAAAAACTTGGGAAACATAGTTGATATACTTTTGATTCTTAGACTTAAATACAGAGCTACAATATTGAGTTCATATTATGCTTTCAGATCCAATAATCTTCTTCATTTGAGTTAGCTTACAATGTGCTTGCAAAGTGTGGAAGGGCCCCCACTACGGAGCTGGTCCACTCCTTAAGTTTTCTTCATAAATTGCATATATGAAGCTTACCTTGGAATAATGAAGATTACCTTGAAGTTAGACGCGAAGCCGATTAAGCAGAGGCCATATGGCCTTAATCCCAAATACAAGGAAAAGGTCCACTTGGAGTTGGATAAGATGCTTGAGGCGGGCATTATTGAACCTATGGAAGAATCTGGTTGGGTGAGCCGAATGGTAGTCCAGGAAAAGAAGTAGAAAGGAGAAATAAGGATCTTTGTAGATCTTAGGAAACTCAACAATGCTTGCGTTCATGATCCTTTTCTGACACCCTTCATAGATGAAGTACTGGATAATGTTGGAGGGTAGGAGGCCTATTCATTCACTGATGGGTTCTCGGGATACCATCAAATTAAAATCACGCCAGAAGATAGGAGTAAGACAACCTTCATGATGGAATGGGGTTGTTTCCAATATACAATAATGTCGTTTGGACTCAAGAATGTGTCGGCAATCTTCTCACGTGTAGTCATTGTGGAGTTCAAATAATTTATTCACAATTTCTTGGAGGTGTATTTTGATGATTGGACAATGTTTGGGCTAGTAAAGCGCCATGTATCTAGTTTACGCTTGATGTTGGATACATGCCAAAGGTATCAGATTATGCTAAACCTAAAGAAATGCTTGTTATGCGTCCCTTTTAGAATCTTGTTGGGTCATGTGGTGTGCAAGCAAGGATTAATGGTGGACCCTGCTAAGATCGCGGTCATAATTAATTTGGAGGTGCCAAGAAGTGTCAAATAGTTGCGCGCAATGCTAGGTCATACTGGATACTATCGAAAGTTCATCAAGAGTTATGCTCAGATTACTGTGCCCATGGAAAAGTTGCTAAAAAAGGATGCTACATTTTTTGGAATGAAGAATGTCAACACAGTCTGGATGTCTTGAAGGATAAAATGGTTACCACACCGATCTTGGTTTTCCTGGACTGGAAGAAAGAAGTCCATGTGCATGTTGATGCCTTGTGTATTGCGTTGGGAGCAATGTTAACATGGGCCAGTGGAGGGGAGATGGATCATCCTATAACATTTGCAAGCAGGAAGTTGTCAAAGGGAGAAAAGAATTATTCGATGACAGAGCGCGAAGGGTTGGATATGGTGTACGCGCTCCAGAAATTCAGACATTACCTGCTAGGCGGACATTTCAAGATGTACACAGACCATTCTACATTAAAGTATCTAGTCAATAAGCCTGTGTTGGGGGGGGAGGGGAATATGCAGATGGCTACTATTGTTTAAAGAATATGATTTTGAAGTAATTGTGAAGCCAGGAAGATTGAACACGGGACCAGACCATCTGTCGCGCATTGAAACAAGAGAGGAGCCTACCAATTTGGAGGAAGGGTTGCCTGACGCGTAGCTCTTCATGGTGCATGTAGCGGATAATCACTTCACAGATATTATCCACTTCATAACCACAAGGATGGCTCCAGAGGGATATACCAGTCAACAGAAGAAAGAATTAGTGGTGCGCGCGACAGACTTTTCGGTCATTGTGGGCCATTTGTATAAGATGCGATCGGATGAGATACTTCGATGTTATGTGCCTGATTTTGAGTGAAATAGTATCCTCGTTGAAGCTTATGGAGGAGATACGGGAGGGAATTATGCAGGGAAAGAAACAACACAGAAGATTTTGCACGCTAGGTTGTGGTGGTCGACGTTGCATAAAGACTCTAAAGCATATCGTAAGGAACGTGATGCATGTCAAAGTACAAGTAGGCAATCGCAGAGGGATGAGCTGCCTCTAAATCTGCAGGTGTCATTGTAGCGATTTGAGAATTGGGCAATTTATTTTGTAGGACCAATTCAACCCCTAGGCAAGAAAATTGGTGCACATTATATCATCACCACGAGAGAGCATTTGACCAGATGAGTAGAGGCACAGCCTATTAAAGACTGTACAGGGGCAACAACAGCAAAATTTTTGTTTGAATATGTGTTGACCAGGTTTAGTTGCCCAAAGGTTTTAATGAGTGATCGCGGTACACATTTTCTTAATGAAATGATCAACGTGCTAATAGAAGAGTTCCAGGTTTACCATCAAAAGAGTACGTCATATCATCCTCACGCCAATGGAATGGTTGAGGCTTTTAATAAGATATTGGAGAATGCACTGACAAAGGTTTGCAACACGCAACGGAATGATTGGGACGTGCACATACTAGCAGTGTTATGGGCTTAGAGAACTACTTGTAAAAAACTTACTAGTCAGACACCTTTTAGGTTGGTCTATAACATAGAAGCTGTGATGCCTATGGAGTAAATTGTGCCTAGTCTACGCATAGTGGCTTTCACAGGAATGGCAAACCGTGGAGACTTAGAAGAACTACTCGCGCAACTAAAGGAGCTTGAGGAAGATAGATTTTTGGTTGGATTCCATCAGCAGGTTCAGAAGGAACGTGAAAAATCTTGGCACGATCGACACATCAAACTACGCACCTTCAAGGTAAATGATTTGGTTTTATTATATGAAAATAAGTTTGCTAAGTTTCCAGGGAAGTTTCAGATGCACTGGTTGGGACCATATGTCATCAAAGAAATTACAGATGGTGGAGAAATTTATCTCGCGAAGTTGAATGGAGATCCATTTCCAGGAAGGGTAAATGGAAGTCGATTGAAGCCATACACGGGGGGATCTGGACCAATGACTACATGATGGTAGCATAGTCTTAACGCTCTAGGTAGCTACAAGAATGCTTGAGACTATAAACTACACTGCCTGGTTGGTGGAACTACGTGACAAGAGGACTGTGCGAAAAAGGTTGGTGTCACAGTACCAGAAGAGGCATGAAGCGAGTTGCGCGACAGAGGGAGGTACCGCACAGCATAGCCAGAAAATGACCGTTATAGTCACCATTCATGATTTGACTGCCAAGAGACGGTTAAGAGGAGCGGGGGAGGGGGGGCAGCATTTAAGGCATTTAAGGTTGAAATATTTGGAGATCTACCGCCAAATCAAAATTTATGGATGCATTTTGGGGGGAACGATCAAATTTGAATTTGAATTCGCTTATAAATTACACGTGGTCATCCAGCAAAGAACACTTTGCATCCTTATAATTTTTGTGTTGTGCTGTCAATTGCCTATGAATCACTCGTATTGGGAGGATTTAGTCGCGAGCCCTGCATTTTCCAAGTTATCAAAGGTAAATCAGATATTCATCCTAGAAAAGATGCTAGGACCAAGCCCCGCAGAAACTATGAGTACTAGTGGGGATGTCGCTTCTGAGGGAGCTGCTCTAGAGGTTGTGAGCATGGAGGCTCCAGCAGAGTTCGCCTAGGTCAAAACCTACACCGGTGCGGGAAGTCCCAAGGCCATGAAAGACAAGGAGAAGAAGCCAATGTCGGTGCGCGAGTCACCAAGGAAGCATGCTACTACCCAGGCCCAAAAGAAAAAGAAACAACCAGTGAAGGATAATGGGAAAGTGGTGGATTTGGAGGCCAAAGAGAGCATGGAGGATATACATGCTGAGGGCATGGAGCCTGTCTCCAAATTGCCGGAGTATATCCCTCCACGTAAGGGAAAAGTGAAGGTCTCTAAGGACCCAAATGCAGGAAAATTCCTCTACTGGGATTTGGAGGACCATGAGAGGTTCCCCCACCTTGCAACAGAGAACTATATGAAGAGGGTATATTACAAGGAATTAGGTGTCACCGCATTGGAGCTTGTGGAGTGGATTTGTGGAGTGAATCAATCAAGGTTGTTGAACCTATTGTGGGTGATCCACTACCACTGCTCCAACATCAACCTCATTGTCATCAAGCAATTGCTGACCCTGGTGCATGATAGATGTTTATGGCTGAGCGAGCCAATCCCGATTACAGATATGTTGATCCACTGGATCATGCTCTTGCCACACTCATGGTTGAATCCGGCCAAGGAGTTTGGTCGAAAGATGAGTGAGCACGACCTAGTAGAGAAGATGAAGGAAAAGTTCAAGCTGGTCAAGAAGCCACGTGGGTATTCGATCACATCCATCACCGACCCTACGGTTGCTACAGAGATCTTAGCCGACAAGGTCATGGGAAAATTTCACGTGGACAAGGTTCCGGTTCCCATAATTTCATTGGTTGCACAATGCACGAAGGGCGTGCAATTCAATTGGTCACGCTACCTTTGTGGCGAGTTCCTCGCGAATTTTCGCGAGGCGCAGGATGAGACCAAAACCTTCCACTACGCGTGGTTATTTCTTTCCATCGTGTTAGTGGCTTGGTACCTACCAGAGGATAGTCGATTTCCTCCTGTGGACAAAGGATTGCTGGAGGCTGCCCAATTTGCCTCCCTTTGGGCCATAAAGGACGTTGTGCGGGCCACGGAGACCAAAGTTTTCTAGGTGTTGATGGAGGCGAGCATTCGCATGGCCATCAACCAGAAGCCCCAGCTATCCCCAACAGTGTTTGAGTAGCTAGCAGAGTACACAAAGTTTAAGGCAGATTTCCACCGCATATATATCAGGGCGTGGAAGGATTCGCAACAAAAATGGTTTGATCTTCCTTACTTGGCCACAGACAATGCCATCCGGGAAACCATCAAGCATTGGCTGGTAGATTGGCATACTCCATCTGATATGGCCGCAGGTTCCAGCAAATCCACAGAGAAGAAAAATAAGGAAGCCACAAAGCAGAAGGTCCAGCAATTGGCCGAGAAGCACAGAAAAGAGGTCGAGGAGAAGGCCCGGGTGGAAAAGGAGCACGTCGCAAAGCAGCAAGCCGAACAAGAAGAGCGCTACTACGAGTGGAGTGGTATGTCGCCTTCACCCCAGATAGAGGAAGAGGAGTAGTCAGAGCAAGGCGGTGGTGGAGACGAAGGACAGAGCACTCCATTCGAGGTGAAGCAATACAGGGAACAAGAAAAGGAGGGTCCCTGGAAGAAGTCCAAAGCGACCAAGCTATCGCTGGATCCAATCACTCTAACAAAAGATGACCTTGATGAGATTGAACATAAGGTACACAATACTACGATGGAACTGCTCCAGCAGTTCGAACATCAGCAATAGCAGGTGCTAAGTACCATTCAGAAGGATTTGTGCGAGCTGCAGATTCAGATGAGTAGGATCCAGGTGGACGCAGGGCAAGTAAGCGTCGCACAGACAAGTTTGGCACCTGGGACCAGTCAGACAATAAAGATGGTTAGATCATTGGATCTTCAGGAAGTCGCGCTACCAGAAGGATCCTTGAGCATGGAGGTAGCCAATGATAAGGCCATCGTAAGTGCTCTGAAGAGCATTGGCCTCAACCTGGCCACGCTCCCCAATGAGTACCTTCACACACTACAGTCAGGTGTGACAACAGAGCTAAGAGCATGGGAGCAGCGCGCACTTAGCCTCATAAGCAAGTATCGGGTGAACAACGAGCATATGTTCACTGAAAAGATGGAGGCTCTAGAAGCAAAGAAGACAATTCAGGTGCAGAGCGCCCAGATAGCGCTCGTGGTGGCAGAAGCATGCAGGATGGTGCCAGAATTGCATATCCCTATGGAGGCACCGTTGGAGGTAAAGATTAGAAAGCTTGTTGTGGGCATGCGGGATGCCAAGGCAGAGGTGGCCAGAGTTCAGTTTGAGCTGAACATGAAGATAACAGAACTAGAGCTGAAGTCATATCCGTCAACCCCGCCAAACGTGTTGTCAAGGATGGAGTTGCTACGGTGGACGCCACAGTGGTGGACTGCACCGCGCTGTTTGAGCAAGATATGGAAGTAGTGACGAGCTTATAGGAAGATCCCACCCTACATGTATTGAATATAGAAGTTCGCAAGCTCCAATAGAAATACAGTGAAGTGAGGACGATGACGCACACCATTGCGACAGCACAACGTCTCGCCAAGTTACAGGAGGCTAAGCAACTGCTTACACAGGTGGAAGTAGCACAGTAGAAAGAGGCAGTCCTTAAGTCCATATTGGGGCCTTAGTTGGATGAGGCCTACATAGTCTCCGCCAATATTCAAGAAAAGTTGGCGAACTTGCAGAGTACGCAGCAGAAGATTAAGCAAGACAGTGTAGTACCAACCACAGAGTAGCTGGTGGAACAGATCAAGCAGGTAGCCACACAGAGTTCGACTAAAGTAACATTGCACATTTGGAGCTGGGGGATCTTCACAGCAAGATCTTCACGCCAACCGAGTGACTTGAGGGCGAGTCATGATCTTTGCATTGGGGGTATGTTGGGATGGGATCCCTTAGGGTCAATTTTTGGGCAAAAGCCCAAGTTTTATGTAAAAAGATGTAAAGTCTTGGCAAATTGTGGTCGCGGAGCGCATAGATAGTTAAAGAGTCAAAAAGGGTTTCACCCTTATTTATGTAAGTTATGTCGACTTTTTGAAGATCTATCCATGGTCCACAGACCATGGGATTGTATAAATAGGTGTGTCTTAGAGAGTCTAACGAGGATATTGATGAAGACGAATGTAATGGGTCAATAGAAGGAAGATCGTAGAGGTCTTAGAGGAGGAAAAAGGCTTTGCAACTGTGTGTGCAATGGCCAAGATTTGAGTCTGCAACTAAGTGTGCGGACCCCTGCAGATGAGTGCGCAGGGAAGCCTTGAGTCTGTAAGTTGAATTGAATATTAATAAAGAATATTATTACAGAAATACCAGTGATTTACCTATTTACTTCTATTATGTATTAATGCACTTTATGTTGTGATGAATGATGGGTTTATGAAATAATATTGTATTGATGCACAACTTTACTGGATCTATATTGTTATGTGAACGCAATTGACATTAAGGGTTTACACGAAGATTATATCGTTGTACGTTAAAGTTATCAAACACTTAAGCAGATATGAGTAAATACTGGGTTAAGAGTAATCTTTGATGCGCGTAAGTAGTTAATTTACCTATTCAGGGTCCGCGAAAGCCAATCGTAGACCTTCGTGGAGGTCTAGAGGTTGATTAAAGGAAGTTACATCGATAAGCCATAAAGGCTTATTGATATGTGTGAAGGAAGATTTAGGGCACAAATGACATCACACTAATCTCTGGGTGCAGAAACTTGGTTCCAGCATCCCCCCATACTGCTTCGGGTGAGACTTCAGTCCGCGCTCCACGGATTGATGCTGAAAGGGCCAGTAGTGTAGGGATTTTTTTGGCACAACTAACTCTGAACCTGGGTCAGGACCCACTAAGACAATAATAAACAAATACCCTAACTATCAACAAAAGGCCAAAAACATCATCGTTTCCTTAATAAGTGATGGGAAACACATCATCACTTTTACAATTTTTCACAACACATGATTTACAAGACGCAGCCATGAAATGCTACTATTTTTAGAAAAGCCATCTCTTACTCAATAAGATGAATGGTTCATCTCCCTGTGGTGGATTTTCTTATTAAACATCTTCACCAGTTTGTGTCTTCATTGGTGTTTTCTGGGCTTGGAGTGTCTGACATGTGGCTTTCTGGTGTCCATCCTTGTTGCAGTAACTACATTGATATTAATCTCCTCCAAACTTTTTGGATCATCTTGGAACACTTTCTCCTGGTGAACCTCTGATAAGTGCCTATGGAATCCTCGTTATCAATAGAATGAGATGAGGTGATTGCATCATCTATCATTGGTTGGTCACTAGTTGTCTTGGAGCATTCCCCAACTTCCTTTCTGACATATCCAAGTCCAGTTATATGCTCCAATGCACTTCAACCTGTCTTATCCAGTTATCTAGATTTTATGCATTAGATTCTCCACTAAATACAGGTAAATCATACTTGACGTATAGCTTGAAAAAGGGCTTTTTATATGCATTCCTCTAATTCTTGTTAGAATGATGAAAAGAGGAAGAAAAATAAATTTCATTGGAGGACAGAGAGGGAGGAGGCTCTTCTCCTCCACCTTCATGATTTACCGAGGCATGATCATCTAATTCCTTCTTCTCAGGCTTGATGGTCTTTTTATATTCTGTAAACAACTTGTCAACTTTCTTTGCCATGGTGAAGAAGATCTTGTGATAATTTCACTCTTCCTCTAATTGATCTTCCTCATCTACCATGTTTCGTCTTCGTGGTACACGCCCCACTTCGGGATCAAAAGATTTAAGTTTTCCTTCACCTCTTTGGAGCTTGTTCCTGGTTAGCATTCACTCATGCAACTCACATCAAGAATACCTGCTCTGATACCAAACTTGATCCAGATCTTTTAACTTCAAGGATGCATACATAATTACATATAAAGGAGCATACATAACCAAGTAATGTAAACACACGGAAAATAAGTGGAAATCATAAAACAACCATGAGATAAAAGACATAACGATTTAATTATGGAGTTTGCCCAATGTGGGCTACGTCTCCGGCTCTTGCCCAAAAGTGGGGAGGCCTTCTTTCATTAAATGGCATCAAATAAATCAGTTACAAGAAACTTTATAAAAATGACCCTTATACCTCCAATTTGGATGATGGCCTGAAAATGGAGACCTTGACTGGAGAAACGGACTACACAATTGGATTTTTGTTGTGAAAACGTGCAAAATCAGCTATAAACTTGTCCAATTCTGACACCGGTACCTCTGGTTCTAAAAAGAATATTTTCATCATCTAAGAGATTCCCTAACTCAGGGTTTCAACTCTCCTATCCACTTAAGGTTCCGCTCCGCTCCTATACCACTAGTCTGCCTCGAATGGGCGAATGAGTGTTTTAAAACAAACTAGTGGTGTTAATTTTAATGTGGGGTCGTTGGCTATTGGCAACAAAGAACACATATTTCATTAAATTTGGAATTATGTAGCGGATCTAGAATTTAAAAATAACCAAAAAACACAATTCTAGTGAAGTCCTTGTAGTAAAAAAAATCCAATTTTAATGAAATATGTATTAAAGGTTAAAGTTGGTGAGGGAGGTCAGTGGTTCCAACACCCACCCGACCAACATAGAATATGGTTGTTGTTTTTTTTTATGGTTCGGCATTATAATGTATTTGGGGCCACTCGTTGCGGGCTGACCCACATGGGTTGGGAAGCTTCAATCCTTGTCGACTCCCTTCCACGTGGCGCCTTTGTAATGTAGTTGGCATACAACCGTTGGGCAGGGTCCGGGTCACCCGCAACCCCAGCCCCATTGTATTTTGTTTTTATATATAATATGCATTGTCATTGGTGGGGGTGGCGAGGGTGGCAACCCGCCACAGCATTTAATATTTATTTATTTTATTTTATTTTATTTTATTTATAGATAGATAGATAGATAGATAGATATATATATATATATATATATATATATATATATATATATATATATATATATATAATAGTTCAAATTTTCCTGCCAAAAAATAAGGGTTACTGGACAAATTAAGTAGGTGACAAATTTGCCTATTCCGATCGCTGGATTCTGTGTACCGAGAATTTTCCAATTTGTTGCCTCATTAATCTGCCACTTGGCCAAGTTTGACTAGAAATTTGAAAGATAAAGCATAGTAATGTTTAGTATAAATTCGTCAGAGATATGATTGAAGACAAGAAGGTGGTGCTGGAAAAAGTGGAAACTTTGAAGAATGTTACAGATTTATTAACAAAATTTGTGAGCGTTGAGAAGTTTTATTTTTGTAGAGAAACAATGGGCATTATTGCCCTAGATTTTTTATCATGTACACCCACAATTTTTGGCACACATATTTTCTAAAAGTGGTTTCGTGGTGCATGGTGGTTTTTCCCATGGTTTTGTAGTTTTGGTTAAGGAACTATGGTTGTATTCTAATCCAGGGTAAATGGGTTGGAAGTTCATGGATTTTGTGGAGTATATATGTTGTATTATAACACTATAAAGTAGGATATATATTGAAAATTCTTGTTGGTTTTCTTGACATTGGGTTTCCAAGATAAAATTATTTGTGTTTATGTGTGTGTTTGCTATTGCATCTTTTCTGTTAATCAATAATTTGTTCTAATGGGGAGCAGACTAGTTGAATCTAGTTGAGAGTAATCCTTATAAAATTGGTGCTCTCAATATTTCATATTTTTCAATGTACAACAATTCTAGCCCAAGAAATAATGCACTAGATTTCCCAAGAAATGAAGAAATTCGTATGGCGAGGCAAAACCAGTAAAAAGAGGTTTCATTTAGCCAATTAGGCTACAATTAACTCTCCAAAGAAACATAAAGGGTCGGGAATAAAGGATCCTTTGCTCATGATTTTAGCTCTTTAGTCAAATCTACATTGGAGACTATTTGAAGTCAATATGATCGGTAGAAAAAAATGCTACATAAGAAGTATTTCCTTGGAGAGAGAAAACATTGAATAGATAATCAACAAGTAAGAAATGGCTCCATGATCTAGAAGCTAATTAATGTAGTGACTTTCTTCATTAAGGACAAATTGACTTGGGTTGCTAATGATGGGAAAGCATTATAGGAAAACCAAAATTAAACAAATTTCCAAAGCTCTGGCCTCTTGGAATAGGCTAATAAGTCAACACAAACTTACTCTTTATGATATCTCCTCATGGGCAAATTTTGGCTTATGGATTGGATGAAATTTCAACAATTTTCTACCACATCTAATGCATTTTATTATACTAATATTCTCATTTAAAAGGTTGTGTGTGCAAGAATCATATCACATTGGAGTGTAGGAGATGAGGTACAACAAACTACAGTGCTAAGATGTGATATGCACACCAACTAAATAATCTAGCTCTTGCACCATAGTCAAGGATATTGAAAAATATTCGACACCTTAATGGCCTTTCTAAGGTCAATGCCCTATGTTTCCTATTAGTGCATGGCAAAATTCCGATTGTGGAAAATATTTGATAAAGGGGGATTCAAGAGCCCTCTTGGTGTGTACTTTGCCATCGAGACATGGAATCGTTCCAACACCTCTTCTTGAAATGTGAATTCACTTCCTTGGTTCAGACTTCAACATTCATGGGCCTTGACATAAGATTAAGAATATCGAATTCATGCAAGATCATATTCTATTGGTGGAGTAATCCATATTGAGGATCTTTTATAGGTAAGATGGAGTTTAAAATGATTTGGTTAGCTTTGCCTAGATACTTGTGTTGGAGCATATGGATGGACAAAAATAAAATCATTTTTAAACAAAGAAGCTCAATCCGTATGTGGGTGCAATGATGGGTACAACAATTTTCATAGATTACATCAGAGTTAAGTATAGGAAAGTTTATGTAGGCCAAGGGATGACAGAAGATGAGGAAACTTGGCTCCAACAATTTCACTTGAGCTCTCATATAGAGAGAAAAAAAGGGATTTAGAAATGAACTAGATCAGATTGGTAGTGTTAGTTGGATACTTATGATTTTTAGAAGTGGTACGTAAAATAAAAATCTTACTTTTTACTTTTTTATGTGCTTCAAACAAGAATCCTAGGGTCACAAGTGCGGGGACAGAGGGGGAGCTATTGTAAGCCATGAAAGAATAATAATGTTCACATATGCTTTATATCTTAATATAAAATCAAACAATATAATAGAAGCTTATGCATTAATGCAAGGGATAAAGTTAGCAATTGAAGTTAACATTCAATCTTTTATCGTTATGGGCTTGTCATTAGAAAAATGGTCTCAAGAACAATGTTTTCAATCATACCCTATATGCAACATTTTACTAGGCTAAAAAGAATATCCTAAACTTCACTGGAGTTGGCTTCTTCCATGTCCTTTGAGAGAACAACCAAACCACAAACCATTTTGCTACCAAAGCCACCCTCTTAAAAGAGGGTGTCATTAGCATTCATGGAAACCAACTTAATCATCTCATTTCTCATTATCAATGAAGCACATGCCACATGCCCGAAGGAGTTGAATCCAATGGTGCAAAGTGAGGATTTTATCACCATTAGGCATGTTCAATTCCCAACAGGGATTTCTTAGAGCCATGGGGGCACCTTGAGGTAATGGTCGAACATGCGGTTGCACCGCGATAGACCATATCAACTGGTTTCATGACTCATGCACACATAAGTGGACCAAACTACAACAAGTCTAAGCTTTCTCATCTATGAGTTTGGTGCCTCAATCAGGTTATAACCTATTGCAAGTGGTCACTTGCATAATTTTCGAGGTTAGTTCCTTAATCAGGTTGTATCTTATCGTAAGTAGTTGCTTGCACATCTTGGGGGTGGGTGCCTCCAGTAAGTCAGTGCCTACAATTCTATGTAATTAATTAGTAAAGAAGAAGAAGAATAATTTGTTATTTTCTCTTGTAAGGGATTCCACATAAAAGCTTGTGTCCCCTTGTGTTGATGTGATGATGGTTTCTTGATGCATTGTTTTATTTATTTTTATGCTGTAAATGGTTATGGTAAATTGTTACATGATTTCTTATTAATAAAATGTTTTGAAATGATAACTTTCCACCACATTTATTCACCCACCCCCCTCTCAATGTGATAGTTGGTCTAATACCACAATTTTATGCTTGGAGGTTACATGGTGGGAAATGCCTTCACCTCTCCCTAAGGACTAGGGTCAACATCCTATAATGGACCACACTATGATGTTGGTTTGGATGCTTGTCATCAAATAAGTCAATCATGCAGTCATGTCACTTGCATTTTGCACCTTACCCCATGCCATTCTTGCGCATATCAAATAAATACAAAATATAGTAGAAAAATGTACATCATATGATTCCTCGTTGGTTGTCTTGACATCCACTAATTGTTAGCATGGATCTTTGGCTATCACATAACCCACTTCCAATCTACATGTTAGATCTCGTCAAATCATATAAATAACAACAATATATAGACATGTGATCCTAGTCATCATTTTCACTAACCTCAATGGAGGCACCCACCTCCTTCTTCAACTTAGTGTGGATCACTTTTCATAATATTTTAATCTAGATCCACTTGCTCTTCAATGTAGATCTTAAAAACTTATCATGCTACCATTGTCGTCAATCTGTCATATTCAACTAGCACATTACTCTCATCAACTTGTTCATCAATATGATCACATGAAACTCTTCTCAAAACCTACTCTGTCCATGTACACAATACTCACTGTAACCTACTCATAAGCCCTCAAAACACGTACTAATGATTCTGAATATAAAAAAATACATCATCAAGGTTTTTCATGCCTTTATAATTTTTCACAAATAAATCTTGAACATCATGCTTCTTCCGAAATCCGATGTGGCTTTGAAATGAGTGCAAAAACCCCAAAAAGCCATATAAAATAAAAAATTAAATTAAATGTTCTACACAATAGTATTTTTAGGGCACACTCTAGAAAATGGTCATTTCTTGACAATGGTTCTACAAAGTACACATCGTCAATCTCTTAATTGTTCTATAAAATGGACAAGATTGGCATGCCAATGATCCCTTAAAAAAAAAAAAAAAAAAAATTGATAACCTACAACCAACACAGAGCAAAACAAGCCATATAACCAACTAATATGATCATCGAGTCATCACCAGTCAGAAAACCGCATATATGCATACCAAGTATTCAAGATCTAAAGTGAAAAAACCATAATATACTTCCACCCTTCATTGCTCATGCAGCCTACACAGTATATATATATATATATATATAGACTTGAAAATCAACTAACCATCACAAAACCAATAGACATAACTATAGAGCTTGACCTTCAGGTTGGTTAATAGATACATATCACGTAGAACAAATTCATTGGATGGATTGGAGTCATGGTGTGGGTATATATATTAATAACGTGCACCTAGGGCACAAGGGCCGACCTCGAGGCCGATTGATGCTCTAATATGATCCTTGTCAAAACACAATGTCGCCCATAATAGACCATAGGGATTATCCCTTCCACGATGCCTACCATATGACCATAACCAAGTGACCTTATTGAAATTAGTGCTCAACCCTTTTTTGCAATATGACCATGCCATTTGACCTTGTCCCTAGGGGTTCATGGACATCGGTATGATGACATCATCATGCCATGTGGCGACTTGTGAGGAGTGCCTTGTATCATACATTTTTGGACATTTGGCTAGTCAAAAAATGGCATTTGTACTTGCCATGTGGCAATCCCTGGAGGTGCCACATCATCATGATGAAATTTCAAATCCTATCAGTGCCACATCATTATTGCTACCATGTCATCTCCTCTTATCAATCGAACTATGCCACGTCATTTTTGTTGTTGTATCATAGATTACTACGTTGCAGGAATATGTCATGGCCATGTCATCTAACCAATAGTCACCACATGTCACAATGGGATTGGCTCAACATGAAGGGTTAAATTTCGAACAAGTTGACACATCCTTTACTGTTTGACTCCTCATTCAACTGTTAGATCCATATGACCTGAGAAAACATGCTCAAGATTTAATTGTGTTAAAACTTGTGCAGGCTTGGCCACTATCCACAATAGATTGGATCACTGAACCATGGATCCACTCAGAAGATGCACATTGTTTAACATATTTGGTGATTGTGGGTTTTTCTCTATAGTTTAGGTCCTTCACTAATGATGACCTTCAAATGGCCATAACTTCTCTTCTAGGAATAGTTTTTCAAAGTGTGATATATCATTGGAAAATTCTCAGCGAGCACTATCCAACCATATTATTCATAGGCTAATTAGGACATCATAGCCTTGTGATAAACTCAACAAAATTCACACCTTTTTTACCTTACTTGATGAGAACATGTAAGAGATCCAATTGTCATAATGTTTCCTTTGATCCATGAATAACAATGTTACTTCCTTAGGAATCCCCTTTGACATCAATGACAATGGTATATGCAACAATCTTCCCCTTTGTCATTGATGGAAACACCACCAAACATTGATAGTCATTGATGGCAATAGGCAAAACTCCCCTTGACATGTTGTTGGGAACTTCTCCTAACCGGTCTGCAAGATTCTCTCTTCCTTGTCAATGACTGCATCTTTTCCTCTGATGTCTTCCTACTTAATCTTATCAATGTTTGTATTCTCTCCCCCTTTGGCATCAGTGGTGAAGGGACATGGTTGCCAACTATGCTGTCATGACCATGTGTGAACCTGATCATGATACAAAAGGAATCTCCCCTTGAGACTATGTTGTAAGTGCATGTCAATGCTTCTCAAACTATTCCTAGACTTTTCTGTGGATCTGATACAGACTCCACCTAAGACCATGCTACCAATGCTTCTCCACATGTTTGTATACCTTTTTGTGGACCCAATAGAGTCTCCCCCTGAGACCATGTATGCTTCATCGATAAGTGCCCATCATATCTGTCAATGTCTACATTCTCCAATTTCCCCTTAAACATCTTGTGGACGCAATGGAGTCTCACCTGAAATCATGCTTCCTATAGACCTAATCAATAAAATCTCCCCTTTTCAATATGGTTCCATCGACTAATATACATCTTCTTTTGTCCTTACACTAATGTCATACTATAGTATCACTCTCCTTGCTTGTTTTCACTAGCCTTGTACTTCTTTTACATCTAAGATATCACTTCTAAAGGACCTATATGAAACCTTGATAGATGTAAGTGTCCAAATATACTATGTTAAATTATCAACATGTGTTCCTTGGTCACCCGATCTCTTCTAACAAGAACTAGTTCCCTTGCTTATACTTGGAGTCCATTATCTTCCTTTCTTTGAATTTAAGTTTCATATTATCCATATATGGAGCATCCTTGAAATTGTCCTCAACATGCTCATTAGGGTTGATCTCCAGGAGCATTCAAGTCTTTCCTATGCATTTAAATTATATTATTGACATGGATGCAACCTCTGGAATCTTTCTCCAATGTATACCATAATAATCTTTGAGTATAGAACTTCTTCATTAGGCAGAACTTTAAATCGTATAATCATGGTTTGTGCCTTAGGGCACATAACATATTAGCAAATCATATCAATGCCTTGAGCACTCAAGGTAAGTTCATGATTTTCAACCTGTTTTCTTCTCGATACTTTAGTATGAGTTTATCCTTGCCTGGTAGATGCATTTCCTTCATTGGTTTCCTTAGGCAACCTCTTCATGTTGCATTCTCATACAATGTGACCAAGATTGTCGCATCTAAAACATTATATATAATACTTGAATAAAGGATAAAGTATCACATACTTTCTGTTAATCATTAATGTCATAGGCTTTGCAATACCTAGTCTTATGCACGAAATTTTTACACGAAAAACAATAACCAAAAATACACTTTGATACTTGGATGAGAAAGGATCCCTTGAAGATATTCTGAAGATATTATGCCTTGGAGGAGGTTCGGCCATTTGTTGATGTTTTTTCTTCATTACATTGTTGTCTTCTTGATGGGGGTTCTTGAGAACATTGATGATCTGAATTTAAACAAGAACACAACAAATTACAGATATAACTGTAAATACAAAGATGTGGTAGAAATAAAACTTCATTTCATTAATCTCAAATACTGAAATATGCTTACAAACAGAATGGAAATAAGACTAGCTCTGGCGATGGTAGCTAATCTCTGAGAAGAGATGTGGCAGGTACATGCCTCTAAACTGTGTTACAATGAGGCTCAAAGGCCCATTTATTATTGAGAAACAATGGAAAACCCTAAACATCCAAAAACCTAACCCTAGGAGATGAAGCACCAAACTATGGGCCCCGTTTGGGTAAATTGGTACATCAACTTCCCAGGGTCATAACTTTGGCATGTGATCTTTGTTTGACACACACAATACCTTGTTAGAAAGATCTATCCTAGTTTTCCCCAAAAAACGTCGTTTAGGGCTTCAAAACGACTTCAAAAGTTCAGGACCTGAAAAACTGCTAAAAAACGTAAATTGTGCTACAAATAAGGAAACTGAAAAACTAAAAGAAACAATGGTGGGGTTCCAAGTGGAATAGGTGGGTGGCCACCAATATCCACCTGGATCATTCCTCCCCCCTTAGGAAGCAATGGTCCCCACTGCGTTGAGTTCCTCCATGAGATGAGGAAACTTCTATTGAACTTGGTCCCTGGTGAGCCACTTGCCTTGGTGAAGGATTTGGCCTACTTTGACAACTCGATATAGTTGGATCCTTTGTTGTCGGGTGTTCTTGATCTGCGTTTCCATTATTCGATTAGTTGTGGCTTGTTCCATGTAATCTAGATTTAACTCTGTAGGTGTGAGCTATTCTGCAATGTCTGATGTGTCCAGCAATGGTGGGAAGTATGGTCGAAGGCGATCCACATTGAACACTGGGTGCAGGCCAACGAATGGGGGAATGTTGAGCTCAAATGCATTGTCTCCCACAACCTTGGTAATGGTGTAAGGACCATACTGGAGTTGTCTAAGTTTCTGATAGGCTCCGGTAAGGCATTCCTTCATAAATGTAACCAGACTTTGTCGCCCACCTGAAACTTGTGTGGCACTCGATGTTAATCATGTTGCTGCTTGTACTTGGAATTTGATTTCTCTAGAATGTCATGGACCTACTGGCAGATGTGTTGGATGTGCTCAATGAAGTTTTTTTCCTTATCTGCTTCCAACTGGACATGAGCTAAATCTGCTTGAGTAGCTGCAAATGGTATGGCCACATCAATGGGACATAGTGGCTGGAATCCCAAGCCCACCTAAAAAGGGTTGTGACCAGTCGAGCTGTAGAGAGCCTGGTTATAGTTGTGTTGGACATAGGGGATGCTCTCATCCCATGTGTGTGGATGCTTTGAATTGTACATGCGCAGAATGTTTACGATCATCCTGTTGACGACCTCTATTTAACCATCAGTTTGGGGATGGAAAGTTGTGGACTTAGTTAGCTTGGTGTCTAGCATCGACCAAAGACTGGACCAAAATGTATTAAGGAATTTGCTATCCCGATCTAAGATGATAGAATACCAGATCCCAAAGTATACCCACACTCGTTCAAAGAAGAATTTAGCAGTGGCTTCTGCTGTGATATTCTTCTTGCAGGCCGCCACAATGGCCATCTTCGAGAATCTGTCGATGACCACAAAAACACAGTCATTGCCATGCTTAGTAGAAGGGAGACCCGACATGTAATCCATGGAGATGGATTCCCAAGGTTGACTATGGGTAGGCAACATATTACAGAGGCCTTGCTTCTTCATGGTCGGTTTGGAAATGCCATAGGCAGTGCAGGATCTTATGTACTTCCCAACATCCTGTCGAAGATTCTGCCAATAGAAATACTTCTGTAGTAATGCCACCATTTTCTCGACCCCAAAATGCCCAGTGGCCCAATTGTAGTGCGCTTCCCAAATCAGCTTGGCACACTCGCTTGAAGGAACATAAAGGTGTCTAGGTGGCATAGCAGGGCATCCTGGAGGTGAAAATCTAGAACTTGCTAACCCTCCAAGAGCGTATGGTAGTGTGGCCAAATTCTGGGTCGCTTTTGTAGAGAAGTGGCCACTTAGAACTCTCGTGACCACAAGAGTTGAGCACGGTGGTTAACGCCATGATCGGTGGTTGACTGAGGCAATCTGCAACATTATTGGTGTTGCCCTTCTTATACTTGATATTCAAATGGAAGTGTTACAGGTATGTGGACCACTTCTGATGACGATCACTCTACAACTTCCCTTGCGTTTGTATGAACTGTTGGGGTCGGTGGTCTGTGTGGATGATCGTTTCCTTCCCCGAAATGTAGTGCTTCCATTTTTGTTAGCCTTGCACAATGGAATACATCTCTTTGTCATAAGTGGGATGCTTCCGGACTATGTTTGAAAGTGTCTCACTGTGATATGCCATTGGATGCCCCTGTTAAGTAAGGACTACCCCAATAGCATAATCAGAGGCATCTGTATCGATCTCAAATGGTTGTTGCAAGTCTGGTACAGTGAGCACTGGTGCAGAGTAGAGGCGATGATTCAACTTTGTGATGCCTTACATTGAGATTCAGACCAAAAGAATTTTGCTTTCGCTCCTCCTTTGGTGACTTGACTCAAGGGCCAAGTGATTTGAGAGAATCCCAACACGAACCTACGGTAGAAATTGGCAAGACCCAGAAAGCTACGGAGCTCTGTCAAAGTGGTTGGGCCTAGCCAATCTCGAATGAGTTATTTATGTAATAGTGCTCATCGTTATCTCTACTCCCTCGTCTGTGTCTATTGTAACATCATTCGAATCCGATATTTTTTGTCTGTTCACAAATAATAGATTGAAATCATTGCTTAAAATGACATTATAATTGATACTAAGTAAGAACTGACTAATGAAGACCGAACCAAATAATGCAAAGTCATTTCTAATGTATATTCCAACATCAGGTTCATAGTTACCATATAATCTGATTTCTATGCATATAGAGAAAATTCTTCATAAGTTTTAGTTTCAACAGATACAAATGTTTTATAGAAATATTTGAAGTGCCTTTTTCCTTGTAAGTGTTGTCCTAGATCTGAATATTTAAGTGTTATATGTTTCCTAAAAATTGAAAGAGCCTTGTTTTAAGTTATAGTACATAAAAAATATAGCCAAAAAGAAACACAGTCGTATAATGTAAAAAAAAATCAAATGATAATAGATAGAACATAAATGCGCCTCCTAGCAAAGTTATCATTGTCTTTAATGGTATTTTTTATGTTTGTGTTCATCTTCCATGCTCCAACAATATGAATTAGATTAAATATATAGAAATAATAAAAATAAGAGGTTCTAATTTCACAGAATGGAAGCAATTCAAACGTAACAACTACATGACAGTAATGTATCTTATATAAACGTGTTTAGCACTCTCACATTATCCACTTTTTGAACTTCGCACCTCATTGCTACAGGGTTGTAACATATGTTGTATAAATGCTCTAAGTACTCGCATATAGAAGAAAGAATGCACTATTGACCTGAAAAACTGCTACACGTTTTACACCTTTGTTCAAAATGAGGTTGCAAAGAAAATCCCTCACACCATGCAACTACCAGAACAACACCGTAAAGCCCAGACAAGAAATCTATTTGTAACCAGCTCCCCCGAAAAGTAATCGAATATGTATTGTAATGTGTATGATAAACTCTTTGCAAATTCTCATATAGACAGCATAACTAAAATTAGTGGTTACAATTGTCACATTACCTTATAAATATTCAACATGTGTATTAGATTAATAATAATAATAATAATTAAAAACTCGACAAAATAATGAACTGTCAACACATTTCGACCACGAAGTGAGTGCTACAAAATATAAATTTATCATTAAATAAATGTGACTTTCTCATAAATTTAAAGTTAAATGTGAAATCTCTACACAATGAAATAAGCTCCTGCAATTAAGGTTTGCAGTTTGCATCACAAGCTTATTATCACAAAAATAATGTGTATTCTCACGTGCAAATTGACAAGTTAAATATTTAATTATTAGATAAATATTTAAAACTTTGATAGCATTTTATATACGTCCAGGCAGAATATGTATATATAGATTCTAGCACAAGTTCTTTAAATTCTTATTTGCTTTAACAAAATAAAATGTACATGTGTATAACTAAAATTATTACAAAGACTAATTTAGATTAATAAATTTGATTTGGCCATAGCCAATGTTTCATCATGCGCAGTTTTCCTTGTGCATAGAGACTTATATTATTGTGCAGAGATGCAAAGCAAATAACGTTGATACATAGTGTGAAGTGCTTAAAGATCATATGGAGCCTTAATATTTGTTTAATGGCTCTATAAACCAAGCAAAATTAGAGCTACATGGAAAAATCAGAGCTAGCAACGTTACATTGTTATTTTGTTTAATTAGGCTAGTTATGTGATATGTAGAAGAAAGAGAAAGGTTGTGGGAGAAGTGCAATAGAAAGGTTGTGTGGAAAAAATGGCGACAAATATGCGAAAGTAGCTTTGAAATATTAACATAATATGAAATATGGGAAAATGAACACGTATAATATATACAATTAAAGACAATGATAGCTTTGTTAATAGGTGTGTTATTGTTCAATTTATTCTCATTTGATTATTATTATTACATTATACAGATCTGTGTTTTTTTTCTATATATTTTATGTATTGTGTAATATGTAATGTTGTATAAATAAAGGCATACATGAATGTATACAAACATATGAAACATTACAAAACAATGTTTATGTTCCCTGTCCCACACAACCGTTCTTTTGAACAAAAAAGATACTTCACTTAACATTTCATAAAATTTCGAATAAAAGCACCACCATTCGACTCCTTACAAGTGATAGAAAATGTAAATTTTTCAATATCCTTGTGTCAACGTCTCCTGAATATTTATCCATGAGTACTTCCTTGTTTGAAAGTCTTTCCACTCCACAACTTGCCCCATCTCCTTCAAATATGCTATTAGTATTAATTAATTATGCATATGCATATTAATTAATTAATTAATGATGTTTCCAGAAAACTAAAAAAGGTATTTCCACTCCAGAACTTGCCCCATCTCCTTCGAATTTATTATACCCATCTGCTTTGCATATATCAAATAAAACAAGAAATTGTAATAAGGATCCACATAATCTTTAAGCACTCTACACAATGTTCTGCACCTCCACACAATAATATAAGCACATTAATATAAGTCATAATATGATCTAATTTAAAATGTGATATTCTTTGAGCACTTCGCACAATGTATCAACATTACTTGTTCCACACCTTCGCATAATAATATAAGAAAATTAATATAAGCCATAATATGATCATAATTTAAAATGTGATATTCTCCGACCATATACTATTGTTGTGTAAATTTCTCCTACAATGTTAAATTATCCTTGTGTGAATGTGGAGGAAGAAAGTTTGACTCAATATAATCCCTACTCCCACACATCACGCACACCCTTTCTCCGCACAACAAACTAATAGCAGTTACCCCCCCCCCCCCCACGCGCGCGCTTATGTAAGGGACCTGAAACATCATCAATTCGACCATATAATCTTTAAGCACTCTACACAATGCATCAATGTTACTTTTTCCGCACCTACGCACAATAAGATAAGTCATAATATGATCGAATTTAAAACGTGACATTCTCTTAGCACTTTCTCTTGCTAAGTAAATTTATCCTATAATGTTAAATTAGCCTTATGTGGAATGTGGAGGAAGAAAGTTTGACTTGATATATTCCCTACTCCCACACTTCCCACACACCCTTTCTCCTGCAATTTCTACACACCCTTTCTCCATACAACAAAATCTCCCTTCCTTACGTAAGGGACCTATAACCCCACTTAAGCACTCTACACAATGTATCAATGTTACTTATTCACATCAATGTTACTTAAAAATAAGATTGTTGGAAATTATAAAATGATTTTTGAATTTACACAAAAATAGGAATATTCAGCATTTTCTTGCAACTTTGCTTAAAATTGCATAAACTCGAAAAAATAATGGGAAGTCAAATAATTTTCATCGTTATGCGAATGTTATCATTCTTGGCGAGATATGGACTAATAAGGCTACAAAGGTGGAAGAGGTGATCCTTCTTGCAAATGTGTTTAGAGTCATAAATCCCAAAGCCTAGGGAGGGAATGTTGAAACCACAAATCATGTAGCAGCTAATATTATTGCCTTATCCTAGATATTACATGTCCTAGATTTACTAATCAATAAAAATATGATATGAAAGGTTTATTCACTCGCCCATTACATCTATATTACTCACTCACATTATATAAAATTATATATTGTAAACATTTGTAATGATAATATTATTTAATAAAAATTACAATATTGTTATTTTTCAACATTAGCTCTCAATATACTAAATGTGTAATTTAATTTTTGAGTCTCTAAAAAAGAAATCTTTCATATGTCCTTAACTTAAGTGTCTTTATTACTCCACAAATCCTTCAAACACTTGCAAAGTTGGGCCAAAGAATCTTATGAGTTATGTAGATTATCTTCCGGATACATCGCATTAGGTTTCTTTTTTATCAACATTTCGAACCAGCAACGGTGGTTCATCTTCAGGATGTGAAAGATTATTGAAAGATTGGTCTCATTTTTCCAATTATATAGAGATGTATGAGATGCTTAGCCGAAAGATATTAGGATTTATTAAATTATCTTTAAATTATTCTATTTGTTTTAATTATAATTTTAATTGTTTTATTATATTTTGTTAATTTAATTATAGAATTAATTTAATTATTCTATTACGTTTTGTAAATTTAATTGTATTTTTGTGATATTTAGGGATTTTAAAATTATTATAGAATTATTATTTTTTCATTAGGGTTATGGTTATATTAATTATATTTGTATTAATTATTTCGTATTTTAATTAATTTTCTATTTATTTTAATTATTTATTTATTTTAATTATTTTAATTTTAATTAATTATTTATTTTAATTATATTTCTTTTAATTAATTATTAATTTTAATTGTTATAATTATGTTTATTTCAATTTATTTATTAATTATATTTATTTTAATTATTTATTATGGCTAATCCATTTTTCTTATTCTATTTGTTTTCATTAATTATTCTCTTATGTTTCATTTTCATTTTTAATTTTTGTTTAGGATAAGTTGCCCTATTCTAATTGTGTTAATTATCCATTATTCTATATGTTTTGATTATGATTTATTTATTATGTCATGTTAATTAATGTATTATTTTATTAGGGTCATAGGTGAGTTAATAATATTTTCTTATTTATGTTTTATTGTAATTGTTTTTACTTTGTATTTATATTCATTTTAATCATGTTCATTTTAATTATATGTCGTGATTATTTATTAAGGCTTACTAAATAATGTCCTAGGTTGTGGAGTTATTATAGTTAAGATATTTTCAATTGATGTTTATTAAAATATAATTAAATAACACACTATGACCTTAACAAGATATAATTCAACAAAAATCGTAGGAAATAAACACATTATAATTAAATAACACACTATGACCTTAAGAAGATATAATTCAACAAAGATCGTAGGAAATAAACACATTATAATTAAATAACACACTATGACCTTAATAAGATATAATTCAACAAAAATCGTAGGAAATAAACACATTATAATTAAATAACACACTATGACCTTAATAAGATATAATTCAACGAAAATCGTAGGAAATAAACACATTATAATTAAATAACACACTATGACCTTAATAAGATATAATTCAACGAAAATCGTAGGAAATAAACACATTATAATTAAATAACACACTATGACCTTAATAAGATATAATTCAACAAAAATCGTAGGAAATAAACACATTATAATTAAATAACACACTATGACCTTAATAAGATATAATTCAACAAAAATCATAGGAAATAAACACATTATAATTAAATAACACACTATGACCTTAATAAGATATAATTCAACAAAAATCGTAGGAAATAAACACATTATAATTAAATAACACACTATGACCTTAATAAAATATAATTCAACAAAAATCATAGGAAATAAACATCAATTGAAAATATCTCAACTATAATAACTCCACAACCTAAGACATTATGTAGTAAGCCTTAATAAATAATCACGACATATAATTAAAATGAACATGATTAAAATTTATATAAATACAAAGTAAAAACAATTACAATAAAACATAAATAAGAAAATATTATTAACTCACCTATGACCCTAATAAAATAATAATAATAATTCATTAATTAACACAACAGAATAACTAAATCATAACCAAAACATATAGAATAAGGGATAATTAACACAATTAGTATAGAGCAACTTATCCTAAACGAAAATTAAAAATTAAAATGAAACGTAAGAGAATAATTAATGAAAACAAATAGAATAAGAAAAATGGATTAGCCATAATAAATAATTAATAAATAAATTGAAATAAACATAATTATAACAATTATAATTAATAATTAATTAAAATTAAAATAATTAATAATTAATAATTAATTAAAATTAAAATAATTAGAAAATTAATTAAAATAAAAATAATTAAAATACGAAATAATTAATACAAATATAATTAATATAACCATAACCCTAATGAAAAAATAATAATTCTATAATAATTCTAAAATCCCTAAATATCACAAAAATACAATTAAATTTACAAAACATAATAGAATAATTAAATTAATTCTATAATTAAAAATATAATTAAATTAACAAAATATAATTAAAATTATAATTAAAACAAATAGAATAATTTAAAAATAATTTAATAAATCCTAATATCTGTTGGCTAAGCATCTCATACATCTCTATATATTTGGAAAAATGAGACCAGCCTTTCAATAATCTTTCACACCCTAAAGATGAACCACCGTTGCTGGTTCGAAACGTCGATCAAAAAAGAAACCTAATGCGATGTATCCGGAAGATAATCTACATAATCATGAAACTCGCAAAAACCTCAAAGACAAAATCTTATGAGTTGATAACATCTTTAATGAATTCATGTTTTTTATTTGGAATTATAGACATAAGTCACTAGGGAAACTTGACAAACACAGGGGGTTTTCCTTTTCCTCCACCTCATCTTGCCCACATTATGTACTATGTGATTAAAACTCTTAGGTCGCCCAATATTTTAATTAGTAGTAATATTTTGACGCTTGATGTTTTTTTAATGAAAATAAAGCATGTTCTTCATGTCGGTTTTAAAAAGAGAAAGTTTGAGTTTTGAAAAATAGAATGTTTGGCTCCAAAGAAGCCAAGTCGTCCCTCCACTTAGTCAAGTTGGGGCCAATGAAGAGGCATCCATTCGGCAAGCTAATCTTATATATATATATATATATATATATAATGAGGCATCTGACCTCCTTTCCAAGTAAGAAACTCAAACTTTCTAAGGCAAATCAGGAAGTTGATTCTAAGGCAAAAGAGGAAGTTGAATCTGAGGTAGAGAAGAAGATTATATAATGAAGAAGAAGACCAAAATATTTGAGGTAAGGTGCAGGACCAAATTTCTAAGGTCGAGTTGTAGGACCGAATTTCTTAGGCCACGATGCAAAAATGAATTTATGAGGCTAGGCTATAGGACCAAATTTCTGAGGTAAGGCACAGGACCAAATTTTTTAGGCCAAGCAGCAGGACCAAATATTTGAGGAAAAGTAGCAAACCGAATTTCTGAGATGGTGCAGGATATAATCTCTTAGGGAAATGGTTGACTTGACTAGAAAGGAGTTGGACCAAGTTTTACCAAGTCTCTTTGCTAGTCAATTTGACCATGTGATTGACTAGATAATCTAGGTGTGTCTCTTATTGAACTAATGAATTTTTCTAAAGAAAAGGTTGTTGGGTTTTCCCGGGTTAAATTCTAGTGTTTTGGTTTTGGTTATCTATTCATGATTATATTGTCTATTTTTGAAGATATTATGTGTAATTGCTTCATGATTAATGAAAATATGTAAGAAATTAAAGTGAATATCATTAAAAATAATTACTAGTAGAAGACCTGTGAAAAAACAACACAAAATAGATCATTCTTATACGACATTATTGTAAAATATAACAAATTAATATATGCAAAAAATTATATTATGACAATAAAGCTTGAAGTATTAAATAATTCACAAAGGGAATAAGCATTAAATCATATAAGGAAATGGAGGATGAGTTAGTGGACTATTGAAAATATCTAATAGAAGTCCTATGTGAGTTTTCCATTTTCTCTGCCCTTGAGGAGTTTAAATTGGAGGTCTAAGGAGAAATCTAAACAAGATGATGGCAGTTGCAGATGGAAAGGGGAGTGATAGCTACAAAAATTACATTTGTATGGTATAAATCCCTAAGGGAGAAATAAGGCCCTAACCCTATTTTAATTGAAAGTTATTGCTTACTTAATAAATCTCTATCTCTAGGCATTTTGTCACATCAAGAGGTGACCATAAGAAATAACTTGAATCACATGATATCATGGCCCAACTTTGATAATCCTTCCTTCCATGAATTTACAATATTACCCTGGAAAGAATGCCATGATTACTTAGCAGGGCTTATCCTTGTGATCCTTGAAGGAGATATTATACCAATAATTTTAATGATCTTAAGATATGGGTAAATAAAATCACGACAAATTCAAAGGTTAGTTTGAAAGAATTGTCGAGGGTATTCAAAGGCTTTCTTGATCTGACAAGACTAAAAAAACCTTATTGAAGAATACTAGAAATGACTCTTTTGAGAGGAAGCATGGATTTTGATATGGTATATAAAATAGTCTGAATGGAGTGGGTAATTACCTAAATATAGGGTAGAGTCTAATCTAGTGTGTAGAGAACCTTGATAATGATATGAGAAGAGATGATGAGTATGGAGATTTGGTTGTAGATATGAGAGTAATCTAACTATTCTAATGTTTGGGCCATATATGAACAAAATCATTGAATATATAACCAAAATAGTTCCAAAAACTAGAATAATTTGAAAAGTTTGTAGATATTTGTTTTGAAGGAATATTAAACAAGGGAGACCAAGAGTGGGGCAATGAAGCTTCAAACAAAAAGTGCAATGAAGAGAATATGGAAGAGTTCATGTGTAAAGATGTTAAAATAAAATATGAAACTAGTTCTTAAAGAATATGTGATGGTTAACCATGTATGTTTATACTTTGGTACTACCCTTATTGGTAAATTCAATGGAATGTATGTTTATACTTTGATATTACCCTTATTAATAAATGCAATGGGAAGATCATTCCTGATATGACCAAAATCAGTAGTTTCGTTACTTTTGACATTTTTTCACTTAGTTAATCTTGAACCAAAATTCACATCGCATAATAAATCATCCATAATGTATAAACACAAAGGTTAAAGTGCAAAACAAAATTTGAAGAAGAAATGCTTGAAAACAATCCTTAATTTATTGCAATTTCTTGTGAGCACACCAATCCTGAGTAAGGAACAACTTACAAAAATTGCAAGTTCCAACCTATCAAGAAGATGAGGACACCAACCCTCATTAAGCACCATCTTACAGTAATTGTAGGCTCCAACCTAAACTCAACCTTCAATACACTAGAACTTGGACTTCAAATTAGACCTAAACTTGGCCTTCAAGACACCAAGGCTTGGCCTTCAATCTAGGATTGAACTAGACCTTCAATTAACAAAACTCGGCCTTCAAATAAAAGAAATAATTCCCTAAAAATCAAACTTCAAAAACATGTACTCAACCCTCAAAATCATACCTCAAACAAACCAAAAGCCCTTCCCAAGAACAATTCCAAAAATGCTTCAAAAGATGTGCCAAAACCCTTCCATGGAAATTTGCTTCAAATCGAGTTCACTTCACTTCTTAGTTCATGAGGTATGAACTTCGGACCTTCTCCTTTTCTCTCCTAAACATAGAACCAAATGCATGAGTTGAGTGGTTATAAATTCTCCTTCTCGCACCTATTTATAGTGCATTTAGACGTTGGGTTAGGTCTGAATTATCCATTGCCTATGTCAACTGGTGCAACTAGCAAAATATATAGTAAATATTCAAAACTTCATTTCTCCTCAACCGTGAGGAGTTATAACTTATGCAATATATTGTTGGAAAGGCATCAGAATAAGCTTTCTTGCCATATATCTTATACTCCAATTTTATCTGGGTAATTGGAGTAAAAATTCCTTCAAAGATAGGGTATCCAAATGGGGCATGCTTATACTTTGGTTGGGTCATCTTGACAAAATATTTCCATCTCCTCATTCCTATGGAATTAAAGAGAGTGACATATACCGTTGGAAAGGTTTCAAAATATGTTATTTGATTATGTAGTTTTTTCTTTCATTTATAAATCCTTTGACATCAATAACAACCATTTTCAACATTTGGTATGTGCACCACTCCTCCTCATACTTGCTAGAGGATGGATAAATTTTATTTTTAGGGATGGAAAGTATAGGGGTGTGAATGGTAAGGGGATATGGAATTATGATAGAGATATCCTCTCCTTAAAACAATGGCATCCATTCTTTCATCCCCACAAATAATTATCACATACCCACCCCACTATTTACCATTATTAAGATGATGGGGGTACACCAAAACAACTTCAAATTGCTCTAATATCAAACTATAGCATACTTAGGATGCCTTTCTTAGACATCTAGTGCTAAATTTCCTCATAAACAATCAATGAGGACAAAATTAATCTCTAATAGCAATGTAATTCATTTAATTAATATGCAATTATAAACCAACAATGGCAATAATAATGCATACTTAGAATTCTTTCATTTCCCATTTAAATTCAATGCATTATCAAAATATAAAGAAGCATTTTACAAGAATAAAAATGAATACTTAAATTCAATAAAGGAATAACCACCAAAATATGCTAAGGATAGATTTTGCTCCTAGCCATAGGAATTAACTATGGATTCCACCCCTAAGCCAAACCATGATACAATAAGGGGAAATGGACCTCCTATAAGGCTCCAAAATCACTCAAACCAACCCAATACTCTCATAACAAGCCAATATTATCACCACAAAGATATCTAGGCACTCTTTCCATACTAAAACAAGCCATGAAACTCTCTTCCACTACCCTATAAAACATAAGGATGACACACTCATTATTTGCTCAGTAGTCCCTCAACATGCTCTTCCCTTCCAGTGCTCTTCAATGTGAAAAATAATCCAACCCATTATCTTTCATTCGAAAACAATCTAGGACATAATACACTTGGCTTATAATGGTTAATGAGCAACAATAACAAAGTAAATGGGTCTAGAACTAAAGGAGGTGTAAGCTAAGGAAACCTTAGATTAGAAATTTCCAATAGATTTAGCTAGTATGGTGATGTGTTTTGATCAATTCATGTGTGTAAGAGAACTAGTGTATTTCATATTAGGTCCATTAAACTCAATGGACTCCTTCCCCTCCCTATGCTTAGTCATCATTTGAGAGAGTTCTGAGGTGCCAAAGTTGGCTAACAAGGATTTAGTAGGATGTGGTAGGTAATGAAGTTACAATGATATCCTTCCCACCAATTAGGGTTATCAATGAGAAAGAGATTTTTGAGTTGGCATTTTTAGAAGAAAATAAAATAATAAAAAAATCCTAACAGAAGGCAAATTGGTGTATGAATAATTGAAAAGTTTAGATAGACCTAGGGGATGAAACTCTGAATTTATTTCACCAGTTCAAAAATCATCAAAATATTTAGGATAAAAACTAAAGGGAGTGGAGGAAATAGTGGCATCACTCCAGAAAGAAAATAAAGTTGGTTTTTTAATAAGCAATATCATTAAAAGTTAGAAGTTTTAGAAGCAAAAAAGTTGAAACTTCTACCTAATAGGGAGGCAAATTCACTCATGAAGAGTCTATTAGTTTGGATGGACCTAGGAGATGAAAATATGAAATTCTTTCATCTATTCATAAATCATTGAATTAATGTTAATACCATTTGGGAGCTTGCTACTAAAGATGGTACTTAAGTTCAACAAAATTACCAACTTAACGAGAACTCTCCAGAGTTCTCATTTTTAGAGGGGACATTTAGTGGATATTTTTACCCTCATTTCAAAAAATGGTACTATCAGTAGAACTCTAGTTTTCAAATTTAAAATCATAACATTTTGCAATTTTTATCTGTAAGTTGCAAAAAAAGCCTCAAAATCAACCGTTGAGAAGAAAAGTGGTGTTCACAACATCACCCCCTTTTTTTCCAAGGTTAAAATTACAAATTGGTTGAAAACATACCCTCGAAAATGAGTACCATTCTGAACAAAAACCTTAAATTCAACCCTCAAAACTAAAAGTGGTGTTGTAACTACCACCTCCTTTTCTTCAAGGTTGGCATTACAACTTCTTTAAAATTGTGACCTTAACAACTAATATCATCATGAATTGAAACCATGAAATCAACCTATGAATTGAAACATGGTGTTATAAGTAAGCCATTTGTTTTTCTCTTGGGCTCAAAATTACAACATTTTTAGATAGTCGCTTAAAATTGGTGTTGTTGTAAATAAAGTCATATAAAAAGGAAAAAATAATTAATTAATCCTATACACCGTAAAATAATAGGAAATACATTTTTAAAGATATTTATATCTATATATATATATATATATATATATATATATATATATATATATATATATATAGATATATATATATATATATATATATATATAATGAATTAAAAAATTATGAGGTACAAACATTTAAAAATAAATTTAAAACAAAACCTTAATTAGAAAAGAAAAAATTAAACAAAAACTTTAGAAAACACTAATATAAAACAAATTAAAACATAAAAATATTTGCGATCATAGATCTCTAAGAAATGGATGAAACCATAAGCTATGCCTCTCTTTGTGCTACTCCCTTTGCCCACTTCCAAGAGTTGAACTAGATGTAGTAGGAGCTTTAATTGACTTTATTGACTCGGCAATTTACCAAATGCTTGGTTATCTAGTTCCAGTTAAAGATCAACCAACAATAGTTAAAGCAACAAAGCGATAATCAACCCTCCTTTCAAAGCCCACCTATTGTTGGATCACCTAAGTGAGGATCATACTTTAGTGTTTTCCCTAAAGTTACGAAAAACCCATGTTAGTTTCACTCCTAACTAATCCTTAAGGCAATTGTTCTTCCATGTAGGAATGCATGCCCTCTTCGTGCATGTAAGTATTTAGTTGAGTTTTAGGGAGAGAGCTTAGTTATTGGCGTTATGTTTCCTAGAAAATCACGATCATGGAAAAACCACTTGGTTTTGGTTCTTCTCCACATCCTCGAAGAGTGATCTAGAAATTTTGCATATATATATCTATATGTGTGTGTGTGTGTGTGTGTGTGTGTGTGTGTGTGTGTATGAAAGCTTAATTGAAAAAAACAAGTAAATAAATTAAATAAGGGATGGAGGGAAATTCCAAAAATCACCCCCCAACCCAACATTTCACTTGAGTTTGAGTCCAAACTCAAGTGAAATGGGGGAGAACGAGGGGGATTTTAAGAATCGTCCTTCACCCTTCCCCTCCAACGAACACTCATAGCACCGTCACTCAATGGGAGTGGCAACCAAACTCAAGTGAGATTGGGGAGAGCAGGTGGCGGATTTTAAGAATCGTCCTTAACTCTTGCCCTCCTACAAACGTCCATTGGACCATCACTCCATGGGAGTGGAAACCCTATGGATGTTAGCACTAGGGGAAGGCGTAGCCTCCCCTCACGTGAGTGCCCACAAGGATGCTACTCGATGGGAGCAAAGAGTTTTTTAACCCGCCACTCCATGGCAGTGATAGAATTCATAACCATACGCTCACTATGGGCACCCATGTAGGGGAAGGCTACAACCTATTTTAATTATTTTTAAAAAATTTGTTTTATGTTTTCATTTTTTTTTCTAAATTTGAAATATTTTAAACTATTTTTTATTTTTTTTTAAATTCAATAAATTTTTTTTTATTTTGTTTTTTTTAATAATTTCTAATATATTTTATTAAAACTTTTTTAATTTATAAAATCTCATTTTTTTAAATGAATTTTTCAATTTTTTTATTAAAAAAATATTTATGTAATTTTCTTTTCATTTTCTTTTAAATTATTATAGTTTTCATCTAAAATATTCCTATATACATCTTTTTAAGAAAAACATGTTTTCTTCCCTTTTTTATTTATTTTTATATATTCATTATTTATTTATTTATTTTATGATTTTGTTTGTAACTATTTTTATTTGTTTAAACAGGGGTTTTAAAAACATCATAATGTTAAGTGCATAACTAGAAATGGTTTTTTTTGTACCACTACGTTTGATTTTGAGGACAATTTTGAGGTTTTGAATTGCAAAGTTATAAATTTCAAGGTTATAATTTCAAACAAGTTGTTATGTTAACCTTTGGGAAAACATCATGTTACCACAAGTACCATATTTCATCTCAAAGGTTGATTTTAAAGTTTTTGTTCAAAATGACACTTGTTGTCAATCAGGGTTAAGGTACCTAATTTACATTTTAGAGACAAAATTTCCAAATGCAAAGTCAACAAGACATATAAATCATACTAGAAGCTCAATTAACATAAACCTCTAAAGATCACGAAAATTATTAATGATCAAAAAATGAACAGTGTTGCACCATAAAGAATTATACAACACATACATATTTTTCCTTGAAAACCCTTAACTGGGAAAACCAGCTAACCTTAGAGCTCGACCGCTCTTATATTCTAAATTGAATATTACATCTTGTTACAATGAATGTTAGCCTTATTGCACACCTAAGAATAATGCACTCATACATCACCCAATCTTTATCAATCATAAATTATTCAATCTTCATCATCACTTTTCAACCTTACATCATCTTCTATTTAAAGGCATGGAAAACCTTCATTTAAAACATCTCAAATCAATACATGTGGCTAAAGATTATTGGTTAAGTTCATAGGAATCTTGAGATTCATAATCATTTTCGAATTGTAGTTGATTCCCTTTTGACCACCAATTGACCTCCACTATAAGTCGACTTTGTGCTAATAATCATCCCTTCAATTGCTTTAGTTTATTATTGATTTTTGTCAACTACTCGACAGCCCATCCACTTCAATTAAGGAACTTCTCTTTTAATTTGATTGTTGACCACTCGGCTCAACCCCTGTGATGGGTCTCCAAATTATATAGAAATTAAGGCCCATCTAACCATCCTTTAGCACATTTAATCTCTCTTTTTGCATTTGATAACATCTTTTTGAGCTATAATGTGTTCATTAGGAAGGTTTGGAGATAATTACATATTATGTGCATAATATTATTAATTTTTGCAGAATGTTGAGTAAATTCTGAATGAGAGAATTTAGGGACTTGTTTGCTACCACAAGATGCTACAAGATGGACCAATAAATGAATAAAATATCATGAAATCATTGACAGATTTTGGAGCTCCATTGATTGAGAAAATCTAGGAATGTGTTCTCTGTCATTAAATGAAGATTCCTACTATTGGGAACCAGATCCACTTTTTGAGGGATTTTGGAGGGGAAAGTTGTCTCCTTTCAAGGAGGATGCTTCCCCATCTATTTGTATAAGTAAATAATTGAATTTTACTCTAGGGGCATGTATTTCTTAGTCTTATTATGGAGAAAAATTGTTATTTAGTAGCTCTACTTTCATTTCTAGCATGGATGTACTTGGATTGATTCAAATAATGAAGTTTGGTGTCATTTTTAGCTTCTAAAGCTTGGTTTCCTTCATAGGACTCTGAGTATCCTTGGGCTTGGCCATCCTAGGTGCTTCAAAGCCCTGTTATACAATTTATTTATCATCTTTGAATGTTTTCACTTACATCTTCTATTCTTTTTTTTCATATTTTTGCATTTAGTATTCATGTTTCATTTGTTGTAAGTTATATTGGTTAAATGATTGAAGTGAGTTGTTTTGCAAGTTATTTATGAAGTCACAAGCATGATGCATCTTTAGAACAACCTTGCAAATTCATATCCATGATTGATCTACTTGGATTGGTTTACTAGTTCACAATTTTGGAATTTCTGGAAGTATCATGTAGCAAAATACTAGTAATTTTATGTTATTTTTTAGTACATGTTAATAAGCTTATTTCTAGTTTATTCCAATTGGATTTGAACTTAAAAACATCCAACTTAATAAAAAAATTACCCCACAACATTTTCACTTGATTAACCTAGGCATTTGGGCACTTAGATCAACTTACTATTTCATTGCTCTAAAATTTCTGGTTTCTATTAGTAATTTTCTACTATCTTGTAGCACATGTTAACGAGGCTCTTTTGAGTTTATTCCACTCTGATTTATTCCTAAAAAATCTAATTAATAAAAAAAAATTCCCCATAGCATTTCCACTTAATCAGGTTAGGCATTTGATAGGTTAACTAGTTCACTAATTCTTGAATTTTTAGTATTTAGAGTAGTAATTTTCTGATATTTTTTAGCACATGTTAACAGATGTATTTTTGAGTGATTCCACTTGGATTGGAGTCCTAGGAAATTCTAATTAATAAATAAAAATTCTATATCATCATCATTTTATTTTCTTGAGCATTCGTCAAGTTAACTCGAGAAATAACAATCTTGTAGCAATTTGTTTTGCGAGATATTTCTTGCCCACACTCACTCCAAATTCATGGTAGAAGTAAAGTGATAGCTTATGAATGCTATAGTATACCTAGGGGGATCATATGGGGTAGAGAGGGAGGTACCCAAGGGAATAATGTGATGTAATAATATAGTAGGCCATAGTCAATAAATAAAGTGGTTAACCCACATTATGCAAGGGGCCACAAGTAATTAGGGAATAATGTGATAATCCCATTGTAATGGATGTATTGTACTGAGAGACCCATGGTATTGTATGTATGAAGCCTATATAGAGGATATATACTCCCCATTGAGGATTTCAAGTATTGTTTGGTATTAACAGGCATTATCTTGCGGAGTTTTCTCCTTCCTTAAAAAGTAATTGTATGGTGTTACCCTACCTCAAGGGTTCTGATATTAATAAACAAAGTATAAAAGCTTCATATGTTTATTAATATCAAAACCCTTGAGGTAGGTTAACACCATACAACTACTCCTTAAGGAAGGAGAACACTCCACAAGCTAATGCTTGTTAATACCAAACAATACTTGACCTCCTCAATGGGGAGTCTCTAGCCTCTATATAGGCTTCTTACATACAATATCATGGGTCATTACCATGGGTCTCTTAATACCATACATCCATTACAATGGGCTTATCACATTATTCCCTAACTACTTGTGGTCCCTTTCATAATGTGGGTTAACCACTTTATTTATTAACTATGGCCCATTGTATTGTTACATCACATCATTCCCTTGGGTACCTCCCTCTATACCCCATATGATCCCCCCTAGATATACTACACACAACTTCCAGGCAAAGCTAAATGGTACACCAAAGAGAAGGTGCAGGAAATTTTTCCTCACCTCATTCATTAGAAGATTTTTGGGACCAAAATCCTCCCAAAATGGGGAGGTGTGATCCACATTGGATCATTATATTGTTTTTCATCCATGTTGTTGCTTTTAGAGTGGAAAAAGTGGAGGAAGCAACTCACAGGATTGTTTTTACCGATGGGACCCATTTTGGCAAGATGAGGTCTAAAATATTCCGAGAGAGTTTTGTGGCATCGAATGAGGTTTTTTGGAGGTAGAAATTTATCGTTATAGCATAGCACCTTTTTTTCTTATTCTATGCAAAGATACCTTTCCAAAGATAAAGTAATCATGTCAATCAGAGTCTATATGCGAAAGTTATGCCACTCAAAATTTGACCTTCCTATTTTCACCACCATATTTCGAGAGGATGCCACGTCAACCCCCATACTTAATGAAAAATGGGCTAGCCATGTGATTATGATGTAGAATACTCTAGAAGAGTATGTATTGTAACTTTGGTTAAGATATAAGGTAGTCAAACCTAACCACTAGTATGTTATCATGTTGTGTTAGAATCGAGCCACTAGGAGGAAAAGGGATTCCATTCTTTCGAGTCCATTTGTTCCATAACTGAAAAAAATAGCCAAGAGGGATAGCAGGATTTATGCATTGTAGCAACCACGGGCCACAGTCCATACTTCTTTATACTCACATCCATATTTCCATTCAAATAAAGAGAGCAGAGCAACCTCACCTTCCCGCTAGGTTTTTCTCCCAAAAGGGTTACCAGTGCATATCTTGTGCCAAATGTGTGTGTGAGCTTCTATTTTGTCATTCTCTATTTGCTACATAATTTAATTAGCATGAATGCTCTATTAACAATAAATCTACATATCCAAAAATCTAATAAAACTACAATAATGTAGAATTTCATATTTTAAATATATTTTTATCAAATATGTTCTGATGGACTGTCCAATGGAATATCCACGAAAATTTAGGAATCATTTTCTTTTGTAGCACTAGATGAGAACCTTTCCTGATTCTATTTACCACATAGAAAATGTTCATAAAAATGAAAAACTAGTATGCAATTAAACATACCTTCAACCATACCTTTACAGGAAAGATAGTGAAATCATAGCCTATCATATTTCTCGATATTTTGGTTGATACCTTTATGTAATGCATTCTATAATATGTCGTCCAAAATATAGGCTCAAAAAGTTGCTACCAAAAATGATCTTCAAGAGTTAGGGTGGCCTTATGTAAAGAAGGCAAATCATGGAAAATATCATTTCATTCTAGTCGTGCCAATGTAGATAAAAGTATGATCATAAAGTTAGATATGGCCAAAACTATTGATAGAGTCAAGCATTCTTTTCCTTTTGAATTTTTTTCAAAATTTAGTTTTTTTATAGCATTTATTCAATGAGTTTTCACCCACATTATTTCACCTGAGATTGATCTACTAGTTAATTGGAGATCCACCACCTTCTTCAAGGCTAATAGATAGTTAGGACAAGGATTTCCATTTCCCCCTTGTTATATAGTATTGTGGGTAGTCCCTTAACAAGGAATTGGAATCTGAAAGGCACTCAAGAAACCTCCCATATAGAGAGGACCATAAACCATGCTCAATTCCCTGATGACACAATTTTATTTGGGGGCACCTACTATTATAGCTGCCAGATTTAAGAAGGTTCTTGATCTATTTATTAATGTCCCTAGGAGAAAAATCAATCATATTAAGACTGATATCTATGTGTGGAATGTTAGTAAAAGTCTCCTGCAAGAGATTTGTAGAATATTAATGTTCCCTCATCAAGAAAAATGGACCTCTTTCAGTTTCTCGAGATGCCTATCAACTTGTCAAATTATGTTGCACAATCATGACAGTGTGTTCTCTGTAGAATTAAGGCCAAATCTCCGTTGTGATAGTTTAGGTAAATTTGAATTGGTCAAAATCAATTTACCCATGGTATGCTTTGTAATGTAGATTATCTAAACACATGAAGACAACATTCATGCATGGGGATTTGAAAGAATAAATCTACGTGAAGAAGCTAGAAGGATTTGTTGTGAATGGAAAGAAAGAGCTATTGTGTAGGGTAAAAACGTCCATGTATCAGTTAAATTAATTACCAAGGATGTGGTATCAAAAATTTGATATTTACATACTGGGACTTAGCTTCACAAGAAGTAAAGTAGATCACATTGTATATTTCAAATTAGTTGGTGATCAGGTTGTTTATTTGATATTGCATTTGGATGATATGTTGTTGGTTGGAAATGATAGGGAAACCATATGGAAAGTAAAAACTTACTTTCCTCTAAATTTTATAGGAAAGATATCGGTGCCAAAAATATCATCTTACACATAGAAATTAAAAGGGATTGGGAAAACAAGAAACTTTGATTGAGTTAGAGGAAGTATGTAGAGACTATTGTAGAGGTTTAATATGCATAAATGTAAATAGATAAAGGTGCCTATTCTTGTAGGTGCAAATTTATTTGCATATCAGTGTCCCAAGACAAAGGAAGAGGAAAAATGCATGACTCGTGTTCCATGTGTCAATGTAGTTGGAAGTCTGATGATGCAATTATTTGTACTTGACAACATATTGCACACGCAATGGCAGTATTAAGCATGTATATGTCAAAACCAAGGAAGGAGCATTAGACAACAATAAAGAAGGTTTTCGAGTATTTATGTAGCACTACTATCTATGGATTGTGCTATCAAGGAAGACCTAAATTACATAGAGTGTTGGATATAGATGGTTTAGTTGATGAAGACTAGGCTAGAGATCTAGATCACATAAGATCTATAAGTGGGTATGTGTTTAACCTATTTGGAGGAGAAATCAATTGGATGAGAAAAATACAATCTACAATGGCATTCTCAACTACATAAGCTAAATACATGGCAACCCCCCATATAAGCAAGGATTAAATATGCTTACAAAGATTCACGGGGGCTTCACTAACAAAGCAATACCATATCACGTGCATTCATATTGGGGCATAAAAAGTGAGGAAAAAAATGAAATTATATATTGAACATATAATAGGGGGGTAAAGGGTTTTTATGTATAGGAATATGTGTAATATAAGGTATTGTTTATACAATACATTGGCCACACGGAGGCAAAAAATAAGTGGGCTAGAGAAACAGAGGTTCAGGAGTATTGTAGGAGTATCGAGAGTGGGAGGGAGAATGAAAAACAATGGTAATATTAGGTCGATAGTAGCCTAATGTCACTTTTAGTTTAATAATTTAACATTACCATGAATTTCATATCAATATTAGTCATCTTTTTACATAAATTTTTAACATTACCATGAAATGACTCAGGATGTTTGAGAGTGGTTCCGACCTCATTAGATTTCATATGGACAAAATAGAATTTTAGATCTCACTCAAAATCTAGCAGTCTTATTTGTTTTTTAGGATTTGAGGAATGGGGGTATTGCAATGTTTACATTGGATTTTGTAATATACTAGGGTATGGAACTCATATTCAATCAAGGGAACCAATCCCTCTATGTACCTTAATGTTAGTGACATTGATTTTCAAACTCCTCTATCATGACCCTACTATAAATGTACCTGTCACTCAAACAAAATATTGACTTGACATGCTATGTTATTTCCATCTTATGTTAATGCTTAGAGGGTGATATTAATGACAAAGATCCCAAGATAGGCAATGATTTATATGATATGTAAGTATTTGTTGTAGTCTGATTTTTGTGGATGTCATAGGCCATCCAGAGCCTATTTGTTGATGTATTTTCAGTTAAGAGATGTGTTTCACTCGATGTTATTTTGGTTATGCGCACCCTTACGTGCTATATAAATGAGAACTTGTAATTTGTGGACTTGTGTTTGATGAATATTATAACTACTAGATGAATGATGTTATATGGTTTAATCCACGTTTTCATGTTTTATCACAAATTCATCATTCTACAAGTTTTTTTTGACATATATGCATACAAATATATAAAAATATATATTATATAAAATTCACTCCCAAAGTTGTTCCCAACCTGTGAGCTTTTGAAATCTCACTCATCGCTCCTACTTCCACTCCCACTTCCCACTTTTATTCTCGCTTCTCGCTTCCACTCCCACTCCCAAGAAACCTTGATCTAGAAAAAGCATGCATCACATTACCAATCTCTATGATCTATGTATAATGTGTGTGTTAATTATTTTTTACCTGTTTCTTAGCTAGTCATCCTCCCAATGATGGGGCACTAAATAAGACAATAGATATGGCACCTTCACCCTTTCCTTATATTAGTGATGAATAGGTTGAATGAAAGTGAAGGATACAGTGATACCAACTATTTCTTGGTAGAGTGCACATGCATGCCACATGATATAGTGAAAATGACTATTGCTTGGAAGAGGGTGCATGCATGCTAAGGGCGCACATGTCACACCTTCAATTAATTCCAATTTAAATGTTGTTTCAAACTTAGAAATTTTAGTTTTTGATAGAGTCATTCTATTATTTGAGATTTTATTTTGTTATTTATAGCATGCATGATATATTAATACTAAGAGGTTGTAGATACTTAGTCAATTAGAATACTTATGCATGAGATATTCCCATCTTAGTTAGAGGACACAGATCTCAAGGGATGCATGCTAGCATGCTCTAGTTCATATTTTGATGGAGACACACTTACTTCTTACTCTTACCATGCAACTATGGTGCACTAGGTGATCCGGTTAGGGCTATGATTTGACAAAGTCCAACTAGATAGCATTTTGCATGTGTCAATATTCATTGTACTTTCTCTCTTATTCCTATTCTATAAGAAAGATAAAAGGTATGTCATTGTGATGGTTATCGAGTTTTCGTTTTGAATTTTTTTAGTGTATCTTTTTCATTATTTAATAGAAGATAGATGCAATTGAGAGTTCAAATCTATGTATTTTCCATTCAAATTTTCCACATTTTGTATTTGTAAATCAACCAACTTATATCTCCCTCCTTTTTATTGAAACTTTGAAGTTTTCATCTACCTAGTATTTAGGTTATTCTTTCTAGGTGCAAAATCTTCTTACCATTGTTAATAAAAATAAAGGGATATAAATGTAAAGGGGTATACAAAATGTTAATGAAAAATGGGTACCTATAATATCTAGTGAAAGTAGGGGGTTTTTAAATTTGGAAGGTGTATTGGGTTCGCATTGGTAGGGGGTTAAATAAAGTGATTTTTAGAGGTATTTTCCAATATGTATCAAATTAAGGGTATTGTTTAGTATGCCATGAATGCACGTGCTATGTTAGAGGTTCATTGAGTGAAACCCCCATGAAAAGATTGTGATCAAATATTGGATTGCTACAATGAGTTGTATGGATATATTATGATAGTTAAAGTGAAATCTTCCTGGAAAAGTGATCCAGATCTTTTAACTTCAAGGATGCATACAGAAATACATATAAAAGAGCATACATAACCAAGTAACTTAAACACATGGAAAAGAAGCAGAAATCATAAAGCAACCATGAGATCAAAGACACAACGATTTGATTACGGAGTTCACCCAATGTGGGCTATGTCTATGGGAGGCCTTCTTTCATTAAGTGGAATCAAAGAAATTAGTTACGAACAACTTTACAAAAATTACCCTTATACCTCCAATTCAGATGATGGTCTGAAAATGGACCTCAACTGGAGAAACGAACTACACGGTTGGATTCCTGGTGCGAAAACGTGCAAAATCAACTATAAACTTGTCCAATTCTAACAATGGCACCTCTAGTCCTCAAGGGAATCTTTTCAGAATCTAAGAGATTCCCTATCTCAGGGTTCTGGCCCTCCTGGCCACTCAAGGTTTCGCTCTGCTCCTCTATTTTCGGTCTCGTTTGAATGGGTGAATGAGTGTTTAAATACAAATGAGCGACGTTAATTTTAATGTGGGGTCATTGGCCCGTTGGCAACAAAGGTTAAAGTTGGTGGTGGAAGTCGGCGACTCCAACCCCCACCCGACCAACATACCACATGGTTGCTATTTTTTTTATGGTTCGGCGTTATATTGTATTTGGGGCTGCCCGTTGTGGGTCGACCCACATGGGTTGGGCGGGTTCAGACCCCGCGACTCCCTTCCACGCAACGCCTTTGTAATGGAGTCGAAATATAGCCGTTGGGCCAGGTCCGGGTCACCCGCGGCCCTGACCCATTGTATTTTGTTTTTATATATAATATACATTATCATTGGCAGGGGTGGCAACCCGCCACCCCATTTAATATTTTTTTTGTTTTTTTATAATATAATAGTTTAAATTTTCCCACCGGAAAATAAGGGTTACTTGACAAATTAAGTAGGTGACAAATTCGCCTATTCCAACCACTGGATTCTGTGCACTGAGATTCTGCCAATTTATTGCCTTGTTAGTCTACGACTTGGCCAAGTTAGACCAGAACTTTGACCAATGATAACTTGAGCATACAAATTCGAATTTGAGTGTCGTTCGCACCATTGGAATTAAGGAAACGAGCACTATGATATGGTCCTAGTTTAAATTCCATATGATGACTTTTATTTTTGAGCTATTTCAAGGCCACTTGTATTTTTGGATCCACTTGGATACTTCCTCCCCTCTGTGGAGATTTTGGACCTCCAAAATCATGCACACATCCTACACACTCCATGTGTCCTTGTCATGCCACACTTTCAACATCTGCATTCCATGCAAATCTTGTACATACTTGCAATCACATACAAAAACACACATGACTCAAACAACCCCATGCTTATCAAGAGTTTATAACACACACTCTTTGGCTAAGTTTACATTATAATATAAAAGTTGGGATGGGATCCCTAGGGTCAATTTTGAGGTAAAATCCCAAGTTTTATGTAAATAGATGTAAAGTCTCCACAAATTGTGGTCACGGAACGCGTAGATAGTTAAAGAGCCAAAAAGGGTTTCACCCTTCTTTATGTAAGTTAGGTCAGCTTTTTGAAGATCTACCCATGGTCTACGGACCATGGGATTGTATAAATAGGTGTGTCTTAGAGAGTCTAAGGAGGATATTGATGAATACGGATGTAATGGGTCAATAGAAGGAAGATTGTAGAGGTATTAGAGGAGGAAAAAGGCTCTACAGATGTGTGCGCAGAGGCGTAGAGTTGAGTACGCAGCTGTGTGCGCAGGGAAGCCTTTAGTCTGTAAGATGAACTGAAGATTAATAAAGAAGTTTATTACAGAAATACCTGTGCTTTACCTATTTACTTCTATTATGTATGAATGTGCTTTATGTTGTGATGAATGATGGGTTTATGAAATAATGTTGTATTGATGTGCGACTTTACTGGATCTATATTGTTATGTGAACGTAATTGACATTAATGGTTTACGCGAATATTATATCGTTGTACGTTAATGTTATCAAACACTTAAGCAGATCTGAGTGAATATTCGATTAAGAGTAATCTTTGATGCGCGTAAGTCGTTAATTTACCTATTTAGGGTCCGCAAAATCTAGTTGTAGACCTTCGCGAAGGCCCAGAGGTTGATTAAAGAAATTTACATCGATAAGCCATAAAGGCCTATCGATCTGCATGAAGGCAGATTTAGGGAACAAACGACATCACACTGATCTCTGGGTGCGGAAACTTAGTTCTAGCATCCCCCCATATTGATTCGGATGAGACTTCAGTCCGCGCTCCGTGGATTGATGCCAAAAGGGCCAGTAGTGTAGGGATTTGTTTGGTGCAACTAACTCTGAACCTGGGTTAGGACCCACTAAGCCAACAAATGGTTTCATTACCAGGACCAGGATCTGCACAAAGAAATGTGTGATGTCGCATCACTGGAATCCGACAAAGAAAGAAATTGAGAATTGGTTGGATAGAAAGATCCACGAATTCACGACACAGTAAAACATAAATCCACTCCTAACAATAGAACAGTGGTTGGACAGATATCCGTACACAAAGATATACGATATTTTCTTCTGCACCTTCTCAATTGAACTATACGAGTGGATTGCCAAATTGGCCAACAACTAAGGAAGGTGGAGGTTTGACGGTCTGATAGTGTGGACCCTGAATCTCGTGCGAAGGTTGGAAGCTTTTGAAGATAAGATCGTGCATGCCGTTGATAACTAGCTTGATCGAGTCATCAGAGGATTTGTTATAGAGTTCACGGTCGACACCTCAGTCAGTTACATTGAAGCAGAGTGACATGTCTTCAAAGGACCACGAGGTAAGTACTTGAGATCTTTGAATACTTAGATTAAGATGATATTATTTGAAAAGTGGGTTATGCCACTGCCTTGATGTTTGGATCAACATGAAGTGGACGATTCTTTAGAAATCAGTAGAGAACGGGTCCTTAATACATCCCATTGATAGAACCTACTTCGAGTGACAATGAAGGGGCGGTACTAGCCTCACCGTGAAGCACTGTACAGTTGATAAGGCAAGGATTTCTGTGAATACCTTATCCACCCACACCACCTCCACCTTCACCTCCACAGCATACACCTTCACCCACGCCACCACCACCTCTTCCACCGTTCAACATATCGAATACCATGAAGTTGCCTGTTTTCAAGGGCTTGGGAAGTGAGGACCCTGATCAGTTTTGGTTTGTTGCAAAGGCTGTATTGATGGCACAGAATATTACAGATGATCATATAAAGAAGGCGCAGTTGGTTACTGCTCTGCAGGATCGCGCACTGACATGGTACATTAAATACTGCACCGATAACCCGTTGGCATCATTAGAAGACACTCAGACCGCTCTAAATAAGGAATTCAATAAGCCCAATTCTGAATCACAATCAGTCATTAGATTCAAGGAAATCATGATGAGGCCCGGCGAAACACTCGGGGAATTAGATCAAAGGTTGAAGTGCCAGATCCGCGAAGCTAATATGAATCTCATGGATAGTCAACACCTCAAATGGTTTGTAGCCTTGCTCCTGCCCCACCTAAGGGTTGCTTTATCGCAACAAAAGATAGGGACCCAAGCGGAATCCCTGGAAATTGTGATGATATTGCTTGAAATGCCTATTCAGGATGCTGCTTTGGGATTTCAGCAAATTCACGCGAAATTGTAGAATATATGCTTGGAATTACAGAGCTTGAAAAAGGAAAAAGCGGCTTGGCCGAAGGTGGGCGAAGAAGTTTGGTGCCTCAAATGTAAAATCCAGGGGCATGATAAAGATCATTGCCCTGTCTTCGTGAATTATATTACAAGAGGAGGGTCAATGCCTCTGAGGCAGGAAGCTTCAGCAGGACCAAGTACAGGGCCCGCGCTATGGTGCGCTATTTATCAGGTGGCTGGAAAACATGTTATAGATAATTGTCATTTGCTATAGAAGTTTTTACAGATGCCGCAACAATTATTCTGTAATTTTTGTAAATAGGTGGTCCACGATTAGCATAACTATCATAGCTATGAATTGATGATGGAAATAACACCCGCATATCGAATGCAAACAGAAACTCGGCCTCCAGATCAAGGCGCTAAGGAAGCACGCGGAGGATATCAAGGGCGCAGACAAGGCCGAGGGGGACGAGGAACTGGTAGAGCTCGGGGACAAGTTATTTTCTATAATTGCGGAGTGGCAGGCCACTACGCGCGGGAGTTTATGAGCCAGAAACGCCCATCATGTCGATATTGTACTTAGTTTGACCATGTAATAGAAGAATGACCTATATTGATAGATAAGATGTAGGAGAAGAAGGCGCAACCTTAGAAACCTACCCAAAATTTACAAATGATGAGGGTCGAGCTCCACGAAGAGGATCCCCATGTGAATATTGTGCTGCAAAGCAGAATGATGATTGGTGATGGTAAAGTAAAACAACCTGAAGAAAGTGAATGGGTTTGTAAGGCTCCAAAAAAATAAGTTGGGTTTGACCTAGATCACGTGAAGGAAACATTCATGGAAGCAAAGAAAAGCTTTGCTGAGGTCTCTACCTCAGGAAGTCGGGACAAGCTTTCCGAAGAAGTTGACCCCTCCATGCTTACTACCTTCTTGGAGACTTGTATGAAGCTACTATGCGATAGCAAGGCTGTAAAAGGGCTACAAGAATTGATAAATAAGTGTGTTGGTAAGGAAGGTGCTCCTGAAGGACACCTCGCAGTCAAAAAAATAGGCAAACACAAGACGAGAACATGGCGCGAGATGAGACTCACTGTACAAATAGGAGACTATGAGACAGACCAAGTTATTTTGGATCTAGGGTCGGATGCGAATGTTTTTCCTAAATAGACATGGGAAAGAATGGGGAGACTTGCGTTGCAGTGGTCCCCGATTCAATTGAGGATGGAAAACCAGCAGAAGATTATCCCTATGGGGCAATTGCATGGAGTGACCGTAGATATAGAAGGAGCGAGTGCGCTAGTTGATTTTGAAGAGATAGAGATTGTTGATGACAGCAATCCATATCTCGTGCTCCTGGGAATCGATTGGGCTATCGACATGAACGGGGTAATCAATTTGAAGAAGCGAAAAATGTCATTTGAAAGGAAATCACTCCGTGTGGTAGTCCCACTGGACCCTACAGAAGGACCACACAAAATTGAACGGGTCTGCTACAATGATTTAGACCAGATCTATAAGATAACAGTGCGAGACCAAGACTGGGTTAATCTAACAATTGATGGATGAATTGCATGGGACCGTGAAAGTTCATGTACATCAGATTCAGATGAAGAGTTGGAGCATTGGCAGAACAGGTTGCATGAACTATCCACACTGCGCTGCAACATGATGACCAAATTGTTGTGTTGTGTGCCGCCGTAGGTAATAAATTTGCCTTATTATGATGGTTTAACTGACGTGGATAAATTTTTGGATGCTTTTGAAAGAGAAGTTCCATAGGATTACCACTTTCACGCGTTGGACTGGGCACTGCGCGCTACGCTTGCTCGGTGGTGGGGTACGCACAAAGACGGCTTTGATGAATGGCACGACTACAGAAGGGTGATGAGAAAGCAGTTTGGTCGGCCTAAGGTACGAGTAATGGAGAAGTATGACAGGAGGAATGATCTGCGTGGTCACTTGGCCAAATGGACTAAGGTTTATGGAACAGTTTCCTATTGGTATTAATTTATGATTGACTATTTCACTTAAAAATCCTCTTTTGCTCATCATTTCTTACCATTTAACCTTTATATTTCTTCCATAACCTTTAGAAACTCAATGGAATAATGTCATTGTCATTATTTTTATCTTGAAATTAATTTTTGAAATTGTTGTGTTAAAATTGAAATTTTTCAGAAAATTACAAGATGTTGTAACTTCCTGTAATCGCTCCATGGTTTGACATATTGCATAACAGGATGGAAAATTCGAAGACTGTGGGCATGAACCTAAATGTACAAATATGGTGGATTACCTATCCACTTTCGGATTTGAAGAATATAGGTGGATGGTCAACGCTGGTCAAACCCAACCACTTTAGCAGAAATTCCAGATTTTGTGAACAGAATTTTCTATTTTTGAGATTTTTGCCTAAATGGAAGATCTGATCCAATTCGACCTCCTTTGATGTAATTAATAGGATCTTATTAGAATAATAAGGAGTATGAATAGCTTCTTTTTGTTATGGAGATTTATGATAAATAACTCAAAGGGAGAACTATGAAAAACTTGGAAACACAGTTGATATACTTTTGATTCTCAGACGTAAATACAAAGCTACAATATTGAGTTCATCTTATGCTTTCAGATCCAATAATCTTCTTCATTTGAGTTAGCTTACAGTGTGCTTGCAAAGTGTGGAAGGGCCCCCACTACGGAGCTGGTACACTCCTTAAGTTTTCTTCATAAATTGCATAGATAGATTTGATATTTAGAATTTGTCATTTAATTCATGTGTTACAAGTTCATGCAATTGAAGAATTGTTAATTGAAGAGATTTGTATTTGTTGTGAAAAAGCTTTGTAAGAAGTCTCAACCAATATTCATCTTGAAATTGACAAAAATGTTTGCTATTTTATGATTTCAATTTTAGAGTTAGTTCATAGTTCAATTTCCATTGATTAAGATTTGTAATTGCAGAATTCAATCTATAGTTAGATGAATGAACCTTGTAAGAGGATCAACTATTATTGATTTCCAAAGTTACTTATCTCATTCATTGCTTTGACTAGTTGAGATTTAGCAATTGTTTTGAATTGTTATGACTTAGGATTGGAAGGGGTTCTATAGAGTAAAGTTCTTGTAAGGGAATGGTAGAATCTTCAACAAGTAATTAATACTCTGTTTTGTTAAATAGGCAATCAGATTTCAATCAGATTTGTTTTCATCTGAATCAATACTTAAGTGTTTGAAAAAGACAATGAGACACCTATTGTAAGAGTGCATCGTTAATTTCACTTCACTAGGCTATCATTAGAACACTAGATCTTTCTAGATCTATATACATTAGATAAGTGTACCTACTCGAGTTGACAAAAGGAATTAAAGCTTAACTTACCTTAGCAAGTAAAGCCCAACATAGCCGTAGCCAAAATGGGTACATTTATTCTGTCACACTCTAGATATAATCCCTATGAATTGGTATTCGTAAATAGAGCTCCTCCATGGCACTGCAGAGTGGGATGTTTGAGAGAAGGATTCGTGAGGACCTCCAGCTTTGAAGATGGGTTCGAAAGCATTGATGAGGTGTTGCAGGAGCTTCATGCAACGATCTTCCGAATCCCGCAGGATCCCTTGTAATTGATTCAACCAGATTGGAGCACCCAGCTGCACCATGCCCTGGAATGCTATAATGTGATTGTTGAAGGAGACGATGAGGATCCGAGGAATATTAACATTCCAGAAGAAAAAGGCACCACGAGGTAGAGGAACTGCAGATAGAGAATCCAGACATCACCGCGCCATTGAAAACTAAGCAACTAAACATTAGCACAGAGGCAAAGCTGAAGTTTGTGAAGATTGGGGATCACTGGGATGATGCTACAGTAGATAAAGTCGATGAGTTTCACCACGAATATCAGGATTTGTTACTTGCAAAATTTTCAGACCTGAAAGGTATCATAAGAGACCTGGTCATAATGAAGATTACCATGAAGTTGGACGCGAAGCCGATTAAGCAGAGGCCATATGGCCTTAATCCCAAATACAAGGAAAAGGTCCGCTTGGAGTTGGATAAGATGATTGAGGCAGGCATTATTGAACCTATGGAGGAATCTGGTTGGGTGAGCCGAATGGTAGTCCAGGAAAAGAAGTAGCAAGGAGAAATAAGGATCTTTGTAGATCTTAGGAAGCTCAACGATGCCTGCATTCATGATCCTTTTCTGACACCCTTCATAGATGAAGTACTGGATAATGTTGGAGGGCAGGAGGCCTATTCATTCACTTATGGGTTCTCGGGATATCATCAAATTAAAATCGCACCAGAAGATAGGAGTAAGACAACCTTCGCGATGGAATGGGGTTGTTTCCAGTATACAATAATGTTGTTTGGACTCAAGAATGTGTCAGCGATCTTCTCGCGTGTAGTCATCGTGGCGTTCAAATAATTTATTCACAATTTCTTGGAGGTGTATTTTGATGATTGGACAGTGTTTGGGCTAGTAAAGCGCCATTTATCCAGTTTACGCTTAACGTTGGATACATGCCGAAGGTATCAAATTACGCTAAACCTAAAAAAATGCTTGTTATGCGTCCCTTTCAGAATCTTGTTGGGTCATGTGGTGTACAAGCAAGGATTAATGGTGGACCCTACTAAGATTGTGGTCATAATTAATTTGGAGGTGCCAAGAAGTGTCAAACAGCTGCACGCAACGCTGGGTCATATTGGATACTATCGAAAGTTCATCAAGAGTTATGCTCATATTACTGTGCCCATGGAAAAGTTGCTAAAAAAGGACGCTACATTCTATTGGAATGAAGAATGTCGGCACAATCTGGATGTCTTGAAGGATAAAATGGTTACCGTACCGATCTTGGTTTTCCTGGACTGGAAGAAAGAATTCCATGTGCATGTTGATGCCTCATGTATTACGTTGGGAGCAATGTTAACACGGGCCAGTGGAGGGGAGATGGATCATCCTATAACATTTGCAAGCAGGAAGTTGTCAAAGGGAGAAAAGAATTATTCAATGATAGAGCGCGAAGGGTTTGCTATGGTGTACGCGCTTCAGAAATTTAGACATTACCTGCTAGGCGGACATTTCAAGATGTACACAGACCATTCTACATTAAAGTATCTAGTCAATAAGCCTATTTTTTTAAGGGGGGGAATATGCAAATGGCTACTGTTGTTTCAAGAATATGATTTTGAAGTAATTGTGAAGCCCGGAAGATTGAACACGAGACCAGACCATCTATCGCACATTGAAACAGGAAAGGAGGCTACCAATTTGGAGGAAGGGTTGCCTAACACGCAGCTCTTCACGGTGCATGTAGCGGATAATCACTTCACAGACATTATCCACTTCATAACCACAAGGATGGCTCCAGAGGGATATACCAGTCAATAGAAGAAAGAATTAGTGGTGCGCGCGACAGACTTTTCGGTCATTGTGCGCCATTTGCATAAGATGCGATCGGATGAGATACTTCGACGTTATGTGCCTGATTTTGAGTGAAATAGTATCCTGGTTGAAGCTCATGGAGGAGATACGGGAGGGAATTATGCAGGGAAAGCAACAACACAGAAGATATTGTGCGCTAGGTTGTGGTGGTCGATGCTGCATAAAGACTCTAAAGCATATTGTAAGGAATGTGATGCATGTCAGAATACAGGCAGGCCATCGCAGAGGGATGAGCTGCCTCTAAATCCGCAGGTGTCATTGTAGCGATTTGAGAATTGGGTAATTTATTTTGTAGGACCAATTCAACCCCTAGGCAAGAAAATTGGTGCACATTATATCATCACCGCGAGAGAGTATTTGACCAGATGAGTAGAGGCACAGCCTATGAAATACTGTACAGGGGCAACAATAGCAAAATTTTTGTTTGAATATGTGTTGACCAGGTTTAGTTGCCCAAAGGTTTTGATGAGTGATCGCGGTACACATTTTCTTAATGAAACAATCAACGTGCTGACAGAAGAGTTCCAGGTTTACCATCAGAAGAGTACGTCATATCATCCTCAGGCCAATGGAATGGTTGAGGCTTTTAATAAGATATTGGAGAATGCGTTGACAAAGGTTTGTAACACACAGCGGAATGATTGGGACGTGCGCATACCGGAAATGTTATGGGCTTAGAGAACTACTTGTAAAAAACTTACTAGTCAGACACCTTTTAGGTTGGTCTATAACGTAGAAGTTGTGATGCCTATGGTGTAAATTGTGCCTAGTCTACGCATAGTGGCTTTCACAGGAATGGCAAACCACGGAGCCTTAGAAGAAATGCTCGCGCAACTAATGGAGCTCGAGGAAGATAGATTTCTGACTGGATTCCATTAGCAGGTTTAGAAGGAACGTAAAAATTCTTGGCACGATCGACACATCAAACTACGCACCTTCAAGGTAAATGATTTAGTTTTATTATATGACAATAAGTTTGCTAAGTTTCCAGGGAAGTTTCAGATGCGCTGGTTGGGACCATATGTCATCAAAGAAATTACAAATGGTGGAGGATTTCAGCTCGCGAAGTTGAATGGAGATCCATTTCCTGGAAGGGTAAATGGAATTCAATTGAAGCCATACACGGCAGGATCCAGCCCAATGACTACATGACGATAGCATAGTCTTAACGCTCTAGGCAGCTGTGTTACAGGGAAAAGTGTCTACTCAGAACTGCTTATCCCACTAAGGTGTGATAGCTGCCTTAGAAACAAACAAAGTAAAGCTACTTTCGTTTTTCCTTTATGAAGTATAGATAGAGAAGAACAAAGAAGACCAACCTCTATCTTGCGCTAATCTCCTGGTTCGATTCCTCTCTTTCTTGATAGTCCTTCGCTACTTGTTCCCTTGCACGCCCAGCTTCACAAAGTACCTGTAAGATCACAGTAGCATAGCACTATACAAGAACATGGATCTATAATCATAAACAATCTAGGATCAGATGTAAATTGACCATACAAATGCAGCAAACATAAATTACACAAGAGTATGGAGGAAAACTTGAATAGCTTTTATTGATAAACAAGAAAGAGCCAAGGGGATATACAACCAGTTGTTCTGACCTAGCATCATCCTCTCAGCAAGGAAGCCCCTCTTCACCTCATACAAAGCTTAGATCACCCAACAATATGATGTTCTGTCTCAAGAAACCAACAGCAATTCCTTACAATATGCAAAATTCTAGCCTCTGGATCTCTGGGATGAGGGATCCATATATAGATATTTGTAAGGGAGATGAGTCAGCTTGTGATTTGATTAGTGTCTTCCCTCTGATAGTTCTTGCTTCCACTTGGAGATTGATGATCTCTTACTCATCCTTGGTCGAATTCAGAGAGGCAAGTGTCACAGGAGAAGTTTCTGGAAGCTTCCATTGCCTCTCCACCTCGCGGAATGACACTGCCATTTGTCATTTCTCACCCATCGCACCCCATAGAAGGGATTTTTGAAATGCAACGCACCCACACAGTGTGTTTAGGTGAGATGCAACGCACTTTGCCTATGGAGCAGCTGAAATGATCCTGTTTTGACCAATTCTGAGCAGTTTTTCATGGAGAACTTCTGGGAGAAGCTGTAATCAGTTGACCTTGTTCCTTTAGGGGTTAGAACAACACTTTTAGGGACTTAGGAGCCCTTGGTTTATGGACATTTCATGCTTGGGGTTTCAGTGCCCAAAAATGTCTATAACAGCTGCCCCCTAAAGCATGAGGTCGTTAATCTTTTGATGTCGGGTGAAATGCTTTATTATGAGGATCTGAAGTTCTTTCAAGCTGGGAGGAGACTTGTAATAAGATACAATACAATACATTATCTCCATAATATTTTCATGATCTAGCTGAGGCAGGCATTCCCATGCTCAGCTTTATAAATTCATTTTCATGTACATAGGACAGACAATCGTCTGAGTGTAGACTGATGATTCTGGTAGAGCCATCATCCCTTTGATTGGATGATTATCTGTGCAGCAGTGATGTACATTTGATGTCTTTATTTCCCTGAATATATATCGCAGCCCGGATGGATGAAACTAGATCCGGGGTCTTCAATCTCGTTCGATCTTCACTCGAAGTGCAAGTCGATCCATGTGAGAGATGTTCTGGAGTCGAACATGGAAAGACATCACTTGATTACCAGCCAATGATGTAAGTTGTTAACAAGCGCGAGAGGAATCACCGATAATGATAATGACCCTCAAGGTACTGCAGTACAATTCGCGTGGTGTGAATAAAGGACTTGGCGTCGAACACCACGCAAAATCTTTCGGTCGAAGGTCATTGATGTAAACCTGTCGCCGGAAGTGAGAAACTTGCCATTGAGGCATGCAAGCTTCAAAGTACTGAATGGGGTGTTCCTAGATCAACTTCTTGGATAATGAGCTGATGTCGACAAGAAGTGATAGTCATATGAAGGCCTTAATGAATCCCACATCAATGACACGGAACGGAGAAAATGATTTTAATGGAGGTGAAAACGATCTGGTGATATAAGGTTCAGGGTGGCGGTCATGAAAGAATGGAGTGTAAATGTATTGTAGCGGGTGAGACACAAGTGAATTCTCTGAATGACTTCTCTTGAACATATCGGCGACACTGACATGATGGATTGGTAGCATTAACCCCAAATGTGGATGGTGTGATGGGACCATGGTGATGTGACCGGTGAATGAAACAACCCAACCCGACTTGGATGCGGAGTGAAAGTGTCATGTTCAAGAGCGACTTGCTACCAACAAAGTTTCTTCAAGTTTTCTTCCCAATTTTTCCCCAGTCATTGCTGACCAGTACCTCTTTATTTTTGTCAAGCTTGAGGAGGATAACATATGCTTGTTCTATAATTTGCCCTTCGGGCAAACCCATCGCTATGTTTTAACGAGCCTAGCGATAGTGAAACTCGTTCTCGTCTATAGACAAGTTTGTCGCTATTAAAATTTTAACGAGTTTAACGACAAAGATAACTCGGTCCTTTTCAATTTTAGAGAGTCTGAAAAGGAACGTAAAGGAAACTCCAAAATTCCTTTTTCGTCATCTAATCCCTTAAGTCCGAAAAAGTATAAAACAATACAGAAGGGATGAATTTTCGATACTTTTAACGAGCCGAACAAAACAAGCGCTCGATATTTTTGTGTAATAATCCCTCAGGTCCAAAAAGATTAAAATTTAGAGGAGGGATAGCACTTCCGGTCCCTTTAACGAGCTGGAGAGGCCAATGGCTCGGCAATCTTTTCATATTTTACGAGTCAATTGAAAAGAGCTTAAAGGAGACTCGTCTTTTGAGGAACAAGTGATAAAATGGGTAGCAGCTGATTCCAGGTAAGGTTTGGAATTTTCCAATCACGGCAGTGTTACAAGGATGGCTAGTGAGATCACTCTTCGCAGTTGTTCCTCAAAAAGGGGTAAACAATCAAATGGAGGTGAATGATCGGCCAATACAGAGTGGAGGTGATGATGAGAACACGACCAAGGCTTTTAAAAGGCTGAAATACTACATTCACGATGGTTATTTACCAGGCAATCGGTTCATTTTTATTGAGCTTAAACGCGGGGAGAAACATTTGCTCATGGCTTATGTTTATTTTTTAACGAGCTTGAACTATGTGCTAAAACTGCTCGATGCGGGTTTATTTTTTAACGAGCTTGAACCTTGCAGTAACACTGCTCATGGCGGGTTTATTTTTTAACGAGCTTGAACCCTGCAGTAACACTACTAGTGATAAGTTTGCATGCCCCCAGCATAATAACGCAAATCGAGGTGCATGCCCCCCAAGCTTCATTGCATTCATCTCGGTGGTTGGAATGAAGGTTTACCTTCGAGATCTTCGAAAGACTCGACTTTTATTTTACGAGATCGTAATCAAAGACTGGATTTGGAAAGGGAGTCGTTTCATTTTTTAATGAGGTTGACACAATAAAAGAACTATCCTCATGACTCCTTGTTTCGTTTTTTAACGAGGTCGACATGAGATAAGAACCATCCTTGAAATCCACCGTATTTACAGTGTTTGATAGAAAATCAAAAACTGATGGATGATTAAGGTTGCTGGAATAATCTTCGTGGTAATCCGGAAGATGGGAGCGATGGTGGTAATCTTCCCATGGTGCCTTTCCTGTCATCATTGATTGAATGATTCCTTCATCTGTAGAATCTACATGCGACCAAGGATCTGAAGAGGTGCCATATTCCTTAGACCTATCTATCCAAACACTCGATGAGCGTTGATTTGGGTTTGCCCCCCAAGCCAAGAAAATTGATTGCTACAATATTTCTAAAATGGCAATGATCCATGCTGACAAAATGTTTAGGAATCTTCTGAATCCATTAGAAATAGAAGATTTCATATTGCAGGTTCCCACTGTGGCCACTTCCGCAAAATTACTCGGAGGTGGTAGGGCAAAAGTACCCATTAAGGCAGGGTCTTTTAGGAGGCCTACTCTGATATTTTGAAGCAAATGATTGCTTCCATGGATCATTGGAATGCTTCCCGTAACTTGTGAAATGTTGGGGAGAAATGTTTGTTGGTCGACGATTGTAATTCCTCCTTGGAAGGGAAATGTAATCTTCCTGAAGTAGGTCGACACAAATGCGGCCATGGCATATATCTAGGGCCTTCCCAGTAGGATGTTGTAATCGAGGTTTCTGTCGATTACTTCAACATCAATTTCTACTGTTTTTCCCCCCAGTTCAACTTGCAAGTTACTTAAAATCCCGTATGGAGTGTATGATCGTCCATCAAATGCTTTTAACGTCGTTGGCGATCTCGACAAGGGTGGTGAGCCTAAATTTTTCCAGCAACTCATCGACATAATACATGTAGATGCTCCCTCATCAATAATTGTTCGATGAACAGTTTTGTTAAGGGCTTTCACTTGAATAAGGAAAGCTAGCTGAGCTGGTAACTGAGGGTCATATCCTTTGTGATTAAAGGATACAAGATTGGAATCCGTTGGGTCGATCCCACCTATTACTGATAATAGATCCTACTTTTGGGAGAGGCAATTTTGTGGTACCTCAAGTGTCGACATAGCGGACGGCGATTGGGCCAGGTCCTCTACTATATTATAATTCTATGCTACTTTGGCACGAGGATTAAATGTCGATTTGTGTACTACTCCCTTTGGCGGCTTTATCATTGGTTTAGGAATGATGGGTGGCACAACTTTAGTCAAAGTTGTTGTCGAACTACTAGGTTGATCTTTATCCTTGTTGTTCGACAGCTGTGGATTCTCGTAATCTTTATTCCTTGTCAAAGCATCATTTTGCTGCTTTGAGATAGACAACATAAGCACTTGGGATCGGAAAGCATTTTGATTAGCAACCAGTTTGGTTCCCGGGTTTGGAAACGGATCAGTCAATACCGCTGAGGTTTTTGAACTCTTAAAGAGTTTCTTAACTTCAGCTTTATGTGGACAATCTCTCGTCCGATGATCCTCATCGCATATCTGACACCCCGCAGGGGGTTTCCTTCGCCCGGAAGGGTTTGCAGAAGGTTTTTCAGGAGATGACTCATCCTGCTTCTTTTTCCTCCCTTTCTTTTTCTTCTTACCCCCTAGTTGCTTTAGTTGTTTGCCCTTGTCGGTCGACATGGCATTTACTTCCAAGGCAAGAAGTTCCTCATTGCATTTTGACTAGAAATCTTACAGGCCTTTTTAGATGTAGCCTTTGTTGATTTCGTGTTTGTAGTACCAATCACGCCATCGCCAGCATGAGAGTCATTGCTTGATTTAGGAGGAGGAGGAACTGAGAATTCCGGTCTAGGGGCGTCAGGTATTTTATCGTAGAGCGTGCCGGACTGAGTGTAAATCAAGTCCAAATATTGCGCACGAGAGATAACTTGCTCTTCTGTGACGAATCCCCCCTTTGCCACATCTTCTGTGATGGAAGGCAGTAATGACTTAATAAACCATTCAGCTAAAAGCTGATCGGGAACATACGTTTTCACCATTCTACGACGACGTCGCCACTCATGTATATGATCAGATATGTGAGTGGTCGTCGTTTGTTTGAAGTTGGTAAGAAGTTATGTTCTCGTTTCGTACCTTATCGGTAACTGAAAATGGGTTAAAAAGGTTGTGGCTAGGGTACTGAAGTTGTCAAATGAAGCTCTAGGCAATTCGATATACCATTTTGCTGACGGACCAGTTAACATCCTCTGAAAAAGGCGAAGCCTAATCGAATCATCGTTTAGGGTGTTTGATGAACACCACAGATGAAATGTCATCACATGATTCAACGGATCTTCACCCAGATTTCCATTAAATTTAGGGATATCTGATGGAATTTTATGCGGAATCGCTGGCCACCAAGGGGCGTAAGCGATTGGATCGTTTGTTAACCGATTTAAATCAGGTAACTCTAAAGTTGCCACGAAGGGTAACTGTTGATTCAGGTTAGGTGAAGCATACCCAGGATAAAATGGGATTGCCTAAGCAGTTGGTCTTTGCATACCAGCATAATGCATTTGATGTTGGTAACTTTGGTAAGGTTGGTGGGCATGACCATTGTAAAATGGTTGATTTTGACCGTTTTGAATATATGGCTGCCCACTATTTGCAAAGATCTGTTGCTCAGAATCTTGGTATACTTGTTAGAACTGCGGTTGTTGGTATTGCACTAGCCATGGTTGTGAAGCCATGTGCTGTTGCCCGATACTAACTGTTTGACCAAGATGAGGGGTAATTGTACCCGTTTGAACCTGTGTCATTCCACTAGTCGGTGATTGTGGTTGAGTTGCAGGGTCAAGGGGCTGTTGCATTACAACCTGAGAAACCTGAGGTTGGCATACAACAGGCAGCGCTTGAACTTGCGACACCGTCATAATAGCTGGCGTAGTTGGTATATTTGACATAGGTAAGCATTATTGCATCGAATATACAACTCTTGGTTGTTGAGGTAGTATCGGTACCCAACCGCTTGAAGTAATTCCAGCATAACCCAAATTTTGTTGTGAACTCCCGTATGGCTGTCCTCCCGGAGGGGATAATGAAAGGGCATACTGCCCCCCATACGGTGGCAATCCGGTACTTAAGGGAATGGTTTTCCCTTGAGGGCCGGATTGCCCAAATTGACCTCCAAATGGATCAATTTGTTGAGACTCAACATAAGAGTTCTCGGACATTATTCCGGATGAACAAACAGGAACAGACCATACTGTCGTAATGGCCCCTGAGTGGGCTCCTTCTAGCGATTGAGTTGGGACAGAAGGTATACCGGCAAACATTGTTGGAGTGATAGCAGGGAGTTCTGTCGTCGCTGTGTCAGACGACACAGTCCTAGATGTTGACGGTTGTTCAGACATTTCTAGTCTATCCAAAAGATTACCTAGCGATTCTACAGGAGCTTCCGCTGGCGGTAGACTAACTTCTGATGAAGAAGGATACATAGTGATCCCGACTCCAAATTGCGATGGAGTACTAGATGGAGGATCTTCCACAATCTCTTCTATAGCAATCAGACCAGGTGGAAGAGGTAGATCGTTAGGTCTATAGAATATTTCTGGTGCCGAAGAAGGTATGGAATCGGCAGCGACAGATGTTTGAGGAGCAAGACTCTCTGAACCGGTTGTAGATGGAACTGGTTCAGTAACACAAGTGTTTACCCTCAGACTAGGATCAGTACCACTGTCCTTCTGTGGCTGTTGAACTTCTTCTATAGAGGCAGGGATACCAGAAATGTTTGGAGTAACCGGAGTCTCTGATGTTGTTGGAACACTTGTTCTAACTTTAACAGGAGATTTGGAACGGTTAAACGAGTTCGCTTTGTCCGTACTAGCTTCGATTCCGGAGACAAAGACGGTTGACTCGTAAGCCTCCGCAAACGACGGGGTTTCAATTGACTTTCTTCCACGATTGTCGATTACTCGATCAACTAAAAATAAAGGGGAAGTATGTTTCTGAATTAGATGAATTTTAGATGCTTTGACACAACTTATTTTTTCAATTTTTAAGAGTCGAGAAAAAACAAAAGATGACTCTAGTCGCCTTTGATTTTTAATGAGCCTGAAGTGACAAGTGCTCAGATGGACCTTTTCCATTAAAGAGTCTGAAAAGGAACGAGAGGGACTGCTCTGGAAATCTAGGTAGAGGGATTACCAAACCAATCGCAAAACTGCAGAATACTTTTTACGGTACGGCAGTCAATCTTCCCGAATGCTGTGTTCAGTGCATTGCGATCGATAGGGCGGCAGACACAGCTTCCTATGGATAAAGGATTAAGCCTATTGTGGTATCCCAAAATATACTCGACGGTACGTGGGAGCACAAGTTCGTACTGGAACTTATCGTCTCAAAGTGGAGGAATCACCCAACCATCAGTGAGAACAACAGTTACCAGGATTTACGACGCCGGAATACGTCTCTAGCCTAGACTTCTAGATGTTGTGCGTACTTAGGTTCCAAAGTGTTGTTAGATTCATTGAATTTATTTTATAGTTGATCTTGTTTATGAAGTTTTCCTTTCAGGTTCACCGCGAGATGTAGATGTAATTCCGAAAATGCAATCTAAGATGATAAACAATCTTTTTATCTTCTTTGTGCAATGAAAATCCTAGCTACTAAGGAAAAAAAGATAGAATTCTTTCACAAAGAGCAAAGAGCACACTCTAAATGCACTTTCCTAAATCAAACCAATCAGACTGTCTAAATGCAAATGCACATGCATGTATTTGTTTTCGACTTTCTTAGTATGTGAATGATAAAAAGAAAGTTGATGCACAAATCTGAATTACTTTTCAAGCGACAGTTATCAACAAGTTTCTTTTCGAAATCAAAAATGGAGGCAATCAAAACACCTTACGATTTGAAAATGAATACTTGTTTTCGACACTAGAAAAATTGCAAATTCAGACCAAAAACAATAGTAACAGGATAATCTACTGTCTATAGCAATCAAACTTTTTCCTATGCCTGAAAACGACACTTGCGACACTTTCAAATCAAAGGACGACAGTGCGATTATGTTACTTTTTGCAAAGGAGAACTGGAAATGACTCAACAAACACACAAAAACATTTACAGTTCTTTTGTACAAAGGAGGCGGAATAACAACAAGGAAAAGGGGTTTCAAACAGAGATATACTGATCACAGGCAGCAAAATTCATGAATAGAACTGGAAAGAATGAATCACAGAAACCAAAACTGCACAATGCCTAGTCTGATCAGCGCACCTGTAACACAGGGAATTTGAAATGCAGCGCACCTACTACACTCGGGAAGTGCGCTGAATTTCAGATTCTCAGAACAGTACCTGCGCTGGGCCAGAGACGAGACTTTGCTTGGGTTCTGGGTCACAGTTTGCAGTTTAGTTCATGGGTTTTGGCCGAGCAAATGATAATCAGTAATGCAACAATCAGGGGTAGATCTAAGGAGGATCTAAGAGCTACCACAAGGGGCAATCAGAGAGTTTGTGAATCAGTTGTTTAAATCATAAACAGATCCCGAAGATTGACTGAAGCGGCATTTATCTACTTTGCATTTGCATAGCAAATGCAGTTCGAAAGCTACCTGGCATGACTTCAGGCTCCATCTGTAAGTTTATGAAATAGACAACAAGGAAGATAAACAAACAAACTAATTCGTCCCCAGTGGAGTCGCCATTTTGTTACAGGGAAAAGTGTCTACTCAGAACTGCTTATCCCACTAAGGTGTGATAGCTGCCTTAGAAACAAACAAAGTAAAGCTACTTTCGTTTTTCCTTTATGAAGTATAGATAGAGAAGAACAAAGAAGACCAACCTCTGTCTTGCGCTAATCTCCTGGTTCGATTCCTCTCTTTCTTGATAGTCCTTCGCTACTTGTTCCCTTGCACGCCCAGCTTCACAAAGTACCTGTAAGATCACAGTAGCATAGCACTATACAAGAACATGGATCTATAATCATAAACAATCTAGGATCATATGTAAATTGACCATACAAATGCAGCAAACATAAATTACACAAGAGTATGGAGGAAAACTTGAATAGCTTTTATTGATAAACAAGAAAGAGCCAAGGGGACTTACAACCAATTGTTCTGACCCAACATCATCCTCTCAGCAAGGAAGCCCCTCTTCACCTCATACAAAGCTTAGATCACCCAACAATCTGATGTTCTGTCTCAAGAAACCAACAGCAATTCCTTACAATATGCAAAATTCTAGCCTCTGGATCTCTGGGATGAGGGATCCATATATAGATATCTGTAAGGGAGATGAGTCAGCTTGTGATTTGATTAGTGTCTTCCCTCTTATAGTTCTTGCTTCCACTTGGAGATTGATGATCTCTTACTCATCCTTGGTCGAATTCAGAGAGGCAAGTGTCACAGGAGAAGTTTCTGGAAGCTTCCATTGCCTCTCCACCTCGCGGAATGACACTGCCATTTGTCATTTCTCACCCATCGCACCCCATAGAAGGGTTTTTTGAAATGAAACGCACCCACACAGTGTGTTTAGGTGAGATGCAACGCACTTTGCCTATGGAGCAGCTGAAATGATCCTGTTTAGACCAATTCTGAGCAGTTTTTCATGGAGAACTTCTGGGAGAAGCTATAATCAGTTGACCTTGTTCCTTTAGGGGTTAGAACAACACTTTTAGGGACTTAGGAGCCCTTGGTTTATGGACATTTCATGCTTGGGGTTGCAGTGCCCAAAAATGTCTATAACAAGCTGCAAGAAAGCTCGAGACTATAAACTACACTGCCTAGTTGGTGGAACTACGTGACAGGAGGACTGTGTGAAAAAGGTTGGTGTTACAGTACCAGAAGAGGCATGAAGGGAGTTGCGCAACAGAGGGAGGTACCACGCAGCATAGCCAGAAAATTACCGTTATAGTCACTATTCATGATTTGACTACCAAGAGACAGTTAAGAGGAGCGAGGGAGGGGGAGGGGCAGGGGGCGGGAGCAGCATTTAAGGCATTTAAGGGTGAAATATTTGGAGATCTGCTGCCAAATCAGAATTTATGGACGGATTTTGGGGGGAACAGTCAAATTTGAATTTGAATTCGCTTATAAATTACGTGTGGTCGTCTAGCAAAGAACACTTTGCATCCTTATAATTTTTGTGTTGTGCTGTCGATTGCCTATGAATCACTCGTATTGGGAGGATTTAGTCGCGAGCCCTACATTTTCCAAGTTATCAGAGGTAAATCAGACATTCATCCTGGAAAAGATGCTAGGACCAAGCCCCGTAGAAACTATGAGTACTGGTGGGGATGTCGCTTCTGAGGGAGCTGCTCTAGAGGTTGTGAGCATGGAGGCTCCAGCCGAGGTCGCCTAGGCTGAAACCTACATTGGTGCGGGAAGTCCCCAAGTCCATGAAAGACAAGCAGAAGAAGCCAATGTCGGTGTGCGAGTCACTGAGGAAGCATGCTACTACCCAGGCCCAAAAGAAAGAGAAACAACCGGTGAAGGATAAGGGGAAAGTTGTGGATTTAGAGGCCAAAGAGAGCATGGAGGATATACATGCCGAGGGCATGGAGCCTATATCCAAGTTGCCAGAGTATATCCATCCACGTAAGGGAAAGGTGAAGGTTCCTAACGACCCAGACGCAGGAAAATTCCTCTACTGGGATTTGGAGGACCATGAGAGGTTCCCCCACCTTGCAACAGAGAACTATATGAAGAGGGTGTATTACAAGGAATTAGGTGTCACCGCATTGGAGCTTGTGGAGTGGATTCGTGGAGTGAATCAATCAAGGTTGTTGAACCTGTTGTGGGTGACCCACTACCACTGCTCCAACATCAACCTCATTGTCATTAATAAATCGCTGACCCTAGTGCATGATGGATGTTTATGGCTGAGCGAGCCGATCTCAATTACAGATATGTTGATCCACCGAATCATGTTGTTGCCACACTTAGGGTTGAATCTGGCCAAGGATTTTGGCGAAAAGACGAGTGAGCATGACCTAGTAGAGAAGATGAAGGAAAAGTTCAAGCTGGTCAAGAAGCCACGCGGGTACTTGATCACATCTATCACCGACCCCACGGTAAAAATTGCTACAGAGATCTTAGCCGACAAGGTCATGAGAAAATGTCACGTGGACGAGGTTCCAGCGCCCATAATTTCATTGGCTGCACAATGCGCGGAGGATGTGCAATTCAATTGGTCACGCTACCTTTGTAGCGAGTTCCTCGCGAATTGTCACGAGGCGCAGGATGAGACCAAAACCTTCCACTACGCATGGTTGTTTCTCTCCATCGTGCTAGTGTCTTGGGACCTACCAGAGGATAATCAGTTTCCTCTTGTGGACAAAGGATTGCTGGAGGCTACCTAATTTGCCTCCCTTTGGGCCACAAAGGACGTTGCGCGGGCCACGGAGACCAAAGTTTTCTATGTGTTGATGGAGGCGAGCATTCGCATGGCCATCAACCAAAAGCCCCAGCTATCCCCAACAGTGTTTGAGTAGCTAGCAGAGTACACGAAGTTTAAGGCAAATTTCCACCGCATATATATAAGGGCGTGGAAGTATCCGCAACAAAAATGGTTTGATCTTCCTTACTTGGCCACAGATGATGCCATCCAGGAAACCATCAAGCGTTGGCCAGCAGATTGGCATACTCCATCTGATATGGCCGCGGGTTCCAGCAAATCTGCAGAGAAGAAAAAGAAGGAAGCAACAAAGCAGAAGGTCCAGCAGTTGGCCGAGAAGCATAGAAAAGAGGTTGAGGAGAAGGCCTGGGTGGAAAAGGATCGCACTGCAAAGCAGCAGGTCGAACAAGAAGAGCGCTACTCCGAGCGGAGTGGTATGTCCCCTTCACCCCAAACTGAGGAAGAGAAGCAGTTAGAACAAGGTGGTGGTGGAGATGAAGGACAGAGCACTCCATTTGAGGTGAAGCAATACAGGGAACAAGAAAAGGAGGGTCCCCGAAAGAAGTCCAACGCAACCAAGCTATCGCTGGATCCAATCACTCTAACAAAAGATGACCTTGATGAGATTGAAGATAAGGTACAAGATACTACAGTGGAACTGCTCCAGCAGTTCGAACATCAGCAATAGCAGGTGCTAAGTACTATTCAAAAGGATATGCACGAGCTGCAGATTCAGATGAGTAGGATCCAGGTGGGCGCAGGGCAAGTAAGTGTCGCACAGACAAGTTTGGCACCTAGGACCAGTCAGGCAACAGAGATGGTCAGATCATTGGATCTTTGGGAAATCGCGCTACCAGAAGGATCCTTGAGAACAGAGGCAGCCAATGACAAGGCCATCGTAATTTCTCTAAAGAACATCGGCCTCAACCTAGCCGCGCTCCCCAATGAGTACCTTCACACACTACAGTCAGGTGTGACAACAGAGCTAAGAGCACAGGAGCAGCGTGCTTAGCCTCATAAGCAAGTATCGGGTGAACAACGAGCAGATGTTCGCTAAAAAGATGGAGGCTCTGTAAGCAAAGAAGACAATTCAGGCGCAAAGCGCCCAGATAGCGCCCACGATGGCAGAAGCATACAGGACAGTGCCAGAATTGCATATCCCTGAGGAGGCACCGTTGGAGCTAAAGATCAGAAAGCTTGTTGTGGGCATGCGGGATGCCAAGGAAGAGGTGGCCAGAGTTCAGTTCGAGCTGAACATGAAGATAACAGAACTAGAGCTGAAGTCATATCCGTCAACCCCGCCAAACGTGTTGTCAAGGATGGAATTGTTATGGTGGATGCCACGGTGGTGGACTGCACCGTGTTGTTTGAGAAAGATATGGAAGTAGTGACGAGCTTACAGGAAGATCCCACCCTGCAGGTATTGAATACAGAAGTTTGTGAGCTCCAGCAGCAATACGATGAAGTGAGGGCGATGACGCACACCATTGCTACAGCACAACGTCTCACCAAGTTGCAGGAGGCTAAGCAACTGCTTACACAGGTGGAAGCAGCGCAGAAGAAAGAGGTCGTCCTTAAGGCCATATTGGGGCCTTAGTTGGATGAGGCTTACATAGTCTCCACCAATATTCAGGAAAAGTTGGCGAACTTGTAGAGTACGCAGCAGAAGATTAAGCAGGACAGTGTAGGACCAACCACAGAGTAGCTGGTGGAACAGATCAAGCAAGCAGCCATGCAGAGCACAACTGAAGTAGTGTTGCACAAGTGGAGCTGGGGGATCTTCACAGCAAGATCTTCGCGCCAGCCGAGTGACTTGAGGGCGAGTCACGATCTTTGTGTTAGGGGTCTGTTGGGATGGGATCCCTCAGGGTCAATTTTTGGGAAAAAGCCCAAGTTTTATGTAAAAAGATGTAAAGTCTCGGCAAATTTTGGTCGCGGAGCGCGTAGATAGTTAAAGAGTCAAAAAGGGTTTCACCCTTATTTATGTAAGTTAGGTCAACTTTTTGAAGATCTACCCATGTTCCACAGACCATGGGATTGTATAAATAGGTGTGTCTTAGAGAGTCTAAGGAGGATATTGATGAAGATGGATGTAATGGGTCAATAGAAGGAAGATCGTAGAGGTCTTAGAGGAGGAAAAAGGCTCTGCAACTGTGTGCGCAAAGGCCTAGTGTTGAGTCTGCAACTAAGTGCGCGGACCCCTACAGCTGAGTGCGCAAGGAAGCCTTGAGTCTGTAAGTTGAACTAAATATTAATAAAGAAGATTATTACAAAAATACCTGTGATTTACCTATTTACTTATGTTATGTATGAATGCGCTTTATGTTGTGATGAATGATGGGTTTATGAAATAATATTGTATTGATGCATGACTTTAATGGATATATATTGTTATGTGAATGCAATTGACAATAAGGGTTTACATGAAGATTATATCATTGTACATTAAAGTTATCAAACACTTAAGCAGATCTGAGTAAATACTGGGTTAAGAGTAATTTTTGATGCGTGTAAGTAGTTAATTTACCTATTCAGGGTCCGCGAAAGCCAGTCGTAGACCTTCGCGGAGGTCTAGAGGTTGATTAAAGGAAGTTACATCGATAAGCCATAAAGGCCTATCAATATGTGTGAAGGAAGATTTAGGGCACAAACGACATCACACTGATATCTGGGTGCGGAAACTTGGTTCCAACATCCCCCCATACTGCTTTGGGTGAGACTTCAGTCTGCGCTCTGCAGATTGATGCTGAAAGGGCGAGTAGTGTAGGGATTTGTTTGGCGCAACTAACTTTGAACCTAGGTCAGGACCCACTATGCCAATAATAAACAAATACCCTAACTATCAACAAAAGGCCAAAAACATCATCGTTTCCTTAATAAGTGATGGGAAACACATCATCACTTTTACAATTATTCACAACACATGATTTACAAGATGCAGCCATGACATGCTACTATTTTTAGAAAATCCATCTCTTACTCAATAAGATGAATGGTTCATCTCCCTGTGGTGGATTTGCTTATTGAACATCTTCACCAGCTTGTGTCTTCATTGGTGTTATCTGGGCTTGGAGTGTCTGACACGTGGCTTTCTGATGTCCATCCTCGTTGCAGTAACTACATTGATTCTAATCTCCTCCAAACTTTTTGGATCGTCTTGGAACACTTTCTCCTAGTGCGCCTCTGATAAGTGCCTGTGGAATCCTCGTTATCAATAGAATGCGATGAGGTGATTGCATCATCTATCGTTGGTTGGTCACTAGTTGTCTTGGAGCATTCCCCAACTTCCTTTCTGACATATCCAAGTCCTGCATAACGAGGCAATTCCTCCACTTTGATGGGATTCATAATGTCTTGGACATTAATGCTTAGGCCCTTTCCTTGATACCCCATTTTCTTCAACATTTTTGATCCAATTCATGTAGTATGTTTCTCAAAAGCAGCGAAATCATCATCATAAAAAGTACATGAAATTGAAGAACCAGTTTTTACCTCAGGCTTGTTATGCTACAACTTTTCTAAGGCCTCCTCCTTGGCTTGTAACTGATGTCGCAACCTTTGTTTTTCCTTCTCTTCTTCTTATAGGCGTCTCCTTAGTTTAGAATTCTCTGCCTAAATGATTTGGTTGATTTCTTCAAGTTCTTGGAGTCATGCCACATTTGGTGCCCCTTTCATGTTTGGCACAACATCTGCTGAAATATTTGTCTCATCACCCCAATCAGAACCCAATTCGATGGGTCCATCTGTTGCAATCTTCATTTCATCACCTGAGTCTGATCCCAGGTCAATTGGTCCACTACTTGCAAATCTCTCAATTGTGATCTTCTCATCATCCTCTAATTCAGATTCTTGGTCTTGTTGCATGGTTGCAACTATCTTTTGCTTCTCTTTTCTGCCGTTCCTCTTAGGTCTCAAATCCGGATGCACTTTTCCAGCAGTTCTCCTCATCATGCCCTTCTTTCTCACAATGAATAAAAGAGGGCCTTGCTTCTCTTCTCTTGGTTGTTGTTGCCCTCTTTGGGCGGTCATCTTGCTCGTTTTTCCCTTCTTTCAATATGTACAACCTTTGCACTAGCTTCATCAAGAGACTTAGGTTCAAATAATAATAATGAATGACGCAAATAACTATGCAAATATCCAATCTATTTTATCAACGTCTCAAAAGTGTCTAGTGGAGCATTCAATGCTAATGCTTGTTGTCTAAACTCCTCTGTAAAATTCTGAATTGTTTGACCTTTTATTTGTTTCAATTGTTGCCATTCCGTCATGGCCTTCTGTTTGCAACCCAATGGGTAAAATTTTCCTCTTGAAGCAGAAATGGACTCAGACCAAGATGAAAGAAGTTTACAACTACTCTTACCACCTTGTTACAACTTTCCTTCCCACCACACAAGAGAAGTGCCATTTAATCGAAGGGATGCTAGTTGGATCTTGGCTTCATCCTCTTTGATTTGTTGTATGCTCCAATACACTTCGACCTATCTTATCCAATTATCTAGATTTTATGCATTATATTCTCCACTAAATACAAGTGAATCATACTTGACATCTAGCTTGAAAAGGGGCTTTTTAGATGCATTCCTCTAATTCCTGTTAGAATGATGAAAAGAGGAAGAAAAATAAATTTTGTTGGAGGAAAAAGAAGGAGGAGGCTCTTCTCCTCCACCTTCATGATTTACCGAGGCATGATCATATAATTCCTTCTTCTCAGGCTTGATGGTCTTTTTATATTCTGCAAACAACTTGTCAACTTTCTTTGCCATGGTGAAGAAGATCTTGTGATAATTTCACTCTTCCTCTAATTGAGCTTCCTCATCTACCATGTTTCATCTTCGTGGTACACACCCCACTTCGGGATCAAAGGATTTAAGTTTTCCTTCACCTCTTTGGAGCTTTTTCTTGGTTAGCATTCACTCATGCAACTCACATCAAGAATACCTGCTCTGATACCAAACTTGATCCAGATATTTTAACCTCAAGGATCCATACATAATTGCATATAAAGGAGCATACATAACCAAGTAACGTAAACACATGGAAAATAAGTGGAAATCATAAAACAACCATGAGATAAAAGACATAACGATTTAATTACGGAGTTCGCCCAATGTGGGCAACGTCTCCGAGTCTTGCCCAAAAGTGGGGAGGCCTTCTTTCATTAAATGGCATCAAATAAATCAGTTACAAGCAACTTTACAAAAATGACCCTTATACCTCCAATTTGGATGATGGCCTGAAAATGGAGACCTCGACTAGAGAAACGGACTGCACAATTGGATTTTTGTTGTGAAAACGTGCAAAATCGACTATAAACCTGTCCAATTCTAACACTGGTACCTCTGGTTCTAAAAAGAATATTTTCATCATCTAAGAGATTCCCTAACTCAGGGTTTCGACTCTCCTGTCCGCTCAAGGTTCCGCTCCGCTCCTATACTGTTGGTCTGCCTCGAATGGGCGAATGAGTGTTTTAAAACAAACTAGTGGTGTTAATTTTAATGTGGGATCGTTAGCTGTTGGCAACTGTTAGCCTCCTGCTGCAGCAGGTTAATCATCTTTCATGATTGACAGTTTTACATGCCAAATATGTCGTGCTATGCATGCTGCACTGCTCCATATTTGCTACAGATGGCCAAAAAGTATCCATAAGAGTAGGCTGGTCTAAGGGCCACTGCTGTGTTCCAATTTTGATAAAGCAATCCATTTTTGGTTTGAGGCAGTTTTTCAGTTGGAGGTACTCAGGTGTTATAGACATTTTTGTGCCTTACAGCTTTGAGCATGAAATTTCCATAATCCAAGGGATCCAAAGTCCCTAAAAGTGTTGTTCCTGCCCCTAAAGGAACAAGGTCAACCAATGACAGCTTCTCCCAGAAGTTCTCCACCAAAAACTACTCAGAACTAGTCAAATCAGGATCAATTCAAGTGCTCCACTAGCTGCCTGCGTTGCAAAGCACCCCAGTACACTAGCTAGGTGCGTTGCAATGCACCTAAATGCACTACCAGGGTGCGTTGAGCGAGAATTGCCAAATGGCAGTGTCATTCCGCGAGGTGTACAGACAATGGAAGCTTCCAGAATCTTCCTCAATGACACTTGCCTTACTGAATTCGACCAAGGATGAGTAAGAGGCTCTCAGCCTCCAAGTGGAAGCAAGAACTGACAGAGAGAAGCCACAAGTCAAAACATAAGCTGACTCATCCTCTCTGCTTACATCTATATATGGATCCCTCATCCCAGAGATCCAGGGGGCTGGAATTTTGTACTTTGCAGAGAATTGCTGTTGGTTTGAGATTGAGATTAGTACATTGGGTGATTTATGCTTTGTTGGAGGAGAGGAAGGGATTCCTTTGCTGGGAGGTAGATGCTGGATCGAGACTCACTTGGTTGTATATCCTTTTGGACTTTCTTATCATATCAATAAAATTATTTGAGTTTCTCCTACATGTTGTGTATCAATGATGTTTTGTTATATTTGCATGTTTAGCTTAATCTGATCCTAAGCTTTTTATGAATGTAAATCTATATCTTCGTGTAGTTTCTCTCTTCTGTGATCTTGCAGGAATTTGGTGAAGCTGGGCCGGTAAGGGAGCAGGAAGCTGGGAGCTATTGAAGAGAGGAGCGATTGGATCAACAAACTAGCGAAAGACACAGGTTAGTTACATCCTTCCTCTTCATTTACATTTCATAAAGAAGAATACTCAAGTAGTTTTCCTTGTTTGTTGCTAAGGCACTATCACACCTTAGAGTGGGATAGGGGCGTTCTGAATAGATACTTTTCCCAACAACAAATTGGCGACTCCGCTGGGGATCGTATCTAGTTAGTTTATTTGTGTTTCTATTATTGTTCTTCTCATAAACTTAGGAGTGGCGAATCGAACTGCATTTGCCATTTACAAATGCAAAGTAGAGATCTTCTACTCTAGTCCATTCACTGGGCCTGTTTATGATCTGAACAGCTGATCCACAAATGCTCTAACAGCCCTTTGTGATAGCTCTTAGTCCTCCTTTAAATCATCCCTCTAATTGTACCTTATTGATAGCTTTTATCCGGCCAAAAACCATAGATTAAACTGCAAATCGTGACCCAGAACCCAGAGACAATTCTCGTTTCTGCTTCAGCGCAGGCTTTGTGAAGAGACTCTACATTTCAACACAGGTCCCGAGAGGGCTACCTGCGCTGCAATTCAGTTTCTCTGTGCAACAGGTGCGCTGATCAGCCTTTGCCCTATGCAGCTGTGGTTCTTTGCTTCATTTTGTTCAGTTTTATCTCTGATTTTTGCAACCTGTTATCAGTGTGTGTACCTATCTGAAAACCCCTTTTCTTTGCCTTAATTCCGCCTCAGTTGTATAAAAGAAACTGTATTTTTTTCTGTGTATTTGTTACATCATTTGCAGTTTCCCATTACAAAAGTAAACTAGTCATACTGTCGCCCTTAGATCTAGACCTGTCGTAAGTATCGTTTTGATCTTAGGAGAAAGTTTGTTTGTTGTTGACAGTTGATTGCACTTTTACTTTTGTCTTTTGGTTTGAATTTGTGAATTTCTAGTGTCGAAACAAGTGTTTACTTCAAAATCATAAAGTGTCGTAATCGTCTCTACTTTGTTGATTTCGAAAAAAGAAGCTTGTTTGTGTTTTTCACTTGAAATCGAATTCAAATTTGTACAACAACTTTCTTTTTAGGCATCAATATTAAGAAAGTGAAAACAAATACATGCACAAGTGCATTTGCATTTTGACAGTTTGTATGGATTGATTTAGGAAAAGTGCATTTACAGTGTGCTCTATGCTCTTTGAGAAAACATTGTGTCTTTCTTTTCCCCTTGTAGCTAGGATTTTCATTGTTGAAAAGAGATAAAAGCTTGCTTATCATCTTTAGACTGCATTTAGGAATTGTATCTACATCTCGTGGTGATCCAAAAAGGCAAACTTTTAAGAAAGATCAACCTAAAATAAATTGAATGAACTTAACAACGCATTGGAACTTAACGCACAACATAGAGGTCTAGGCTAGAGACGTGTTCCGGCATCGTAAAACCTGGTAACTGTTGGCCTCACTGATGGTTGGGTGATTCCTCCTGAGAGACGATAAGTGCCAGTACGGATTGTGCTCCCATGTACCGTCGAGTATATATTGGGAGACCCCTATAGGCTCAAAACCTTTATCCATAGGAAGCCGTGTCGGCCGCCCTACTGATCGCAATGCACTGAACACAGCATTCGAGAAGATTGACCGCCCGTACCCTAAAAAGTATTCTGCGGTTTTGCGATTGGTTTGGCACACCCTCTACCTAGGACTCCAGAGCAGTCCCTTTCATTCCTTTTCAGACTCCTTAACAGAAAAGGTCCATCTGAGCACTTGTCACTTCAGGCTCATTAAAAATCGAAGGAGACTAGAGTCATCTTTTGTTTTTTCTCGACTCTTTAAAATTGAAAAAACAAGTTGTGTCCAAGCGTCGTTAAAATTTATTTTAAATGGAATATTCACACCCTTTTTCCTGCGTTGGTCTTTAGGTTGAGAAAATGGAGCCTACCAACCAAGGAATTCCCCTTGATGGAAATCCTAGTCCCTTCTCCTCTTGGGGAGATGTTGGTGTGCCCCATATTGGCCCCAGGATTGACAATTGGCTTGCCAGTCTGGCTCTTCTCAACCAATGTCGTTCAGAACACCACTATTCCTGAACAGTCAAATCAGCAATTAGACCAGTCCAGAGTTACCCACCAACCTTCCACTTCCTCTAATTCTTCCTCTCCTCCTTCCTCTTCGCTTGATGGGGCTGGCAAAGCCAAAAGTCAAGTTCCTGAGGAGAAGAAGGAAAAGAAGAAGAAAGAGAAGAAGAAGAAGGAGCCAAAAGCGACTGGGGGCAAACGAGTGTCGTCTAACGAAAATCCACACACAGCACTGACCAGGCCTAAATCGCCATGTGTCATTTGCAAGGGAGACCACTTTCACAGAGATTGTCCTTGCATCCCTCGGATACTAAGGGACTAGTCTCCCCATTTGCACAATCTGGTGTCGTCAACCTCTGATGGCCATGTTGAAAGTACACCATCAACTAGCGAAAGTGAAGTTCCAGGGCAAAAAGGGAGAACTAGACCTCCCTGTAGACTGTGCGAAGGCAACCATGCCCTCCACCGTTGTCCCTTCTTAGACGAGGCTAAAAGAGTTTTGGATGATCGTCCGGTTTCACCGTTACGACTTCCTCCTGGATATAAAAAACTCTTGCCGAGTCCTTCGTTAGTTGAAAATCCAGCTGGCCCGCTCAAGTGGTCAACTGAAGCGTCTATCATTGAAGATAAACCAACTGAATCCATACTAGACGAAAGTCAAAAGGTCGAGGCGGCAGTTGACCCGGTCTTGCCTTCAGAGGTTTCATCTTCGAATGATACAGTCATTGAAGAGGATAAGGATGACACCATCCAAATCCTCTTCATCAACACAGACTCCGACGAACACGGGGGCAATCCACCCATTCCTTTATCGCAGGAAGGAAGTTCGTCCGAGCAATACCCGGCCGTCTACTCGGTCCCACCACCAAGCAACCTAGTTGTATCCTTCGACTAGAACCAACTAGGCAGACCCTGTTTGCCAGCAAGCATACCATTCCGAATTATCGTTCAAATATACAGAATGGTCATGGCTGGCACCATCATTGATGAGGGGGCATCTGTGAGTATCCTTTCCTCTATTGCTTGGAAAGCGCTTGGTTCGCCATCGCTTTTGCCTGAGATGAGAAATCTGACAGGCTTCGATAAAGGAACCAGTCGACCTTTAGGGATCCTCCCCAATGTGCCCATAACATTGAAAGGGAAGACCGTTCAAATGAACGTGATGGTCGTTCAAGGACCCTTGGATTATAACCTACTCCTTGGACGAGACTATATTTATTGCATGGGAGCCATCGTCTCCTCACTCTTTAGAGTAATGTGTTTTCCGCACGAAGGAAGAGTGGTCAAGCTCGTGGACCAGCTTTCATTTCCCGGATCACGCATCGCAAATAGTCATATACCATCCCTAAATGGTCTCTTCACGCAAGAAATGTCTCAACCCACGGTCCGTCCTCCCGATGAGCGCGAGTGATTCGGAAGGATATGGATGGAACCCAGGGGGCATGCGTCCTGGTCTGCTTCGGTAGGAAAACTTTGGGTATAGGGTAGGTTTCCGCGGGAGAATATTACTAGTCTGTACCCCGCCCATGCTGGAAGAGGGTTATTCTAGAATAAGATTCTCTTGTCAAAGTTATGTAAGCTGGGTCGGCGCCGCTTACCTTTGTTTATCTCGGTAGACATCGTCAAAGAAGTGTTTTGTTTGCACCACAAATAAAATAGACTTTGAATAACCTGAAAGAGGTAGGCCTTTCCTGGTAGAACAAATGTTTTATCTGCAAATTGAGGGGTAACCTTGAAATCATACTTTATACCTGGGGGCATGCAAACCTTTTGGAGTGCAAGCAAGGGGCAGCTATTTATTTTTTAAATTTTTAGGACCTCTAACCCTTTAAACTCGTAGGATTAGTCGTTTCCGAACTTGCATAAAGAAAGGATGCGGGGCAAAGCTTTGTAAGGTGCAAGCTCCATAAAAAATGGCATCTTCAATGAGACATTCTTATCATATGACTGGATTAATCGAGCAGTTTTAGCACATAGTTCATGCTCGTTAAAAAATAAACATAAGATCGAGCAAGTGTTTCAATCCGCGTTTAAGCTCGTTAAAAAATGAACTATCCTCCGGTAAATAACCACCGTGAATGTAACATTATCAGCCATTAAAGCCTTGGTCGTGTTTGCACCGTCACCTCCACTTTTCCATTGGCCGATCATTCACCTCCATTTGATTGTTTACCCATTTTGAGGAACAGCTGCGAAGAGTGATTTCACTAGCCATCCTTGTGACACTGCCGTGATTGGAAAATTCCAACCCTTACCTGGAATCAGTTGCTACCCGTTTTATCACTCGTTCCTCAAAAGACGAGTCTTCTTTAAGCTCTTTTCATCTGACTCGTAAAATATGAAAAGATTGCCGAGTTTTGGCCTTCCAGCTCGTTAAAGCGACCGGAAGTGCTATCCCTCCTCTAGATTTTAATCTTTTTGGACCTGAGGGATTATTGCACAAAAAGATCGAGCGCTTGTTTTGTTTGGCTCGTTAAAACTATCGAAAATTCATCCCTTCTGTATTGTTTTATACTTTTTCGGACTTAAGGGATTATATGACAAAAAAGGACTTCCGGAGTTACCTTTACGTTTCTTTTCAGACTCCCTAAAAAGGAAAAGGACCGAGTTATCTTTGTCGTTAAACTCGTTAAAAAACATTAATAGCGACAAACTTGTCTTTAGACGAGAACGAGTTTCACTATCGCTAGGCTCGTTAAAACATAGCGATGGGTTTGCCCGAAGGGAAAATTATAGAACAAGCATATGTTATCCTCCTCAAGCTTGACAAAAATAAAGAGGTACTGGTCAGCAATGACTGGGGAAAAATTGGGAAGAAACTCAAAGAACCTTTATTGGTAGCAAGTCGCTCTTGAACATGACACTTCCACTCCGTGCCTGAGTCGGGTTGAGTTGTTTCATTCACCGGTCACATCACCATGGTCTCGCCATACCATCCACCTTTGGGGTAAATGCTACCAATCCATCATATAAGTGTCGCCGATATGTTCAAGAGAAGTCATCCAGAGAAGTCACCCGTGTCCCATCCACTACCATACATTATACTTCATTCTTTCATGACCGCCACCCTGAACCATATATCATCAGATCGTTTTCACCTCCATCAAAATCATTTGCTCCGTTCCGTGTCATTGATGTGGGATACATCAAGGCCCTCCTTTGACGGATCGCTTCTTGTCGACATCAGCTCATTATCCAAGAAGTTGATCTAGGAACACCCCCTTCAGTACTTTGAAGCTTGCATGCCTCAATGGCAAGTTTCTCACTTCCGGCGACAGGTATACATCAATGACCTTCGACCGAAAGATTTTGCATGGTGTTCGATGCCAAGTCCTTTATTCACACCACGTGAATTGTACTGCAGTACCTTGAGGGTCATTATCATTATCGGTGATTCCTCTCGCGCTTGTTAACAGTTTACATCATTGACTGGTAATCAAGCGATGTCTTTCCATGTTCGACTTCAGAATATTTCTCACATGGATCGACTTGTACTTAGAGTGAAGATCGGACGAGATTGAAGACCCCGGATCTAGTTTCATCCATCCGGGCTGCGATATATATTCAGGAAAAATAAAGACATTGACATGTACAACATTGCAGCACAGATAATCATCCTACCAAAAGGATGATGATTACATCAGAATCATCAGTCTACCATCAGGCGATTGTCTGTCCTATGTACAGAAAAATGAATTTATAAAGCTGAGCATGGGAATGCCCGCCTCAGCTGGATCATGAAAACAGTATGAAAAATAATGTATTGTATTGTATCTTATTACAGGTCTCCTCCCAGCATTGAAAGAACTTCGGATCCTCCTAATAAAGCATTTCACCCGATAAACGGCCTCATACTTTAGGGGGCAACTGTTATAGACATTTTTGTGCCTTACAGCTTTGAGCATGAAATGTCCATAATCCAAGGGATCCAAAGTCCCTAAAAGTGTTGTTCCTGCCCCTAAAGGAACAAGGTCAACCAATGACAGCTTCTCCCAGAAGTTCTCCACCAAAAACTACTCAGAACTAGTCAAATCAGGATCAATTCAAGTGCTCCACTAGCTGCCTGCGTTGCAAAGCACCCCAATACACTAGCTAGGTGCGTTGCAACGCACCTAAATGCACTACCAGGGTGCGCTGAGCGAGAATTGCCAAATGGCAGTGTCATTCCGCGAGGTGTACAGACAATGGAAGCTTCCAGAATCTTCCTCAATGACACTTGCCTTACTGAATTCGACCAAGGATGAGTAAGAGGCTCTCAGCCTCCAAGTGGAAGCAAGAACTGACAGAGAGAAGCCACAAGTCAAAACATAAGCTGACTCATCCTCTCTGCTTACATCTATATATGGATCCCTCATCCCAGAGATCCAGGGGGCTAGAATTTTGTACTTTGCAGAGAATTGTTGTTGGTTTGAGATTGAGATTAGTACATTGGGTGATTTATGCTTTGTTGGAGGAGAGGAAGGGATTCCTTTGCTGGGAGGTAGATGCTGGATCGGGACTCACTTGGTTGTATCTCCTCTTGGACTTTCTTATCATATCAATAAAATTATTTGAGTTTCTCCTACATGTTGTGTATCAATGATGTTTTGTTATATTTGCATGTTTAGCTTAATCTGATCCTAAGCTTTTTATGAATGTAAATCTATATCTTCATGTAGTTTCTCTCTTCTGTGATCTTGCAGGAATTCGGTGAAGCTGGGCCGGTAAGGGAGCAGGGAGCTGGGAGCTATTGAAGAGAGGAGCGATTGGATCAACAAACTAGCGAAAGACACAGGTTAGTTACATCCTTCCTCTTCATTTACATTTCATAAAGAAGAATACTCAAGTAGTTTTCCTTGTTTGTTGCTAAGGCACTATCACACCTTAGAGTGGGATAGGGGTGTTCTGAATAGATACTTTTCCCAACAACATCAGGCTGGAGTTCACTAACATCTCTCTTTTTCTCATCACCCTTATTATATAACTCCCTATTAGTTTTTCCCTTTCCCTATTAAAATCATGTATATAAATCCCCCTATGTAAATACCCCTCCCTGGCAATATAGCCATACTTTCTACTAAGTCCGGGAAATCTCAGTCCATCTGGGACTGTTTTTAACCCATCTGAGTCATTAAGGAGCTAGTCCGACATCTAGTCAGCTAGTAACCTCTCCCTTAACCCCAAAAACCCCCAAAAAACCCATGTTTTCACCTTCCCCCTTGTAAAACTTCACCCTGATGCTATAAAAACCCGCATTCCGCCCCTAACCCAAAGTTCCTGTGCATAAATATTAACCCGCGCCTTCGTTCAACCCCCTAAACCCGTTTCCCTAAGTCCTTACCCATCCACCGTGCATATTAAATTCGGAATATTCCTGTGAATATTCCCGCCCGTTAACCCCATATCCTGTCGTGTCCGCCGCCAGCCGTCCAATCCACAGCCCCGCAGATCTACGGCTGGTGGGCATCCTTATCCCCAACGCGCCCCGCCTTTAACGTCCGGGAGTTCGGCGGTTTCGCCGCCGTACTCCCGCCACGCGTCAGGCGCCGGGCTGTGGCGGAGCCCCTCCCTCCGAAACCGCCATCCCCCATAAGCGGTGCGCCACATACCGCTTACCGCCCCGCTCGGTGACGTCACCAGCCCACGTCACCCCCTGCACAGTCACCAGCCCACGTCACCCCCCCTGTACAGTCACCCGATGAGTCACCCGCCTGCGTGGCCTCCTGCCACGTCACCGCCACGTGTCCCCGCCACCGTACCTGCCACGTCATCGTCCGTACGTGATGACGTCATGCTGACGTCATCCCGCCACGTCGCCATGCTGACGTCACCCGCCGTACAATGCTGACGTCATCAGCACATTTTTTGGGCGCAGAGGCGCAAAAATCGCACTTCGGAGCCCCGGAATCGAATTCTGAGGCAGTTTTTCATCGCAGGATTTTTTGGGCCGAAATGGAGAATCTTCAGGGAATCTTTAAGGAATCTTCGCTCCATGCAGCCCCAGGAAGCCCGAAAAGGCACAGAAATGATCCGTTTTCTTCACAGAGCATACCAAAATGATCAGAAGACAATTCCAGATGATACAGAGGCCGAACAGCGGCCATTTACTGGTGATTAGACACGCAGCACAGCAGATCAGCAGCCCAGATTTTGTCAGAGAGTATCAGTGGAAGAAAGGACGCCAGAAAGAATCAGTCATGATTTTTTAGGGGCTCGAGGCACCTGAACATTGATGAAGCCCCCAGAAAATCAAATCGATAAGCATCAGCCCATCCTTGCCTTCAAATCACCGTCAAGGCATTTAAGGCACCAGGACAGCAAGAAAGCATAAACCCATACCCATTTATTGCAGAAAACACTGCAGCAAGCCACCGAGGACAGCATCATTCATTCAGTTTTGACACATCGGCCCTGAGCACGGCCCGAGACATTCTTTGCATTTATTTTTAGATAAGATTAGGTCAAATAGTCATTTTTATGACCTAATTAGGTCAAAATGTAATAAAGGAACTCTGCAGAGAGTTTTGCCCTATATATACCACCCTCTGTATAGTTTTAAGGGTCGGTTAATTGATAATTTTCACTAGAGACTCGCTGTGTATACCTGAACTTTCTGTAATCAAAGATTGCTTAAAGCTTGGAGAGCGAACTTTCTGTTGTTAATGAATGTGTTGAAGAGTTGAAGATGGAATTCCTGCGCTGTGGCCTGAAGCAATAAGTGCCTCTTATCTCTGTTTATGTGTTTGCCATTATCTAAATAGCAGGAAGAAAGAATAGCCTAGAATTAGTTTAAATACTCTCTATGCTCAATTCCTGTTGTTTCTTGATGTTTTCTTCTAAATGAATTGGTTATGAACATTGAATTCCTTCTGGCTCATGTTTACCCCAGTTCACCTGTGCTGGCCAATTATCTAGGAATTCTCAACTGCTCCTAGGTAGCGCCTTGTTGTTTCCTCTGCTAATCTGTTGGAGAGATTCTTAACTGCTTCTCTTTCTTTAGCATTCTTGCCACCCCTTGAACCTGAAAGTTGCTTCTGCTTCAGTTATCTTGCTCCATTTTCCCCTCACTGTTATTAAGGAAAGACACCAGCAGTTCCCCTCCTCGACTCCACGCCCAATGGTTTGAAACATTCAGACTATACTCAGCCTCTCTACCTGAAAGTGTCAGTTTTCCCACCAAAACTCAATCAAAACCCTTGTGCATCATATCTAGCCTAAAATCATCCCTTTCAACAAAGCTAAATCATAAAGAGAGAGCCCTCTCTGACTGCAGGCAGGCTAGGGCCTACAGTCCAAAGTTGGTTTGTGGTTACCTCGGCCGTATCCCTTTAGGAGTCAAAAGGGACAACCTGAGTGATAACATAATGGCGACTCCACTGGGGAAATGAATCATGTGTCTATTAGTGTGAATCCTCAATTTTGACCAGTTCGCCTCGTTTTCTGGAGAAAGTGTTCCTTTTCTTCAGGGTTTTTCATGTTCAGCTCTGATCTGTGACGGTGGACAGAGATCAGGCACTTCAAGGTTACATCATCCACCTGGCGACTCCACATCATCCTCATAATAAAGACTCCGCTGGAGAAATGAACCCGAAGGAATTATATAAGCAGATCAAGTTCTTGATTTGGATGATCATCCAAGAGACCATGTTCTTTCTCTTGCACCAAATTTTGTTGTGCATATTGTACTTTAAAAGCGATTTTATGTCAGATTTTTGTGTTTTTCCTTTGGAAAAGATTGTTGAAAAGCCTCCTTGCACATCAGAGCAGCAGCTTTCAAATGCTGCTGAAGGTCATCATACAGTCAAGGAGGAAACAAAAATAGAGCCATTGAATATCAGATCGAGGAGGACCCAGAAGCAGAAGCATATGACCAGATGATCCAAGTGGATCCCCTGCCTCTTTGTTTTCAGCCATCTGAATTATTCAAAGAAGAAGAAAACCAGCAGCCCGCACAGATCAGTCCGGCCCTATTCGAGCCAGATTGTAATAAATTACAAGCACCTCTGCAAGTACTGAATGACCTATCCGCTGGCAGGCAGAATGATGAAAGAAATCAGTGCACGTCGCCATCAACAGGCTGCAAGGCTCAGTATCGAGTTGACAATGATCTCCCGACTCCAAGGCATGGTAGTGATCCTGAACCTTTGTACAGTTCTTTAATTCAGCCAAAAAATTGTATATATATGTTGCAGGACAGTTTTGTACAGTATTTAAACACCACAAAGGAGGTCAGTAGCTTCCTGATCTTCTCAAAGATTGACAAAGCCATAACAAATTGCAAAATCTCAGTTGATGTCACTAGCAAGCACAAGCAGCAAAGCCCCCTCATGTTATTATTACTTAAATGGCTGCATTGGCTATTTCACTTCACCTAACAGCAAAGTAAGTGCTGGTTAGGGTAGGTAGGTAGGTAGGATCAATAAGGCAGCCAGCCAAGAGAAATTTGCAGAACACAGCAACAATTGAATGCAAGGCAGTCTGACCTGTTGTTCTTGACTTTTCACAAGGAAAAGCCATCCCCAAGTGGAGCCACTGTTAGCCTCCTGCTGCAGCAGGTTAATCATCTTTCATGATTGACAGTTTTACATGCCAAATATGTCGTGCTATGCATGCTGCAATGCTCCATATTTGCTACAGATGGCCAAAAAGTATCCATAAGAGTAGGCTGGTCTAAGGGCCACTGCTGTGTTCCAATTTTGATAAAGCAATCCATTTTTGGTTTGAGGCAGTTTTTCAGTTGGAGGTACTCAGGCTGGAGTTCACTAACATCTCTCTTTTTCTCATCACCCTTATTATATAACTCCCTATTAGTTTTTCCCTTCCCCTATTAAAATCATGTATATAAATCCCCCTATGTAAATACCCCTCCCTGGCAATATAGCCATACTTTCTACTAAGTCCGGGAAATCTCAGTCCATCTGGGACTGTTTTTAGCCCATCCGAGTCATTAAGGAGCTAGTTCGACATCTGGTCAGCTAGTAACCTCTCCCTTAACCCCAAAAACCCCCAAAAAACCCATGTTTTCACCTTCCCCCTTGTAAAACTTCACCCTGATGCTATAAAAACCCGCATTCCGCCCCTAACCCAAAGTTCCTGTGCATAAATATTAACCCGCGCCTTCGTTCAACCCCCTAAACCCGTTTCCCTAAGTCCTTACCCATCCGCCGCGCATATTAAATTCGGAATATTCCTGTGAATATTCCCGCCCATTAACCCCATATCCTGTCGTGTCCGCCGCCAGCCGTCCGATCCACAGCCCCGCAGATCTACGGCTGGCGGGCATCCTTATCCCCGACGCGCCCGGCCTTTAACGTCCGGGAGTTCGGCGGTTTTGCCGCCGTACTCCCGCCACGCGTCAGGCGCCGGGCTGTGGCGGAGCCCCTCCCTCCGAAACCGCCATCCCCCATAAGCGGTGTGCCACATACCGCTTACCGCCCCGCTCGGTGACGTCACCAGCCCACGTCACCCCCTGCACAGTCACCAGCCCACGTCACCCCCCCTGTACAGTCACCCGATGAGTCACCCGCCTGCGTGGCCTCCTGCCACGTCACCGCCACCGTACCTGCCATGTCATCGTCCGTACATGATGATGTCATGCTGACGTCATCCCGCCACGTCGCCATGCTGACGTCATGCTGATGTCACCCGCCGTACAATGCTGACGTCATCAGCACATTTTTTGGGCGCAAAGGCGCAAAAATCGCACTTCGGAGCCCCGGAATCGAATTCTGAGGCAGTTTTTCATCGCAGGATTTTTGGGGCCGAAATGGAGAATCTTCAGGGAATCTTTAAGGAATCTTCGCTCCATGCAGCCCCAGGAAGCCTGAAAAGGCGCAGAAATGATCTGTTTTCTTCACAGAGCATACCAAAATGATCAGAAGACAATTCCAGATGATACAGAGGCCGAACAGCGGCCATTTACTGGTGATTAGACACGCAGCACAGCAGATCAGCAGCCCAGATTTTGTCAGAGAGTATCAGTGGAAGAAAGGACGCCAAAAAGAATCAGTCATGATTTTTTAGGGGCTCGAGGCACCTGAACATTGATGAAGCCCCCAGAAAATCAAATCGATAAGCATCAGCCCATCCTTGCCTTCAAATCACCGTCAAGGCATTTAAGGCACCAGGACAGCAAGAAAGCATAAAACCATACCCATTTATTGCAGAAAACACTGTAGCAAGCCACCGAGGACAGCATCATTCATTCAGTTTTGACACATCGGCCCTGAGCACGGCCCGAGACATTCTTTGCATTTATTTTTAGATAGGATTAGGTCAAATAGTCATTTTTATGACCTAATTAGGTCAAGATGTAATAAAGGAACTCTGCAGAGAGTTTTGCCCTATATATACCACCCTCTGTATAGTTTTAAGGGTCGGTTAATTGATAATTTTCACTAGAGACTCGCTGTGTATACCTGAACTTTCTGTAATCAAAGATTGCTTAAAGCTTGGAGAGCGAACTGTCTGTTGTTGATGAATGTGTTGAAGAGTTGAAGATGGAATTCCTGCGCTGCGGCCTGAAGCAATAAGTGCCTCTTATCTCTGTTTATGTGTTTGCCATTATCTAAATAGCAGGAAGAAAGAATAGCCTAGAATTAGTTTAAATACTCTCTATGCTCAATTCCTGTTGTTTCTTGATGTTTTCTTCTAAATGAATTGGTTATGAACATTGAATTCCTTCTGGCTCATGTTTACCCCAGTTCACCTGTGCTGGCCAATTATCTAGGAATTCTTAACTGCTCCTAGGTAGCGCCTTGTTGTTTCCTCTGCTAATCTGTTGGAGAGATTCTTAACTGCCTCTCTTTCTTTAGCATTCTTGCCACCCCTTGAACCTGAAAGTTGCTTCTGCTTCAGTTATCTTGCTCCATTTTCCCCTCACTGTTATTAAGGAAAGACACCAGCAGTTCCCCTCCTCGACTCCACGCCCAATGGTTTGAAACATTCAGACTATACTCAGCCTCTCTACCTGAAAGTGTCAGTTTTCCCACCAAAACTCAATCAAAACCCCTGTGCTCATATCTAGCCTAAAATCATCCCTTTCAACAAAGATAAATCATAAAGAAAGAGCCCTCTCTGACTGCAGGTAGGCTAGGGCCTGCAGTCCAAAGTTGGTTTGTGGTTACCTCGGCCGTATCCCTTTAGGAGTCAAAAGGGACAACCTGAGTGATAACAGCAACAAAGGTTAAAGTTGGTGTGGGAGGTCAGTGGTTCCAACCCCCACCCGACCAACATAGCATATGGTTGTTGTTTTTTTTTTTATGGTTCGGTGTTATAATGTATTTGGGGCCGCTCGTTGGGGGCTGACCCACATGGGTTGGGCGGGTTCAATCCTTGTCGACTCCCTTCCACGTGGCGCCTTTGTAATGTAGTTGGCATATAACCGTTGGGTAGGGTCCAGGTCACCCGCAACCCCAGCCCTATTGTATTTTGTTTTTATATATAATATGCATTGTCAATGGTGGGGGTGGCGAGGGTGGCAGCCCGCCACCCCATTTAATATTTATTTATTTTATTTTATTATATATATATATATATATATATATATATATATATATATATATATATATATATATATATATATATATCGATAATAGTTCAAATTTTCCCGCCGAAAAATAAGGGTTACTGGACAAATTAAGTAGGTGACAAATTCGCCTATTTCGACCGCCGGATTCTGTGTACCGAGAATTTTCCAATTTGTTGCCTCGTTAATCTGCCACTTGGCCAAGTTTGACCGAAACTTTGAAAGATAAAGCATATTAATGTTTGGTATAAATTCGTCAGAGATATGATTGAAGACAAGAAGGTGGTGCTGGAAAAAGCGGAAACTTTGAAGAATGTTACAGATTTATTAACAAAATTTGTGAGCGTTGAGAAGTTTTATTTTTGTAGAGAAACAATGGGCATTATTGCCCTAGATTTTTTTTATCATGTACACCTACGATTTTTGGCACACATATTTTCTAAAGTGGTTTTGTGGTGCATGGTGGTTTTTCCCATGTTTTTGTAGTTTCGGTTAAGGAACTATGGTTGTATTCTAATCCAGGGTAAATGGGTTGGAAGTGCATGGATGTTGTGGGGTATATATGCTGTATTATAACACTATAAAGTAGGATATATATTGAAAATTCTTGTTGGTTTTCTTGACATTGGGTTTCCAAGATAAAATTATTTGTGTTTATGTGTGTGTTTGCTATTGCATCTTTTCTGTTAATCAATAATTTGTTCCAATGGGGAGCAGACTAGTTGAATCTAGTTTAGAGTAATCCTTATAAAATTGGTGCTCTCAGTATTTCATATTTTTCAATGTAAAACAATGCTAGCCCAAGAAATAATGCACTATATTTCCCATGAAATGAAGAAATTCCTACGGCAAGGAGGTGTTGTGGTCACCAACAACCCCCCTCTTTGTTTGGTATTAGCAATAACACCAAGCAAATGGGGACCCTTAACAAAAAATCCAAAAAACATTTTATCAAATTTTTTGTATTTTAACTCCCTAAAGTTGTATCGCATCGCATATATTGAGAAGCGCTCTTAAAATGAAAAATTAAGGAATCGTCGACGGCTGATATGCGACGTCGCATATCGCAACATCGCATAAGCAACACACAGTGATTGGATGATTAAGCGCGTTTTGCGATTCGCGATCTGCGATCTTGATATCTGCGATTTGCGATTAATGCGACCATCAATTCCTGCGATGACACATCTTGACATCGCAATCCTAAAACTGCGATGCGAATCGTAGAAATCTCTCATCGCAAAATTTCCTTGACATAGTGTTCAAGGAAAGCTGTCTGTAGACCAAAATTGGGCACGCGCCTTAAGAGAAATTAATGATTGTACGCCAAAGTATCCAAGAAGGATTGTGTTGTGTTTTTTGAAGAGTCAAGTCATTATGAGTGTCATGATTATGCATTCATTAGAACTTAAAGCTTTCATGTCAATCTTTTCGTCATTACTCTTTTCCTTTGCGTAAACTGTAAGGCAGCAACTAATATAAATCAATATGCAGGAAACATCTAAGGAAAAGGGGAAAGCGTCAATACTCGAAGAACAGAGAAGAGATGCCTTCACAAACGGATGCCGCATGCAGCAGGACCGCGGATTCCAGAGTATCACTCAACAGATACTGATGGAAATAGACTATCCAAGACTCAGAGTCAAAGGCGCACAAAAGCAGCATGTTTACAAAAGATCCTGAAGCTCAGACTGGGTAAAGCAAAAAGAAAAACGCTAAAGAGGGAAGACGCTCTAGAAAAGCCTGGAACAAAGAACGCAAGCAATTTTCAATATGGAAAATTGTTCAGAGAGCAAAGTCCCTAACTTATTCAGTCATTCGCACGGCCGGAAACCGAAATAGCAACAGCACAATCAGTTTGAAAGAAATTCGGGTTATACCAAGTATACACACAGCGAATACACCAAGCCAGAGGAAGATTTTCGAAAATATCTTCTAGTTTGTCAGAAAGCGGTGCCAGCTCTTGTTATTTCTATTTTCATTGCTCGAACGAAAGGAGAAGACAACCAGCCGACTCTTCCCAGGCGAAGGTTGCATTGCTTACAGCACTAAGGAGCAAATACAGAAACGGTTAGAAATTAGATTCAATTTTTAGAAATAAATTTGCTTTAGTAGAAGGGCGTTCATTTGAAGTCGTGTCCTAAATTTATGTAATTAAGATTAATTAGTTAGTAGTATTTAAACCCTTCTCAGGCATTTGGAGAAGGGTCCGGAAATTTGTCAAAAAACTTGTCCTCAGAACATGCACTTTTGCACCCTCGGAGGGGGTTTTTGATGAATGGATGGATCGAGATTTATCAATGTTTGCATTTAATGTCTGCTACTGATGTTGCACTTTTGTACTCTTAGTAGATGTTAGAACAAGTAGAGATAAATCGTTATTGCTTGAAGCTTATGAGTGAAATCAGTCATAAATGGTACTTTTATCTCTTGACCAATTTCTGCTTATATTCTTAGAGTGATATGCAGTTTTAGTTGTTTATATGTTAATGTATGAATGTGTGGGTTACCATTTGGCACTTCTGTACGGTGGAGTCATTTATTTGTGCTTGACATATGAATAACTTATTATGCGATATGTTGTTCACAACTGTTTTGCCTAACTTTTTATGCAGAGTGGTTTATCTTAATTGATTTCTATTCTTATGATAGCTGAATGATCTTTATTACCAGTTATTGTTCGAAATCTTTTTAGATCGCATAATAGAAGAAATACACCCCGGGTTAGCGTAGATTAGATGTGTTGTTTCTTATTAGATTACAATAGCATAGAGTTAGTTTAGAAGTTTGAATTAAATTAGCTTAAAATACCCCTAGATCAGCATCATCCAACTCTACACACACACACACCCCTTAGATTGGGAAACTGGTCCCATTATCCCCAGTCGGACCCACTATACCAAACGGATAAGGATCTGCCAACCAAGGTCCAGACCGGGTGGGTATCCCCCTTGTTGTCGACCCGATTTTCGGGGCTTCAACATATTTGGCGCTAGAAGGAGGGCCCGAACTATGAATGGCACCTAAATCAAAATCTAAATACCATTCTGAGAGTAAATCGCCCTCATCAACTCCCCCGACTTCCCCAGTACGTTTAAATCCAGAGTCAGAAGTCGCTCGAGTATCAACCGCTGCTACATACCCTAATATTTTAGACCAATTTATCATTGAACCCCCTGAAATTCAAACTCTGATTCGTAAACTCTAGGGATTCTCTATTTTTACTCAGAGGTCTGATAAATCTCAAAGCAGCATGACTTCGCAGTACAATCCTGCTCATCCCCTGACCAGATTAAAGAGCGAAAAATGTGGCATCCAGCCAACTGAATTCCCTCTCCCCACCAGGAAAAGAGCAAGGAAAACACCACCAGAGTCTGACAGTGAGACTCTTTCATCCACGTCGTCCATTTCAACTCCATCACCGCGAAGTCAACCACCCACGTCTTTATTCCAAACCACTCATCCATCTTCCACAGCCCCTCCTCTTCAATCATCAAAGATCATAATATCTTCATCTTGCCAGCATCAGGGATCATCCTCTGCACTTTCATTCACTAGCAGCTCAACGATGGCCCAGTCTCCATGGAACAATCCTGGGGCGGTTTTAATGCCTCCACCCCTGAGCCCAATACCGGCCCATCCTGAGAAATGGCTACCCAAATTCAATCCAGAAACATGCATGCTAGCTGAAGAGCATATCAATAATTTCATGCTTTCTGTTAATCTCAACGGAGTTACCAACGAGGATGCTGTCGTCCGGCTTTTTCCCTACACAATGCAAGGAACAGCCGGGTCATGGTACTTTTCATTACCTTCCGGGTCTATCACAAGTTGGGACATTTTTCAAAGTCAATTCCTTACCAAGTTCGGGGATGACAGATCAACGGCGACGTTGATCAATGACCTATCCAATCTTAAAGTCGAGGCTAGAGAACCCATCAAAGATTTTAATTTACGGTTCAATAAAATCCTCAACAAAATTCCCGCTGCTTCCTAGCCCAGCGAAGAAGTGAGATGTGAATGGTATATTACAGCCTTACCATCAAACTTGGCAATCTTCGTCGATAGGGCAAATAAGACAACCTTAGTTGAAAACTTGACAGAGGCGATAGCAGTGGAGAAACGCGTAGTAGCCCTGGAAAAAAGATCTGCGATAGAGGAACGCAAATCTAAGAAAGTTTCCTACAAGGAAGACCCCAAGAAGAAACAAACGAAAGATCCTTTCGATTTGGAAGGATTACAAAAAGTGTTAAAAACCATGTCCAATGAGATGATTGACATAAAAAAACAAGTAGCAGAAACTTCTTCAAAAAAGCCCTACAGAGCTTTTAAAAGAAATCCTTCAATGGATGTGAAACCACCCAACGCTATCTCAAACGTCGAATCCGAAGAAGAAGAAGAAGAAGAGAATACCACTGAAGGGCAGACCGATGACGAAGAAGTTGTGGAACTACAAGGAATGTGGGATTTCATCCTCCCACAAGAAGAAGATCAAGAAGCATTTCCGGTTAGCACACGAAGCAAAAACCAACTTGATCCTCCCCAAACTACCCCTAAGCAGAAGGGCGCAAGCCCTGTAGCAAAAGATAAAGTTGCAACAAAGAAAACAACCGCTAAAGTGACTCAATATAGCCCATTCCAATCAGATCAAACACCTCCATCAAGAACACTCATTGTGTCGGATGAAATGGAGTACAACATTATCGATGACATGAAAAAGACTAGGGCTAATATCACTCTTTACGAGTTGAGCAAATTGAAACATCAACAGAAGATAATGATGAAAGAATTACATGCCGTGCCTACTACATCCTTACCTACAGCTGTAGCTTCCCACAACATGGGAAGACCTCCAACCAACACGATCAATAAGATTGACCCAAATGACATCGCCTTGATTGGAGGAAGATCAAGGTCTCACACTCCCCCTTTTCTTCTCACTTATGAAATTTTCAATAAAAACGTGCACAATTGTTTGGTAGATTCTGGTGCTTCAACGAATATTTTACCCAGATCAATATGTGCCAAGTTGAATGTTCAACCACAAAAATCCGCGGTGCGCATAGTTCAGCTTGATCGATCTCAAGTCGAAGTGATTGGTGAACTTAATCAAGTGACCATAAGATTGTCGTCTAACCCGAAGGTATGTCAGGTTATTGACATTCTAGTAGCTGATATCCCTGAATTCTATGGTTTAATTCTTAGCAGGGATTGGTCCGAAAAACTCCATGGATACTTCTCAACCGACTGGTCGCACATGTGGTTACCCTACAATGGTAAACCGAATCAAATAAAGGTTGAACGAGAGTTACACCAGAAGTACATAGTGATGGAATTGGAGGGAGAAAATGAAGCAATAGCATACAACAACAGTATCATAGGAAATTACTCGGTAGATTCTTTCCTCGGCAATTTCAATGCTCATATTTCACCTTACTTAGAAAATTCAGTTTTGTCCCAAGTCGAAAATTTTTCCCAAACTGATAATTCAAAGTGTGTTAATTTTTTAGATAACCCTGTAAATACATCTTTGTTTTGGAAATTATATTTTGATGGCTCTAAATCTAACGAGGGAGCAGGAGCAGGATGCGTTCTGATTAGCCCAGACGGAAATAAGACCATGCTTACGTGCAGACTTGAATTCGATTGCACAAACAATATAGCAAAATACGAGGCCTTGGTGCAAGGCCTATACAAAGCAATCGGGTTAAACGTTAAGTACCTGCAAGTTTTCGGAGACTCTGAGATCGTCGTCAAACAGGTACGTAACACCATACATTGCCTATCAGGTCATTTGAAACACTATCAATCTTTAGTACAGGATCTAACTGCACATTTCATAGCATTCAATATTTCGTCAATCCCAAGACTTCAAAATGCGAGCGCAGACCTATTAGCTAACGTAGCCTCTAGACTTATTCCCTCAGAAGATTTTAGTCCAGATAGATTCTCAATAGAAATAATCTTTAGACCATCCATCCCTGACAACATTACAAACTGGAGAGTATTCAATGACGATCCTGACATTGTAAATTTCCTCACTTCTGAAGGATCCTACTCAAATCAAATAATTGACGAAGACCATCATGATCACCAATTACAACAAAATAGCACTGATAATGCTATACCTAAATCGGTGGTTAAGTTAGAAGACTTATATGATTTGAAAAGTCGGTTTAAAAGGTCTGCCAATTCTAAACTCTACAGTTCGACTCTGAACTACGAATTAGTAAACCTAGGAACCGATGAGAAACCACAAAACGTTAATCTAGGCCACGGCCTAGCCCCTGAAGAAAAATTAGCGTATATCCGTCTTTTGAGGCAATACAAAAATGTTTTTGCCTGGAATTACGATGAGCTGAAGACATACGACACTTCTATCATTCAACACACTATCCCTATGATTGACAATGAAAAACCTGTCCAGCAGAAACTCAGAAAAATCCACCCCAATTTAGAAAATCAGATAAAAACTGAGCTAAATAAGTTGTTGAGAGCCAGAATAATTTTCCCCGTCAGACATTCCAAATGGGTATCCAATATGGTACCCGTTAGAAAGAAAAACGGAGATATTAGAATCTGTATCGATTTCCGGAATCTCAACAAAGCCTGTCAAAAAGACAATTTTCCCCTCCCACCTATGGAGCAGATATTACAGGCAGTAGCAGGCTCAGAATTAATGTCTTTTTTGGATGGATTTTCAGGATACAATCAAGTGCTGGTACATCCCGATGATCAGTTAAAAACCACATTCCGAACTAAATGGGGCACATACGCATATCGGAAGATGCCATTTGGTCTGATCAATGCCGGCGCTACCTTTCAGAGAGCCATGGACATCGCATTTAAAGGTTTAGTCAATAAATCTGTAGTGATTTACCTGGATGATATAACAGTGTACTCCAAGAAGCGAAGCGACCATCTCAAAGACTTGAAACAAATCTTTCAACGATGTTTAAGGTATGGGATTTCACTTAACCCAAAGAAATGTTTTTTCGCATTAAGTGAAGGAAAGCTGCTAGGATTCATAGTGTCAAAATTTGGTATTCACATTGAACCTGACAGAATCAAAGAAATTTCTGAAATATCCATGCCTCATAACAAAAAAGCCATGCAATCTTTCCTTGGTCAAATCAATTTTGTGAAGAGATTTGTCCCAGACTTCTCACGTATTGTTTCTCCTTTGCAAAATATGATTAAAAAGAATTCAAATTTTAAATGGGGTCAAGATGAGCATGAAGCATTCAACTTGATCAAACAAGCTATCATTAACGCTCCATCTTTAGCGACCCCGAATTTTTCAGAATCTTTTATCTTATACACATTTGCCTCAGAGAAATCTTATGCCGCGATTCTAACTCAAGCAAATCAAGAGAAGGCGGAAGCTCCAATCACATTTTTTAGCTCGAACTTACAAGGTGCTGAACTCAACTATTCAGACGTGGAGAAACAGGCATATGCTGTTTTCAAAGCGATCAAGTATTTCAGACCTTTCTTACTTAAAGCCCATACCAAAGTCATAGTACCGTTTCCAGCGGTAAGAAACCTTCTGATACAGAAGGATGTGGGCGAAAAAAGAGCAAATTGGATCACCGCTTTACAAGAATACGATCTTGAGATCAAACCAGCAAACATTGTAAGAGGTCAAGGCTTCTGCAAGATGTTGGCTGGAGCATCGCAAATTCCTGAGAACTCATCTGAAGAGGTACATACGTATGAGGTAAGCCTAAACGACGCAGAATCATTATATGCTGACACCATTTATTATCTTAAGAACGGGTATGCTCCATCACACCTGGATCACACCAAGAAAAGAGCTCTGAGATTGAAAGCTAAACAATACCAGCTCATAAATGATGTTCTGTTTAAAAGGAATTATGATTCTGTGCTTCTTAGGTGTCTTGAGAAAACTGAAGCCGAAAAGGTTTTGCAGGAACTCCACGATGGACCAGCAGGTGGACACTATGTTGGAGACGCCACTGCACATAAAATCTTACGTGCAGGATATTATTGGCCCACGCTGTTCAAAGACTCACACAGTTACGTGAGGAAATGCCAAGTCTGCCAGACTGCTGCAGGGAAACAAAAGAAATCGTCCATGCCACTGCAGCCGGTTAACATCGAGAAACCATTCAATCAGTGGGGCTTGGACATAATAGGTGAGATCATTCCTCACTCTTCTAAGCAGCATAGGTACATCCTCACGGCAACAGATTATTTTACTAAATGGGTAGAAGCAGTTCCTCTCAAGACAGCTAATTCTGAAAACATTATTGAATTCATAGATCAATTTATAATCACTAGGTTTGGATTGCCAACGGCCTTAATGTTTGATAATGCTTCATACTTTTCTGGAAATACAATGACTGAGTTTGCACTTAAAAGAGGGTTCAAACTGAAATATTCGGCCAACTACTATCCGCAAGGTAATGGATTGGCTGAATCAACAAACAAAAACCTGATCAGGATTATTAAAAGAACAGTCGACCAAAACCAAAAGAATTGGCACAAAGCGTTGGTAAATGCTTTATGGGCAGATAGAATAACGAAGAAAGCTTCAATCGGCACTTCTCCCTTTAATTTAGTTTATGGGAAAGAGGTGGTTCTTCCAACTCACTTAGTCATTCCCTCTTTGTCTTTAGTACAACACATCGATGAGGTATCTACCTCCTCCATAAAACTAAGACAAATGGAAATAATAAAATTAGAAGAACAACGAGAACAAGCTAAGAAAACCCATGCCCATCATCAAGCGCTGATAAAATCCTCTTTTGACTCAAGCATAATGACCAGAAAAAACTTTCAGATGGGAGATTTAGTTTTGAAATGGGATAAGGCTCATGAAGAAAAGGGCAAACATACGAAATTTCAGAAGCTGTGGCTTGGTCCTTTTCAGATTGTAGAAATCATAGGCCCATCGACGTTTGTGTTGCAGGATTTGGCAGGTAGAAGAGATTCTTTGCCTGTTAATGGACAGATTCTTAAAATGTATTTTCCATAGAAGATCACTCTTCTATTTTTGTAGGATAGTTTTTAGTTTTTATTTGTTTTTCTCTTTCTTATAAATAAAACCAGTTGTAGATGGTCACTAAAAGGGTTCATAAAAAAGACACCAATTCTCTATCGGATTTTGAGCTTTTCGCTTGTACAAGTAGCAAAATTTTTCGAAAAATCTGATTTTTATTATTGACAGGTAGAGTTAACTTTAGCCTAGACATGATGCTAGTTTCAACTTCAAAAACTTTGATGAAAGCAACCTTTGGTAAGAAATTGTTTTATATCAGCACAATGAAAGGTATCAATAATAAAATAAATATTCTCTGTAAAGCTGCTGTTTTCAAACTCTATTATTGTCGTCCAGAGCTTTCTTAAGGAAAAACAATGACTTCCTCCCTGCTAAAGGAAATCGCAGCATTCAGAGGAGCAATCCGAGAAAACACCATATCTCAAAGAATAAGAGGTCTCATCACGAGCCGGCTTATCATGATCACAGATATTATAACTTGCTGACTTTGCCGATACTGTCTACCAAAATAGGGCAACGACTCAAGATTGTTGCAATCAAAAGACAAGGGGTCTCATCACGAGCCAGCTTGTTCAGCAAAAGTGTAAATCGAGTGAATGATTGTGTCATAATTTGGCCACCAAACCAAGACATTGTTCTTTAGAGAATAAAAAAGGAAAAAGTGTCAAAAAGGGTTTTTCTCTGAAATGTTGTAAATAACCTCAAGCAGGATAAAGGATCATTGCTGGATAACAGGTAACCCTGTCGAGGCTATGGACGCTTGCGGGCAGCAGAGGCTCTACCTATGACAAATGAGCATATTTTAAAAGCCAGCACGCAGAGAAGACCTTATTTTATCTTTAAAAAATACCGAGTAATGTCTGGTGTGAATACAAGAACTAAGCCTGAGGAAACAAGCAATTGGAATATGAAAAGGTTGAGACAAAGTATCATTGATAGAATAAGGAGTAATGTACTCTATCTGTCCATAACAAAATTTAGACATGTGAAAATTTTTCTGCTTCGGAAGTGGAAATTCAATAGAAAAGCAGAGATAACTGGTTCTTCACAGTGAATCACCATTGTTGTGGTCACCAACAACCCCCCTCTTTGTTTGGTATTAGCAATAACACCAAGCAAATGGGGACCCTTAACAAAAAATCCAAAAAACATTTTATCAAATTTTTTGTATTTTAACTCCCTAAAGCTGTATCGCATCGCATATATTGAGAAGCGCTCTTAAAATGAAAAATTAAGGAATCGCCGACAGCCGATATGCGACGTCGCATATCGCAACATCGCATAAGCAACACACATTGATTGGATGATTAAGCGCGTTTTGCGATTCGCGATCTGCGATCTGCGATCTTGATATCTGCGATTTGCGATTAATGCGACCATCAATTCCTGCGATGACACATCTTGACATCGCAATCCTAAAACTGCGATGCGAATCACAGAAATCTCTCATCGCAAAATTTCCTGGACATAGTGTTCAAGGAAAGCTGTCTGTAGACCAAAATTGGGCACGCGCCTTAAGAGAAATTAATGATTGTACACCAAAGTATCCAAGAAGGATTGTGTTGTGTTTTTCGAAGAGTCAAGTCATTATGAGTGTCATGATTATGCATTCATTAGAACTTAAAGCTTTCATGTCAATCTTTTCGTCATTACTCTTTTCCTTTGCGTAAACTATAAGGCAACAACTAATATAAATCAATATGCAGGAAACATCTAAGGAAAAGGGGAAAGCGTCAATACTCGGAGAACATAGAAGAGATGCCTTCGCAAACGGATGCCGCATGCAGCCGGACCGTGGATTCCAGAGTATCACTCAACAGATACTGATGGAAATAGACTATCCAAGACTCAGAGTCAAAGGCGCACAAAAGCAGCATGTTTACAAAAGATCCTGAAGCTCAGACTGGGTAAAGCAAAAAGAAAAACGCTAAAGAGGGAAGATGCTCCAGAAAAGCCTGGAACAAAGAACGGAAGCAATTTTCAATACGGAAAATTGTTCAGAGAGCAAAGTCCCTAACTTATTCAGTCATTCGCACGGCCGGAAACCGAAATAGCAACAGCACAATCAGTTTGAAAGAAATTTGGGTTATACCAAGTATACACACAGCGAATACACCAAGCCAGAGGAAGATTTTCGAAAATATCTTCTAGTTTGTCAGAAAGCGGTGCCAGCTCTTGTTATTTCTATTTTCATCGCTCGAACGAAAGGAGAAGACAACCAGCCGACTCTTCCCAGGCGAACGTTGCATTGCTTACAGCACTAAGGAGCAAATACAGAAACGGTTAGAAATTAGATTCAATTTTTAGAAATAAATTTGCTTTAGTAGAAGGGCGGTCATTTGAAGCCGTGTCCTAAATTTATGTAATTAAGATTAATTAGTTAGTAGTATTTAAACCCTTCTCAGGCATTTGGAGAAGGGTCCGGAAATTTGTCAAAAAACTTGTCCTCAGAACATGCACTTTTGCACCCTCGGAGGGGGTTTTTGATGAATGGATGGATCGAGATTTATCAATGTTTGCATTTAATGTCTGCTACTGATGTTGCACTTTTGTACTCTTAGTAGATGTTAGAACAAGTAGAGATAAATCGTTATTGCTTGAAGCTTATGAGTGAAATCAGTCATAAATGGTACTTTTATCTCTTGACCAATTTCTGCTTATATTCTTAGAGTGATATGCAGTTTTAGTTGTTTATATGTTAATGTATGAATGTGTGGGTTACCATTTGGCACTTCTGTATGGTGGAGTCATTTATTTGTGCTTGACATATGAATAACTTATTATGCGATATGCTGTTCACAACTGTTTTGCCTAACTTTTTATGCAGAGTGGTTTATCTTAATTGATTTCTATTCTTATGATAGCTGAATGATCTTTATTACCAGTTATTGTTCGAAATCTTTTTAGATCGCATAATAGAAGAAATACACCCCGGGTTAGCGTAGATTAGATGTGTTGTTTCTTATTAGATTACAATAGCATAGAGTTAGTTTAGAAGTTTGAATTAAATTAGCTTAAAATACCCCTAGATCAGCATCATCCAACTCTACACACACACACACCCCTTAGATTGGGAAATTGGTCCCATTATCCCCAGTCGGACCCGCTATACCAAACGGATAAGGCTCTGCCAACCAAGGTCCGAACCGGGTGGGTATCCCCCTTGTTGTCGACCCGATTTTCGGGGCTTCAACAGGAGGCAAGACCAGTAAAAAGAGGTTTCATTTAGCCAATTAGGCTATAATTCTCTCTCCAAAGAAACATAAAGGGTGGGGAATAAAGGATCCTTTGCTCATGATTTTATCTCTTTAGTCAAATCTACATTGGAGACTATTTGAAGTCAATATGATAGGTGGAAAAAAAAAGCTACATAAGAAGTATTTCCTTGGAGAGAGAAAACATTGAATAGATAATCAACAAGTAAGAAATGGCTCCATGATCTAGAAGCTAATTAATGTAGTGACTTTCTTTGTTAAGGACAAATTGACTTGGGTTGCTAATGATGGGAAAGCATTATAGGAAAACCAAAATCAAAAAACTTTCCAAAGCTCTGGCCTCTTAGAATAGGCTAATAAGTCAACACAAACTTACTCTTTATGATATATCCTCATGGGAAATTTTTGGCTTATGGATTGGATGCAACTTCAACAATTTTCTACCACATCTAACGCATTTTATTATACTAATATTCTCATTTAAAAGGTTGTGTGTGCAAGAATCATATCACATTGGAGTGTAGGAGATGAGGTACAACAAACTACAGTGCTAAGATGTGATATGCACACCAGCTAAATAATCTAGCTCTTGCACCATAGTCAAGGATATTGAAAAATATTCGACACCTTAATGGCCTTTCTAAGGTTAATGCCCTATGTTGCCTATTAGTGCATGGTAAAATTCCGATTGTGGAAAATATTTAATAAAGGGGGATTCAAGAGCCCTCTTGGTGTGTACTTTGCCATGGAGACATGGAATCATTCCAACACCTCTTCTTGAAATGTGAATTCACTTCCTTGGTTCGGACTTCAACATTCATGGGCCTTGACATAAGATTTAGAATATCAAATTCATGCAAGATCATGTTCTATTGGTGGAGTAATCCATATTGAGGATCTTTTATAGGTAAGATGGAGTTTAAAAGGATTTGGTTAGCTTTGCCTAGATACTTGTGTTGGAGCATATGGATGGACAAAAATAAAATCATTTTTAAACAAAGAGGCTTAATCCATATGTGGGTGCAATGATGGGTACAACAATTTTCATAGAATACATCAGAGTTAAGGATAGGAAAGTTTATGTAGGCCAAGGGATGACAGAAGATGAGGAAACTTGGCTCCAACAATTTCACTTGAGCTCTCATATAGAGAGAGAGAAAAGGGATTTAGAAATGAATTAGATCAGATTGGTAGTGTTAGTTGGATACTTATGATTTTTAGAAGTGGTACGTAAAATAACAATCTCATTTTTTGCTTTTTTATGTGCTTCAATCAAGAATCCTAGGGTCACAAGTGCGAGGACAGAGGGGGAGCTATTGTAAGCCATGAAGGAATAATAATGTTAACATATGCATTATATCTTAATATAAAATCAAACAATATAATAGAAGCTTATGCATTAATGCAAGGGATAAAGTTAGCAATTGAAGTTAACATTCAATATTTTATCGTTATGGGCTTGTCATTAGAAAAATGGTCTCAAGAACAATGTTTTCAATCATACCCTATATGCAACATTTTACTAGGCCAAAAAGAATATCCTAAACTTCACTGGAGTTGGCTTCTTCCATGTCCTTTGAGAGAACAACCAAACCACAAACCATTTTGCTACCAAAGCCACCCTCTTAAAAGAGGGTGTCATTAGCATTAACGGAAACCAACTTAATCATCTCATTTCTCATTATCAATGAAGCACATTCCACATGCCCAAAGGAGTTGAATCCAATGGTGCAAAGTGAGGAGTTTATCACCATTAGGCATGTTCAATTCCCATTAGGGGTTTCTTAGAGCCATGGGGGCACCTTGAGGTAATGGTCGAACATGCAGTTGCACCGTGATAGACCATATCAACTGGTTTCATGACTCATGCACACATAAGTGGACCAAACTACAACAAGTCTAAGCTTTCTCATCTATGAGGTTGGTGCCGCAATCAGGTTATAGCCTATTGCAAGTGGTCACTTGCATAATTTTCGAGGTTAGTTCCTTAATCAGGTTGTATCTTATCGTAAGTAGTTGCTTGCACATCTTGGGGGTGGGTGCCTCCAACAAGTCGGTGCCTACAATTCTATGTAATTAATTAGTAAAGAAGAAGAAGAATAATTTGTTATTTTCTCTTGTAAGGGTTTCCACATAAAATCTTGTGTCCCCTTGTGTTGATGTGATGATGGTTTCTTGATGCATTGTTTTATTTATTTTTATGCTGCAAATGGTTATGGTAAATGTTACATGATTGCTTATTAAGAAAATGTTTTGAAATGATAACTTGTCCACCACATTTATTCACCCACCCCCCTCTCAATGTGATAATTGGTTTAATACCACAATTTTATGCTTGGAGGTTACATGGTGGGAAATGCCTTCACCTCTCCCTAAGGACTAGGGTCAAAATCCTATAATGGACCACACTATGATGTTGGTTTGGATGCTTGTCATCAAATAAGTCAATCATGCAGTCATGTCACTTGCATTTTGCACCTTACCCCATGCCATTCTTGCGCATATCAAATAAATACAAAATATAGTAGAAAAATGTACATCATACAATTTCTCATTGGTTGTCTTGACATCCACTAATTGTTAGCATGGATCTTTGGCTATCACATAACCCACTTCCAATCTGCAAGTTAGATCTCATCAAAGCATATAAATAACAACAATATATAGACATGTGATCCTAGTCATCATTTTCACCAACCTCAATGGAGGCACCCACCTCCTTCTTCAACTTAGTGTGGATCACTTTTCATAATATTTTAATCTAGATCCACTTGCTCTTCAATGCAGATCTTAAAAAGTTATCATGCTACCATTGTCGTCAATCTGTCATATTCAACTAGCACATAACTCTCATCAACTTGTTCATCAATATGATCACATGTAACTCTTCTCGAAACCTACTCTGTCCATTTACACAATACTCACTGTAACCTACTCATAAGCCCTCAAAACACGTACTAATGATTCTAAATATAAAAAAATACATCATCAAGGTTTTTCATGCCTTTAGAATTGTTCACAAATAAATCTTGAACATCATGCTTCTTCCGAAATCCAATGTGGCTTTGAAATGAGTCCAAAAACCCCAAAAAGCCATATAAAAGAAAAAATTAAATTAAATGTTCTACACAATAGCCTTTTTAGGGCACACTCTAGAAAATGGTCATTTCTTGACAATGGTTCTACAAAGTACACATCGTCAATCTCTTAATTGTTCTATAAAATGGACAAGATTGGCATGCCAATGATCCCTTATAAACAAAAATAAATAAATAAATAAAAATAAAAATAAAAGTAAAAATAAAATAAAATAAAATTATTGATAACCTACAACCAACACGGAGCAAACCAAGCCATATAACCAACTAATATGATCATCGAGTCATCACCAGTCAGAAAACCACATATATGCATACCAAGTATTCAAGATCTAAAGTGCAAAAACCACAATATACTTCCACCCTTCATTGCTCATGCAGCCTACACAGTATATATATATAGACTTGAAAATCAACCAACCATCACAAAACCAATAGACATAACTATAGAGCTTGACCTTCAGGTTGGTTAATAGATACATATCACATAGAACAAATGCATTGGATGGATTGGAGTCATGGTGTGGGTATATATATTAATAACGTGCACCTAGGGCACAAGGGCCAACCTCGAGGCCGATTGATGCTCTAATATGATCCTTGTCAAAACACAATGTCGCCCATAATAGACCATAGGGATTAGCCCTTCCACGATGCCTACCATATGACCATAACCAAGTGACCTTATTGAAATTAGTGCTCAACCCTTTTTGCAATATGGCCATGCCATTTGACCTTGTCCCTAGGGGTTCATGTACATCGGTATGATGACATCATCATGCCATGTGGCAACTTGTGAGGAGTGCCTTATGTCACACATTTTTGGACATTTGGCTAGTCAAAAAATGGCATTTGTACTTGCCATGTGGCAATCCCTGGAGGTGCCACATCATCCTGATGACATGTCAAATCCTATCATTGCCACATCATTATTGCTACCATGTCATCTCCTCTTATCAATCGAACTACGCCACTTCATTTTTGTTGTCGTATCATAGATTACTACGTTGCAGGAATATGTCATGGCCACGTTATCTAACCAATAGTCACCACATGTCACAATGGGATTGGCTCAACATGAAGGGTTAAATTTCAAACAAGTTGACACATCCTTTACTGTTTGACTCCTCATTCAACTGTTAGATCCATATGACCTGAGAAAACATGCTCAAGCTTTAATTGTGTTAAAACTTGTGCAAGTTTGGCCACTATCCACAGTAGATTGGATCATTGAACCATGGATCCACTCAGAAGATGCACATTGTTTAACATATTTGGTGATTGTGGGTTTTTCTCTATAGTTTAGGTCCTTCACTAACGATGACCTTCAAATGGCCATAACTTCTCTTCTAGGAAGAGTTTTCAAAGTGTGATATATCGTTGGAAAATTCTCAGCAAGCAATATCCAACCATATTATTCATAGGCTAATTACGACATCATAGCCTTGTGATAAACTCAACAAAATTCACACCTCTTTTTTACCTTACTTGATGAGAGCATGCAAGAGATCCAATTGTCATAATGTTTCCTTTGATCCATGAATAACAATGTTACTTCCTTAGGAATCCCCTTTGACATCAATGACAATGGTATATGCAACAATCTTCCCCTTTGTCATTGATGGCAACACCACCAAACATTGATAGTCATTGATGGCAATAGGCAAAACTCCCCTTGACCTGTTGTTGGGAACTTCTCCTAACCGGTCTGCAAGATTCTCTCTTCATTGTCAATGGCTGCATCTTTTCCTCTGATGCCTTCCTTCTTAATCTTGTCAATGTTTGTATTCTCTCCCCCTTTGACATCAGTGGCGAAGGGACATGGTTGCCAACTATGCTGTCATGACCGTGTGTGAACCTGATCATGATACAAATGGAATCTCCCCTTGAGACTATGTTGTAAGTGCATGTCAATGCTTCTCAAACTATTCCTAGACTTTTCTGTGGATCTGATACAGACTCCCCCTAAGACCATGTTGCCAATGCTTCTCCACATGTTTGTATACTTTTTTGTGGACCCAATAGAGTCTCCCCCTGAGACCATGTATGCTTCATCTATAAGGGCGTGTCATATCTGTCAATGTCTACATTCTCCAATTTCCCATTAAACATCGTGTGGACCCAATGGAGTCTCACCTGAAACCATGCTTCCTATAGACCTAATCAATAAAATCTCCCCTTTTCAATATGCTTCCATCGACTAATATACATCTTCTTTTGTCCTTACACTAATGTCATACTATAGTATCACTCTCCTTGCTTGTTGTCACTAGCCTTGTACTTCTTTTACATCTGAGATATCACTTCTAAAGGACCTATATGAAACCTTGATAGATGTAAGTGTCCAAATATACTATGTTAAATTATCAACATGTGTTCCTTGGTCACCCGATCTCTTCTATCAAGAACTAGTTCCCTTGCTTATACTTGGAGTCCATTATCTTCCTTTCTTTGAATTTAAGTTTCATATTATCCATATATGGAGCATCCTTGGAATTGTCCTCGACATGATCATTAGGGTTGATCTCCAGGAGCATTCAAGTCTTTCCTATGCATTTAAATTATATTATTGACATGGATGCAACCTCTGAAATCTTTCTCCAAAGTATACCATAATAATCTTTGAGTATAGAACTTCTTCATTAGGCAGAACTTTAAATCGTATAATCATAGTTTGTGCCTTAGGGCACATAACATATTAGAAAATCATATCAATGCCTTGACCACTCAGGGTAATTTCATGATTTTCAACATGTTTTCTTGTCCATACTTTAGTATGACTTTATCCTTGCCTGGTAGATCCATTTCCTTCATTGGTTTCCTTAGGCAACCTCTTCATGTTGCATTCTCATACAATGTGACCAAGATTGTGGCATCTAAAGCATTATATATAATACTTGAATAAAGGATAAAGTATCGCATACTTTCTGCTAATCATTAATGTCATAGGCTTTGCAATCTCTAGTCTTATGCACAAAATTTGTACACGAAAAACAATAACCAAAAATACACTTTGATACTTGGATGAGAAAGGATCCCTTGAAGATATTTTGAAGATATTATGCCTTGGAGGAGGTTCGGCCATTTGTTGATGTTTTTTCTTCATTACATTGTCGTCTTCTTGATGGGGCTTCTTGAGAACATTGATGATCTGAATTTAAACAGGAACACAAAAAATTACAAATATAACCGTAAAGACAAAGATGCGGTAGAAATAAAACTTCATTCCATTAATCTCAAATACTGAAATATGCTTACAAATAAAATGGAAATAAGACTAGCTCTAGTGATGGTAGCTAATATTTGAGAAGAGATGTGGTAGCTACATGCCTCTAAACTGTGTTACAATGAGGCTCAAAGGCCCATTTATTATTGAGAAACAATGGAAAACCCTAAACATCCAAAAACCTAACCCTAGGAGATGAAGCGCCAAACTATGGACCCCATTTGGGTAAATTGGTACATCAACTTCCTGGGGTCGTAACTTTGGCATGCGATCTCTGTTTGACATGCACAATACCTCGTTAGAAAGATCTATCTTAGTTTTCCCCAAAAAATGTCATTTAGGGCTTCAAAACGACTTCAAAAGTTCAGGACCCGAAAAACTGCCAAAAAAAGTAAATTGTGCTACAAATAAGGAAACTGAAAAACTGAAAGAAACAATGGTGGGGGTCCAAGTGGAATAGGTGGGTGGCCACCAATATCCACCTAGATCATTCCTCCCCCCTTAGGAAGCAATGGTCCCCATTACGTTGAGTTCCTCCATGAGATGAGGAAACTTCTATTGAACTTGGTCCCTGGTGAGCCACTTGCCTTGGTGAAGGAGTTGGCCTACTTTAACAACTCGATATAGTTGGATCCTTTGTTGTCGGGTGTTCTTGATCTGTGTTTCCATGATTCGATTAGTTGTGGCTTGTTCCATGCAATCTAGATTTAACTCTGTAGGTGTGAGCTATTCTGCAATGTCTGATGTGTCCAGCAATGGTGGGAAGTATGGTCGAAGGCAGTCCACATTGAACATTGGGTGCAGGCCAAGGAATGGGGGAATGTTGAGCTCAAATGCATTGTCTCCCACAACCTTGGTAATGGTGTAAGGACCATATCGGAGTGGTCTGAGTTTCTGATAGGCTCCGGTAAGGCATTCCTTCTGCAAATGCAACCAGACTTTGTCGCCCACCTAAAACTTGTGTGGCACCCGATGTTAATCATGTCGCTGCTTGTACTTGGAATTTTATTTCTCCAGAATGTCATGGACCTGCTAGCGGATGTGTTGGATGTGCTCAATGAAGTTGTTTTCATTATCAGCTTCCGACTGGACATGAGCTGAATTTGCTTGAGTAGCTGCAGATGCTATGGCCACATCAATTGGACATAGTGGCTGGAATCCCAAGCCCACCTGAAAAGGGTTGTGGCCAGTCGAGCTGTGGAGAGCCCGGTTATAGTTGTGTTGGACATAGGGGAGGCTCTCATCCCATGTGTGTGGATGCTTTGAGTTATACATGTGCATAATGTTTACGATCATCCTGTTGACGACCTCTGTCCGGCCATCAGTTTGGGAATGGAAAGTTGTGGACTTAGTGAGCTTGGTGTCCAGCATCGACCAGAGATTGGACCAAAATGTATTGAGGAACTTGCTATCCTGATCTAAGATGATAGACTGCAGGATCCCAAAGTATACCCACACTCGTTAAAAGAAGACTTTAGCAGTGGCTTTTACTATGATATTCTTCTTGCAGGCCACCACAATGGCCATCTTCGAGAATCTGTCGATGACCACAAAAACACAGTCGTTGCCATGCTTAGTAGAAGGGAGGCACGACATGTAATCCATGGAGATGGATTCCCAAGGTTGATTAGGGGTAGGCAACATATTATAAAGGCCTTGCTTATTCATGGTCGGTTTGGAAATGCCATAGGCAGTGCAAGATCTAATGTACTTCCCAACATCCTGTCGAAGATTCAGCCAATAGAAATACTTCTGCAGTACTACCACCATTTTCTCAACCCCAAAATGCCCAACGTCCCGACTATAGTGTGCTTCCCAAATCATCTTGGCACGCTTGCTTGAAGGAAAATAAAGGTGTCCAAGTGGCATAGCATGGCATCCTGGAGGTGAAAATCTGGAGCTTGCTGACCCTCCAAGAGTGTATGGTATGTGTGGCCAAATTCTAGGTCGCTTTTGTAGAGAAGTGGCCACTTAGAACTCCCGTGACCACAAGAGTTGAGCACGGTGGTTAACGCCATGATCGGCGGTCAACTGAGGTAGTCTGCAACATTATTGGTGTTGCCCTTCTTATACTTGATATTCAAATGGAAGTGTTGCAGGTATGTGGACCACTTCTGATGACGATCATTCTACAACTTCCATTGCGTTTGTATGAACTGTTGGGGTCGGTGGTCTATGTGGATGATCGTTTCCTTCCCCAAAATGTAGTGCTTCCATTGTTGGTAGGCTTGCACAATGGAATACATCTCTTTGTCATAAGTGGGATACTTCCAGACTGTGTTTGAAATTGTCTCACTGTGATATGCCATTGGATGCCCCTTGTTATAGACATTTTTGTGCCTCGCAGCATGGAGCATGAAATGTCGATAATTACAGGGATCCAAAGTCCCTAAACATGTTGTTCTTACCCCTAGAGGCACAAGGTCAGCAAACCACAGCACTTCCTATCAGTTCTCCACCTGAAAACACTCAAAAACAGGCTATTTTTGGATCATGTCAGCTGCTCCACTGAGCATCTGCGCTGAATGTCAACTGCTCCTCCTTGTACCTGCGCTGAAAGTCAAAACCAATGAAGGCTACCTGCGCTGGGCGAGATTGGCCAAGTGGCACAGTCATTCTGCAAGGTGTCAACTGCCCAGGAAGCTTCCAAACTGACACTTGGTTCAAGGAATTCGCCCTATGATGAGTAAGAGGTACTTGATCTCCATGTGGAAGCAAGGATCTCCAAGTGGACTCAAGAACTGAAGTTTAACTGAAGAGGGAGAGGACACAAGGCAGCTTCAGGTCAGTCTCAAGCTGACTCATCCTTTCTCCAAATCTCCTATATATAGAGCTCTTCTATGAGGTCTAAGGAGGCTGGAATTTTGTGCAAAGCAAGGAAGTGTTGCTGGTTTACAGTTAGAGCTATTGGGTGATTGCTTTTATAGAGGGGAAGAGGAGATTTCTTGCTGCTGGGGAGGTGCTGCTGGATTGGAGCCATTTATGGTTGTAACCTTCTCAGAACCTTTTTCTTCTATCAATAAAGCTTTGATGTTCTCCTATATACTTGTATTGCAATGATGTATTGTTTTTATCTGTATATTTGATTCATTCTAATCCATGCATCAGTTATGAGTACATGTTTCTTGTAGTTTCCCTCTCTTGTTTTTGCAGGATCTTTGTGTAGCTGGGTCGGCAAAAGGAGCAAGGAGCTGGGAACAAGAGGCAAAGAGAGAAGACAGGATCGACAAAAGCGAAAGACATCGGTTGGTCAATCTTTTCTTCCTTCTCTGTACTTTCATAAAGGAAAAATATCAAAGCTTTACTTTCAGTTGTTGCTAAGGAACTATCACCCTTAGAGTAGGGATAGGGTCATTCCGAGTCGGATACTTTTCCCCACAACAAACTGGCGACTCCGCTGGGGAATACCTAGTATCTTGTTGGTTTATTGTGTTTCTTGCTATTCATCTCATAAACAAGGAGAGCACCAAATCGAACTGCAATTGAGTCCTTCAATTGCAAAGTAGAGGGCAGCTGCTCTGGCTCAGTTTCTAAGCAAGTTTATGATTTGAAGAGCTGATCCACAAGGACTCTTGTGCTCTTTGTGATAGCTTTTCATCCTCTTGATCATCCCTTAGCTTGTACTTGACCTATAGCTTTTTATTTCAACAAAAACAGTGAATTTTTGAGCTTTTTATGACCCGGAAACCCTTGTAAACGCAACTCTCGTGTCTCAGTGCAGGCTGTCCAAAGGCAGTCTGCATTTCAGCGCAGGTATTCCCTTCGGGAACTGCGCTGAGAGTCAGTTTGACAGACCAGAGCCTGCGTTGAACCAGTTAGCCAGTGTCTTGCTGAGGTTTCCTACTGAGTCTTGGCCCTGTTTTCACTGTTGTTTTGCTGCTGATTGCTTGTCATTTGTACTTGCTGTAAACCAACTTCCCTTGACATTATTCCGCCTCAGTTGTGTGATGAAACTGTGATTGTTCTTTCAGTATTTCTTGTTTCAGTTACAGTTTCCCATTGTGAAAAGCAAACCAGTATAGCTGTGGCCTCTTAGATCTTGAACTGTAAAAGTGTCGTCGTGATCTTAAGAGCTAGTTTTATTACTGTTCGTGGCTGTTTGAGTTTGTTTGTTTTTCATTTTATGGTTTGAATTCATACATTTTTAGTGTCGAAACGAGTACCTGTAAGGCGTCTTTTGATTTTAGACAAAACTTGTTTGTTTACGCTTCAAATTGAATTCGAAAATTATACGACAGTTTCCTTTTGTCTACATCAACATTAAGGGAAAAGAAAAGAAATACATGCATCTTGCATTTGCATTTTTTGATAAGTTTGCGTGATTGATCTAGGGGAAAGTGCATTAGTTTGTGCTTTGTGCTCTGTGTGGAAAGATAGTGTTTTTCTCTCCCCTCAGTAGTTAGGATTTTCAAAGCTAAAAAGATTGTAAAGCTTGCTTATCATTTTAGCTGCATTTAGGAAGTTGTACCAACACATCTCGTGGTGATCCTGAAAGACAAACTGCTAAACAAGATCAACTTAAAATATATTGAATGAATCTAAAAACGCTTTGTAACATAACGCTCACAATAGAGGTCTAGGTAGAGACGTGTTCCGGCGTCGTTAAACGTAGTGACTGTCGATCTCTACGAAGGTGGGTGATTCCTCCTGAGGGACGATAGCACTAATACGGACTTGTGCTCCCGCGTACCGTCGCGTATATTGGGAGACCCCTATAGGCATTTATCCTTTATCCTTAGGAAGCCGTGTCGGCCGCCCTACTGATCGCGATGCAGTGAACACAGCATTCACGAAGATCGACCACCCGTACCGTAAAACGTATTCTGTGGTTTCGCGAAAGGTTTGGCACACCCTCTGCCTAGATCTCCAAAGCAGTTTCTTTTGGCCTTTTTCAAACTCTATAACTGAAAAAGTCTAACCGAGCATTTGTCACTTCGGGCTCGTTAATACATTGAAGGCGACTAGAGTCATCTTTAGCTTTTTCTCGACTCTTAAAACATGAAAAAGCAAAGTTGTGTCTAAAAGCGTCTAATAAAATTCATTCAATACGGAAACATAATTCCCCTTTTTGTATTTTAGTTGATCAAGTAATCCGCAACCGTGGAGGAAAGTCAATTAAAACTCCGTCGTTCGAGGAGACTCGCGAGTCAACCGTCTTTGTCTCCGGAATCGAGAGTAGTACGGACGAAGCGAACTCGCTTGACCGGGTCAAAATCTCCCATTAAAGTTAGAACAACAGTTCCGAAAACATCTGAGATTCTGGTCACTCCTAATATTTCTGGAATCCCTGCCTCTATTGAAGAAGTTCAACAGCAACAGAGGGACAGTTGTACTGATCCTAGTCTGAGGACAAGTACTTGCATAACTGAACCAGTTCCATCTGAAACCGGTCCACAGAGTCTTGTTGCTCAAACAACTGTCGCTGTCGAAGCAACCCCTTCTTCGGCACCAGAAATCTTTTACGGACCTGACGGTCTTCCTCTTCCTCCTGGTCTGATTGCAATAGAGGAAATCGTAGAGGACCAGCAAGCAAATACTCCAACTCATTTTGGAGTAGGCGCCACTCTTTTTCCTTCTGCATCAGAAGTTTGTCCATCGCCACTGGAAGTTCCTGTAGAATCGTTAGGCAGTTTATTGGATAGACTTAAAATGTCTGAGCAACCGTCGACATCTAGGACTGTGCCAAATGACACAGCGACAGCAGAAACTCCTGCTGTCACTCCAACGATGTTTGCCGGCATACCAGCTGTCCCGACTAGCTCTCATCAGCTAGAAGGAGTCCACCCAGGGACTATTACGACAACTTGGTCTGTTCCAGTTTGTTCTTCCGGTATAATACCCGGTAATTCTTATGTTGAAACTAGACAAATTGATCCCTTTGGAAATCAGTTTGGGCCATCCAGTCCTCAAAGGCAATCTATACCCTTGAGTTCCGGATTGTTACCATATGGGGGGCAATATGCCCTTTCACTTCCCCTTCCGGGGGGATACCCATACGGCAGTTTTCAACAACATTCAGGTTTGACTGAAGTAACGACGAGTGGTTGGGTACCTATGTTACCCCAACAACCAAGAGTTGTATATTCCATGCAACAGTGTGTACCTATGTCTAGTATCCCGACGACGCCAGCAATTGTAACCGTGTCGCAAGTTCAATCGATGCCTGTTGTATGTCAACCCCAAGTTGTAATGCAACAGCCCATTGAACCTGCAACACAACCACAATCGCCAACTGCCGGGACGACACAGACACAAACGGGAACCATAACCCCGCATCTTGGTCCGTCGGTTAGTATCGCACAGCAAAACATGGCTTCGCAACCATGGATGGTGCAATACCAACAACCTCAGTTTCAACAGGTGTACCAGGGATCTGAACAACAGACCTTTGCGAATAGTGGGCAACCCTATATTCAGAACGGGTTAAATCAACCACTTTACAGTGGCCAAGCCCACCAGCCATATCAGTCATATCAACATCAGTTGCATTATGCTGGTATGCAAAGGCCTACTGCTCAGGCGATTCCATCGTATCCTGGGTACGCCTCGCCAAACCTGAATCAGCAGTTGCCATTCGTGGCAACTCTAGAATTACCAGATTTACATCGATTGACGAACGATCCAATCGCCTATGCCCATTGGTGGCCAGCGATTCCTCACAAACTTCCTTCGGACATTCCTAAATTCAATGGAAATCTTGGCGAAGACCCATCGAATCATGTGATGACATTCCATCTGTGGTGTTCGTCGAATACCTTGAATGATGATTCGATAAGGCTTCGCCTTTTCCAGAGGACATTGACTGGTCCGGCGGCTAAATGGTATATTGAATTACCTAGAGCCTCTTTCGACAATTTTAGTTCCCTAGCCACGACTTTCTTAACACACTTTCAGTTACCTATAAGGTACGAAACTGGAACAGAGATCTTGACCAATTTCAAGCAGACAACGGCCACACATATATCAGATCATATACATGAGTGGCGTCGTCGTCGCAGAATGGTAAAGACCTATGTTCCAGATCAGCTATTAGCTGAGTGGTTTATAAAGTCGCTTCTTCCTGCTATAACAGAAGATGTGGCCAAGGGAGGCGTCGTAACAGAGGAGCAGGTTATTGCTCGTGCTCAATATTTGGACTTAGTATATACTCAGTCGGGCACGCTCTATGATAAGATACCTGACGCCCCCAGACCGGAATTTTCAATCCCTCCTCCTCCCGGATCAAATAGTGACTCTCATGTCGGTGATGGCGTGATTGGAACTGCAAACGCTAAGTCGACAAAGGATTCAAATAAGAAAGCCCGTAAGACTTCGAATCAAAAAGCAAATCAAGAGATTCTTGCTTCGGAGGTAAATGCTGTATCTACAGATAAAGGAAAAAACTCCAATCAACCAGGAAGCAAGAAGAAACAAAACAAAGGGAAGAAGAAGAAACAGGGTGAGTCATCCCCTCAAAAAACTCCTTCAAACCCTCCTGGGCAAGGGAAACAAATTTATCCATGTCAGATATGCGATGAAAAGGATCATTCGACAAAGAACTGTCCGTTCAAAGCTGAGTTAAAGAGGTTCTTTAAAAGTACCCAAACTTCAGCTGTGTTGACTGATCCATTTCCCACCCCAGGTCAAAATATGGTTGATAGTGGAAATGCTTCCCCGTCACAAGTGCTTATGTTGTCGGTTTCTAAGCAAAATGATGCTTTGATCTCGACCAGGAATAAAGATTATGGGAATCCGCCGGTGTCGAACGACAAAAGGAAAGATCAACCCAGTAGTTCGACAACAACTTCGGCAGAAGCTGTACCCCCCCTCACGCATGAATTAACAATAAAGCCACCTAAGGGAGTAGTACACAAGTCGACATTTAATCCTCGCGCCAGAGCGGCGCAGCATTATAACATAGTGGAAGATTTGGCCCAATCGCCATCTGCTATGTCGACTCTTGAGGTACTGCAAAATTGTCCATCCCAAAGGCAGGCATTGTTATCAGCAATTGGTGGAGTGGATCCTAAAGATTCCAATCTTGTATCCTTTGATCACAGAGGATATGATCCTCAGTTACCAGCGCAACTAGCTTTCCTTATTCAAGTGAAAGCACTCAACAAAACTGTTCATAGAACGATTATTGATGAGGGAGCATCGACATGTATCATGTCGATGAGTTGCTGGAAAACTCTTGGATCTCCAACCTTGTCGCGATCTTCGACGACATTGAAAGCATTTGACGGTAGGACGTACACTCCGTACGGTATCCTAAATAACTTTAAGGTTGAACTAGGAGGAAAAACAGTGGAAATTGATGTTGAAGTCATTGATGGCAATCTTGACTATAACATCCTACTGGGAAGACCATGGATATATGCCATGGCAGCTGTAGTGTCGACATATTTTAGGAAGATCGCATTCCCGTTTGAAGGAGGGATTACGATCGTCGACCAACAGAATTTCCTCCCTAATGGTTCACAAGTTACTGGAAGCATTCCCATGATCCATGGGAGCGACCATTCAGTGCAAGATATCGGAGTAGGCTTGCTAAAAGATCCCACAATGATGGGAACTTTCGCGTTGCCACCTCCTTTCCATGTAGGGGATATCCCGTTTGTAGCAACATGCAACATGGTATCTTCTTCGAAGGTCGCAGGAGACAAAGTCGTCATGGATTATCAAGTGGTTTTGCCACCTAGCCCTATAGAAATATTGTAGCAATCAATGTTTCAGGCATGGGAGGCGAGCCCAAATCAACGCTCGTCAAGCGTTTGGGTAGATAGGTCTGGAGAATATGGTACCCCATTAGATCCATGGTCAAAAGTTCATGGGACTGACGAAGGAATCTTACAATCAATGATGATTGAGGGGGCACCATGGAATGATCACCACCATCGTTCCCTTCTTCCAGAGTGTGAAGAAGAAACTCAACACGACCTATATCACCCTTCAGTGTTTGAATTCCTAACAAATACTGTAAATACGGTGGATTCAGAGCGAAACCTATCCAATATTGAAGAGACCGTAGCCATAAACATCTCGACAAAACCTGATGTTGTAGAGAATATTCATGTCGGCAAAAGTTGTTCCCCTTCAGAACTGGAAATATATGGTGCTCTCTTTCGCGAATTTAGAGATGTCTTTGCATGGTCATATGATGAAATGCCAGGCATTGACTCGAGCATAGTTGAACATGAAATTAAAATGTATCCTGATGTCAAACCAGTAAGACAACGGCTTCGGCAGGTGCACCCCAAGAAAGCCGCTGCCATTAAGGCAGAAGTTGAAAAACTTCTCCATGCTGGATTCATCTACCCGGTTCCTCTAACCGATTGGGTATCGAATATTGTCCCTGTTATGAAAAAACAAGGGACGATAAGAGTGTGCGTCGACTATAGGGATGTAAACCAAGCTTGTCCAAAGGACAACTACCCTACACCCTTCATCGACCAGATAATTGATGAATGCGCCGGATGTGAAATCTTTTCCTTTATGGATGGATTTTCCGGGTATAATCAAATAAATATCCGCCCACAGGACCAGTCTAAGACTGCATTTATTTGTCCGTGGGGCACATTCGCTTATCGAAAATTACCCTTTGGTTTAAAGAACGCAGGGGCGACGTTTCAGAGGGCAATGAATTATGCCTTCCATGACATCAAGAACATCGTTCAACCTTACCTCGACGATCTTCCGGCTCATTCGCGGAAGCGGACTGATCATCCACGGCATTTGAGAGCAATATTTCTACGTTGCCGACACTACAAGATAAGACTCAATCCGCACAAGTGTGTGTTTTGCGTCGGTTCTGGTCGTTTACTTGGCTTTGTAGTCTCTAAGGATGGGATTCGTCTCGACCCCTGTAAGGTTCAGGCAATCATTAATTTGCCTCCACCTTCAAATTTGCTTCAGATTCAGAAACTCCAAGGGAAAGCAAACTTTCTGAGGAGGTTCATTCCAAATTACGCAGAACTTGCCAAAGGTTATACTCGTCTTTTGAAAAAAGATGTACCTTTTGTCTGGGACCAGGTTGCGCAAGCTTCCTTTGACGCTCTGAAAGATTCCTAGTAAGAGCGTCATTAATGTACGCCCCGGACTATCAAAGAGATTTTAACCTGTATCTAGCTGCAGCAGATACGACCATTGCGATGGTCTTAGTGCAAGAAGTCGATGGAATTGAACATCCTATTTATTATTTAAGTAAAAACTTAAATGACACAGAAATTAAATATTCCTATGTTGAAAAACTAGCGCTTGCTGCTGTTCAAGCGATTCAAAGGTTTCGACATTATGTCCTCTTTAGGAAAACTACCATTCTGTCAAATTGCAACCCCATGACGTATATACTGTCGCGACAGTTGCTTGGGGGCAAATATTCAAAATGGATAGCGATCCTTCAAGAGTTTGATTTGGATTTTGTAAAATCCAAATCGAAGAAAGCTCTAGTTTTCGCGGAATTATTATGCGATCTCCCATCGTCGTCCAACGATGAAACATCAGAAGAGTCAATCGTGGATGAAAATTTGTTTCTGATATCAGTAAGCGATGAGTGGTATGGAGACATCATTGTTTATCTCCAAACCCAAAAATTTAGGCCTAATACCTCACACTCGGAACAGAAGCGTATACGATACCAATCTAAAGACTACATGATCGTCGGTGATACACTTTACCGTCGTGGTGTCGATACGGTTCTGAGGAGGTGCCTTACCCATGAGGAGGCCGAGAAAGCCCTGAATGATTGTCATTCAGGCGCGTGCGGGGGGCATCAATCTGGATATGCAACAGCACAAAGAATCTTACGAGCAGGATATTTCTGGCCAACTATGTTTAAAGATTGCATAATAGCTGTCAGAAGTTGCCATGCGTGTCAGATCTTTGATAGCAAAACCAGGAGACCGCCCGCACCTTTGCAGCCTATAGTTGCTGTTGGGCCTTTCGCCAAGTGGGGCATCGATTTCATGCAATGTAACCCCACCTCGACCGGGGGGCATGGGTATATTATAGTCGCTGTTGACTATTTTACCAAATGGGCCGAGGCGATGCCTACATTGGATAACACTGGTGAAACAGCTGCCCTTTTCTTTTTTAATCATGTAGTCGCCAGGTTCGGCGTTCCGCAGGCTATAGTGACAGATCATGGATCGCATTTTCGCAATCACATGATGGTTGAATTAGCTGCCAAACTAGGGCTATCTCACGACAGCTCTACCCCATATTATCCACAAGCCAACGGACAAGTTGAGGCAATCAACAAGGTCCTGAAGCGTATGTTGCAAAGGATGATCGGGGTTCACAAAAGAAGATGGCACCTACTCCTGTACTCAGCATTGTGGGCTTACCGAACCTCGGTAAAGAACGCCACTGGGTTCACACCATTCCAATTGGTGTATGGCCTGGAGGCAGTCTTACCGATCCAGTGCGAAATTTCGTCTCTTAAACTCGCAATTGACCTCCTCCCCGGAACCTCAGAAGAAGAGGCTCGTTTCTTGGAATTGATCCAGTTGGATGAAAACCGTCGTGACGCCGCTTTGGCGAACGAAGCCCATAAGAAACGAGTCAAGGCACAGTTCGACAAGAATGTCAAACCTCGTATCTTCTCTGAGGGTGACTTGGTTTTGCTTTACGACCAAGAATCCGACAAATTAGGAGCAGGAAAATTTAAGTCCTTATGGATGGGTCCCTATATTGTTAAAAGGGTGTTAGCAAAAGGAGCCTACGAGTTAATGGATTATGACGGGATACCACTGGCGCAACCCCGCAACGGGTTGTACCTCAAGCGTTACTATGCCTGAATAGTAACCTGAGTGCTTTTGTTGTATTTTGTTTTCGCTAAAGTGTTTGTTTCGGTTTAGTAATCCACCCTTCTCGTTTGTTGCAGATGTCGAATTTTTCTGAGACATATGTAGGATATGCCGACGGAGCGAGTCGTAGTACGCGGAATTTGTCCTCCGCAGCCTGGGCCATTTTTTATCCAAGCGGCGAGTTAGTGAGTTTCAGAGGTGTGTGTATTGGGCAGTCAACGAACAACATCGCTGAGTATAGCGCGTTGATTGAACTCCTCTCTGATACCATCGCTCATGGTATACGCCGACTAATTGTTAGGCTAGACTCACAACTTGTGATACTACAACTCACTGGTATATATTCAGTCCGCAATCCAGCTATTTATCGAATGTTTCTAAGGGTTAAGATTTTGGAAAGAGAGTTTGATTCAATTCAATACCAACATATTTCCAGAAACTTGAACACATTAACAGATTCATTAGCAAACTATGTATTAGATAGACATTTACGACATATATAAAAAGAGATGCATCGGTGCTATGCAAGTGGATCACAAATAAACCAGAATAAACCCCGAAAATCAAAATATATAAAGTTGTTTATAGTTTGTACATGATGTGCTGTAATCAAAACAAAATTGGTCGTATGACCTAGAACTCAAAAAGATGCTAGGGGGCACCCTAGCCTAGTGGTGCTCATGATAGTACGTCACGGTTTGTGCAATCATGCGCAAGAGACGAGTCCATCGTCTAGGCACGCCAATAGTGTGCCGCTGCAACTGTAAAGGTAACTCGTCAATCTGTACATCTGGAAGACCACGAGTAAGGCTCTCAACCTGCTCCTGCACAGCTGTAAGTGTCTCAGTATCACCAAGGTCGCGAATAACAACTCTCCTAGCAGGCTCTGCTGCTGGGGCAGCAGCTGGCGATCGTGGACGGGCTGCTGGACGAACAGGACCAACATCTGCATGCACCCAAGAGTTTGATTAGTTTTGCACAGTAACATCATGAGTAAAAACAATAAACAGTGATATGGTCAGAGATTTTACCAATAGCGCCCCATTGCTCGCCATCCGGTAGCACCAAGTCCGGATCACCTCGGTAGTCCATACCCACATATGGATACTCAGAAAACACCATCTCCTGACGCTCGAACCACCTAAAGAAGGCCTCAGTGAAAGTAATCTGAGGTTGACCAGCATGTCGGGACATGTGGTCAACCCACCTCTGCATGCGTGGCTCGGTCGGAGAAGGCAAGTCAAGTATGATGTACTGAGGCTGCATCAATGGGATTTTCTCCAAGGCGAAGGCAGTCAGAATAGAACCAAATCCAAAGTTCTTCAGCCTCCCGTCCTTTACCTTGGTCAATTGACTTTTCATCTGAACAAGTACTGCATCACACCAGTTAAACACTTTCGGTTGGAGACACTCCAAGGCGTGCTGCATGTAAGATCTGTTGGCAACATGTAAAGCTGCGCTACCGGCCATCCTACCAATGGTAAACAGAATGGACCTAAGAGACCTGTCAGTGATGTCACGGATGTTGATCTTGCCGTCTTTGCTCGGCTGTGAACCTTCCCGGCAATACTGACGGATATAGTCTCTGGTGGAATTAGTCCCTCGAGCCGTACCTGACAAAGAAATGGGGGCACCCCGCCTTGACAACCCAGTCAAGAAGTACATGTCCTCTATGGTCAAGGGGATGGTTTTCCCCCTAATCTGGAATACTTGGTTAACAGGATCCCAAGCATCAAGCATATACTGCAGTAAAGAAATCTGTGCTCTCATGCTAGAGATACGGAAGAACTTCAGTAGGCCACAGTTCCGAAGCGCGTTCACCGTGACCGGGTCATGGAGTGCAACCATGTCCTCTGCTTCATGTTCTCGTTCTCGCCATGTAAGGGACATTTTGTTCAAAGTTCCCTGCAAGCAAACAAGAGAAGGAGTAAGTTCCTAATTTTGATGAAAAACTGGCGAAAAATCATCGAAAATCACATGCAGGATCAGTTTTTCTAGGCCCAGCGCAGGCAGAGAGTCTCTCCCTTGCGCTGAGGCGCAGTCTGCCTTAAGACAACCTGACATACAGCGCAGGTTTCGAAAGGAGAACCTGCGCTGATGCCAGGGCGCCTTGATGAAACCCCTGAGGCTCAGAAACCCTGAAAAATGTGCATGAAACTGAAAAAGGAAACCATGAAAGTGAAGGGCTAAGGTTTAGCTCCTACCTGGTCCAAACGGCGCCGAAAATCGTCCACAGAATCTCCCGGAATCAGCTGGTGAAAATCAAGGAAGAAGAGGCACCTCCAGAGCTCCAACAAGCAAAATGCAAATGAAATGGTAAATGAGAGGTAAAAACACCTTTTTATGACTTTTTACACAGTTTAAAGTTAAATATTAGGTTATAATCTCATTTTCATGCAAATATTGTCCATTTCTAACAAAGTTTGTTGCAGCAATTGAAGGTGAAGTACTACATTTGAAAAGAGAAAAGCTAGTAAAAGTAAAAAATCAAATTTGACCATGAATCGAGCAGTTTTACCGCGGAATTTATGCTCGTTAAAAAATAGAAAAGCGTGAGCAAAAGTTTCCACCAGAGTTCAAGCTCATTAAAAAATGAACCTATCCCGGTAAATAACCATTGCGATCGTAAATTTATCAGCCTTAAAAGCCTTGGTCGTGTTTTCATCCATCACCTCCACCATCATTTGGCCGGTCGTTCACCCCCATATGATTGTTTACCCATTTTGAGGAACAGCTGCGAAGAGTGATTTCACCTAGCCATCCTTGTGACACTACCGTGATTGGAAAATTCCAATTTGTACCTGGAATCAGTTGCTATCCCTGTTTATCACTCGTTCCTCAAAAGACGAGTCATCTTTGAGCTCTTTTCTGACTCGTAAAATATGAAAAGTTTGCCGAGTTCTGGCCTTCCAGCTCGTTAAAGGGACCGGAAGAGCTATCCCTCTTTTAGACTTTAATCTTTTTGGACCTGAGGGATTATTACACAAAAAGATCGAGCGCTTGTCTTGTTCGGCTCGTTAAAAGTACCGAACACCCATCCCTTCTGTATTGTTTTATACTTTTTCGGACTTAAGGGATTAGATGACGAAAAAGGAATTATGGAGTTAACTTTCTGTACCTTTTCAGACTCTCTAAAAATGAAAAGGACCGAGTTTTCCTTGTCGTTAGACTCGTTAAAATGATTAAATAGCGACAAACTTGTCTTTAGACGAGAACGAGTTTCCCTATCGCTAAGCTCGTTAAATCATAGCGATGGGCTTGCCCGAAGGGCAGGTTATAGAACAAGCATATGTTATCCTCCTCAAGCTTGACAAAAATAAAGAGGTACTGGTCAGAAATGACTGGGGAAAAATTGGGAGAACATCAAAGCTTAATGGTAGCAAGTCGCTCTTGAACATGACACTTTTCTTCCGTACCACATCGGGTTGGGTTGTTTCATTCACCGGTCTCATCACCATGGTCTTCGCCAAACCATCCACATTTTGGGTAATGCTACCGATCCATCGCATCAGTGTCGTTATATGTTCAAGAGAGGTCATTCTGAAAGTGTCAACCGTGTCCCATCCACTGCCATACATTATCCTTCATCCATTCATGATCGCCACCCTGAATCATATGTCACAGTTTGTTTTCACCTCCACTAAAATCATTAGCTCCGTTCCGTGTCATTGATGTGGGATTCATTAAGGCCCTCCTTTGACGGATCGCTTCTTGTCGACTTCAGCTCATTATCCAAGAAGTTGATCTAGGAACAACCCCATCAGTACTTTGAAGCTTGCATGCCTCAATGGCAAGTTTCTCACTTCCGGCGACAGGTATACATCAATGACCTTCGACCAGAAGATTTTGCGTGGCGTTCGACGCCAAGTCCTTTATTCACGCCACGTGAATTGTACTGCAGTACCTTGAGGGTCATTATCATTATCGGTGATTCCTCTCGCGCTTGTTAACGGTTTTCATCATTGACCGGTAATCAAGCGATGTCTTTCCATGTTCGACTTCAGCGAAATTCTCACATGGATCGACTTGTACTTAGAGTGAAGATCGAACGAGTTTGAAGACCCCGGATCTAGTTTCATCCATCCGGGCTGCGATACATATTCAGGAAATATAAAAGCATTTGTCATGTACATCATTGCAGCAGATGATCATCCTACTCAAAGGATGATAATTTCAGCAGAGAATTATCAGTCTACCATCAGACGATCGTCTGTTCTATGTACCAAAATGTATTTATAAAGCTGAGCATGGGAATGCCCGCCTCAGCTAGATCATGAAAACAGAATGAAAAATAATGTATTGTATTGTATTGTATTACAGGGCACCTCTCAGCACTTGAATGAACTTCGGACCCTCTGGATAAAGCATTTCACCCGATAAACGGCCTCATACTTTAGGGGGCAACTGTTATAGACATTTTTGTGCCTCGCAGCATGGAGCATGAAATGTCGATAATTACAGGGATCCAAAGTCCCTAAACATGTTGTTCTTACCCCTAGAGGCAACAAGGTCAGCAAACCACAGCACTTCCTATCAGTTCTCCACCTGAAAACACTCAAAAACAGGCTATTTTTGGATCATGTCAGCTGCTCCACTGAGCATCTGCGCTGAATGTCAACTGCTCCTCCTTGTACCTGCGCTGAAAGTCAAAACCAATGAAGGCTACCTGCGCTGGGCGAGATTGGCCAAGTGGCACAGTCATTCTGCAAGGTGTCAACTGCCCAGGAAGCTTCCAAACTGACACTTGGTTCAAGGAATTCGCCCTATGATGAGTAAGAGGTACTTGATCTCCATGTGGAAGCAAGGATCTCCAAGTGGACTCAAGAACTGAAGTTTAACTGAAGAGGGAGAGGACACAAGGCAGCTTCAGGTCAGTCTCAAGCTGACTCATCCTTTCTCCAAATCTCCTATATATAGAGCTCTTCTATGAGGTCTAAGGAGGCTGGAATTTTGTGCAAAGCAAGGAAGTGCTGTTGGTTTACAGTTAGAGCTATTGGGTGATTGCTTTTATAGAGGGAAGAGGAGATTTCTTGCTGCTGGGGAGGTGCTGCTGGATTGGAGCCATTTATGGTTGTAACCTTCTCAGAACCTTTTTCTTCTATCAATAAAGCTTTGATGTTCTCCTATATACTTGTATTGCAATGATGTATTGTTTTTATCTGTATATTTGATTCATTCTAATCCATGCATCAATTATGAGTACATGTTTCTTGTAGTTTCCCTCTCTTGTTTTTGCAGGATCTTTGTGTAGCTGGGTCGGCAAAAGGAGCAAGGAGCTGGGAACAAGAGGCAAAGAGAGAAGACAGGATCGACAAAAGCGAAAGACATCGGTTGGTCAATCTTTTCTTCCTTCTCTGTACTTTCATAAAGGAAAAATATCAAAGCTTTACTTTCAGTTGTTGCTAAGGAACTATCACCCTTAGAGTAGGGATAGGGTCATTCCGAGTCGGATACTTTTCCCCACAACACCCCTGTTGAGTAAGGACTACCCCAATAGCATAATAAGAGGCATTTGTATCGATCTCAAATGGTTGTTGCAAGTCTGGTAAAGTGAGCACTGGTGTAGAGCAGAGGCGATGTTTCAACTTTGTGAATGCCTTACGTAGATTTAGACCAAAAGAATTTTGCTTTCACTCCTCCCTTGGTGACTTGACTCAAGGGCCAAGTGATATGAGATAATCCCAACACGAACCTGCGGTAGAAATTGGCAAGACCCAAAAGCTAAGAAGCTCTGTCAAAGTGGTTGGGCCTGGACAATCCCGAATGAATTGGATCTTGGCCAATCCCGAATGAGCTATTTATGTAATAGTGCTCATCGTTATATCTACTCCCTCGTCTGTGTCTATTGTAACATCATTCAAATCCGATATTTTTTGTCTGTTCACAAATAATAGATTGAAATCACTGCTTAAAAGGACATTATAATTGATACTAAGTAAGAACTGACTAATGAAGACTGAACCAAATAATGCAAAGTCATTTCTAATGTATATTCCAATATCAGGTTCATAGTTACCATATAATCTGATTTCTATGCATATAGAGAAAATTCTTCATAAGTTTTAGTTTCAACAGATACAAATGTTTTATAGAAATATTTGAAGTGCCTTTTTCCTTGTAAGTGTTGTCCTAGATCTGAATATCTAAGTGTTATATGTTTCCTAAAAATTGAAAGAGCCTTGTTTTTAGTTATAGTACATAAAAATATATCCAAAAAGAAACACAGTGGTATAATGTAAAAAAAATCAAATGACAATAGATAGAACATAAATGCACCTCTTAGCAAAGTTATCATTGTCTTTAATGGTATTTTTTATGTTTGTGTTCATCTTCCATGCTCCGACAATATGAATTAGATTAAATATATAGAAATAAGAAAAATAAGAGGTTCTAATTTCATAGAATGGAAGCAATTCAAACGTAACAGCTACATGACAGTAATGTATCTTATATAAACGTCTTTAGCACTCTCACATTATCCACTTTTTGAACTTCGCACCTCATTTCTACAGGGTTGTAACATATGTTGTATAAATGCTCTAAGTACTCGCATATAGAAGAAAGAATGCACTATTGACCTGAAAAAATGCTACACGTTTTGCACCTTCATTCAAAATGAGGTTGCAGAGAAAATCCCTCACACCATGCAACTACCAGAACAACACCGTAAAGCCCAGAAAAGAAATCTATTTGTAACCAGCTCCCCTGAAAAGTAATCGAATATGTATTTGTAATGTGTATGATAAACTCTTTGCAAATTCTCATATAGACAGCATAACTAAAATTAGTGGTTACAATTGTCACATTACCTTATAAATATTCAACATGCTTATTAGATTAATAATAATAATAATAATTGAGGAGCCTGATTTCATGCAAACTGTCAAGGAATGTTGGAACCAACCAGTTAAAGGATCGCCATTCTATATTTGGGAGGAAAAGCTCAGAAGGGTGAAAGAAGCTCTAAAAAGATGGGCCAAATCGCTGTCCAACCCGGCCACAATAAGGAAAACCATTAAAGCTGCTCTTGTTTCTCATCAAAATGGTATGGAAACTGCAATGCCCACAAAGGATTTATTAGAACAAGAAACCCAGCTACAACAGCAATACCACAAAGCCTGCTTAGCTGAAGAAGAGTATTGGAGATTGAAATCCCGAAACCTCTGGCTTAAAGCAGGGGATAGGAACACTGCTTATTTTCACAAGCAAGCCCAGGCAAGGAAATGTTTCAACACCATCTTAGAGATTAAAGAAGAGGGAGATATCCATAAGGATTTTGATCACATAAGGAGAGTTGCGTTTACCCATTTCCAGAACTTATATAGTGAAGACAAGGATCCAAGCCACTATCCTGAGCTGCTAGAAAATACTCCCTCTGTAATTTCTCAGCGAAGTAATGAATCTCTTGAGGCCAAAGTCACTAAAGATGAGGTGAAAAAGGCTCTCTTCGACATGGACCCGGATAAGGCCCCTGGGCCGGATGGTTTCTCTGCTAGATTCCTCCAAGCTTGCTGGCCGATTATTGAAAAAGATCTACTCAAAATGGTGCAAAAATCCCAAAATGTTCAGAAAATTGGAGGCAGTACTAATTCTGCATTTTTAGCACTCATACCCAAGGAAAAAGGTGCCAATAACTTCAACAGATTTCGATCGATCTCTCTATGTAATACAGGGTACAAATTAATCACCAAAGTAATTGCAAACAGATTGAAGTTTATCCTACCCAAAATAATTCCAGAGAATCAAGGAGGCTTCATCCATGGTAGGCAGATCGTGGACAACTTTCTACTGGTACAGGAGGCAATTCACTCAAGTCTACTTCGAAAAGAGCAAGGTATGGTGATCAAACTTGATTTAGCAAATTATTTTGATCGAGTAAATCATAGCTTACTTTTAAATGTTATGTGTAAGTTTGGCTTTGGAGCAAATTTCATTAAGTGGATCCGGGCATGCATCTCAGAGCCATGGATAGCTCCTCTTGTTAATGGAAGAGCCACAGACTTCTTCAAAGCCTCGAGAGGACTCAGGCAGGGGTGCCCTCTATCCCCCCTGCTCTTTGTCATCCAGGCCTCAGCCCTTAGCTTCCTGCTAGACAAAAAGTTGCATGAACAAGAAATCAATGGACTGTGTATTGCAAGAGGGACCAAAAATATTAAGCATGCTTTGTTTACGGATGACACCTTGTTGTTGGGTCCTGCCTCTATTCCCTCTGCCACAAAGTTCAAAGAGGTCCTGGATGAGTTTAGTGAAGCTTCAGGCAGTGTTGTCAACAAGAGAAAATGTCATATTTTCAGTTGGAATACTACGCCTAGACTGCTATCTGCCATCTCCAGATGCTTGGGCTTTGAAGCTTCCACCTCCTGGTCTTCTTTTAAATACCTGGGCCTCCCAATATCTTACAAGAGACCAACTAGCAAAGAATGGCTCCCGCAGTTAGAAAAATTCAAGGCAAAGATTCAAGCCTAGGGATATTCCTGGCTGAATACTGCAGGCAAAACAGTCTTAATAAAATCTGTTCTCAACAGCTTGCCTCTATTTCAATTTGCAGGACTCCTCGCTCCGGCTTCCATTCTAAAAAAAATGGAGGAATACATAAGGAGGTTCTTCTGGAAGGGAGGGAAACAAAATGAAAAAAAGATCCCTCTTATCAGCTGGGATATCATCTCCAAGCCGCTGTGGGAAGGTGGCCTAAATTTCAAAAATCTTCGTCAACAGAACGTGGCAATGGCTGCAAAAATCATTTGGAGGATCATTGCACCCAATCCTGGCTGGGCCCAAAAGGTGCTCTGGAAAAAATATTTCAGAGGTCCAAGATCCAGATGCTTAGAAAATGTGATTCATTTGCCAAACTCGACATTCCTCAAAATTTATGACAGAGCTGCATCTCTCATCACCGCCCACTCTTACTGGATACCAGGCAACGGGAAAAAAATCAATATCTGGTCGGACAGAATCATGAACAAGGAGCCAATAGAAGTCAGAGCCTCCGTTAATTCGCTGCGCTGTTGGATGGACAGAGAAGGAATGCAAACTTTGTGGGATATCTCATGCTGGAACGATTCGATATGGGCAGGCTGGAAGCATTTAAAAGTGTCGGATAACCTGAACACCGAGTGGATCATGCTGCTCGACTCCCTCCACGCTTTGGCACCCAAGCATTTGAGGAAGAGAGATGTGATGGGCTGGGGGCCAAAAGCCAGAGGATACGCAGTCTCACTGGGGTATGCTAAATTGATAGAGAGACCACACGTTCCTCCGAATCCAGCTCCTTGGCAAGGCGTCTGGCGCCTGCCCTCATGGCCCAAGGTTGATTTCTTTGCCTGGGTTTATTGTCACGGTAAAATCTTAACTTATGATAACTTGCAGAAGAAAGGATTCCACGGTCCATTCATCTGTTCACTGTGCAATGAAAACGCTGAGAAAGTAGTCCACCTAATTCTAGAATGCAACTTCTCCAGGCAGATCTGGTCCTTCTTTACTCGTGATCTGGATCCTAACTTCACTATCCCTTGCTCCACTTCTGAACTTTTCTCTGAATGGACAAATAGATTTCCAGGTCCTCCTCCTAAAAATCTAATTATCAAAGAAGCATGGTCTGTCCTCCCAAAGATCATCTGTTGGCAGTTATGGATAGAGCGTAACAGAAGAATTTTTAGAAATAGAAAACAGAGCCACAAAATCTTAGAAACCAAGATTAAATGTCACATAAAGGAGTGCTTGACTGATATAAAAGACGACTCCAACCTCAGTCAACAGGACATAGCATGGGGATCAATGCTGGAACTTCAATTTCATCCAGCAGTCAAAAAATCCCCCACTATCAAAGAATGGCAAATAAGGAAACCCAAGAATGACTTTCAAGATTGGCTTAAATCGCAAGCAAGGCACTTCCTTTTCTTTGATGGAGCAGCAAAGGGAATTCCGGGAAAAGCTGGTGCAGGATGTGTTGTTCTAAATCAAACTGGGGAAAAATTCACTCCTACGCGTGGGGACTAGGTTACACTACCAGCATTCAAGCTAAGGCCTTGGCCCTCTTCCAAGGACTCAAGACCCTTAAAGAACTGGACATAAATGAAGAAATTGTTATAGGCGACTCTCAAGTCATTATAAACGCAATGGTTTCCAATACTCCAGTATCGGACCTTAATCTAGCAAGGCTGATTACTAGGATCAAAGGTATGGAAAACAACTTTCAGGACTTGAAATATTACCACGTGATGAGAACTCATAATAAAAAGGCGGACAACGAAGCCAATAAAGCTACCCTTCTCTCTGCTGGGGTCAAGCTGAAAGAGGAAGAAGAATCATGGGAACCCATTCCATAAATAGACTGCTACCATGTTCTACTGCCTATTATTAAACCAATTTGTTTGTATTTTCAAGTGGGGGAAAATCTATGAAATTAACTCAGTGGGTGTCTATCCAAGGAAGAAACTTGTAAGCTTCAGCTGCATCCTTAGCAAAGAAATGCATCAGGACAAAGAAGCTTATAATGTAATCAGATTCTGGCATTCAGCCCAAGATTAATATAAAAGCTCCATAACTGTTTCTGTAAAAAAAAATAATAATAATAATAATTAAAAACTCGACAAAATAATGAACAGTCAACACATTTCGACCACGAAGCGAGTGCTACAAAATATAAATTTATCATTAAATAAATGTGACTTTCTCATAAATTTAAAGTTAAATGTGAAAGCTCTACACAATGAAATAGGCTCCTGCAATTAAGGTTTGCAGTTTGCATCACAAGCTTATTATCACAAAAATAATGTGTATTCTCATGTGCAAATTGACAAGTTAAATATTTAATTATTAGATAAATATTTAAAACTTTGATAGCATTTTATATACGTCCAGGCATAATATGTATATATCGATTCTAGCACAAGTTCTTTAAATTCTTATTTGCTTTAAGAAAATAAAATATACACGTGTATAACTAAAATTATTACAAAGACTAATTTAGATTAATAAATTTGATTTGGTCATAGCCAATGTTTCATCATGCGCAGTTTTCCTTGTGCAAAGCGACTTATATTATTGTGCATAGATGCAAAGCAAATAACGTTGATACATAGTGCGAAGTGCTTAAAGATCATATGGAGCCTTAATACTTGTTTAATGGCTCTATCCAAGCAAAAATAGAGCTACATGGAAAAATCAAAGCTAGCAACATTACATTGTTATTTTGTTTAATTAGGCTAGTTTTGTGATATGTAGAAGAAAGAGAAAGGTTTTGGGAGAAGTGCAATAGAAAGGTTGTGTGGAAAAAATGGTGACAAATATGCGGAAGTAGCTTTGAAATATTAATGTAATATGAAATATGGGAAAATGAACACGTATAATATATACAATTAAATACAATGATAAATTTGTTAAGAGGTGTGTTATTGTTCAATTTATTCTCATTTGATTATTATTATTACATCATACAGATCTGTGTTTTTTTTGCTATATATTTTATGTATTGTGTAATATGTAATGTTGTATAAATAAAGGCATACATGAATGTATACAGACATATGAAACATTACAAAACAATGTTTATGTTCTGTGTCCCACACAACTGTTCTTTTGAACAAAAAAGACACTTCACTTAACATTGCATAAAATTTCGAATAAACGCACCACCATTCGACTCCTGACAAGCAATAGAAAATGTAAATTTTTCAATATCCTTGTGTCAACGTCTCCTGAATATTTCTTCATGAGTACTTCCTTGTTTGAAAGTCTTTCCACTCCACAACTTGCCATTAGTATTAATTAATTAATGATGTTTCCAGAAAACTAAAAAAGGTATTTCCCCTCCAAAACTTGCCCCATCTCCTTAGAATTTACTATACCCATCTGCTTTGCATATATCAAACAAAACAGGAAATTGTAATAAGGATCCACATAATCTTTAAGCACTCCGCACAATGTTCTGCACCTCCACACAATAATATAAGCACATTAATATAAGTCATAATATGATCTAATTTAAAATGTGATATTCTTTGAGCACTTCGCACAATGTATCAACATTACTTGTTCCACACCTCTGAACAATAATATAAGAAAATTAATATAAGCCATAATATGATCATAATTTAAAATGTGATATTCTCCGACCATATCCTATTGCGATGTAAATTTCTCCTACAATGTTAAATTATCCTTGTGTGAATGTGGAGGAAGAAAGCTTGACTCAATATAATCCCTGCTCCCACACATCACGCACATCCTTCCTCACGTACTTCTCGCACACCCTTTCTTTGCACAACAAAATAATAGCAGTTACCCCCCCCCCCACCCCCACGCGCGCGCTTATGTAAGGACTTGAAACGTCGTCAATTCTACCATATAATATTTAAGCACTCTACACAATGCATCAATGTTACTTTTTCCGCACCTACGCACAATAAGATAAGTCATAATATGATCTAATTTAAAACGTGACATTCTCTTAGCACTTTCTCTTGCTAAGTAAATTTCTCCTATAATGTTAAATTAGCCTTATGTGGAATGTGGAGGAAGAAAGTTTGACTTGATATATTCCCTACTCCCACACTTCCCACACACCCTTTCTCCCGCAATTTCTACACACCCTTTCTCCATACAACAAAATAATAGTAGTTACCCCCCACTCCCTTCCTTACGTAAGGGACCTGTAACCCCACTTAAGCACTCTACACAATGTATCAATGTCACTTGTTCACATTAATAGAAGTCATAATATGATCTTAATTTAAAACGTGATATTATTGAATTACTTTCTCTTGCTAAGTAAATTTATCCTACAATGTTAAATTAGGCTTATGCAAAAAGCAGAGGAAGCAAGCTTGACCTAATATAGTCCCTACTCCCACACTTCATACACACCCTTTCTCTTGCACTTCCCGCACACCCTTTCTCCACACACAAAAATAATAATAGTTACCCCCCCCCCCCCCCCCCTTACGTAAGGGACCTACAACCCCATTAGTTTTGGCATCTTTGAACAAAGCAATAGTGTGTCAGGCATAACAATGCTAGAGCACTCACTAATATAATGGCCACTCACAAAATTAGTCTTTTTTTATTTTAAAATGATTTGTCAAGCATTGACAAATAGAAAAAATAAATCACCCTCCACCAGGAGAATTATGTCCCATTAGGCCCCACTCAGCTAATGGAAAATTAGAAATAATATTGTTGGAAATTATAAAATGACTTTTGAATTTACACAAAAATAGGAATATTCAGCGTTTTCTTGAAACTTTGCTTAAAATTGCATAAACTCGGAAAAATAATGGGAAGTCAAAGAATTTTCACCGTTAAGTGAATGTTATCATTCTTGGTGAGACATGGACTAATATGGCTACAAAGGTGGAAGAGGTGATCCTTCTTGCAAATGTGTTTAGAGTCATAAATCCCAAAGCCTAGGGATGGAATGTTGAAACCACAAATCATGTAGCAACTAATATTATTGCCTTATCCTAGATAGTACATGTCCTAGATTTACTAATCAATAAAAATATGATATGAAAGGTTTATTCACTCACCCATTACATCTATATTACTCCCTCACATTATATAAAATTATATATTGTAAACATTTGTAATGATAATATTATTTAATAAAAATTACAATATTGTTACTTTTCAACATTAGCTCTCAATATACTAAATGTGTAATTTAATTTTTGAGTCTCTAAAAAAGAACTCTTTCATATGTCTTTAACTTAAGTGTCTTTATTACTCCACAAATCCTTCAAACACTTGCAAAGTTGGGCCAAAGAATCTTATGAGTTATGTAGATTATCTTCCGGATACATCGCATTAGGTTTCTTTTTTATCGACGTTTCGAACCAGCAACAGTGGTTCATCTTCAGGATGTGAAAGATTATTGAAAGACTGGTTTCATTTTTCCAAATATATAGAGATGTATGAGATGCTTAGCCGACAGATATTAGGATTTATTAAATTATTTTTAAATTATTCTATTTGTTTTAATTATAATTTTAATTGTTTTATTAAATTTTGTTAATTTAATTATATTTTTAATTATAGAATTAATTTAATTATTCTATTATGTTTTGTAAATTTAATTGTATTTTTGTGATATTTAGGGATTTTAAAATTATTATAGAATTATTATTTTTCATTAGGGTTATGGTTATATTAATTATATTTGTATTAATTATTTCGTATTTTAATTATTTTTATTTTTATTAATTTTCTAATTATTTTAATTATATTTATTTATTTTAATTATTTTAATTTTAATTATTTATTTATTTTAATTAATTATTAATTTTAATTGTTATAATTATGTTTATTTCAATTTATTTATTAATTATATTTATTTATAATTATTTATTATGGCTAATCCATTTTTCTTATTCTATTTGTTTTCATTAATTATTCTCTTATGTTTCATTTTAATTCTTAATTTTTGTTTAGAATAAGTTGACCTATTCTAATTGTGTTAATTATCCCTTATTCTATATGTTTTGATTATGTTTAGTTATTCTGTTGTGTTAATTAATGAATTATTATTATTATTTTATTAGGGTCATAGGTGAGTTAATAATATTTTCTTATTTATGTTTTATTGTAATTGTTTTTACTTTGTATTTATATTAATTTTAATCATCTTCATTTTAATTATATGTCGTGATTATTTATTAAGGCTTACTCCATAATGTCTTAGGTTGTGGAGTTATTATAGTTAAGATATTTTCAATTGATGTTTATTAAAATATAATTTAACAAAAATCATAGGAAATAAACACATTATAATTAAATAACACACTATGACCTTAATGAAATATAATTTAACAAAAATCATCGGAAATAAACACATTATAATTAAATAACACACTATGACCTTAATAAAATATAATTTAACAAAAATCATAGGAAATAAACACATTATAATTAAATAACACACTATGACCTTAATAAAATATAATTTAACAAAAATCATAGGAAATAAACACATTATAATTAAATAACACACTATGACCTTAATAAAATATAATTTAACAAAAATCATAGGAAATAAACACATTATAATTAAATAACACACTATGACCTAAATAAAATATAATTTAACAAAAATCATATGACCTAAATAAAATATAATTTAACAAAAATCATAGGAAATAAACACATTATAATTAAATAACACACTATGACCTTAATAGAATATAATTTAACAAAAATCATAGGAAATAAACACATTATAATTAAATAACACACTATGACCTTAATAGAATATAATTTAACAAAAATCATAGGAAATAAACACATTATAATTAAATAACACACTATGACCTTAAAAAAATATAATTTAACAAAAAACATAGGAAATAAACACATTATAATTAAATAGCACACTATGACCTTAATAAAATATAATTTAACAAAAATCATAGGAAATAAACACATTATAATTAAATAACACACTATGACCTTAATAAAATATAACTGAACAAAAATCATAGGAAATAAATACATTATAATTAAATAACACACTATGACCTTAATAAAATATAATTTAACAAAAATCATAGGAAATAAACATCAATTGAAAATATCTCAACTATAATAACTCCACAACCTAGGATATTATGCAGTAAGCCTTAATAATAATCACACATATAATTAAAATGAACATGATTAAAATTAATATAAATACAAAGTAAAAACAATTACAATAAAACATAAATAAGAAAATATTATTAACTCACCTACGACCCTAATAAAAATAATAATAATAATTCATTAATTAACACAACGAATAACTAAATCATAATCAAAACATATAGAATAAGGGATAATTAACACAATTAGAATAGGGCAACTTATCCTAAACAAAAATTAAAAATTAAAATGAAACATAAGAGAATAATTAATGAAAACAAATAGAATAAGAAAAATGGATTAGCCATAATAAATAATTAAAATAAATATAATTAATAATTAATTAATTAATAAATTGAAATAAACATAATTATAACAACTAATAATTAATTAAAATTAAAATTAATATAATTAAAATAATTAGAAAATTAATTAAAATAAAAATAATTAAAATACGAAATAATTAATACAAATATAATTATATAACCATAACCCTAATGAAAAAATAATAATTCTAAAATCCCTACATATCACAAAAATACAATTAAATTTACAAAACATAATAGAATAATTAAATTAACAAAATAAAATAAAAACAATTATAATTATAATTAAAACAAATAGAATAATTTAAAAATAATTTAATAAATCCTAATATCTGTTGGCTAAGCATTTCATACATCTCTACATATTTGGAAAAATGAGACCAGTCTTTCAATAATCTTTCACATCCTGAAGATGAACCACCGTCGCTGGTTCGAAACATCGATCAAAAAACAAAACTAATGCAATGTATCCGGAAGATAATCTACATAATCATGAAACTCATAGAAACCTCAAAGACAACATGTAATTTTCTTATCTTTTTAATGAAAATTACGCTTTTTTAGAGGAAAAACATGAAATCATATCCTAATCAACCAATAAACTGAGAGAGTTTATCCACAATAGTCAAATTCTTTAAGCAGAAAGTATAAGGTAATGTTAAGATTGCTTAACAATGCAATCAACAAGAATTGTATTGTCACTAGATTCCACAACAATGTAAAAAAAGAGAACCGTCATTGTATACATATATTCATGTTTTGATGGTTTATTATAAATGTTCCATGTGTCTCGAAACTAGACAACAAATCAATAATAGCTAGTTTTTCCACACAATTTTGCTCATAGGAAACTTTTTGTAGTTTAGGTAATACTTTCTTTAGTTCCACGCCTCTTAGAACACATTGTACTTTAGTCCTATCATGTGCATGTATGATATAGTTTAATTAACGAAAATAAACTAAGCAATAATCTTCATTGCAAATGGTACAATAAACCATAGTTTCATTCATAGTTCTAGCAGTTGTAATTGGACTACTGGATTTCGCACATACTATCTCAAATGGACTCATATATGCACTAGTTGTTTTCAGGTGTCCTTAGAAGTGTTGTAACATTGATTTATAATATCTAGGCTTAACAACTTGAAATCAAATGTATTTTTATCCTACAATAGCTACAATATAATAAAGTTAGTGCATATTCCAATCACTGAAGAAAGTCGCTTTCTTAGATTTTCGACTTTCTTTCATGTTTTCAATGGACATATGAAAGTCAATTATGAAGTTCAGAAAAATATTTCTTGTTTTCTAATTATAAATTTTAGTAATATCAGAGGAAAAATGTTTTCTTGCAATTGTCTTTGAATTGAAAGATATGTTAAAAGAATTTTGTCATGTGCTTGAACCTGTTACATATGCAACATTTGTAAAACTATACATGGAAATTGTATAGCAAATGGACAATAACTTTGTAGCAATGAAGCATTCAAATGAATCAAAGCTTATTTTTGCCTTGTCATGTTCTGCATTGTCGTCTTTGATTTCCAGTACAAATTGCATTCCTGTATGTGTTGCCAAAACTGCAATGGCACTAAGTGCCAATTGGAAACGGGTCTTAACTATGAGACATATTTGCAATTGTCATATTTGGAAAGAATTGATACTTTGTGCAAACAAGAAAAATGTTTTATATAATGCCAAATCTATTTAGACAAATAGTTTTCTCACAATCACCATTGTCGTATTTATGATTTGGAATTATTTCGAAATTTGTAATAGAAACACCAACATTTGCAATAAGTTTTTCCTCATGTTGTTCGACAAATTGTGTTGGCAAAAGCAATTCTATTGTCATTTCCACTTTCTTATATGTTAAATATGCATGAAGTATCACTTTTGTTTTATTTTCTTTGTCCAAAAAAGTTTGATATTTAACTAATACAACGTCATGACAAATGCTCCCTATTATATTGTTATTGATATCTTCTATCACTAATGGCATAGACTCGATCTATTTTTTCGTAGTCAAGAGCATTGAATTGAAATTAATTCAAAAAAAAATGATATATAGTTAACTAAACATGGACAAAATTACCTATTTGCTTTTGTTTCTTCCCTATTTTTTGTTCCTTTCATTTTGTCTCCTAGGATATCTATTCATGTAATAGTGCTCATCGTTATCTCTACTCCCTCGTCTGTGTCTATTGTAACATCATTCTAATCCGATATTTTTTGTCTGTTCACAAATAATAGATTGAAATCACTGCTTAAAAGGACATTATAATTGATACTAAGTAAGAACTAACTAATGAAGACCAAACCAAATAAGGCAAAGTCATTTCTAATGTATATTCCAATATCAGGTTCATAGTTACCATTTAATCTTATTTCTATGCATATAGAGAAAATTCTTCATAAGTTTTAGTTTCAACAGATACAAATGTTTTATAGAAATATTTGAAGTGCCTTTTTCCTTGTAAGTGTTGTCCTAGATCTGAATATCTAAGTGTTATATGTTTCCTAGAAATTGAAAGAGCCTTGTTTTTAGTTATAGTACATAAAAAATATAGCCAAACAGAAACACAGTCATATAATGTAAAAAAAATCAAATGACAATAGATAGAACATAAATGCACCTCTTAGCAAAGTTATCATTGTCTTTAATGGTATTTTTTATGTTTATGTTCATCTTCCATGCTCCAACAATATGAATTAGATTAAATATATAGAAATAATAAAAATAAGAGGTTCTAATTTCATATGATGGAAGCAATTCAAACGTAACAGCTACATGACAATAATGTATCTTATATAAACGTGTTTAGCACTCTCACATTATCCACTTTTTGAACTTTGCACCTCATTGCTACAGGGTTGTAACATATGTTGTATAAATGCTCTAAGTACTCGCATATAGAAGAAAGAATGCACTATTGACCTGAAAAAATGCTACATGTTTTGCACCTTCATTCAAAATGAGGTTGCAGAGAAAATCCCTCACACCATGCAACTACCAGAACAACACCAGCCCAGACAAGAAATCTATTTGTAACCAGCTCCCCCAAAAAGTAATCGAATATGTATTTGTAATGTACATGATAAACTCTTTGCAAATTCTCATATAGATAGCATAACTAAAATTAGTGGTTACAATTGTCACATTACCTTATAAATATTCAACATGCGTATTAGATTAATAATAATAATAATAATAATTAAAAACTCATCAAAATAATGAACAGTCAACACATTTCGACCATGAAGCGAGTGCTACAAAATATAAATTTATCATTAAATAAATGTGACTTTCTTATAAATTTAAAGTTAAATGTGAAAGCTCTACACAATGAAATAGGCTCCTGCAATTAAGGTTTGCAGTTTGCATCACAAGCTTATTATCACAAAAATAATGTGTATTCTCACGTGCAAATTGACAAGTTAAATATTTAATTATTAGATAAATATTTAAAACTTTGATAGCATTTTATATACGTCCAGGCAGAATATGTATATATAGATTCTGGCACAAGTTCTTTAAATTCTTATTTGCTTTAAGAAAATAAAATATACACGTGTATAACTAAAATTATTACAAAGACTAATTTAGATTAATAAATTTGATTTGGCCATAGCCAATGTTTCATCATGCGCAGTTTTCCTTGTGCAGAGCCACTTATATTATTCTGTAGAGGTGCAAAGCAAATAACGTTGATACATAGTGCGAAGTGCTTAAAGATCATATGGAGCCTTAATACTTGTTTAATGGCTCTATAAACCAAGCAAAATTAGAGCTACATGGAAAAATCAGAGCTAGCAACATTACATTCTTATTTTGTTTAATTAGGCTAGTTTTGTGATATGTATAAGAAAGAGAAAGGTTGTGGGAGAAGTGCAATAGAAAGGCTGTGTGGAAAAAATGGCGACAAATATGCGGAAGTAGCTTTGAAATATTAATATAATATGAAATATGGGAAAATGAACACAAGTATAATAAATACAATTAAAGACAATGATAACTTTTTTAAGAGGTGTGTTATTGTTCAATTTATTCTCATTTGATTATTATTATTACATTATACAGATCTGTGTTTTTTTTGCTATATATTTTATGTATTTTGTAATATGTAATGTTGTATAAATAAAGGCATACATGAATGTATACAGAAATATGAAACATTACAAAACAATGTTTATGTTCCCTGTCCCACACAACAGTTCTTTTGAACAAAAAAGACACTTCACTTAACATTGCATAAAATTTCGAATAAAAGCACCACCATTCGACTCCTGACAAGTGATAGAAAATGTAAATTTTTCAATATCCTTGTGTCAACGTCTCCTGAATATTTCTCCATGAGTACTTCCTTGTTTGAAAGTCTTTCCACTCCACAACTTGCCCCATCTCCTTCAAATATGCTATTAGTATTAATTAATTATGCATATGCATATTAATTAATTAGTTAATGATGTTTCCAGAAAACTAAAAAAGGTATTTCCACTCCAGAACTTGCCCCATCTCCTTCGAATTTACTATACCCATCTGCTTTGCATATATCAAACAAAACAGGAAATTGTAATAAGGATCCACATAATCTTTAAGCACTCTGCACAATGTTCTGCACCTCCACACAATAATATAAGTCATAATATGATCTAATTTAAAATGTGATATTCTTTGAGCACTTCGCACAATGTATCAACATTACTTGTTCCACACCTCCACACAATAATATAAGAAAATTAATATAAGCCATAATATGATCGTAATTTAAAATGTGATATTCTCTAACCATACCCTATTGCTATGTAAATTTCTCATACAATTTTAAATTATCCTTGTGTGAATGTGGAGGTAGAAAGTTTGACTCAATACCCTGCTTCCACACATCACACACACCCTTCCTCACGTACTTCTCGCACACCCTTTCTCCGCACAACAAAATAATAGTAGTTACCCACCCCCCCCCACGCGCGCACTTATGTAAGGGACCTGAAACGTCGTCAATTCTACCATATAATCTTTAAGCACTCTACACAATGCATCAATGTTACTTTTTCCGCACTCACGCACAATAAGATAAGTCATAATATGATCTAATTTAAAACGTGACATTCTCTTAGCACTTTCTCTTGCTAAGTAAATTTTTCCTATAATGTTAAATTAGCCTTATGTGGAATGTGGAGGAAGAAAGTTTGATTTGATATATTCCCTACTCCCGCACATCCCACACACCCTTTCTCCCGCAATTTCTACACACCCTTTCTCCATACAACAAAATAATAGTAGTTACCCCCCCCCCCCAACTCCCTTCCTTACGTAAGGGACCTGTAACCCCACTTAAGCACTCTACACAATGTATCAATGTTACTTATTCACATTAATAGAAGTCATAATATGATCTTAATTTAAAACGTGATATTATTGAATTACTTTCTCTTGCTAAGTAAATTTATCCTACAACGTTAAATTAGGCTTATGCAGAAAGAAGAGGAAGCAAGCTTGACCTAATATAGTCCCTACTCCCACACTTCATACACACCCTTTCTCCTGCACTTCCCGCACACCCTTTCTCCACACACAAAAATAATAATACTTACCCCCCCCCCCACCCCCCACCCTTACGTAAGGGACCTACAACCCCATTAGTTTTGGCACCTTTGGACAAAGCAATAGCAGTGTCAGGCATAACAATGTTAGAGCACTCACTAGTGTAATGGCCACTCACAAAATTAATCTTTTTTATTTTAAAATGATTTGTCAAGCATTGACAAATAGAAAAAATAAATCACCCTCCACTAGGAGAATTATGTCCCATTAGGCCCCACTCAGCTAATGGGAAATTAGAAATAAGATTGTTGGAAATTATAAAATGATTTTTGAATTTACACAAAAATAGGAATATTCAGCATTTTCTTGAAACTTTGCTTAAAATTGCATAAACTCAGAAAAATAATGGGAAGTCAAAGAATTTTCACCGTTATGCGAATGTTATCATTCTTGGTGAGACATGGACTAATAAGGCTACAAAGGTGGAAGAGGTGATCCTTCTTGCAAATGTGTTTAGAGTCATAAATCCCAAAGCCTAGGGAGGGAATGTTGAAACCACAAATCATGTAGCAACTAATATTATTGCCTTATCCTAGATATTACATGTCCTAGATTTACTAATCAATAGAAATATGATATGAAAGGTTTATTCACTCGCCCATTACATCTATATTACTCACTCACATTATATAAAATTATATATTGTAAACATTTGTAATGATAATATTATTTAATAAAAAATACAATATTTTTATTTTTCAACATTAGCTCTCAATATACTAAATGTGTAATTTAATTTTTGAGTCTCTAAAAAAGAACTCTTTCATATGTCTTTAACTTAAGTGTCTTTATTACTCCACAAATCCTTCAAACACTTGCAAAGTTGGGCCAAAGAATCTTATGAGTTATGTAGATTATCTTCCGGATACATCGCATTAGGTTTCTTTTTTATCGACGTTTCGAACAAACAACGGTGGTTCATCTTCACGATGTGAAAGATTATTGAAAGACTGGTCTCATTTTTCCAAATATATAGAGATGTATGAGATGCTTAGCCAACAGATATTAGGATTTATTAAATTATTTTTAAATTATTCTATTTGTTTTAATTATAATTTTAATTGTTTTATTATATTTTGTTAATTTAATTATATTTTTAATTATAGAATTAATTTAATTATTCTATTATGTTTTGTAAATTTAATTGTATTTTTGTGATATTTAGGGATTTCAAAATTATTATAGAATTATTACTTTTCATTGGGGTTATGGTTATATTAATTATATTTGTATTAATTATTTCTTATTTTAAATAATTTTATTTTAATTAATTTTCTAATTATTTTAATTATTTATTTATTTTAATTATTTTATTTTTAATTATTTATTTATTTTAATTAATTATTAATTTTAATTGTTATAATTATGTTTATTTCAATTTATTTATTAATTATATTTATTTTAATTATTTATTATGGCTAATCCATTTTTCTTATTCTATTTGTTTTCATTAATTATTCTCTTATGTTTCATTTTAATTTTTAATTTTTGTTTAGGATAAGTTGCCCTATTCTAATTGTGTTAATTATCCCTTATTCTATATGTTTGGATTATGATTTAGTTATTCTGTTGTGTTAATTAATGAATTATTATTATTATTTTATTAGGGTCATAGTTGAGTTAATAATATTTTCTTATTTATGTTTTATTGTAATTGTTTTTACTTTGTATTTATATTAATTTTAATCATGTTCATTTTAATTATATGTCGTGATTATTTATTAAGGCTTACTATATAATGTCCTAGGTTGTGGAGTTATTATAGTTAAGATATTTTCAATTGATGTTTAATAAAATATAATTTAACAAAAATCATAGGAAATAAACATGTTATAATTAAATAACACACTATGACCTTAATAAAATATAATCTAACAAAAATCATAGGAAATAAACACATTATAATTAAATAACACACTATGACCTTAACAAAATATAATCTAACAAAAATCATAGGAAATAAACACATTATAATTAAATAACACACTATGACCTTAACAAAATATAATCTAACAAAAATCATAGGAAATAAACACATTATAATTAAATAACACACTATGACCTTAACAAAATATAATCTAACAAAAATCATAGGAAATAAACACACTATGACCTTAACAAAATATAATCTAACAAAAATCATAGGAAATAAACACATTATAATTAAATAACACACTATGACTTTAACAAAATATCATCTAACAAAAATCATAGGAAATAAACACATTATAATTAAATAACACACTATGACCTTAACAAAATATAATTTAACAAAAATCATAGGAAATAAACACATTATAATTAAATAACACACTATGACCTTAACAAAATATCATTTAACAAAAATCATAGGAAATAAACACATCATAATTAAATAACACACTATGACCTTAATAAAATATCATTTAACAAAAATCATAGGAAATAAACACAATATAATTAAATAACACACTATGACCTTAACAAAATATAATTTAACAAAAATCATAGGAAATAAACACATTATAAATAAATAACACACTATGACCTTAATAAATATAATTTAACAAAAATCATAGGAAATAAACACATTATAATTAAATAACACACTATGACCTTAATAAAATATAATTTAACAAAAATCATAGGAAATAAACATCAATTGAAAATATCTCAACTATAATAACTCCACAACCTAGGACATTATGTAGTAAGCCTTAATAAAAAATCATAAGAAATAAACACATTATAATTAAATAACACACTATGACCTTAATAAAATATAATTTAACAAAAATCATAGGAAATAAACACATTATAATTAAATAACACACTATGACCTTAATAAAATATAATTTAACAAAAATCATAGGAAATAAACACATTATAATTAAATAACACACTATGACCTTAAAAAATATATATATAATTTAACAAAAATCATAGGAAATAAACACATAATTAAATAACACACTATGACCTTAATAAAATATAATTTAACAAAAATCATAGGAATTAAACACATTATAATTAAATAACACACTATGACCTTAATAAAATATAATTTAACAAAAATCATAGGAAATAAACACATTATAATTAAATAACACACTATGACCTTAATAAAATATAATTTAACAAAAATCATAGGAAATAAACATCAATTGAAAATATCTCAACTATAATAACTCCACAACCTAGGACATTATGTAGTAAGCCTTAATAAAAAATCATAAGAAATAAACACATTATAATTAAATAACACACTATGACCTTAATAAAATATAATTTAACAAAAATCATAAGAAATAAACACATTATAATTAAATAACACACTATGACCTTAATAAAATATAATTTAACAAAAATCATAAGAAATAAACACATTATAATTAAATAACACACTATGACCTTAAAAAAAATATAATTTAACAAAAATCATAGGAAATAAAACATAATTAAATAACACACTATGACCTTAATAAAATATAATTTAACAAAAATCATAGGAAATAAACACATTATAATTAAATAACACACTATGACCTTAATAAAATATAATTTAACAAAAATCATAGGAAATAAACATCAATTGAAAATATCTCAACTACAATAACTCCACAACCTAGGACATTATGTAGTAAGCCTTAATAATAATCACGGCATATAATTAAAATGAACATGATTAAAATTAATATAAATACAAAGTAAAAACAATTACAATAAAACATAAATAAGAAAATATTATTAACTCACCTATGACCCTAATAAAAATAATAATAATAATAGTTCATTAATTAACACAACAAAGTCATAAATCATAATCAAAACATATAGAATAAGGGATAATTAACACAATTAGAATAGGGCAACTTATCCTAAACAAAAATTAAAAATTAAAATGAAACATGAGAGAATAATTAATGAAAACAAATAGAATAAGAAAAATGGATTAGCCACAATAAATAATTAATAAATAAATTGAAATAAACATAATTATAACAATTAAAATTAATAATTAATTAAACTTAAAATAAATATAATTAAAAGAATTAGAAAATTAATTAAAATAAAAATAATTAAAATACGAAATAATTAATACAAATATAATTAATATAACCATAACCCTAATGAAAAAATAATAATTCTATAATAATTCTAAAATCCCTAAATATCACAAAAATACAATTAAATTTACAAAGCATAATAGAATAATTAAATTAATTCTATAATTAAAAATATAATTAAATTAACAAAATATAATAAAAACAATTATAATTATAATTAAAACAAATAGAATAATTTAATAAATCCTAATATTTGTTGGCTAAGCATCTCATACATCTCTATATATTTGGAAAAATGAGACCAATCTTTCAATAATCTTTCACATCCTGAAGATGAACCACCGTTGCTGGTTCGAAACGTCGATCAAAAAAGAAACCTAATTCGATGTATCTGGAAGATAATCTACATAATCATGAAACTCGCAGAAACCTCAAAGACAAAATCTTATGAGTTGATAACATCTTTAATGAATTCATGCTTTTTATTTGGAATTATAGACATAAGTCACTAGGGAAACTTGACAAACACAGGAGGTTTTCCTTTTCCTCCACCTCATCTTGCCCACATTATGTACTATGTGATTAAAATTCTTAGGTCGCCCAATATTTTAATTAGTAGTAATATTTTTACCCTTGATGTTTTTTTAATGAAAATAAAGCATGTTCTTCATGTCGGTTTAAAAAAAAAAGATTTTGAGTTTTGAAAAATACAATGTTTGGCTCCAAAGAAGCCAAGTCGTCCCTCCACTTAGTCAAGTTGGAGCCAATGAAGAGGCATCCATTCGGCAAGCTAATCTTATATATATATATATATATATATATATAGAGAGAGAGAGAGAGAGAGAGAGAGAGAGAGAGAGAGAGAGAGAGAGAGATGAGGCATCTAACCTCCTTTCCAAGTAAGAAACTCAAACTTTCCGAGGCAAATCAGGAAGTTGAATCTGAGGCAAAAGAGGAAGTTGAATCTGAGGTAGAGAAGAAGATTATCTAATGAAGAAGAAGACCGAAATATTTGAGGTAAGGTGCAGGACCAAATTTCTAAGGCCGAGTTGTAGGACCGAACTTCTTAGGCCACAATGCAAAAATGAATTTATGAGGCTAGGCTACAAGACCAAATTTCTGAGGTAAGGCATGGGACCAAATTTTTTAGGCCAAGCAACAGGACCAAATTTTTGAGGAAAAGTAGCAAACCAAATTTCTGAGATGGTGCAGGTTAGAATGTCTTAGGGAAATGGTTGACTTGACTAGGAAGGAGTTGGAACAAGTTTGACCAAGTCTCTTTGCTAGTCAATTTGACCATGTGATTGACTAGATAATCTAGGTGTGTCTCTTATTGGACTAAAGAATTTTTCTAAGGAAAAGGTTGTTGGGTTTTCCCAGGGTAAATTCTAGTGTTTTGGTTTTGGTTATCTATTCATGATTGTATTATCTATTGTTGAAGATATTATGTGTAATTGCTTCATGATTAATGAAAATATGAAAGAAATTAAAGTGAATATCATTAAAAATAATTACTAGTAGAAGACTTATGAAAAATCAACACAAAATAGATCATTCTTATACGACATTATTGTAAAATATAACAAATTAATAGATGCAAAAAATTATATTATGACAATAAAGCTTGAAGTATTAAATAATTCACAAAGGGAATAAGCATTAAATCAAATAAGGAAATGGAGGATGAGTTAGTGGACTATTGAAAATATCTTATAGAAGTCCTATGTGAGTTTTCCATTTTCTCTACCCTTGAGGAGTTTAAATTGGAGGTCTAAGGAGAAATCTAAACAAGATGATGGTAGTTGTAGATGGAAAGGGGAGTGATAGCTACAAAAATTACATTTGTAGGGTATAAATCCCTAGGGGAGAAATAAGGCCCTAATCCATGCTCCCACGCATCACGCACACCCTTCCTCACGCACTTCTCACACACCCTTTCTCCGCACAACAAAATAATAGCAGTTACACCCCCCCCCACGCGCGCGCTTATGTAAGGGACCTGAAACGTCATCAATTCTACCATATAATCTTTAAGCACTCTACACAATGCATCAATGTTACTTTTTCCGCACTCAAGCACAATAAGATAAGTCATAATATGATCTAATTTAAAACGTGACATTCTCTTAGCACTTTCTCTTGCTAAGTAAATTTCTCCTATAATGTTAAATTAGCCTTATGTGGAATGTGGAGGAAGAAAGTTTGACTTGATATATTCCCTACTCCCGCACTTCCCACACACCCTTTCTCCCGCAATTTCTACACACCCTTTCTCCATACAACAAAATAATAGTAGTTACCCCCCCCCCCCCCCACACAACTCCCTTCCTTACGTAAGGGACCTATAACCCCACTTAAGCACTCTACACAATGTATCAATGTTACTTGTTCACATTAATAGAAGTCATAATATGATCTTAATTTAAAACGTGATATTATTGAATTACTTTCTCTTGCTAAGTAAATTTATCCTACAATGTTAAATTAGGCTTATGTAGAAAGCAGAAGAAGCAAGCTTGACCTAATATAGTCCCTACTCCCACACTTCATACACACCCTTTCTCCTGCACTTCCCGCACACCCTTTCTCCACACACAAAAATAATAATAGTTACCCCCCCCCCCACGTAAGGGACCTACAACCCCATTAGTTTTGGCACCTTTGGACAAAGCAATAGCAGTGTCAGGCATAACAATGTAAGAGCACTCACTAATGTAATGGCCACTCGCAAAATTAGTCTTTTTTTTATTTTAAAATGATTTGTCAAGCATTGACAAATAGAAAAAATAAATCACCCTCCACTAGGAGAATTATGTCCCATTAGGCCCCACTCAGCTAATGGAAAATTAGAAATAAGATTGTTGGAAATTATAAAATGATTTTTGAATTTACACAAAAATAGGAATATTCAGCATTTTCTTGAAACTTTGCTTAAAATTGCATAGACTCGAAAAAATAATGGGAAGTCAAAGAATTTTCACCGTTATGTGAATGTTATCATTCTTGGCGAGACATGGACTAATAAGGCTACACAGGTGGAAGAGGTGATCCTTCTTGAAAATGTGTTTAGAGACATAAATCCCAAAGCCTAGGGAGGGAATGTTGAAACCACAAATCATGTAGCAACTAATATTATTGCCTTATCCTAGATATTACATGTCCTAGATTTACTAATCAATAAAAATATGATATGGAAGGTTTATTCGCTCGCCCATTACATCTATATTACTCACTCACATTATATAAAATTATATAATGTAAACATTTGTAATGATAATATTATTTAATAAAAATTACAATATTGTTATTTTTCAACATTAGCTCTCAATATACTAAATGTGTAATTTAATTTTTGAGTCTCTAAAAAATAACTCTTTCATATGTCTTTAACTTAAGTGTCTTTATTAATCCACAAGTCCTTCAAACACTTGCAAAGTTGGGCCAAAGAATCTTATGAGTTATGTAGATTATCTTCCGAATACATCGCATTAGGTTTCTTTTCTATCGACATTTCGAACCAGCAACGGTGGTTCATCTTCAGGATGTGAAAGATTATTGAAAGACTCATCTCATTTTTCCAAATATATAGAGATATATGAGATGCTTAGCTGACAGATATTAGGATTTATTAAATTATTTTTAAATTATTCTATTTGTTTTAATTATAATTTTAATTGTTTTATTATATTTTGTTAATTTAATTATAGCATTAATTTAATTATTCTATTATGTTTTGTAAATTTAATTGTATTTTTGTGATATTTAGGGATTTTAAAATTATTATAGAATTATTATTTTTTCATTTGGGTTATGGTTATATTAATTATATTTCTATTAATTATTTCATATTTTTATTATTTTTATTTTTATTAATTTTCTAATTATTTTAATTATTTTATTTTTATTTTTATTATTTATTTATTTTAATTAATTAATAATTTTAATTGTTATAATTATGTTTATTTCAATTTATTTATTAATTATATTTATTTTAATTATTTAATATGGCTAATCCATTTTTCTTATTCTATTTGTTTTCATTAATTATTCTCTTATGTTTCATTTTAATTTTTAATTTTTGTTTAGGATAAGTTGCCCTATTCTAATTGTGTTAATTATCCCTTATTCTATATGTTTTGATTATGATTTAGTTATTCTGTTATGTTAATTAATGAATTATTATTATTATTTTATTAGGGTCATAGTTGAGTTAATAATATTTTCTTATTTATGTTTTATTGTAATTGTTTTTACTTTGTATTTATATTAATTTTAATCATGTTCATTTTAATTATATGTCGTGATTATTTATTAAGGCTTACTGCATAATGTCCTAGGTTGTGGAGTTATTATAGTTAAGATATTTTCAATTAATGTTTATTAAAATATAATTTAACAAAAATCATAGGAAATAAACACATTATAATTAAATAACGCACTATGACCTTAACAAAATATAATCTAACAAAAATCATAGGAAATAAACACAATATAATTAAATAACACACTATGACCTTAACAAAATATAATCTAACAAAAATCATAGGAAATAAACACATTATAATTAAATAACACACTATGACCTTAACAAAATATAATCTAACAAAAATCATAGGAAATAAACACATTATAATTAAATAACACACTATGACCTTAACAAAATATAATCTAACAAAAATCATAGGAAATAAACACATTATAATTAAATAACACACTATGACCTTAACAAAATATAATCTAACAAAAATCATAGGAAATAAACACATTATAATTAAATAACACACTATGACCTTAACAAAATATAATCTAACAAAAATCATAGGAAATAAACACATTATAATTAAATAACACACTATGACCTTAACAAAATATAATTTAACAAAAATCATAGGAAATAAACTCATAATTAAATAACACACTATGACCTTAACAAAATATAATTTAACAAAAATCATAGGAAATAAACACATTATAATTAAATAACACACTATGACCTTAATAAAATATAATTTAACAAAAATCATAGGAAATAAACACATTATAATTAAATAACACACTATGACCTTAATAAAATATAATTTAACAAAAATCATAGGAAATAAACATCAATTGAAAATATCTCAACTATAATAACTCCGCAACCTAGGACATTATGTAGTAAGCATTAATAAATAATCACGACATATAATTAAAATGAACATGATTAATATAAATACAAAGTAAAAACAATTACAATAAAACATAAATAAGAAAATATTATTAACTCACCTATGACCCTAATAAAAATAATAATAATAATTCATTAATTAACACAACAAAATAACTAAATCATAATCAAAACATATAGAATAAGGGATAATTAACACAATTAGAATAGGGCAACTTATCCTAAACAAAAATTAAAAATTAAAATGAAACATAAGAGAATAATTAATGAAAACAAATAGAATAAGAAAAATGGATTAGCCATAATAAATAATTAAAATAAATATAATTAATAAATAAATTTAAATAAACATAATTATAACAATTAAAATTTATAATTAATTAAAATTAAAATAATTAGAAATTTAATTAAAATAAAAATAATTAATACAACCATAACCCTAATGAAAAAATAATAATTCTAAAATCCCTAAATATCACAAAAATACAATTAAATTTACAAAACATAATAGAATAATTAAATTAATTCTATAATTAAAAATATAATAAAAACAATTATAATTATAATTAAAACAAATAGAATAATTTAAAAATAATTTAATAAATCCTAATATCTGTTGGCTAAGCATCTCATACATCTCTATATATTTGGAAAAATGAGGCCAATCTTTCAATAATCTTTCACACCCTGAAGATGAACCACCGTTGCTGGTTCAAAACGTCGATCAAAAAAGAAACCTAATGCGATGTATCCGGAAGATAATCTACATAATCATGAAACTCGCAAAAACCTCAAAGACAAAATCTTATGAGTTGATAACATCTTTAATGAATTCATGTTTTTTATTTGGAATTATAGACATAAGTCACTAGGGAAACTTGACAAACACAAGGGGTTTTCCTTTTCCTCCACCTCATCTTGCCCACATTATGTACTATGTGATTAAAACTCTTAGGTCGCCCAATATTTTAATTAGTAGTAATATTTTGACCCTTGATGTTTTTTTAATGAAAATAAAGCATGTTCTTCATGTCGGTTTTAAAAAGAGAAATTTTGAGTTTTGAAAAATAGAATGTTTGGCTCCAAAGAAGCCAAGTTGTCCCTCCACTTAGTCAAGTTGGAGCCAATGAAGAGGCATCCATTCGGCAAGCTAATCTTTTATATATATATATATAGATATATATATGAGGCATCTGACCTCCTTTCCAAGTAAGAAACTCAAACTTTCTAAGGCAAATCAGGAAGTTGAATCTAAGGCAAAAGAGGAAGTTGAATCTGAGGTAGAGAAGAAGATTATCTAATGAAGAAGAAGACCGAAATATTTGAGGTAAGGTGCAGGACCAAATTTCTAAGGTCGAGTTGTAGGACTGAATTTCTTAGGCCATGATGCAAAAATGAATTTATGAGGCTAGGCTATAGGACCAAATTTTTGAGGTAAGACACGGGACCAAAATTTTTAGGCCAAGCAGCAGGACCAAATTCTTGAGGAAAAGTAGCAAACCGAATTTCTGAGATGGTGCAGGATAGAATCTCTTAGGGAAATGGTTGGCTTGACTAGGAAGGAGTTGGACCAAGTTTGACCAAGTCTCTTTGCTAGTCAATTTGACCATGTGATTGACTAGATAATCTAGATGTGTCTCTTATTGAACTAAAGAATTTTTCTAAGGAAAAGGTTGTCGGGTTTTCCCGGGTAAATTCTAGTGTTTTGGTTTTGGTTATCTATTCATGATTGTATTGTCTATTGTTGAAGATATTATGTGTAATTGCTTCAAGATTAATGAAAATATGAAAGAAATTAAAGTGAATATCATTAAAAATAATTACTAGTAGAAGACCTATGAAAAATCAACACAAAAAAGATCATTCTTATACGACATTATTGTAAAATATAACAAATTAATATATGCAAAAAATTATATTATGACAATAAAGCTTGAAGTATTAAATAATTCACATAGGGAATAAACATTAAATCAGATAAGGAAATGGAGGATGAGTTAGTGGACTATTGAAAATATCTAATAGAAGTCCTATGTGAGTTTTCCATTTTCTCTGCCCTTGAGGAGTTTAAATTGGAGGTCTAAGGAGAAATCTAAACAAGATGATGGCAGTTGCAGATGGAAAGGGGAGTGATAGCTACAAAAATTACATTTGTATGGTATAAATCCCTAGGGGAGAAATAAGGCCCTAACCCTATTTTAATTGAAAGTTATTGCTTACTTAATAACTATCTATCTCTAGCATTTTGTCACATCAAGAGGTGACCATAAGAAATAACTTGAATCACATGATATCATGGCCCAACTTTGATAATCCCTCCTTCCATGAATTTACAATATTACGCTGGAAAGAATGCCATGATTACTTAGCAGGGCTTATCTTTGTGATCCTTCAAGGAGATATTATACCAATAATTTAAATGATCTTAAGATATGGGTAAATAAAATCACGACAAATTCAAAAGTTAGTTTGAAGGCATTGTCGAGGGTATTCAAAGGTTTTCTTGATCTGACAAGACTAAACAAACCTTATTGAAGAATACTAGAATTGACTCTTTTAAGAGGAAGCATGGATTTTGATATGGTATATAAAATAGTTTGAATGGAGTGTGTAATTACCTAAATATAGGGTAGAGTCTAATCTAGTGTGTAGAGAACTTTGATAATGATATGAGAAGAGATGATGAGTATGGAGAGTTGGTTGTAGATATGAGAGTAATCTAACTATTCTAATGTTTGGGCCATATATGAACAAAATCATTGAATATATAAACAAAATAGTTCCAAAAACTAGAATAATTTGAAAATTTTGTAGATATTTGTTTTGAAGGAATATTAAACAAGGGAGACCAAGAGTGGGGCAATGAAGCTTCAAACAAAAAGTGCAATGAAGAGAATATGGAAGAGTTCATGTGTAAAGATGTTAAAATAAAATATGAAACTAGTTCTTAAAGAATATGTGATGGTTAACCATGTCTGTTTATACTTTGGTACTACCCTTATTGGTAAATTCAATGGAATGTATGTTTATACTTTGATATTACCCCTATTAATAAATGCAGTGGGAAGATCATTCCTGATATGGCCAAAATCAGTAGTTTCGTTACTTTTGACATTTTTTCACTTAGTTAATCTTGAAACAAAATTCACATCACATAATAAATCATCCATAATGTATGAACACAAAGGTTAAAGTGCAAAACAAAATTTGAAGAAGAAATACTTGAAAACAATCCTTAATTTATTACAATTTCTTGTGAGCACACCAATCCTATGTAAGGACCAACTTACAAAAATTGCAAGTTCCAACCTATCAAGAAGATGAGGACACCAACCCTCATTAAGCACCATCTTACAGTAATTGTAGGCTCCAACCTAAACTCAACCTTCAATACACTAGAACTTGGACTTCAAATTAGACCTAAACTTGGCCTTCAAGACACCAAGGCTTGGCCTTCAATCTAGGCTTGAACTAGACCTTTAATTAACAAAACTCAACCCTGAAACTCGGCCTTCAAATAAAAGAAATAATTCCCTAAAAATAAAAATTCAAAAACATGTACTCAACCCTCAAAATCATACCTCAAACAAACCAAAAGCCCTTCCCAAGAACAATTCCAAAAATGCTTCAAAAGATGTGCCAAAACCCTTCCATGGAAAGTTGCTTCAAATCGAGTTCACTTCACTTCTTCTTAGTTCATGAGGTATGAACTTCGGGCCTTCTCCTTTTCTCTCCTAAACATAGAACCAAATGCATGAGTTGAGTGGTTATAAATTCTCCTTCTCGCACCTATTTATAGTGCATTTAGACCCTGGGTTAGGTCTGAATTATCCATTGCCTATGTCAACTAGGGAAACTAGCAAAATATATAGTAAATATCCAAAACTTCATTTCTCCTCAACCATGAGGAGTTAGAACTTATGCAATATATTGTTGGAAAGGTATCAGAATAAGCTTTCTTGCCATATATTTTATACTCCAATTTGATCTAGGTAATTGGAGTAAAAATTCCTTCAAAGATAGGGTATCCAAATGGGGCATGCTTGTACTTTGGTTGGGTCATCTTGACAGAATATTTCCATCTCCTCATTCCTATGGAATTAGGGAGAGTGACATATACCGTTGGAAAGGTTTCAAAATATTTTATTTGATTATGTAGTTTTTTCTTTCATTTATACATCCTTTGAAATCAATAACAACCATTTTCAACATTTGGTATGTGCACCACTCCTCCTCATACTTGCTAGAGGATGGATAAATTTTATTTTTAGGGATGGAAAGTATAGGGGTGTGAATGGTAAGGGGATATGGAATTATGATAGAGATATCCTCTCCTTTAAAAAATGGCATCCATTCTTTCATCCCCACAAATAATTATCACATACCCACCCCACTATTTACCATTATTAAGATGATGGGGGTACACCAAAACAATTTCAAATTGCTCTAATATCAAACCATAGCGTACTTAGGATGCCTTTCTTAGAAATCTAGTGCTAAATTTCCTCATAAACAATCAATGAGGCCAAAATTAATCTCTAATAGCAATGTAATTCATTTAATTAATATGCAATTATAAACCAACAATGGCAATAATAATGCATACTTAGAATTATTTCATTTCCCATTTAAATTCAATGCATTATCAAATATAAAGAAGCATTTTACAAGAATAAAAATGAATACTTAAATTCAATAAAGGAATAACCACCAAAATATTTGCTAAGGATAGATTTTGCTCCTAGCCATAGGAATTAACTATGGATTCCACCCCTAAGCCAAACCATGATACAATAAGGGGAAATGGAACTCCTATAAGGCTCCCAAATCACTCAATCCAACCCAATACTCTCATAACAAGCCAATATTATCACCACAAAGATATCTAGGCACTCTTTCCATACTAAAACTAGCCATGAAACTCTCTTCCACTACCCTATAAAACATAAGGATGACACACTCATTATTTGCTCAGTAGTCCCTCAACATGCTCTTCCCTTCCAGTGCTCTTCAATGTGAAAAATAATCCAACCCATTATCTTTCATTCGAAAACAATCTAGGACATAATACACTTGGCCTATAATGGTTAATGAGCAACAATAACAAAGTAAATGGGTCTAGAACTAAAGGAGGTGTAAGCTAAGGAAACCTTAGATTAGCAATTTCCAATAGATTTAGCTAGTATGGTGATGTGTTTTGATCAATTCATGTGTGTAAGAGAACTAGTGTATTTCATATTAGGTCCATTAAACTCAATGGACTCCTTCGCCTCTCTATGCTTAGTCATCAATTGAGAGAGTTCCGAGGTGCCAAAGTTGGCTAACAAGGATTTAGGCATTAGGATGTGGTAGGTAATGAAGTTACAATGATATCCTTCCCACCAATTAGGGTTATCAATGAGAAAGAGATTTTTGAGTTGGCATTTTTAGAAGAAAAAAAAATAATAAAAAAAATCCTAACAGAATGCAAATTGGTGTATGAAGAATTGAAAAGTTTAGATAGACCTAGGGGATGAAACTCTAAATTTATTTCACCAGTTCAAAAATCATCAAAATATTTAGGATAAAAACTAAAGGGAGTGGAGGCAGTAGTGGCATCACTCCAGAAAGAAAATAAAGTTGGGGTTTTTAATAAGCAATATCATTAAAAGTTCGAAGTTTTAGAAGAAAAAAAGTTGAAACTTCTGCCTAATAGGGAGGCAAATTCACTCATGAAGAGTCTATTAGTTTGGACGGACCTAGGAGATGAAAATATGAAATTCTTTCATCTATTCATAAATCATTGAATTAATGTTAATACCATTTGGGAGCTTGCTACTAAAGATGGTACTTAAGTTCAACAAAATTACCAACTTAACGAGAACTCTCCAGAGTTCTCATTTTTTAGAGGGGACATTTAGTGGATATTTTTACCCTCATTTCAAAAACTGGTACTATCAGTAGAACTCTAGTTTTCAAATTTAAAATCATGACATTTTGCAATTGTTATATGTAAGTTGCAAAAAAAGCCTCAAAATCAACTGTTGAGGAGAAAAGTGGTGTTCACAACATCACCCCTTTTTTTTCAAGGTTAAAATTACAAATTGGTTGAAAACATACCCTCGAAAATGAGTACCATTCTGAACAAAAACCTTAAATTCAACCCTCAAAACTAAAAGTGGTGTTGTAACTACCACCCCCTTTTCTTCAAGGCTGGCATTACAACTTCTTTAAAATTGTGACCTTAACAACTAGTATCATCATGAATTGAAACCATGAAATCAACCTATGAATTGAAACATGGTGTTATAAGTAAGCCATTTGTTTTTCTCTTGGGCTCAAAATTACAACATTTTTAGACAGTCGCTTAAAATTGATGTTGTTGTAAATAAAGTCATATAAAAAGGAAAAAATAATTAATTAATTCTATACAGCTTAACATAATAGGAAATACATTTTTAAAGATATTTATATCAATATATATATATATATATATATATAATGAATTAAAAAATTATGAGGTACAAACATTTAAAAATAAATTTAAAACAAAACCTTAATTAGAAAAGAAAAAATTAAACAAAAACTTTAGAAAACACTAATATAAAACAAATTAAAACATAAAAATATTTGTGATCATAGATCTCTAAGTAATGGATGAAACCACAAGCTATGCCTCTCTTTGTGCTACTCCCTTCCAATTCCAAGACTTGAACTAGATGCAGTAGGAGCTTTAATTAACTTTATTGACTCGGCAATTTACCAAATGCTTGGTTATCTAGTTCCAGTTAAAGATCAACCAACAATAGTTAAAGCAACAAAGCGATAATCAACCCTCCTTTCAAAGCCCACCTATTGTTGGATCACCTAAGTGAGGATCATACTTTAGTGTTTTCCCTAAAGTTACGAAAAACTCATGTTAGTTTCACTCCTAACTAATCCTTAAGGCAATTGTTCTTCCATGTAGGAATGCATGCCCTCTTCGTGCATGTAAGTATTTAGTTGAGTTTTAGGGAGAGAGCTTAGTTATTGGCGTTATGTTACCTAGAAAATCACGATCATGGAAAAACCATTTGGTTTTGGTTCTTCTCCACATCCTCGAAGAGTGATCTAGAAATTTCCATATATATATATATGAAAGCTTAATTGAAAAAAAACAAGTAAATAAATTAAATAAGGGATGGAGGGAAATTCCCAAAATCACCCCCCAACCCAACATTTCACTTGAGTTTGAGTCCAAACTCAAGTGAAATGGGAGAGAGCGAGGGGGATTTTAAGAATCGTCCTTCACCCTTCCCCTCCTACGAACACTCATAGCACTGTCACTCAATGGGAGTGGCGACCAAACTCAAGTGAGATTGGGGAGAGCAGGTGGCAGATTTTAAGAATCGTCCTTCACTCTTGCCCTCCTACAAACGTCCATAGGACCGTCACTCCATGGGAGTGGCAACCCTATGGATGTTAGCACTAGGGGAAGGCATAGCCTCCCCTCGTGTGAGTGCCCACAAGGGTTTTACTCGATGGGAGCAAAGAGTTTTTTAACCTACCACTCCATGGCAGTGACAGAATCCATAACCTTACGCTCCCTATGGGCACCCATGTAGGGGAAGGTTACAACCTATTTTAATTATTTTTAAAAAAATTATTTTATGTTTTAAATTTTTTTTCTAAATTTGAAATATTTTAAACTATTTTTTATTTTTTTTAAAATTCAATAAATTGATTTTTTTATTTTGTTTTTTGTAATAATTTCTAATATATTTTATTAAAACTTTTTTAATTTATAAAATCTCATTGTTTTAAATGAATTTTTTTAATTTTTAATATTAAAAAAATATTTATGTAATTTTCTTTTCATTTTCTTTTAAATTATTATAGTTTTCATCTAAAATATTCCTATATACATCTTTTTAAGAAAAACATGTTTTCTTCCCTTTTTTAATTTATTTTTATATATTCGTTATTTATTTATTTATTTTATGAGATTTTGTTTGTAACTATTTTTATTTGTTTAAACTCGGGTTTTAAAAACATCAGAATGTTAAGTCCATAACTAGAAATGGTTTTTTTTGTACCACTACGTTTGATTTTGAGGACAATTTTGAGGTTTTGAATTGCAAAGTTATAAATTTCAAGGTTATAATTTCAAACAAGTTGTTATGTTAACCTTTGGGAAAAACATCATGGTACCACGAGTACCATATTTCATCTCAAAGGTTGATTTTAAAGTTTTTGTTCAAAATGACACTTGTTGTCAATCAGGGTTAAGGTACCTGATTTACATTTTAGAGACAAAATTTCCAAATGCAGAGTCAACAAGACATATAAATCATACTAGAAGCTCAATTAACATAAACCTCTAAAGATCACGAAAATTATTAATGATCAAAAAATAAACAGTGTTGGACCATAAAGAATTATACAACACATACATATTTTTCCTTGAAAACCCTTAACTGGGAAAACTAGCTAACCTTAGAGCTTGATCGCTCTTATATTCTAAATTGAATATTACATCTTGTTACAATGAATGTTAGCCTTATTGCACACCTAAGAATAATGCACTCATACATCACCCAATCTTTATCAATCATAAATTATTCAATCTTCATCATCACTTTTCAACCTTACATCATCTTCTATTTAAAGGCATGGAAAACCTTCATTTAAAGCATCTCAAATCAATACATGTGGCTAAAGATTATTGGTTAAGTTCATAGGAATCTTGAGATTCATAATCATTTTCGAATTGTAGTTGATTCCCTTTTGACCACCAATTGACCTCCACTATAAGTTGACTTTGTGCTAATAATGATCCCTTCAATTGCTTTAGTTTATTATTGATTTTTGTCAACTACTCGACAGCCCATCCACTTCAACTAAGGAACTTCTCTTTTAATTTGATTGTTGACCACTCGGCTCAACCCTTGTGATGGGTCTCCAAATTATATAAAAAGTAAGGCCCATCTAACCATCCTTTAGCACATTTAATCTCTCTTTTTCCATTTGATAACATCTTTTTGAGCTATAATGTGTTCATTAGGAAGGTTTGGAGATAATTACATATTATGTGCATAATATTATTAATTTTTGCAGAGTGTTGAGTAAATTCTGAATGAGAGAAATTAGGGACTTGTTTGCTACCACAAGATGCTACAAGATGGACCAATAAATGAATAAAATATCATGAAGTCATTGACAGATTTTGGAGCTCCACTGATTGAGAAAATCTAGGAATGTGTTCTCTGTCCTTAAATGAAGATTCCTACTGTTGGGAACCAGATCCATTTTTTGAGGGATTTTGGAGGGGAAAGTTGTCTCCTTTCAAGGAGGATGCTTCCCCATCTATTTGTATAAGTAAAAAATTGAATTTTACTCTAGGGGCATGTATTTCTTAGTCTTGTTATGGAGAAAAATTGTTATTTAGTAGCTTTACTTTCATTTCTAGCATGGATGTACTTGGATTGATTCAAATAATGAAGTTTCGTGTCATTTTTAGCTTCTAAAGCTTGGTTTCCTTCGTAGGACTCCGAGTATCCTTGGGCTTGGCCATCCTATGTGCTTCAAAGCCCTGTTATACAATTTCTTTATCATCTTTGAATGTTTTCACTTACATCTTCTATTCTTGTTTTTCATATTTTTGCATTTAGTATTCATGTTTCATTTGTTGTAAGCTATATTGGTTAAATGATTGAAGTGAGTTGTTTTGCAGGTTATTTAAGAAGTCACAAGCATGATGCATCTTTAGAACAACCTTGCAAATTCATATCCATAATTGATTTACTTGGATTGATTTACTAGTTCACAATTTTGGAATTTCTCAAAGTATCATGTAGCAAAATAGTAGTAATTTTATGTTATTTTTTAGCACATGTTAATAAGCTTATTTCTAGTTTATTCTACTTGGATTTGAACTTAAAAACATCCAACTTAATAAAAAAAATTACCCCACAACATTTTCACTTGATTAACCTAGGCATTTGGGCACTTAGATCAACTTACTAGTTCATTGCTCTGAAATTTCTGGTTTCTATTAGTAATTTTCTACTATCTTGTAGCACATGTTAGCGAGGCTCTTTTGAGTTTATTCCACTCTGATTGATTCCTAAAAAATCTAATTAATAAAAAAAAAAATCCCCATAGCATTTCCACTTGATTAGGTTAGGCATTTGATAGGTTAACTAGCTCACTAATTCTTGAATTTCTGGTATTTAGAGTAGTAATTTTCGGATATTTTTTAGCACATGTTAATAGGGGTATTTTTGAGTGATTCCACTTGGATTGGAGTCCTAGGAAATTCTAATTAATAAATAAAAAACCCATATCATTTTCATTTTATTTTCTTGGGCATTCAGCAAGTTAACTCGAGAAATAACAATCTTGTAGCAATTTGTTTTCGAGATCTTTCTTGCCCAGATTCACTCTAAATTCATGGTAGAAGTAAAGTGATAGCTTATGAATGCTATAGTATACCTAGGGGGATTATATGGGGTATAGAGAGAGGTACCCAAGGGAATAATGTGATGTAATAATATAGTAGGCCATAGTCAATAAATAAAGTGGTTAACCCACATTATGCAAGGGGCCACAAGTAGTTAGGGAATAATGTGATAATCCCATTGTAATGGATGTATGGTACTGAGAGACCCATGGTATTGTATGTATGAAGCCTATAGAGAGGATATATACTCCCCATTGAGGATGTCAAGTATTGTTTGGTATTAACAGGCATTATCTTATGGAGTTTTCTCCTTCCTTAAAAAGTAATTGTATGGTGTTACCCTACCTCAAGGGTTCTGATATTAATAAACAAAGTATAAAAGCTTCATATGTTTATTAATATCAAAACCCTTGAGGTAGGGTAACACCATACAACTACTCCTTAAGGAAGGAGAACACTCCACAAGCTAATGCTTGTCAATACCAAACAATACTTGACCTCGTCAATGGGGAGTCTCTAGCCTCTATATAAGGTTCATACATACAATATCATGGGTCATTACCATGGGTCTCTCAATACCATACATCCATTACAATGGGCTTATCACATTATTCCCTAACTACTTGTGGTCCCTTTCATAATGTGGGTTAACCACTTTATTTATTAACTATGGCCCATTGTATTATTACATCACATCATTCCCTTGGGTACCTCCCTCTGTACCCTATATGATCCCCCCCCCAGGTATACTACACACAACTTCCATGCAAAGCTAAATGGTACACCAAAGAGAAGGTGCAGGAAATTTTTCCTCACCTCATTCATTAGAAGATTTTTGGGACCAAAATCCTCCCAAAATGGGGAGGTGTGATCCACATTGGATCATTATATTGTTTTTCATCCATGTTGTTGCTTTCAGAGTGGAAAAAGTGGAGGAAGCAACTCACAGGATCGTTTTTACCGATGGGAACCATTTTGGCAAGATAAGGTCTAAAATATTCCGAGAGAGTTTTGAGGCATCAAATGACGTTTTTTGGAGGTAAAACTTTATCGTTATAGCATAGCACCTTTTTTTTCTTATTCTACGCAAAGATACCTTTCCAAAGATAAATGAATCATGTCAATCAAAGTCTATATGCGAAAGTTATGCCACTCAAAATTTGACCTTCCTATTTTCACCACCATATTTCGAGAGGATGCCACGTCAACCCCCATACTTAATGAAAAAGGGGCTAGCCATGTGATTATGATGTAGAGAATACTCTAGAAGAGTATGTATTGTAACTTTGGTTAAGAGATAAGGTAGTTAAACCTAACCACTAGTATGTTATTATTTTGTGTTAGAATCGAGCCACTAAGAGGAAAAGGGATTCCATTCTTTCGAGTCCATTTGTTCCATAACTGAGAAAAAATAACGAAGAGGGATAGCAGGATTTATGCATTGTAGCAACCACGGGCCATAGTCCATACTTCTTTATACTCACATCCATATTTCCATTCAAATAAAGAGAGCGGAGCAACCTCACCTTCCCGCTAGGTTTTTCTCCCAAAAGGGTTACCAGTGCATATCTTGTGCCAAATGTGTGTGTGAGCTTCTATTTTGTCAATCTCTATTTACTACATAATTTAATTTGCATGAATGATCTATTAACAATAAATCTACATATCCAAAAATCTAATAAAACTACAATAGTGTAGAATTTCATATTTTAAATATATTTTTATCAAATATGTTCTGATGGACTGTCCAATGAAATATCCACGACAATTTACGAATCATTTTCTTTTGTAGCACTAGATGAGAACCTTTCCTGATTCTATTTACCACATAGAAAATGTTCATAAAAATGAAAATCTAGTATGCAATTAAACATACCTTCAACCATACCTTTACAGGAAAGATAGTGAAATCATAGCCTATCATATTTCTCGATATTTTGGTTGATACCTTTATGTAATGCATTCTATAAAATGTCGTCCAAAATATAGGCTCAAAAAGTTGCTACCAAAAATGATCTTCGAGAGTTAGGGTGGCCTTATGTAAAGAAGGCAAATCATGGAAAATATCATTTCATTCTAGTCGTGCCAATGTAGGTAAAAGTATGATCATAAATTTAGATATGGCCAAAACTATTGATAGAGTCAAGCATTCTTTTCCTTTTGGATTTTTTCCAAAATTTAGTTTTTTATAGCATTTATTCAATGAGTTTTCACCCACATTAATTCACCTGAGATTGATCTACTAGTTAATTGGAGATCCACCACCTTCTTCAAGGCTAATAGATAGTTAGGACAAGGATGTCCATTTCCCCCTTGTTATATAGTATTGTGGGTGAGTCCCTTGACAAGGAATTGGAATCTGAAAGGCACTCCGGAAACCTCCCTCATATTAAAGTGGTGCACAGAGAGAGGACCATAAACCATGCTCAATTCCTTGATGACACAATTTTATTTGGGGCACCTACTATTATAGTTGCCAGATTTAAGAAGGTTCTTGATCTATTTATTAATGTCCCTAGGAGAAAAAGCAATCATATTAAGAGTGATATCTATGCGTGGAATGTTAGTAGAAATCTCTTGCAAGAGATTTGTAGAATATTAATGTTCCCTCATCAAGAAAAATGGACCTCTTTCAGTTTCTCGAGATGCCTATCAACTTGTCAAATTATGTTGCACAATCATGACAGTGTGTTCTCTATAGAATTAAGGCCAAATCTCTGTTGTGATAGTTTAGGTAAATTTGAATTGGTCAAAATAAATTTACCATTGGGTGTTTTTTAACTATGGATTTGGTAACCCATGGCATGCTTTGTAATGTAGATTATCTAAACACATGAAGACAACATTCATGCATGGGGATTTGAAAGAATAAATCTACATGAAGAAGCTAGAAGGATTTGTTGTGAATGGAAAGAAAGAGCTATTGTGTAGGGTAAAAACGTCCATGTATCAGTTAAATTAATTACCAAGGATGTGGTATTAAAAAATTGATATTTACATACTGGGACTTAGCTTCACAAGAAGTAAAGTAGATCACATTGTATATTTCAAATTAGTTGGTGATCAGGTTGTTTATTTGATATTGCATTTGGATGATATGTTGTTGATTGGAAATGATAGGGAAACCATATGGAAAGTAAAAACTTACTTTCCTCTAAATTTTATAGGAAAGATCTCAGTGCCAAAAATATAATCTTACGCATAGAAATTAAAAGGGATTGGGAAAACAAGAAACTTTGATTGAGTTAGAGGAAGTATGTAGAGACTATTGTAGAGGTTTAATATGCATAAATGTAAATAGATAAAGGTGCCTATTCTTGTAGGTGCAAAATTATTTGCATATCAATGTCCCAAGACAAAGGAAGAGGAAAAATGCATGACTCGTGTTCCATGTGTCAATGTAGTTGAAAGCGTGATGATGCAATTATTTGTACTTGAACACATATTGCACACGCAATGGCAGTATTAAGCATGTATATGTCAAAACCAAGGAAGAAGCATTAGACAACAATAAAGAAGGTTTTCGAGTATTTATGTAGCACTACTAGCTATGGATTGTGCTACCAAGGAAGACCTAAATTACATAGAGTGTTGGACATAGATGGTTTAGTTGATGAAGACTAGGCTAGAGATCTAGATCACATAAGATCTATAAGTGGGTATGTGTTTAACCTATTTGGAGGAGAAATCAGTTGGATGAGAAAAATACAATCTACAATGGCATTCTCAACTACATAAGCTAAATACATGGCAACCCCCCATACAAGCAAGGAATAAATATGGTTACAACGATTCATGGGGGCTTCACTAACAAAGCAATACCATATCACGTGCATTCATAATGGGGCATAAAAAATGAGGAAAAAAATGAAATTATACATTGAACATATAATGGGGGGGTAAAGGGTTTTTATATGTTGTATAGGAATATGTGTATTACAAGGTATTGTTTATACAATACATTGGCCACACGGAGGCAAAAAATAAGTGGGCTAGAGAAACAGAGGTTCGGGAGTATTGTAGGAGTATCGAGAGTGGGAGGGAGAATGAAAAAACTATGGTAATATTAGGTCGATAGTAGCCTAATGTCACTTTTAGTTTAATAATTTAACATTACCATGAATTTCATATCAATATTAGTCATCTTTTTACTTAAATTTTTAACATTACCATGAAATGACTCAGGATGTTTGAGAGTGGTTCCGACCTCATTAGATTTCATATGGACAAAATAGAATTTTAGATCTCACTCAAAATCTAGCAGTCTTATTTGTTTTTCAGGATTTGAGGAATGGGGGTATTGCAATGTTTACATTGGATTTTGTAATATACTAGGGTATGGAACTCATATTCAATCAAGGGAACCAATCCCTCTATGTACCTTAATGTTAGTGACATTGATTTTCAAACTCCTCTATCATGACCCTACTATAAATGTACCTGTCACTCAAACAAAATATTGACTTGACATGCTATGTTATTTCCATCTTATGTTAATGCTTAGAGGGTGATATTAATGACAAAGATCCCAAGATAGGCAATGATTTTGATGATATATAGGTATTTGTTGTAGTCTGATTTTTGTGGATGTCATAGGCCATCCAGAGCCTATTTGTTGATGTATTTTCAGTGAAGAGATGTGTTTCACTCGATGTCATTTTGGTTATGCGCACCCTTACGTGCTATATAAATGAGAACTTGTAATTTGTGGACTTGTGTTTGATGAATATTATAACTACTAGATGAATGATGTTGTATGGTTTAATCCACGTTTTCATGTTTTTATCACAAATTCATCATTCTACAAGTTTTTTTTGACATATATGCATACAAATATATAAAAATATATATTATATAAAATTCACTCCCAAAGTTGTTCCCAACCTGTGAGCTTTTGAAATCTCACCCATCGCTCCTACTTCCACTCCCACTTCCCACTTTTATTGTCGCTTCCCGCTTCCACTCCCACTCCCAAGAAACCTTGATCTAGAAAAAGCATGCATCACATTACCAATATCTCTATGATCTATGTATAATGTGTGTGTTAATTATTTTTTACCTATTTCTTAGCTAGTCATCCTCCCAATGATGGGGCACTAAATAAGACAATAGATATGACACCTTTACCCTTTCCTTATATTAGTGATGAATAGGTTGAATGAAAGTGAAGGATACAGTGATACCAACTATTTCTTGGTAGAGTGCACATGCATGCCACATGATATAGTGAAAATGACTATTGCTTGGAAGAGGGCGCATGCATGCTAAGGGCGCACATGTCACACCTTCAATTAATTCCAATTTAAATGTTGTTTCAAATTTAGAAATTTTAGTTTTTGATAGAGTCATTCTATTATTTGAGATTTTATTTTGTTATTTATAGCATGCATGATATATTATTACTAAGAGGTTGTAGATACTTAGTCAATTAGAATACTTATGCATGAGATATTCCTGTCTTAGTTAGAGGACACAGATCTCAAAGAAGGGATGCGTGCTAGCATGCTCCAGTTCATATTTTGATGGAGACACACTTACTTCGTACTCTTACCATGCAACTATGGTGCACTAGGTGATCTGGTTATGGCTACGATTTGACAAAGTCCAACTAGATAGCATTTTGCATGTGTCAATATTCATTGTACTTTCTCTCCTATTCCTATTATATAAGAAAGATAAAAGGTATGTCATTGTGATGGTTATCGAGTTTTCGTTTTGAATTGTTGTAGTGTATCTTTTTCATTATTTAATAGAAGATAGATGCAATTGAGAGTTCAAATCTATGTATTTTCCATTCAAATTTTCCACATTTTGTATTTGTAAATCAACCAACTTATATCTCCCTCCTTTTTATTGAAACTTTGAAGTTTTCATCTACCTAGTATTTAGGTTATTCTTTCTAGGTGCAAAATCTTCTTACCATTGTTAATAAAAATAAAGGGATATAAATGTAAAGGGGTATACAAAATGTTAATGAAAAAATGGGTACCTATAATATCTAGTGAAAGTAGGGGGTTTTTAAATTGGGAAGGTGTATTGGGTTCGCATTGGTAGGGGGTTAAATAAAGTGATTTTTAGAGGTATTTTCCAATATGTAGTCATTTTAAGGGTATTGTTTAGTATGCCATGAATGCACGTGCTATGTTAGAGGTTCATTGAGTGAAACCCCCATGCAAAGATTGTGATCAAGTATTGGATTGCTACAATGAGTTGTATGGATATATTATGATAGTTAAAGTGAAATCTTCCTCGAAAAGTGATCCAGATCTTTTAACTTCAAGGATGCATACAGAAATGCATATAAAAGAGCATGCATAACCAAGTAACTTAAACACATGGAAAAGAAGCGGAAATCATAAAGCAACCATGAGATCAAAGACACAACGATTTGATTACGGAGTTCACCCAATGTGGGCTACGTCTATGGGCCCTGCTCAAAAGTGGGGAGGCCATCTTTCATTAAGTGGAATCAAAGAAATTAGTTACAAACAACTATACAAAAATTACCCTTATACCTCCAATTCGGATGATGGTCTGAAAAAAGACCTCGGCTAGAGAAACGAACTACACAGTTGGATTCCTGGTGCGAAAACGTGCAAAATCAACTATAAACTTGTCCAATTCTGACAATGGCACCTCTAGTCCTCAAGGGAATCTTTTTTGCATCTAAGAGATTCCCTAGCTCAGGGTTCTGGCCCTCCTGGCCGCTCAAGGTTTCGCTCCGCTCCTCTATTGTCGGTCTCGTTTGAATGGGTGAATGAGTGTTTAAATACAAATGAGCGGCGTTAATTTTAATGTGGGGTTGTTGGCCCATTGGCAACAAAGGTTAAAGTTGGTGGGGGAAGTCGACGACTCCAACCCCCACCCGACCAACATAGCACATGGTTGCTGTTTTTTTTTAATGGTTCGGCATTATATTGCATTTGGGGTTGCCCGTTGTGGGTCGACCCACGTAGGTTGGGCGGGTTCAGACCCCGCCGACTCCCTTCCACGCAACGCCTTTGTAATGGAGTCGAAATATAGCCGTTGGGCTGGGTCCGGTCACCCGCGGCCCTGACCCATTGTATTTTGTTTTTATATATAATATACATTATCATTGGCAGGGGTGGCAGCCCGTCACCCCATTTAATTTTTTTTTTTTTTTTTTTATAATATAATAGTTTAAATTTTCCCACCGGAAAATAAGGGTTACTTGACAAATTAAGTAGGCGACAAATTCGCCTATTCCAACAGCTGGATTCTATGCACTGAGATTCTGCCAATTTATTGCCTCGTTAGTCTACGACTTGGCCAAGTTAGACTGGAACTTTGACCAGCGATAACTTGAGCATACGAACTCGAATTTGAGTGTCGTTCGCACCATTGGAATCATGGAAACGAGCACTACGATATGGTCCTAGTTTAAATTCCATATGATGACTTTTATTTTTGAGCTATTTCAATGCCACTTGTATTTTTGGATCCACCTGGATACTTCCTCCCCTCTGAGGAGATTTTGGACCTCCAAAATCATGCACACATCCTACACACTCCATGTGTCCTTGTCATGCCACACTTTCAACATCTTCATTCCATGCAAATCTTGTACATACTTGCAATCACATGAATCAAACAACCCCATGCTTATCAAGAGTTTATAACACACACTCTTTGGCTAAGTTTACATTATAATATAAAAGTTGGGATGGGGTCCCTAGGTCAATTTTGAGGTAAAAGCCCAAGTTTTATGTAAAAAGATGTAAAGTCTCCGCAAATTGTGGTCACGGAGTGCGTAGATAGTTAAAGAGTCAAAAAGGGTTTCACCCTTCTTTATGTAAGTTAGGTTGGCTTTTTGAAGATCTACCCATGGTCCACGAACCATGGGATTGTATAAATAGGTGTGTCTTAGAGAGTCTAAGGAGGATATTGATGAAGACGGATGTAATGGGTCAATAGAAGGAAGATTGTAGAGGTATTAGAGGAGGAAAAAGGCTCTACAGTTGTGTGCGCAAAGGCCTAGAGTTGAGTCCGCAGCTGTGTGCGCAGGGAAGCCTTTAGTCTGTAAGATGAACTGAAGATTAATAAAGAAGATTATTACAAAAATACCTGTGCTTTACCTATTTACTTCTATTATGTATGAATGCGCTTTATGTTGTGATGAATGATGGGTTTATGAAATAATGTTGTATTGATGCGTGACTTTACTGGATCTATATTGTTATGTGAACGTAATTGACATTAATGGTTTACGCGAAGATTATATCGTTGTACGTTAATGTTATCAAACACTTAAGCAGATCTGAGTGAATACTCGGTTAAGAGTAATCTTTGATGCGCGTAAGTCGTTAATTTACCTATTCAGGGTCCGCAAAATCTAGTCGTAGACCTTCGCGAAGGTCTAGAGGTTGATTAAAGGAAGTTACATCGATAAGCCATAAAGGCCTATTGATCTACATGAAGGCAGATTTAGGGAAAAAACGACATCACACTGATCTCTAGGTGCGGAAACTTAGTTCCAATATCCCCCCATACTGATTCGGGTGGGACTTCAGTCCGCGCTTCGCAGATTGATGCCAAAAGGGCCAGTAGTGTAGGGATTTGTATGGCGCAACTAACTCTGAACCTGGGTTAGGACCCACTAAGCCAACAAATGGTTTCATTACCGAGACCGGGATCTACACAAAGAAATGTGTGATGTCACATCACTGGAATCCGACAAAAAAAGAAATTGAGAATTGGTTGGATAGAAAGATCCACGAATTCGCGACACAAGAGAACATAAATCCACGCCTGACAAAAGAACAGTGATTGGACATATACCCGTACACAAAGATACACGAAATTTTCTTCTGCACCTTCTCGATCGAACTATACGAGTGTAATTGGCCGACAGCCAAGGAAGGTGGAGGTTTGACGATCTAATAGTGTGGACCCTGAAGCTCATGCGAAGGTTGGAAGCTTCTTGAAGATAAGATCGTGCGTGCCGTTGATCACTGGCTTGATCGAGTCATCAGAGGATTTGTTATAGAGTTTACGATCGACACCTCAGTCAGTTACAGTGAAGCAGAGCGACATGTCTTCAAAGGACCGCGAGGTAAGTACTTGAGATCTTTGAATACTTAGATTAAGATTATCTTATGAGAGAAGCGGGTTATGCCACTGCCTTGATGTTTGGATCAATTTGAAGTGGACGATTCTTTAGAAAACAGGAGAGAATGGGTCCTTAATACAATCCATTGATAGAACCTACTTCGAGTGACAATGAGGGAGTGGTACTAGCCTCACCGCGAAGCACTGTACAGTTGATAAGGCAAGGATTTCCGTGAATACCTCATCCACCCACACCACCTCCACCTTCACCTCCACAACATACACCTTCACCCACACCACCACCACCTCTGCCACCGTTCAACATATCGAATACCATGAAGTTGCCCGTTTTCAAGGGCTTGGGAAGTGAGGACCCAGATAAGTTTTGGTTTGTTGCAAAGACTGTATTGACGGCACAGAATATTATAGATGATCATATAAAGAAGGCGCAGTTGGTTACTGCTCTGCAGGATCACGCACTAACATGGTACATTAAATACTGCACCGATAACCCGTTGGCATCATTAGAAGACACTCAAACCGCTCTAAACAAGGAATTCGGTAAGCCCAAGTCTTGAATCATAATCAGTCATTGGATTCAAGGAAATCATGATGAGGCCCGGCAAAACGCCCTGGGAATTAGATCAAAGATTGAAGTGCCAGATCCGCGAAGCTAATATGAATCTCATGGATAGTCAACACCGCGAATGGTTTGTAGCCTCGCTCCTGCCCCACCTAAGGGTTGCTTTATCGCAACAAAAGATAGGGACCCAAGCGGAAGCCCTGGAAATTGCGATGAGATTGCATGAAATGCCTATTTAGGATGCTGCTTTGGGAGTTTAGCAGATTCACGGGAATTGTAGAATCTCTGCTTGGAATTACAGAGCTTGAAAAAGGAAAAAGCGGCTTGGCCGAAGGTGCGCGAAGAAGTTTGGTGCCTCAAATGTAAAATCCAGGGGCATGATAAAGATCACTGCCTTGTCTTCGCGAATTATATTACAAGAGGAGGGTCAATGCCTCTGAGGCAGGAAGATTCAACAGGACCATGTACAGGGCCCGCGCTATGGTGTGCTATTTATCAGGTGGCTAGAAAACATGTTATAGATAATTGTCATTTGCTACAGAAGTTTTTACAGATGCTGCAACAAATATTCTGTAATTTCTGTAAATAGTTGGTCCACGATTAGCATAACTGTCATAGCTATGAATTGATGATGGAAAGAACGCCCGCGTATCAAATGCAAACAGAAACTCGGCCTCCAGATCAAGGCGCTGAGGAAGCGCGTGGAGGATATCAGGGGCGCAGACGAGGCAGAGGGGGAGGAGGAACTGGTAGAGATCGGGGACAAGTTATTTGCTATAATTGCGGAGTGCCAGGCCACTATGTGTGGGAGTGTACGAGCCAGAAACGCCCATCATGTCGATATTGTACTTAGTTTGACCATGTAATAGAAGAATGCCCTATATTGATAACTAAGATGCAGGAGAAGAAGGCGCAACCTCAGAAACCTACCCAAAATTTACAAATGATGAGGGTCGAGCCCCACGAAGAGGATCCCCATGTGAATATTGTGCTGCAAAGCGAAATGATGATTGGTGATGGTAAAGGAAAACAACTTGAAGAAAGTGAATGGGTCTGTAAGGCTCCAGAAAAAGAAGTTGGGTTTGACCTGGATCACGTGAAGGAAACATTCATGGAAGCAAAGAAAATCTTTGCTGAGGCCTCTACCTTAGGAAGTCAGGACAAGCTTTCTGAAGAAGTTGACCCCTCCATGCTTACTACCTTCTTGGAGACTTGTATGAAGCTGCTACGTGATAGCAAGGCTGTAAAAGGGCTACAAGAACTAATAAATAAGTGTGCTAGTAAGGAAGGTGCTCCTGAAGGACACCGCGCAGTCAAAAAAATAGGCAAACACAAGACGAGAACAGGGCGCGAGATGAGACTCACTGTGCAAATAGGAGACTATGAGATGGACCAAGTTATTTTGGATCTAGGGTCAAATGCGAACGTTTTTCCTAAATAGACATGGGAAAGAATGGGGAGACTTGCACTGCAGTGGTCCCCGATTCAATTGAGGATGGAAAACAACAGAAGATTATCCCTATGGGGCAATTGCATGGAGTGACCGTAGATATAGAAGGAGCGAGCGCGCTGGTCGATTTTGAAGTGATAGAGATTGTTGATGACAGCAATCCATATCTTGTGCTCCTGGGAATCGATTGGGCTATCGACATGAACGAGGTAATCAATTTGAAGAAGCGAACAATGTCATTTGAAAGGAAATCACTCCGTGTGGTAGTCCCACTGGACCCTGCGGAAGGACCACACAATACTGAACCGGTCTGCGACAATGATTTAGACCAGATCTATAAGATAACAGCGCGAGACAAAGACTGGGTTAATCTGACAACTGATGGATGAATTGCATGGGACCGTGAAAGTTCATGTACATCAAATTCAGATGAAGAGTTGGAGCATTGGCAGAACAGGTTGCATGAAGTATCCACACTGCGCTGCAACATGATGACCAAATTGTTGCGTTGTGTGTCACTGTAGGTAAGAAATTTTCCTTATTATGATGGTTTAATTGACGTGGATAAATTTTTGGATGCTTTTGAAAGAGAAGTTCCATAGGATTACCGCTTTCACGCGTTTGACTGGGCACTGCGCGCTACGCTCCCTTGGTAGTGGGGTACGCACAAAGACAGCTTTGATGAATGGCGTGACTACAGAAGGGTGATGAGAAAGCGGCTTGGTCGGCCTAAGGTACGAGTAACGGAGAAGTATGATGGGAGGAATGATCTGCGCGATCACTTGGCCAAATGGACTAAGGTTTATGGAACGAAGCCTGTTGGTATCAATTTATGATTGACTATTTCACTTAAAAATCCTCTTTTGCTCATCATTTCTTACCATTTAACCTTTATATTTCTTCTATAACCTTTAGAAACTGAATGGAATAATTTCATTGTCATTATTTTTATCTTGAAATTAATTTTTGAAATTGTTGTGTTAAAATTGAAATTTTTCAGAAAATTACATGTTGTAACTTCCTGTAATTGCTCCATGGTTTGACATATTGCATAACAGGATGGAAAATTTGAAGATTGTGGGCATGAACCTAAATGTACAAATATGTTGGATTACCTATCCACTTCCGGATTTGAAGAATATAGGTGGACGGTCAACGCTAGTCAAACCCAACCACTTTAGCAGAAATTCCAGATTTTGTGAACATAATTTTCTATTTTTGAGATTTTTTCCTAAATGGAAGATCTGATCCAATTTGACCTCCTTTGATGTAATTAATAGGATCTTATTAGAATGATAAGGAGTATGAATAGCTTCTTCTTTTTATGGATATTTATGATAAATAACTCAAACGGAGAACTATGTTATTAGTTAGTTTTGGATATATGAAAAACTTGGAAACACAGTTGATATACTTTTGATTCTCAGACTTAAATACAGAGCTACAATATTGAGTTCATCTTATGCTTTCAGATCCAATAATCTTCTTCATTTGAGTTAGCTTACAGTGTGCTTGCAAAGTGTGGAAGGGCCCCAACTACGGAGCTGGTACACTCCTTAAGTTTTCTTCATAAATTGCATAGATAGATTTGATATTTAGAATTTGTCATTTAATTCATGTGTTACAAGTTCATGCAATTGAAGAATTGTTAATTGAAGAGATTTGTATTTGTTGTGAAAAAGCTTTGTAAGAAGTCTCAACCAATATTCATCTTGAAATTGACAAAAATGTTTGCTATTTTATGATTTCAATTTTAGAGTTAGTTCATAGTTCAATTTCCATTGATTAAGATTTGTAATTGCATAATTCAATCTATAGTTAGATGAATGAACCTTGTAAGAGGATCAACTATTATTGATTTCCAAAGTTACTTATCTCATTCATTGCTTTGACTAGTTGAGATTTAGCAATTGTTTTGAATTGTTATGACTTAGGATTGGAAGGTTCTATAGAGTAAAGTTCTTGTAAGGGAATGGTAGAATCTTCAACAAGTAATTAATACTCTGTTTTGTTAAATAGGCAATTAGATTTCAATCAGATTTGTTTTCATCTAAATCAATACTTAAGTGTTTGAAAAAGACAATGAGACACCTATTGTAAGAGGGCATCGTTAATTTCACTTCACTAGGCTATCATTAGAACACTAGATCTTTCTAGATCTATATACATTAGATAAGTGCCTCTAAGTGTACCTACTCGGGTTGACAAAAGGAATTAAAGCTTAACTTACCTTAGCAAGTAAAGCCCAACATAGTCGCAGCCAGAATGGGTACATTTATTTTGTCACACTCTGGATATAATCCCTATGAACTGGTATTTGTAAATAGAGCTCCTCCACAGCACTGCGGAGTGGGATGTTTTGAGAGAAGGATTCGTGAGGACCTCCAGCTTTGAAGATGGGTTCGAATGCATTGATGAGGCGTTGCAAGAGCTTAAGGCAACAATCTGTCGAATCCCACAGGATCCCTTGTAATTGATTCAACCAATTGGAGCACCCAACTGCGCCATGCGCTGGAATGCTATAATGTGACTGTTGAAGGAGACGATGAGGATCCGAGGAATATTAACATTCTAGAAAAAAAAGGCACCATGAGGTAGAGGAACCGCAGATAGAGAATCCAGACATCACCGCGCCATTGAAAACTAAGCAAGTAAAGATTAGCACAGAGGCAAAGCCAAAGTTTGCGAAGATTTGGGATTACTGGGATAATGCTACAGTAGATAAAGTCGATGAGTTTCACGCGAATATTAGGATTTGTTACCTACAAAATTTTCAGACTTGAAAGGTATCATACCTTGAAGCTGGACGCGAAGCCGATTAAGCAGAGGCCATATGGCCTTAATCCCAAATACAAGGAAAAGGTCCGCTTGGAGTTGGATAAGAAGCTTGAGGCGGGCATTATTGAACCTATGGAGGAATCTGGTTGGGTGAGCCAAATGGTAGTCCAGGAAAAGAAGTAGAAAGGAGAAATAAGGATCTTTGTAGATCTTAGGAAGCTCAACGATGCCTGCGTTCATGATCCTTTTCCGACACCCTTCATAGATGAAGTACTGGATAATGTTGGAGGGCAGGAGGCCTATTCATTCACTGATGGGTTCTCTGGATACCATCAAATTAAAATCGCGCCAGAAGATAGGAGTAAGACAACCTTTGCGATGGAATGGGGTTGTTTCCAGTATACAGTAATGCCATTTGGACTCAAGAATGTGTCGGCGATCTTCTAGCGTGTAGTCATTGTGGCATTCAAATAATTTATTCACAACTTCTTGTAGGTGTATTTTGATGATTGGACAGTGTTTGGGCTAGTAAAGCGCCATGTATCCAGTTTATGCTTGATGTTGGATACATGCCGAAGGTATCAGATTACGCTAAACCTAAAGAAATGCTTGTTCTGCGTCCCTTTCAGAATCTTGTTGAGTCATGTGGTGTGCAAGCAAGGATTAATGGTGGACCCTGCTAAGATCACAGTCATAATTAATTTGGAGGTGCCAAGAAGTGTCAAACAGCTGCACGCAACACTGGGTCATACTGGATACTATCGGAAGTTCATCAAGAGTTATGCTCAGATTACTGTGCCCATGGAAAAGTTGCTAAAAAAGGATGCTACATTCGGTTGGAATGAAGAATGTTAGCACAGTCTGGATGTCTTGAAGGAGAAAATGGTTACTGCACCGATCTTGGTTTTCCTGGACTGGAAGAAAGAATTCCATGTGCATGTTGATGCCTCATGTATTGCATTGGGAGCAATGTTAACACGGTCCAGTGGAGGGGAGATGGATCATCCTATAGTGTTTGCAAGCAGGAAGTTGTCAAAGGCTGAAAAGAATTATTCGACGACAGAGCGCGAAGGGTTGGCTATGGTGTACGCGCTCCAAAAATTCAGACATTACCTGCTAGGCGGACATTTCAAGATGTACACAAACCATTCTACATTAAAGTATCTAGTCAATAAGCCTGTGTTGGGGGGGTATGCAGATGGCTATTGTTGTTTCAAGAATATGATTTTGAAGTAATTGTGAAGCCAGGAAGATTGAACATGGACCAGACCATTTGTCGCGCATTGAAACAGGAGAGGAGCCTACCAATTTGGAGGAAGGGTTTCCTGACGCACAACTCTTCATGGTGCATGTAGCGGATAATCACTTCACAGATATTATCCACTTCATAACCACAAGGATGGCTCCAGAGGGATATACCAGTCAACAAAAGAAAGAATTAGTGGTGCGCGCGACAAACTTTTCGGTCATTGTGGGCCATTTGTATAAGATGGGATCGGATGAGATACTTCGACGTTATGTGCCTGATTTTGAGCAAAATAGTATCCTCATTGAAGCTCATGGAGGAGATACGGGAGGGAATTATGCAGGGAAAGAAACAACACAAAAGATTTTGTGCACTAGGTTGTGGTGGTCGACGCTGCATAAAGACTCTAAAGCATATTGTAAGGAATGTGATGCATGTCAAGTACGGGCAGGCCATCGCAGAGGGATGAGCTGCCTCTAAATCCGCAGGTTTCATTGTAGCGATTTGAGAATTGGGAAATTTATTTTGTAGGACCAATTCAACCCCTAGGCAAGAAAATTGGTGCACATTATATCACCACTGCGAGAGAGTATTTGACCAGATGAGCAGAGGCACAACCTATGAAAGACTGTACAGGGGCAACAACAGCAAAATTTTTGTTTGAATATGTGTTGACTAGGTTTAGTTGCCCAAAGGTTTTGATGAGTGATCGCGATACACATTTTCTTAATGAAACAATCAACGTGCTGACAAAAGAGTTCCAGGTTTACCATCAGAAGAGTATGTCATATCATCCTCAAGCCAATGGAATGGTTGAGACTTTTAATAAGATATTTGAGAATGCGCTGACAAAGGTTTGCAACACGCAGCGGAATGATTGGGACGTGCGCATACCGGCAATGTTATGGGCTTAGAGAACTACATGTAAAAAACTTAATAGTCAGACACCTTTTAGGTTGGTCTATAACGTAGAAGTTGTGATGCCTATGGAGTAAATTGTGCCTAGTCTACGCATAGTGGCTTTCACAGGAATGGCAAAGCACTGAGCCTTAGAAGAACGGCTCGCGCAACTAATGGAGCTCGAGGAAGATAGATTTCTGGCTGGATTCCATCAGCAAGTTCAGAAGGAACGTGAAAAATCTTGGCACGATCGACATATCAAACTACGCACCTTCAAGGTAAATGATTTTTTTTTATTATATGACAATAAGTTTGCTAAGTTTCCAGGGAAGTTTCAGATGCACTGGTTGGGACCATATGTCATCAAAGAAATTACAGATGGTGGAGCAGTTCAGCTCGCGAAGTTGAATGGAGATCCATTTCCAGGAAGGGTAAATGGAAGCCGATTGAAGCCATACACGGGGGGATCAGACCAATGACTACATGACAGTAGCATAGTCTTAACGCTCCAGGCAGCTGCAAGAAAGCTCGAGACTATAAACTACACTGCCTGATTAGTGGAACTATGTGACAGGAGGACTGTGCGAAAAAGGTTGGTGTCACAGTACCAGAAGAGGCATGAAGGGAGTTGCGCGACAGAGGGAGGTACCGCGCAGCATAGCCAGAAAATGACCGTTATAGTCACTATTCATGATTTGACTACCAAGAGACGGTTAGAAGGAGCGGGGGAAGGGGGGGGCGCGGGGGCAGCATTTAAGGCATTTAAGGTTGAAATGTTTGGAGATCTGCCGCCAAATCAGAATTTATGGACGGATTTTGGGGGGAACAATCAAATTTGAATTTGAATTCGCTTATAAATTACACGTGGTCGTCCAGCAAAGAACACTTTGCATCCTTATAATTTTTGTGTTGTGCTGTCGATTGCCTATGAATCGCTCATATTGGGGGGATTTAGTCGCGAGCCCTGCATTTTCCAAGTTATCAGAGGTAAATCAGATATTCATCCTGGAAAAGATGTTAGGACCAAGCCCCGTAGAAACTATGAGTACTAGTGGGGATGTCGCTTCTGAGGGAGCTGCTCTAGAGGTTGTGAGCATGGAGGCTCCAGTCGAGGTCGCCTAGGCCAAAACCTACACCGGTGCGGGAAGTCCCCAAGCCCATGAAAGACAAGCAGAAGAAGCCAATGTCAGTGCGCAAGTCACCGAGGAAGCACGCTACTACCCAGGCCCAAAAGAAAGAGAAACAACCGGTGAAGGATAAGGGAAAAGTGGTGGATTTGGAGGCCAAAGAGAGCGTGGAGGATATACATGCCGAGGGCATGGAGCCTATCTCCAAGTTGTTGGAGTATATCCCTCCACGTAAGGGAAAAGTGAAGGTCACTAAGGACCCAGATGCAGGAAAATTCCTCTACTGGGATTTGGAGGACCATGAGAGGTTCCCCCACCTTGCAACAGAGAACTATATGAAGAGGGTATATTACAAGGAATTAGGTGTCACCGCATTGGAGCTTGTGGAGTGGATTCGTGGAGTGAATCAGTCAAGGTTGTTGAACCTATTATGGGTGACCCACTACCACTGCTCCAACATCAACCTCATTGTCATCAAGCAATTGCTGACCTTGGGGCATGACGGATGTTTATGGCTGAGCAAGCCGATCCCGATTACAGATATGCTGATCCACCGGATCATGCTCTTACTGCACTCAGGGTTAAATCCGGCCAAGGAGTTTGGCGGAAAGACGAGTGAGCATGACCTAGCAAAGAAGATGAAGGAAAAGTTCAAGCTGGTCAAGAAGCCACGCGGGTACTCGATCACATCTATCACCGACCCCGCGGTAAAAATTGCTACAGAGATCTTAGTCGACAAGGTCATGAGAAAATGTCACGTGGATGAGGTTCCAGTGCCCATAATTTCATTAGCTGCACAATGCGAGGAGGGCGTGCAATTCAATTGGTCACACTACCTTTGTAGCGAGTTCCTCGTGAATTGTCACAAGGCGCAGGATGAGACCAAAACCTTCCACTACGCATGGTTGTTTCTCTCCATCGTGCTAGTGGCTTGGGACCTACCAGAGGATAGTCAGTTTCCTCCTGTGGACAAAGGATTGTTGGAGGCTGCCCAATTTGCCAAAGGACGTTACTCGGGTCATGGAGACCAAATTTTTCTAGGTGTTGATGGAGGCGAGCATTCGCATGGCCATCAACCAGAAGCCCCAGCTATCCCCAACAGTGTTTGAGTAGCTAGCAGAGTACACGGAGTTTAAGGCAGATTTCCACCGCATATATATTAGGGCATGGAAGTATCTGCAAAAAAAATGGTTTGATCTTCCTTACTTGGCCACAGACGATGCCATCCAGGAAACCATCAAGCGTTGGCCAGCAGATTGGCATGCTCCATCTGATATGGCCATAGGTTCCAGCAAATCCGCAGAGAAGAAAAAGAAGGAAGCAACAAAGCAGAAGGTCCAGTAGTTGGCCGAGAAGCACAGAAAAGAGGTCGAGGAGAAGGCCCGGGTGGAAAAGGAGCGCGCCGCGAAGCAGCAGGCCAAACAAAAAGAGCGCTACTCTGAGCGGAGTGGTATGTCCCCTTCGCCCCAGACAGAGGAAGAGGAGCAGTCAGAGCAAGGCGGTGGTGGAGACGAAGGACAGAGCACTCCATTCGAGGTGAAGCAATACAGGGAACAATAAAAGGAGGGTCCTCGGAAGAAGTCCCAAGCGACCAAGCTATCGCTGGATCCAATCACTCTAATAGAAGATGACCTTGATGAGATTGAAGATAAGGTACACGATACTACAGTGGAACTGCTCCAGCAGTTCGAACATCAGCAATAGCAGGTGCTAAGTACCATTCAAAAGGATCTACGCGAGCTACAGATTCAGATGAGTAGGATCCAGGTGGGCGCAGGGTAGGTAAGTGTCGCACAGACAAGTTTGGCACCTAGGACTAGTCAAGCAACAGAGATGGTCAGATCATTGGTTCTTCGGGAATTCGTGCTACCAAAAGGATCCTTGAGCACGGAGGCAGCCAATGACAAGGCCATCGTAAGTGCTCTGAAGAACATCGGCCTCAACCTGGCCGCGCTCCCCAATGAGTACCTTCACACACCACAGTCAGGTGTGACAACAGAGCTAAGAGCACGGGAGCAGCACGCACTTAGCCTCATAATCAAGTAACGAGTGAACAATGAGCAGATGTTCGCTGAAAAGATGGAGGCTCTGGAAGCAAAGAAGACAATTCAGGCACAGAGAGCCCAGATAGCGCCCACAGTGGCAGAAGCACGCAGGACGATGCCAGAATTGCATATCCCTAAGGAGGCACCGTTGGAGCTAAAGATCAGAAAGCTTGTTGTGGGCATGCGGGATGCCAAGGCAGAGGTGGCCAGAGTTCAGTTCGAGCTGAACATGAAGATAACAGAACTAGAGCTGAAGTCATATCCGTTAACCCCGCCAAACGCATTGTCAAGGATGGAGTTTTTATGGTGGATGCCGCGGTGGTGGACTGCACCGCGTTGTTTGGGCAAGATATGGAAGTAGTGATGAGCTTACAGGAAGATCCCACCCTGCAGGTATTGAATACAGAAGTTCATGAGCTCCGGCAGCAATACGATGAAGTGAGGGCGATGACGCACACCATTGCTACAGCACAACGTCTCACCAAGTTGCAGGAGGCTAAGCAACTGCTTACACAGGTGGAAGCAGCGCAAAAGAAAGAGGCAGTCCTTAAGGCCATATTGGGGCCTTAGTTGGATGAGGCCTACATAGTCTCCACCAATATTCAAGAAAAGTTGGCGAACTTGCAGAGTACGCAGCAAAAGATTAAGCAAGACAGTGTAGGACCAACCACAGAGTAGCTGGTGGAACAGATCAAGCAGGCAACCACGCAAAGCACAACTAAAGTAGCGTTGCACAAGTGGAGCTGGGGTATCTTCACAACGAGATCTTCGTGCCAACCGAGTGACTTGAGGGCGAGTCACAATCTTTGTGTTGGGGGTGTGTTGGGATGGGATCCCTTAGGGTGAATTTTTGGGCAAAAGCCCAAGTTTTATGTAAAAAGATGTAAAGTCTTGGCAAATTGTGGTCGCAGAGCGTGTAGATAGTTAAAGAGTCAAAAAGGGTTTCACCCTTATTTATGTAAGTTAGGTCGACTTTTTGAAGATCTACCCATGGTCCACGGACCATGGGATTGTATAAATAGGTGTGTCTTAAAGAGTCTAAGGAGGATATTGATGAAGACGAATGTAGTGGGTCAATAGAAGGAAGATTGTAGAGGTCTTAGAGGAGGAAAAAGGCTCTGCAACTGTGTGCGCAAAGGCCTAGAGTTGAGTCCGCAACTAAGTGCTCGGACCCTTGAAGCTGAGTGCGCAGGGAAGCCTTGAGTCTGTAAGTTGAACTGAATATTAATAAAGAAGATTGTTACAGAAACACCTATGATTTACCTATTTACTTCTGTTATGTATGAATGTGCTTTATGTTGTGATGAATGATGGGTTTATGAAATAATATTGTATTGATGCACGACTTTACTGGATCTATATTTTTATGTGAATGCAATTGACATTAAGGGTTTACACGAAGTTTATATCATTGTACATTAAAGTTATCAAACACATAAGCAGATCTGAGTAAATACTAGGTTAAGAGTAATTGTTAATGCGCGTAAGTAGTTAATTTACCTATTCAGGGTCCGCGAAAGCCAGTCGTGGACCTTCGCAGAGGTCTATAGGTTGATTAAAGGAAGTTACATCGATAAGCCATAAATACCTATCGATATGTGTGAAGGAATATTTAGGGCACAAATGACATCACACTGATCTCTGGGTGCGGAAACTTGGTTCCAGCATCCCCCCATACTACTTCGGGTGAGACTTCAGTCCGCGCTCCACGGATTGATGCTGAAAGGGCCAGTAGTGTAGGGATTTGTTTGGCACAACTAACTCTGAACCTGGGTCAGGACCCACTAAGCCAATAATAAACAAATACCCTAACTATCAACAAAAGGCCAAAAACATCATCGTTTCCTTAATAAGTGATGGGAAACACATCATCACTTTTACAATTATTTGCAACACATGATTTACAAGATGCAGCCATGACATGCTACTATTTTTAGAAAAGCCATCTCTTACTCAATAAGATGAATGGTTCATCTCCCTGTGGTGGATTTGCTTATTGAACATCTTCACTAGCTTGTGTCTTCATTAGTGTTTTCTGGGCTTTAAGTGTCTGACACGTGGCTTTCTGGTGTCCATCCTCGTTGCAGTAACTACATTGATTCCAATCTCCTCCAAACATTTTGGATCGTCTTGGAACACTTCCTCTTGGTGCGCCTCTGATAAGTGCCTGTGTAATCCTCGTTATTAATAGAATGTGATGAGGTGATTGCATCATCTATCGTTGGTTGGTCACTAGTTGTGTTGGAGCATTCCCCAACTTCCTTTCTGACATATCCAAGTCTTGCATAACGAGGCAATTCCTCCACTTTGATGGGATTCATAATGCCTTGGCCATTAATGCTTAGGCCCTTCCTTGATACCCCATTTTCTTCAACAATTTTGATCCAATTCATGTAGTATATTTCTCAAAAGCAGCGAAATCATCATCATAAAAAGTACATGAAATTGAAGAATCACTTTTTACCTCAGGCTTGTTATGCTACAACTTTTCTAAGGCCTCCTCCTTGGCTTGTAACTGATGTCGCAACCTTTGTTTTTCCTTCTCTTATTCTTATAGGAGTCTCCTTAGTTTAGAATTCTCTGCCTAAATGCTTTGGTTGATTTCTTCAAGTTCTTGGAGTCATGCCACATTTGGTGCCCCTTTCATTTTTGGCACAACATCTGCTAAAATCTTTGTCTCATTGCCCGAATCAGAGCCCAAGTCGATGGGTCCATCCGCTGCAATCTTCATTTCATCACCTGAGTCTAATCCCAGGTCAATTGGTCCACTGCTTGCAAATCTCTCAATTGTGATCTTCTCATCATCCTCTGATTTAGATTCTTGGTCTTGTTGCACAGTTGCAACTGTCTTCTGCTTCTCTTTTCTGTCGTTCCTCTTAGGTCTCAATTCCGGATGCACTTTTCCAGCAGTTCTCCTCATCATGCCCTTCTTTCTCACAATGAGTACAAGAGGGCCTTGCTTCTCTTCTCTTGGTTGTTGTTGCCCTCTTTGGGCAGTCATCTTGCTCTCTTTCCCCTTCTTTCAATATGTACAACCTTCACACTAGCTTCATCAAGAGACTTAGGTTCAAATAATAATAATGAATGACGCAAATAACTATGCAAAGATCCAATCTATTTTATCAACGTCTCAAAAGTGTCTAGTGGAACATTCAATGCTAATGCTTGTTTTATAAACTCCTCTGTAAAATTTTGAATTGTTTGACCTTTTATTTGTTTCACATGTTTCCATTCCATCACGGCCTTCTGTTTGCAACCCAATGGGTAAAATTTTCCTCTTGAAGCAGAAATGGACTCAGACCAAGATGAAAGAAGTTTACAACTACTCTTACCACCTTGTTGCAACTTTCCTTCCCATCAGACAAGAGCAGTGCCACTTAATCGAAGGGATGCTAGTTGAATCTTGGCTTCATCCTCTTTGATCTGTTGTATGCTCCAATACACTTCGACCTGTCTTATCCAGTTATCTAGATTTTATGCATTAGATTCTCCACTAAATACAGGTAAATCATACTTGACATCTAGCTTGAAAAAGGGATTTTTAGATGCATTCCTCTAATTCCTGTTAGAATGATGAAAAGAGGAAGAAAAATAAATTTCGTTGGAGGACAGAGAGGGAGGAGGCTCTTCTCCTCCACCTTCATGATTTACCGAGGCATGATCATCTAATTCCTTCTTCTCAGGCTTGATGGTATTTTTATATTCTGCAAACAACTTGTCAACTTTCTTTGCCATGGAGAAGAAGATCTTGCGATAATTTCACTCTTCCTCTAATTGAGCTTCCTCATCTACCATGTTTCATCTTCGTGGTACACGCCCCACTTCGGGATCAAAGGATTTAAGTTTTCCTTCATCTCTTTGGAGCTTGTTCCTGGTTAGCATTCACTCATGCAACTCACATGAAGAATACCTGCTCTAATACCAAACTTGATCCAGATCTTTTAACTACAAGGATGCATACATAATTGCATATAAAGGAGCATACATAACCAAGTAATGTAAACACATGGAAAATAAGTGGAAATCATAAAACAACCATGAGATAAAAGACATAACGATTTAATTACGGAGTTCGCCCAATGTGGGCTACGTCTCCGGGTCTTGCCCAAAAGTGGGGAGGCCTTCTTTCATTAAATGGCATCAAATAAATCAGTTACAAGAAACTTTACAAAAATGACCCTTATACCTCCAATTTGGATGATGGCCTGAATATGGAGACCTCAACTGGAGAAACGGACTACACAATTGGATTTTTGTTGTGAAAACGTGCAAAATCGACTATAAACTTGTCCAATTCTGACACTGGTACCTCTGGTTCTAAAAAGATTATTTTCATCATCTAAGAGATTCCCTAACTCAGGGTTTCGACTCTCCTGTCCGCTCCGCTCCTATACCGTTGGACTGCCTCGAATGGGCGAATGAGTGTTTAAAAACAAACTAGTGGTGTTAATTTTAATGTGGGGTCGTTGATTGTTGGAAACAAAGGTTAAAGTTGGTGTGGGAGGTCAGTGGTTCCAACCCCTACCCGACCAACATAGCATATGGTTGTTGTTTTTTTATGGTTCGGCATTATAATGTATTTGGGGCCGCTCGTTGGAGGCTGACCCACATGGGTTAGGCGGGTTCAATCCTTGTCGACTCCCTTCCACGTGGCACCTTTGTAATGTAGTTGGCATATAACCATTGGGCGGGGTTCGGGTCACCCGCAACCCCAGCCCCATTGTATTTTGTTTTTATATATAATATGCATTGTCGTTGGTGGGGGTGGCAAGGGTGGCAGCCCGCCACCCCATTTAATATTTATTATTATTATTACTATTATTATTATATATAATAGTTCAAATTTTCCCGCCGGAAAATAAGGGTTACTTGACAAATTAAGTAGGTGACAAATTCGCCTGTTCCAACCGCCGATTCTGTGTACCGAGAATTTTCCAATTTGTTGCCTTGTTAATCTGCCACTTGGCCAAGTTTGACCGGAACTTTGAAAGATAAAGCATATTAATGTTTATTATAAATTCGTTAGAGATATGATTGAAGACAAGAAGGTGGTGCTGGAAAAAGTGGAAACTTAGATTTATTAACAAAATTTGTGAGCGTTGAGAAGTTTTATTTTTGTAGAGAAACAATGGGCATTATTGCCCTAGATTTTTTATCATGTACACCTACGATTTTTGGCACACATATTTTCTAAAAGTGGTTTTGTGGTGCATGGTGTTTTTTCCCATGGTTTTGTAGTTTTGGTTAAGGAACTATGGTTGTATTCTAATCTAGGGTAAATGGGTTGGAAGTTCATGGATGTTGTGGGGTATATATGTTGTATTATAACACTATAAAGTAGGATATATACTGAAAATTCTTGTTGGTTTTCTTGACATTGGGTTTCCAAGATAAAATTATTTGTGTTTATGTGTGTGTTTGCTATTGCATCTTTTCTGTTAATCAATAATTTGTTCCAATGGGGAGCAGACTAGTTGAATCTAGTTGAGAGTAATCCTTATAAAATTGGTGCTCTCAATATTTCATATTTTTCAATGTATAACAATGCTAGCCCAAGAAATAATGCACTAGATTTCCCATGAAATGAAGGAATTCCTATGGCAAGGAGGCAAGACCAGTAAAAAGAGGTTTCATTTAGCTAATTAGGCTACAATTAACTCTCCAAAGAAACATAAAGGGTTAGGAATAAAGGATCCTTTGCTCATGATTTTAGCTCTTTAGTCAAATCTACATTGGAGACTATTTGAAGTCAATATGATAGGTGGAAAAAAAAGCTACATAAGAAGTATTTCCTTGGAGAGAGAAAACATTGAATAGATAATCAACAAGTAAGAAATGGCTCCATGATCTAGAAGCTAATTAATGTAGTGACTTTCTTCATTAAGGACAAATTGACTTGGGTTGCTAATGATGGGAAAGCATTATAGGAAAACCAAAATTAAACAACTTTCCAAAGCTCTGGCCTCTTAGAATAGGCTAATAAGTCAACACAAACTTACTCTTTATGATATCTCCTCATGGGCAAATTTTGGCTTATGGATTGGATGCAACTTCAACAATTTTCTACCACATCTAACGCATTTTATTATACTAATATTCTCATTTAAAAGGTTGTGTGTTTAAGAATCATATCACATTGGAGCATAGGAGATGAGGTACAACAAACTACAGTGCTAAGATGTGATATGCACACCAGCTAAAAATCTATCTCTTGCACCATAGTCCAGGATATTGAAAATATTCGACACCTTAATGGCCTTTCTAAGGTTAATGCCCTATGTTGCCTATTAGTGCATGGTAAAATTTTGATTGTCGAAAATATTTAATAACGGGGGATTCAAGAGCCCTCTTGGTGTGTACTTTGCCATGGAGACATGGAATTGTTCCAACACCTCTTCTTGAAATGTGAATTCACTTCCTTGGTTCGGACTTCAACATTCATGGGCCCTGACATAAGATTTAGAATATCGAATTCATGCAAGATCATGTTCTATTGGTGGAGTAATCCATATTGAGGATCTTTTATAGGTAAGATGGAGTTTAAAATGATTTGCATAGCTTTGCCTAGATACTTGTGTTGGACCATATGGATGGACAAAAATAAAATCATTTTTAAATAAAGAGGCTCAATCCATATGTGGATGCAATGATGGGTACAACAATTTTCATAGAATACATCAGAGTTAAGGATAGGAAAGTTTATGTAGGCCAAGGGATGACAAAAGATGAGGAAACTTGGCTCCAACAATTTCACTTGAGCTCTCATATAGAGAGAGAAAAAAAGGGATTTAGAAATGAACTAGATCAGATTGGTAGTGTTAGTTGGATACTTATGATTTTTAGAAGTGGTACGTAAAATAACAATCTCATTTTTTACTTTTTTATGTGCTTCAATCAAGAATCCTAGGGTCACAAGTGCGGGGACAAAGGGGGAGCTATTGTAAGCCATGAAGGAATAATAATGTTCACATATGCTTTATATCTTAATATAAAATTAAACAATATAATAGAAGCTTATGCATTAATGCAAGGGATAAAGTTAGCAATTGAAGTTAACATTCAATCTTTTATCGTTATGGGCTTGTCATTAGAAAAATGGTCTCAAGAACAACGTTTTCAATCATACCCTATATGCAGCATTTTACTAGGCTAAAAAGAATATCCTAAACTTCACTGGAGTTGGCTTCTTCCATGTCCTTTGAGAGAACAACCAAACCACAAACCATTTTGCTACCAAAGCCACCCTCTTAAAAGAGGGTGTCATTAGCATTCATGGAAACCAACTTAATCATCTCATTTCTCATTATCAATGAAGCACATGCCACATGCCCAAAGGAGTTGAATCCAATGGTGCAAAGTGAGGAGTTTATCACCATTAGGCATGTTCAATTCCCATTAGGGATTTCTTAGAGCCATGGGGGCACCTTGAGGTAATGGTCAAACATGCGGTTGCACCGCGATAAACCATATCAACTGGTTTCATGACTCATGCACACATAAGTGGACCAAACTACAACAAGTCTAAGCTTTCTCATCTATGAGGTTGGTGCCTCAATCAGGTTATAGCCTATTGCAAGTGGTCACTTGCATAATTTTCGAGGTTAGTTCCTTAATCGAGTTGTATCTTATCGTAAGTAGTTGCTCGTACATCTTGGGGGTGGGTGCCTCCAGCAAGTCGGTGCCTACAATTCTATGTAATTAATTAGTAAAGAAGAAGAAGAAGAAGAATTTGTTATTTTCTCTTGTAAGGGTTTCCACATAAAAGCTTGTGTCCCCTTGTGTTGATGTGATGATGGTTTCTTGATGCATTGTTTTATTTATCTTTATGCTGCAAATGGTTATGGTAAATTGCTACATTATTTCTTATTAATAAAATGTTTTGAAATGATAACTTTCCCACCACATTTATTCACCCACCCCCCTCTCAATGTGATAGTTGGTCTAATACCACAATTTTATGCTTGGAGGTTACATGGTGGGAAATTCCTTCACCTCTCCCTAAGGACTAGGGTCAACATCCTATAATGGACCACACTATGACGTTGGTTTGGATGCTTGTCATCAAATAAGTCAATCATGTAGTCATGTCACTCGCATTTTGCACCTTACCCCATGCCATTCTTGCGCATATCAAATAAATACAAAATATAGTAGAAAAATGTACATCATATAATTCCTCATTGGTTGTCTTGATATCCACTAATTGTTAGCATGGATCTATGGCTATCACATAACCCACTTCCAATCTGCAAGTTAGATCTCGTCAAAGCATATAAATAACAACAATATATAGACATGTGATCCTAGTCATCAGTTTCACCAACCTCAATGGAGGCACCCACCGCCTTCTTCAACTTAGTGTGGATCACTTTTCATAATATTTTAATCTAGATCCACTTGCTCTTCAATGTAGATCTTAAAAAGTTATCATGCTACCATTGTCGTCAATATGTCATATTCAACTAGCACATAACTCACATCAACTTGTTCATCAATATGATCACATGAAACTCTTCTCGAAACCTACTCTGTCCATGTACACAATACTCACTGTAACCTACTCATAAGCCCTCAAAACACATACTAATGATTCTGAATATAAAAAATTACAGCATCAAGGTTTTTCATGCCTTTAGAATTGTTCACAAATAAATCTTGAACATCATGCTTCTTCCAAAATCCAATGTGGCCTTGAAATGAGTCCAAAAACCCCAAAAATCCATATAAAAGAAAAAAAAAAAATTAAATGTTCTATGCAATAGCCTTTTTAGGGCACACTCTAGAAAATGGTCATTTCTTGACAATGGTTCTACAAATTACACATCGTCAATCTCTTAATTGTTCTATAAAATGGACAAGATTAGCATGCCAATGATCCCTTAAAAAAAAAAAAACAACAACAACAACAACAACATTGATAACCTACAACCAACACGGAGCAAACCAAGCCATATAACCAACTAATATGATCATCGAGTCATCACCAGTCAGAAAACCGCATATATGCATACCAAGTATTCAAGATATAAAGTGCAAAAACCACAATATACTTCCACCCTTCATTGCTCATGCAGCCTACACAGTATATATATACATATATATATAGACTTTAACATCAACCAACCATCACAAAACCAATAGACATAACCATAGAGCTTGACCTTCAGGTTGGTTAATGGAGACATATCACATAGATCGAATTCATTGTATGGATTGGAGTCATGGTGTGGGTATATATATTAATAACGTGCACCTAGGGCACAAGGGCCAACCTTGAGGCTGATTGATGCTCTAATATGATCCTTGTCAAAACACAATGTCGCCCATAATAGACCATAGGGATTAACCCTTCCGCGATGCCTACCATATGATCATAACCAAGTGACCTTATTGAAATTAGTGCTCAACCCTTTTTTGCAATATGACCATGCCATTTGACCTTATCCCTAGGGGTTCATGGACATCGGTATGATGACATCATCATGCCACGTGGTGACTTGTGAGGAGTGCCTTGTGTCACACATTTTTGGACATTTGGCTAGTCAAAAAATGGCATTTGTACTTGCCATGTGGCAATCCTTGGAGGTGCCACATCATTGTGATGACATGTCAAATCTTATCAGTGCCACATCATTATTGCTACCATGTCATCTCCTCTTATCAATTGAACTATGCCACGTCATTTTTGTTGTTGTATCATAGATTACTACGTTGCAGGAATATGTCATGGCCACGTCATCTAACCAATAGTCACCACATGTCACAATGGGATTGGCTCAACATGAAGGGTTAAATTTCGAACAAGTTGACACATCATTTACTGTTTGACTCCTCATTCAACTATTAGATCCATATGACCTAAGAAAACATGCTCAAGCTTTAATTGTGTTAAAACTTGTGCAGGTTTGGCCACTATCCACAGTAGATTGGATCACTGAACCATGGATCCACTCAGAAGATGCACATTGTTTAACATATTTGGTGATTGTTGATTTTGCTCTATATTTTAGGTCCTTCACTAATGATGACCTTCAAATGGCCATAACTTCTCTTCTAGGAAGAGTTTTTCAAAGTGTGATATATCATTGGAAAATTCTCAGCGAGCACTATCCAACCATATTATTCATAGGCTAATTAGGAAATCATAGCCTTGTGATAAACTCAACAAAATTCACACCTCTTTTTTACCTTACTTTATGAGAGCATGCAAGAGATCCAATTTTCATAATGTTTCCTTTGATCCATGAATAACAATGTTACTTCCTTAGGAATCCCCTTTGACATCAATGACAATGGTATATGCAACAATCTTCCCCTTTGTCATTGATGGCAACACCACCAAACATTGATAGTCATTGATGGCAATAGGCAAAACTCCCCTTGACATGTTGTTGGGAACTTCTCCTAACCGGTCTGCAAGATTCTTTCTTCCTTGTCAATGGCTGCATCTTTTCCTCTGATGTCTTCCTGCTTAATCTTGCCAATGTTTGTATTCTCTCCCCCTATGACATTAGTGGCGAAGGGACATGGTTGCCAACTATGTTGTCATGACCATGTGTGAACCTGATCATGATACAAATCGAATCTCCCCTTGAGACTATGTTGTAAGTGCATGTCAATGCTTCTTAAACTATTCCTAGACTTTTCTGTGGATCTGATACAGACTCCCCCTAAGACCATGTTGCCAATGCTTCTCCACATGTTTGTATACTTCTTTGTGGACCCAATAGATTCTCCCCCTGAGACCATGTATGCTTCATCTATAAGTGCCTATCATATCTGTCAATGTCTACATTCTCCAATTTCCCCTTAAACATATTGTGGACCCAATGGAGTCTCACCTGAAACCATGCTTCCTATAGACCTAATCAATAAAATCTCCCCTTTTCAATATGCTTCCATCGACTAATATACATCTTCTTTTGTCCTTACACTAATGTCATACTATATTATCACTCTCCTTGCTTGTTGTCACTAGCCTTGTACTTCTTTTACATCTGAGATATCACTTCTAAAGGACCTATATGAAACCTTGATAGATGTAAGTGTCCAACTATACTATGTTAAATTATCAACATGTGTTCCTTGGTCACCCGATCTCTTCTATCAAGAACTAGTTCCCTTGCTTACACTTGGAGTCCATTATCTTCCTTTCTTTGAATTTAAGTTTCATATTATCCATATATGGAGCATCCTTGGAATTGTCCTCGACATGCTCATTAGGGTTGATCTTCAGGAGCATTCAAGTCTTTCCTATGCATTTAAATTATATTATTAACATGGATGCAACCTCTGAAATCTTTCTCCAAAGTATACCATAATAATCTTTGAGTATAGAACTTCTTCATTAGGCAGAACTTTAAATCGTATAATCATGGTTTGTGCCTTAGGGCACATAACATATTAGTAAATCATATCAATGCCTTAAGCACTCAAGGTAAGTTCATGATTTTCAACCTGTTTTCTTCTCCATACTTTAGTATGACTTTATCCTTGCCTGGTAGATCCATTTCCTTCATCGGTTTCCTTAGGCAACCTCTTCATGTTGCATTCTCATACAATGTGACCAAGATTGTGGCATCTAAAACATTATATATAATACTTGAATAAAGGATAAAGTATTGCATACTTTCTGCTAATCATTAATGTCATAGGCTTTGCAATCCCTAGTCTTATGCACGAAATTTGTACATGAAAAACAATAACCAAAAATACACTTTGATACTTGGATGAGAAAGGATCCCTTGAAGATATTTTGAAGATATTATGCCTTGGAGGAGGTTCGGCCATTTGTTGATGTTTTTTCTTCGTTACATTGTTGTCTTCTTGATGGGGCTTCTTGAGAACATTGATGATCTGAATTTAAACAGGAACACAACAAATTACATATATAACCGTAAATACAAAGATGCGGTAGAAATAAAACTTCATTTCATTAATCTCAAATACTGAAATATGCTTACAAACAGAATGGAAATAAGACTAGCTCTGGCGATGGTAGCTAATCTCTGAGAAGAGATGTGGTAGCTACATGCCTCTAAACTATGTCACAATGAGGCTCAAAGGCCCATTTATTATTGAGAAACAATGGAAAACCCTAAACATCCAAAAACCTAACCCTAGGAGATGAAGCGCCAAACTATGGGCCCCGTTTGGGTAAATTGGTACATCAACTTCCCGAGGTCGTAACTTTGGCATGCGATCTCTGTTTGACGTGCACAATACCTCGTTATAAAGATCTATCCTAGTTTTCCCCAAAAAACATCGTTTAGGGCTTCAAAACGACTTCGGAAGTTCAAGACCCAAAAAACTGCCAAAAAAAGTAAATTGTGCTACAAATAAGGAAACTGAAAAACTAAAAGAAACAATGGTGGGGGTCCAAGTGGAATAGGTGGGTGGCCACCAATATCCACCTGGATCATTCCTCCCCCCTAGGAAGCAATGGTCCCCACTGCGTTGAGTTCCTCCATGAGATGAGAAAACTTCTGTTGAACTTGGTCCCTGGTGAGCCACTTGCCTTGGTGAAGGAGTTGGCCGACTTTGACAACTCGATATAGTTGGATCCTTTGTTGTCAAGTGTTCTTGATCTACGTTTCCATTATTCGATCAGTTGTGGCTTGTTCCATGCAATCTGGATTTAACTCTGTAGGTGTGGGCTATTCTGCAATGTCTAATGTGTCCAGCAATGGTGGGAAGTATGGTCGAAGGCGGTCCTCATTGAACAGTGGGTTCAGGCCAACGAATGGGGGAATACTGAGCTCAAATCCATTGTATCCCACAACCTTGGTAATGGTGTAAGGACCATATCAGAGTTGTCTAAGTTTCCAATAGGCTCCAGTAAGGCGTTCCTTCTGCAAATGCAACCAGACTTTGTTACCCACCAGAAACTTGTGTGGCACCCGATGTTAATCATGTCACTACTTGTACTTGGAATTTGATTTCTCCAGAATGTCATGGACCTGCTGGCGGATGTGCTCAATGAAGTTTTTTTTCCTTATCGGCTTCCAACTGGACATGAGCTGAATCTGCTTGAGTAGCTGCAAATGGTATGGCCACATCAATGGGACATAGTGGCTGGAATCCCAAGCCCACCTGAAAAGGGTTGTGGCCAGTCGAGCTGTGGAGAGCCCGGTTATAGTTGTGTTGGACATAGGGGAGGCTCTCATCCCATGTGTGTGGATGCTTTGAGTTGTACATGCGCAGAATGTGTACGATCATCCTGTTGACGACCTCTGTCCGGCCATCAGTTTGGGGATGGAAAGTTGTGGACTTAGTGATCTTGGTGTCCAGCATCGACCAGAGACTGGACCAAAATGTATTGAGGAACTTGCTATCTCGATCTGAGATGATAGACTGCGGGATCCCAAAGTATACCCACACTCGTTCAAAGAAGACTTTAGCAGTGACTTCTGCTGTGATATTCTTCTTGCAGGCTGCCACAATGGCCATCTTCGAGAATTTGTCGATGACCACAAAAACACAGTCGTTGCCATGCTTAGTAGAAGGGAGGCCTGACATGTAATCCATGGAGATGGATTCCTAATGTCGACTAGGGGTAGGCAACATATTATAGAGGCCTTGCTTCTTCATGGTTGGATTGGAAATTCCATAGGCAAGTGCAGGATCTGATGTACTTCCCAACATCCTGTCGAAGATTCGGCCAATAGAAATACTTCTGCAGTACTGCCACCATTTTCTCGACCCCGAAATGCCCAACGGCCCGACTGTAGTGCGCTTCCCAAATCATCTCAGCACGCTCGCTTGAAGGAACATAAAGGTGTCCAGGTGGTATAGCAGGGCATCCTGGAGGTGAAAATATAGAACTTGCTGACCCTCCAAGAGCGTATGGTATGTGTGGCCAAATTCTGGGTCGCTTTTGTAGAGAAGTGGCCACTTAGAATTCCCGTGACCACAAGAGTTGAGCATGGTGGTTAACGCCATGATCGGTGGTTAGCTGAGGTAGTCTGCAACATTATTGGTGTTGCCCTTCTTATACTTGATATTCAAATGGAAGTGTTGCAGGTATGTGGACCACTTCTGATGACAATCATTCTACAACTTCCCTTGTGTTTGTATGAACTGTTGGGGTCGGTGGTCTGTGTGGATGATCGTTTCCTTCCCCAAAATGTAGTGCTTCCATTGTTGGTAGGCTTGCACAATGGAATACATATCTTTGTCATAAGTGGGATACTTCCGGACTGTGTTTGAAAGTGTCTCACTGTGATATGCCATTGGATGCCCCTGTTGAGTAAGGACTACCCCAATAGCATTATCAGAGGCATCTGTATCGATCTCAAATGGTTGTTGCAAGTCTAGTAAAGTGAGCACTAATGCAGAGCAGAGGCGATGCTTCAACTCTGTGAATGCCTTACGTTGAGATTCAGACCAAAAGAATTTTGCTTTCGCTCCTCCCTTGGTGACTTGACACAAGGGCCAAGTGATATGAGAGAATCCCAACATGAACCTGCGGTAGAAATTGGCAAGACCCAGAAAGCTACGGAGCTTTGTCAAAGTGGTTGGGCCTAGCCAATCCCGAATGAATTAGATCTTGGTTGGATCCACATGCACCCCCTGTGCATCAATAATATATCCCAGATACTGAACCTGGGACATGCCAAAATTGAATTTCTCCAAATTGGCACACAACTTGTGTTGTCGCAGTGTTTGGAGAACTTGTCGGATGTGGTGGAGGTGCTCTTCTCAACTCTAGCTGAAGATCAGGATGTCATCCAAGTATACCACTACAAATGAGTTGGTGAATGGCTGCAAGATGTCATCCATCAGCCTCATGAAGGTTGCAGGAGCATTCGTCAACCTGAAAGGCATAACCAACCATTCGAAAAGGCCCTCCTTAGCTTTGAAGGCAGTCTTCCACACATCGGAGGGTTCAATTGGCACCTAATGATATCTGGACTTCAAGTCATTCTTGTTGAAATATTTTTCCCCCTTGAGTTGGTCCAGAAGGTCATTAATCCATGGGATCGGGTACCTATTACGGACAGTGATCTTGTTCAGTGCCCGATAGTCAATACAGAGTCTCCAAGTCCCATCCTTCTTTTGTACCAACATGATCGGGCTCCCACTGGGAAATGAACTCGGTCGGATGTGACCTTTTTGCAGTAGCTCCTGAATCTGCCTCTTGATTTCATCATTCTCCAGAACAGAGTGTTGATAGATTGGTCCATTGGGAAACGACACACCTCGGATCAGATCGACGGAGTGCTTGACCTGACAATGCAGAGGCACCCCTGCGAGGGAGGTGAAGATGTCCTCGTACTCCTCCACAACCTTGTCCATATGTTGTTGTCATGCGAAGGGGCCCTGTGTGGAGGTCGTGACCATCGTCTTCTTCTTTCCCTGAGGGCGTGTCATCGGGAAAATAAATTTCTCAGTTTTGGAAATGAGCTTACTGCATTGTTTTGCAGTAACCAAATAGATGGTGGTAGGCGATGCTACCTGCGGTATCCTATACAACTTATTTCCCAAAGTAACAATAACAGCGTGGGGCCTTGACTCATACACAACCTGTCGCTTCCACAAGTATGGTTGGCGTAATAATACATCACAAACATCAAGGGGAGTAACGTCACATGATACCTCATTTTTGAAGGGCTTCATGCTGTATGGAAAGCGACATTGTTGGCTCATGCGAATATCCTGTGCTTGGTGAAGCCACCAGATGGTGTACGGTTGTGAGTGTGGTGTCGTCGATCAGCCCAACCGCTTCATGACCTCTACTGAAATGAGGTTCTTTTAGCTCCCGCTGTCAACAATGAACTGTAGCGCGGAACCCTTTACCCACATCTGGGAGTGGAAGATGTGCTCCTCCTCCTAAGGATCTTCAGGTTCCTCCTCCCGGATCTTCGTGGTGGCAACGGTGGTGTTGGGCTCTACATCGATAATTTGCTTCCCTTTTTCATTCCCCTTATCAAGTTCTGACTCAGAGTCAGAACATGCATCTGATTCCGAAGCCTTTAGCTCGACCATTAGTAACTGCTTGGCCTGACACTCACTTGTGTTGTGAGTGGATCTCTTATAGAACTTACACCACTTTCCCGTGTCCTTCTTCGGCTTCGCGGTGTTGTTCTTTGCTTGCAGATTTGGCGGGTTGTCCTAGGCCGCCCCGCCTTGGCTTTGTCCTTTGTTCTGTGGTTTGGGGGCACTTTTCCCTTGCTTCGGATTCACAGATCCAAAGTCTCGCTTCTTCTGTTTAAACTTCTGCTCGATCTTGATAGCGTATTGGTACGTCGTGCCAAGCGAGGAGATGTCCAGGAACTCCATCTCGTCTTGGATGTACCTATGTAGGTAGCCGTGTAACTTGAGTACCAAATGTTTCTCGAAATCCTTGATACCCAACTTTGTGCGAAGGGTATGAAAAACATTGGTAAACTCTGGCACATCTTGGTCCCTTCCCTGCCGCAGCGTTGTCCACTTTATGTATTTATCCTCGTAGCTCCCAACAGGGTAGTACTACTCCTTGATGACATCCTAGAACGAATTCCAAGTGGGTGCGGCTGAAAAAAGTGAGGTCGTACTTTCATCCTTCTGCTCACAATAGGTTTCTCACCAGTCCTTGACGTGGGGGGCAGCTTTGAGAAGAGCAAAAGTAATTTTTTTCTCGGCTGGAAAAATCATGAACAGAAAAATATCCTTCTAGCAGATTTAACCATTTATCTACAGTATTTGCATCTATTTGGCCCTCAAATATGGGAATGTCAAAGTTTACTTGTACCTTAAAAGGAGTGGAGCCTCCAGAGTGGCTGCTGGATGTGGATGCGCCACCAGTGGGCAACCGTTGAAGGATCTGGGCAAAGTTATCCATCATCACGTTCCTTTGTTTCTCGAGGGCCTCCTCGAGCAATATTTTGATAGGATCTCCTACCCCCTCGTCTTTATTTTCTTCCCCCATGGGCGGTCGTCGAGGTTTGTGAGGCTGATCTTGCAAAGGTTCAACCAGATCGAGCCCTAACTCCTTATATCCCGACCTTGTTGGGGACATGCAAAGAAAAATAGAGAAAGAGCATACCGCTCTGATACCCCATGATCCGGATTTAAACAGGAACGCAACAAATTATAGATATAACCGTAAATACAAAGATGCGGTAGAAATAACACTTCATTTCATTAATCTACTAAAATATGCTTACAAACAAAATGGAAATAAGACTAGCTCGAGCAATGGTAGCTCATCTCTGAGAAGAGATGTGGCGGCTACATGCCTCTGAACTGTGTTACAATGAGGCTCAAAGGCCTATTTATTATTAAGAAACAATGGAAAACCCTAAACATATGAAAACCTAACCCTAGGAGATGAAGCACCAAACTATGGGCCTCGTTTGGGTAAATTGGTACATCAATTTCCTAGGGTTGTAACTTTGGCATACAATATTTGTTTCACGCGCGCAATACCTCGCTAGAAAGATCTATTTGAGGACTATAACTTTTGAATGACCAACATGGGTCATGGGTCCATGACCCATGTTGTTCCAGTTTTCCCAAAAAACGTCGTTTAGGGCCTCAAAACAACTCCGAAAGTTCCGGACCCGAAAAAACTGCCAAAAATAGTAAATTGTGCTACAAATAAGGAAACTGAAAAACTGAAAGAAACAATGGTGGGGGTCCAAGTGGAATAGGAAGGTGGCCACCAATATCCACCTAGATCAATTGATATGACTTCCTAGAGTAGCAACACTTCAAATTTGGCCTTCTCTGTGACTTGGATTTTGAATAATGTCAACTTTGTCTTCGAACTTTTCTTCAAAATCAGCATTTGGAAACTTGGGGCTTCAATCTTATTTGTAAGGAGACTTACCTATATAACTAAGACATGTTTTGTCACGTGGAGATATATGACAACTAATAATGTTATCCAAGACTCGCAGACTCTTCAAGTTCTTATTCAGCTTGTCAATTTGAACCCTCAATAAAACAACTTGTTCTTGAAGCTCATCACATTCTTCTTCTTTCTTCATCATCTTGATCTTCATTACCTCTTTTGTTCTTTTTCCATCTTCAAATTGGGATTTCAAGAAGATGATTTCTTCTTATACGTTGATAAATTTGTGATTCTTTTCTTCAGAGTCTTGCATATTTTCTTTTGGCTGCTTCACCAAGGCATCCTCATTATGTTTAGATTATTTTAATTATGTTTCATGAATGGCAACTTCATGATCCTTGCTTTCCAATAACTTCCTGATTTTCAAGAGTTTCTATTTCCCTTTTGTTTCATTCATCATTTGATTATTGACCTTTTCTAGCTTATCTCTCAAGGAGATATTCTCAACTTCTATAGATTCACAATGATCTTCCTTTTATTTTAGTTTGTTTTATCACTTTTCTTCCATCCTTCTTCCTTCTTCTAGATGTGCCTACATGATTGCTTTTTACTGATCCTAGTTTTCATATTTCTTTAACAACTGCTTCTATTCTTTATTCATAATTATGAGACTCCTTATTTCTTCAAGAGTTGAGGAAAGTTTATCATAAACATTTTTCTATGAAATTACCTTCTTCAACATCATAAGTTCATTTTCACAATTTTATAACTAATCCATCAAGGCAAATTTAACTTTTCTTGCATTTTCTCATCGAAGATTTACTTCTTCAAATTTTCTTTTAGTTTCTTCCTTTGTGCAACTAACCTCAATTTGATGGGGAACATCTTGTTTAGTATCTGTAACAAGACATTGACGCATAGAAGTTAAATGACCTTCATTACAACAATTGAAGCAATATGCAATCCCTGGTTCCACTTTTGGATTGTTTTTAGCATCCATGATCCTTAAGAGGGAGTCTTATTTGGGATCTGATGTATTTCTCACATGATTACAACCCTTCTTTTATGAGACAAATTCTTATTACTCTTCCCTTCATTGGCCATAATTTTTTTATCTACCTTCTAGCAATTTGTACAAATTCCTTGTAGATTCAAACTACATATTGTAATATGCTAAAATAATTAACTTGAATCTACTCTACTCATCAACAGAAACAATAATTGATAGATGAAATCACAAAGCAAAAAAATGAAGAATTCAATCACACATAACACAATGATTTTCTGGGGAAAGCCACAACTAAAAACCACCGCTATCTGTATATTGCATTAATCAGAAAATATGAGAAGCTTACAATTCTTTTCTCAAGCCCGAGCAAACTCTGCACTATCACAATCTATATCACTGATTCACAAACAAGTTTCAGCGAAACTTAGCCAAATCTACTACTTGCCAAGCTCCTATTTCCTTGCGTAGTTTCCTAAGGAATTATCCCATATTTAATTGGGAAATTCCTCATCCATACTTGCACAATCCATAATAGGCCTTCCTCTGATTTCACGCACCACACGTACAATTCAGATGATTACACAACTGATAGTAGATTGTCCCTGAACTCCATTCTCAACTGGGTCTTTCTATGATTTGAGATGCATGAGTTAATTATGAGTGAATCTTTAGTTTATTGGTTGAGCAGTGTTGGTTACACCCCACTACTAGATCTCCCACTAATTCCTCCATCAATTGGAACTAGTTTAACTTGATTTAACTCAATTAAACTGAATTAAATAATTACAACCCAAAAGAACTCAACCTGGGCCCCTAAAATTTAGGAACCACTCTACATGACTCTATATACACTCCCAACTCGAATTAACTCAGCCAACTAAGTAAAATTAACTTAGTTAACTATTACAAGTTGTTATTAGAATTAGAATTACAATTAAATTCAAGGACAAAATAAATTAGGATTTTCTTGTTGAATTTTTCAACACTCCCTCTCCACAAGAAAGGGATTATCTACTACCCCGATCTTGCCTCTGTGAAACTCAAATTTGCATCTTGACAATGCCTTTGTCAAAATATCTACATCTTGTTCCTCTGTAGGAATGTATTGCAACAACATGATTCTCCTCTGCACGCAATCTCGTATATGATGATATCAGATGTCGATATGCTTAGACTGATCATGAAAAAATGGATTCTAAGAGAGTTTGATACAACTCGGATTGTCATAGTAAATCACTATAGGGTCTGTCTACTGACCAAATAACCCAACAAGGATCTTCCTCATCCAGATAGCCTCGCAAGCTTCTTTACTAACAGCCATGTATCTGCTTCTGCTAAACTAAGTGCAACTGATTTCTACTTCCTGTTGTACCAAGAAACTATTTCTAACCCAATATTGAAGATCCCCCCTGACGTGCTCTTTGTTGGATGGACTCCCTGCCCAATATGCATCTGTGAAGCCTTGAAGCTTCACTCCCTTTGTCCATTTATACCAAAGACCAAACTAAGTGGTGCCTTTGAGGTATCTCAACACATGTTTAATTGCCTTCCAATACAATTTGGTTGGCTTAATTATGGCTTGACTAAGTTGGTAAACTGAAAAACACATGTTCGGTCGTGTGTTCACCAAATATATAAGTGAACCCACAAGCTGTCTATAAATAGTAGCCTCCACTACTTCACCTGAAGTAGCATCCTCCTTCCTCCAGTTTCCTGCTAGAGGAGTCTCCATGGGTTTGTTGCTCCCCATCTGGATCTTCTTTAGTATCTCGTTGGCATACTTTCCCTGAGAGGCAAACAATTCCTCATCTCCTTGCCACACTTCCATACCAATAAAGTAATGCATGAGCCCCAGGTCCTTCATCTCGAATTCTCTTACAAGATCCTCTTTGCAAGATTTTATTAGTTTCTCATCACATGTTAGAATCAAATCATCGACATATAATAATATAATCAACAATTTACCTTCAACCACAATATGGTAAAGGTTCGCATCTTCTTCACTTTTGGTGAAGCCCAACCCAGTGAAATAACTGTCAATCCTAGTGTACCAAGCATGGGGTGCTTGTTTTAGTCCATACAACGCTCACTTGAGTATGCACATGTGTGAATCTCTGTTGAAGGTCTCAAATCCTTTCGGTTGCTCAATATACACCTCTTCATCAATCATACCATTGAGGAATTATGTCTTCACATCCATCTGATGTATCTTCCATCCCATCTGCGCTGGCAGTGCGAGAATATATCTGATTGAAGAGTGCCTTGCTACTAGAGCAAAATTCTCATTGTAATCAATTCCCTCCACCTAAGAGAACCCTCTAGACACAAATTTGGCCTTGTGTTTCTCCACACTCCCATCTGCTGCTTGCTTTACCTTGTAAAGAAATCTAGAACTCACCACTTACTTGTCTGCTGGTCTTGGGATCACTTCCCAAACATTGTTTCTGATAATGGAGTCATACTACTCAACCATGGCATCAATGTTGGCATTTTGGCACAGGAGTGGTGCTATGGTACAGGTGTTGTCCTTGATGGAAACTCTCTTTGGTGACAGATCTCAATTCAGGCGCTCAGAATGAAGGAAATCTTGTATACGCAGGTTCACCTTACCAAACATGCGTATACACGCGGGTTATACGTTTAGAAGTCGCGTATGCATATACACGCACTTTTATGCACAGAAAAGTGCGTACATGGTGGGAAACTTATTTTTGGTCCATGGTTGTTAGTCCTTGGTATTTGAACCTATGGTTTTGGACCATGGTATCTCGTCAGAAGTGTTGACCCCAGGTTTTGGGCCCTTGGTATTGGTTTATTATGGTTTTGGACCGTGGTATTGTGGAAGGCCTAAAACTATAAAAGAGGAAGGAGATCATGTGACAAGGGATCATCTGAATTATTATTGAATATCTGATAATGTATGAGATCTGGAATACTGGTGATTGGGTTATGGTGCAGATCTAGATTTGAATGAAGGAGGAACCTGAGTGCAAGAAGGATAAGGACTATTGATGGATCAAAATATCAAGGCTTGAACATTGGTATCTCTGTATGATTTTGATCTGTTATATGTGGCGCACTCTTGATCTATAAATCTGGGTTAACTGATGTCTGAATGCTTAAAAGAATAAATTATCCTTTATAGATCTGTACGCAGGTTTAGTAAATTGCAGGTGCGTATACATGCTTTTTCTGTGAATGAAAGAAGCGTATACGCAGGTTGGTTGTGGTACAGAAGCGTATACTCGCAGGTTGCTGAACAGTGAAGTAGCGTATATATCTTGATTTATGTTCTAGCTGCTTCTGTTTTATTACTGCAGTGTTCTGGGTTCAGAATTGGTGTTTGATTACAGTTACTATGTTCTGGGTACAGCGATCAGAGAAGTGTTTATTTGGTTTAGCTTTTGATTGGTGAAAAGGAGTTTGGGTTATGCAGAAATTCCTGATGTTTGATTGATGTTACTTGTGGATCCAGTCTGAAAATTAATGAAACGAGGTCCCTGAAAGCAAAGAGAAGGTTGCAGCCTTCTGCAGGTAGGAGCCTGCGTACTAGTATCTCAAGCTAGTACAAGAACTTAGGGGGTTGGAGCTCCCTTCCAGGAAAGCTGGAGAACGAGAGAGAGTTGTAGCTCTCTGCAGGTTGCAGCCTGCGTACTGGTAAAGATTGCACCAGTACAAAACATTGTAAAGAGAAGTTTCTAATTAAAAAGAAGATAGAGACGAATTGCAGCAGGGGGTTTTCACCCACATTGGGTTTCCTCCTTATATCTTGTGTTCTTGTGTGTGACTGTCTTCTGCTCTGTTTCTGGTACTATTTATTTGCTTCTGATACACAGATTAATAACTGACATCTGAAAGATAAATCAAATTATAAGTCTGCTTTGTATACGCGGGTTTCTTTATCTGTAGTTGCATATATACGCGGTTTTTATTAACAGAAGTAGCGTATATCATCTGGAATTGAAAAAGGAAATATTTGACTTGATAATACTGATTCACCCCCCCTCTCAGTATTATTTCCAACAATTGGTATCAGAGCAGGTCCTTCTGAAGAAGCTTGATCGCTTGAAGGAAGATCTTTCATCATGAGCAACTACGAGAGGGAAGCATCAATCAGGCCACCGGTTTTTGATGGGACAAACTTCGTATATTGGAAGGTAAGAGTTACTGCCTATCTTCAATCTTTGGGTACAGAAGTCTGGGATATCATAGATACAGGATATACTTTTCCAGCAGCAACTCCTACAGATCTGGCTGAGAAGAAGAAATATGAAACAAATGCAAAGGCGGTCAATACTCTATTGGGATGTCTATCTCAATCAGAATTCGTGAAAGTTATGTAGTTAAAATCAACAAAAGAAATATGGGACAAGATTTTCCTAAGCTATGAAGGAGATGATCAGGTAAAACGAGCAAAACTTCAAACCCTCAGGATTCAGTATGAAAATCTCAAGATGTATAATTATGAAAGTGTGGCTAACTATTTTCTTCGTGTAGATGAGATTGTTAATTGCATGAAAAATTTGGGTGAAGAAATAAAAGAGGCTGTTGTGGTTGAAAAAGTTCTAAGATCTTTGTCCCCTAGGTTTGAATCTAAAGCTTCTGCAATAGAAGAAAAAGAGAATCTACAAAGCCTTAAAATGTCACAGCTGCACGGAATTCTAACTGCTTATGAAATGAGGAAAGGAGGACCATCAGACAGGAGAGAAGCTGCTTTCAAGGCTTCAGGCAAAGGCGAGTACTATGAGTCAGGACACGTGTCAGAAGAAGAAGAAGAATCAAATTTTGTCAGAAAACTACAACGGGGTACTGGACGGTTCCGAGGTAAGTTACCTTTCAAATGCTTTGCTTGTGGAAGAGTCGGTCACTATGCTGCCAAATGTCCTCACAAGGATAAGATTGACAAAGGGAAGGAACCTGTTAGATGGAACAAGAAACAGAATGCAAATAAGAAAAGCTATTACACTCATGAAGATAGTGATGGACTTTCAAATAGTGACGAAGATGAACGAGGTAATAAGTATAAACTTTTAATGGCTTTTGAAGATGATGACTACATGGATGCTATAGATGTAGAAGGTTATTATAAAGGGATATCTAATCTCAAAATTTGCTTAGAAGAAAAAAAAGCGATTATTGATTCTCTGCAATGTCAACTGGCTGAAAGGGAAAAACATCTTGAAAAATTGGAATGTGAAATTGTTGGTCTTAGAAAGGAGATTGAGAAAACAAAAGCTATTAATCTTAAATTTGTTAAAGGATCTGAGACTCTGGATGAGATTATCAATGTGCAGCGTTCTCCACTAATCAAGATAGGTCTGGGATATAATGAAGAAACTTCTCAAGCATCCACCTCCAAAAGTTATCTTGATGCAGCAAGGAGGAGCGAGCAAAGGCCTAATAGAAATCATCAGGTATATCAGGGACAGTTTACCTCAAGAACAAACAAAGACTATCAAGAAAATCGGGGGCAAGCTACCTTAAGGACAAATAGAAGCTACAAACAACCTCAGATAAAATCTTCCCAATTTGCCTCAAGAATGGATGTCAGTAGAAACTACAATCGGTTGGATGATAGATTTGATAATCGCAGGAGTTTCTTCAATGGCCAATGCTTCTCTTGCCATAACTTTGGTCACAAAGCAGCCCAATGTGTTGCCTATAAGACAATCATGACTAGAGAAGCTCAAAAACAAAGGAATATGACTGGGATCACGAAAAGGACTTATAACAACTTTTCAGCCCTTGAAAATGAAGTTGAATGTTCTATTTGTAATAACTTTGGTCATGAAGATTCTGAATGCAGGAGCAGGTTTTGGAAGATAACTCAGAAGGAACAAACCTCAAGTGCCAGAACATGGAGAATGAAGGAACCACAACCAGAAAGATGTGGGATAGCCTTTTATGCAGAAGGACAAGAAAATCTATGGTATATCGACAGCGGATGTTCGAAGCATATGACAGGTGATAAAGAAAAACTTGAATCATATACTGCATTAGAAAAGGGAAAGAAGGTTTCTTTTGGAAACGATACCCCTGCAGCCATAAAAGGAAAAGGCACTGCTCAGTTGAAAGAAAAGGTCAAGGCTGGAAATGTTTTGTATGTTGATGGCTTGAAGCATAATCTACTGAGTGTTAGTCAGATGTGCGATCAAGGAACCGAAGTAATATTTCGATCAAATGGATGTAGTGTTCGTGATCTTGATACAAGAGAAACAATGATCAAAGGCAGAAGAACTCCAAATAATCTATACATATTTGAAGAAGGACAACAACAATGCTATTTAAGCAAGGATGATGAACACTGGTTATGGCACCAGAGGTTGGGGCATCTAAGCTTTTCACAAATAAGGAAAGCATGCAAATACCAGGCAGTTCGTGGTCTTCCAGATATCAAAATTCTAGACAACACCATATGCAAATCATGTCAGTTTGGTAAGCAAACCAGAACTAACTTTCCTGAGAAGGAAGGATCAGCTAGCAGGCCTCTTGAGCTAGTCCATACAGATGTATGTGGTCCATTTAGGACAAGGTCACCTCGAGGAGAAGAATACCTTATATTATTCATTGACGACTTCTCCAGGTTTGTTTGGTTAGGACTTATGAAGCACAAAGACGAAGCATTCGAAAAATTCAAATCCTTCAAAGCCTTGGCTGAAAATGAATCAGATTACAAAATTAAGTGCCTCAAGTCCGACAGAGGTGGGGAATTTACCTCAAATGAATTTTTTGATTTCTGTGAAGAACATGGAATAAGAAGGGAATTCTCTACAGCTAGGACTCCTCAGCAAAATGGAGTGGCGGAAAGGATGAACAGAACAGTCCAACAAATGGCTCGTGCTATGCTTGATGAGTCTGGAACTCTCGCAACCTTCTGGGGTGAAGCTGCATATGCTGCGGTTGTTATTCTCAACAAAACAAATGTCCGAGTGAACATCACTCAAACTCCTCATGAGCTCTGGTATGGTGAGACTCCTTCGGTAAAGCATTTCAAAATTTTTGGGAGCAAATGCTATATTAAGAATACTGATGAGCAGCTTGGCAAACTTGAACCTAGAGCAGATGAAGGCATTCTCCTTGGTTATTCTTCCTACAGCAAAGCATATAAGTGTTACAATAAAAGACTTGGAAGAATTGGTGACAGCATTGATGTAGTGGTTGATGAAAAAGGATACATCCCTAGGGAAGTGAATCATGAAAATATCAATGAGGATGAAGACTACTCTCCAAATCAGACAGATGATGAAGAAGAACCCCAAGAGGCACCAGAGGAACAGATAAGATAGAAGAGAAGACTCCATCCAGGTACGTTCAGAAGAATCATCCAGAATCTCAAATTTTGGGGCAGAAAGAAGCAGGTATACAAACAAGAAGAACAATAGCAGAAGCTTCAAGCTATTTGGCATTGCTCTCTTCCACTAAACCACAAAATGTAAAAGAAGCATGCAAAGATGAGTGTTGGGTTAAGGCAATGGATGAAGAGCTTGAGCAGATCGAAAAGAATAACACTTGGGAGTTGGTTCCTAGACCAAAAGACAAAAATGTCGTAGGAACAAAATGGATCTTCAAAAATAAGTTGAATGAAAATGGGAAGTGATTAGAAACAAGGCCAGACTTGTTTGTAAAGGGTATGCTCAACAGGAAGGAATAGACTTTGAAGAAACTTTTGCTCCCATTGCTAGACTTGAGGCCATCAGAATGTTCCTTGCTCTCTCTAGCTTCCAGAAGTTCAAAGTATTTCAAATGGATGTAAAATCAGCCTTTCTGAATGGAGACTTAGAAGAAGAAGTGTACATAGAGCAACCAGATGGCTTTATCCTTGGGAATGATCCAAATCTTGTATGCAGACTTAAAAAGGCTCTCTATGGCCTTAAACAAGCTCCAAGGGCTTGGTATTACTGCTTGGACAAATACCTTCATCAACAAGGTTTTTCAAAAGGATCAGCAGATAGCAATCTTTATATAAAAATTGAAAATGACAAATTGCTAATACTTGTTGTGTATGTAGATGATATTATCTTTGGCAGCAACGAAGAAGGTATGAGTCAAAGCTTTGCCTTGGTGATGCAGAAAGAATTTGAAATGTCTTTGCTCGGAGAACTGACATACTTTCTTGGATTGCAAATCCAACAAAATGAAGGCGGTATCTTCTTGTCTCAAACCAAGTACCTCAAGCAGATTCTGAAGAAGTATGGCATGGAAGATTCAAAACCAGTATGTACCCCCATGGTTACAGGATGCAGCCTCAGTGCAAATGATGAATCGGCAGCAGTGCATCAACCAACCTATAGATCCATGATTGGAAGTCTACTTTATTTGACAGGTACCCCACCAGACATCATGCATGCAGTGGGAATAGTTGGAAGATATCAGGCAAATCCAAAGGAAACTCATCTTCAAGCAGTCAAGAGAATCTTCAAGTACCTTCAAAGAACTCAAAACTATGGCTTATGGTACCCTAGAGATACAGATCTCACACTTCATGCTTACACAGATGCAGATTGGGCCGGAAGCGTGGATGACAGGAAGAGCACAAGTGGTGGTGCATTCTTTATGGGTTCCAGATTAGTATCTTGGTTCAGCAAGAAACAGTGTTCGATTGCTTTATCTACAGCTGAAGCGGAATATGTGGTTGTTGCATCTTGTTGCACTCAACTTCTTTGGATGATGCAAACCTTGCAGGATTTTCAAATCACTTGTACTCCACCTGTCTCTATCTTATGTGATAATACAAGTGCAATAAGCATTTCAAAGAATCCTGTCATGCATTCAAAGACCAAGCACATACATATCAAATATCACTTTCTTCGGGAACAAGTGCTTGCGCAAAAAATCAAGTTGGAGTATGTTCCTTCCAAGGAACAAATTGCTGATATCCTTACCAAACCACTGCCCAGGGAAATTTTTGAATATCTCTGACAGAAGCTAGGAGTAGTTGATGCTTCATCCTGCTGTTGAAGCTTGTCTGTTTCAAATAAAAGTTGGTGTACGTGAGTTGGATGAGGGGAATCCGCGTACATACGCAGATTTATGCAGGTGCAGTCGCGTATATGGAATTCTGAAGAAAATCAGCAAGAACAGACTCTGGTTGAAGAGAGTCTGATATGGGTCTGTCAAAGACCATCAGGCACAGGTACAGGGGGAGCAGATAATCTTCTAACAATGCATTGTTGGCATTACCTTAGAAGCTCTTGGTTCTAGTACTCAAGCTGTTTTTGTTTAAGGTGGATCAACTGTAGAAACGAGAACAGAAGACGAACATGGTTGTTGATATATATAGTGATTGTCAGATGTTGCTGATAGTAGTTATTGGTGATTTGCATAGTCTTGATATTTCGTTTCTATGTCATGTATATCTTTTTTTATCAAGGTCATGTAACGGCCTATTTTGGTTTCCCCACTATGCCTGGGATGATTGATGCAATGAGATTGGTTTTCATATGTAAATTTCTGATGTATCCCCACTTGGTTGGGTGATGGATGTATGTATTGAGTCTTTTGGTGATAGGAAGGTCTTTCATAATGTATATGTCTTGGTTCTTCTTGAAGAACATCCTTTGCAGATCTTGCCTACAGTCAGGGGGAGCATGTTTAGCACAGCAGAGCAGAGATATCTACATGTACTCAGGGGGAGCACAACCCTTTGCCCTTGATGACAAAGGGGGAGAATGACTTTGAGGATCTTGGGGTTGCCATCAAGTCCAAAGGGGGAGATTGTTGGCATTTTGGCACAGGAGTGGTGCTATGGTACAGGTGTTGTCCTTGATGGCAACTCTCTTTGGTGACAGATCTCAGTTCAGGCACTCAGAATGAAGGAAATCTTGTATACACAGGTTCACCTTGCCAAACACGCGTATACACGCGGGTTATACGTTCAGAAGTCGCGTATGCGTATACACGCACTTTTATGCACAGAAAAGCACGTACATGGTGGGAAACTTATTTTTGGTCCATGGTTGTTAGTCCTTGGAATTTGAACCTATGGTTTTGGACCATGGTATCTCATCAGAAGTGTTGACCCCAGGTTTTGGGCCCTTGGTATTGGTTTATTATGGTTTTGGACCGTGGTATTGTGGAAGGCCTAAAACTATAAAAGAGGAAGGAGATCATGTTACAAGGGATCATCTGAATTATTATTAAATATCTGATAATGTATGAGATCTGGAATACTGGTGATTGGGTTATGGTGCAGATCTAGATCTGAATGAAGGAGGAACCTGAGCGCAAGAAGGATAAGGACTATTGATGGATCAAAATCTCAAGGCTTGAACATTGGTATCTCTGTATGATTTTGATTTGTTATATGTGGCGCACTCTTGATCTATAAATCTGGGTTAACTGATGTCTGACTGCTTAAAAGAATAAATTATCCTTTATAGATCTGTACGCAGGTTCAGTAAATTGCAGGTGCGTATACACGCTTTTTCTGTGAATGAAAGAAGCGTATACGCAGGTTGGTTGTGGTACAGAAGCGTATACTCACAGGTTGCTGAACAGTGAAGTAGCGTATATATCTTGATTTATGTTCTAGCTGCTTCTGTTTTATTACTGCAGTGTTCTGGGTTCAGAATTGGTGTTTGATTACAGTTACTGTGTTCTAGGTACATCGATCAGAGAAGTGTTTATTTGGTTCAGCTTTTGATTGGTGAAAAGGAGTTTGGGTTATGCAGAAATTCCTGATGTTTGATTGATGTTACTTGTGGATCCAGTCTGAAAATTAATGAAACGAGGTCCCTGAAAGCAAAGAGAAGGTTGCAACCTTCTGCAGGTAGGAGCCTGCATACTAGTATCTCAAGCTAGTACAAGAACTTAGGGGGTTGGAGCTCCCTTCCAGGAAAGCTGGAGAACGAGAGAGAGTTGTAGCTCTCTGCAGGTTGCAGCCTGCGTACTGGTAAAGACTGCATCAGTACAAAACATTGTAAAGAGAAGTTTCTAATTAAAAAGAAAATAGAGACGAATTGCAGCAGGGGGTTTTCACCCACATTGGGTTTCCTCCTTATATCTTGTGTTCTTGTGTGTGACTGTCTTCTGCTCTGTTTCTGGTACTGTTTATTTGCTTCTGATACACTGATTAATAACTGACATCTGAAAGATAAATCAAATTATAAGTCTGCTTTGTATACTCGGGTTTCTTTATCTGTAGTTGCGTATATATGCGGTTTTTATTAACAGAAGTAGCGTATATCATCTGGAATTGAAAAAGGAAATATTTGACTTGATAATATTGATTCACCCCCCCTCTCAGTATTATTTCCAACAATTGGTATCAGAGCAGGTCCTTCTGAAGAAGCTTGATCGCTTGAAGGAAGATCTTTCATCATGAGCAACTACGAGAGGGAAGCATAAATCAGGCCACCGGTTTTTGATGGGACAAACTTCGTATATTGGAAGGTAAGAGTTACTGCCTATCTTCAATCTTTGGGTACATAAGTCTGGGATATCATAGATACAGGATATACTTTTCTAGCAGCAACTCCTACAGATCCGGCTGAGAAGAAGAAATATGAAACAAATGCAAAGGCGGTCAATACTCTATTGGGATGTCTATCTTAATCAGAATTCGTGAAAGTTATGTAGTTAAAATCAACAAAAGAAATATGGGACAAGATTTTCCTAAGCTATGAAAGAGATGATCAGGTAAAACGAGCAAAACTTCAAACCCTCAGGATTCAGTATGAAAATCTCAAGATGTATAATGATGAAAGTGTGGCTAACTATTTTCTTCGTGTAGATGAGATTGTTAATTGTATGAAAAATTTGGGTGAAGAAATAAAAGAGGCTGTTGTGGTTGAAAAAGTTCTAAGATCTTTGTCCCCTAGGTTTGAATCTAAAGCTTCTGCAATAGAAGAAAAAGATAATCTACAAAGCCTTAAAATGTCACAGCTGCACGGAATTCTAACTGCTTATGAAATGAGGAAAGGAGGACCATTAGACAGGAGAGAAGTTGCTTTCAAGGCTTCAGGTAAAGGCGAGTACTATGAGTCAGGACACGTGTCAGAAGAAGAAGAAGAATCAAATTTTGTCAGAAAACTTCAACGGGGTACTGGACGGTTCCGAGGTAAGTTACCTTTCAAATGCTTTGTTTGTGGAAGAGTCGGTCACTATGCTGCCAAATGTCCTCACAAGGATAATATTGACAAAGGGAAGGAACCTGTTAGATGGAACAAGAAACAGAATGCAAATAGGAAAAGCTATTACACTCATGAAGATAGTGATGGACTTTCAAATAGTGACGAAGATGAACGAGGTAATAAGTATAAACTTTTAATGGCTTTTGAAGATGATGACTACGTGGATGCTATAGATGTAGAAGGTTATTATAAAGAGATATCTAATCTCAAAATTTGCTTAGAAGAAAAAAAAGCGATTATTGATTCTCTGCAATGTCAACTGGCTGAAAGGGAAAAACATCTTGAAAAATTGGAATGTGAAATTGTTAGTCTTAGAAAGGAGATTGAGAAAACAAAAGCTATTAATCTTAAATTTGTTAAAGGATCTGAGACTCTGGATGAGATTATCAATGTGCAGCGTTCTCCACTAATCAAGACAGGTCTGGGATATAATGAAGAAACTTCTCAAGCATCCACCTCCAAAAGTTATCTTGATGCAGCAAGGAGGAGCGAGCAAAGGCCTAATAGAAATCATCAGGTATATCAGGGACAGTTTACCTCAAGAACAAACAAAGACTATCAAGAAAATCGGGGGCAAGCTACCTTAAGGACAAATAGAAGCTACAAACAGCCTCAGGTAAAATCTTCCCAATTTGCCTCAAGAATGGATGTCAGTAGAAACTACAATCGGTTGGATGATAGATTTGATAATCGCAGGAGTTTCTTCAATGGCCAATGCTTCTCTTGCCATAACTTTGGTCACAAAGCAGCCCAATGTGTTGCCTATAAGACAATCATGACTAGAGAAGCTCAAAAACAAAGGAATATGACTGGGATCACGAAAAGGACTTATAACAACTTTTCAGCCCTTGAAAATGAAGTTGAATGTTCTATTTGTAATAACTTTGGTCATGAAGATTCTGAATGCAGGAGCAGGTTTTGGAAGACAACTCAGAAGGAACAAACCTCAAGTGCCAGAACATGGAGAATGAAGGAACCACAACCAGAAAGATGTGGGATAGCCTTTTATGCAGAAGGACAAGAAAATCTATGGTATATCGACAGCGGATGTTCGAAGCATATGACAGGTGATAAAGAAAAACTTGAATCATATACTGCATTAGAAAAGGGAAAGAAGGTTTCTTTTGGAAACGATACCCCTGCAGCCATAAAAGGAAAAGGCACTGCTCAGTTGAAAGAAAAGGTCAAGGCTAGAAATGTTTTGTATGTTGATGGCTTGAAGCATAATCTACTGAGTGTTAGTTAGATGTGCGATCAAGGAACCGAAGTAATATTTCGATCAAATGGATGTAGTGTTCGTGATCTTGATACAGGAGAAACAGTGATCAAAGGCATAATAACTCCAAATAATCTATACATATTTGAAGAAGGACAACAACAATGTTATTTAAGCAAGGATGATGAACACTGGTTATGGCACCGGAGGTTGGGGCATCTAAGCTTTTCACAAATAAGGAAAGCATGCAAATACCAGGCAGTTCGTGGTCTTCCAGATGTCAAAATTCCAGACAACACCATATGCAAATCATGTCAATTTGGTAAGCAAACCAGAACTAACTTTCCTGAGAAGGAAGGATCAGCTAGCAGGCCTCTTGAGCTAGTCCATACAGATGTATGTGGTCCATTTAGGACAAGGTCACCTCGAGGAGAAGCATACCTTATATTATTCATTGACGACTTCTCCAGGTTTGTTTGGTTAGGACTTATGAAGCACAAAGACGAAGCATTCGAAAAATTCAAATCCTTCAAAGCCTTGGCTGAAAATGAATCAGATTACAAAATTAAGTGCCTCAGGTCCGACAGAGGTGGGGAATTTACCTCAAATGAATTTTTTGATTTCTGTGAAGAACATGGAATAAGAAGGGAATTCTCTACAGCTAGGACTCCTCAGCAAAATGGAGTGGCAGAAAGGATGAATAGAACAGTCCAACAAATGGCTCGTGCTATGCTTGATGAGTCTGGAACTCCCGCAACCTTCTCGGGTGAAGCTGCATATGCTGCGGTTATTATTCTCAACAAAACAAATGTCCGAGTGAACAGCACTCAAACTCCTCATGAGCTCTGGTATGGTGAAACTCCTTCGGTAAAGCATTTCAAAATTTTTGGGAGCAAATGCTATATTAAGAATACTGATGAGCAGCTTGGCAAACTTGAACCTAGAGCAGATGAAGGCATTATCCTTGGTTATTCTCCCTACAGCAAAGCATATAAGTGTTATAATAAAAGACTTGGAAGAATTGTTGACAGCATTGATGTAGTGTTTGATGAAAAAGGATACATCCCTAGGGAAGTGAATCATGAAAATATCAATGAGGATGAAGACTACTCTCCAAATCAGACAGATAATGAAGAAGAACCCTAAGAGGAACCAGAGGAACAGATAAGGATAGAAGAGAAGACTCCATCCAGGTACGTTCAAAAGAATCATCAAGAATCTCAAATTTTGGGGCAGAAAGAAGCAGGTATACAAACAAGAAGAACAATAGCAGAAGCTTCAAGCTATTTGGCATTGCTCTCTTCCACTGAACCGCAAAATGTAAAAGAAGCAATCAAAGATGAGTGTTGGGTTAAGGCAATGGATGAAGAGCTTGAGCAGATTGAAAAGAATAACACTTGGGAGTTGGTTCCTAGACCAAAAGACAAAAATGTCATAGGAACAAAATGGATCTTCAAAAATAAGTTGAATGAAAATGGGGAAGTGATTAGAAACAAGGCCAGACTTGTTTGTAAAGGGTATGCTCAACAGGAAGGAATAGACTTTGAAGAAACTTTTGCTCCCGTTGCTAGACTTGAGGCCATCAGAATGTTCCTTGCTCTCTCTAGCTTCCAGAAGTTCAAAGTATTTCAAATGGACGTAAAATCAGCCTTTCTGAATGGAGACTTAGAAGAAGAAGTGTACATAGAGCAACCAGATGGCTTTATCCTTGGGAATGATCCAAATCTTGTATGCAGACTTAAAAAGGCTCTCTATGGCCTTAAACAAGCTCCAAGGGCTTGGTACTACCGCTTGGACAAATACCTTCATCAACAAGGTTTTTCAAAAGGATCAGCAGATAGCAATCTTTATATAAAAATTGAAAATGACAAATTGTTAATACTTGTTGTGTATGTAGATGATATTATCTTTGGCAGCAACGAAGAAGGTATGAGTCAAAGCTTTGCCTTGGTGATGCAGGAAGAATTCGAAATGTCTTTGCTCGGAGAACTGACATACTTTCTTGGATTACAAATCCAACAAAATGAAGGCGGTATCTTCTTGTCTCAAACCAAGTACCTCAAGCAGATTCTGAGGAAGTATGGCATGGAAGATTCAAAACCAGTATGTACCCCCATGGTTACAGGATGCAGCCTCAGTGCAAATGATGAATCGGCAGCAGTGCATCAACCAACCTATAGATCCATGATTGGAATTCTACTTTATTTGACAGGTACCCGACCAAACATCATGCATGCAGTGGGAATAGTTGGAAGATTTCAGGCAAATCCAAAGGAAACTCATCTTCAGGCAGTCAAGAGAATCTTCAAGTACCTTCAAGGAACTCAAAACTATGGCTTATGGTACCCTAGAGATACAGATCTCACACTTCATGCTTACACAGATGCAGATTGGGCCGGAAGCGTGGATGACAGGAAGAGCACAAGTGGTGGTGCATTCTTTATGGGTTCCAGATTAGTATCTTGGTTAAGCAAGAAACAGAGTTCAATTGCTTTATCTACAGCTGAAGCGGAATATGTGGTTGCTGCATCTTGTTGCACTCAACTTCTTTGGATGATGCAAACCTTGCAGGATTTTCAAATCACTTGTACTCCACCTGTCTCTATCTTATGTGATAATACAAGTGCAATAAGCATTTCAAAGAATCCTGTCATGCATTCAAAGACCAAGCACATACCTATCAAATATCACTTTCTTCGGGAACAAGTGCTTGCGCAAAAAGTCAAGTTGGAGTATGTTCCTTCCAAGGAACAAATTGCTGATATCCTTACCAAACCACTGCCCAGGGAAATTTTTGAATATCTCAGACAGAAGCTGGGAGTAGTTGATGCTTCATCCTGCTGTTGAAGCTTGTCTGTTTCAAATAAAAGTTGGTGTACGCGAGTTGGATGAGGGGAATCCGCGTACATACGCAGATTTATGCAGGTGCAGTCGCGTATATGGAATTCTGAAGAAAATCAGCAAGAACATACTCTGGTTGAAGAGAGTCTGATATGGGTCTGTCAGAGACCATCAGGCACAGGTTCACGGGGAGCAGATAATCTTCTAACAATGCATTGTTGGCATTACCTTAGAAGCTCTTGGTTCTAGTACTCAAGTTGTTTTTGTTTTAGGTGGATCAGCTACAGAAAGGAGAACAGAAGAAGAACATGGTTGCTGATATATACAGTGATTGTCAGATGTTGCTAATAGTAGTTATTGGTGATTTGCATAGTCTTGATATTTCGTTTCTATGTCATGTATATCTTTTTTTATCAAGGTCATGTAACGGCCTATTTTGGTTTCCCCACTATGCCTGGGATGATTGATGCAATGAGATTGGTTGTCATATGTAAATTTCTGATGTATCCCCACTTGGTTGGGTGGATGATCCCCACTTGGTTGGGTGATGGATGTATGTATTGAGTCTTTTGGTGATAGGAAGGTCTTTCATAATGTATATGTCTTGGTTCTTCTTGAAGAACATCCTTTGCAGATCTTTCCTACAGTCAGGGGGAGCATGTTTAGCACAGCAGAGTAGAGATATCTACATGTACTCAGGGGGAGCACAGCCCTTTTCCCTTGATGACAAAGGTGGAGAATGACTTTGAGGATCTTGGGGTTGCCATCAAGTCCAAAGGGGGAGATTGTTGGCATTTTGGCACAGGAGTGGTGCTATGGTACATGTGTTGACCTTGATGGCAACTCTCTTTGGTGACAGATCTCAGTTCAGGCGCTCAGAATGAAGGAAATCTTGTATACGCAGGTTCACCTTGCCAAACACGCGTATACACGTGGGTTATACGTTCAGAAGTCGCATATGCGTATACACGCACTTTTATGCACAGAAAAGCGCGTACATGGTGGGAAACTTATTTTTGGTCCATGGTTGTTAGTCCTTGGAATTTGAACCTATGGTTTTGGACCATGGTATCTCATCAGAAGTGTTGACCCCAGGTTTTGGGCCCTTGGTATTAGTTTATTATGGTTTTGGACCGTGGTATTGTGGAAGGCCTAAAACTATAAAAGATGAAGGAGATCATGTGACAAGGGATCATCTGAATTATTATTGAATATCTGATAATGTATGAGATCTGGAATACTAGTGATTGGGTTATGGTGCAGATCTAGATCTGAATGAAGGAGGAACCTGAGCGCAAGAAGGATAAGGACTATTGATGGATCAAAATCTCAAGGCTTGAACATTGGTGTCTCTGTATGATTTTGATCTGTTATATGTGGTGCACTCTTGATCTATAAATTTGGGTTAACTGATGTCCGAATGCTTAAAAGAATAAATTATCCTTTATAGATCTGTACGCAGGTTCAGTAAATTGCAGGTGCGTATACACGCTTTTTCTGTGAATGAAAGAAGCGTATACGCAGGTTGGTTGTGGTACAGAGGCATATACTCGCAGGTTGTTGAACAGTGAAGGAGGGTATATATCTTGATTTATGTTCTAGCTGCTTCTGTTTTATTACTGCAGTGTTCTGGGTTCAGAATTGGTGTTTGATTACAGTTACTGTGTTCTGGTTATAGCGATCAGAGAAGTGTTTATTTGGTTCAGCTTTTGATTGGTGAAAAGGAGTTTGGGTTATGCAGAAATTCCTGATGTTTGATTGATGTTACTTGTGGATCCAGTCTGAAAATTAATGAAACGAGGTCCCTGAAAGCAAAGAGAAGGTTGCAGCCTTCTGCAAGTAGGATCATGCGTACTAGTATCTCAAGCTAGTACAAGAACTTAGGGGGTTGGAGCTCCCTTCCAGGAAAGCTGGAGAACGAGAGAGAGTTGTAGCTCTCTGCAGGTTGCAGCCTGCGTACTGGTAAAGACTGCACCAGTACAAAACATTGTAAAGAGAAGTTTCTAATTAAAAAGAAGATAGAGACGAATTGCAGCAGGGGGTTTTCACCCACATTGGGTTTCATCCTTATATCTTGTGTTCTTGTGTGTGACTGTCTTCTACTCTGTTTATGGTACTGTTTATTTGCTTCTGATACACAGATTAATAACTGACATCTGAAAGATAAATCAAATTATAAGTCTGCTTTGTATACGCAGGTTTCTTTATCTGTAGTTGTGTATATACGCGGTTTTTATTAACAGAAGTAGCGTATATCATCTGGAATTGAAAAAGGAAATATTTGACTTGATAATACTAATTCACCCCCCCTCTCAGTATTATTTCCAACAATCAACCCATACTAGTTTCTGCACCACTTCCTCGAATGAGGATGGCTCAATCTCTACACTCTTAGTCATAAGAACCATCTAGCCAGTGTACCGATTTGGTTACCTCCTTTGCCTGCGCCATGATGTGGGTGCTCCCACATTCTCTCTAACATCATGCATCAATTTGTCAGCATCTCTAATGCACTTCCTTCCATCTCCGGAAGTCTCTGCATGAGTGGGTGCTTCTAGTCTCCGCTCCTTTGCATGTGGCTACTCCACATCATCCCGAGCTTCCTCCTTCGGAACTAAAATATCCTCTTACACATGTAATTGAAGCTCCCTCTCAAGGGAACATCTCATGGCCTTCTCTTCATCAAACTTCACATCTCTGTGAACCACTGTCATTTTGCTGGATGGTAGGTACACCTAATAGTTGTGATGTGTATCAATGTACCCCACAAATATCCCCAACTCAATTGTTGGTTCTAACTTTTTCTGTGCATCCTTGTTAACATGATAGTAGATTGATGAACCAAAGATCCTGACGTGTGCCACATCTAGTTTCTTACCTGAAAAAGCTTCTTCTTGTGTACTCATCTCGAGAATTTTATGAGGGTTTATGTTCTGCAAATAAACATTTGTGTTGTAGGATTCAACCCACAAGTGCAACAATAGGCCCTGATCATGTAACATTGCCCGTGCCTCTCCCACAATACTTATGTTCTTCCTTTCAACCACCCCATTCTATTGTGGGTTATGAGGTGCTATTAACTCCCGTCAAATGCCTTCTGATGCACATAAGTTCTTGAATTCATTCAACACATTTTCTCCATCGTTATCACTTCTAAGAGCTTTAACTTTCCTGCCAGTGTCTTTCTAGACAAGTGTTTTAAATTCACAAAATTTAGCGAATGTATGATCTTTCTTCTACATGAAGAAAATCCAACACTTACGATAAAAATCATCAACAAATATTACATAATACTTGTGCTTTTTCGTGGATGCTGTCGAGAATGGTCCACACACATCTAAGTGAACTCGATCAAGGATCGCTTGTGGTCAATTGTATTTATCATGAAAGTAAGCTTTGGTGTACTTCCATAATGTACACCCTTTGCATGTGTCTCTCTACTCTAGTGTACCCTTGGGAAGTCCTGTAGAAATTTGTTGCATGATCTTCAAGGCTTCGTGGTGCAAGTGACCCAATCTTTTATGCCACAACTCACTAATGTATAGGCTCTGCACCTTCTCTGGTTTAGTACTCAAAGCAACACAATCTTTTGCATCCAATTTGTAGAGGTTCTTCACCCAAACCCCGATCCGCTTCACCTGTATTGAGGCTATGTGATGAAGGAAAGCCTTTCCCTTACTAAATATCATATCGTAGCCACGGTCCTCCAACATGGCAACTGAAACCAAATTCTTCTTCAAACTTGGAACATACATTACATCTTTTAATGTGAAATGAGAACCAGACTCCCTTTGAAAGGAAATAATACTGATGTCGGTCGCGTTATACCTCACATCATCTCCCATCTCGATGTGCATATGGAGGTCCTTCTCCTCCAAGTCACTGAATAATTATTTGTTGTTGGTCATATGGAATGAGGCTCCACTATCCAAGTACCACACACTACCCATCACTGATGTCACCATGCAAGCGATGAGGGTGAAATCTAGTTCGAATTGTGAAGCAAGAGCTTCACTTGCTGCTCCTCCTTAAGGCTTCTTACCAACCTTCTTGTGTGGACACTTTTTGGCATAGTGTCCCAGCTCATGACATTGAAAACATTTAATCTTCGACATGTCCTTCTTGTCGCCTTGACTATAATATGATTTGGAATGGGATTACTTCCCCTTCCCTTTCTTTGCCTTTCCAGCTAAGGCACAATTCTCCTTATCATCATGCTTGGATGAGGATCCATCTCTGGTGTTCTGTCGAATCTCTTCTTGTACCAAGTTGGACCACAATCGCTCCCACTCTAGTAGCTTCTCCCTCCCATTAACTGAGTTATGGTAGCTATGCTAGCTCTTTGGAAGTCCCAGAAGTGTTAGGATCACCAAATCGTCTTCAAAAATTGTGACACCGGCACTTCCAAGCTCATCCCGGCATTGGGTGAACTTGGTAAAGTACTTTGGTATTGTATCACCCTTCTCAATCTTGACCTTTCTGAGCTTGTACTTCAGTGCCAACTTCCTCTGGTCACTGTTGTTTTGAAACAGGTCCGTCAAGGCCTTCCGCATTGAAAATGGAGTTTCCTTACCATGGAGGTTTGCGACAATATGATCTCGAACTGGTTTTAGGATAATCCTTCTCGTCTTTTCCACACACTTTCTCCACTCTGCCAAATCCTAAGCATCAACTGGCTTAGGAATGCCATTGTCTATGAATTCCTTAAGCCCGTTGTCTCCCAACACTGCTTCCATCCTATCCTTCCAAGCAATATAGTTCGAACTTCCCTCAAGGACATATTCGAGCCTCAATCTGTAGAAAGACATCCTGCTGGCTTTGAAGTATGATACTGCAAATTCGATTTCTCTTTCAAAAGACAAAATCATATTCTCCTCTTCTATAATGATTTCACTTTGATACCATGTATAAATTCTTTATAGATTCAAACTGCAGATTGTAATATGCTAAAGCAATTGACTTGAATCTACTCTACTTATCAGCGGAAACAATAATTGATCGATGAAATCACGAAGCAGAAAAAGGAAGAATTCAATCACATAACACAATGATTTTTTGGGGAAAGCCACAACTAAAAACCCCTGTTATATGTATATTGTATTAATCAGAAAATATGAGAAGATTACAATGCTTTGCTCAATCCCGAGCAAACTCTACACTATCACAATCTATCTCACTGCTTCACAAACAAGCTTCAACCAAATCTACTGCCTACCAAGCTCCTATTTCCTTTCGCAGTTTCCTAGGGAATTAGCCTGTATTTAATTGGGAAATTCCTCATCCATAACTGTGCAATCCATCATAGGCTTTCCTCTGATTGCAGCACCACCTGTACAATTCAGAGGATTACACAATTGATAGTACATTGTCCGTGAACTCCAATCTCAACTCGATCTTTCTCTGATTTGACATGCATGAGTTAATTATGAGTGAATCTTCAATTTACTAGTTGAGCAGTGCTTGTTACACCCCACTACTGGATCTCCCACTAATTCCTCCATCAGTTGGAACTAGTTTAACTGAATTTAACCTAGTTAAACTGAATTAAATAATTACAACTCAAAATAACTCAACCTGGGCCCCTAAAATTTAGGAACCACTCTACACGACTCTAGATAGACTCCCAACTCGAATTAATTGAGCCAACTAAGTCAAATCAACCTAGTTAACTATTACAAGTTGCTATGAGAATTAGAATTAGAATTCAATTCCTAATTTAATTCAATGACAAATTAAATTAGATTTTTCTTGTTGCATTTTTCAACACAATTAATTGTTCCTAAAGTCACCTGCTCTTATACCATTTGTTAGATCAAATATCACACTAAGAGGGGGAGTGAATCAGTGTGGTGGCAAACTTATCATTTCAAAACATTTTATTAATAAACAATCATGTAGCAATGTACCATAACCATTTGCAACATACAATAAATAAAACAATGCATCCATAAGCCATCATCACATCAGCATAAGAGGACATAAGCTTTTACATGAAAACCCTTATGGGAGAAAACCACAATTTTTTCTTCTTTAATTCATTACATATATTTGTAGGCACTGACTTGCTGGAGACACCTATCCCTAAGATGTGCAAGAAACTACTTAGGCTACAACCTGATTGAGGCAACAACCTAAAAAATGTGCAAGCAACCACTTGCAACAAGCTACAACTTTATTGAGGCACCAACCTCATAGATGAGAAAGCTTCGACTTGTTGTAGGATTCATCCTTATTGAGGCACCAACCTTGGGGGAGGCACCCACTTCCTTCTTCAACTCTATGTGGACCACTTCTCATAATATTTCAAACTGGATCCACATACTCTTCAATAGGTCTTCAAAACTGATCATGCTATTGTTGTCCATTGTTATCATCAATCTGTCATATCTTGTTATCACACAATTTTCATCAACTTGTTCATCAATTTGATCACATGAAACTCTTCTCGAAACCTGCTTGTCCATATACATAATATTCATTACAACCTCCTCATAATCCCTCAATACACATAACAATGATTTTGAATATAAAAAATACATCATCAAGGCTTTTCATGCATTTAGAACCATTCACAACTGAATCTTGATCATCATTCTTCTTCTAAAATCCAATTTTGCTTTGAAATGAGGCCAAACCCTCCCCAAAAACCATAAAAAATAATAAGTAAATTAAATGTTCTACAAAATAACCTTTTTAGGGCACGCTCTACAAAATGGCCATTTCCCGACCACGACTCTATAAAATATGCACCACTGATCTCCTAACCATTCTACAAAATGGACAAAACTAGTGTGTCAATAATCCATTATATAAAAAATTTAACCAAGTCTAACCAGACTCAAACCTACGATTAACATGGAGAAAACCAAGCGATATAACCAACTAACTTGGTCATCAAGTCATGAACAGTAAGAAAACCACATATATACATACCAAGTATTCAGGATCCAAAGTGCAAAATCCACACTATACTTCGCCCTTCATTGATCACAGAGCTTACACAGTATATATAAAACATTGTCCATAGACTCAAACATCAACCAACAATCGTAGAATCAATACACATAACCACAGAGCTCGATCATCAAGTTGGTTATGAGAGACATATCACATTGATCGAATTTGTTGTATAGATTGTTGTACATAATGTGGACCCATGGCATGAGCGCTAACATTGGGCCCAACCGATGCTCTAAATTGACCTATATCAAAACATAGTGTCACCTATAATGAACCATAGGGCTTAGCCCTTCCACAATGTTGATCATATGACCATAACCACATGACCTTATTGAAATTAGTGGTCAACATTTTTTTTCAATATCACCATACCATGTGACCCTGTCCCTGGGGGTCCATGGACATTGGCATGACGATGTCATCATGAAATCATCATACCATGTGGTGGGTAGTGAGGAGTGCTACCTGTCACACATTTTTTAATGTTTGGCCATTTGGAAAATGCCATTTATATCTACTATGTGGCAGTCCCTATGGGTGCCACATCATCCTAATGATGTGTCAAAGCCTGTCAATGCCACATCATTCTTGCTGCCACATCATCTCCTTTGACCAATCGAACTTCGCCACATCACTTTTGTTGCCACACCATAGCTATTTGTGTAGGAGGAACACGTCACTACCACATCATCCAACCAATAGTTGCCACGTGTCACAACAAGCCTGACTCAACATGAAGGGTTGAAGTTTAAATAAGTTGACACATCCTTTGTTGTTTGATTTCTCATACGGCTCGCAGATCCATCCAATCTGAGCAAAGATGATTGACCTTTAATTGTGTTAAACCTCATGCAAGTTTTCCCACTATTTGCCATATATTTGACCACTAAACCATGGATCTACCCAAATGATGCACATTGTTTAACAAATTTGGTGATTGTGGGTTTTTCCCTATAGTTTAGGTCCTTCATTAACATTGATATTCAAATGGCCATAACTTCTTATCTCGGCGGAGTTTTTAAGAGTGCTATATATTGTTGGAAAGGTCTCAAAGCAAAGAGGACTATCCAACCATAGTATCCATAGGCTAATTATGATATCATAACCTTGTGAAAAGAATTAATAAAATTCACACCTCTTTTGACTTCAGTTGATGAGAGCATGCAATAGATCCAATTGTCATACCGTTTCCTTTGATCCATGAATAATATTGTTGCTTCCTTAGGCATCCCCATTGACATCAATGGTAACATTATATACAACCTGCAGGATGCCAGTGATGAACACAATCCCCTAGACATGTGATGATGATTTCCAGTTGATTCCTTGAGAAGTTAGGTCAATATAGTTGATGCTTCGACATCTTGGTTCTATTAGTGGCTAGATCAATATAGTTGATGCCACAATATATTAAAGTAGAGGATGTATAGGACGGGAGTGGAAGTAGGTTAGGGAGGATAAGAAGCTATATGTTAGTTGGGGACTTTAGATGGGAAGTGATATCCTTGTTTGATTTACTTGAAGTTTGGTCACTACATCTTTCTCCTGGTTTTGTTATGCCTTATTATCATGCTACTTTCTAATTGCTTGTATCCTCTTGACTCTAACTACAGGATGAAATTTCTAAAGGAGGGGTTTATGTAATGCCTAGTTCCTGATCCTATATTGTTATATTAGGTTATTAACCTACTTGTTGAGTGATTCACTTATGTAATTGGTTCTTATAAGAATTATTAGTGTAAGTACGAGGTATGCATATGCTAGCTACGTATCCACACCTTTCATAGATACATTAGTATTCTATGATTAGTCTTAAGTTTGATTGATAGTTCAACTTGATTAGTGGTTAATTAAATAATAATCATTAATTAAGACTCATAAATAATTAATGTTTTATAATTGCGATGATTAAATTAATATTGGACTAATTGGGATTCTCACGAATTAATTTTGATTTGATTAGTCTTAAGAAAATATTATTACTCTATTACTTATGATTACTATTTTTATTAATTAATATTTTAATATATTTATGACTAGACAAGATTTGATCCCCTCGAATTAATTGGATTATAGAGGATAGGTGGAGTGGCACAAGAAAATGAATGAAGGTTGGTAACATTGAAGGGGAGGGGAGGTGGGGGGTAAGTGCAGGGGGTGTTCTTGGTTGCAGTATCCTTTTGGTTTGGGAGGATTTTGGGCTTTGGGAACTTGGAGGAGGGGGGATTTGGGAGGATTGAACAAGTGGGTTGGAGGCATTGGCCATCAGAGGGGTGTTGACATGGGGAACTCAAGCACACTATGGTTGCGGTTTGCACTTGGGCTCGAATGACTAGGGAACTTGTGGAGGTTCCTTGGGCTAGGAAGTTTGATAGACTTTCCTAGTTAGCAGGGAGGACTAGGGAACTTATGGAGGTTACCTCGGCTAGGAAGTCAGATAGACTTTCCTAGTTGGCAAGGTGGCATATTTAGTCGAGTGGTCCCGGAAGGAGCATCGTAACCAAGCCACCATAACCAAGTATTCTTGTTTTTGTTTGTTTAAATTATATAAACTGCCCATGAATCAAAATTTTAATATGATTTTTAATACAATGTTCTCAAATACATTGTGTTGTTGGATACATTATTATTTTTAAATTATGTTATGAAATTATATGGAAAGTTTATTATGGTATGAGGACCGCGAGATGGGTCTTTACACATTGATAGACATTTATATAAACTTAGATCCAATGAATAATCGAAAATGCATTTTCTTTTTAAATGATTTTATTTAAATTTGTGAACTTATCCAAATGAATTTGTTCATTGCTTTGAAAGAAGAAAATAGGGTTACACTTGAAATTTTCCTAACTATGTTGTAAGGCATTCTCTTTGAAGCAAACTTACCATTTATGGGATGTATATAAGCAGTGGAAATTGATTTTGTATGATGCCCACATAATCACATTTAGCTGTCCATTTGAGAGAGTGATTTTCCTAGTTAGCGTGATACTCAAGGTTGAAGAGAAAATAAGTGTTGCAGGAGTAAAAGAGAAATTTCGTAGAAGGAGATTGAGTGGACACCAAGGCCATACTAATTTATGAGCACCTGTATGTAGGGTCACATGTGTGAGATCAGTTTGAGTTGCAAAGGACTGTGTAGGGTCGCACGTGTGATAGCCATCTTCAAGTTAGGGCGCATGTGTGATGTGAGGGCAGGGTAACTTGCACATGTCGTACAAGGAGAGTTGTAGGCCACACATGTGACGTGGGTTTTGCAGCATCAAGGTCTCACATGTGTGGAGGAGAAGTTGTGTATGGGACATACAACCAACATAGGTGCAAATCGAGGTTTTTTCAGGGGCATATTTGCCAAGTCTTATTTTACTGTAAGTTTTTTATAATTTCTTTGTGGGCCACTTTTCCAATAAGGGATCCCTTGAAATTCCAAGAAGAAAAAGTGAAGATCAGTAGGAGGGAATTTTACATGTGATTGATTTCCTATGTTCGCATCCATTATTTAATTTTATTGTTGAAATATGGAAACAAGAATATTCCAATTTAATTTGTCCTTGAATTAAGTTGTGAATTAAAACCGAATTTAGTCTTAACATCTACTTAGAAATAATTAATTAATTTATTTTAAATTAATTAGTTGGAGAAATTCAAGTTAGAAGTCTTTCTAAAGTCATGTAAGAGTTATCCCTCAAATTAAGGAGATAAGATTGAGTTATATTTGAGTTGTAATTAGTTAACTCAGTTTACTGAGTTAAGTCCAGTGAAATTAGTTCCAAACTGTTTGAGGAACTAATAGTGAGTTAATAGTCAGTTGATGCATTAATGCACTCAACTAGTGCTACTCCAGTTAACTGAAGATTCCCTCATAAAAAACTCATGCATATCTATTCTGAGAAAGACCCAGTTGAGATTAATGTTCAAGGACAGTGCACTATCAGTTGCATGTGTTTTCTGATGGAGAAAACTCATGCATGCAATCAAGGATTCATCCTTGAGGATTGTGCAGTCTTGAAGGTTTGTTTTTCCACTTGGTAATAGGCTAATCATCCACAAGGAACAACGCAAGGAAATAGGAGCTTGGAGGGTAGAGAGGAAGGCTGGAGAGAAGCCAAGATTTCCTATGAGCATCTAGGATTGTACTGAGATCTGGCTAGCTGTGAGAGCTAAGAATTTGTATAATTCCTATGTATTTCCACCATGTATGATAATACAATAGTGTGTGGGTTTTTATCTGAGACTTTCCCCAAAGTATTTTCATGTGTATTGTGCCATTGTTTCATGTGTATTGTGTCATTGATTCTTCTTCTTCTGGTTATATTGTTCAGCTCGATCTTTAAGCTTCTGCAAATTGATAGTAGAAGTAGGTTATGGTATTTTGCTTTGATTTATATTGCATTATCGAGTTAACCTATCACAGATTTTCTACATGGTATTAGAGCTGTGAACAATATATTGAGAAGAGAATTCGAAGTTTGAAGTTCGAGGTTGCAGGTGCAAATTGAATTCATATCATACTTCAAGGTTGGCCAATGGCATTCTATGCCTTGAGATTCAAGTATGCCTTGGAAGGTAGCTCGAATTACATGGCATGGAAAGATATAATGGAGGTTGTATTAGAAGAAAATGGCTTGAAGGAATTCATTGATCAAGAAATCCCAAAGCCAGCTTCAACTAATGCACAAGAGTTGGTAGAGTGGAAGAAGTGTGTGGCGAAGGCGAGACGGATCATCCTTGAGGGAGTTTGAGACCATATTGTCTCGAGTCTCCATGGGAAGGATACTCCATTTTCAATGTGGAAGACATTGAAGGACCTCTACCAGAACAATAGCAACCAGAGGAAATTGGCGCTCAAGGATAAGCTTCGAAGAATCAAGATGGAGAAGGGCGATACTATTTCCACATATTTGAACAAGTTCACCACCTACAAAGATGAGCTTGGTAGTGTGGGAATAACTATTGTCGATGATGATATGGTGAGCCTCACTCTCCTTCACCTTCCAAAGAGTTGGAATAGCTACTAGGACTCTGTGAATGGAAGGGAGAAACTGTCAGATTGGGAACGATTGTGGTCGGATCTTATGCAGGAGGAGATCACGAGGAGCACATGAGATGGTTCTTCATCCAAGAATGATGATGAAGAAAATCTGGCCTTAGCAAGTAAGGCAATGAAAGGGAAGGGGAAGGCTTCCCATTTCAAATCGAATTCTTCTCATGGAGGGAAGAAGGGTGACATGTCTAAAGTAAGATGCTTTAATTGTCACAAGATGGGACATTATGCAACTAATTACCCATCAAAGAAGTCCAAGAAGGGATCCTCAGAAGGATCGAAAGGATCGACATTAGCCTCTCAGTTCGAAATGGACTTTACCCTCATCGCATGCATGGTGTCATCGATGATGGGTTGTGTCTGGTATCTTGACAGTGGAGCCTCATTCCACATGACCGGTGATAAAAAAAAATTCAATGCCTTGGAGGAGAAAGACCTCAAGATGCGCATAGAGATGGGTGACGACGGAAGGTATAGTGTTTCAGGAGTGGGCACGGTTGCTTTTTAGAGGGAGCATGGAGCTCCTCTCACCTTGACAGATGTGATGTATGTGCCTGGACTGAAGAAAAACTTGGTATTAGTCGCGATGTTGGAGGACAAAGGCTACGATGTTGTTTTCAGTAAAGGAAAGGCATTCCTAAGACACATAGCCACGGTTCAGACCAAGAGGATAGGGATTCAGGTGAAGAATCTCTATAAACTAGAGGTAGATGATTGTGCAACATTGAGTATGAAAGAAGAATTGGTGCAAAGCCAAGACATTAGCGAGTTGTGGCATAGGCAGTTGGGCCATTTGCATCATGGGGCTTTGAAGATAATGCAACAGATATCTACAGGACTTACCAAAGGTAAACTTAAGCAAGTTGACACATGCAAAGGTTGTACCTTGGGAAAGTACACCAAGTCTTCCTTTCATGATCGAGACAGTCGAGTAGAGACTATCTTAGAGCGAGTTCATACTGATTTGTGTGGACCATTCTCGACAGCATCCATAACGAAGCAAAGGTGTTATTTGATTTTCATTGATGACTATTCTCGTAAATGCTAGATTTATTTCATGCAGAAGAAGGACCAAACTTTCACAAAGTTTTGTGAGTTCAAAGCCTTGGTCGAGAAAGAGTCAGGGAAGAACATCAAGGCCTTGAGAAGCGAAAACGATGGAGAATATGTCTCTCAAGAGTTTAAGGACTTCTATGCAGCGGAAGGAATTAAACGAGAGTTGACGACACCTCATAACCCATAGTAGAATGGGGTGGCCGAGAGGAAGAACATAACTATTGTAGGGGTAGCACAGGCAATGTTGCATGACCAACGCCTACCACTTCCCTTGTGGGCTGAGGCATGCAACACAATAGTCTATTTGCAGAATAGAAGCCCACATCGCATGCTTGGGATGAAGACACTAGAGGAAGCTTTCTCCTGTAAGAGACCAAATGTGGGTCACTTCAGGATCTTTGACTCATCGGTATATTGCCATGTGACAAAGGATGCACAGAAGAAGCTTGAGCCGACAACAAAGTTGGGGATATTTGTGGGGTACACTGATACACCTCACAACTATCGGGTGTACTTGCCTACCAGTCGGAGGACAATGGTTCGCAGAGATCTCAAGTTTGATGAGCAGAAGGCCATGCGAGTTTCCCTTGAGAGGGAGCTCCAACTATAGGCTATGGAGGAACTGTTGGTTCCTAAGGAGGAGGAGCCTCAGACTGATGCGGAGTAGCCGCATGCAGAGGTTCTAGGAGTGGAGACATCCACTCAAGCAGAGTCTTCCAGAGATGGACGGAAGCGCACAAGAGAAGCTGACAGATTGTTGGAGGATGTGAGAGAGAATGTGGGAGCACCATCTTCTCAACGCAAACAGAGGAGGTCACCTGAGAGGTACACTGGATACATGGCCCTTGCTGGGGAATGTGTTGAGACCGAGCCATCTTCCTTTGAGGAAGCAATGCAACAGCCGATTTGGGTTGATGCTATGGTGGAGGAGTATGACTCCATAGTTCGTAACAGTGTTTGGGACGTGGTTCCGAGACCAAAGAACAAGTCAATTGTGAGTTCCCATTGGCTTTACAAGGTAAAGCAAGCTGTTGATGGTAGTGTGGAGAAGCATAAGGCAAGATTTGTTGCCCGTGGATTTTCACAGGTCAAGGGGATTGACTATGATGAGACTTTTGCTCCTATCGCAAGGTACTCATCTATCAGATCTATGTTGGCACTATCAACACAGATGGGTTGGAAGATCCATCAGATGGATGTGAAGACTGCATTCCTCAATGGCCAGATTGAGGAAGAGGTGTACATAGAGCAGCTGGAAGGTTTTGAGACCTTCGATCGTGAGTCGCATGTGTGCTGACTCAAGAGAGCGTTGTACGGGCTGAAGCAAGCACCTCGTGCTTGGTACACCAGGATAGACAACTACTTCACCGGGTTGGGCTTCACAAAGAGTGAAGCGGATGCAAACCTGTACCACATCATGGTGAAAGGTAAGCTGTTGATCATCATACTTTATGTTGATGATCTCATATTGACAGGTGATGATTAGTTGATCTTGTCTTGCAAGGAGGACCTTGCAATAGAATTCACGATGAAATACATGGGTATCATGCATTACTTCCTTGACATGGAAGTGTGGCAGAAGGATGGGGAGTTGTTTGTGTCTCAGGGCAAGTATGCCAACGAGATACTCAGGAGATTCCACATGGAGAAGTGCAAGCCCATGCAGACTCCTCTAGCAGGTAACTGGAGGAAGGAGGTTGCTACTTCAAGAGAAGTGGTAGAGGCTACTGTGTATAGGCAACTTGTGGGTTCACTGATGTACTTAATGAACACACGACCAGATTTGTGCTATGTGGTGAACCAACTGAGTCAAGCGATGGTTCAGCCTACCAAGATGTTTTGGAAGGCGACAAAGCATGTATTGAGATACCTCAGAGGCACATCTCAGTATGGATTATGGTACAGACGGATAGAGGGAGTGAAGCTACAGGGCTTCACTGATGCAGATTGGGCAGGGAGTCCATCAGATCGGAAGAGCACATCAGGAGGGATTTTCAACCGTTTCTTGGTACAGCAGGAAACAGAGGTTGGTTGCACTTAGCTCGACAGAGGCAGAATACATGGCTGCAAGTGAGGTAGCATGTGAGGCCATCTGGATGCGAAAAATCATAGTTGGTTTATTTGATCAAAGGATGGATCCAATTGTGATCTATTGTGATAATCATAGTTCTATCGAGCTCTTTGAGAATCCAGTATTTCATGATAGGTCCAAGCACATCGACATCCGGTATCATCATCTCAGAGACTGTGTAGCGAGGAGGATCATGTTGCTGCAATATATTTTGACAGAGGAGCAAGATGTTGACATTTTGACAAAGGAATTGTCAAAGTGTAAATTCGAGTTCCATAGAGACAAGATCGGGGTGGCAGATAATCCCTTTCTTGTTGAGAGGGAGTGTTGAAATATGGCAACAAGAATATTCCAATTTAATTTGTCCTTGAATTAAATTGTGAATTAAAATCAAATTTAGCCTTAATAGCTGCTTGGAAATAATTAATTAATTAATTTTAAATTAATTAGTTGGAGAAATTCAAGTTAGAAGTTTTTTCTGAAGTCATGCAATAGTTATCCCTCAAATTAAGGAGATAAGATTGAGTTATATTTGAGTTGTAATTAGTTAACTCAATTTACTGAGTTAAGTCCAATTAAATTAGCTCCAAACTGTTTGAGGAACTAATAGTGAGTTAATAGTCAGTTGATGCATTAATGCACTCAACTAGTGCTACTCCAGTTAACTGAAGATTCCCTCATCAAAAACTCATGCATGTCCATTCTGAGAAAGACCCAGTTGAGATTAATGTTCAAGGATAGTGTACTATCAATTGCATGTGTTTTCTTATGGAGAAAACTCATGCATGTAGTCAAGGATTCATCCTTGAGGATTGCGCAATTTTGAAGGTTTGTTTTTCCACTTGGTAATAGGCTAATCATCCACAAGGAACAACACAAGGAAATAAGAGCTTGGAGGGCAGAGAGGAAGGTTGGAGAGAAGCCAAGATTGCCTGTGAGCATCTGTGAGGATTGTATTGAGAGTTGGCTAGCTGTGAGAGCTAAGGCTTTGTATAATTCCTATGTATTTCCACCATGTATGATAATACAATAGTATGGGGTTTTTCTCTGATACTTTCCCCAAAGTATTTTCATGTGTCATTGATTCTTCTTCTTCTGGTTATATTGTTTAACTTGATCTTTAAGCTTTCGCAAATTGATAGTAGAAGTAGGTTATAGTATTCTGATTTGATTTATATTGTATTATCGGGTTAACCTATCACAGATTTTCTACATTTATGAGTTGAAAATTTCAATGTGTTTTATTTAATAATTGTAGAAATAATTTTTTGTTGGATTATAGAAATTAATAGGAATTAAAATAAGATCTGAAATTTAAGAATTAACAGGACTTGCACCCTAAAGTCAACTTCTAGATTGGCAAAATTACTGCTAATAATGCCCTATAAACCATCTTCGCCCTGCAATTGTTTTGTGCATGAGATTATTCACAACACACACTTATTGACAATTTTAACACCCACATAAACAATTTAGAAGTGGAGTAGTAATGTGGCACAAAATCCCAACATATGAATATGCCACTGTAGTAAGGTAACTTTGAACATTACATAGATAACAACCACAACCTATAGAGTTGTATTGAGTATTAACAACTAATAAAAAAACTTGTTAGAATACTACCATTGCAACTAGGAGGAAGATTAAATGAAAATGATCTTATATATAATTGCAAGTTTAGATTATGGTTTAAAGAAATTTGTTGAATAAGGGTTGTGTTCATCAATGTGTAGGAATAGGTAGAATCTTAAGTGCTTTCATTTTCAAATATCTACTCACGAAGATAGAAGAAATTTTGTGAAAAGAAGAAGACACCGTTTAGAGCTCTATTAAATGGAGAGTATTAATATGTAATGAAATCCCATGTGGGGGTATCTCACTGCAATAAGAGATTGTAATTATTGCACGAACATCACATAGTAATAACTACAAATCAGAGAAGTCCCACAAGGCATGACATGAAATGTTGTTGATATTAGTGCCAAAGAGAGAGAAGATGTTAACAAGTGAACCTAGGAACTTGCACTCCAAACTCTGTTGTTAAATTTGTAATTTGTAATTTTTTAATTTTTTAATTTTAATTTTAATTTTATTTTTTAATTTTTAATTTTAATTTTTATTTTATTTTATTTTATTTTTTTTGAACAATACTCCATAAACCATCTATCTTTCTCAATTGGTATTCTCATGTAATTATTTATTTATAATTCACACAATTAAAAGAAATATATTTATACTGTACGTTGTTCATAAACTCACAATTTTGATGTCTTATGAAAACTTCAAGAAAAACAAATATAATTGCGCTGAGAAGCGCTCTCCAACCCAGTAAGGAAGAGATGTTGTAAAGTTATGTTATGCTATGTTATTCATGTAATGTAAACATTTTGACTTGATCAAATTACATAACGATAAAAATAAGAATAAAATACAATTAAAAAATAAAATAAAATTAAAAAAATTAATCATTATAATTATCAATTAAAACATTTTCACGGACGGGAGCTGAGCAAGGAGGAGCTCTGAGGCGGCGACCATGGCGGTCCAGAAACCCTAGCCTGGGACCAGCAATCTCTGTGACCTGACGCGCTTGCAGACCCGGGATTCAACACTTGGGGCCCTCCTGGGAACAGATGATGGGGCCACTGCCCTTGGGCAGGGCCAACTGTCAGGTTTAGCGCTCGGGGCTCGCAGCGACGGTCGCGGTGTGAACTCCTGTCACCTGGGGCTCCCCTCCATTAGTCTTTGTTTTATCTTGGGTGGTCGCCATCCTACGGTTAACTGCCTACCCGTAACGCTCACCATCACCCGCCTTCAGCTTCCTTCGCAACCGCCGGGTTCGAACACGGGCCCTCTCATGCATCATCCGACTGACACGATGAATGAAGAGGAACTGTTAGACTATGGGGAGGACCCCATGCCTAACCAAGAAATATGGGCTCATGCCTCCAGACCGCTGATGCTGCCGCGTAGTGTTGCTTTGGGAGGAACGGCTGGCACCTCCACTCGTCCTGAGCATCTGTCGACCACCGGGAAAGACAAGGACCCGATACTTACGCCCTTGGACGGCGGCCTCGAATGCCCACCTCTCTCGCCGGCGACGCTCCAACTGTTGGGAACAAATTTGCTGGCATCGCCTTCCCTGGATGCCCCCCTCCATCAGCCTTTTCATTCTCCCATTCCCTCCCCCCTGATTCCCCCTCCCCCTGATAGCTCCCATTCCCTTTCGGTATCGTTTATGCCGCTGAACAAGCGATTGCCTCCGACTCCTGGGCCAAATCCGCTGGGTATTGGCACCTCGGCTCCCCGATCCCCAATCCGCTCTGGTTGTTTTACCACGCCCACCCCAGCTCAGTCTATTCACTCCGCATAGCAAAACACCTCGGACCCATGCCGTAAGTTACTTCGGGAGACTTTAGCTGGCAAACGCTCGGAGAAGTTTGCCAAAGGGAGGTGCCTCAAAGCCAACAATTCAGGATTCAAGATAAACCTGGGACCGGAAGCTCCACTTCCGGATATTATGGATGCTGCGAGAAAGGTACTGGTTGGAAGAGTTCGTGGCAGGAACTACTCGGCGGAGCGGCTAAAAATGTGGGTGGAAGAGATATGGGGTCCGTTGCTCAAAGAACTTCCGGAGGTGATGGTCCTATCAAAAGGCTGGTTCGCACTTCATTTCTGTCACCAGCAATTTGCGGAATGGATATTGGGTAAATACTGGCATATCAAGCTTATGCCTGTGCTACTGAAAAGATGGGACCCTCTATTTGATCCTGATCGGGAACATCTGGGTGCTGGCCCTGTATGGGTTTGTTTACCAGGGCTGCCATGGCAATTTTGGAGCCCCTATGTTTTCAAAAGAATTGGTGACACTCTGGGTACTTATCTGGAACACGACTGCTCATATGAAAATACTGGTAAGCGCTCCATGGCACGTATATTGGTTCATATGGATACAAGGCCGGGTCTGGAGGAGGTCATAGAAATTTACCATAATCATGTCACCAGAAAACAGATCCTGGATTATGAAGGGGTTCCCTTCCGATGCCATAGATGCCATAAGACTGGTCATCTCTACAAGGACTGCCCCTTGATCTCTGGCGGGGGTAAGGAGAGCTCTCATGGGCCAAGGGGCCATCCCCCGGCAAAACCAAGGGCAGCAGCCAACTCAAAGGAGGATGAACCGGTACAAGGGGACCGGCATACTAAGGGACCAGGGGACGGTGGGAAAAAGAGATCTTCCAGGAAGGTTGCGGTGCCTTCTACTGAACCCCCACGCACCAAGTCCAAGACAGCAGAAGCAGCAGCGAAGACGATGGAGCCGGCATCATCCCATTCAGGTGCAATTTCCTCTCCTCTTTATCATCCTTCCTGTTTGAATGATTTGCATTCCAATTTGCACTCTGTCCACAGAACCACCCTCTCTGAAAGTGTCTCTTTACCCTCTATCCATTGCCCCATTGAACCCCCATTACGCACTTTCTCCACTACTCCCCCTTCCTTTATCCCGGAGAGCGTCGAGCCGGCATCCCCGACCTCCTGTTTGGCCCCCGGAGGGCATCACTACCTCTTACGCTCCAGAACCATTCCTAAAATTATGGGACTGGGCACCTCCCCAGGACGGCATCGCAAACATAAGAGAGGCAGGCCTACCAAAATCTCATCTGCGAAACTATCTGCGGTGGCAGATGTGGCATCGGGTCGACAGCAAACTATAGAGCGGGCGCTTAGAGCAAATGAGCCCAGGAACAGAGTGTCCCCATGATTTGTCTCTCTTTTAACTGTCGGGGTCTTGCCAGCCCCAAAAAACGTCTGGCTCTCAAGAGGCTCATCCTTGAATCAAAATGTGATATATTATTTCTCCAAGAAACCCTCTGTCCCTCCGAATTTGCGACCCGATGTCTCCTCTCCTATCTCCCAGGATGGCAACTACACGGGGTTGACGCCTGTGGTCGATCTGGTGGGATGCTCATCGGCATTAACTCTAAATTGCATAGACCTCTATCGGCTTGGGGAGGTAGGGGGTTCCTCGGCATGGACATCATCCTGGGAGAATTAGGCCTTCCCATCAGAATCCTCAACATATATGGACCCAATCAGAACAGGATTGAATATTGGCAAAAGTTCCTCTCAGCTGGACATATTACTCAGCATACTATTATTGGGGATGATTTTAACTTCTCCTTGGGTGCCGGGGAGTCCTGGGGGCCAACTGCTCAAGGAGATCCCATTGCGGTCCAAATGACCTCACTACTGGAAGGTCATCAGTTGGTGGACATACCTATGAACAAAATACTTCCCACTTGGCACAATCAACGGACTGGGGAGGCAGCACTTGGTAGGAGGCTGGATAGATACATGATGCACGAGGCATTAATACAGAATCTTCCACTATACAGACAGTGGGTTAGCAATGGGGGATTATCTGATCATCACCCCATCCTGCTTCAAATCAGTGGCAACATTCAGAAACCGCGTCCCCCCTACAAATTTTTTGCCGGACATCTACAGGACCCTGCTTACATCAAGATGGCCACGGACTTCTGGACCTCACAGCCACAGTTGAGGGAAGGGAGGAAAGCCTCGGACTTTTGTGACAGGCTTAAGAAGCTCAACAGGATGACCGAACTCTGGGCCAAACAGAAGAGGATTAGGGAGGATCAGCACCTGAAGGACCTGGAAGACAGAATTGGCCTATTAACTGATGAAAGGGGAACTGGCTACCAGACGGATGGAACTAAAGCAGACCTCAGTCATATGTTGGAGGAAAAATCGAAAATTCTTAAGGAACGAGAAGAACTCTGGCGCCTAAAGAGCCGAGCTATATGGCTCTCAGCAGGGGACAACAATACCAAATTCTTTCACAACATAGCCAATGGCAGAAAGGCTGCCAACACCATCTGGCAACTTCCAATGGAGCCTGATGGCTGGGCAACCACCCATCACCAATTGGCCAGGCTGGGGATTGCTCACTTCAATGGACTCTATTCGGCACCAAATACTGTTAACCTTCCAGAGATCATCAGGATCGCGGGCAATTTTCCAAGATTTGTATCTCAGGAGGAGGCAGAGGAACTTTGTCTTCCGGTCAGTGAACAAGAGCTTGAAAGTACTCTTAAGTGGTTTAAAAAGGACAAGAGCCCAGGACCTGACGGATGGCCAGTGGAATTCTACCTGGCATTCTATGAACTGATGAAGGTCGATCTACTTGCAGTAGTGGAGGAAAGCAGAATCTCGGGACATATCCACCCACCCTTGAACCAGACCTTCATAGCCTTGATCCCAAAGTCTGACGAGCCCTCCTCCTTCAATGACTTCCGGCCTATTTCCCTCTGCAACTGTCTTTACAAGATTATAGCCAAAATCATTGCTAATCGCATTAAGCCAATTCTATCCTCTCATATATCCGCTGAGCAATTTGCCTTCCTAAAGAATCGACATATTTATGAGGCCATTGGTACCACTCAAGAAGCCCTGCACTCCATTAAGCACAAGAACCTGAAAGGCATCACTCTGAAAATTGACCTTGCCAAGGCCTTTGACAAAGTTAACTGGTTATATTTGAAGATGGTACTTACTCACTTAGGGTTCCCTCAGAATCTCATTAAATGGATCATGGGCTGTGTTACTTCGGTTTCTTTTGCTATTCTTATCAATGGAGCAGCCTCAGCCCGCTTCCATATTTCCAGGGGGATCAGACAAGGATGCCCGCTATCACCATTACTTTTTCTCATAGTAATGGAAGGGTTAAGCAGGCTCATAGTGGCAGCAAGAAGATCTGGTGATATTAGCGGAATAAAAATCACAGAGCAGTTTACTCTCACCCACCTCTTGTTTGTGGATGACATCTTAATTTTCCTGAATGGCAGCATCAGAGACAGCACTGCCCTCAATGATATACTACTTCTTTTTTGTAAAGCTACGGGAATGGAAATAAATGTACAGAAATCTACCAGTTCCTTGATGAACTGCTCTCAGCAGGAAAGACTTCTGGCTGGCCAATTCTTCCCATACCAGGAAAACCAGATTATTGATGGCCTTAAGTATCTGGGATTCAGATTGAAGCCGGATGGTTATAAAAATTCTCACTGGTTATGGCTCATCAATAAAATTGAACGAAGGATTATGGGTTGGCAGCACCGTTTACTTTCAAAAGCAGGCAGACTTCTTCTGATCAAGACTGTTCTTGAAGCCACCCCTGTTTATTGGATGTCTCTGACCTGGATCCCTAAAGGAATTACGAACAGGATTAGACAAATTTGTTCCCGCTTTCTTTGGAATGGAAACAAAAAAGGAAGGATATTTGCCTGGACCAAATGGACCACTATTGCACTGCCAAAGCAATGGGGGGGCTGGGGATTGAAATCCCTACCGGAGTTTGCACTCGCACTTACAGCCAAACAGGGTTGGGCCCTTACCAAGATGGACAGTCTCTGGGCCAAAGTCATCCATCATAAGTATATTTGGCCTTCTTGCTTCACGGAATGGCTCCGCAGACCTTCCTGGAATCAACAAGGCATATCAGTGGTCTGGCGCGCCACCCTCAGAGCGATGCCCCTCATTCGTGATAATCTTATTTGGAGGGTGGGAGATGGCGCTCAGGTACGAATTGGCCTTGATCCCTGGCCTGGTTCGGGGAATGCGCATATTCTACCTAGAGACCTGATACTTCACCTCAACAATAGAGGATTCAAATTCTTGGCACATATTGGCGACCGTGAACGCTCTACTATATTTTCCCAAGCTTGGATTAACAACAGGCATGGGTTAATCCCGGAGGAATGGACGGAACAATGGAATGGCTACATCCGTGCTCTCATTGAATCTCACATTAAACTACGAGAGGAGGTCGATCAACTTATCTGGGCCCCCGCGAAGTCAGGGACATACTCACCTAAGCTCGGATATATCAGATTAATGGAAGACAGGAAACCTGCAAATTTGCTCGACTGGTGGAGAGGTATATGGTTGCTACAGGCGCAGCCCAGGAATAAACTGCTCCTTTGGAATATTCTGTCAAACAAACTTCCTACTGGTGATTCACTCAAAAAGCGATCCATTGCAGGACCCTCATGGTGCACATTATGTCAGTCAAATGAGGAAACATCGAACCATGTTTTCCTACACTGCGAGACTACAAAAGGTATCTGGCATCAGGTCACACAGAGCCTCAACATCAGAATGGTTTGGCTTGGTGAGGATACCATTTCTGCCTGGGCAAACTGGAAGGCTGCATATGCCTCTGAAAAGGCACTAAATCTCCCAGCGGTGATATCTGGCTTCATCTGGCAGAGTAGAAATGGCTGTATCTTTGAGAATCGTAGAGTTGACCACAATTTCATCATAACCTCCATCTGTGCTGCATATAATGAACTGCCTTTTGTAAGCTCGCCCATCCGTAATAGAATCATCCAGCCTGAAGTCATCAACAAGAATATGCCTTGGGCATACTTTGACGGAGCTGCGCCACCACATGGATGCGGTGGAGGGATTGTCTTACATATTACTGAGACACATTATTTTCATTTGAGATTGGGTCTGGGACCGGGATCAAATAACTATGCGGAACTTATCACCCTGAGACACTTGCTTTATTTTGCCCTTTCCAAGAATTGCAGACAAATTCAAATATTTGGGGACTCGAAAAATGTGATTGATTGGATAAACAATAAAACTATCTGTCATGCATATTCATTGGAACATATCTTGGAAGAAATTGTTTTTCTAAAAACACATTTTGACCAGATCACTGTTTCTCACATTTACAGGGAAAGAAATGCGTCTGCTGACCAGCTTTCGAAAGAGGCGGCGGATCGTCCTTTAGGTGACTGGCAGATTGACAAACACTCAGCAGAGGGAGCACACCGGTACTATCATCGCCCCTACATGGACGGCCAAGAGATAGGGGGTCCTCCCCTAGTCTAGTTCCCTATCATATTGGGAGCTATTTTTTGTATATCAGTATTTCTATTTGATCGGTTACTAGATGGATGGACATATTGATGTATATATCATATGGACTTGGACACTTGATATTTTTTGTATATTGGGGACTATTTACAGGGAATCATCACCTCATGATATTTCCTAGATACCTTTTTGGATATATATATCCAGGATACTACATTGTAACGTGGCTCTCGCCACCATACAGCATATGCGGAGGCATTTACAACATGTAATTACTATTAACATCTTTTTAATAGAAATTACGAACTCTATTTTCCACCGGAAAAATTAAAACATTTTCACGACTTGAAATTGCATAAAAATAAAATAAATAATTATCAATTATCAATTATTAATAATTAAACCAGCCTAGATCCATTTTAATTCCAGATCTACCAAGTGTCTAGAGGGATAAAATCTCTTGAGGTGCAAATCTCTTTTAGAGTGAAAAGAGTTTTGATCCCTCTCGACACTTAGTAGATCCAAAATTAAGATGGATCTAGGTTGGTATATAAAAGTATTAAATATATTTAATTTTAAATTCAATTAGTTAGATGTTACAATGGTCTTCCCATCTTTGTCCCAAGGCAACAACTTCTTGTAACTTGCTTTAAGAAAGACCTAACAAGTTCCTTTTTTATTAAATAGGACTTTATTCCTCTTCTTCCACGAGAATAGCAAATTTTGTACACAAATGAATTGCTATGGAGCCTAAAACTCACACTCTAGGAAAGCTCATATCCTAGGAGAGCCATATGTACATATTTTCCTTAATTTAATTATCAAATGCAACATTTTATTAAAAAGATTTCTGTAAACAACGATGTACATTAGACTCTATATACATGTTTTGTGTTTTCCAATATACAATGTTTGTAATAAAATAATTTTGATATTTCTTGTTTGTGATTTGATTTTTTAAACTTAAAATTAAAGAAGTTAGGTTGTTTTTTAATTTAATTTTATTTTAAATTGGTAATTTATTGGAGTAATCTAGGTAAAGTTTATGATCAATTTTTTTGGTTACCATTATAACACCAAGAGTATATTCAATAGCTCGCAATGACTTGGCAAATGTTGAGACGTCCTAAATTCACTAATGTAAATTCTATTCCAAGGATCACCTACTTTTCGAGCTTTAGGTTTTTAATATTTTTTTATTTACCATGATAAAAGTCACTCGTTGGAGTAAGACCCAAGATCAAACCTAGTAGATGCCATTATAATCCCAAGATTTATATCCAATTAAAAATTTATAACTTAGTAAAAGCTGAGACTCCATAAAGATGAGAGCCTAGTTGTAAGCTAAGATTCCATAAAGATGCGAGCCTAGTTGTTTAACCTTGTAACAATGAATCAAGATGCCCCATAAAATTTTGAAATCAAGTGGGAGGAAATAACTTAAATTTTTAATCTTTAAGCCTATTAAAACAAATCCGTAGTGGAACATTGTGTTGCATATACACTTTTGAACCTTACCTTAAAGCAATAGTGGTTAAAAAAAGAGTTTTGTTTAATTAATGAAGAACTTTAATGGAAAAACAAGACTACAAAATTTCATAGATACTTTTCCTAAACCTGATTTTTGAGTATTCAAACAATTTTTTATTTTTATTTTTATTTTAACATCCATTTTTTATTTTAACATCCACGAAACTAAACTATTTTAATATAATTCTTCATGAACATAATCCCCTCTCCACTAGCCCAAATACCCAAATACTACATTGTTCACGAAAGCAAATAGTATAAGGTGAAAATACCTAAAGTGATGCTTTGTCAAGTGAAGAACATTGTGTTTAATACACATACTTAAAGTGAGTGGATTGTCAAGACAACTTCTTTGCATGCTATCTCGCTCCGAAGAAGTGGAGAAAAACCCTTTCGAAGGGTTTTAGGACATTCAGCGATTGTGCTTATTTTGAACAGGAAATTGGCAGAGCGCTAGAATATTTAAAAGCTGGACAACATACACCCTAGTTTCTGGTAACAGGAAATTGGCAGAGCGCTAGAATATTTAAAAGCTGGACAATTTACACCCTAGTTTCTGGCTGACCAGCAGAGCAGAAACAAAAACAACCGTGAAAGCTCATCCGACATCCAAGTCGGCGAGCTTGTACCCTACTTTGTGGCTGAACAGCAGAGTAGAAACAAAAAGAGTCGTGAAAGCTCACCTGAGATCCAAGCCAGCGAGCTTGTTTGGGCGCCAAATATCATTTCTTGCTTGAGAGCCAAATATCATTTCTGATAACACGGAGATACTTGTGCTAAGTGGTCCATTAGAGGAGTTACAGTATGGAACGTGAGGCAGGGTTGCTGTGTGAAGAAACTGATGTAGTTTACTGTAACGGTGCCACAAGTTACAGTTAATTATAAGAAAATAAATCAATATTCCATTTAGTGGGACTAGGCGCTGCATATCCAAACCTAAAATTCTCTCAGAGAAAAACCCTTCCGGGGGGGTTAGGACAGTCAGCTCTTGTCCTTCCGTGGGTTGGGAAATCCGCAGATCGTTGATAATTGTTGAAAGCGAACACGATCGACACCTAATTTTCTGGCCGAACAGCGGAGAAGAAATAGTAAAAATGGTGAAAGCTTATTTGAGATACGAGCCAGCGAACGTTTTTGGCGTTGTGACCTCTCACGAGTCAAATATCAGTTTCGACAACACTGGGAAACTTGTATTAAGTGGCGCGTTGGAAGAGTTGGCAGTATGGAACGTGAAGCAGGGTATTTGTGTGAAGAAGCTCGTGCAGTCTACGGCAAGTGGGCCGCAATCTGCAGTTACCTCCATTGCTTGCATGCCCTCTTCCATTTCCATGGTATTTCTTTTCTGTTTCCTTCCCAAACTATGTTTTTTGGATTTCATAATTTCTCATTTTTATCGTACAGCTGTATTCTTCGAGGTATACACTAAGAATGAAGGCAGTTTCATCTTTTCACTTGACTCTTCCTTTACTGTTCCATATAGTTATTGCCACATTTTAAGACACGTTGAAATGATCCCTAATTTAGAATGCGAGTTAGAAGACAGTCATTCAAAGTGATCATTGGATAATCTATGCACTTGAACCAGACGTTTGAGTATGAAGAGGTCGTTTTCACTATTTTTTGCGTGAGCCCGTGTATAGTGGATAGCTCAAGAGAGTGCAAGCAAAATTGTCTTTAAAATCGGCAGACATGGCACTTCAAATCAATCCCTAATTTAGAAGCAGAGCGAGAAAAGAGTCATTCATATTGTAATCATGAAAAAATTATGTGCTGGTACACCAGGGCTTCAAGTTTTCTTGCTTGGCTCTTTGCTGGAGCCCATAGACAGTTAATACTAGGCATTTTAGTAGAGCTCCAGCAATGGTGTTTTTAAAATGGTCAGACTTTTTTGTAGATCTTATAAACAGAGGAGCAAAGTGACATCCGTACCTTGTGCTTTTCCTTGTGAGTTTTTCCCGAGAATGGAAAGAGAAAAATGAACTGCTTTGACTGTGAACAAGTGGCTGATAAAAAAGAACTCCAGGGGAGGTCTTCTTTATGAGGGATGACATACTTAAATCATCAATGAACCTATATCTAAAACTAAAATCGTTCATATTCAGCATCGTCTTTTTCCAAGCCAATCTTTAAAATTTCAGCTTTTAGTTGACATAACAGACCTTATGGTTGTTACGAGGAAATAAAGGGGGTTCAAGAAGTGGAAACCCCTGTGGAACGTTAAGGGAAAGTCCAAAGCTTTGGCTAGAATAACTGGAAATTAAAGCTTTATAACTAAAGATGAGAGTGTGGCAACAACCATTTCTACCAAGATAAGCCACATTCAAATTTCAAACCCCATAAATGAAATAATAAATAATGGATTTGAAATGGTTTTTTTAACCTAGCCATATTTATGGTAATGAATCTTAGTGAATTCAATATTATGGATCAGGACACCAATGACTATTATTTTTTAAGGGTTGCGAGGAATTAATGTACATTATAAACTCAAATAAATACCTTATTTGATTGAATATAAAGCCATACTAATTTTGAATATGATGTAAAATAAACCATAGAATATATGTAAAGTGAAGGATTCACAAACAATGAACAAATACACTCGGGACAATGGATAGTAAATATCCTTAAATACATGAAATAGGTGTCATAGCCTCCAACCATATATCTAAGTGATATCAATTTGCGATTATGGTAGTCCTTAAAGGAGTTTGACTTGTGGTATCGCAAGATGTGGCAGATAACCATAAAAAGATACTATTTTGGGTCCCATCAACGAAGATAATGGATGTGGTGAATTTGGATTCACTTAGACATTGTTAAATGAATATTTTTATCCTTAGATGTGACTTTTATTGATCATGGCTATTCTAAGTGTGCCTTCATCAAGCCTTCCTGCATATAAAAATGAATTCTACGACTTAGAGTCCAAGTTGCATGACAATGGGGCACGAGACACATAGGATGTATAGATATGAATATCTTACATGGGAGATATCAACCTTGGGAATAGGGTTCAAGGGACATGATCATTGATATGCGTGTGTGTATACACACAAAAATTACAAATACAAAATGAAATATAGACATATAGATCTCTCCTTGTTTTTAAAAATAAGAACCTTAACAACCTATTGATACAACTAGTTACTACATCAATGATGATCAAACACACAAGAAATTAGAATATTCAATACACCTAAAATAGAAGTTTAGAAGTTAGAATTATAAATTGTAGTTTTCTGGTTGAGTCATTTGATGTCATCAAAATCAAAATGAATTCCATAGATATTGCATCCTTGATACTGTATGTTGGAATGCCAATGGCAAATACAAAATAGGATAGATACTAGAGCCATAGATGGAAGAATCTCATAGCTGAAAGTGAAAAGATAAAGTTGAAATGAAGAGAAAATTGGTTTTTGATTTTTAATACCTGCACAACAATAGGTACTTAGAGCTTCTTCTCTTTTGTTGAAAGTGAAAAAGATGAATTAAAACTCTATTCTAACCTAGTCGTGGTTTCCTTTTTGGCGCATTGATGTTGAACATATTGAGACATGTTTTTGACATTTGTCTGGTTTTAGGACACGTGTGAAACATGTCCTATCTTGTCATGTGCTCGACATGTACGACGCGGGACACGGGGGGCTCTAGGACTTGTTTCTTGGTTTACAGTCTATGTTTGTCGACCCCTTTGGTCTTAAATGTGATTTATGTTTCTAGCCAACTGAAATCGAGACATTTTTCTAGGCTCTCGAGATATTGATAGAGCCCTCTCTTGTTTGAGACTCTTGGCTTTGTATGGCTCTATTTTTAAATGACAAGCTTCAATTTCTAGGTCTCTGACCTTAGAGGTTAGATATGCTTTATAGGAGCCACACGCATACTCCCACCATGTATTGATTTTGATGTACCTAGTAGTTCCGTTGGCCTTTTTATGGTCACTCATTGGACATTAATAAAATGATCTTATCTCATCTTATATATCCCCATATATCATTGTTTGTGTTTTTGAAGGAATTGTGGGCCTTTCATTTACAGTGAACTTACAATAGTGCAAACTAGAAGAGTAAGGGAAGTTGGAATTCTAGGTAGCTTGGAAGGTATTTTCGAGAAGGATACCCACCAAAAGTTGTTGGTTGGGCAATTTACCCAAAAAGTGGGGTTTTGGACCCAAGATGTATGTTTAGGACCTAAAAGAAAAGAATTATTTATTCTTAAGGGTTGATAAGTGAAACCCCTAAGTCTAGAGGTTTCCCAAGTAACCCTAAGGGAAAAGGATAAATAGAGGAGAGCTAAGGAGAGGCTCATTGTGACTCAAGTAAGATGGACTTCACTTGAGGAGAGCATTTGACCTAAAGTAGCCGAAGAGCCTAAGAAAGCCTCAACTATTCTAGACAAAGCCGTGTAGAAGCATTATGAGGAAGCTGAGCTAGGAAGAGGAGTCTGCATGTGGATGCTGAGTTAAACTGCTAGAAGGGGACACATTATAAGTTTGATCAGGAAGGTTTGTTGGAACTGCAGCTAGAAAGGAAACAACCCTAGACTAGGTCGTAGTAAGGAGGAGCCTACGCTAGTCTAACAGGGTTGTCATATCATTCCAAGTTCTGGAAATAGGCCCAACGGACAAGGCCAAGGGTCTGGATAGGTTAGAGATGTCTGGCTGTGAAGGAAAAGGGACCCTTGAACTTGATCCACAGTCAAAACAGAGGGCCTGAGATCTGTTGTAGTAAGCCGCTGTGGTTAGGGTTATGTTGCAGGCAGTATGTGGCTGTATGGAGCTTGTTGAGGTTTGTGTAGGCTTATGAAGGTAGACCTAAGAACGTAGAGGCTAGGCCGAGGGCCTTAGTCATCAAGGGAAAACTTGAAAAGGGTCTCCTGTGAGAGACCAAGTCTCCTACAACCAATGGAAAAGTGTTGTAGGTAGAATTTATCGAGTTGACTGTGAGGTGAGGGTTGAAGTGTGGAGCTGTTGGGTCAGGGAAGACCTAATAGAGCAAGGGTTTGAAGTCTGCTAAAAAAAAGCGAATTTGGACAACAAAGAGAAAAGACTATATGTACAGTGACTTGAAGGACTAAGCCACTGTGAAAGGCTGAGCGTATTTTCTTGAGGTTTGTTCACAAATGGAATTGTGAACAAAGTGACCAAAAAGGGTTGATATGCATTGATCTTAATGGATCAAGATCTCTGTGAGTAGTTGATGTTTAAGGTTTGATGTACAGTGCATTTGAAGGAGCAAAAACACTGTTAGCAGCTGGTGGATAGAGGGTTATTTCTCTGTGATCAAGGAGGCAAAAGACCTGCCAAGTTTCAAGGCAAATATGAACTGAAAGGGCCAAAGGAGGTTGGATTCTCCAACAAGTAAGTTAAGTTTTGTTCTTGTCTATTTTTCTAGGTAGATTGCAAATATGAAGTAGCAGATTAGAAGCCCTAGTTTGTATACTAGTTGTAGGAAGGAGGTTGGTTTCTCCAACAAGTAAGTTAAGTTTTGTTCTTGTCTATTTTTCTAGGTAGATTGCAGATCTGAAGTAGCAGATTAGAAGCCCTAGTTTGTATACTATGTATACTAGTTGTACTAGTGATCAAGGGCCATGATCCTTAGTACGAGAGCCCCATGATTCTTTTATTGATGGATTAATAAAATAATCGAGCTTTGGGCTCAAATCTCTGTGTACTAAATTGATTTCATTGTTGAAGATTTCCGTTATGCAAAGTGATAGTAAGTTGTGGGGGTTTCTAATGTGTTTGTATGTGTGATTAACCTCAGACCAGATATAGGGCCTAAGATAAAAATCAACATGGTATTAGAGTAGTGGATTAGAGTGTGCGCAAGAAGTAGAGTGAGTCAGTGGAGGTTGTGTGGACTCAGAGGGAGTCTAGCTTCAAGGTGAGACTGCGAAGGATTGTTAGTTTACCTATGGAAGTTTGAATCTTTAGGTTCTAATGAAACATAAAAGTTTTCAGGCCATGCAAGGACAGTCGCTATGTAAGGAAAGTCGTAGATCCTGCGAGGACAATCATTGATCACACTGGAAAAGTCATGTTGCATGCGAGGACAATCATGCACCATGCAAGATAAAACTATGCCTAGTAAAAAGAAGTCGTGGCACATATGAGGACGAATATAGCTATGCAAGGAAAATCATGACTCATGCAAGGACAGATACGGCTACGCAAGGAAAGTCATGACTCATGCGAGGATGGTCTTGGGCATGCAAGGAAATTCATGGAGCTGGAAGCATGAAGAAAATACCTTCCTCACAAAGAGGGAGTGTTGGAATTTTGGGTAGCTCAGAAGGTATTTCTGAGAAGGGATACCCACCAAAAGTTGTTGGTTGGGCAATCTACCCAAAGTGGGGTTTTGGATACAAGATGTGGGTTTATGACCTAAAAGAAAACAAATATTTATTTGTAAGTGTTGAGAAGTGAAAACCCTAAGTCTAGTGGTTTCATAAGTAACCCTAAGGGAAAAGGATAAATACAGGAGAGCCAAGGAGAGGCTCATTGTGTCTCAAGTGAGATGGACTTCACTTGAGGAGAGCATCTGCCCTAAAGGAACCATAGAGCCTAAGAAAGCCTCAGCTATTCTAGGAAAGGTTGAGTAGAAGCATTTTGAGGAAGTCGAGCTAGGAAGAGGAGTATGCCTGTGGATGCCGAGTTAGATTGTTGGAAGAGGACACATTATAAGTCTGATTAGGAGAGTCAATTGGAACTACAACTAGAAAGGGAACAACCCTAGACTAGGTCACAATAAGGAGGAGCCTACTCTATTCTGCTAGGGCTATCATATCAGTCCAAGTCTTGGAAATAGGCCCAATAGACAAGGCCGAGGGTTTAGATAGGTTAGAGATGTCTTGCTGTGAAGGAAAAGGGACCCTTGAACCCGATCCACAGTCAAAACAGAAGGCCTAAAATCTGTTGTAGTAGGCCGTAGGCAGTATGTGGCTGTATGGAGCTTGTTGAGGTTGTGTAGGCTTATGAGGGCAGACCTAAGTACGCATAAGGCAGGCCGAGGGCCTTAATCATCAAGGGAAGACTTGAAAAGGGTCTCCTATGAGAGATCAAGTACCCTACAACCAATGGAAAAATGTTGTAGGTAGAATTTGCTGAGTTGACTGTGAGGTGAGGGCTAAAGTGTGGAGATGTTGGGTCAAGGAAGACCTAATAGCAAGGATTTGAAGTTTGTTTAGAAAAGCAAGTTTGGACAACAAAGAGAAAAGACTATATGTATAATGACTTGAAGGACTAAGCCATTGTGAGAGGTTGAGCGTATTTTCCTAAGGTCTGTTCACAAATGGAATTGTGATTAGAGTGACCAAAAAGGGCAGATATGTAGTGATTTTAATGGATCAAGATCTTTGTGAGTAGTTGATGTTTAAGAGTTGATGTACAATGCATTTGAAGTAGCAAGAACACTGTTAGTAGCTAGTGGACAGAGGGCTATTTCTCTGTGATCAAGGAGGCAAAGGACCTGCGAGGTGTCAAGGCAAATATGGACTGAAAGGGCTGAAAGAGGTGGGCTTCTCTAACAAGTTAAGTTTTGTTCTTTTTTTCGCAGATTGTAGATCTGAAGTAACGTATTGCAAGCCCTAGTTTGTATACTATGTATATTAGCTGTACTAGTGATTGAGGGCCATGATCCATGGTACGTGAGCCCCATGATTCTTTATATGGATGGATCAATAAAATAATCGAGCTTTGGGCTCAAATCTCTATGTACTAAATTGATTTCACTGCTGAAGATTTCCGTTGTGCAAAGTGCTAGTAAGTTGGGCGTTTCTAGTGTGTCTTTGTTTGTGTGATTAACCTTAGACTTGATCTAGGTCCTAAGTAGAAATCAACAAGGGAACATACATCAATACATAAGGAATGCGGAGAAGCATCAAAAGTAGGTTTTTAAGCATGGGACCACTACAAATAATGTGGAAGAGTGGTGTTATCACACAATTTAGGATGTGCAGGAATGTAAGTTAGTTTTATGGGCACCAAGTTAGTTATAGGATAGAAAAAAATCTTTATTTAAAGTCAATGATGGGAAGAATATCAACACATGTTAGGTGTAAATCCTCTAGGGGACTCCAGAGCTTTTCTTGATAACTTTAGGTAGTTTGGGATCTTTGATGAGCTAAAAAGTGTGGAAGAATCTATGGCTAAAAATTGTTTGTTCTAAGCATTCGATTCATAAGTATTTTAAGACCTAGGATGGGCTACTTAGGGGTAAGCTAAGTAAGTGAGTGTGCTAGATGTGTTTAAGTAATCAAATTAATCAAATTCAAGGATTTCAAAACCAATTCAATGGATAAGGACTTACCTTAAGTTATATAACCCATGGAATCCTATATGACACCTAATCTCTTCTAGATGGGCTCATATGGGATAAAGTGGTTGAGGCACCTTGCATAACATGACCATCATATGAAAATCTTCCACACAAGTTTAGGGGTCTATGACACATTGGATCTTTCAATGCACGTGAGACCTTTTTATTTGTAGACTTTTGAAAACCATTTACTTAGTCATATTGATGAGCAATCTCATAAAAGGCATCTCCATAGTGCAAGCAAATCCTTGTATTAATGTAGGAACTAATGAAACCACATGCCTTGATCAACATATTGTTGATTTTTCATGATGTTCTAATCTGATAATTACTTCCATTGATTTCTTCATTAGTTCATCTTATGTCACGTACATCATTAAGCAATTATACATAGAAAATCTCAATAGTAAAATAATAATGACAGTAGGATCATGAAGAGACAGTCAAACACAAGAGACACAAAATTTTACCCTGGGAAAACCCTAACTAGGGAAAAACCCAACAAACTTTTGTTAGAGAAATTGTCCAGTTCAACAAGAGATAGAATTTGATTTTTCTAGTCAAACTAGGTCAAACTGACCACAATATCCAATGAGTCAAACCTATTCAAACATACCACATTTTCGGCCTTTTTGTTGCTGCTTCAAAAATTCGGTCAACTTTGGTCAATATGACCAAATTTCGACCTCTTGCAATTGCCTCAGAAACCCTAGTCAACTGCAGGTAAACTACCCAAAAAGTTTTGGTCAGTGTTGCTTAGAAAATTGGTCAAACAGATAAAAAAGAGGCTTAGTGAACACAGGTTAAATTTCGTTCATCTTGACTCTTGCTCTCCTTCGCACATGTGAACAAAAATCAAATGATCTTATGGGTGATTCAAATTGCTCCAAGTGATGAGGTCGAATGTCAATATGTAGTGATTGAAGGGTTGCCCAAGTGATGTGTCTTTTGACTAGGTTGACTTATACCTTTGGAGCCTACATAAAAATTTAAATTTAAAATTAAATTTAATTTTCCCTCCAATTAATTTTCTTTTCAATCCAAATTAAATTTTTTATTCTCTTTTAATTTTGTGAGCTATTATGATTGAAGAATAGCGACCACAACCAATTCAACACTCCCTCTTAGCTAGGGAGGTGTTCACCTTGGCTTCTTTAGATGTTCTTTTGTTGAAAAATTTCTCCCTCCCAAGAAAGGTTGAATGAGCTAGCTATGTTGATGTATCCATCCATTTCATGTTCTATTCTAGAACCACGTGGAAAGCATCCTGCATGAACACCATGCAAAGGGATCTAGTTGCCTACTAGTCAACTCTCCTTTGCAAATGGATCTAGTGACCCACTGGCCAAATTCCTTTTGGCCTTTTGGGGTTAAGACTAGTCTTGGGTCACAAATTATCCAAGTCATCACCTGAACCTGGTCAATACCTGTGACCTAAGGTGAAACCCTAGGCAATTATCATTCTTATATGCCAATTGAATGATAATGCACTTTCCCGATGCTAAAGGCACTCACTCTACTCACTAGTCAAGTACCTCTTGGCAATCTAGGGGAGCACTTTGGGTTTTGATGCTCTCTGGATCATTTCGGCACTCACTCCAACCACTAGCTAAGCACCTCTTGGCAATATGGAGCACTCTGGGCCTTGATGATCTCGGGACCATTCTCCCTAACCACATTACATGGCAACTTGGTCAATACATTTGACCTAAGAATAATGCCCGTCCTTTGATGCTACAACATCAACACTCCCTCTAACTGAGGGAAGCATTCTCAACTATGTTAAGCTTGTCCCTGAAGTATACAAACTTCACCCTGAGACAGAGGTTTTGTGAGAATGTCAACATCCTGCCTGTAGAAATGCATTGGAGCCTCACTGCTCCCTTCTGTACCATGTCTCGGATATAGTGGTACTTGATCTCAATGTGTTTTGACTTGTCATCACAGTTGTTCCTTGCACTTGTTTAAACAATCCTGCGAGTAGCTTCCGAAGCCACACTGCTTCACAACTCGCTAGACTAGCTGCAATATACTCGGCCTCTACAATGTTGAGTGCGACAGATGTCCGCTTCTTGCTCATCCTGATTTGCACTCTTTGCCCGATTTGTATATTCCTGCAACTGTACTTCACCATTTGAGACATATCTCAATCCATAACTTTCTGTCCCATGCGGATATCTCAACACATGCTTGAGCCATGTGCCTTAGCTCAATCATAAATTGCCCTGCTTTATTCACTGGTCACTATGGCTGCTTTTCGGTCACCCTGATTGGGTGTTCCCTTTGAAACAGATCCTTCTCTAGAAACCTTGGCTACTCCCTCTGCCATTGTTGCTTCCCAGATTGGTAACCGTGGGAATGGCCATGGACTTGCTATCCATCATCCCAAGTCTCTAAAGAATCGTAACAATATATTTTCTTTTGACCAAGGAAGATCTCACCTGGCTTTTGCTATACTTCTAGTCCAAGAAGTAATGTATACAACCAAGATCTTTCGTCTCGAACTCAAGTTCGACTCCCTCTGACACTGAAGCAGGCCATGGATATTGAGAAATCTAGTGGTAGCTAGAGTAGAGGATTTCTCTTAACTTGATCACTACTTGTGATATATATTTACTTTACTTGATTAACTTCTTCTTTCACTTTATTATTATTATTGTTCTTTATCATCAAACAACTACCAAACAATAAAATGAATGAGACAATAGGACACAAGATGTAGTCGATCAACTAGGGCCAAAACCTCTCCAACTGAGAGGAAAACCCATAAGAATTCTTCTCTTCTTATATCACTTAAGTTGACGAATTCCAAGACCTATGACCCTTGACCAAGACCCTCCAAGACCAAGTCAAACCATGCTTTTGGCAACTTTTACAATTTTGACTTACGCAACAGATTCTTCCGGGACTTTGACTTGCCTAGCAAATTCTTCTGCAACTTCGACCTACCCAACAAATTCTTCAGCAACTTCGATCTGCTCAACAAATTCTTCTGCAACTTCAACCTGCCCAGCAAATTATTCTGCCCAACAAATGTAGAAACCCTAATAGGAGAGAGAGAGAGAGAGGCCCAAAAACTTCGATCTAGTTCTTCTCCTTTTTTATCCTTTTCCATCTTCTATCTTGAGAAGATCGAACTTGCTTGAGTGAGTCTCTAAATGAGGTCGAGTTCCTTCTTATTTATAGGCTTGTGAGTGGTACAAATTGTTGTCTTTAGTCCGACTTGACTCTTCATGTAGGCTGCTTTGATCTTTGCACCATGACGAGGTCTTGGAGGGTCTTTTGACTCTATTTTGACTCAAATAAATTTTCTTTACAGTATGTAACATGCCCAAACGGGTCTTCAATACATGACAATGACTCAATTGACTTTATGACAAACCTAGAAGCACTCAATGGGTGATTGAGCTATAAATAAATTTCCCTTTAGCATGAAACCCATGCCCCAAGAATATTAATAATAAATTTATTTTTCTCTTTTCATTATATACATAAAATCATGATTAGATATGTCATTATGAAGACCGAACCTAGTTACATATTTCAAGGCTCCCTCTTAACTAGGGAGGTATTCATAATCCATACAAGGTACTTGGACATTCTCAATCTGAAGAATTCTCATAAGAAGAGTCAGATTGGTAACTCATCTGTTTAACATCATATCATCCAACATTGTCACATAGCAAGGTCTTGACTAACAACTCTATCTCTCCACGAGATCAAAGCATAATGCTGGCGAGATAGATGATTTATAGACACCTTCATCATTGTCTCTCAAGGAACATACCCCACCCGAGTGTTCATAGCGTATGTCCTTCCAGGACTATTCTTATCTTGGATTCCCAGTCCTCAAATAATATTGGTCTTCTACGACTACTCTTATCTTGGATGCCCTACCACATCCTCAAAGTGTATCAGATGCCAAATGCTTACATAATCCTCCATTCTTTCTTCCAAAGTGAAGACAAGAATGATGTGTCTATCTCTCCCTCTCAATTAGGGAGGATATACCCATTCCTATGAAGGAATGTACCCATTCCCATAAAAGGAATGTACCCAAGCTCCCTCTCAACTAGGGACTTGTCCAAGCTCCCTCTTAGCTAGGGACTTGCTTCCAAGTTTCTTCTTAATTAGAAACTTGCTTCCAGGCTCCCTCTTACCTAGGGACCTGTTTCCAGCAACAATTATCTCTTCTTAGGTGGAGATCATGGGACCTTCAACTGCTTGTATAGCTCCTCCATTCGATGTCATGAATTTCATCTTCATCTTTATGGAGCCTTCATCTTTTGGGACTTCTTCGTAGGGCATTGACCATCCATCACTTTCCTTCACGAGTCATGTCAGTTAGGTCATCCTTCTCTTCATTGGAAAGTGATCTTTTGATCCACATCTGGCTCTTCTTCATACAGCTACCTCTTCTACGTCATGTTTCCTTTGGGATCTTCCATCCAACCACATGAGTGCTTAGTTGTAGGTGAAATCCACAACTCCCTTTTGGTAGCCCTGTACTAGCCTATCCAGGTATTGTTCAAAATCAAAAGAACATTGCATCAAAAATTACCTTTTATGATGGCCCTTCATCACGACATGTGCTTTTTGCAACATCAACATCCTGCATATGTATTGACACATCTCCAAGATATTCAATTGTTAAGGGTCTTCTTTCTTTCTGGACTTTCCTAAGGTCTTCATATCTTTCCCATGGAGATATCATGGCCAATTCTTCTAGTCATCGGATGTTGATTGCCTTTTCTAGGTGACCATAGTTGCATCTTTCACAATCTCTTCTTTTCTTTATTCACATATTGCTTCCCAGGAACTTCCAATCATAGTTCCTTCATCTTTGTCAACCACCTCATATTTCATATGAGGACATATTATGTTGATTTCATCTAGTCAATATGTGAACCATGCCTTCAATGCATCTTTCCAACAAAAGAGAACCCTTTCTTTTGATCATACTCATGAGGTAGAGTATCGATCCCAGTTATCTGCAACTATATGATGACATGACCTAACTTATCAAACATATGCATACATACCTCTTTTCTTCTTTTGGTCATCTAGACTTCCTTCAGCAGCTTCCTTTCCTTGATTGAGAGTATTTCAACCATCTCGACATGCTGCATTCCTTTGTCATCATACCATCATTCTTCCAAATAGTGAATCCCATCCAAGGTGGTATTCTTAGCGAGACACTTGCTTCTTCCAAGAGATGAACCTTCTAATGAAGATTCCAATGGAGGATCTTGATTATCCTCATCCTGCAAATGCTCCTTTCCAATGATGTATGATGAGTTCTACACTAGATGACTTCCTTCTACTCATAAGTACTACTTATGCTTCCAATGAGGTTACCAAGAGCTACTTCCTTCTAATGATGATTGCCATAGACTTCTACTTCAACTATCTTTCAAGCTTCTGCTGATGATGTCATGAGCTCTTGCTTCATTCGTATGCTCTTATGATGCCATCTCCTAAAATGATGCATCCTATCATGCTTCTAATGCTTCCTACCATGATAGTTATACAAAAACTGAAAAGAACTTAGTGAAGAAGATTCGTTTTAGAGATCTTTCACTTCTTCTCAACATGGGCTTCCTCCCTTCCTCTTTTGTTGTTGTCCTTCTTGAGCTTGGGACAATCTCTCTTGTAGTGCCCATATTCTTGACAACTGTGGCATTGAACCTTCGCCATATTCTTCTTCCTTTTCCGAGACCAAATTTTTCAATCTTTCCTTTTCTCTTCGCCATGGTAGCAAATGCTTGTGTTTGCTCATTTAATACGACAACACTTTTTGCCTTTAGCCTAGTTTCTTCAATTTTTCACATTGACTATGGTTCTTTGAATGGGGTAGCCTCTTTCTTTCCATAGATACTTTATGTAAAGTTGCCCCATTCCTCTTGTAGTTGGTCTCTAATTTTTGACACCCTCATAAAGTATGAGGCTATTCCTTCTTCTTTTGATATCTTCATCTTGTAGAGTTCTTGTCTTAATGATATCACTTCTCCTACAGTACTTACAGAGAACAATTCTACTAGCTTGTCATATATTTCTTTTGATGTCTCCAACTTTGATACATAAGGTATGAGGGGATCCTTGATGGATTCTATGAGAATCCTTTGAGCCCTTACTTCCCCTTTCATATACTTTGCTAGAGCTTGAGCTTCTTCCTTTGGAGGTTTAGTGATTGTACCCTTAACATGTTCAACAACTTCATTCTCTATGAGGATCAAATCTGTCCTCTTCTTCCATGCAAGAAAGTTTGATGACCCAACCAATTTGTTGCTTTCCTTGCAAAATGAAGTCATTTTAATAGATTCATACATATATATAAAGATACTTACTTGTCAAGTGAAGATGCTCCTTGATGTTAATATCTTCAACTTGATGCCTTCTTGATTTTGATGATGATAGAAGATGTCTTCCTTCAAAAGTGATCCTTCAATGAGAGGGAGATCACCTTGATTCCTTCATGATGATGATTACGCTTCTTCCTGCTTCTCTAGAATGTAGAGACTTTTAGATGCTTCAATGTGTAGTTCATTTATGGATGAGCTAGAGTTTTGAGGTCTTCTTAGTTCCTTCCAGTCACGCTTGTCAAACTTACAACTTCAGATTTCGGCCCTTCTTCAAAATTTCAGCTTGTTGTTGCAAGACTGCAATTTCAGTTTCTTTTGCAGAAACCCTAGTTCATATGTGTGACTAGATGATGGATGGATTTGTCTCCTTTCTCGTTCGCTTGAGATAGAATCTTCTTATTATTAACTCGACTTGCAAGGGAGACTTCTTTTGTCCCAAAACTTTGGCTCTCTTGGAGTAGCTTATACTTTAGAATTTTCTGCTGCAAGATGATGCCCTAATCTTTGCACGTGTGGAGGAATATAGCCCAAAAACAGATCTAAGATGCTTCGCTTCTTTTTCTCTCTTGATCGAACTTCTTGATGCTTCTTAGATGCTTTTCTAGTGCTTTGGCCCTTGAGTGCCCTTCTTTAAGCTTCCTTTCCTTGTCTTGTCACCTTAGCTCTGATACCATGTTGAGAAATCTAGGGGCAACTAGAGTAGAGGATTTCTCTTAACTTGATAACTGCTTGTGATATATTTTTACTTTACTTGATTAGCTTCTTCTTTCACTTGATTATTATTAGTGTTCTTTATCATCAAACAACTACCAAACAATAAAATCAATGAGACAATAGGACACAAGATGTAGGCGATCAACCAGGGCCAAAACCTCTCCAACTGAGAGGAAAACCCACAAGAATTATTCTCTTCTTATAAAACTTCAATTGACGAATTCCAAGATCTACGACCCTTGACCAAGACCAAGTCAAACCATGCTTCCAACAGCTGCTGCAATTTCGACTTACCCAACAGATTCTTCTGGAACTTCAACTTGCCCAACAAATTCTTCTGCAACTTCGACCTACCTAGCAAATTCTTCTGCAACTTCGACCTGCCCAGCAAATTCTTCTGCCCAACAAATGTAGAAACCCTAACACGAGAGAGAGAGAGAGGCCCAAAAACTTCGATCTAGTTCTTCTCCTTCTTTTTCATCCTTTTCCAGCTTCTATCTTGAGAAGATCGAACTTGCTTGAGTGAGTCTCCAAATGAGGTCGAGTTCCTTCTTATTTATAGGCTTGTGAGGGGTACAAATTGCTATCTTTAGGCCAACTTGTCTCTTCATGTAGGTCGACTTGATCTTTGCACCATGACGAGGTCTTGGAGGGTCTTTTGACTCTATTTTGACTCAAATAAATTTTCTTTACAATATGTAACATGCCCAAATGGGTCTTCAATACATGACAATGACTCAATTGACTCTATGACAAACCTAGAAGCACTCAATGGGTGCTTAACCTAAAAATAAATTTCCCTTTAGCATGAAACCCATGCCTTAAGAATAATAATAAATTTATTTCTCTCTTTCCATTAAATACATAAAATCATGATTACATATGTCATTATGAACATTGAACCTAGTTACATACTTCAACAATGACTGCTCCCTCTATCACGTGAGTCCTTCTACTCCCATTAGAAATAAGTCATATAGAAACAAGATCAACCAAGACTCATCAAATATCTATCAATCCGAGAATACCATGCCTGAGGTCCATACAAAGCTTTTATTAGTTTGCAGACATGAGATTTCCTCTCATGTACCTCAAAGCCTTGAGGTAACTCTATGTACACTTCTTCTTCCTCAATTACTTCATTTAGGAAAGTGATCTCCACATCCACCTGATGTAATTTCCAAGACAACCCATAATAGAAGCAATAGAAATAATAATTCTAATAGAATACCTGACCATTGGAGCAAACGACTCCTCATAGTCCTCTCCCTCTTTCTGGGAGAATCCTCATCTTGCTTTGTACTTATCTATGTTGTCATCTATTGCATACTTGATCTTGTAAATCTATTTGGAAGTCGCCACTGATTTCTCTTTGACACAATTTCCTTTATCATGACATCCTTCAAAATTATTGGCTTGCTTGCTCCCTCTGAACTCAGAGCTCTTCCGGTCATCAAAACAATTTCTCCCTCTTGAACACAAATCACCCTAGCTGAGGTTATGCTTGATCCTAGGAGAATCCTCTTGCCACAAGCTTTTCTTCTTTCTTCGTAATTCTTCCATCTATTGCCAGAGCCCTGGCAACCTTCATGATGTATCTGCAACCCTCATTAGGAGGTCATGGAAGAAACAATTACAACCCAACAAAAGAAATAAATACAAGAGGCTAACTAATAATAACGCAATAATAATCAAGAACGAGAGAGATATAGAGTACTCATCTTTTGTTCCGAGGATTGGAGGGATTTGACAACTCCCTCTTGATCCTTGCCTTGTAGAAATCATTGAAAGCCATCTGCAAACTCATCATCGTCATCTTCATCATCAACAACTAATGCATGTAGCTTTCCTGTCCTTGCATAAAATGTATGAGCTAGGGTTTCTTTATCCTCGAGTTATCCAGATTCTAACCACACCAAGAACTCAATGGCATCAACACTAGATCTTAGAACTATTATTTGTATTCAACACTCCATATCTTGCTATAGGGTTTACAAACCCTAAATCTTCTAGTTCTTGTATCAAGCTACATATTTTGATTCTCTTTGAATTAAGAAACCCATAGCTAAATATGACAAAGATTTGATGCCATATTTCAATCTTGACCACTTACAACCTTGGCACAAGGAAACAACTTCAAGAATATACCCTGGTCAAGTGAATATGAAAGTTATAATTCCAAAAGACAAGACTTTTGGTCATTGATTTTCATTGCAAGAAGGTAATTTTAATGGCCCTGCATACATTTGCCCCGTAACTAAGTCAATAGGTATTGTTCTAGGGTTTCAAAAATCCTTGCAATTTAAAACTTCCAATTTCTCTTATAGGTCTACCATCTTTATAAAAGCTTCATGCTTTAAGTCTTTCTCTTAAGCTCCCTCTGACCCTGGAGTATCTTCCTTGAATCAAATCAAATTATATGTTTGAAAGAAAACTCTGCCAAATACAATTATGTTCTGACACGACCTTAACAATTTATCTTAGCTAATACGAACTTCAACAACATATACAAGGCATCTCTAGCACTCTTGATTCTGTCTCTTTCTAAATAGATTTCAACTTTGTCCTTGAAGCTGTCCAACATGAGCACTCGTCTAAAGATTGAACTTGACCCTGTTACTCTATTATGTTTAGCCTCTTCAACTACCGTGTCAACAAAAATAAAATCTTCCCTTGTGCATGATCAATATAACACAATGATAACCATCAAAACATGAATTCTCTTGTTTCCAAATTCAAATCATGAAGCTAGTGGAGTGGGCATGTATTTAATCATCAATATGCCCTATCAATTCATGAAACTTGAAACAAGTGTGTCTAATGTCCATTCTGTCTCAACAAGTGATCTCAAAGGTCAACTTCAATGTCTACTTCAAATTTAGCAATGTCTATAGCCAATACTCCAAGCTTCTCCTTCTTCAAACAATGGTAAGAGCAGTTCATACCAAAAATTATCATTTGCAACTTTTGTCCATCATTTCTGAGGCATCATGGTCCTGTATTGTCAAGGGTTTGAGGTCTCTTGGTCCTTTCTAGGTCCGCAATCTAGTTTGATTGGCTCCTGAGGCCTTTTGACCTTGTTCAATCACCCTAAGGCCCTCCAAAGGTCAACCTTGAGTCCTCTCGGCCCCCTGCAACTAGCCCTGAGGCCTGTAGGCCCCTTGTAACTAGCCTTGAGGCCTCTCGCCCTCCTGCAACCAATCTTGAGCCCTTTTCGACCCACCCATAGTTACACTGAGGTCTTCTTGGCTTCCTGTTGCAAAATTTCGTCCTCCTTTGGCCTCAAACAACATACAACAAAATTTAGGCAACCTTCTTGATGGCCTGAGGTTTCTTGTGTGATTGGTAAATTAAAATGAGGAGGGCTAATGCCAACAAGTCCTAGTAGAATAACTTGAAACAAACTTTCTGAAACATAACTTCTTCAGGGATGCTCTTCAATCTAGGCTCTGATTCCATGTTGATTTTTGATGATCTTCTAATATGATAATTACTTCCAATGATTTCTAAATTAATTCATTGTATGTCACATACATCATTAAGCAATTATATATAGAAAATCTACACAATAAAACATTAATGACAGTAGGATCATGAAGAGAATCTCAACAATAAAACAATAATGACAGTAGGATCATGAAGAGACAATCAAACACAAGAGACACAAAATTTTACCTTGGGAAAACCCTAACTAGGGAAAAACCCAACAACCTTTTCTTAGAGAAATTGTCCAATTCAACAAGAGACACATTTTTATTTTTCCTATCAAACTAGGTCAAATTGACCACAATATCTAATGAGTCAAACTTGGTCAAATATACCACATTTTCAGCCTTCCTATTGTTGCTTCAAAAATTCGCTCAACTTTGGTCAACATGGCTGAATTTTGACCTCATGTAACTGCATCAAAAACCCTAATCAACTACGGTCAAATTGCCCATAAATTCTTGGTCAACGCTACCTGGAAAATCGGTCAAATAAATAAAAAAGAGGCTTGGTCAATGCAGGTCAAATTTCAGCCTTCTTGACTCTCTCTCTCCTTTGCACGCATGAACAAAAATAAGATGATCTTACGGGTGATTTGAATGGCAATATAGTGATTGAAGGTTTGCCCAAGTGATGTGTCTTTTGACTGGGCCGACTTATACTTTTGGAGCCTACATGAAAATTAAATATAAAATTAAATTTAATTTTCCCTCTAATTTTATTTTCAAGGCCGACTTCAATCCAAATTAAAATTTTCATTCTCTTTTATTTTTGTGGGCTATTATGATTTGAAGAATACCAACCATCGTTGCCAAAATTCAACACATAGTTTTCTAACTTGAACAAGTTTTGCATCTCTTATAGGTAGTACTTGATTAAATTCATATGAAATACTTTGTGTAGGCTCGTTGCCTACGCTGGAGCCCATAAAATAATGTATTACTACGGTGAGGTAGTCATGCAACAATTTGCGTACGATAGAGGGTAAGAGAAGTAAATTGAAGAGAGGAAGGTTATTTATGGCTATTAATGACTTACCTTGTTAATTTCAATTATTAGAGTAGAAAATAAACCCAACACATTGTTCTTCATCATTTCCAGTGTCATCATCAACAAACACTCAATATTAATGCAATTCAACATTCAAGAGCTAATGCACAAGAATCATATATGTAGCAATGGAATTGTTTATCCACATATTGATTCCCTATGTAGTCGTTGTTAAAATTGTAGCTCAGATAGGTGTCTCTACATAGGCCTTATGTCTAGGCATGCAAAAGATATCTTGAAAATTGACTTATTTTGACATTTTTAAATTCTCCCTAAGTCCATACTTAGGAAAAGCATGATAATTTAATTAGTTATTATTGGTTTTGTAACTCAAATTTCTAAAGTTTATAACTTTCGAAATTACTATTTCTTTTTTGACGAAATCAGAAGTAAGTGATAAGATCAAATTTTGGATTTGATCTTTTCCTTGAAGATCTCAAGGAGGAAATAGGGTTATGAGAGAAATTATAAATTATTGGAATGTGGGTGAAGGACACGATTGGGAGATCACATTGAGTGAGAGAGAAGATGGCTGATTTGGGTGAGAAGAAAGAAGATCGAGCAATTGAGGAGAAGCCGCTGTGTTCAGGATGTTATCAGGTTGTTATTTGCTAAAGAGAGGGTCTGTGCCCAAGCTGAGTTCGCAAGAGAGAGAGGCCGAGTTCTCTACTGGAGGAGAGGCTATGTCCTGGGCCGAGTTCCCTGAAGAGAAAGGGGTTGTACACTGCAAAGGGAGAGGCCATTTGCTGGGATGTATTGTGTAGAGGAGAGGCGCCGTTTTCTAGAACTGTTCTTGGCTGTAAATTCTCTAGAATGTTGAATAATCAAGGGCAATAGTGTATAGTAGGATTCTTCTAGACTTGATAATAATTTGTGAAGCTCTTTTGTAATTTATCTTGTTAGCTTAATCTTCTTCTCTTCTTATTAGTGCATCCGTGTTTACTTCATCAAACTGCTACCAAAAACATAAGAACAAGAACACAAGATGTTGGCTCTCTGCTAGGGCCAAAACCTCTCTCTCTTATAGAGGAAAACCCTTTGGTAAGTTTATCTTATTGAAGCTTCTTATTGATCAATGCCAAACCCTAGACTCTTGACTAGAATGTTCTCCAAGCACAAGTCAAGTCCTTCCTCCTTTCTGCACTTTGTTCCTCGATACTTAGTCTTCCTTCTTCTGGCACTTTGCTCCCGAGCACTTCGTACGCCTTTGTTCTTTGACTGGAGATAGACCTTGTTTATTTGAGCTCTAGATGAGATGCTTCTCTTCTATACTTAGTGATATACTTCACTTATGTAGGCACCTTCCTTCTTTCAACCAAACGAGATCCTTCTTGAGATGTAGATATAGACTTGTTGTGATTGTACAACAGCGCTAGTTCTTCGCACCTGTGGAAGGTGTTCTTGTGAATTAGGGTCCTTTCACCTTCGCTTGAGAGAGAGTTTTCTTCGCTTGATTATGAGGCCTTGTAGGCCTAGCTTTCTAGCCCAAACAAAGATAAATATAGGACTGTTATGTTGCTGCTATTATGACTGTAGAGATGCCTCTGTTTCTCGCACGTGTGACTATTTTCCACCCTAGAAACAATCATTTTGACTTCGGTCTAGACTTCTCCTTCTTTGCTGCATTAGAGGCGCCTTACACTTGTCTTCTCTTCACCTATTTTCGGCTGCCCATCGCTGATTTCAGAGATGAGTACATGACGTTATGAGGGAATAGACAACCTCTATATATAGAGGACCGTCCCTCCTTTAGGCCAACTTGTAGACTATAGGCCGACTTGAAGTTTCTTCATCATTTTTTCTCTTTGAAGGATGTCGTTGCATGGAGAGGACTTGACTTTGCTTGGAGGGATATCCTTTGACTCTTTATACAAGTATATACATGGTGTAACATGCCCTTAAGGGTCTTCAACATTTTCTTTTGACTCTTTGATTCTCCTATAACACTTTAACATGTGCTAGACCTACTTCAATGAGCAAGAAACTCATTGATAAATATAACAAAAATAATATTTCTTTTCTTGAATAAATACAAATATCAAAAGTACATTTATGAAGACCGAACCTAGTTACACTTTCTTCAACACTCCCTCTTAACTAGGGAGGTATTCATAAATCATTACAAGGTGTTTGGCTATTTTTCAATCTTGAAGAATTCACATAAGAGAAATTGGATTGGCAATCCATATGTTACAACATCATAATAACCAACATTGTCCATAGCAAGGCCTTGACTAACAACTCTATCTCTCATTAGATCAGAGCACAATGTTGGTGAGACAAATGACTTATAGACACTTCAGTCATTGTCTCTCAAGGTACATACCCACCCGGGTTTTCACCGAGTATGACCTTCTAGGACTATTCTTGTCTTGGGTTCCCAACCCTCAAAGAATATTGGTCCTCTTGCCTACTCTTGTCTTGGATGCCCTACACATCCTCAAAGAGTATGGGATGCCAGATGATTACCCAATCCTCCCATTCTTTCTTCCCAAGTGAAGAGAAGAATGTTATGTCTGTCTCTTCCTCTCAATTGAGGAAGACATTCCCAAGTATCCTCTGACAAGGTACTTGTCCAAGTTCCTTTGTAATTGGGAACTTGTTATAACTCCCTCTTAGTTAGGGACTTGTCCATTCATCAACAACTTCTTCTTTGTGGGTCCTTTAGCTGCTTGATCTCCTTCTTTGATGTCATGAATTCTTTGTTCTAACTTCTTCTTGGTAGGGCACTGACCATCGATCACTTTCCTTCTTGGCTTGTCATGTCATTGCTTATTTGTGGAAAGTGTCCTAGAAGTGTGTTAGGTTCTTTCATCATTTGGCTACTCCTTTGTCATCTGTCTATGCTTTTAGAATACTTATCACATAGATGCTTAGTTGTACTTGCTTGTTTCCATGCTTCGATTTGGTAGCCCTTCATGACTTCATCCTGACTTGCTTCAACATTAGATAGTGATTTTGTTGGATGGCCTCTTCATCATGACATCTTCGTAGAGTTGAATCAACTATCTGCACCTTAATATCTCCAAGGCCTTCATAGGTGTCAAGGGTCCTTTGATCTTTTTCTTCCTTTGTCAGAGTTGTCATGCCTTCTTTCGGGAGATGTCTTTAATGGATCTTGTCAGATAGTGATTCCTTATGACCATGGTGTTCTTCACATGCTTGATCTCTTTCTTCATTTGCTTCTTCTTGAGTTGTTTAGATAACAACCTTATACTTCCCCACGAGAGAGCTTACTTGAACTAGTTAACATTTCTTCTTCACATGTCTTTTAGTTAGCAATCTTGTACTCCTTAGGAGAGTATTTTCTTCTTCACTTGCTTCATGGAGTAGTCAACAACCTTATGCTCCTTATGTGAGCACCTGACTTGTACATGCTCTTGAGTATGTCTTTGGCGAAAAAGACCTTTTTGTAGTTGATCATGTCTTAGATCTATTCCCATGACTTTAATAATATATAAGATGACATGACTTTACCTTTTAGTGCATACATACCTCATCTTGATTCTGCTTTGATCATCTCGGCTTCATTTGATGGTCCTTCTTGATTGATGTAGCCCTTCTTTGCTTCATTCATTTTTGCATGCACATCATTCTTCCTTGTATTCCATGAATGGAATTCTTGTTGACACATCTTCTCTTATTTATGAACCTTCTTTTGAAGATTCTTGTCATAGGATCTTGTAGATCCTCATCTTGCAAATGTCTCTTTCTTTTGATGATGGTGGCCTTCTAGGATTTACAATCATGATCACTTATTCTTTTATCATGGATGAGGTCATATAATAGGTATGCTTCTTCTATATGAATATCTTGAGCTATATGTACACTATGCTCCTATATTCTAGAAGATATTTCTAACCGTGCATTTTGTTCTATTTCTAAATGCTTTTTCTACATGAGTCTTTTGAACTCCATGTACATCATGCTTCTAGATTCTGGGAGATGTTTCTAGTCATGCATTTTTATTTTATTCCTACATGCTCCTATAAGATGACATGACTTTATTTTTTAGTGCATACATACCTCATCTTGATTCTGCTTTGATCATCTCGGCTTCATTTGATGGTCCTTCTTGATTGATGTAGCCCTTCTTTGCTTCATCCATTCTTGCATGCACATCATTCTTCCTTGTATTCCATGAATGGAATTCTTGTTGACACATCTGCTCTTATTTATGAACCTTCTTTTGAAGATTCTTGTCATAGGATCTTGTAGATCCTCATCTTGCAAATGTCTCTTTCTTTTGATGATGGTGGCCTTCTAGGATTTACAATCATGATCACTTATTCTTTTATCATGGATGAGGTCTTATAATAGGTATGCTTCTTCTATATGAATATCTTGAGCTATATGTACACTATGCTCCTATATTCTAGAAGATATTTCTAACCATGCATTTTGTTCTATTTCTAAATGCTTTTTCTACATGAGTATTTTGAACTCCATGTACATCATGCTTCTAGATTCTGGGAGATGTTTCTAGTCATGCATTTTTATTCTATTCCTACATGCTCCTATACTACTCAAAACTTTGAAATAAGACATTAAGTAAAGAAGTAGACTTAGTCATAGTAGAGATTCAGAGGATCTTCCTCCTTTTGCTTCTTGTCTTCTTCTTTCACTTCTTGAGTCATGTGAGCTTCTTCTCTTTTTCTTTTGTTGTTGTTGTTGTTCTTAAGTTTTGGACAATTCCTTTTGTAGTGTCGATATTCTTGACATCCAAAGCATTGGATTTTGGACATATTTCTATTGTTTGTTCTTCGTGGCCCAAATTTTCCCTTTTTCTTGGCCATGGTTGCAAATGCTTGCTCCTTTGATCCCACATAATCTTTTGCTTTGAGTCTAGTTTACTCTATCTTGCATAGAGACTATAATTCACATAGTGGGCTAGCTTCCTTCTTGGCATATATGCTTGATGTGAATTTGTCCCAATCCTCAAGTAGAGCATTGAGTACTACAGTTGTCATTTCTCTGTTAGACATGACTTCTCCCAGCTCTTGAAGTTGATCCCTCGTCTCAGAGATCTCCATTAAATATGGAGCTATTCCTTCCTTAGATATCTTCATCTTATACAAATCATTTCTAAGAGATACCACTTCTCTAGCTGTGCTCACCTAGAATAGCTCTATTAGCTTGTCATAGATTTCTTCTGATGTTTCAAGTTTGGAGACATAAGGAATGAGAGAGTCTTTAATGGATTCTATTAGAATCCTTTGAGCTTGTCTCATCTTTATTGTACTTGGCTAAGGCTTGAGTTTTTTTCTTAGCAGGGATAGTGATATTCCCTTTGATGTGTTCTAGAACTTCACTCTCCTTGAGAAGTAATTTGGTCCTCTTCTTCCATGCAAAGAAGTTAGTGGTTCCAACCAATTTATTGCTTTCCTTGCAAAAAGACATTGATGTATACTCAGAAGGGGACATATACTTGATAGAGTTTGAGATGTAGTGGACTTGCTTTCTTCTTGAAGACTTGATGACTTGCCTTCCTTGGATTTTGATGTTCTTCAAGTTGCTTTCTTCAAATGGACTTGCTTGATGACTTGACTTGTAGTGCTTTTCCTTTTTGAAGATGGTGTAGCTTGATGTAGGTCCCTCTTTGATTTGCTCTTCTTGTAGGTGCCTTTATACAAGGCTTTTCTTCTTGCTTAGTAGTCTTCTTTGATGGACAACAGATAGCAGAGCTTCTTGTCCTTGATGCGATTGAGACTTCTTGGCTTGATGCTTCAACCTTGTAGATGTCCTTGAGATGTTCTTCCTTGATGAATCACCTTATGAGTGTTCTTGAGATGCCCTCTACTTGATGTGTCACCTTAGCTCTGATACCATGTTGAAGAATCAAGGGCAATAGTGTATAGTAGGATTCTTCTAGACTTGATAATAATTTGTGAAGCTCTTTTATAATTTATATTGTTAGCTTAATCTTCTTCTCTTCTTATTAATGCATGTGTGTTTACTTCATCAAACTGTTACCAAAAACATAAGAACAAGAACACAAGATGTTGGCTCTCTGCAAAGACCAAAACCTCTCTCTCTTAGAGAGGAAAAGCCTTTGGTAAGTTTCTCTTATTGAACAATGCCAAACCCTAGACCCTTGACTAGAATGTCCTTCAAGCACAAGTTCAAGTTCTTCCTCCTTTCTGCACTTTGTTCCTTGACACTTAGTCTTCCTTCTTCCAGCGCTTTGCTCCCTGACACTTCGTACTCCTCCTTTGTTTTTTGACTGGAGATGGACCTTGTTCGTAATCTTGAAAGGGCTTGACTTGGGCTTGGAGGATATTCTTGTCAAGGGTCTAGGGTATGGTATTGGTCAATAAGAAGCTTCAATAAGAGAAACTTACTAAAGGGTTTTCCTCTCAAGAGAAGAGAGGTTTTGGCCCTGGCAGAGAGCTTGTTCTTATGTTTTTGGTAGCAGTTTGATGAAGTACACACACATGCATTAATAATAATAAGAAGAAGATTAAGCTAACAAGAAAAAGTAAAAAGACTCCACAAATTGTTATCAAGTCAAGAAGAATCACATTACACCTAATTGCCCTTGATTCTTCAACATGGTATCAGAGCTAAGGTGACACATCAAGGAAAGGGCATCTCAAGAACACTCATCAAGGAAGGACATCTACAAAAGTTGAAGCATCAAGCCAAGAAGTCTCAATCACATCAAAGGACAAGAAGGTCTACCATCTATCATTCATCAAGGAAGACTACAAAGCAAGAAGAAGAGCCTTACACAAAGGCACCTACAAGAAGAGCAAATCAAAGAAGGACCTACATCAAGCTACAAGTCATCAAGCAAGTCTCATCATCAAGTTAGGTGCACTTGGAGAAAGCAACTTGAAGAACATCAAGGTCTAAGGAAGGCAAGTCATGAAGTCTACAAGGAGAAAGCAAGTCTACTACATCTCAAAATCTATCAAGTATATTTCCCCTTCTGAATATACATCAATGTCTTTTTGCAAGGAAAGCAATAAATTGGTAGGTACCAATAACTTTCTTGCATGGAAGAAGAGGACTGATTTACTTCTCAAGGAGAATGAACTCCTAGAACACATCAAAGGGAATGTTACTATTCCTGCTAAGGAACAAACTCAAGCCTTAGCCAAGTACAATAAGGATGAGACAAGAGCTCAAAGGATTTTAATAGAATCCATCCAAGACTATCTCATTCCTTATGTCTCCAAACTTGAAACATCAAAAGAAATCCATGATAAACTAGTAGAGCTATTCTCAGTAAGCACAACTGGAGAAGTGATATATTTTAGAAATGAGTTGTACAAGATGAAGATATCAAAGGAAGGAATAACTCCCTACTTCATGAAGATCTCTGAGATGAGGGATCAACTTCAAGAGCTAGGGGAAGTTATGTCTGCGAGAGATATGACAACTATAGTACTCAATGCTCTACCTGAGGATTGGGGCAACTTCACATCAAGCATATATGCCAAGAAGGAAGCCACCCCACTAAGTGAAATGTGGTCTCTATGCAAGATAGAGGAAACAAGACTTAAAGCAAAGGAAGATGTGGGATCAAAGGAGCAAGCATTTGCTACCATGGCCAAGAGAAAGGGAAAATTTGGCAAATTTGGTTCACGAAGAACAAACAACAAAGGTATGTCCAAAATCCAATCCTATGGATGCCAAGAATATGGACACTACAAAAGGAATTGTCCTAAACTAAAGAAGGACAACAACAACAAAAGAAAAAGGGAAGAAGCTCACATGACTCAAGAGGTGAAAGAAGAAGAAAAGAAGCAAAAGAAGGAAGATCCTCCAGATCTCTACTATGACTAAGTCAAACTCTTTACTTAAAATCTTCTTTCAAAGTTTTGAGTAGGATAGGAGCATGTAGGAATAGAATAAAATTGCATGGCTAGAAACATCTTCTAGAATCTAGAATCATGAAGTACATAGAGTTCTAAATACTCATGTAGAAAGAGCATTTATAATGAGAACAAAATACATGGCTAGAAATATCTTCTAGAATATAGGAGCATGGTAGATATAGCTCAAGATATTCATGTAGAAGGAGCATACCTAGAATAGGACCTCATCCACAATGAAAGAAAATTGATCATGATTAAGAATCTTAGAAGACCTCCATCATCAAAAGGAAAGAAACATTTGCAGGGTAAGGGTCTTCAAGATCCTATGATGGAATCTTCAAAAGAAGATTCATAAACAAAAGCAGATGTCTCATTGGGAATCCCATTCATGGGATTCAAGAAAAGGATGATATGCAGGCAAGCTAAGATGAAGCAAGAAGGGCCACACCAAGGACAACCAAATGAAGCTAAGATGATCAAAGGAGAATCAAGATGAGGTATGTATGCATCAAAGTTTAGTCATGTTATCATATGTATATTATTGAGTCATGGGAATAGTTCTATAACATGATCAAGTAGGAAAGAATCTCTTTCACCAATGACATGCTCGAAGGCATGTACTACAATGCAATGAAGGTCAACAAAAGAAAATACTCACATAAGGAGTATAAGATTGTTGACTAAGAAGCAAGTAAAGAAGAAATGCTGACTAGTCCTAGAAGCAAGCAATGAAGAAGTGCTCTCACAAGGAGCAGAAAGTGGTTGACCAATCTATCCAAGAAGAAGCAAATGAAGAAAGAGATCAAGCATGTGAAGAACACCATGATCACCAAGAACCGCTCTCTGACAAGATACTTTGAAGACATGTCCTGGAAAAAAGGCATGACAACTCTGACAAGGAAGAAAAAGATCAAAGGACCCTTGATACCTATGAAGGCCTTGGAATATCAAAGGTGCATATAACTGATTCTACTCTACGAAGATGCCGCAATGAAGAAGCCATCCAACAAAAGCACCATTTAATGTTGAAGTAATATCAGAATGAAGTCATGAAGGGATACTAAATCAAAGCATGGGAACAAGCAATTACAAAGAAGCATCCATGTGAAGAGTAGTCCAAAGCATAGACAAGATGACAAAGAATGACTAGATGACAAGAGAACTTGATATATGACAAGAAGGCCACTTTCCACGAAGGAAGCAATGACATGACAAATTAGGAAGGAAAGTGATTGATGGATGGTGCCCTACCAAGAAGAAGTTCGACCAAAGACTTCATGACATCAAAGGAAGAAAGGAGATCAAGCAGTTGGAGGACCCACAAAGAAGAAGTTGTTGATGAATGGACAAGTCCCTAGCTAAGAGGGAATTATAACCAGTGTTTTTAAAACCGACCTAGCTAACCGGTTACCGGTCAGTAGGGCCACCGGTTGGAACCAACTGAAAAACCTGGTTAAGGAGGCAGTTTGGCGAGATTTTGGCCCTAACCGGTCCTAACTGGTTGGTTTGCAGCAAATTGGCCAGTTCCTTCCTAAACTGGCCGGTTACCTGCCATGCCCACCGAGGACCCACAAAGTGGCTTTTCCAAGGTAGTTTAGGGGTTTTGGAGGGAAAGTAAGGGTCCTTTCCCTCCAAAAACACCCTCTCCAAGCCTTTAAGAGGCCCTTCTCCCTCTCATTTGTCTCACACATCTCATTTGGAGTGTTTATGAGTGTTTGTGAGTTTGCTTGGGAGCTTGGAGAGTGTTGAGTTTTTGCTGGAGTAGTCATCTTGGAGTTGGAGTTGGAGCTATTTTGGAGATAGTTTGTAGCTGTCAGTGGAGTTGGCATCTTCAAGAGGAGGCTAAGGAAGTTAGTTTGCATTTCCAGATAAGGATTTTCACTTGAAAATTCCTCATTTCTATGCTGCCCAGGAATTAATTTTTTTTTATGTGTTATAAATTTATAAACTTCTCACTTCTATCATCTATGCTGTCAAATCTCTAGTTCTATGTTATCAAATTTTGTAGCTTACATGTGCATTTGTTTTCCTAAATTTAGCTTTGGTTTTCCATGTTGCTTAGCTGCAATTCTTTTTTTAATGGCAGATTTCTTTGCAAATTGGTAATTATTTCAAGCAAACATGGCTCCAAAAGGAAAGGACAGTGCATGGGCTCATTATGATGTAATTGATGGAAAAATGATACGCAAATTATGCCATAAATCTATTGGAGGTGGGGGTTTTCTTAAATTGAAACAACACTTGGTTGGGATAAGAGGCCAAGTAACACCATGTGGTGCACCAAATGCAGTGTTAGGTCCTATTAAGGCAGAATAGATTTCCAAGCTTGAAAAGTTTTATGAGGATAAGGCTAGGGAGAAGGCCATCCAGGATGACATTGCAAGGAAGAGGGAATTATTAGAAGCCATGAAAGAGAGTGGGTATGATGATTATGAGATTCAAGACTCAACTTCTATCCCTTCCACCAATGACCCCATTCACTATGTTCATCCTTCTTGTGGCCAACCATCAAAAGGAACAAAGAGAACAAACATCCAAAGTTTTTTCTCATCTTCTGCCAACATTGCCTCTTCTAATCCCACTTCCTCCCAGCCAAGTTGTCAACCCACTTTGGATCAACATTGGAAAAAACAATGCAAAGAAACTTCTCATCAATACATTGCTAGATGGTGGTATAATTTAGATATCCCATTTAATGCTGCTTGCTCACCTTATTACCAAGCTATGTGGGACTCTGTAATAGCTGCAGGAAAGGGCTTAAAAGGCCCTAGTATACATGACTTGAGGGGAGCTCTTTTGCAAAAAGAAATATCTTTCATTGATGAGTATTTGGTTGAGTTTAAAGATTCATGGCTTAAAACAGGTTGTTCCATCATGTCAGATGGATGGACCGATGGAAAGAACCGCACTATCATTAATTTCCTTGTTTCTTGCCCTCAAGGAACCATGTTTTTGAGATCAGTTGATGCATCTGATAAGGTGAAGGATGCAATCCTTCTATTTGAGCTTTTGGATGACATTATTCAAGAAGTTGGGGAGCAAAATGTTGTGCAGGTCATCATCGATAATGCCTCAAACTATGTTCTTGCTGAAAAGATGCTTGAGTCCAAATATAAGACCATATTTGGACTCCATGTGCTACACATTGCATAGACCTCATGCTTGAGGACATAGGCAGAGTGGAGTGGGTAAAAAACACTGTAAAGCATGCCAAGTGCATTACAAAATACATTTACAACCACTCATGGGTATTGAACCTAATGAGTAAAAACACTGGGGGCAAAGAGCTTGTTAGGCTTGCAATTACGAGTTTTATAACTCACTTTCTCACGTTGCAATGTCTCCATGGTCAACATAAAAATTTGCAGAAAATGTTTTCTTCTAAAGAATGGTCTGAATCTCGGTGGGCTCGTAGACAAGATGGAAAAGACACCAAAAAGAAAGTGTTTGACAATTATTTTTGGAAAAGGTCTGTAGAGCTTGTGAAAATTACCGAGCCCCTTGTTAAGGTGCTAAGGATGGTGGATGGGGAAAAATCGGCCATGGGCTAGCTATGGATCAGGCAAAGGAGCAAATACGGGCATCTTACAAGGATAGGTTAGCTAAATATAGCTGTATATGGGAGATCATTGATAACAGATGGAACAATCAACTCCATCGTCCTATACATGCAGTTGGGTATTTTTTGAACCCAAAGTATCATTATAAAGATCGGCTAGGAGATCTGCATGATGGGGAGGTCAGAGCTGGATTGATTGATTGCTTGGAGCACATGGTCCCTGCCCATGCAAACCAGTTGGAAATACATAGAAAACTTACTGTTTTCATTATGGCAGGTGGTACCTTTGGCAAAAACTTGGCAAAGATGGCAAGAGATGTGGATCAACTAGGTAAGCAATTCCAATTTCCAATTTGTTTTTCTTTTCAAGTTAAAATTGTTTATGTTCTTTACAATTCAAATTATAAACTAAGTTACTAATTAATGTCTTTTTCTTTGCAGCACATTGGTTGGAGTCATTTGGTGGCCAGTGCCCTCAAATGCAAAGGTTTGCAATTAGAGTCCTTAGCCAAACTTGCAGTGCTTCAGGTTGTGAGCGCAATTGGTCTGTTTTTGAGCGCATACACACGAAGCAGAGAAACCATTTGAAACAAAAACGGTTAAATGATCTTGTTTTCGTGCAATACAACCTTTGATTGAGGAGGAACCAAATGATGAACAAAACCCCTGATTTAGATCCCAATGTGTTGGACGATATTGATCCAACATCAGAATGGGTGGAGGACACTGAAGATCTTGTTTTTGAGGTTGATTTTGATATCGACATGGCTTTAGTGGGGGATGAAGCAGATTTTGTGGCGGCATCAGAACCAAGATCAGTAGCGGCATTAAGGAAAGGCAAAGAACTAATGGAAGGCACTAATTGTGTAGGTCGACAAACTCATGCTTCCATTAGGTCCACTTTTATTGTTATTGGTGGCGTTGCTACTGAGGTTGCAGATCAGGCTGAGGCATCCTCAGACTGTGAACCAAATGATGTCTATGTAGAATTCCTGCAGAAACTCCGATAGATCTAGAATTCTAGTTAAATTAAACACGAATAATTTGCTGATATTCAAGAGAGGAGAGAAATAATTTGCTCCATAAAATCAATGTATTAAATTAATGAACAATAGTATTACATGAGCAACCAAACTTCTAATCCCAAAGGGAGGTGGTTATATAGAAATTGCTGAATCTAGAAAACTAGGAAAAAACTAGTAAAAAACTAGAAAAGGCTAAGAAAAACTAAAGGGAGGCCTAAAATAGCAACAATGACTCAAGACAACCTATGCCAACTATCAACCACGAGGAAAGCATGAGGAGGGGTGCATTTCCCAAGGAATGCAACTTTAAAACATGCTAAAATGGTCCGGGGGACCAAATCCCTTGATTTAAGGGGGAATCTTCATGTGGGGCGCTAGTCCTCAATAACTCAAGTGGATGAGGTGTGGTTAGGTGTGAATATGCACTTAGGTGTCTAAATGGTTTAGGAAAGTGGTTGGACCAATATTTCCATAATATTAAGCCTTTAAAGGCAAAAAAAAAGGGAAAGTTGGTTCACCGAGCTAGTTTACCAAAAATCAAGTGTGAACATGATTTTTAGTGCATGTGGCTAAGTCAAGGATATTTAGGCTAAAAATAAATGTAGATGTTAGGATTATATTCCAATAGTCTATGTAGCTCCTGATGATGATCCTGTGTCTAGTAGTGTTGATGAACTTTATGATTGAGCATGTGTACACTGTAGACTTGTAGTAGGCCAATGGCCTCATAGCTTGCAACATTGTTTTTGGACTTTATAGGCCATTTAGAGCCTCATTGCTTATGTATTTTGCTATTTTGTTGATGATATGTATTGCACTCGGTGCCATTTTGATATATTCACCTTTACATGGTATATAAATGAGCAAACTTTGCATATTTTGTCTATATTGGTTTGGAATCATGGTTTTAAACCTTAAAAATAGTTTTGTTTTATTAAAAATTAATTATTTAATGTATTTTTCTAAAACCGGTTCGTTTAGATCAAACCAGTCCCGGTTAGACCGGTTTTGGTCGGTAAATCGGTTCATTAGGTGGACTGGTCCGGTCACCGGTCTCAGTTTTAAAAACATTGGTTATAACAAGTTCCCAATTACAAAGGAACTCAGACAAGTACCTTGTCAGAGGATACTTGGGCATGTCTTCTTCAATTGAGAGGAAGTGAGACACAACATTCTTGTCTTCACTTGGGAAGAAAGAATGGGAGGATTGGGTAGTCATCTGGCATTCGATACTCTTTGAGGATGTGTAAGGCATCCAAGACAAGAGTAGGCAAGAGGAACGATATTCTTTGAGGGTTGGGAACCCAAGATAAGAATAGTCCTAGAAGGTCATACTCAGTGAACACTCAGGTGGGTATGTACCTTGAGAGACAATGACTAAGGTGTCTATAAGTCATTGGTCTCGCCAACATTGTGCTCTGATCTATTGAGAGATAGAGCTGTTAGTCAAGGCCTTGCTGTGGAAACAATGTTGGTTACTATGATGCTATAACAGATGGATTGCCAATCCAGTTTCTCTTATGTGAATTCTTCAAGATTGAAACATAGCCAAACACCTTGTAATGTTGTATGAATACCTCCCTAGTTAAGAGGGAGTGTTGAAGGAAATGTAACTAGGTACAGTCTTCATAAATATACTTTTGATATTTGTATTTATTCAAGAAAAGAAATATTATTTTATAATATATGTCAATGAGTTTCTTGCTCATTGAAATAGGTCTAGCACATGTTAAAGTGCTATAGGTAAGTCAAATGGTCAAAAGAAAATGTTGAAGACCTTAAGAGCATGTTGCACCATGTATATGTTTGTATAAGAATCAAAGAATAACCCTTCAATCAAAGTCAAGTCTCCTCTAAGCATGTGACACCATGTAAGAAGCCATCTGAAGCAAAGATAGCAAGTTGGCCTAAAAGGAGGGACAATTCTCTATATATAGACGCTGTGCACTCCATTATAATGTCAAGTATTCACCTCTGAAATCAACGAAGGTAGGAAGCCGAGAAAAGAGTAATAAGAGGACAAGTAAAGGGTCTCCAAGGCAGCGAAGAAAGGAGGAAGAAAACCAAAGTGTTAAAGGGCTAGTTACAACTACACGTGCGAGGAAAGGAGAGCTGTCTCTGCGGTTATGACAACAGTAACTTATAGTCAACCATATCTCATTGTTTAGGGTTAAAACTAGGCCTACAAGGCCTCTCACCCAAGTGTGGAAGAAGACTATACAAGCGAAGGGAGAAGGAGAAGTTTAACATAGTTCTTGTGAGGGTATTCCCTCACACGTGTGAAGAACTAGGGCTACATTATTGCTGCTCTAAGTCTGCAATATTTGTGAAAGAGAAGAAGGCCCAGGCAATAAGGTCATCTCCTTATGTTTGAAAGGCTCCATCACAAGCGAAGGTAGAAAAAATCAAGGGTCATTCTAGAGTATACAATTGAAGGTCTCTATAGTTGCTGGAAGAAGTGCCGAAGGAAGAAAGACAAAGTGTTGGAAGGAGGACGAAGTGCTGCAAAAAGAAGTAATCTTGAAAGGGCTTGTTATGAAACCAGCTCAAGAAAAGATAGAAAAGATAGATCAACGCCTTAGAATTCAGCCTCTTCAAGGGGGAAACCTCCTTTACATTACATAAATGAACAATTCTTGGATGATACAAATGAAAAGACCTCCTTTCTATATATAGGAGTCTAAGGGGTCATAACATAATCAGAGCCGACATAACAATAATAATGTAAGGGCACAATAATAACAATAGTGGGCTTCTATGGGCCAAAGTGGTAACAATATAGGCACTACATGGGTACATCAATATAATAAGTGGGTTGTACTAATAACAATAAGGGGTTACACTAGTAGTATAGGGGCCTGACATGCCCCTCTCCTTAAAAAATCGTTGTCCTCAACGCTTGAGTAGTTCTTGATGCTTCTGTATAAAATTCTTGTCCTCCCATGTGGAATCTTCAGCGGATAAGTTCTTCCACTTGATGAGATACTTTGAAATTGATTGATTTTGTAACTGTTGGGTTCTTGTTTCTGTGATTGCTCTAGGTTCCAATATGATTTTTCCTTCCTCTTCAATTTCTGGCAATATTGTTTGAATTGGGATCTTTTGCAACTTTTGAATAAGTGGCCATACTTCTTCATCCTTCTTCCATTCATTCTTTGCTTCGTTTATCCAATCTGGTTGGATAATAGAAATAGCACAAAACAATGCTTCCACATCCTCATCCTTGAAGAGTCTTCCCATTCGGTAAGGTTGCCATTTTTTAAGTGCATGTAGTATTGCCAACATTTCCTTCTCATAAATAGCTTGCTTGAGATGTAGCAGTAAAAATACCCAATCACCTACATCAAAACATTTTTCACTATGTTGTTGATCTACCTGTTGTTTCATTTGATTTTGCATCGAAGTGGCGTTATCCTTTAAAATTTGGAGAACTTCTTGTTGATGCTCGATGTGATCTTTCACTACTTGAACCTTTTTCTTCTTGATATGTCCTTCTATCTCTAGAGTTTGAGGAGTGGCAATTTCTTTCAATCCTTTACAAGATATGGTCGGATTCATTTCGTGATGCTCAATGGGATCTTTCATTTCTTGCACCTTTTTCTTCTTGATATGTCCTTCTATCTTGAGAGTTTGAAGACTGGTAATTCTTGCCAATGCTTTACAAGATATGGTCTAATTCATTTCTTCCTTCTCTGCGGTTGGGTCCTGGCATATATCCTCTTCTTTTGATGTTTCATGATCATTTTCTTCCTCTTCTTCATACTCTATGTAAAATAATTTTTTCTCAACACACTTATGACTCTTAGTGCATTTGCTATCACAATTGTAACAAAGCCTTTTTTCTCTTTTTTCTTCCAATTGTTGTGGTGTAACCCTTGTAGGTTGTGGAAGGCTAGGAGAAACAACACTTCCATCTTTATAGTTGTGAGGGGTAGACTTCCTTGTTGCCATAATTTTACTTTCCACTATGTAACAAAGCCCTTTTACTATTTCCAATTGTTGTGGTGTTGCTCTAAAGAAGGTGTTGCTCTTTGTATCCTCATAATGTGCTATCATTTCCTCTGTGAAAATTGACCATGTAACAAGTTGTTTACGAGAACAAAGCCCTTTATACCATAAAAATTGATCCAGTTCTAAATATGAAGATGCAATACATACCTTTTGTAACAGTGGTACACCATGTAGATCAAAATATTGCTCCATCTGAAGTGTATCCAATTTACCGGATCCTTGCCATCAAACTTTTTCATCTTGTTTTTTCTTGATTTTTGGAATATGGTGGGTTTTTGATCCCACATTAGAGTCTAAGAAATCATGATTAACATTTATTTTGTTCGCATCATGAGTTTCCTTTACTACCTTTTCACCATTGGTAAGTATTTCTTGTAGAAAATTTGTCAAATCTGTCTTCAAATCTGCCATGCCTGTCTTCAAATTTGTGTTCAAATCTATCTTCAAGTTGTTCATCTTAGCTTCCATGCCATTCATCTTAGCTTCCACGCCATTTATCTTAGCTTCTGTTAGCTTTTGTGACAGTGACATTTGTTGCACTTGTTCTTGTAATTTTGATATATCATGTAGCATTCCTTCCTCTTCTTCATGAGTCGTGCTAGAGCTTTCAGGTTCCTTACTAGGTGTTTGCATTTTCTTTCCTCGGAGCATCAATTACCGATAATAATGCTCTACTATGCCCTTTGAATTCCTTCAAAATAAATTTTCAAACCAAGCTTAAGCAAAAATTTAAGAAAATCTACACACCTTTTTTCACTTTGTAGGAGCTCGATATTGCCTCTGATGTATCTCTGTATTTTTCGATCATCTAGTTCTGAATTTGTGACCTGCAGTAGCCCTCTGTGTCCTCTTTCCAATGCCACAAGTCTGACCCAAATTGGATTCTCCAAGGAAGAGTTATGCGAAATCTCCCACAGTGACTTGATTATAGACTAGTTCAGTAGAGCGAACTTGTACGACGTGCCACGAGTCACTGTTTCGACCTTTGGATATGAAAAATGCATACAAGAAACTACAGTCCGTCCTCTTTCTGTACCTTCTTACGAAATTTCAATCCGATCCCTAGAGAGAAAGTTATGACGATTTTCCCCAGGTCACCTGTTTGGAATGTAATTCAGGAGTCTGCAAAAAGACCAAATTCCTCAAATCATATCTCCGCAAATATAGCGCGAAAAGCTCTGAAATTCGGACCCGAGGTTCAGCGCGATTTCTTCTCAAATGGGTTTTTTTTGCAACTTCTGAAATGTCGCAGAAAAAATGTTATAGCGAAAATGCTATGATGATCTGTTTGGAGCAGCGAAACCCTAAAATCCAAAGCTCTGATACCAAATGTTATGAAACCAGCTCAAGAAAAGATAGAAAAGATAGATCAACGCCTTAGAATTCAGTCTCTTCAAGGGGGCAACCTCCTTTACATTACATAAATGAACAATTCTTGGATGATACAAATGAAAAGACCTCCTTTCTATATATAGGAGTCTAAGGGGTCATAACATAATCAGAGCCGACATAACAATAATAATGTAAGGGCACAATAATAACAATAGTGGGCTTCTATGGGCCACAATGGTAACAATATGGGCACTACATGGGTACATCAATATAATAAGTGGGTTGTACTAATAACAATAAGGGGTTACACTAGTAGTATAGGGGCCTGACAGGGCTTGACTTGTGCTTGGAGGATATTCTTGTCAAGGGTCTAGGGTATGGCATTGGTCAATAAGAATCTTCAATAAGAGAAACTTACTAAAGGGGTTTCCTCCTAAGAGAAGAGAGGTTTTGGTCCTAGCAGAGAGCCAACATCTTGTGTTCTTGTTCTTATGTTTTTGGTAGCAGTTTGATGAAGTACACACACATGCATTAATAATAAGAAGAAGAAGATTAAGCTAACAAGAAAAAGTAAAAAGACTCCACAAATTGTTATCAAGTCAAGAAGAATCACACTACACCTAATTACCTTTGATTCTTCTGATTCTTCAACATAACATGCCCTTAAGGGTCTTCAACAATTTCTTTTGACTCTTTGATTCTTCTATAACACTTTAACATGGGCTAGACCTACTTCAATGAGCAAGAAACTCATTGATAAATATAACAAAAATAATATTTCTTTTCTTGAATAAATACAAATATCAAAAGTACATTTATGAAGACCGAACCTAGTTACACTTTCTTTAACATAAAATTGTTGTTGTAATATTATCTCGATTTAATCTTAGAAGCCTAATAAAATCCCTCTTCACTGGTTTTCCCCCACATTAGGGTTTTATAGGTTAAAAGTTGTGTAAAAGTTTATGTGCTTGGATTTCTTGTTTCTGTTGTGCACAATTTGTTAGAAGCTCACGCGTGTTAATTGTGTGTAGATTTCATATCTATTTTTTTGGGGTTTCAACTAAGTTACCAGAAAACGGATACGGGTACGGGGTTTGAAACGGATACGGCAAATTTTCAAAAAATCTGGATACGATACGGCAGGAAACGGCACATAATAAATAAATAAATATATATATATATATATATATATATATATATTAAACCTATGGGTCTACAGTGTGTCGTCTCATTAAAACCTTGCAACCTTGCATCTCTCAGTTTTTTTCAGCACTCATATTTTGATCATCAATTAAGCTGCCCCATATATATATATATATATATATATATATATAAACCAGCTAAATTACATAATTTTTTATAATAAATTTTATATTTATTTTATTTATATATATAAAATATTATATAAATTTATATTGATATATGAAATTGAAAGTAATAATAATAAATATTAGGTTTATATAATGCTAATTAACATAGCCGAGTATTTAGTTGATTATGGTTAAAGTAATGTGTTGGCAATATCGACCAATGTTTTACGACTCCGACTCCGACTCCGACTCGGCCGAGGATCGACTCCGACTCCGACTCCGAAACGGTAATGACTCGGCCGGCTCGATTTCAATGACTCGGTCGTTGTAAAAAATACATTAAATATTTATTTTTTTTATTAAAAAACATAATTTTAAATATTTTAAACATAATTTTAAAGATTTTCATTCATGTTTCCAAACACACAGCATTATAATATAGATGGAAGACAACTTTGTATCCATCTGGCCCACATTTGCCAAAAGAAACCTAGCTGCAGGCACCGAGGGTATCAAACCCTATTACAAGCTTTAAAGGGGACATTTACCCTTGACGCTGGGGGTTTAATAGATTTATTGTTGTTAATCATATATACTGATATTTTATTTACAGGCCTAGAGATGAATTTTTGAGGGATTGGTGTGAGTTTACATTGAGAATTTGTCATTTGTGACTATCCCTGTTGATTTACAGGCCTGATTATCTTTCCTTACCCTGGCCACTGGCTTATTGGGCATTATCACAGGTCTAAAAGGCTTATTTCTCTTTTCTGCAGCCTTGTTCAGCCTTGTCTCCCTCAGCCACCAGCATCTACAGGGTCTCTTCCTTAATGTATACAGTACAGGGCCAATAAATTTGTAATTGCAGGCTCAGCGTTGCATTCTGAAGGGGTCACATTGCCAAATTGGAGTCCAACATTCATATCCAGGCTGATTCAATGTTCACTGTACCATATCTTAGGCCTGGTGTTTTCCTTTTGTCTCTGAAGCTCATTGTTAGTTGACTTATGCGATAGTAGATAGCATTATTTCTCTCTTTGTGAGTTATCTTTCAGAGGCATTAATTTGTCAAATTGAAAAATCACTGTTAACAATAGCAATTATCTATCTCATTATATTGTGATTTCACTTGTCCTTCTTGCTGTCATAAAATGTCTAAGTGAAATTTCTACACACAGTACACATTAAGAGGCATCCAATTCCTATATACATCAGGCGGTTGTCAATTAATTAACTTAAGGACATTCATTCATGATCATTGTTTGAACATTTTCTCTGGTTTGTTCTAACATCATGATCAATACAAAAGGCTGTTACAATATCTCAGCATTCTGAAGCTAACAGTGGTGAGAGCATGCTCCAATACGTCTAATTTGCAATATATAAGTCTCTGTTATGAATTTTTTTCTCATTTACGCTGCCCAGCCGTCCCAACAGTGACTCGGCCAGCTACCCGGCCGGGTTGACCGAGTCACATATGACTCGGTCGAGTCATTGGATGACTCGGCCGAGTCATATGTGACTCGGTCAACCGAACCGAGTAGCTGGCCGAGTCACTCCCCAGGCCTTTGACTCGGTTCGACTCGGCCGAGTCGGAGTCGATTCGGCCGTTTTGTAAAACAATGATATCGACAAGTTACACGAACTCAGTTACCTTCTGTTGTGGGGGCAACCCGTAGTTCGTAAGATAGAACAATGAAGGATTGTGTGAATGCATAACGACGTCACTGTCATTTTCGCATAGGGGGTCGAACAACAAAGGTCGTTATACTTGAACACTATATGGGCGTACAACAGTCAATGGAGGCGTCGGACTAGCCCATTTTGGCATGGATGCACAGAGTCTGTTTTCAGAGGATCCGTAGAATGTTTACAAGCTGATCCAGAGGCTTCAGAATAATGCTGGCCCGTCCTCTATTCCCTCGTAACCCTTGTGCCTCCTGCGCTGAAAATGAACCCTAGCTAAGTGTTCGATTTGCAGATTTATGCCGGAATTCAAAGTCATCGTTAAATGTGCCTTGGAATTTACCGAATTAAAACGAATTTGTTTGGCCTGGTTTGAAGTTTGACAAATTTCGAATTCCAACATTGGAAATTCCACTAGCCTATAGATGATTCCACTCACCGGATTCGACGAACTTTTCACCAAAAATGTTTCACGATTTTTGAAAAACCTTTTAAATTTTCTAAATAATTTTCAAAATTTCCTGAAAACGTTTTCATTTTTTTTAAACTGCAAGTTTTTTCGACAAAAACGCCTCAAAAACGGCTGCGAAAAAAAATTCCCGTTTCCAGAAAAAAAACGGCACAAAAACGTTTTTCCGGCGTTTCGTACGCGGATCCGGATCCGAAACGGGAAAACGCCGTTTTGGGGTTGGAGGTAGCCGTTTCCGGCAACTTAGGGTTTCAATAAAAATAAATTTATGGGTATAAAAATTTACCGGCACATTAAAGAAATTCAAGCATTGCATAGGCTCAAGCTGAAAGGGGTTCATGGTCTTTGTGGGATTTTCATCAAACAATTATTCAAGGGTTTGATTTACCCTGGCAAACACTGTCAGGTATTAAGATAGGCTAGAAGGAGCCTCAAACTATCTTCAGTGGAAAGTCCGAATCATAACTGTTCTCAAGGAGAACAAGTTGTGGAGCTTTGCTAACTTTTCCTTTTAACAAATCATCAAGGATTGCAAGGCACGTGCCTTAAATTTGTTTGCTAACAATGTTGAGTGCTCCTCTAGAAAGCATATAATAAATCCAAGTAAACTATCACAAATCCCAAGGTGCACAACTTAACTAATAGCATGCCAAAACTTTAGGAACCCCTATGTTGAAGGGCGTTCCTTTCCAATTTGCACAAAGACCAATGTGAATGTCAACATGCTAAGCAAACAAATGCACTACCTCAATAAGCAATCAAATCACATAATGAGTCATAATACTTGAGGAAAAGCATTGTTTGTTGGGTTTCCCCTTCCATTCATGCAACAAGGGTCAACAAATGAGTAAACAGGAAACCAAAATCCTCATCAAGGCTAATGCTTCATCAAGGCCAACATTTAAGCCTCCAAAATATGGAATGATGGTGCCAATAAAGGGTGATAATCCATCTGAAAAATAGGCCTTAAAACTGCAACCAATAACCACCAGGAAACAAATCCTCCAAATGTAGCTTGCTTGGCAGGGTCTTCAACTTGGGACAATCCTCACGCTGTATGAGGGGTAACACATACCTTGCATCGACACTGGTTGAGATTGCTAGGAGAATCCATAGAGGTGGCTTACGAGGCATTTAAGGCATTGATGTGCTCAGTTGGTCTACAAGTTCATACGAGAGACTAATGCAAAGGTAATTTGAATATATTAGTTGGTGAATCTTGTTACAAGCCTTTGCTTAAAAGCAGACCAAATACTATAGCATGTGGAAGTCAATCCATGAACAAAATTCCGTTGTCACAAGTATTAAAAAGGGTATAAACCTATTGATTCACAAGTTCACTGCCATTGGAGGTGTTGTCGCATAGAATGTCGAGGCACTGCGACAACGAATCAGATCGGGGGTTGTCACACTGATCCCTAATCACTCCGTTTGAGTTGTCTCTCAATAGCAGACTAAGGGGGGTAGACCTTATGGAAATGGAAAAATGAAAGATTAGTTGGGAACCAACCAACCTGGGAGACACAGCTAAGCAACCAATACTTGTTTTAGATTGCGCAAGATTTTAAGGATTCAAAATGATTTGAAGAAAGTGATACCAGTGCCTTGTGGAGTCAACTATCTTGCAAAAAAAATAAGGTTCAAGTAAAAGATGGGAAACTGCTGCTGAAAAGACTCGACTGTCTTGTATGCAAATGCAAATTTAAAACTATGCAAAATGCAAGGACTTAGTTAATTTTAGTTAAATGTGGGCCTAAAATTATTTTTGAAATGTCTTAAATGTTACTTAACTTAAGGCTCAGAAAGGTGGTGATCTAAATGTGAAAGCAAATACTTATACTAACACTGCAAAATGTAAAATCTGCACAAATAATTATTGAAATGCACAATGGACTGAAATGTAAAATGCTGGAATAAAACACCTTTAAATTCAAAAATTCATTTGTATGAAATACTCAATCAAAGATCATTAGATGCATAAGTAAAACTCGCATGAGCATGTAAAAAAAACAATTGTATTTTCGAAATTAAACCAAGTGCTTAAATTCAGATTACATCAATGAAATATCAGTCTAGAAATCTGCTCTTAAAACGAATGTGTTTCCAAAATTAAACTAAGTGCTTAAACTCAGATTACATCAATGGAATATCAGTCTAGAAATCTGCTCTTAAAACAAGTGTTAATGCCAACAATATATTTTTTATCAGCAGTCCAGTGACCATGCAATATTAAAAAATTTCTATGTATAATAGCAGAAAATTTTAAATGACAAACTGATAACTACAATTCAGAAAATTCCCGAGTTTAATTCTTTCTGATCTATTGATGTATTTGATTTAAAAAATTCAGAAATAAGCTACTGAACAACAGTAAAACAATTTTCAGAAATTTGTTTGCAAAAGTTACTGAAACTAACTTCTATTTCTGCGATTAAACAACATTAAAAATGTAAATTAAATCTGCTGCTAAATTCAGAAAATTTATGAGTTTAATTCTTTCTGATCTATTGATGTATTTGATATAAAAACTCGGAAAATTACTGAAAAAATCAGTGAAATAATATTCAGAAAATATCATGAAGTTTCTGAAAGTAACTATATTTCTGAAATGTAATGCATTGAAAGATGCAAACTAATTTGCTGCTAAATTTCAGATAACTAAAATTTTATGCCAGTTAATCTTGCTGTCAATTAGATCAATGAAAGAGGTAAGGGTTTAGAGGATGTGCACCAGTCAACTCCTAGGGGATTGAAGACACTTGAAGATGGGTTGCCCAAGTCACTGAGAATTCTTCAATGCAAATGCCAAACTCAGAAATTTTTTGTTAAAATTTGTTAAAATTTTTAGGGAAATTTATGGAGAAAGTTTAGTGATGGAGGGTGAAGAAAGGGAGGTTGAAAGGAGAATGATGGGAGGCCGTAAGGAGGTGGGAGATGGCCAGCGAAGGGCCTCAAGGCCCTAAAAAAATTTGCCCACAATCTTTTTGCAAATTTTCTTCAACCTGCAAACAAAATGGAGATGTTTTCCAGGGCTTAGATACCTCTCCGGAATCCACAAAAATCACCTGCAATTTTCAGATTTTTTCCTGCACAAATAAAAGACAGAAAACCCCAAAGCATGTGTATACAAAAGTATGAAATTTGCTATTTACAAATCTACAATAATATTTTACATATCTAACAGATCTCTAGATCAAAGCTCTCTATTAGCCAGATTTAAACAAATTTTTGCACAATATTTAGAAATAAATTTGAAATTTTAAAGAGGCACAAGCCCAAGAAAAACCCTGCAAGTAAAATATTCTATAAAATGACTTCAGAAATTAAAAAGATAGTGGCTCTTTTAGATTCTGTAAACTGAGAGTCAATTGGTCCAGTTGAGGACTTCTCAAACGCCCAAATTCTGAATGATAACTTCTGCACACTTAAATCTGTTTGTTAGATTAATAGAGATCTAAAAAATGATCATAAAATTATCAAGAAATAGAGATACCTAAAAAACTTAGAAATCCATGCAAGATACCCGTACACAGATCAATTCTCAAAGGCTATCAACCAACAAATGCAAATTAAAGCAGCAAGTATTAAGAACAATATTACCACATAAATGTGAAAGAGGAACACTACGATTTGAAACCCCAAAGTCTTTGCGTTTTATTAGCCGGAAAAAGTTACAAGAGCTTTCTTAGAGCAAGTACACGATTGAAAAATCGGATGAAACTTCTCATTTATAGAAAAATTCTCCAATGACTAGTTGGCTTCCTCCCTGTCAAAGCAATCTCAACTGTTGATGAAGATCAAATGATCTTTTAATCATCTTCGTTGAAATAAAGTTACTTTTTGAGGAAATTCGGATTTCACTTTTAATTTCCTATTAATTAACTCAAAAATGGTTATTTTGAGCTAATTGCCGCAAAAAGTTGACTCTGACTTAACTACTATGGCTCAAGGGTTCAAAATATCTTGAAATTTTCAAAATTCCCTTGGTCAGGGACCTCCAAAAATTAGGAACTTTAAAACCCACGAATTTTAAATGTTGGAGCATTTAAATTTTCCAAGGACCTAAATTAATTAAATTTTTGGCTTTAGCAAATTAATTTATTTTAGCGAGAAATTTTAATTAATTGACTCATGAAGGGATTATTAATTTTTCCAACCCTCTAATATTTAACCATGGTGTTTAATTATGAGGGACCATGCACTAAATGTTTTTTGCATAAAATACTACAATTCTAACCCATGAAGGGGGAACACCTATTCGTTATAGACTCCCAATAATTACTCATTTCTGCGACACAAAATATGATCTAGTAGACTAAGTCACTTGTAATAAAATAATCTAACCAAATAGTTAGAATTATTCCCGATTCACTTTTACAGAGACTCGATAAATAACACTAGGACTCATTTAAAATCCCGACGACAAAATCCACTCTAGCTTTGGGGCAAGGCTGGAGGGAAAAACTCTGCCGATCATTCGTGTTTAGAAACACACATGAATTAGTGAGAATAAAAATCTCCTAGGATAAAAATCATCATCAGAAAAATAAATTTACCTAGGTTGTTACATACATTTGTCTTACTAGGATCATTTACATTACAAAATGCAGAATGGGTTTACAAAACTCCAGTGTACATATAGTTGATAATGATGAATCCGTGGATCATCTGAATGCTCGGACATGATGGAAATTCATGCGCGAAAAAATGTACAACTATGGGGTAGTTGACATGGAGTGGTCAACATGAGGATTATCCATTATAGAGCCCTTTGCTTCTATACGACTCATTGATTCACTTTGTAATGCTACTATAATCATGTAGTATTTTGTTGTGTACTTGTTATTGGAAGCTTTATAGAGGCATTGTAAAACCATGGAGTATTATGTTATGAAAGGGCAATGATTCTTGTTGTATGGTCATGGTTATATGTGCCTTGAAACACATTGAATGTATGGTACAACATATAAATTAGATGATTTTCCCCAGCCATGAATCTTAAGAATTCCATTGCAACAAGAATAAGAATAAGACTCAATTTCTTGGGTACCATAACAAATCAAGTATAACTTCCTTGTTTGAGACTTTGCATATATAGTCACCTTTCATATGTTTCATAGGTGGTCTCGTAGTATAATTGTTAATTTATGGTATGTTCTATGCTTAGAGCAGCTTACTTCGATTTCTTCTTATTAGCCACTTGTTTAGCAATCACATTAACACAAAGTAAAATGCTGATAGAACATTAATAGATCGACAGAAAACAAGCCAAGACAAGAGACACCAGATGTGGCGGCTAGCCAGGGACAGACCCCAATGTGGGGAAACCCTTTGATCATTTTTTCTATAATCTTCAATAGTTCAGTAGAGAGAGAAATTGTACAAATGTACAATTCTGTAATTTTATCATAGCAGTAATAAAACCCTAACCAACACTTGCAAAGTTGGTCAAACAGTGCACAAATGACCTTGAGTCAACCTTGGTCAACTCAGACTTCAACAACAATGAAGGTCAACCCAAAACAACCCAAAAGAGATGTTCAAAACAGGTCAACGCATATGCAGCCCTGCAATCAACCCTAATCAGTCAGCGCTGGTCAATTCGACGGTCAAATCAGGTCAACGGATTGCTGTTCAGATCCCCAGCTTGCTTGATGGAGACTCCTCACACTAGGCCGAAGTCAATACACCTTCCTTGCTGGTCAACTCAGTCACCCTTAGCTTGCTGCTCCTAGGTCAACCACTGTCAACGCTGAAATAGACTTGCGTCCTCCTAGCTACGTCCTTCTTCTCCCACGAGAGAGATGCTGCTCCTTGTATACCCAATCAAGTAAGGAGAGAGAGAGAAGAATGTAAGATGAGATGGGATGAGTGAATAATGCCTCAACGAAACGTTGAGGATGTGTGCCACACATTTAGCTGCTGGCCGACCTTGACAATTTGTCAAGTAAATACAAATAAATTCATATCTCCATAAATACTTGTCGGAACCAGATGATCGTTAGATCAATCCTACACCTCTCGACGAGAGGAATCTAAGAAAAATATAAGATGACCTACATGGAGTTTTGCCCTAGTTGCCAATTTTCATAATAACAATGTAGTATTTTGTTGTTTCGTGGTATTGTGAGTCTTAGAGAGGCATTGTAAAACCATGGAGTTTTAGGTTATGAAATGATGATGATTCTTGTTGTTTGGTCATAGTGATATGTGCCTTGAAACAAATCGAATGCATGGTACAACATACAAATGACATGATTTGCCTTGGTAATGAATCTTAAGCAACAAGGTTAAGAATAAGACCCAATTTCTAGGGTATCATAACAACTCAGGTATATCTTCCTTTTTTTTGAGAGATTGCGTATATAGTCACCTTTCATATGTTTCATAGGTGGTCTCCTTTCTCTCTAGTAGGGTATCTTTTTGTTTCTACTCAGCCTCAGTACTATTTATAGAAACATGTGAAGCTAGAGATACTGAAAACCCAGAGTTTCCATATTAATAGATGACGGAGAATTGTTGTGGGTGAATTATTTTTGCAAAGTGTGATTGATCTCTTTGATTTAAATTCCACAACATATATATATTTCTAGAGGTTAAAAATACCAGTGATTTTATTTTTGGTAATTCAAAATTTAGTTGGCTAATTTAATAATTGGAAACAAATCCTCCAAATGTAGCTTGCTTGGGTAGGGTCTTCAACTTGGGACAATCCTCATGCTAATTGGAAAAATACAATAATTGGAACTTGTAACCTAGCCCTCCATAGGATGAATTTGGCCCAATCAATTTGTTAGCAAATCTACCTCGTGCCTTCCCACGAGATGCTACCGTGCCTTAGGAAACTCAATCTCCAACAAATCGACTTTCCATTAAAATCAACTTCCCTCTCTTTAATAACTCATCCCTGTAATCTACACAACTTAGCCTCCTTGATTCACCCTCAAATTCTCCCGTACTTCTCCTCCATGCTTCAGTCTATCGAGCCACTCGTGCTAGAGAAAATCGCTCTCTCTTGTTGTGACTCGCTCGCTCTTGAGTTCTTGTGCGTGTTCACCTCTTCACTAGGTTTCTTTCATAATCTTCATTAGCCCCAAATCCCTAACCCTAATCTCCCTTCTAGAAGATCCCGGAGATCAATGATTGAGGTTATTTCTAAGTCAAATAATTAAATTATTAATCCTAAGAAATTGACTTAATAGTCAACAATAATTAATTGACTTTAGTTATCGTACTTTTCCTAAGTTAGACTTAGGAAAGAAGACATAAATCATTTACTCCACCAAGCAAGCACCTAAAGAGGCAATAAATCATCTTCCACATGCTAAGACACCAAGCCTATGCAAAAGACCTTCTGAAGCTACCACAAGCTTCAACACTCCCTCTTAGCAAGGAAGGGATTCTCCACCACCCCCAACTTATCTCAACACTTCACAAACTTCCCTTTCACTATAGGCTTAGTGAGAATATTTACCACTTGCTCCTTTGTAGAAATGTACTGTAGTCTCATAACACCTCTCTAGATCCTGTCTCTAATGAAGTGATATCTAATCTTGATGTGCTTGGATCGATCATGAAAATGGGATTCGCAGAGAGCTTGATGCAACTCTGATTATCACAGTAAATCACTATTGGCCCCATCTGCATATCAAATAGTCTTGCAAGCATTTTGTGACGCCATATTGCCTCACAACTTGCCATACTCATCGCCATGTACTCTGCCTTTGCTGAACTAAGTGCCATTGATTACTGCTTCCTATTGTACCATAAGATCATAGTTTATCCCAAGTTGAAGCAACATCCAGGCGTGGATTTTCTGTCCACAACACTCCCTACCCAATTAGAATTTGTGTACCCCTATAGCTCTACTCCTCCAACACTAATATATCTCAGTCCAAGGTCTATCATACCTCGCAGGTACCTTAACACATGCTTCACTGCCATGTAATGAACTTGTCTCGGCTTCACCATGAATTGGTTGAGTGTGTTCATAGCAAAATGTATATCCTGCCTAGTGTTGACTAGATACATCAAGGAACCTATCAGCTACTTGTATAGTGTGGGATCCACCAACTTACCTTCAAAAGCACTTAGCTTCTTCACGTTGGTGATCATCAGTGTAGACATAGACCTGCAATCCTCTATCCTGAACCTCCTCAAGATCTCAATTGCATACTTGCCCTGTCCAAGGAAAATCTCTCCTGGTTGCTGCCACACTTATAATCCCAAAAAGTAGTGCATCAAGCCGATGTCTTTCATTTCAAATTCCAAAGCAATATCCCCTTGCACATTCCTATGAGCTTCTCTGATCTTGTTAAGAAGAGATCATCCACATAAAGTACCAAGATGAGTGGCTCACCCTCAACAAGTACATAGTACAAGTTGGAGTTTGCCTCAGTCTTGGTGAAGCCCAAACCAAGAAGATATCCATTGATCCTAGCTCAACATGCATGTGGAGCGTGCATAAGCTCATAAAGTGCCTTATTCAACATGCATACATGAGATTCTCTCCCATGAACCTCAAAGCCCTGAGGCTGCTCAATATACACATCCTCCTTAATCACCCCATTGAGAAAGCAATCTTCACATCCATCTGATTTATCTTCCACCCCATCTCTGAAGCGATGGACATAACTACTCTAATGGATGCATATTTGGCGACAGGTGCAAATGTCTCCTTGTAATCCACTCCCTCCTTCTTAGAGAGCCCTCTCGCTACGAACCTCACTTTGTACTTCTTGACGCTGACATCAACTGCATATTTGATATTATAGATTCATCGAGAAGTGACAATAGACTTTCCCTCCGGTCTTGGCACTATGTCCCATACATCATTGCTCATGATGAAGCTATACTCTACCATGGCATCCCTCCAGACCTGCTCATCTATAGCCTCTTCAAAAATGGAGGCTTGGACCCCCTAAAGCTGCTCAATAATGCTAAGTAACTAGAAAATCTAGTCGGTGGTTTGCTCTACCTGAAAGTGCTGCTAGGAGCCTCCACATACTCCTCAACATCTCTCAAGGTCTGCTTGCCCCATCTCAACCATCTCTTGGTAGAGCTTGAAGGAATATCCAACTTATCCTCCAGATATATTGATTATGTCCCTGCTACTGGTCCTTGTTTAGCTTTAAGACCTCACTCCCGATCCTCTACCACTACTAGCTCCTTCTTGTTGAAGAAAAGTGTAACTAGGTTCGGTATTTGTCAATATAACTTTGATCTTTGTACTTGTCAAGAAAACGAAATATTATTTTTATATATTATATGAAGGACTTTCTTGCTCATTCCATAGGTCTAGGAAAGTCAAAGAGTTAAAGTCATGTGTAAAAAGCTTTGCTTGAGCATATATGTACAATGATACTAGTCAAGAACAACCCTCCAAGACAAGCACAATCCTCCAAGACAAGCACGAAGAAGCCTACCTGCAAAACAATGAAGATAACAATTAAGTCGGCCTCAAAATGTATATTAAAGAACAGTCATGTTGGCTAAGTTAAAGTGACATGTCTAGTCATGAATACAAGTCGGCTTACCTACACACATACCACTATATATACCCTGTTGGGGTCACCACAGAAAAAAGATATTCGTACACCTTTGAAATTTCGTATGGGTGCAGTAAGCTCTGAAATTTCAAATGGCAGTTACAGGAAGGGTTTTGTATGCCACAGTAAGGTAATTTAGAAGTTTGTCCATGATGCAACTTGTGTATTTTTTGGATGAGTACCACTGTCTCGGCATCCTAGTTGCAGTCACTGTCTTGGCATATTTACACTCTCAACATACTATCTCGGTACAGTTACAGTCTCAACTTACTTGTGATGAAGAGGACTTCGATGATCCTACAATAGCACTCTCAATCTCACAGTAACATGCTTTGGTATGATCCCACAGTGACACGCATTAACTTGACATATAATCTGGATGCAGTCATGATCTCAGTCTCTGTCATGAATATGTTGAAGACATAGTTACGAAGTCTTGATCATGTAAAAGTTCTCGGTGCAACTCTCATGGATACATACACATGGACCTCGTTGTTATGATGGTGATCTCGATGAAGGTGCAGAGATGATCTCAGTAAAGGCACAATGGTGATCTCAATGAGCAGTCATGGTGCAACAATGATGATCTTGGTAAAGCAGTAATGATGATGATGATCTCAGCAGTAAGAAGAGGATTGGTGTCTTGGTCTTGGAGTGGCTTGATAGGTCAAGGGTCATGGTCTTGGTAGTCATCAATTAGAATCTCTATAAGAAGAATTTTGTGCGGGTTTTCCTCTCCAAGAGGGAGAGGTTTTGGCCCTGGCAGAAAGCCAAACATCTTGTGTTCTTGTCTCTTTGTTTTGGTAGCAGTTTGATGAAGAAAACACACACACTAATAATAAGAATAAGATCAAGCTAAGATAAATTGCAAAAGCACTTCACAAATTGTTATCAAGTCTAGAAGAATCACATTAATCCCACTTGCCCTAGATTTTTAACCGCTTCTCATGAGACCTCCGAAGGGTCCTGCCCTTATCAAATCTGATATCCTGAATTAAGATCACTTTCATCTGTCGTGGAATGTAGACTCAGTAGGCCTTTGAGACCTCACTGTTGCCCAAAAATACGCCCCTTTCTGACAAGGGCTCCAACTTAGTCCTCTTCTTCGTGGGAATGTGGACATAAACTGGACTACCGAAGATGCACAAATGTCTCACATCCAGTTTCACTCTTGTAAATAACTTCTCAGGAGTCACGTTCTCCAATATCTTGTGAGGACTCTTGTTATGGACATACAAAGTTGTATTGCAGGCCTTTGCCCAAAAAAACATAGGCAATTCCTGATCATAGATCATTGCCCTCGCTGCGTCCATTATGGTCCTATTCTTCCTCTCGACAACCCCATTCTGTTGAGGGTTGTAAGGTACTGTGAGCTCCTTCTTAATCCTTGCTTCCCTGCAAAAATCCTGGAACTCATTAGAGATATACTCACCCCCATTATCTGATCTCAACACCTTAATCTTCTTCCCAATTTGGTTCTCCACAAGAGCTTTGAACTCTTGAAACCGATTGAAGACCTCATCCTTAGTCTTCAGGGAGTAGATCCAAGTTTTCCTTGAAGAATCATCTATGGATGTCACAAAGTAAAAGGATCATATGATCGAAGTCACAAACATAGGACCACAAATGTCTGAGTGCACCAAGTCTAGCATTCCCTTAGACCTGGTCTTGCTGGGAGGATATGCAACTTTGGCCTGCTTGCCAAGTGCACACTCTTTACACACTCCATCATGCTCCACCCCGATCTCTGGAAAACCTGTAACCATTCTTTGCAATATAGGGAGAGTTCTGTAGTGTAGGTGTCCCATCCTCCTATGCCACATCTCACTCTGGCTGTCACTCTAGCACACTCTTTACATACTCCATCATGCTCCACCCTGATCTCTAGAAAACCTGTAACCATTCTCTGCAACAAATGGAGAGCTCTGTAGTGTAGGGGTCCCATCCTCCTATGCCACATCTCACTTTGGTTGTCACTCTAATGTATGAGAGCCTTCACTGGTTGCCCTCTCAACATATGGAAGTTCCTCTCCCTTCTCCCAATTACATGCTTCTTGTTGGGATCAACTCCCTTCGGCTCAACAACAACTTCACCTCTAGTAAAACTAACCTCTAGTCCTCTGTCTTCTATGGCTGAAACTGGGAGATTTTTCTGCAAACCCAGTACAGAGAATACTTCGTTCACCTCCATGATACCACCTGAGTCCATCTGAAACTCAATATCGGTAGTGCCTTCTACTGCATACTTGGCCTTATCACCAAGCTCCACATGTACATCCTTAGGCCCCTTGGTCATGTTGGTGAAGTTGTCTCAAGATCTCGTCATATGACGAGATTCTCCATTGTCCACAAACCAGACACGTTTTGTGATGGTTCCAGAAAGTCAAGACACCAAGGCAAAGTTTTTCTCAAACTTTTTAGCCATCTCTTCCCTCTGTCTGGTGGCTGCTGTAGCTATCTTTCCCTTCCCTTTCTTCTTGTTTGGAGACTGACTAGCAAAATGCCCGAACTAGTGACAAGCAAAGCGCATGACTTTGCTCATGTCCTTCTCCTTTTCATTCTGTGAAGGTCCTCCTCCACTTTGGCTTTGCTTGGCCTTCCCTTTGCCCATCATTGCTTGTGCAACAAGAGCAAGCTCATCTTTCTCCTCAGTACCCTTTTGTTGCCCACAGGTTAATGAGTTCTCTTAGATCTCATTCTAGATGAAATCATCCCATAACCGACTCCAATCAGGAAGTTGTTGCTTAGGAAGGATTTGATCTACAAAGGTGGTCCAGTGCTTAACGTAACCCTTTAGAGCAACTTTCATGAGGTTCGAATCAATGATAGTTTCCCTAACAATTGCAAGCTCATCATGAGCCTATTGGATCCTCCTAAGGTAAGATGTTACAGTCTCAAATTTGTTCATCTTGATGCTGTTTAATTTCTCCTGCAACACCATTTTCCTATTTTCATTCGTTCTTTGATAAACACTGATCAGAGCTACCCACATTTAACGTCCGGTGTCCTTCCCTGATATGTGAGGAATTATGTGATCCCTCACACCATCCAAAATTATACACCTTGCTTTCATATCTTTAAGATTATGCTCTGCTGCAAGGTTTGGATCTGAAGGAACCTGAATGTCTGTGTTCATAAGATCCTACAAACCATTCATTTTCAGAATTCTTGGTAATTTTCTTGTTTTTGGGACTGAAATTAGCAGCCCCATCCAACCTATCTTCACATCGTAAACTACTCAGTGATTCCATCCCAACAAATCGACCATGACCACAAATACCAACTGTAAAAACTAATTCTATTGCCGTAAAAAAGAGAAACACACTGCTGCAAATCCTCTTGATCTTGGATCTCTCTCTCAAAGTTATCTAGAAAGCTTTGATACCATGTTAAATTTCCAAATACTAGCCAGATTTATTTTCTCACGACAATTAATTTTATTCCCAACAATTTATTTAACTAGCCAAAAAATTCTGAATTATTGAAAAATAAAATCACTGATATTTTTAACCTCTAGAAATATATATATATATATATATATATATATATATATATGCAACGAAATTTAAATCAAAGAGATCAATCACACATTGCAAAAATAATTCACCCACAACAATTCTCCGTCATCTATTAATTTGGAAAATCTGGGTTTTCGACCCACATAGATACAAGGAAAAATACAATAACTAGAACCTGTAACTCGGCCCCCCCATGATGAATTCAACAACCTGGAATTCGACCTTTGAAGGAAGTCAACTTCAAGAAATTCGGCCCAATCAATTTGCTAGCAAATCGACTGTGCGCCTTCCCACGAGTTGCTATTGCGCCTTAGGAAACTTGGCCTCCAACAAATCGACTACTCCATTAAAATCAACCTCCCTCTCTTCAGCAACTCGGCCCTGCAATCTCCACAGCTCAGTCTCTTGGATTCGCCCTCAAATTCTCCCATATTTCACCTCCCTTGTGCTTCAATCTACTGAGCCGCTCGCACTAGAGAAAATCACTCTCTCTTGTTGTGAACGGCTCTCTCAAGTTCTTGTGTGTCTTCACCTCTTCATGATGCTTCTTTTATAAACTTCATTAAGCCCAAATACCTAACCCTAATCTCCCTTCTAAAAGATCTTGGAGATCAATGGTTGAGATTATTTCTAAGTTACTTAAATAATTAAATTATTTATCCTTAGAAAATCACTTGATAGTTCACAATAATTAATTGACTTTAATAATAATTATTATACTTTTTCTAAGTTAGACTTAGGAAAGAAGACATAAATCACTTACTCCACCAAGCAAACACCTAAAGAGGCAATAAATCATCTTCCACATGCTAAGACACCTATCCTATGCAGAAGACCTAAGTTACCACAAGCTTCAACAGGATGTACATGACCAAAGATAATTCCCCTATGGAAGATACATTAGAACTAAAATAGTTGGTGATTTCTCACTGGTAGATACATTAGAGCTAAAATGCTTGGTAATTTCTCTTTGATAGATACACTGAAGCTAATATGCTTGATGACTTTGTCAGCAAGAAGACACCCAAGGGCTAAAGCCTAAAATTCATGAAATTATTACTCACAGAATGAAACAAATCAAGTTACTGTTATATGAAGAGCTAAATGAATGAATTATCATTCTCATAGTAGAATGTGTCAAGAGGAAAGTGAGCTTGTAACATGGTGGAACAACTTCAAGGAGTTGTTCAAAACACCAAAAATACCTCCTTGATTGATTATATTGAAAGCAAAGTTATACGCTCTAGCCTGGTGATTTTGTCAGAGTGGAGGAATGTTTGTCTCTATTCACCAGAATCTATGCCAACATCAAGGATGCTCTAGGACAAGACCAAAACTAAAGTTTTATCAAGTACTTTTCAGTAGGTGAAGCCACTAGAATTCACGCCATTATCAAGGCTGCTGGTGAAGTTTTACCACCTGCTCTTCAATAGGTAAAGATCGGTCTTTCTGACAATAAGATGAAACTGTCACCTTTATGGACAAAGGACAAAATAGTTCTGGCTGACAACCTAATGTTGAATAAAGGCAGCTCGTTTTGTATAAACCGATTTTGACATCAAGCAGCATGTGGATTGTCTCCCCAGGTGGTATGCTACGTGTTGGCATTCTCCTTGCATGTCATCTTTGGTTACCTGAGATTAAGGAGGGTTATTGTAATGTCTGTTATCCCAAAGTCAATCTTAGGGCGGGATGTCGGTGTATAATGTAGACATAGGTCTTATTATCAGTAACCGTAGTCTAACGAGGCCAAAATTTTGCCTGGAAAACAATGGAAATTGTGGCAGGATTTTGAAAAATTCCGGCAGAAATTTTTGGAAATCCTGGTTACAGCTGTCAATCTTCAGGATCTTGGGTGCCCCAGGGGTTCTTGATGATGCTGAATCCGTTTCCACCATAAAAAATGATTCAAACACTCCCGAGATTGGATTTCTTGAATTTTTTTTCAGCAGATTCTGGTGAGAATTTCGCTGTCCAGGTGAAATTGTGGCCTCGGTAGACAACACCTTATCAGTAACATAATAATAATAATAATGTAACTGTTACAATATGTTTAGGCAATGAATGATTGATCACAACACTTCACATGTTTAACTACATAATTAGGTTGTCAAATTATATTGAATATGATTTTATGAAATTTTATACTTATTTATATATTTGTCTATGGGCACTTTTCATTATTTGATTTGAAACCTCTCAGTTGTGCTAGTAGATTTTCTCTTAGAGCTCATCCACTCTGTGAAGTCAAGAATTTGGAGTAAAAGAGGGAGCCTGCTTTTCTTTAAAGCTAATTGTCTAGCTATGGTGATAACATAAACATACCAATCCTCTTGCATCTCTCATCTCTGCGTTATTGGCCAGCTTATTTGCCTCAGAGGATTTGCTCAACTCAATGCCGCTTCCAAAATAATTTCAGAGCAATGACTTTGGCTTTTCCTTGTCCTGATAATTATGGATGAATCCCCTGTGTTACAAATTAATTATGCCTTCTTTCGATGCAAGCTCCATTCTTTTTAGAAGAGTGTAGGAAAAACTTGTTTATGCCTCAAGGGTTCTGAATGAGCCCCACTTCCCCCAGTGCCCTGGCTCTCCCTTTATTCCCTTTAGCTGTGCTGTCAAAATGCAAAATATATGCTTTTGATTGTTTATAGAACTTCATTTTCACTTTATTATTCTTGCTACCCTTCACCTCCTCTAACAGGGATGAGTTTTTACTAGCTAATTATTTTCATATTGCTAGCAATTGCCTTCTTCCTCTTTTGGATAATATCTATATTCAATCACTATATTATTAGTTCTTTGACTTTTTTTGATACCTTCTGTCACTGGAATTCCCTAGCAAGGATAGCTTTATTCCTAGCTATCCATATTTTCCAAATCTTGTAATGCAGAATTAGTTTCCATTTTTTTGCAATAAGATTCTTACTTTTTAGATCTTTGGAGTAATTCTTATTCAAGCTTGAGAAATATTTCATCCTAACTCTCCAGGAATATTGAGTTCTATTTTCTGGGTTGTAGTATAATAGTGATTTTTTTTTTGTCCTAGATGTCTCCTTATGTGACTAGGGTTTCACTAAATTTTCTTGTATTGTGTATGATCAAAATCCTTGCAACTTTAACTAACAATACTGTAATAATACCAGTAGTGCAATTCAACTATCTACATCAAATACTCCAATTTTACTCCACAATATTTCAGTCAATTTTCAAAGTACACAGTGCTCCACAGATTTAGACAATTCAACAATTCAACAGAACGAAACGAATACCAATTCAGATGGGCTACAACAAATTATAGCAATGTTCCGCATGTAATAATTCTACGTCTAAATGTATCAAACTGACCAAGATCTAGACAGAGACTCGAAAATCTGAGCCAGTGAGCAGTTATAGCCGACCTAGCACTGGAAACGCCCTGGACTCATCCTTCTTCGGTGTCCTCTGTTTTATTTTAAGCCTCAAGGTATTCCCTTAAAATCTTCTGCATTCAGCTTGCATTCACTGTCTGTCACGGGTTCAACTGTTAAGAACACAACAACCTTCAGGAGAGAGTCTGTAATTTGTCTTCAAGGGGACTCGTTGATCTTCCGGATTATCTTGAGCGTGACTGGTCTAACCTTCACATCCGACCTGGGCAATTGTAGTTATAACCCGGCTACAGGAAAACTGGGCCAGGACTTCGTTTGTCCTTAAACCCTTGAACTGCTTCAGAATGAACTTCGCTAAGAACACTACAACCTTCAGGAGAGAGTCTGTAATTTGTCTTCAAGAGGACTCGTTGATATTCTGGATTATCTTGAGCGTGACAGTCTAACCTTCACATCCGACCTGGGCAATTGGAGTTATAACCCGGCTACAGGAAAACTGGGCCAGGACTTCGTTTGTCCTTAAACCCTTGAACTGCTTCTAAAAGAATTGTCCGCAAACATTAAACAGTGACGTTTAACTCAGAAAACCCTTGCTTCGTCTTCTGTTTTGGAATGAGATTGATGATTTTACTCCAATAGAGAATCTCACTGCCTTTGATGCTTCAACCCAGACCAAAGAGGATTTCACTGCCTTATTTGCTTCTGTGCCCAGACTCCTGAACCAACCTAGACTGCAGAGATCTCGCTGTCTTTTGATGCTTCTGTGCCCAGACCCACAAACCAACCTAGACCAAACCCTCGCTGCCTTACAGAAAGCAATCCTGTGCCAAATGAGAGCTACAAATAATTCGCTGCTTTGGAAGGGCACTAGGTAGGCATTTCCGAGGAACATCAAGATGGTTAAAACTGTCTAATGGTTTGTTGCCACCTTCTGTAACTGTGTAAATATCTGATTTCCTGGCTGCAGATTTGACTGCATAATAGAGTATCGTCACCCTTTTCATTGACTGGTTTGAATGGGTAGATGTTCGACTGACAAATATTATATTCAATTACTAGTTGTGAAGGCAGGTCTTGGAAATATCCTGAACCCTTCAATCTTGCTATTACCTGCTGTCTTCTGCCACATTTAGGATGCTCCCAGACTATGGAACATACTACCTTTGTAGAGTTTTATGTCCCATCCATCTTCATTTCCATGCTACGTCCTCAACAGGGGTTTTACCAAGATTCTCTCCTCCCTAATATAAATTCCTTTTCTCTTTATATGATTCCAATAAAATTCTCTTTAATAAATTTGTAAACTATTATCAGGCTTTTCTAAAGAGCTGTACCTTTCATTTGTAAGTGTAGGACTCTATTACCTTTGCCTGTGTGAGATTGCTACAATATTTGCTCTGAATAACCTGTGATTTTACTCAGTAATCTTGGAACTAGTTTAATGATTTGTTCTTTTCATCATGACTTTACAAGACTAAACTTATCTAGGTTTGTCTATTTTATTTTCAATTTGCAGGTTGCTAGTGGATATGGTGATGGAAGCATAAGAATTTGGGATATTGTTAAGGGTATCTGTGAGACCACTCTGAATGGGCATAAAGGAGCCACAACTGCCCTTCGTTATAACAAAACAGGTTCTTTGCTTGCATCTGGAAGCAAAGACACTGACATTATCATATGGGATGCAGTGGGTGAAGCAGGACTCTTCCGGCTTCGTGGTCACCGAGATCAGGTTTGAAGAATACTTACTGTATGAGGACATTGGGGAAGTTATAGTTTCTCTTTCCTAGATTCCTTTTCCATCCAAGGTTATGACATCTTTTATATCGTCTCATGTACTATTTCTGAATGCTACGAGTAGATTTTTATAGCCATGTTTATTGACTTGCAGGTGACAGATCTTGTTTTCCTAGAAAGTGGCAAGAAGCTTGTGAGTTCCTCTAAAGACAATTTTCTGAGGGTTTGGGATCTTGATACTCAACATTGCATTCAAATTGTAATGGGTCATCACAGTGAAATCTGGTCCATTGATGTGGATCCCCAGGAGAATTTCCTTGTTACTGGATCAGCTGACCAGGAACTGCGGGTTTATCATATACATCTAGATATGCATGAAGAACCAAGTACTGCCCTTGATGCTAAGGTTGCTGATGTAGAGAACATTAAAAAGGATAGTGTTAGACAAAGCAAGTGGGAAGTTTTGATCTATACTGGTGACATCAAGCGGCAGAGTAAAGACAGGGTTGTGACAACTAGATTTAATTGTATTGGATCACTTCTTGCTTGTCAGGTAGCAGGGAAGGTGGTAGAAATATATCGTGTCTTGGATGAAAAGGAGGCATTGAAGAAAGCAAAAAGAAGAACCCGCAGAAAACGCGAGAAGGCTTTGAAGAAAGCTGGAAAAGAGACAGCTGATGAAAGTGGCGACCATTCAGAGAAACTGGAAGATGGTTTTGGTGGTTACTCTGCTTCTGATGTTTTCCAGTTTCTTCATACTCTCCGAACTAAACATAAGATCCGTTCTCTCTCTTTTTGCCCTATTCAGCCCAAGAAAGGGCTTATGGGTATTGTAGCACTCTCTCTTCACAACAATGCATTAGAAGTTTATGAGGTTGGTGAGGAGTCATCTGCACATAAACATGCTATTAACCTCCCAGGGCATGGATCTGACATCAGGAGTCTTGTGCTGAGCTCTGACAATACACTACTTATGTCAACAAGCCATAATTTAGTGAAAATTTGGAACCCAAGTACTTGTTCTTGTCTCCGTACGATGGAAGCAGGTTATGGTCTTTGTGGCTGTTTTGTTCCTGGGAATCGTTATGCAGTTGTTGGTACAAAAGCTGGAACACTAGAAATATTTGACATTGGAGCTGGTGAACGCTTAAAAGTCATAGAAGCACACTCTGCTTCTGTTTGGTCTCTTGTGCCAAACACTAGATGGGTCAGGTTTTATAAGTGGAAGTGCCGATCATGATGTTAAATTTTGGGAATATGAAATACTGGAAGAAAGTAGCCAGGTATGTTTCTTTATTGAAATGTCTGTGGATTTACTTATTGGGATGAAAGAACAATGAAAAAACTTAACATAACAATCAGAGTAACAACTCTTTAATTCCTCCCCTATGTTGTTAATCTAAGTTTCAGATGACTGTAAAGCTGTCCCCGCGTTCTTTTTGTTTGCATTGAAAATGTTTAGTTCCTTGATTATATTCTGGAGTGATTCTACCTTTTAAGGTTCACACTAATTGGCAGGAAGAATAAGTGGAAGTGCATTCAATTGAAATATTGAATGGAAATAGTTGAATGATTTGGTTTTTTTTGAATGATTAACCATCCTCTTGCAGTTTGCAGAGCAGTTAAATGAATGGAATGTAAGGACTTTGAGTGTGAGAGAAGGTGTGCTTGTTGTTCGGCTAGTCCTACTGGCAAACATATCATTGTTGTCTGTAGACAAGATCCATTAAATATTTGCATAAATACACACACATACACACGTATTAATGATCCTTCCACATTTCTTTTATCTTGTTCTATGTTACATTTATGGCAACAAGTCTGTTCTCTTGTGCTATCTGTATGTTCCAAATCTACATAATTTCATAAATCAAACATGACTTGGTTTACAAGCCTCTTTGCAATTGTTAATTGTGTATTGTTTGATTTAGTCTGCACTTGAGAGCTTATTGGAAGTAGAAGACTATACATATCCATACAGATAGCTTCAGTATTTTCCTGGTCATGAAACTAAAATTGAAGGGATCTGGCCTTGCAACATTTAATGTTTTTTTGCTTATACCGGCTTTAACAATAAGTTCAATTTGGTGTACCTGCTCTAATATACTATCCTTTTGCAGGAGTCAAAGCAGTTAAGTGCACGGAATGTAAGGACTTTGAAAATGACAGAAGATGTACTTGTTGTTAGGCTTAGTCCTACTGGTACACATATCGCTGTTGCTCTGTTAGACTCTACAATAAAGGTTAGTTCCTACGAATTGATAATTTTAGGTTCCATGTTTGTTGCTTTGAATGGAAATACATTGAGCTTAGTATCAATTATAGAAGCAATGAACTTGACTGAGTTGATAATAGAGAAAGAAAGGAGGTTAGCATATACAACTGATACAAAGGAATCAACTGGACATCTAAAGTAACATGTTGTAGCATTACGATGGAGTGCCCAAAGTATATCCATCCTGTAACGAAGGTAAAGTTGATAAAAATGAATTGTATTAGGACATATTCATGTTACTTTCGATTCTAACATAATTGTGTTAATGATCCCAAATTGATATGAACATGTGAATGGTTGTAATGCTTGTTTCCTAGGTGCAATTTGGCCATTAATGAGGTTATATAAAATATTAAAGACAATGCAAATGTAAAATTAAATGAGACAAAAGAGGAAAAATATTTAAATAAAATAGAAAATGAGAATAGGAGAGAAAAGATGGAGGAATAGGAAATGAAAGGTTCGGCCTGTTGGCTTTCCCATTATCCCAGTTCTCCCTATTTCTTCTTATGGTTTCACTTTCAAAGGGTCCTTTGGCCAAGGAGGGGTGTATGCACAAAGAGTCATGAGTTGCATTGTAACCAGAGATTGCCAAAATGAAAACTGAACAACCATTCGAAGCCGGTTTTTGCATTTGGGTTTATAGGTAAGGAATAATTCCTAGTTGTAGTTATGTGGAGTTTACTCAGAATTTCATTCCCCACGAGCAATAGAAGAATGCCAACAGCTTTGTAATGCCCATCATTGCAAATAAATATTTGAGTTTCTAAATCTGATTGCAAGAATCAATACAATAAGAAAAAAAACCCGAATTGAAGGAGATTGTTGGCATTCCAAAGCCAACCTGCATGTTGTGTATTTCACGTTGTTTAAGCTATACAAAGCAAAGTGACCCCAAGTGATGCTAGACACTGTGAATGCATCCCTTTTGAGATCATATGGGTCTGTACAGGGAGTGTGCCTCTCTCCCTCGAAGGCTATGCATTAGATAGTGTTTGTTGGGCATTGGTATGTGAGTTAGACGGTGAAAATGGTTGGCATCTTTGTCATTTGAAGATCAGTGAACTGAATGTTGAAGTGCAAGGTTCGACCTGTTGGCTTTCCCATTATCCCAGTTCTCCCTATTTCTTCCTATAGTGTCACTCTCAAAAGGTCCTTTGGCCAAGGAGGGGTGTATGCACAGCGAGTCATGAGTTGCATTGTAACCAGAGATTGCCAAAATGAAAAATGAACAACCATTCGAAGCTGGTTTTTGCATTTGGGTTTATAGGGTAAAATCTGTGCCCATTATGTGATTGATTTTATTTGTGGTAAAGATTCTCTTATATGTGATTAATATGCTGCTCTTATTTACGATTAGTATGCTGTTCTGAGTGTCTCATTGGTGCTAAGGAATATTTCCTAGTTGTAGTTATGTGGAGTTTACTGAGAATTTCATTCCCCACGAGCAATTGAAAAATGGCAACAACTTTGTAATGCCAATCATTGCAAATAAATATTTGAGTTTCTAAATCTGAATGCAAGAATCAATACAATAAGAAAAAAAACTGAATTGAAGGAGATTGTTGGCATTGCAAAGCTAGCTTGCATGTTGTGTATTTCACGTTGTTTAAGCTGTACAAAGCAAAGTGATCCCAAGTGAGGTTAGATGCTGTGAACGCATCCCTTTTGAGATCATATGGGTCTGTACAGTGAGTGTGCCTCTCTCCCTCAAAGGCTATGCATTAGATAGTGTTTGTTGGGTGTTGGTATGTGAGTTAGACAGTCAACATGGTTGGCATCTTTGTCATTTGAAGATCAGTGAATAGAGTGTTGAAGTGCAATATGGAATCTCTTGAACTGCTCTACTTTTTAGTGGTTGGCATATATGGTTTGATGCAATTTGGCATGTCTGGCTTCCGATACATTTGGCTGGTGTGGGGTTTGTCTGATTTCCATTTCTAAAGACGCTGATTCATAAAATTATCAATCAGTTTCCATCCCATATATTAATGATAACACTCTAATCTATGTTGCAGGAAACGTGGGGGGGAGGTCCGTTTCCGGCCGGAAACTGGGACGAAACGCGGAAACGCGTTTGGTACGGCCGTGAAACGCGTTTCCGGCCGTACTGCCACGTTTCCCGAAACGGAAACGTGGCCAGTACGGCCGGAAACGCGTTTCACGGCCGTACAGCCCACGTTTCCCAGCTAACTTGTGTTTTTTTTAATTTGTTTTTAAATTTTTTTAGGTTATCTAGTGAGTTCTAGAAGCCTGTCTAAACTTATAAAAGAGAAGTTTGTCTCATTCTCTCATCACACTATTCAGCAAGTCGTTTATCTTGGAGACTGGCAGTTGTTTAAGCTAGGGTGTTTTGAGCAGTGAGCAAAGTAGATTTCAGCAGCAGGAGAAAGAGATTTCAGCAGCAAGAGAAAGAGATTTCAGCAGTAGCAGATTTGGCTCAGCTACAACCATATTTCTCTTCTCTTTTCTGGCATTTTGGGGTAGTTTCAGCCACAAAAAATTAATTTGGGTAAGCCACATTCATTTTGTTAGTTTTTTCTTACTATTTCTTCAATTTTTCTAGGGTTTATGCAGCCAGAAATATGAAAAACGTTTTTTATCTATGGATTTGTTTTTTAAATTTATTTTTGCAGCAGATTTGGCTTAGCTACAACCATATTTCTCCTCTTTTCTGGCATTTTAGGGTAGTTTCAACCATAGAAAATTAATTTGGGTAAGCCACATTCATTTTGTTAGTTTTTTCTTACTATTTCTTCAATTTTTCTAGGGTTTATGCAGCGATAAATATGAAAGACGTTTTTTATTTATAGATTTGTTTTTTAAATTTATTTTTGCAGCAATGGCTTCCAGCCAAAGTGCAGCTACAAATTCAAGCCCTAGGGCCAACCCAAGGGATGAATATTATCCTCTTTGGAGGCATGTGACGAAGCTTCAAAGATGTGGAGGTGGTGGCTCATGGGAATGGCGATGCAATCTTTGCAATAATACGTACAAGGGATCCTACCCAAGAGTGAAGGCACATCTATTGCATGGAGGAGGACAGGGGGTTTCAGGTTGCACAAAAACAACAGATCCATTGGCAAGGAGGGCATATCAAAGAGAGCAAGATGAGGCGGATGGTACTAAGAGAAGGCATGATGACCTTGCTCAAGCTCCATCTAACATTGAGCCAAGGATTGTAGCTGAAGCAAGAAAGAGGAGAGCTGGTCACACTCAACAACATGAACAACCAGCACCCAAAAATACCAGAGACCCAGGGGTATCCCCTTCAGTTCAGGATAGCAGAATTGCTAGATTGGTGAATGTGCAAGCAAGAGAAGACACTGATTCCAGAGTGGCTAGGTGCATTTATGCATGTGGTATCCCATTCAATGTTGTTCGCTCTCCTTACTGGCAAGATATGATAAGGGCAGTTAACAAAGCTCCTCAAGGGTACAAGGGGCCCAACTATGAGAAAGTCAGAACCCAGCTTCTTAAAAATGAGAAGGACCTTGTGGAGGAGATTTTAGCTCCAATTTGTTCTTCCTGGAGTAGCTTTGGGGTTACCATAGTCTCAGATGGTTGGACAGATATAAGGCGCAGACCATTGATAAATACAATGTTCCACCAAGGTTCCGGGACGAGGGGGCGAGGGAGCGAGGGGGTGTAGGAGCGGGCTATGCAAAAGCTCCCTACCATTTTTTAGGAAACGTGGGGGAGCGTCAGGGTCTTAAAAATTTATAAATATAAAATATAATTTATTAATTGACTCCACTATGACAATTTGGTTTGAATTGAAAAGCTGCAAAGCATGATCATTGATATGAATATCATTTGACATTATCCAAATTTATAAAAGATTAAAGTCAAGTTTGATACATCAAGAGTCATCATTGGCAAAAATTCCAAATGCTAAAGGCTCCCATATGCTCTAAATTTTTATAGAAAACAATTTTATATTATTAGGCACGGCTGAAATTACCCTGAAAAAGCCACATTTTGCAGCTGTAGAAACTTTCTTTAATTTGAAATGAACATTACACTGAGCTTCCAATATCTAACTGCAATGATATGTTTCATTCAATATAAACTTCAATCTTTAACATCATCACAAGACAAATAGTTAGTAGTAGATAAATATGGACATGATTAAAACTAAAAGCGTAAAACATATAAATCTCCAATTTATTATAATTATCTTGTTCGAATATAGCCTGACTGCACCATAAAACCTTCTAGGGAGCCTGAGATGTTCTGAACTGTAACATAGCTTTTTTAGTATTTAGAATACTTGTACAGTGCTTCTCCCATTGTGGATCCCTAGTTTGTCCACTCTGACCATTGTCGATGTGAAATGATTCACTCAGAATATGCATATGATTTTTATTTCCGACAAGAAATGAAAAGTAACATGATATATTATGGATATCTTTTCATGAAGCCAACCTAATATGGGTCCTCACTTCACCTGGAGAGAGAAATAAGCATATGATTTTATTTCCAGCACGAAATGAAAAGTAACATGATATACTATGGATCTCTTTTCATGAAGCCAACCAAATAAGGACCCTCGCTTCAACTGGAGAGAGAGAAATAAGCATATGATTTTTATTTCCAGCAAGAAATGAAACGCAACATGATATATTATGGATCTATTTTCATGAAGGCAACCTAATAATGGGCCCTCACTTCACCTAGAGAGAGAGAGAGATAGAGTGCACAAACAGAATATGGTCAGCGTTTATGCAGAATTATATTATATCTTTGAAACACCCGCAAATTTGCAAATCTGAAAATATGAAAGTTGGGCTTTACTCCACCTTGCAAATCTTCTGTTCAGAAAGAGCCTCGATAAACATCAACCAGTACAGACGAGACCTTAACTTGGAGAAGTTAGATATTTGCCGCAAGTTCAACAAAGAAAAACAGAATAAAGTGATCATATGTGCAAATATATATTTTAGATAAATTGAATTGAATTTAAAATTCTTATGTATATATGAATACCTGGCCTTACTCAAGTATGCCAGTTGGCTGTTAGATATTCACATGAGATGAAATCAGCTCCCTCTGGAATGATGAATCCAAACAATGAAATCCAACGCTGTGAGTGGAGCGCTCAGCGAACTTGCAAAGGCTGTGCCGCTGTGAGTGTGTTATTCATGGTTCAGGGTGCCGGTTTTATAACATGAAACAACGATTTTCCAAAACCCTAAACGTTAATTAACTCTTAATTAAAGATTAAGTCTAGCGTTTAGTTAATTAAAAATTTAAAATGGTTTTTAATGCATGAAAAGTGTGCCATGTCCCCCCTCGTCCCCCCACGTCCCCTCTCGTCCCCCCTCGTCCCCTCTCGCCCCCCCACGCCTCCCCACGTCCCCCCACATCCCCCTTTTCGGAAACACCCCCTCAGGGAAGGGAAACGTTTCCCTGGCACGTCCCCCTGAGTTTCCTCCATTTTGGGAGCGTGGGGAAACATCCCCTACTCGTCCCCAAGTCCCCGGAGTGCGGGGGAGCGAGGAAACTAGACCCCTAGGGCGGGGGGCGAGTCCCCGTGGAACACTGGATAAATATCATTGCCACTTCCCCCAAAGGAGCAATGTTTATCAAGGCAGAAGACTGCTCAGGAGAGGTGAAAGATGCACAGTTCATTGCTAATGTTATTATAAAAGCTATTGAACAAATAGGGCCTAACAAGGTGGTGCAAGTTATCACGGATAATGCACCAGTTTGCAAAGCTGCAGGTTTAATTATTGAGGGGAGGTATGACCACATCTTTTGGACACCATGCATTGTCCATAATCTGAATCTGATCTTAGAGGAGATCGACAACAAAGTTTCCTGGATAAAGGAACTCATAGGGGAAGCAAGGGAGATTATCAAATTCATCACCAACCACCACCAGTCTCAGGCCATATTTCGAGAGTACTCCAAATTGGAGTTGTTAAAAGTTGCTAAGACAAGATATGCCTCAAACTTCGTGATGTTGTGCTGCCTTGTTGAGGTTAAGCATGCATTAGTTTCTATGGTGGTGAGTCAACTTTGGATTGAGTGGAGACAAGCAGATTCAGAGCGGGGATCTATGGTGCGTAGATTGTGCCTTGATGAGGATTGGTGGAGCAAGGTAGATTTCTTGCTAAAGTTCACAACCCTTGCATTTGAGCTTCTCCGGAGTGCTGATACTGACCAACCTTTCTTGGGAGAGGTATATGATGGCATGGATTCCATGGTTGAGAAAACTATGGAAATCATTTCGCAAGAGTCTCCACAACTTTTGTTTGTTGATGATCATTTTGCTGGTTTGATCAAGAAAATCATTGTTGATAGGTGGAACAATTTCAATACTCCATTGCACACTTTAGCACATGCTTTGAACCCCAAATTTTATGATGAAGAGCTTATTGCTCAAAGCAATGGGAAGAGGAAGGCACCACAGCCATATTTCTCCTCTTTTCTGGCATTTTAGGGTAGTTTCAGCCACAGAAAATTAATTTGGGTAAGCAACATTCATTTTGTTAGTTTTTTCTTACTATTTCTTCAATTTTTCTAGGGTTTATGCAGCCAGGAAAAAGAAAGACGTTTTTATTTATAGATTTGATTTTTAAATTTATTTTTGCAGCAATGGCTTCTAGCCAAAGTGCAGCTGCAAGTTCAAGCCCTAGGGCCAACCTAAGGGCTGAATATTATCCTCTTTGGAGGCATGTGACGAAGCTTCAAAGATGTGGAGGTGGTGGCTCATGGGAATGGCGATGCAATCTTTGCAATAATACGTACAAGGGCTCCTACCCAAGAGTGAAGGCATATCTATTGCATGGAGGAGGACAGGGGGTTTCAGGTTGCACAAAAACAGCAGATCCATTGGCAAGGAGGGCATATCAAAAAGAGCAAGATGAGGCGGATGGTACTAAGAGAAGGCATGATGACCCTACTCAAGCTCCATCTAACATTGAGCCAAGGATTGTAGCTGAAGCAAGAAAGAGGAGAGCTGGTCACACTCAACAACATGAACAACCAGCACCCAAAAATACCAGAGGCCCAGGGGCATCCCCTTCAATTCAGGATAGCAGAATTGCTAGATTGGTGAATGTGCAAGCAAGAGAAGAAACTGATTCCAGAGTGGCTAGGTGCATTTATGCATGTGGTATCCCCTTCAATGTTGTTCGCTCTCCTTACTGGCAAGATATGATAAAGGCAGTTAACAAAGCTCCTCAAGGGTACAAGGGGCCCAACTATGAGAAAGTCAGAACCCAGCTTCTTAAAAATGAGAAGGACCTTGTGGAGGAAATTTTAGCTCCAATTTGTTCTTCCTGGAGTAGCTCTGGGGTTACCATAGTCTCAGATGGTTGGACAGATATAAGGCGCAGACCATTGATAAATATCATTGCCACTTCCCCCAAAGGAGCAATGTTTATCAAGGCAGAAGACTGCTCAGGAGAGGTGAAAGATGCACAGTTCATTGCTGATGTTATTATAAAAGCTATTGAACAAATAGGGCCTAACAAGGTGGTGCAAGTTATCATGGATAATGCACCAGTTTGCAAAGCTTCAGGTTTAATTATTGAGGGGAGGTATGACCACATCTTTTGGACACCATGCATTGTCCATAATCTGAATCTGATCTTAGAGGAGATCGACAACAATGTTTCCTGGATAAAGGAACTCACAGGGGAAGCAAGGGAGATTATCAAATTCATCACCAACCACCACCAGTCTCAGGCCATATTTTGAGAGTACTCCAAATTGGAGTTGTTAAAAGTTGTTGAGACAAGATATGCCTCAAACTTCGTGATGTTGCGCCGCCTTGTTGAGGTTAAGCATGCATTAGTTTCTATGGTGGTGAGTCAACTTTGGATTGAGTGGAGACAAGCAGATTCAGAGCGGGGATCTATGGTGCGTAGATTGTGCCTTGATGAGGATTGGTGGAGCAAGGTAGATTTCTTGCTAAAGTTCACAACCCCTGCATTTGAGCTTCTCCGGAGTGCTGATACTGAACAACCTTTCTTGGGAGAGGTATATGATGGCATGGATTCCATGGTTGAGAAAACTATGGAAATCATTTCGCAAGAGTCTCCACAACTTTTGTTTGTTGATGATCATTTTGCTGGTTTGATCAAGAAAATCATTGTTGATAGGTGGAACAATTTCAATACTCCATTGCACACTTTAGCACATGCTTTGAACCCCAAATTTTATGATGAGGAGCTTATTGCTCAAAGCAATGGGAAGAGGAAGGCACCCCATAAGGATAGAGAGGTGGCTAATGGGGTGAAAAAGGCCCTTATGAGAATGTTTCCTTCTCATCTACATAGGGAGGTAAAGGAGGAATTTGCCAGTTTTGCTGCAGGAATAGATGATTATGCAGATATATCAGCTTTGGAGGAGAGAAGCACCATGAATCTAGTTAGGTGGTGGATTTGTCATGGAGCAAATAGTGTACATTTGCAAAACCTTGCCATTCGTATTCTTTCACAAGTGGAAAGCTCTTCATCAGCAGAAAGGAATTGGAGCACTTATGGTTTTATTCATTCTGTGAAGCGCAATAGGTTGGGCTCACAGAAAGCAGAGGATCTTGTTTATGTGCACTCCAACCTTCGCCTTGCATCTCGTAGGGGTCCAAAATACAACAGTGGTCCTTCTAAAGAATGGGATGTGGATGCAGAAAATCCTGATTTGGAGCTCTCTCTTGCTGCCCTGAATATTGAGGCCGAATCTCGAAGTAGAATTGGTGCATCATCTTCTTCAGCACCACCATCCAATGTTGAGCATTGTGCTGCTTCTATTTTTGATGAGGATTGTTATGATGAGGATTAGTCTTTTGTCTCTATGGTTCTTGCAGCCTTATAGTCTTTATTGTACCTGCAGCCTCATATACTAATATAAATAAAGGCTGATTTTGAGATTTTGCCCTTGGATATATAATAAAGGTTGCTTTTGGATTTTCCTATATTTTTATTTTCATTATGTGATCATTCATGACTCATGAGTAAATGTGATGTAAAGTTAATCTTAATGTTTAAATGTAATAAATTATAATGTATCATTAATGCTTTATGATTGCACATATATATAATAATTTTTAAATATTTTTAATATATATACATGTATATATATATATATATATATATTCGCGTTTCCCCGTTTCCTAAATTTGGGGAGGTCCCGTTTCGTATCGCTTCCCGTTTCGGAAACTCGTTTTTGTTTCCCCGTTTCGTGCAACTTAGTTGCAGAGTTTCAAGAAAATTAACAGCTACTGCCTGTCATGGAAAACTGGATTTTCTAAAAGCTTCACACAACTTTGATTGCCACAACATATCACCATCGTCTCCAACACCTGATCAACCACCCTTGCGAGCAACTTTCGAAGCCATACTGCTTCACAACTCGCCAAACTAACTGCAATATACTCAACCTCTGCAGTGTTGAGTGCGACAGATGTCTGCTTCCTGCTGATCCAGGATATCATAGTGAAACCCAAGCTGAAGCAACATTTTGATGTGCTCTTCCTGTCCTCGGTACTTCCTACCCAATAGAAATTTGTGTATCCTGCAGTTGTACTTCACCATTTGAGACATATCTCAATCCATAACTGACTATACCACGCAGATATCTCAATACATGCTTTGTCGCAATCCAGTGTACATGCCTATTGGCTCAGAGTGTTCACTGTAAAGCAAATATTAGGTTGGTTTTAACCAGATATATCAAGGATCCAATCAATTGTCGATATATAAAGGGATCCACCAAATCTGAGTCAGATACTCTCAGCTTCTTCAAATTGGTTACCATGGGAGTGGCCATGGATTTGCAGTCCATCATCCCAAATCTCTGAAGGATCATATTAATATACTTCCCTTGACCAAGGAAGATCTCACCCAACTGCTGCCACACTTCTAATCCCAAGAAGCAATGCATCAAACCTATATCCTTCATGAACTCAGAGGTTGGCTCTTTCTTGCACTGATCAATGAGATTTTATGCTCTTGTCAAAAAGGAGTCATCACCATATACAACAAGATCGCAGGTTCACATTTAACAACCTTGTAGTAAAGGTTGGGATCGGCATCACTCTTGGTGAGACTAAGACTCATCAAGTATCCATCAATCCAAGAATACAAAGTCTGAGGTGCATGCTTGTGTCAATACAAAGCCTTCTTCAGTCTGCAAACATGAGACTCCTTCTCATGTACCTCAAAGCCCTGAGGTTTCTCTATGTACACTTCTTCCTCAATCACTCCATTAAGGAAAGTGGTTTTCACATCCATTTGATGAAATTTCTAACCCATAATAGAAGCAATAGAAACAATAGTTCTAGCAGATGTATACCTGGCAACTGGAGCAAATGTCTCTGCATAGTTCCCTCCCTCCTTCTATGGGAAACCTCTTGCTACGAACCTTGCTTTGTACTTCTCTATGTTGCCATCTACCGCATGCTTGATCTTGTAGATCCACTTGGAAGTCACCACTGACTTCCCCTTAGGTCTCGACACAATTTCCCACACATCATTCTTCATGATCGATTGATATTCCTCCATCATGGCATCCTTCCAAACTCGTAATCCTGTTGCCTCCTCATAGTTGGATGGCTCAAAGCCAATGTTGTGACTCAACTTTATTGCATAGCCTAAGCACTTCTTAGAACGTTTGGTTTCTCTGAAAGTGCCACGGGAAGTTGCATGCCCCTATGCATCTTGCAATGTATATTGCAGCTACAACGACCCTAGGTGGGTTCACTAGCTGAGTAGGCCCTTTTGGCTCCTGATGTAAAGGATGTTCCACAAGCACATAAGGCCCTGAACCCACATGCTTGGAAGCCTCATGCTCCTCATCATCAATATCCATGTGAGACCCTTTGGATCTCCAGTAGGCTACATCCTTCTACTCTAGCTAACTGTCTACTCCCTCTAAACTAGAAGCTTTTTCGATCATCTGGCACGATTTAGATGTTTGTACAATTTCTCCTTCTCGAACACAAATCACCCTTCCGAAGTTTATGCTCGATCTTCGAAGACTCTGCTTGCCACAAACTTTGCTTCGTTCGTCCTGATGCTTCCATCTGTTGGCAGAATCATTGCCTTGGCAACCTTCACGATGTACTTGCAAACCTCATTAGGACACCATGGAAGAAATTATTATAACCAAGCAAAAGATACAAAGGCAAGAGGCTAACCAAAATAAAGTACTAATAATCAAGGAAGAAGGATATGAAGTACTTATCTTTTGATCTGAGGATTGTAGGGAATTGTCAACTCCCTCTTGATCCTTTCAGTCTTGCCAAAATCATTGAAATCCATTTGTAATCTCATCAAGCTATAAATGCTCATTCTCGTCCTCATTATCAGCTACTAATGCATTTTCCTTTCCTTTCCTTCCTTGCATGAATTGTATAAGCTATGGTTTCTTCGTCCTCGAGTTATCCAGCCATATCAAAGGCTCAACTACAAGCTAAGACATCTTCATGCTAACAGGAAGATGAACCAAGTACAAACTCCACTGGCATTTGGCACTCTAGGTCTCGTTCTAGGGTTTCACAAACCCTTAGGACCAATACTTCAATACAAGTCATATCCTTCTAGACTTCTAGGGTTTACAAACCCTAAGACTTTCAAATTTCATCAACACCCTTTGCAAGTCCAACAAACTTGTCATGTGCAAATTATCCTGCTATAGTCATGGAACCAATCATTGTCCCTTGAAAAAAAAATTGACATTGATCCATTACAGCATGCCATCATATCATCTCAAACCTTTGAAGATCATTGACCACTTGTGAATCTCATCATTGGAATTTATTGCTTTATACCTAAAAGTAGGTGAGGGAGGCTTTCTCCTTAGCTCCCTCTGGCTCTGGAGAGCAGGCCCAATTTTTCTTATACTTGGCTTCTCCCTCATCATCCTAGGGTTGAGATATCTTGCCTTTTGGTCAAAGTATCTGGTCACAGATCAGATTGTAGAATAGGTGTCTTCAAGGGGGTGAACTTAATGGCCTTTCTTCACCTTGGCTCTCATCCCATGTTGAATTTTTGGTGTTAATTAGACAAGCACAATTTTTTGCAACCGATAATTACTTCCAGTGATATATGATATTACTTTACCACACCCAAGAACATCATTAAGCAAGTACACTCAATAAATTCAACTAAAAATGCAACAGAAATAGTAAATATCACAATAGAATAGCCATGCACAGTAGAAACCAGAATTTTGCCTTGGGAAACTGTTAAAATTGGCAATTAGGGCCAATCTCCATGTGGGTCACCTTATTTATGGATGCTTATATTTTTCCTAGATTCCTCTCGTCGAGAGGTGTAGGATTGATCTAAAGATCATCCAATTCCGATGAGTATTTATGGAGATATGAATTTTTGTAGTTTCATGATCCGGATTATCCACAGTTTTCAGTTCATTCTGCCAACGTTTCAAACCCCAAAGGGGGTCCATCATCAGGACAAATTGTCAAGGTCAGCCAACAAACTTATGTAGGCTCAGAAGCCCAACAGTCACATCTATTCATCCTCAACGTTTGCATATAAATACAAGGTGCCTCCTCCTCATTTGGACACTTCATTCACTCGGCCTCTCTCTCTCTCACACGTGTGGCTGAAAGGAAGACGTCCTAGGGCAAGGAAGACACAGAAAGAAGGACGCTAGGGTAGCAAGTCATATCTTTGACCAACGTTGACCATCCAGAGGTGCAGATTGGGTGTGGCTACCTCTCCTAGGCAGGCCGCAATTTTGGCACGAAAACCGAGGTGATCTAACCTCTGGTTTGACCGGTGTTGACTTCCCTAGTTTAGGGCTGCAAGTTGACTTCAGAAATCTGCAAATTGACTGTACTTTTGGGGCTATTCAACGGCTAATTCTTCAAACCGTTCGAGGACAAGTTGATTGGAAATTGACCAAGCATTTTAGAGGTCAATTTCAACCAATGTTTTACAACTCGGACTCGGACTCGGACTCGGCCGAGGATCGACTCCGACTCGGACTCCGACTCGGTAATGACTCGGCCGGCTCGATTTCAATGACTCGGTCGTTGTAAAAAATACATTAAATATTTATTTTTTTTATAAAAAAACATAATTTTAAATATTTTAAACATAATTTTAAAGATTTTCATTCAAGTTTCCAAACACACAACATTATAATATACATGGAAGACAACATATGATCAAAGTAGGCTCATGAACCAATCCATTATATCAAAATGGTACGGTGGTACCCAATGGCAATAGTAAATACATAGTCAACTGTAGTCTGTCATACATGATCAAAGACTCAAGAGTCAAAACAAAATACAAATAACCAAGGAGGCTAGTAGCTACTGCCAGAGGAGCCAAGATCATCTCGACCAATCTCTGGATCATCATCATCAGAGTCAACTGTCAGACAAGGGGCCCCATCAATGACCAGTACTGGCTACTGCTAGAGTTTCCAACATCATCTAGCTCAATGTTACTTGGGAGCAGGAGCGGAAGTGGGGAGCGAGAGCGAAAACGGGAGCAGAAGCGACATTTTCAGAAGCTCCAGGTTTGAGAGCGAATCCCAGAGGAGTTCAACAACCAATGTCACTAACATCAAGGTACACAGAGGGATTGGTGCTCTTGATTAAATACGAGTTCCATACCCTAATACATGACAAAATTCAATGGAAACATTGCAATCCTCCAATCCTAAAACCCTGAAAAAATGATAAGTCTGCTGGATTTTGAATGAAATCTAAAATTCTACTTTCTCCATATGAAATCCAATGAGGCTGGAACCACTCTTAAACATCCTGAGTCATTTCATGGTAATGTTAAAAATTTAAGTAAAAGGATGAAAATGAAGATTAAGGAGAATGTCACTTTTACTTTAAGAATTTAACATTACCATGAAATTTGAACATCATATCAATACTAGGAGAGGGGAATGGACCCCAAATAGCACTTAACCAATTTAGAAAACACCTTGGAGTCCCCAACAATCAGCCAAATGTTAAAAAGTTAAAAAAAAAATAGAAAAATCGTTGTTTCTTTGGGTGACTGGCTGAATTTAATGACTCGGCCGAGTAGATGTGCAAAACGGCCGGGTTGACCGAGTCATGACTGACTCGGCCGAGTCATGCAATAACTCGGCCGAGTCAGTCATGACTCGGCCTCCCGGACTGGTTTTTCTACCGGGTCACTCCTCAAGGCTTCAACTCGGTTCGACTCGGCCGTTTCGGTTTCGAAACGGCCGGTTTGTAAAACAATGATTTCAACTAGTTTGACCAAGATTGAATTTGTTTATCTAGGGTTTGTTGCTGCTGATATAAAATTACAGAATTCAGATTTTGTACTATTTCTCTCTGCTGAACTATTGAAGATAAAAGAAGATTTGATCAAAGGGTTTCCCCGCATTGGGGTTTGTCCCTGGCTAGCCGCCACATCTTGTGTCTCTTATTTTGGCTTGTTTTTTGTTGATCATTTGATGTTCTATCTGCACTTTACTTAATGTCTATGTGATTGCTAATCTGTGACTAATAAGAAGAAAAATAAGTAAACTACTCTAAGCATAGAACATACCATAATTTAACAGAAACCCAAACTCAGGAGAAAAACCTAGCAATTTTTTCTAGTTGAAATTGTTCAATTCAGCAAAGGTACAATATGATATTTAACAAGTCAACTTGGGTCAATTGCCTTTCTTTAGACCCTATTATGAGCCCTTACCAGCTCTATCCGAGCGCTTAATCTCTACTTACTATCTGGCAACTCTTGCAACCATGAGTAACCTCCCTGAGGCCCTTTAACTATGGCATGTTACAAGCTCTCCTCGGCCTATTACAGACCTTCCTCAACCTCTACATGTGGCATGTAACAAGAACTCCTTAGCCTCTTCATGTGGCCTATTACAAGGCCTCTCCATCCTTCTTCATACAGCCTATTACAAGGCATCCTTGGCCTCTTCCCCAGCATAGGTATGCGACTATGTTTAGGGCACAAACCAACGTTAAAACTTCTCTTCTTGTTAGACTGAAAACTCGCCTCCTTGACAACTTGATGGTCATGGCTAACTCAAACCAATCACTTTCACAAGTGAGCCCTTGAATTGTGTGATGATAGTGTCCAAGTGAGTAGGTTGAATGTTTATATGTAGTGTTCACGAGGTGTCGAAGGGGCACATCTCCTTCTTGGGCCGACTTGAACAATTTGGGCTAACTTGAAGGAAAAATATTAATTTAATTTAATTTCCTTTTAATTATTTAATGAGCTGACTTGAGTAGCTAGGGAATACCTCTCGCAGCTACCCAAAACAAAAAATCAGCATTACATTCTCAAACCTGGTGATAATCTGAACAACCAATGAAAGCCAAGTCAGATTCTAGTATATTTTGTTCAATCAAATCCCCTCGACCATGCCAAAGGAAGTGTGGATCTCCCTCTTTTGCTAGGATAAATTGTTTCATGGCATGGAAACAATTATCTACATCAAACTCTACAATCTTTAGATTTTGCATTTTGCAATCAAAATTCCTCCATTCCTCTACTCAACAAGAGACATGTATAGCTCTATTCAAGCAATGTGAAAGTGCTTCACTCTTGCACTCTCTATCACCATGGGAAAGGAATCGTATGCATTGAATGCAGTTTTACATGTCCCTACATGATGGTTATAGGAGACTTTAACAGTGGTGACATGGTTCACTAGATGGTGAGTCATTCTTCAACCAGATTGCAATGAAAAAACATCATCCCATCTTGAGATCCTTCTTTCATCTTCCCTGCTTGCTTCATTAGTGAATTTGATGTCTTGTGTCGCTACAACTCTTAACTCTCCACACTCTTCTAGTGGCTATACAATTTATGGCGTGAAGCTCTAGATGAAGTCGCCAACACCTTACTTCCCAATGGGCACTTAATTTGTAATGGTGGCAAAAGTTCTTGGCATTGTTGTATGGAATGCTTCACATAGTCTTTAGGGAAGTATTCTTGCCATTCCTCCTCTAAAAGCAATCTAGCTTGTTTCTCCTACGAAGATGCCTCAAGATGACCTTTCTTCCCGTGGAATGAGTACCGACAATTGATAACATTGTGGCCTTTCCTCTTGCAACAATGAAAAACAAGGAATGTCTTGTTTGACGCATACCTCTTGCTCTTTGTCTTCTTGATCTAGCTATTCTTCTTGCCACTTCTTCTAAGTGTTAGTGTCAACTGAGCCTTTACACTTTCCTCCTCATCACTTCCCTTCTACAATCTGCCATAAAAAGGATGGAGGGGGAGTATACTTCTTCCTTCATTGTTTCTCTTTCTTCTAATGACCAAGCCAACTCTGCCATGTCTTTTGCTTTCACAAAAGTGGTCTTCATCGTCATGGTATTTTTCAAATTCAACAAATTCCCTTAAGGAAAGACTAAATAAGGTGAGCTTACTAGAGTAGTCTCGATCATGGTGTTGGCCTCAACAATGGCAATGGTAGGTGGCGTTGCTTCCTTGGTCTCTTGGAAAGTTGCTTGTAGCTTTTCCAATGCTTTTTCCTTCTCTTCCAACTCTCAGTGTAACTGAGTCATCACATAAGTGAGCATGTCCTCCTGCCAACTATCCATCTGAATTGTTAAAATTTGGTAGCTCAAGGAGAAATTCCCTCCATTGAAAAGTCTTCCTCATGTAGAGACGCCCCAACTAGCCCTTGGAAGAATTTAACTGGGTCAAGGAAAAATGTTATTTTTGATGAGAAACCCACATGTGCACAAAAGTACAAGTCGGCATGGGCAAGCTAATTCGACCCCTTGAGACACATATAAATAGACCTAATGTCACATCACTTTGGAGCATCATCATCACACATCACATCTTCTCTCTCTTGATTGGATTGGTTCATACAGGTCTGAAATAAGGAGGTCCGAGATCACAAGTGCGAAGGGAAGGAGGAGAATTCTGTTTTGTGCGTTGACTTTCTCATTGGGACAGTTTGACCAGCCTTTTGACTTGAGTTGACTTGGATATTTTGACTTGAAATTTCAGAATTTGTCTCTGTTTTGGAAGGCCGAATTCATTGGGCAGGAGGACGAATTTTTCTGAGCAGTTTCACCATATTTGACCACAGTCCTGCACCTAGGGTTTCCGCGGGTCAAAGGTTGACTTTGACAGAATTTGTATGGGCAGAATTTTGAATGTTTTGAATGGACTTTGACCAGCAAGGAAGGCTGCATTTATTGGCAGGTTGACTGAACATTTTGGAGCATCTTTGATCACTGACTTTTGGACTGGTTAGGGCATTTTTTACTGCTGTTGACTTTGACCAGAATTGCAGACTTTGACTTTGGATCAGATTTGACTTTTGGGCTCATCTTGATTGGATATTGGTTAGTTGTTTTTGGATGGTCAAAGATTTGACTTTGACTCTTTGTTGATGAATTGGAACATTGTATCTCTCTGCTAAACATTTGATGACAATCTAATAGAAAAAGAATTTTGAAAGGGTTTCCCCCTTGTGGGGTTTTTCCCTGGTCTTTGACCAAACACTGTGTCTCTCTTGTTCTTGGTTGTCTTCTATTGTGCATTGGATTTACTACTCTATCTACAACTGTTTATTGTTACTAGAAGATTGAATTTATATTGGATAAATTGATTGATGAATGAAGAAGAATTGAAATAAGTGATTGTGCTAAGTATAGAACAGTGGAAAATTAACATGAATGACCTTCTATCCCATTATCCCATTACACCAGTTGCACTCTGCTCTTGTCCCAATTTGCCGTGACAATTATGATGCAGTCGTGGGGTTCATCAAATCACTTATTTAGAAATGGCATCAATTTAGCAAAGGTCTCAAGTTTCTTTTGTAGCTTTGCCATGTTTGTCTCTTCTCAAAGCTGCACATTGATAACCTGTAGGTCTTCCATTCTTTCTCTCTTTGCTTTAGCCATGTTGAGTTTGTGCGCTCTCCAAAGTTTTGTGAACAGAAACATGATCAAGGATTCAACTACTTTGATACCATATGATTCATAAATGAGGGACTTATCATCCACTCACTCCACCAACACAAATACTTTGTGAAATTAATTTTATGTTCTCTACTCCTAGTCTTGGATAGAGATATGAATCTTCAAAATTGCTACAAGGCCTATGTTCTCGTTGCAGTTTTGAGTGCAACTACTCTGCAAAACTACTCAGGATTGGTGATATGGCCTTTCCTCCAATATAACTTGCACAAAATTAACCAATTAAAAATGCCAATAATAAACAGGACTCTAAAATGGTTTTCATGTTGTTTGTCACCAAGCAAGCACATAGAAATTGACTATGTTTCTTTACTTCAAAGATTGCTCCAACTCTTGATGAATGAGAAGATGGTTTTCTTGTATAGTGCTTTGTTTTGAGGCCAAATGTCTTCACATATACAACATATTGTGAAGCGTGACCATAATAGGTTTGCTTGGCATAAACTCAGCCCAACCTCTTGATTAACAAATGAAATAGTGCTTTGATCGAATGAGTGAATAGATTTAACAATAAATAAACTATGTTTCTGAATGACCAAACTCTATTTATCATGCGACTACTCTCAAGCTTGACACACCAATACCTTACATGGTACAATTGCCATTTATTCAGTTGGTGAAGTCACTTCCAAGTTCTCTTTGCATTGTGCCAAACTCCAATTCAAACCATTCATTAGAGCGTATATGAGCTGGGCACCATATAAGCCATATGTATATGAAATGGCAATCATTTAGGATATGTATGAAAATACAAAGAACTAATACATGTAGGAAAGGTCACTCATTAAATATATTAGAGTCTAAGTTGCACGAAATGGGGAAACGGAAACGAGTTTCCGAAACGGGAAGCGATACGAAATGCGACCTCCCCAAATTTAGGAAATGGGAAACGCGAATATATATATATATATATATATATATATATATATATATATATATATACACATGTATATATATTAAAAATATTTAAAAATTATTATATATATGTGCAATCATAAAGCATTAATGATACATTATAGTTTATTACATTTAAACATTCAGATTAACTTTACATCACATTTACTCATGAGTCATGAATGATCACATAATGAAAATAAAAATATAGGAAAATCCAAAAGCAACCTTTATTATATATCCAAGGGCAAAATCTCAAAATCAGCCTTTATTTATATTAGTATATGAGGCTGCAAGTACAATAAGGACTATAAGGTTGCAAGAACTATAGAGACAAAAGACTAATCCTCATCATAACAATCCTCATCAAAAATAGAAGCAGCACAATGCTCAACATTGGATGGTGGTGCTGAAGAAGATGATGCACCAATTCCACTTCGAGATTCGGCCTCAATATTCAGGGCAGCAAGAGAGAGCTCCAAATCAGGGTTTTCTGCATCCACATCCCATTCTAGAACTCACTAGATAACCTAAAAAAAATTAAAAGACAAATTTTTTTTTTTTTTTTTAAAACACAAGTTAGCTGGGAAACGTGGGCTGTACGGCCGTGAAACGCGTTTCCGGCCGTACTGGCCTCGTTTCTGTTTCGGGAAACGTGGCAGTACGGCGGCAAACGCGTTTCACGTCCGTACCAAATGCGTTTCCGCGTTTCGTCCCAGTTTCCGGCTGGAAACGGACCTCCCCCCCACGTTTCCTGCAACATAGCTCTGCAACTACTTAGATGAATCTACTTAAAATCAAGGCAACTAAAACGTAAACCAAGTTTGAACTTTCACCAAGATACAAAGTTTCTTAACATTCAACATTCGGCAGAAAATACTTGAGATAAAAACTCTTGCACACACATAAATTTGACAATAGTGTTTTACCTAAGAAACCCAAATGGGAGAACTTGGTTTCTTTGTTGTGGGCTTTTATTGATTGTTCTTTGAGAAAATAGATCTTTAATAATTTAGTATGCAGCTATTGCGGCCAACAAATAGTCTCTAAGAAATTAATCTCAGCTCCAAAATTGCTCTCATCTTGCTCTTGGATCACTATTCTTGGCCTTGAGAAGATGCTCTCTGCCCTGCCTCTTGATCTCAGCCTACACATACAATTGTTTCCTACCGAAACTAGGCTTGGCTTTTGCTCTTCGAATTTTGATCTTCGCTCCTCAACCAATGCGCTTTGCCAACAATAAAGAATCATCAATCTATGCCTTCGTCCTTCTCTTGCCTTAATAGATCTTCGATTCATGCAAGGAGGCCAAGTTCGAATTTGTGTTCACACAAGTGCAACAAGTTCCTTTTGGCAGTTAACTAGAGCATGCCTCACGTACACTTGGACTAGCTCATAGTTATTTGGCTCGAGTTGCTCCTTGTTTTCCTCTAGTTGTAAACCGAGTTAACGAAGGACATAACTCATCTTCTTTTCACTTGTCTTTGAAGTCTTAACTTGTCCTAACTGAACTTGTCACTGCAGTCTTAACTTGTCCTAACTGGACTTGTCTCTGCGACCTCATCTTGTAGTCTAACCAAAGAAGATTCCAACGAATTGAAGCTCCAACACTGCACATGCAATCTACTGATGACCATTCCAGTGAATTGGAAACTAACTCATCACATTGAAGTAAATCCCATGAATTCGCATTCATGTTAGAGAAAGACATTTTGAGATCTCTACTGACCAAGTCACAAGCCAAAAGACCTTCCTTCGCTACATTTTCTACAGTAGCACATTGAGATCAAGTAGCACTACATCCGAGACATGGTACAAAGGGAGCAATGAGGCTTCATCACATTTCTACGAACGAGCAGGTTGCTGACATTCTCACAAAGCCTTTGTCCTGGATGAAGTTTGTATACTTCAGGGACAAGCTTGGAGTGGTTGAGAATGCCTCCCTCGTTGAGAGGGAGTGTTGATGTTGTAGCATCAGGGCAAACATTCTCCCTAGGTCAAGGGTATTGATCAGGTGCCATGTAATGTGGTTAGGGAGAATGGCCCAAATAGCATAAGAGCCTGGAGTGCTCCCCTGGTCAAAGGGTTCTGACCATATTGCCCAGGGTTACTTGGCTAGTGGGTAGAGTGAGTTCCTAAAAGCATTGGGCAAGTATTTTTACCATTCAAGTGCCATGTGATGACATGGGGGAATGGTAAATGGGCCCAGGGCTTCACCTTTTGTTAGGGAAAATTAACTTGGTTCCAAGTGAAAACTTGGTTAGTTGGTGACCCAGGACTAGTTTTGTTTTATCCCGGTCAGGGGGAACCTGACCATATTGCCAAAGGGTATTTGGCTAGCCGGTGACTAGATCCTTTGCATGATGTTGATGCAAGATACTTTCCGCGTGGTTCTGGAATAGAATATGAAGTGGATGGATAGATTAACATAGCGTGCTCATTTAATCTTTTCTTGGGATGGAGAAATTTTCAACGAAGTGGACATCTGTGGAAGTCAAGGTGAATACCTCCCTAGCTAAGAGGGAGTGTTGATTTTTTTTTTTTTTTTTTTGAGGTAGTTGTTGGAGGTATTCCCTAGCTACTCAAGTCAACTAATTAAATAATTAAAAGGAATTTATTTTATTTTATTTTATTTGAGTTAGCCACTAATTGTTCAAGTTGGCCTAATAGGGAGACGCCCCTCTTGTGCACCTCATGAACACTATATATAGGCATTCAACCTCCTCAAGGAGTCAAGGAGGCGAGTTTTTTGTCTAACAAGAAGAGAAGTTTTAGGGCTTGTCTGTGCCCTAACTTAGTCACATACCTGTGCTGGGGAAGAGGTCGAGGAGGGTCTGTAACAGGTCGTAGGAAGAGGTCGAGGAGGGTCTGTAACAAGCCGTAGGAAGAGGACGAGGAAGGCCTGTAACAAACCATAGGATGAGGTCGAGGAGGGGACCTATAATAAGCCACAAGAACAGTTTCAGCAGTTTCCGGCTTCAAACTAGGGCAGTCGATATCTTGCAAACCGTTCGTCGGATTGACTTCATTCCACCACCAAAAGTTGCGGCTTTCAAAGGAGGTTCAGATGAACCTACAACGCAGTTCCAAAGAGGAGATCTTCTAGGCCACGCAAGTCAATCTTTACTTCTGCAGTTGCAGCGTCAAATTCAACAGCTTCCGGCTTCACATGTGTGAGAGAGAGAGACCCATTTCAGCGCAGTAGAGAAGAGACTCATATCTGCGCAGTAGAGAGAGAGAGAGATGTGATGAGATGAGTGAGTCCAAATGAGGAAAAGTCCTCTTATATTTATACACAATGTTGGTGGGTGAATAGATGCGACTGTTGGGCTTCTGAGCCTACATGAGTTGTAGGTCGGCTTGATAATAATTCCATAATCAAAATAAATTCATATCTCCATGAATACTTATCGGAATTGGATGATCTTTATATCAATCCTACACCTCTCGACGAGAGGAATCTAATAAAAATATTATTAGCCATGAATAAGATGACCCACATGAAGTTTTGCCCTGGTTGCCAATTTTAACAGAAAGTGATTGGTCTGAGTTAGCCGCAACCATCAAGGAGTCAAGGAGGCGAGTTTTTTGTCTAACAAGAAGAGAAGTTTTAGGGCTTGTCTGTGCCCTAACTTAGTCACATACCTATGCTGGGGAAGAGGTCGAGGAGGGTCTGTAACAGGTCGTAGGAAGAGGTCGAGGAGGGTCTGTAACAAGCCGTAGGAAGAGGACGAGGAAGGCCTGTAACAAATCATAGGATGAGGTCGAGGAGGACCTATAATAAGCCACAAGAAGAGGCCGAGGAAGTCCTGTAACAGGCCGCAAGAAGAGGCCGAGGGGAGCCTGTAATATGCCGCAATTAAAGGGTCTCAAGGAGGATGCACCTAGTCATGAGAGTTTCCAGATAGGAAGCAAAGATTAAGGGCTCATACAATGCTGGTTAAGGGCTCGGATAGAGCTAGTAAGGGCTCAGAACAATGCCTAAAGAAGGGTGATTGACCCAGGGTGACTTGTATTTGTCTCTTTAATTGTTTATGCTTTGGTAGTTGTTTGATGAAGAAGAACACTATAATAATCTAACTAAAGAGAAGATCCTAATCGAAAGAAGTGAAAAGCATTCACAAGCAGTTAATATCGAAGAGAAATCTCCTAATCATAATGCCCTAGATTTCTCAACAATTTGTGTTGGAAATAATACTGAGAGGGGGGGGTGAATCAGTATTAGCAAGTCAATAATTTTTCATTTCCATAATCAGATTTATATATGCTACTTCAGTTAATGGAACTCACGTGTATACGCAACTGTGGTTAAGGCAACTAGCGTATATACTGCAAACTTAAGATTCAATTAATTCATCATATGTTGATCTTTAATCAGTGCATCAGAACCATATAAACAGTAACCAGGTGCAGTAAAACAGAACAGACAATCACACACATGAACACAAGATATAAGGTGGAAACCCAATGTGGGTGAAAACCACCTGCTGCAATCGTCTCTATCTTCTTTTTAATAATAAGAAACTTCTTTTTACAATTTTTGTATTGGTGCAGACTTATACCAGTACGCAGGCTTCTACCTGCAGAAGGCTACAACCTTCTCTCGTTCTCCAGCTTCTCTTGGAAGGGAGCTACAACCCCCTAGCTCTTGTACTAGTTGATATGTTTACTAGTACGTAGGTGCCGGCCTACAGAAGACTACAACCTTCTCTTTTCTTCCAGGGACCACGTTCAATAAATTTTCAGACTGGATCCATCAATAACATCATTCAATCATCAAATATATCTGCATCAACCAATCTTCTTTTCACAACTGAACCAATCAATCACTTTGACAACCCTTCAATTTGATCTTTTAGAATGTTGTAACCAGAATACAGTAACCAGAACCCAAGCCAGAACCTAGAACACTGCAACAGCAAACAGAAGCAGCTAAAACATATTTTACAAGGTATACGCTACTTCCATGTGTCGAACCTGCATGCATACGCTCTTTTCTCAAGGCGAACCTGCGTACAGATCTGCAAATCAAACTTAAGATGTATACGCTGTTTTGATATGCAGAACCAACGTGTATACGCGCCTTTTCTAAAGTGAACCTGCGTACAGATCTGTAAATGATGATTTAAACATTACAACAATTCCAGACTTCAGTTATACCCAGATCATCATATTTACAAACTACAACATGCACCAGTTATTTAGATAAATGATCAAACCACATAAAGATACTTCACTTCAAGCCTTAAGGTCTTGACCCATCATTAGATCTTATCCTTCATTAAGCACTAAGGTTCATCCTTGGTTCAGATCCAACTATGCACCATAACCCAATAACCTGTACACTAGATCTTGCTCATCATCAGATATTCAATACTTGAGTACTTTGGCCTAATGATCTTCTTCTCCTTATATAGTGTTAGGCCTTTCTCAATACCATGGTCCAAAACCACTTAGGACCAATACCTTGGACCAAATACCTGGGATCAATACTTCGGACCAGATACTTTGGACCAATACCATGGACCAAATACCACAGACCAAAACTTAGATTTCCAACATGTACGCGCCTTTCCTTCTGTGAAACTGCGTGTGTACGTTATACACACCTTTTGGTCTGTTAACCCGCGTGTATACGCTACTTTGTCAAGGTGAACCTGCGTATACTTCTCTTTCCTCATTCTGTGAAGTCTGATCTATAACTCTGAGCTGTTAACCTGCTGAACTGTGATCTGTCATCTGAGTGAGTTGCCATCAAGGACAACACCTGTGTCAAATCTGAGTCATAATGCCAACAATGTGGACATAAACTGGACTACTGAAGATGTGCAAATGGCTCACATTTGGTTTCACTCCTGTAAACAACTCCTTAGGAGTCACATGCTTCAATATCCTATGAGGACTTTGATTTTGCACATACACAACTATATTGCAGGCATCTGCCCATAAAAACACAGCCAATCATGATCATAGATCATTCCCGTCATTTTCTCTGTTATTGTCCTGATCTTCCTCTTGACAACCCCATCCTATTGAGGGTTGTAAGGTACCATGAGCTCCTTCTTAATCCTTGCTTCCCTGCAAAAATCCTAGAACTCGTTGGAGGTATACTTGCCTCCATTATCTGATCTCAACACCATAATCTTCTTCCCTATTGGTTCTCCACAAGAGATTTGAACTCCTAAAACCGATCAAAGACCTCATCGTTGGTCTCTAGGAAGTAGATCCAAGTTTTCCTGGAAGAATCATCTATGAATGTTGCAAAGTATAAGGACCCTGTGATCAGTGTCACAGCCATAGGACCACAAATGTCTGAGTGCACCAAGTCTAGCACTCCCATAGACTTGTTCTTGCTGTGAGGATACACAACCTTGGCCTGCTTGCCAAGCGCACACCCTTTACACACTCCATGCTGCCCCACCTTGATCTCTGGAAAACTTGTAACCATCCTCTGCAACATAGGGAGAGCTCTGTAGTGTAGGTGTCCCAACCTCCTATGCCATATATCACTCTGGCTATTACTCATGTATGAAAGACTTCATCAACTGTCCTCTCAACAGATAAAGATCCCTCTCCTTTCTCCCAAATACACGTTTCTTGCTAGGATCAACTCCCTTCGGCTCAATAGCCACTTCACCTTTAGTAAAGCTGACTTCTAGTCCTCTATCTTCTATGGCTAAAACTAAAAGGAGATTCTTCTCTAGACCTGGTACATACAATACTTTGTACACCTCCATGACGTCGCCTGAGTCCATCTGAAACTCAACACTGTCAATGCCTTCTACTACATACTTGGTGTTATCACTAAGCTCCACATCTACATCTCGAGGCCCCTTGGTCGTGTCGGTGAAGACGTCTTGAGATCCCATCATGTGACGAGATGCTCCAATGTCCACAAGCCAGACACTTCGTGATGGTTCTAGAAAGGCAAGGTACCAAGGAAACTTTTTTCTCAAACCTTTCAACCAAATCTTTGTGTAGTGGCTGCCATAATTGTCTTTCCCTTGCCCTTATTCTTGTTTGGACACTGACTAGCGAAATCCCCGAACTTGTGACAAGCAAAACGCATGACTTTGTGTATGTCCTTCCCCGTTTTATTCTGGGAAGGTCCTCCTCCACTCTGGTTTTGCTTGGCCTTCCCTTCTCTCTTTTTCGCTTGTGCAGCAAGAGCAAGCTCATCTTTCTCCTCAGCACCCTTTTGTTTTCCTTCGATCAATGAGTTCTCCCAGATCTCCTTCTAGATGAAGTCATCTCACAACCGACTCCAATTAGGAAGCTGATGTCTAGCAAGGATCCCATCTACAAAGGTGGTGCAGTGCTTAACACAACCCTTCAGAGAAACTTTCATCAGTTCTGAATCAATCATAGTTTCCCCAACAGCTACAACCTCATCACAAGCCTGTTGGACCCTCCCGGGTGAGATTTTATAGTCTTAGATCTGTTCATCTGGATGCTGTTTAATTTCTCATGCTACACCATTTTCCTCTTTTCATTCATGCTCTAATAAAGATCGGTCAGAGCTATCCACATTTGACGTTTGGTATCCTTTCCTAATATGTGACGAATTATGTGATCCCTCACATCATCCAAAATTATACACCTTGCTTTCATATCTTTAAGGTTATGGCATATGCTCTATTGGAAGATTTGGTTCTGAAGGAACCTGAATGTCTATGTTCACAAGATCCCCCAAACCATTCATCCTTAAAATCATGGTAATTCGCTCCTTATAGGGACTAAAATTAGCGGCCCCATGCAACTTGTCTTCTTATCACAAACTACTTAGTAATGCCATCGTCATAGATCAACCACAACTAGAAAACTTAGCTGCAAAATTTAAAAATAATTCTATTGCCATAAAAAAGAGAAACTTACTATTGCAAACCCTCGTGATCTCAGATCTCTCTTTCATAGTTATCTAGAAAGCTTTAATACCATGTTAAATTTCCAAATACCAGCCCAGAGTTATTTTCTCACGACAATTAATTTTATTTCTAGTAATTTATTTATTTAGCAAAATAAATTATGAATTACCGAAAAATAAAATCACTGGTATTTTAACACACACACACACACACACACACACATATATGCAACATAATCTAAATCAGAGAGATCAATTACACATTGCAAAAAAAATTCACCCACAACAATTCTCTGTCATCTATTAGTTTGGAAAATCTTGGTTTTCGACACATAGAGCTACAAGGAAAAATACAATAACTGAAACCTATAAGTCAGCCCCCCACATGATGAATTCGGGACAAGGAATTCAACCACCTAGAAATTGGCCTCAGAAGGAAATCGGCCTGGAGAAATTCAGCCCAAACAATCTGTTGGCAAATTGACCCTGTGCCTTCCCATGATCTGCTACTGCGCCTTAGGAAACTCGACCTCTAGCAAATCGAGTACTGCATTAAAATCGATCTCCCTTTCTTCAGCAAATCAGCCGTGCAATCTCCACAACTTGGCCTCTTGGATTCACCCTCGAATCCTCTGGTACTTCTCCTCCCTCACGCTTCAGTCTACCAAGCCACTCGCACTAGAGAAAATCACTCTTTGTTGTTGTGACTCGCTCTATTGAGTTCTTGTGTCTTCACCTCTTCACTACGCTGCTTCTATAATGTTCATTATGTCCAATTCCCTAACCCTAATCTCTCTTCTAGAAGATCTTGAAGATCAATGGTTGAGATTTTTTCTAAGTCACTTAAAGAATTAAATTATTTATCCTTAGAAAATGACTTAAATTAATTGACTTTTATTGTTGTAACTTTCATAAGTGAGCCTTGGGAAGAAAACATAAATCTCTTATTCCTCCAAGCAAGCACCTAAGGAGGCATTAAATTATCTTCCACATGCAAAGACACCAAGCCTATGCAGAATACCTTCCGAAGCTACCACAAGCTTCAACAATAGAGCTGCATGATGTATTCGGGAGTCTCTATATAGTGGTGTTATGAATATTTTGATTATTTTCAACGTTTGATGTCATGTTAGCAAATTGCCTAGTAACTTAGTTGCTTGAACACCACTGGTTAGCATGCATAAATATCCCTCTGTTAATTTATTTAAGGTTTTTTCTGTCAAGCACAGCTCTTACATCATTGTCTATGTTCTAGACAGTGTAGAAAGTAAAATGAGGCAGACTTAGATCAATGCTGAATCGGAGAGTGGGTTTAATTTCATGAACCTTTTGGTCCCGGTAGATTCAGAATGTAGGCAATGGGAAATCTTATTTGTTTGAGGAATTGCTTGAACATCACTGGTTAGTGTGCATAAACATCTATTTCTTAATATATTAAAATTTTTGGAGAAACTTTAAAATTGGACAAACTAAACCAGTATTTGGTCAAAGTTATTATCCCCAAATCTGGTAGTAATTTTGGTGGAGGTAATAGTTCCGCTTGATTGATGGGAACTTTGCTGTTAAGAGATTTAAGCCATTTTAAGAAGACCTAGATCATCAAATTTTCAAGAGAATGAGTGGATCAGGGTGAAACTTTGCCTTGCCAAAAAAAAAAAAAAAAACTCATTGGGAAGGGTGAGTTTTAATTCACTCCTTCAAATGTTTTACTATCAGTGCAGTTCTTATATCATTGGCTGTCTTCTAGATGGTGTGGAAAGTGAAATGAGGTAGACTTAGATCACTGCTGATTAAGAAAGTGGGCTTAATTTGATGAGCTATTTGGTCTGAGTAGCTCCAGAGTGTAGGCAATGGGCAATCTTATTTGTTTGATTTGCTATTGTTTGTTTAGTATTTATTATGTTAATATCTATATGCTAAACTCTATGCAATGACTTGCAGGTATTTTTTGTTGATTCTTTGAAGTTTTTCTTGTCTCTATATGGCCACAAGTTGCCAGTTCTTTGCATGGATATTTCTTCGGATGGTGATCTGCTCGTCAGTGGATCCGCAGACAAAAATTTGAAGATTTGGGGGCTAGATTTTGGTGACTGTCATAGATCCCTTTTTGCTCATGCTGACAGGTGGACCACTTGCCATGTATTTTCCATTCAGATTGGTCATCACAGTTGAAGTAATTTAGCATGTCTTGTATTATATGCATTGAAGTATACAACCAGGAATTTTCCTAATGTAGTCCATGTATTGAAATTCTTGATTATGATCTTCCTCGATTGAAGCGAATTTCACTGAACATATTAATAGCCTGTACACATTATGTGCACCATATCTGGAGATGCAACTGGGGTCTTGAGTGCCTTCAATTCTAGGCATACATTTGTTATCGTTTACTTGGAACCAGGCCACAAAACTACAGACATGTTAATTGTCATAATCCTTGTGTTCATTATGCTTGAAAATAGGGAACCAGGGTCTTCTGTACCTTGAGTCAATTAATCATATTGATTTTTAGGCATGTTTTTTCCACATCAGTGTGTTCACATGTATACTTTTCAATTGTTGCATGTATGACTTCTGGTAAATGAATTGACATTTTTGGGATTACTATATTAGAATTTGAAAGTGACTTGTCTTTTTGCTGTCACGATGGACAGTGTTACGGCAGTTCAGTTTGTGCGCAATACACATTATATGTTCAGTGTAGGAAAAGATCGACTAGTGAAGTACTGGGATGCAGATAAGTTTGAACTGTTATTGACATTGGAAGGTCATCATGCTGAAGTTTGGTGCCTTGCCATTAGCAATCATGGTGACTTCATTGTCACAGGGTCTCATGATCGTTCCATTCGTCGGTGGGACCGTACAGAAGAACCTTTCTTCATTGAGGTGGTTTATCTTACTATTTTTTAGTTTTGTCCTGTTCAACTCTGGTAAATGTACTGTGTAGTATCCTCTTCTAGGTCAGAACATGATGAAGTATTTGGTGTCTACAGGAGGAAAGAGAAAAGAGATTGGATTCTATGTTTGAGTCAGGCCTTGATGACACAACTGATGGCCAGTTTGGATTCAGAGAGGATGTTCCAGAGGAAGGGGCTGTTGGCTTTGCAGGGAAGAAAACACGGGAGACTGTTACTGCAACAGATTCTATTCTTGAAGCATTAGACACAGCAGATGCTGAAAATGATCGTCTTCAGCAGTATGAGGTATTCCCCATCTTAAGTAAAGTTTGGCTGCATCAGGAATCTCCAGGAAGTCAATCTTATTTTTGATGCCGTGTACAGTTCCTATCAGATGGCTGCATGCGTTTAAACATATTGCTGCTAGACTGTAGTGGAACTTTCTGGTATTTGGGGTTTTGCTATTTTGTGTTTCCAATAAAAGGACTGTAGTGGAACTTCTTGCTTTTGGGGTTTCTCTATTTTGTGTTTCCAATAAAAATGACCAATAAATAATTTTTTATGATTGATACCCTTGTATTTAATATGTAATCTTGGACATCTCCATGCCTATTGCCATGAGAGATGACTATATTCTGAATATCTGTCTTTTTCTTGTATATATAGGAAGAAATGAAGAATGGATTGAAAACACGTTTTCAACCAAATGTAATGATGCTTGGGCTTTCTCCATCTGCATATATTCTTCGTGCAGTCTCTGCCGTTAGGACAAATGATCTTGAACAAACACTTCTGGTATGTCTGTAGCTCATCTATACATAAAACCTTTTGCTTTCTGTTTTTGTAACTATCTGATTTGTGTTTCAATATGATTTTAGTTAGCCGTAGATGCAGCTTGTGGCATGTACAAGTCTATGAACAACAACCTCATTAAAATTTAATTTTAAGAACATTAAATATAATGCAAAGGCAAGCAATAGAAGAAGACTTGTATAATAAATTGATACTATGTGCATTGTTCTGCAAAGGGTAGGCTTCTAGCCTGTTCGTTTCGCCAACATGGATTCCTGAAAGGCTAAAAAACTGTTGATGTTCCTACAAGTTCTTTCAAGACAGGTAATGGAAATAATTAAAACTCTTCAGGCAGCTTGTAACTCTGAGTGTTCTGGTATTTAGTACTTGGATAAAAACTGAACTCAATGGACTGGATTCATGCGTTTTCAGTGGTCTAATTCAGATGGAAACTAGCTTGTTCTGTCCTTAATTATTCTTTCAATAAGAAATCCGCAATTATGATTGCTAAGTTTTTGCTCTCCCTAGAGTCTCATTCTCCTGATGACCGTGTGACCAAATCCAATACAAAACTAATAGCAATATATATGCGGCTCCAACACTTAATGAATGCGAAACTGTTAACGAGAATGCTGACTTATGAACCATACAATAACAAACTAAAAACTAGTTTAAACTTTAAAAGTTTAAAGAGACAAGCTCCCGAAGAAAGAAAACGATTCAGCAATGTTATGAATGACAAAAGGTGGCTGCCAATGGTTGATCGGAAGTGATTATCATGTATTTACCAGTGTTCCATGGAGACACATTCCCTAGGGTGGGGTGCAGCACACCACATTTCCCACACATCTAGGATGGGGTTGTTGAATTTTGTAGCTATGGTCGGTCTTCATAATTTATATTTTAGCTGTTGAAATATATAAAGAATGTAAGACATGTTCTTCATGTCATTTTATTTGATTAGCCCTTGAAAATATTAATGTAAGACATGTTCTTAATTTTGAATTTTGACTTTTTGGCTCCAAACTTGTCAAGTCAGCACTCCTTCAAGTCAAGTCGGCCCCAGTAAAGAGACACCCATTCAGACAGGTAAGACACTATATAGGTTACTCGACCTCCTTGTTAAAATTGGCAACTAGGGCCAAACTCCATGTGGGTCATCTTATTTATGGCAGCTAATATTTCTCTTGGATCCTTCTCATCGAGAGGTGTAGGATTGATCTAAAATCATCCGATTCCGATAAGTATTCATGGAGTTATGAATTTATTTGCGTTATAAGACAATTCGTTAAGGTTGGCCAACAACCAAATAAACCCCACATGTGCTCAATGTTTAGTATAAATAGAGGTGGCCTTCAAGTCATTTCAACACACTTGGGATCTCTTCCTTTCTCTACTTGTCTTTGGATTTTAGTAGGAGGAGAGATCCTAAGGAATAACGTTGCCCTGATCTAGAGGGCGGAAAAGCTGGAAAATCCGGAATTGTCGGAAAAGTCGGAATTGCCAAAAAAGCCGGAACTGCTGGAATTGCCGGAACTGCCGGGAACTGCTGGAATTGCCGGAACTGCCGGGAACAACCGGAACTGCCGGAAAAGCCGGAACTGCCGGAAAAGCCGGAATTGCCGGAAAAGCCGGAATTGCCGAAAAAGCCAGAAAAGCCGGAAACGCTGGAAAAGCTGGAACTGCTGGAACTGCTGGGAACAGCGGGAACAGCGGGAACTGCCGGGAACCACCGAAACAACGAGAGCATCTGTCTCCGAAGGAGAGCAGCATGCAAGGGACAACTAACTAACATTGGAACAGTTGTATGGTACTTAGTAGCAAATACACCAAGCATGCAATGTTACAGCTAGCATGCAAGAGACAACAAGCATGCAAAGGACAACAAGCATGCTAGGGACAACAAGCAAGCTAGGGACAACAAGCAAGCAAGATGCAGCTAGCACATAGGTCAGTATGGCAACATGGTGCAGCAATGGCACATAATGCAGTACAGTGATGGGTACAATCATGATTAATGAAGCATGATGACATGCAGCATAGTGATGATGGGTGCAGCATGGTGCAGCATGATGACGAAATGCAGCACAATGATAGGTGAAGGAGTCACCTTGGAGAATCAGTTGAAGCAACATGTCTTCAACTAATCTCATGTATCATCTTCTTAGAGATTCTCTATGCTCTTATCTAGATAAGTCAAAGTGTTGACTTCTGTTGTAAACGTACTATCTCTCTCTCTCTCTGCTGAACTATTGAAGAACATATAAGAAGAATTGATCAAGGGTTTCCCCACATTGGGGTTTGTCCCTGGCTAATGCCACATCTTGTGTCCTCTTGTCTTGGCTTGTCTTTTGCGATTTATGTTTATGTTCTTTCTGCAGTTTACTTTAACGCTGATGTGATTGCTAATCCGGAAAAGATATGGAGCTAACTATGAAAATTGAAATAAATTGCTCTAAGCATAGAACATACCTAAAATTAACATGGTATCAGAGCTGAGGTGAAGACAATGCCCAAGCAAGAGTGAAAGAGCAATCACCGAAGACAGTTGGGAAAGGACAAAAGGATCAGTGGATTCCTCATCCCTCTTCAAATTCACCAAGGGTGAAGTCGAAGCAGAGAATATTATCAGAATGGCGCAATGGAATATGGCCTACCTAAAGATCACTTCATTGGAAGACCGGATCTCAAGGTGGAAGGAAAGGCAGATAACTAGTTCGGCCATTATGCGAAGGAGTGTTCGGTGGCAGGGACACATCACTTGATGATGATAACAATCATTCCAGGGACATCTTCAATGATCAAAGGAATGATAGGTAATGCAGGTCATCAAGGAAATGGTCGACTCTTCATAGAAAGCAAGGAACCCCAGGTATGAAGAATCAAATGTTGTTTCTGATAAGATAAAGAAGCGTTATCTTGTATTGGCCCTCTCCTTCAGATTCTTTGGGAATCTAGCTTATAGATTGTAGCGCTTCAAGGCACTTCACCGGATAGATGGGTGCACTCTCTAATTTGGTAGAGATGGAAACAATCGTGGGATTATACTTGGAGCCGATGCCACCTATCCCGGAAAGGGTGTAGGGAATGTTAACTCTCAATTGAATAAGGGTAACTCGATTCATTTACAGAATCTCTTTTATGTACCTGATCGCAAGAAGAACCTGGTGTCCATCTCGGAAATGGAAGTCAAAGGTTTCAGGGTGGCATTCATTGATGGAAAGGTACGTGTTAAAAAATAGAATTTTCAAAGATGCTTTTTCTCATGGGTTCAGGGTTGGCAATTTGTATCAAGTTGCAGGATGGTCCATTGGGGATCATGTCAATTGACATATCGCATTTAAAAAATCGAAGGTCTACCTATGGGGCCCTACCCGATGTAAGTCAGATGGTGATAGGGATGCCTGAGTTCAAAAAGAGCATGAAGGTACATGTCTGAGATGTACCGAAGGAAAATATTATAAGGGGACCATTCCCCTCATGTAGTAGGTCCATAGGTTTGGAACAACCCGAGGGATTTGAGATTCATGATCAGGAATCTCACGTATGCAGGTGGAAGAAAGCCCTCTATGGCTTGAAGCAAAATTCCCTGGGCGTAGTATGAGAGGATTGATCGCAGTCTGATGAACGTTGAGATTCACTAGGAGTGAAACCGATCCAAACCATTACCGGAAGGTTGTGGATGATAGACCTCTCATATCGGCACCTTATGAGGACGACCTATTTCTGATAGGTGCAGACCCTCTCATTTGCAGAAGTAAGAGGGAGTTGGATTCTGAATGTGGAATGATAAACTGCAAGCTTGTGACTACCTTGAGGATCTTAACTTTCAGAAGTTATATGGTAGTGATGTCGGACCAGATTTGGGAAATACCTCTAGGTTTCATAAACTCGTTCGCGTTGATGTTCTTGGTGAACTTCCGTCCGGACATATGTTTTGCAGTTAGCATGGTGAGCTCATATTTGGTTGAGCCTCACTAGATTGGTGCCAAGAATCTTCTGAGATATCTTCGGGGCACAATCTCTCATGGATTGAGATACATTGTTGGAAATATGAAACTGCATGATTATTCGAATGCTCACTGGGCAGGCAGTGTGGAGGATCACTAGAGCACTTCTCAGTGCTGGTTCTCTTTGGATTCTGCTTCGATATCATGGATGAGCAGGAAGCAGAAGTCGGTTGCTATAAGCACCGCTGAGACCGAATACATAGCTATGACTATGATCTCGTGTGAAGCTACATGATTGCAGAAGCTCTTAAGTGAGCTGTTTGTACACATGATGAATACCACTGTGATTTTCTGTGACAACCAGAGGGGGGATTTGATTATTGAGGAATCCCGTATTTGATGATTGCTCCAACAGATAAACATCAGATACTGCCTTATCTGCAATATGGCAAGTCGATGAGCGAGGAGGCTCCATCGCATTGAGACTGATGTACAGGTCGCAGACATTTTGTCAAAGCCCCGGGGAAAGGTCAAATCTGTGACTTTCCTTAACGACTTGGAGTCGTTGAGAGACCTTCTTATAAGGGTCCTGCATGTTGCATGCATTGAGCTCTGGGAGCTCTGGGGGGCTTGGGGTACTTACTGGAGCAACATATGACCACATGGTGACTCACCCTCCCCTGGTGGTGCACTATGAACAGGATGATTAGTTCTTTTGTGGGTTGGGATGATTAGTTCTCTCGTGGCAAGTTGGAACAAGATGATTAGTTCTCCTGTGGGCTGGGATGATTAGTTCTCCTGTGGCAACTGTGGAATAGGATGATTAGTTCTCCTGTGGGCTAGGATGATTTGTTCTCCATGGCGAATATGGAACGGGATGATTACTTCTCCTTTGGGCCAGGATGATTTGTTCTTCGTGGTGACTGTGGAACAAGATGATTAGGATGATTAGTTCTCCGTGGCATCCACTGACAGGATGATTCGTTCTCCTGTGGACAGGATGATTAGTTCTCTTATCGAGGCATCCTACCCATGCAGTCTGGGACTCATGGGAAGTACCTCTCATCTGATCAATGAGCAGGGAAATGAGGATAGGGACCATAGTAGTACTATCGATGGACGCATCGCTGTATCTACCGTACTCCCTATGCTAGGATGACCTCCATTGATCTGGGATCAGTATGAGTGGTTTGAGACACTCTCTTGTGACATTGATCTGGGATCAATGAAACTGATTTGGGATCAGTATGAGTGGTTTGAGACACTCTCTTGTGACATTGATTTGGGATCAATGAAACTGATCTGGGATCAGTATGAGTGGTTTGAGACACTCTCTTGTGATATTGATCTGGGATCAATAAAACTGACTTCGGGTCAGTAAGAGTGATGTGATGCACTCTCTTCTGATGAAACTGACTTTGGGTCAATAGAGAATGGTATGAGACATTCTCGATCAATTCTTCTTCTTCATGGTTCAGCAGAGCAAAGCAAAGGAGAGCTCAACAGATAAAGCAGAGCAGAGCAGAGTAGAGCTCAGCAGATCAGAGCAGAGCAGAGTAGTGCAGGGCACTGATGGCAGAGATAGTACAGTCGGACATATGGATCAACGGATGGAGTTCTCCCTAGTTGAGAGGGAGTGTTAAAATTGGAAACTAGGGCCAAACTCCATGTGGGTCATCTTATTTATGGCAGCTAATATTTTTCTTTGATCCCTCTCATTGAGAGGTGTAGGATTGATCTAAAGATCATTCGATTTCGATAAGTATTCATGGAGTTATGAATTTATTTGCATTATAAGACAATTCGTTAAGGTCGGCTAGCAACCAAATAAACCCCACATGTGCTCAACGTTTTAGTATAAATAGAGGTGGCCTTCAAGTCATTTCAACACACTTGGGATCTCTTCCTCTCTCTACTTGTCTTTGGGTTTTAGTAGGAGGAGAGATCCTAAGGAATAATGTTGCCCTGATCCAGAGGCGGTTCCGGCTTTTTCTGCATTTCCGGCTTTTCCTGCAACTCCGGCTTTTCCGGCAGTTCCGGCTTTTCCAGCAATTCCGGTTGTTCTCGACAGTTTTGGCAGTCTCGGCTTTTCTGGCATTTCCGACTTTCTCAGCGTTTCCGGCTTTTCTGGCAGTTTTGGCTTTTTCGACTTTTCTAGCATTTCCGGCTTTTCCGGCTTTTCTAGCAGTTCCGGCTTTTTCGGCAGTTCCAGCTTTTCCAGCTTTTCTGGAAGTTCTGGCTTTTTCGGCATTTTCGGCTTTTCTGGCCGGAAATGTCGGAATTGCCGGAACTGTAGGAAAAGTTGGAACTGCCGGGATGCCGGAATTGCCAGGAACAGTCGGAACTGCCGAAACAGCCGGAGCATCTGTCTCCGAAGGAGAGCAGCATGCAAGGGACAACTAACAAACATTGGGACAGTTGTATGGTACTTAGCAGCAAAATACACCAAGCATGCAATGTTATAGCTAGCATGCAAGGGACAACTAACTAACATTGGGACAGTTGTATGGTACTTAGCAGCAAATACACCAAGCATGCAATGTTATAGCTAGCATGCAAGGGACAACTAGCATGCAACAACAAGCATGCAAAGGACAAGAAGCACGCTAGGGACAACAAGCAAGCAAGATGCAGCCAACATATAGGTCAGTATGGCAACATGGTGTAGCAATGGCACATAATGTAGTACAATGATGGGTACAGTCATGATTAATGAAGCATGATGACATGCAGCATAGTGATGATGGGTGCAACATGGTGCAGCACAGTGAGGTGCAGCATGATGACGAAATGCATCACAACGATAGGTGAAGGAGTCACCTTGGAGAATCAGTTGAAGCAACATGTCTTCAACTGATCTCATGTATCATCTTCTTAGAGATTATCTATGCTCTTATCTACATAAGTCAAAGTGTTGACTTCTGTTGTAAACGTACTATCTCTCTCCCTCCGTTGAACTATTGAAGAACATATAAGAAGGATTGATCAAGGGTTTCCCTCATTGGGGTTTGTCCCTGGCTAGCGCCACATCTTGTGTCATCTTGTCTTGGCTTATCTTTTGCGATTTATGTTTATGTTCTATCTGCAGTTTACTTTAACGCTGATGTGATTGCTAATCTGGAAAAGATATGGGGCTAATTGTGAAAATTGAAATAAATTGCTCTAAGCATAGAACATACCTAAAATTAACACTCCTCCACAAGGTACCGTTCGATCTCTCACACGATATATTCTAGGCATCCAAGTGAAGAAGGACGAAGAAGGACACATTCATCTCTAGCATTTGTCTCCCTCTCCTTTGTTAGAAAAATGCAATGTGACAACTTTTAATTCCAATTTTCCTTAACCTTAATACTTGCTTGTGAAATTTATTCTTCTTCTTGTGTTTCTTTATTAGATCTTTTCATCAAAGAAATATCAAGAGCAAAACAATAAAGATAGTGGACACAAAAGTTAGGCTCCAAGCCAGGGGAAAACCCCTCCAAGGATAAAACCCAAAATACTCTTCTCTTCTGATAGAATCTTTAAATGAGACAACAAAAATCCAAACCCTAGACCAAGTCCTTCTCCAAGTACTAAGTTAGCCCTTCCAAGAGAACCATCTTCTAGTTGCAACTTCAACTACAACTTTTGCCCCACAATTTCGTCCCGCAACTTTGTCCCGCAATTTCAACCTTCGCTGCTGCAAAAACCCTAATCCAGCTTCTTTAAGAGACCTTCCATTGAGCAAAATAGATTCTCCCAAGGTCAACGAGGTCAAGATAGAGTATTCTCTCTTCCACCAACTTGATACTGCAACTCGCTCTTTTGCAATTAAGACCTGCAATTTCGACCTCCTTTGTAGCTGCAAAAACCCTAGTTTTTCGCACATGTGAGATAGAGAAAGCCCAAAAACAAGTTTTTCCTTGACTTATTGGATTCCTTTTGCCGACTAGACCTTCGCTCCTCCTTCCTTGCCTTTCTTAGCCTTAGATCGAATTTTTTGTTTAAAGATCAAACTTGATAATGAGTGAGTCCCAAATGAGGTCGAATCTGTTCCTTTATATAGCCTTGCCAAAAGGTTGAATTCCCTCCTTTATGTCGACTTGAAGCTGCCAGGGCCGACTTGTACTTTGGAGGTTTCCAGGACTTTCTAGACTCAAAATAAATTATTTTACAAGATATATTTTGCTAGGAAGGGTCTTATAAACATGGTGTTGACTCTCTTGACTCATGACAATATATCCTATGACCTAAAAAACCGTCGAAACAAGAAAAACATGCTTTTAACTAGAAGACCATCAATAAAGAGCATGAAACCCATTCTTTAAAATGATAACTTTTTTTCTTCTTTTGTTTTTTTACATAAGATACATGTTGAAATGAGTACAACAACAATTATGAAGATCGAAACTAGTTACATTTCCAACATCCTTGACTTCGCATGTGTGACTTTCTGGGCATATTTTGGGCAGTAGGGCTGAAATTCTCAGGGAGAATATACTGTGCAACAAGGCCGAGTTTTTGGGCAGATTATGGTAGGCCAAATTTTGACCTAGGAAGATCATAGAGGGCCAAGGTTGTTGCGAAGAATATTGACTTGACAAGAGGGATGTTTGACCAGTTTTGACCATAGCATTGTAGGTCAATTTGACCATCATATTATCTAGCAGAATTAGGTGTATCTCTTGTTGAACTAAAGAATTTCTCTAAGGTTGCTGGGTTTTTCCCCCAAGTGGGTTTTCCTAGGGTAAAGCTTGTGTTCTCTTTGTGCATTGTGGTCTCTATTGTTATTGTACATTTATGGTTGAATTTCTGAAGTGTAATTGCTTAATGATAAATCAAAAGTCCTAAAAATAAAATCTACATTATTAGTATTTCAGAAATTAGTGCTTGTATCTATTGCACTTGAAAAATAAACATGGTTTCAGAGCTTTGGTGAATGAAAGGACATTGAGATCTCTCTTGAAGAAGTTTGGTTAAGGAAAAAGGGGCTTGGAAGATTGCTTCTAATTGTTTGTTTATATTAATGGATTCCTCTATGAAGCCAAAGAACAAACTGGAAGGAGCTTCAAATTTTAGGGCTTGGAAAACAAGGATTGACCTCATTCTTGCAAAGAATGACCTCTTGGGTATTGTGAAGGGAAAGGTCATTGAACCTTCAGATAATGAAGGAAAAGCAAAATATGAGAAAGATGACATCACGGCCAAAAGTATCATTGTGGATTCTATCAGAGATCATTTGATTCCATATGTTACAAATCTTGACACTTCAAAGAAGATGTATGATGCCCTAGTTGGATTATACACCATCAACAACATTGGTCAAGCAATGAGTTTGAAGAATGAGCTTCGTGATGTTAAAATGTCAAGGAATGATACTATAGCCTCATATTTCATGAGGATTTCTCAATTAAGAGATTAACTTCAAGTAATTAATGAAATCATTTTTGATAAAGAACTTTTGACTATAACAATCAATGGTTTTCTTGATTCATGGGATTCATTTGCATCTAGTATCTGTGGCAGGAAGGATATTCCGAGTTTTTGAAAAACTATGGATCTCATGTACTCAAGAAGAATGTAGACTCATATGAAGAAGAATGTAGACTCATATGAAGAAGAAAGATTCAAAGATCCGAAGAAGGTGATTCTCAAGCATTTGCAACATGTTCCAAAAAGGCTAGAGGAAAAAAGAAGCTTAGTTTCTAAAGAAGAAATGAAGTTAGAAGACCTGAACGTAGTAGACCTGCTCCTCAAGGAAAGAAATTTCGAAGATTCAATGTTATCGTTGTCACAAATTTGGTCAATTTAAAAACCAATGTCCTTAAGGATCAAATGATAGAAAGAGAAAGTGAAAGCAACATGGTACCACAAACATTGATGAACATTCAAAGAAACCCAAGAATGAAGATTTAGGTGACAAAAATTTCTTCTACTTTATGCTCTTACAAGTTTTGTTGCAGATAGCGATGATTTGTGGCTAGTAGATAGTGGTGCCTCACGGCACACGACATAAGATTGTGGAAATCTTACAAGTCTAATGTAAAGGAGACTATCTCAAAAGGTAGAACTTGGAGACAATAACAATTATGCAATCAAAGGCATTGGGAAAACATCCATAGAGCTGGAATTAGGGGAAAACGTTCATCTTAGTGACATACTATTTGTGCCAGGTTTGAAAAAGAATTTGGTTTCTATTTCATGGTTGGAAGATAAAGGACATAGAGTAGCATTTATTGATGGTAAAGTCCTTGTATGGCCCAAGGGAAGACTCTGCTAGAGTAATTGGAATTCGTGAAGGACTGTTGTATAGACTCTTGAAACAACCAACTCAAGTGTTAGTGCATAATGATATCAATCCATGTGAATTATGCCATAGAATATATGCTCACCTTCACTATAGAGTTTTGCCAGTGAAAAATCAAATGGTTTTAGGTGTTCTAGAATTGCAACTGGAATATGGAGTATGTGAAGGCACTTGGAAAGAATGTCAAGAAACCTTTTCCAAGCACTGAAAGTAGGTCTAAGGAAAACTTTGATCTAGTTCATTCTGATGTATGTGGTCCATTGCCAATGAACTCTCTTTGAGGCTCTTTGTACTATGTAACATTTATTGATGACTTCTCTTGCAAGACGTGGATTTACTTCATGAAGACCAAGGATGAAGTCTTCAACAAATTTCAAGAGTTTAATGCTGAAGTAGAGTACTTGACAGGAAATGAAATCAAGATTTTGAGATCAGATAATGGAGGAGAATACACCTCCAAGGAACTCGTTGCCTTTTGTAAAGAAATTGAAATTAAGAGGAAGTTGACAATCTCTTACAATCCACAACAAAATGGAGTTGCTGAAAGAAAAAACGGGTCTGTTGATGAATCTGTTAAGGTAATGATGCATGATCAAGACTTGCCTATGTTCTTATGGAGTGAAGCATCAATGACAACAATCGATATTCAAAATAGAAGTCCTCATCGAATCTTGGAAGATGAGACTCCTGAAGAAGTGTTCTCCGGACAAAATCCAAAGATTGGACATTTGAGAATCTTTGGGTGCCAGTTTGCATACATGTACGCAAAGATAAAAGGAAGAAGCTAAAGCCTTCAGGAAAGAAAGGAATCTTTGTTGGATACAATGAATCATAAAAGACATATAGAATCTATATTCTAGGACAAGAAGAAGTTGAAATCAGCAGAAATTATCTTTGATGAGAATGTTGCCACTTGAAAGTCTAAAGAACTTCCTATGGATTCTGATGATGATGAAGAACACGGAGCTCCCAAGGAAGAAGGCTCAAGTCCATTCAATCCTTCGGAATATCTTGTAGATCATCAAGAAGAGCCAAAAGGGCTTAGTGAACCGTTGGATCCAATTGTTTTAGAAATCAAGAGGAGACCAACTTGGATTAGATCTACCTTGTAGGAAGCAGAAGGACATGTAGCACCACGTGGCACCTTCAGGGAAAGCAAGAGGCTGAAGAGGTATTTTGGCTATGCAACATTGATGACTAATCTCGTTGAATCTGAACTTTCCAAGTATGAAGAGGCATCTAACCAACAAGTTTGGAAGGATGTGATGGTGGAAGAATACCAATCTATTATGAAGAATGATGTATGGGAAATTGTGTTTAGAGTCTAGACTTGAAGGGAAATCAATGGTGACCTCCAAATGGATATACAAGATTAAGCATGCAGTGGATGGCTGTATTGACAAATACAAGGCGAGATTTGTGGTTAGAGGATTCCCCCAGAAAGAGGGAGAGTATTATGTTGAGATTTTTGCTCTAGTTTCTAGGTACACTACTCTTAGATCTATTATTTCTATTGTTGCTTTTATGGGTTGGAATTTACATCATATGGATGTAAAGACTGCTTTCCTCTTGGTGTGATTGAGGAAGAAGTGTACATAGAACAACCTCAAAGTTTTGAGGTTCATGGGAGAGAGTCTCACGTTTGCAGATTGAAGAAAGCCTTTTATGGACTTAAGCAGGCACCTAGAGCGTAGTATTCTTGAATTGATGGCTACCTGACAAGAGCTAACTTCTCCAAAAGTGATGTAGATCCAAACCTATATACTAAGAAGAATGAACCTGTGATTTTATTATTGTATGTTGATGGTTTATTTCGAACCGGTATAGATCATCTCATTATTCAGTGTAAGATGGAGTTGGACGTTGAATTTGATATGAAGGATCTTAGCTTGATGCACTACTAGTTGGGGCTAGAAGTATGGCAGAACCATGGTGAAATCCTCGTTGGTCAAGGAAAATATATTATCAAGATCTTGCAAAAGTTTGGAATGATGGACTGTAAATCAATGACAACTCCTATGGTGACTAATCTTAGGAAATTGAGAGACTTTGAGTCAAATCTAGTAGATTCATCCATGTACTGGAAGTTGATTGGCTCTTTGATGTATTTGGTTAATACCAAGCCGAACATTTGCTTTGCAGTGAACACTCTCAACTAGTTCCAGGTAGAACCAAGACATGATCATTTGATTGCAGCAAAGTATGTATTGAGGTATTTACATGGTACAATTGATTATGGTTTGAGATATGTCATAAACAGTGATATACAACTGTAGGGATATACAGATTTAGATTGGGTAGGGAGTGCGGAAGACAGAAAGAGTACATTTGGAGGTTGCTTCAGTTTGGGCTCCGCTATGATTTTGTGGATGACCAGGAAGCAAACATCTGTTGCACTCAGCACTGCCGAAGCAGAGTATATTGGCCAGTTTAGTGAGTTGTGAAGTAGTATGGTTCCAAAAGTTACTCATAGGACTATTTGATTAGGTGCTGGAACCAACCGTGATATATTGTGACAATCAAGGCTATGTGAAGCTCATAGGGAGTCCAATTTTCCATGAAAAGTTGAAGCACATTAATATCAAGTACCTCTTTATTCGTGACATGGTGCAGAAGGGAGTAGTGAGGCTCCTGTACATCTCTACTGATGAGCAGATAACTGATATTCTTACAAGGCCTCTGTCCAGAGTATAGTTTGTATACTTCCGGGACAAGCTTGGACTTGTTGAGAATGCCTCACTCAGTGAGAGGCAGTGCTGATTAGATAGCACTAGGGACAAACATTCTCCCTGTGTCAACTATGTTGACTAGATTAGAGAAAATGGTCTAGCAGAGTACAATCATTCTCCCTATGTCAAGTATATTGACCTAATTAGGAAGGGTGGCCCTAAAGGCCCAAGATCACTCAGTTGAGTGGGTGCTTTTCAACATCAGGCTCAAATTACTCTCTGGATAAGTAGAGTGAGCTCATTTAGTATCATGGCCTAGAATGAGGCCTTTGGATTTGGGACCAAATTACTCAAATGGATTGAGTGCCCCTAGGTTTTCACCACGAGTCAAAGAGATTGACTAGGATGTTGGTGAACCAGGACTAGTTTGTATACCATGGGTCAGATGCGCCAACCATAATCGTGGTGACTAGTTGATGCTTATGATGATTTACCTTGTTGTTGAAGAATCTAGGGAAATTAGGTGTAGAATGATTCTTCGGGACTAGATAACAATTTGTGAAGTCTTTTTACAATTTGTCTTTGTTAGCTTAATCTTCTTCTTCTCTTATTAATACATGTGTGTGTGCTTCATCAAACTGCTATCTAAACATAAAACAAGAACACAAGATGTTGGCTCTCTGCCAGGGCCAAAACCTCTCTTCTCTTGAGAGGAAAACCCTTCGGTAAGTTTTCTCTTATTGAAGCTTCTTTCTTGATCAATTCCAAACCCTAGACCCTTGACTAGAAGATCCTCCAAGCACAAGTCAAGTCCTTCCTTTTCTCTGCACTATGTTTCCCCAACACTTTGTCCACCTCCTTCTGGCACTTCGTTCCCCGACACTTCGTCCTTCTTCTGGCACTTTGTTCTTCCTTCCATTGTTAGTAGATCTTCTAGAAGAGATACTTTATCTTTTGTACTTAGTGATATCCTTCACCTAAGGATACTCCTTCCTTCTCTTGATCATCCGAGTTCCTTCTTGATGTATAGTGGTAGGCTTAGTGTGACAACACTGCAGCCCTAATTCTCGCATGTGTGAGAGGTACCCTAGAGAATTAGGGTCCTTTTCCTTCACTAGAGAGATAGGCTTCTTCGCTTGACTTGGGAGGCCTTGTAGGCCTAGTTTCAAACCCAAACAACACTAGTTCATGGACTGTTTGTCCCTGCTATCATACCTGCAGATTTGTCTTCCTTTTCTTTGCACGTGTGACTGCTTCTAGCCCTAGAAACAATCCTCTTCCTTTGCTTTTCTTTCTCCTTACTTTGCTACACTTTGTAGACCCTTTTGGACTTATTTCCCTTCACTTTATCTCGACTTCTTCGATCGCTAATTTCAGAGATGATTTTTGCGTTCTCTTTGGAGGAGTGGACAACCTCTATATAAAGAGGACTGTCCCTCCTTTAGGCCGACTTGCTGCCTTGAGGCTGACTTGTCTTCCTTTGCTTTGATGGGTGCTTTTAATGGTGCCATTACTTCTTTTGATGGTGTCTTTGCTAGGAGGAGACTCGACTTTGCTTGGAGGTGACTTCTTTGACTCTTATACACAATGTAACATACCCTTAAAGGTCTTTAACGTAATTCTTTTGACCTTTTGACTTACCTATAACACTTTAACATGTGCTAGACGTACCTCAATGAGCAAGAAACTCACCGATATATATCATAAAATTTTAAAAATGATATTTCTTTTCTTGGATAAATACAAATATCAAAAGTACATTTATGAAGATCGAACCTAGTTACATTTCCTTCAACACTCCCTCTTAACTAGGGAGTTATTCTTACAACATTGCAAGGTGCTTGGCTATTATCAATCTTGAAGAATTCACATAAGAGAAACTGGATTTGCAATCCATCTGTTGTAGCATCATATTAACGAACATTGTTTCCACAACAAGGCCTTGACTGACAACTCTATCTCTCAATAGATTAGAGCACAATGTTGGCGAGACCAATGACTTATAGACACCTTAGTCATTGTCTCTCAAGGTACATACCCACCTGAGTGTTCATTGAGTATGACCTTCTAGGATTATTCTTGTCTTGGGTTCCCAATCCTCAAAGAATATCGGTCCTCTTGCCTACTCTTGTGTTGGATGCCCTACACATCCTCAAAGAGTGTCAGATGATTACCCAGTCCTCCCATTCTTTCTTACCAAGTGAAGACAAGAATGTTGTGTCTATCTTGTGTCTACATTTCCATTCATGGTCTTCATCTAGACTTACGACTATTAGTCTTGGTCCAGTGCATGACACATGAAATGGAAAAACACAATTGTCACTCCTTTTTAATCAGGGGTGATCCAAAACTCCCTCTTGATCAGGGGCCTGTCAGAGCTCCCTCTTAACTAGGGACTCTTTCATTCATTAACAACTTCTTCTTCGTGGGTCCTTCAACTACTTGATCTCCTTCCTTTCTTTGATGTCATGAAGTCTTTGTTCGAACTTCTTCTAGGTAGGGCACCATCCATTGTTCACTTTCCTTCGTGGTTTGTCATGTCATTGCTTCGTTTGTGGAAAGTGGCTTTCTTGTCATACATCAAGCTTTCTTGTCATTTGGATACTCCTTTGTCATCTGTCCATGCTTTAGAATACTCTTCTCATGGATGCTTCGTTGTACTTTCTTGTTTACATGCTTCGACCTAGTAGCCCATCATGACTTCATCCTGATATTGCTTCAACATTAAATGGTGCTTTTGCTGGATGGCTTCTTCATCATGACATCTTCGTAGAGTAGAATCAATTATCTGCATCTTTCATATCTCCAAGGCCTTCATAGGTGTCAAGGGTCCTTTGATCTTTTTCTTCCTTTGTCAGAGTTGTCATGCCTTTTTTCGGGAGATGTCTTCAAAGTATATTTGTTAGATAGAGAGATTCTTTATGATCATGGTGTTCTTCACTTGCTTGATCTCTTTCTTCATTTGCTTCTTCTTGGATAGATTGGTCAACCACCTTATGCTCCTTGTGAGAGCACTTCTTCATTGCTTGCTTCCTGGACTAGTCAATGTTTCTTCTTGCTTCTTAGTCAACAATCTTATACTCCTTATGTGAGCATATCCTTTTGTTGATCTTCATTGCATTATAGTACATGCCTTTGAGCATGTCCTTGGTGAAAGAGATTCTTTCATACTTGATCATGTTATAGAACTATTCCCATGACTCAATAATATACATATGATAACATGACTAAACTTTGATGCATACATACCTCATCTTGATTCTCCTTTGATCATCTTAGCTTCATTTGGTTGTCCTTGGTGTGGCCCTTCTTGCTTCATCTTAGCTTGCCTGCATGTCATCCTTTTCTTGAATCTCATGGATGGGATTCCCAATGAGACATCTGCTTTGGTTCATGAACCTTCTTTTGAAGATTCCATCATAGGATCTTAAAGACCCTTGCCTTACAAATGTTTCTTTGATGATGGAGGTCTTCTAAGATTCTTAATCATGATCAATTTTCTTTCATCGTGGATGAGGTCCTATACTAGGTATGCTCCTTCTACATGAATATCTTGAGCTATATCTACCATGCTCCTATATTCTCGAAGATATTTCTAACCATGCATTTTGTTCTCATTATAAATGCTACTTCTACATGAGTATGTTTCTTTGATGATGGAGGTCTTCTAAGATTCTTAATCATGATCAATTTTCTTTCATCGTGGATGAGGTCCTATACTAGGTATGCTCCTTCTACATGAATATCTTGAGCTATATCTACCATGCTCCTATATTCTCGAAGATATTTCTAACCATGCATTTTGTTCTCATTATAAATGCTACTTCTACATGAGTATCTAGAACTCTATGTACTTCATGCTTCTATATTCTAGAAGATGTTTCTAGCCATGCAATTTTTATTTTATTCCTACATGCTCCTATCTTACTCAAGACCTTGAAAGAAGACTTTAAGTAAAGAGTTTGACTTAGTCATAGTAGAGATTCGGAGGATCTTCCTTCTTTTGCTTCTTTTCTTCTTCTTTCACCTCTTGAGTCATGTGAGCTTCGTCCCTTTTTCTTTTGTTGTTGTTTTCCTTCTTAAGCTTAGGACAATTCCTTTTGTAGTGTTCATATTCTTGGCATCCATAGCATTGGATTTTGGACATATCTTTGTTGTTTGTTCTTCGTGGACCAAATTTGCCAAATTTTCCCTTCCTCTTGGCCATGGTAGCAAATGCTTACTCCTTTGATCCCACATCTTCCTTTGTTTTAAGTCTAGTTTCCTCTGTCTTGCATAGAGACCACATTTCACTGAGTGTGGTTGCTTCCTTCTTGGCATATATGCTTGATGTGAAATTGCCCCAGTCATCAGGTAGAGCATTGAGTACTACAATTGTCATTTCTCTGTCAGACATGACTTCCCCAAGCTTTTGAAGTTGATCCCTCATCTCAAAGATCTTCATGAAGTAGGGAGCTATTCCTTCCTTGGATATCTTCATCTTGTACAATTCATTTCTTAGAGATATCACTTCTCTGGCTGTGGATACCGAGAATAGCTCTACTAGCTTATCATAAATTTCTTTTGATGTTTCAAATTTGGAGACATAAGGAATGAGAGAGTCCTTGATAGATTATATTAGAATCCTTTGAGCTCTTGTCTCATCCTTATTGTACTTGGCTAAGGCTTGGGTTTGTTCCTTAGCAGGGATAGCGATATTCCCTTTGACATGTTCTAGAAGTTCATTCTCTTTGAGAAGTAAATCGGTCCTCTTCTTCCATGCAAGAAAGTTTTTGGTACCTACCAATTTGTTTCCTTTTTTGCAAAAGGACATTGATGTATATTCAGAAGGGGACATATACTTGATAGATTTTGAAATGTAGTTGACTTCTTTTCTCCTTGAAGTCTTGATGGCTTGCTTTCCTTGAATCTTGATGTTCCTCAAGATGTCTTCTCCAAGTGGGCTTGCTTGATGATTTGTGGCTTGATGTAGGTCCCTCTTTGATCTTCTCTTCTTTGTAGGTGCCTTTATATAAGGCTCTTCTTCTAGCTTTATAGTCTCCCCTAATGAATGATAGATGATAGACCTTCTTGTCCTTGACAATCCTCTTCTTCCATGCAAGAAAGTTATTGGTACCTACCAATTTGTTGCTTTCCTTGCAAAAATACATTGATGTATATTCAGAAGGGGACATATACTTACTTGATAGATTTTGAAATGTAGTTGACTTCTTTTCTCCTTGAAGTCTTGATGGCTTGCTTTCCTTGAATCTTGATGTTCCTCAAGATGTCTTCTCCAAGTGGGCTTGCTTGATGATGAGACTTGCTTGATGATTTGTGGCTTGATGTAGGTCCCTCTTTGATCTTCTCTTCTTTGTAGGTGCCTTTATATAAGGCTCTTCTTCTAACTTTGTAGTCTCCCCTGATGAATGATAGATGATATACCTTCTTGTCCTTGATGTGATAGAGACTTCTTGGCTTGATGCTTCAACTTTTGTAGATGTCCTTCCTTGATGTGTCACCTTATGAGTGTTCTTGAGATGCCCTTTCCTTAATGTGTCACCTTAGCTCTGAGACCATGTTGAAGAATCTAGGGCAATTAGGTGTAGAATGATTCTTCGGGACTAGATAACAATTTGTGAAGTCTTTTTACAATTTTTCTTTGTTAGCTTAATATTCTTCTTCTTTTATTAATACTTGTGTGTGTGTGCGTCATCAAACTGCTATCTAAAGTTTAAACATAAAACAAGAACACAAGATGTTGGTTCTTTTCCAGGTCCAAAACCTCTTTTCTCTTGAGAGGAAAACCTGTCAGTAGGTTTTCTCTTATTGAAGCTTCTTTCTTGATCAATGCCAAACCCTAGACCCTTGACTAGAAGATCCTCCAAACACAAGTCAAGTCCTTCCTTTTCTCTGCACTATGTTTCCTTGGTGCTTTGCCCACCTCCTTCCGGCGCTTCGTCCTTCTTCCGACACTTCGTTCTTCCTTCCAATGTTAGTAGATCTTCTAGAAGAGATACTTTATCTTTTGTACTTGGTGATATCCTTCACCTAAGGATACTCCTTCCTTCTTTTGATCATCCGAGTTTCTTCTTGATGTATAGTGGTAGGCTTAGTGTGACAGCGCTGCAACCCTAAGTCTCGCACGTGTGAGAGGTACCCTAGAGAATTAAGGTCCTTTTCCTTCGCTAGAGAGATAGGCTTCTTCGCTTGACTTGGGAGGCCTTGTAGGCCTAGTTTCAAACCCAAACAACACTAGTTCATGGAATGCTTGTCCTTGTTCTCATACCCGCAGATTTGTCTTCCTTTTCTTTGCTCGTGGATTATTTCTAGCCCTAGAAACAATCCTCTTCCTTCACTTTTCTTTCTCCTTACTTCGCTGCACTTTGTAGACCCTTTTAGACTTATTTCCCTTCACTTTATCTTAGCTTCTTCCTTCGCTAATTTCAAAGATGATTTTTGCATTCTCTTTGGAGAAGTGGACAACCTCTATATATAGAGGACTGTCCCTCCTTTAGGCCGACTTGTTGCCTTGAGGTCGACTTGTCTTCCTTTGCTTCGATGGGTGCTTTTAATGGTGCCATTGCTTCTTTTGATGGTGTCTTTGCTAGGAGGAGACTTGAGTTTGCTTGGAGGTGACTTCTTTGAATCTTATACACAATGTAACATACCCTTAAGGTCTTTAACATAATTCTTTTGACCTTTTGACTTACCTATAGCACTTTAACATGTGCTAGACCTACTTCAATGAGCAAGAAACTCATTGACCTATATCATTAAAATAATATTTCTTTTCTTGGATAAATACAAATATCAAAAGTACATTTATGAAGATTGAACCTAGTTACATTTCCTTCAACACTTCTGTCACAATTGTTGACCAGATTATGGTAATTGAATGATGATGATGCTGAGATTTAGCATGTGTCACAGTTGTTGACTATATTATGGTAATTGGATGATGTTGATGATGAATTGTTATAAGTTATAACCTTTTCTTAGAGAAATTTGTCAACATGAGAACATCTAAATAGTCATTATGAATACCTCCCTAGCTAAGAGGGAGTGTTGAATTTTGTAGCTATGGTTGGTCGTCATAATTTATATTGTATCCCTTGAAATATATAATGAAAAATGTAAGACATCTTCTTCATGTTGTTTTATTTTATTAGCCCTTGAAAAGATTAATGCAATACATGTTCTTCATGTCGGTTTCAAAAGAGAAAATTTTGAATTTTTGAAGTTTTGGCTCCAAACTTGTCAAGTTGGCCCTCCTTCAAGTCAAGTTAGCTCCAATAAAGAGACACCCATTCAGACAGGTTGGTCACTATATATAAGGCACTTGACCTCGTCCACAAGGTACCATTCGATCTCTCACACAACAAGATATATTTTGGGCATCCAAGCGAAGAAGAATGATGAAGAAGGATGAATTCTTCTCTAGCATTTCTCTCTCTCTTTCTCCTTGACTTCACACATATGACTTTCTGGGCATATTCTAGGCAATATGCCTAGAAAGTCAACACTTATGTCACAATTGTTCTCTAGCATTTCCTTCAACACTTATGAAAGGATGAATTCTTCTCTAGCATTTCCTTCAACACTTATGTCACAATTGTTGACCAGATTATGGTAATTGAATGATGATGATGCTGAGATTTAGCATGTGTCACAGTTGTTGACTATATTATGGTAATTGGATGATGTTGATGATGAATTGTTATAAGTTATAACCTTTTCTTAGAGAAATTTGTCAACATGAGAACATCTAAATAGTCATTATGAATACCTCCCTAGCTAAGAGGGAGTGTTGAATTTTGTAGCTATGGTTGGTCTTCATAATTTATATTGTATCCCTTGAAATATATAATGAAAATTGTAAGACATCTTCTTCATGTTGTTTTATTTTATTAGCCCTTGAAAAGATTAATGCAATACATGTTCTTCATGTCGGTTTCAAAAGAGAAAATTTTGAATTTTTGAAGTTTTGGCTCCAAACTTGTCAAGTTGGCCCTCCTTCAAGTCAAGTTGGCTCCAATAAAGAGACACCCATTCGGACAGGTAGGTCACTATATATAAGGCACTTGACCTCGTCCACAAGGTACCATTCGATCTCTCACACAACAAGATATATTTTGGGCATCCAAGCGAAGAAGAATGATGAAGAAGGATGAATTCTTCTCTAGCATTTCTCTCTCTCTTTCTCCTTGACTTCACACATGACTTTCTGGGCATATTCTAGGCAATAGGTCGAAATTCTAGGCAACAGGTGCGACATTATGGGTAGAGTATTTAGTGCAGTAGGGCCAAGTTTCTGGGCAGATTCTGGGAGGCCGAATTTCAGCGTAGGCAGATCAGAGAAGGTTGAGGTTGTTGGGTAGAAGATTGACTTGACAAGAGGAATGGTTGACAAAGGTTGACCATAGCATTGTAGATCAGTTTGGGCATCATATTGACTAGTAGAATTAGGTGTATCTCTTGTTGAACTGAAGAATTTCTCTAAGGAAAAGTTTGTTGGGTTTTTCCCCCAAGTGGGTTTTCCGAAGGTAAATTTTGTGTTCTATTTGTGCATTGTGATCTCTACTTTTCTTGTACATTTATGGTTGAATTTTTGAAGTGTAATTGCTTAATGATAAATCAAAATTGCTAAAAGAAGATCTACATCATTAAGATTAATTATTAGTATTTTAGAAATGAATGCTTGTATCTTTTGCACTTGAAAAATCAATAGGGGAATGCCTAGGGAAACGTTTCCCTATGTCCCCCTTTGGCAAGACTCGTGGAGACGTATGGGGAACATTTCCCCAATGTGGGGGTACATTTCCCCCAAAAGGGGTGCTTGTGGGAACCCCCCCCCCTAAAGTTTGCTTGAAAACACTTATTTATAATTGGGGAAGCCTAATATTGACCCTAGGGCCCTACTAATGCTATGTAATTAATGGTAATGTTAAATTCTTAATTTCGTCATTTTACTTAAATTTCTAACATTACCATTAACTAACTTAGGATGTCTGAGAATGGTTTTGACCTCAATGGATTTCATATGGAGAAAGTAGAATTTTAGATCCCACTCAAAATCCAACAGAGTTAACGGTTTTCGGGATTTCAAAATTTGGGGGATTGCAACATTTCCATTGGATTCTATCATCTATGAGGGTATGGAACTAGCATTAATCAATAGCACCAAGCCCTCTATGTACCTTGATGTTGGTGGCATTGATTATTGAACTCCTCTATCATTACCCTAGTAAAATTGTACCTATCATTCAATAAACTCTCGACTTGACATGTTAATCTTTTTCCATGTCATTTTAATGCTTAGAGGGTGATATTGATGGTGAGGATCTTGATATATGCAATGATTTTGATGGTATGCAGGTATTTGTTGTAGCATGTATTTGGACGATAGAGGCCATCTAGAACCTCTTTGTTGATGTATTTTTATTCTATATGGATTGCACTCTGTGCTATTTTTGTTATATGCATTGCACCCTTGCTATATATATGTAAAACTTTTCATATTTGTGTATAATGGTTTGGATTCATATGGATGCACATGTATAAATAAGTTTTTTTTTTATAAATTTGAACATTTATGTATTTTTTGGTCGATTGGTTTTTTGGTTCGGTTTTCTTTTCCAGTGCCTAGTTCTAGGGTCAGCTGGTTCAATCATAGGTCCAATTTTGATAACATTGGTTCATTGGTTCATTTTTAGTTTTAACTTTTGAGTCTTGATTCTAGATACTGATGACTAAGAGCAAGTCTTTGACTCGGTCACATCTTACTATTTTTGAGTTTGAGTAATTTCAGATTACTATTCTAGTCTTTAGGCTTTAATATCTACTATTTTACTTAGTACTAATTAAATTCATTATACAATACTTTACTATTTCTATTTCATTGAATCGTTTATGATTCATGAATCAATGTATTTCATTATTGAATTTGAAAGATATATATATATATATATATATATATATATATATATATATATATATACACCCTAATGCCCCTCGGTCCCCCTTGAATTTGGTGGTGCTCCCACACACTTGTTGGAAATGTAACTAGGATTGGTTTTCATACTATCTTTGTACTTATATCAATATGTATTTCATGTAAAAGCAAAAAAAAAGAGAAAACTAAATTTTTATTATCATTATTATTTTTTAGTCAAAGCATGTTCTTCATGCTTATAGGGTATATTGAGTGAAAAGTCCCATTAGGACTTCTTGTACGAAAAGGATTTTTTTTTTCATGGAGTCAAAAAGTCAATTTTGTCCTCCACAGACCAAGTCGGCTCTCCTGGACATGTTGGCCTAGGCAGGCACCTATTCGACCTATTGGGTGTTTATATACTAAGTCACCTAACACAGGGACACGGGACACTCATGACACGAAAATTCGAGTGTCTGACACTGGCATGTTGACCCCCCAAATCAGGTCACGTAGGACACGTTTTATATATATATATTAAAAATTAATAGTAAATAGATATTTCTTATAGAAATTCTCATTCATGATACAAATTCAGACATAGATCTAGATTCTACATTGTAAATTTTACATAGTAACATTATGCATACAAATACAATTGTGGCAGATTCATCAATGATCCAATAGGAGAAAGACAAGAAACTGTAGTTTTCTCATTAAGTCATCAAAATCAAAATGTGTTACATAGGTAGTAGCAATGCCAATGGAAAATAGAAATAGCAAATACAAAACAACTACAAGGTAGTAGTTAACTCATCAATCGTCAATATCATCATCAAAATCAGCGTCACTGTCATGGTCACCACGACTCTCCTCTGCTGCATCCTCCTCCTCTATATCCAATGTAATCTCTGCATCTGCTGGTGTGGAGGATGACCCCTCAAGAGTATCACCATCATCAAAAGTGACAGGATCTAGCACTGGATCATTAAGATCCAAGTTGGCCAATGCCAACTTAACACTGCTGTCCAAACCTGTATTATCAGCAAGGACGTCCCACATATTTGTCTTTCCCTTCAACCACTCATCTCTCTGCCTGTAAATAAGACGAAGGTTGGTGTGCACATACACCATTGTCTCTGCCCTAGATTGCTCAGGCCTACTCTTCTTGACACTATACAAATTCCCATATGTGCTCCAATTCCTCTTGCAACGAGAGGATAAAGTCATTTGAGAGAGGAGTCTCATGGCTAACTACTGTAGAGGAGGGCTTGTTGCCCCATGAGTTGCCCACCAAGAATAGGGCTTCTTAGCCCCCTTGTCTTTAGTCACATCATAGCCTACAAATGACACAGTTCCAGTGGAAAACTTTGCAAAGGCATCCTCCACTTCATCAAGGGATTCTCTATCCTGAATTTCCTCCTCAATGCATCCTTCCTCCCCTGTGAAAGTTCACCATACATGTGAGGAGAGAATCTGTGGGAAGGTCCACCATTTAGCCACTCATGGCTGTAGTATTTTGGGTTCAATGAGTGAGCCAAACAATGCAAGTGTGCAATTCTTGTCTCGTCAGCTGACAAAAATATCCTATACGGTGGTGAAGAAAGCATCTAATGATGCCCCATACTCAGTGCACTCACTCTGTAAAATAATGGTCCTTATAGAATCAATCATGGAATCCCGTCCCTCATAAACCTCTCCTAGGATGGGTGGTCTGTATCTGCAAATCGTAGCAAAGCAATGATAGGGTACGTGATCTTAATAGTAAGATCTACCCTATTCCACCAAGCATCATCTAACACTGTGTTCTTGACTCTTTTTGAGGCTGCTTGATTTGTCTTTCTCCAAAAAGACCAAACTCTAAAATAACCAAGGCCCCGAGGGCTGTCTTGACCTCCCTCAACCTCTTCAACATGATGAATGAAGAGGCAAACCATGTATCCACAATCTTCAACAATGATAGATGGGTGTAATCCTTGTAGATTGTGAGGGCATATGTATGATTTTGTACAAAGTTGTGGATATGCCGTGCATCCACAATAATGCTTCCAACCCAAGGCACATCAAAAGCAATAGATTTAAGTGCTAAATTCAAGGAATCGACAATGCAAGGTGTCCAAAATACTTGTGGATATTTAGCTTCCACAATCATGCCAACAACCTTGCAAACAAGTGCATTGTCTGTAATTATTTGCACACAATAATCAACACATACATCTTCAATAACTTTAATGAACAACTTACCAATATATTGTGCATCTTTGTATTGTCCAAGTGCATCTACCGATTTCAAGAAAACTGGTCCATTCAAGGTAGACACCATGAAGTTGATGAGTGGGTGGCGTGTTGGATCTGTCCATCCATCTGAAACAATACTAACCCTAGATGTTGGTTGTGCTGATTTAATAGGCTCAATCATTTTGTCCACCTCTTTTTTTGCCTTAGTCAACAATTTGGTTCTAAGTTTCTCTAACCTAGGAGGCACATACCCTAATGGAGCCCATGAGTTAGAGCTCGACACATCTCAAGAAATAAAGGTGAGCGTGCAACATTAAAGGATATGAAGTTCTGATAGAAAAATAATGCAATGGTGAGATCAAGCTCTTCCTATCTCTCTTTCTGAAAAATCTTGTCCATTGGACCAAGTGCCACTACCTTTCTTTTTGTTGCTTGATTCACAATCCCACCAAAACTCTTAAATGGAAATTTGTTGCTTCTTTTCCTGAAGAATGGAAGGGGATTATCATTCTTGTTTTTTTTAGATGTTGCAGACACCCTTGCCACACCAACAATGGCCTTTTTTTTCCTGTTTCTTTCCTCTTAGCTAAAGACCCCTGTGTACATGCTACAATTCCACAACTTGGTAAGGCCAAAAAATGAGCTTTCACATGGTAATAAGTGCTCTTGAAATTATTGTTGCAATAGTTGCATTTCCATGCAACATTGCCTCCTCCCTTCAACTTGTTGCTTTGCCCTTGATCTCTTGTGACATATTTCCACACGGGATATCTGTTTTCTTGAGCTCGCTGTCTTTCTAAATTCATTCTGTCTGCAACTTTTGAAGTTGCTGTTGTAGCCCCACTTGCAATAGAGGGGACACTTGCAGACCCTGATGAAATTGGAACAGGAGGGGCATCACCAATGTATACATTATTCTGCTTCCTTTGCCCCTTCCCTACTGCCCTTGATTGAGCCATGAATGTTGTAAAAAAATAAAGAAAAAATGCACAAACTTGTAAAAAAATGCACATGCAAATCACTATAGAAAAAATGAAAAAAATAGAAGCATAATGCACTTGTTGTTGTTTGAATCACCTCCAAAATGCTCCCAAACCCTTTGCTAGAAGCTCCCACACACTCACCATAGAAGACACACTCAAGAATGGGTGCCAAATGAGCCCAAATCGGAGTTTATTGGCCGCACAACACACTTTTGTAGGGGACACGCTGGGCATGTTCTCAGGATTTGTGTGTTCGTCAAATCCCATGATCCAGGACACGTCAGACACACTCATAGGACACGTGTCCCAACCAATCGTGTCCGATTCGTGGGATTCGGGACATGAGAGGGGAGTTGGATGGATCCAATTTCCTAGTTTATATATAGAGAGCAGTTTGACCTCATTGGAGCACTCATTCACTCACTCGATTTTTGTGCCAAGAAGAAGAAGATAATCGATGAAGTCAAAGGAGAGAGAGAGAGAAGTCAAAGGAGAGAGAAAGTTATGTTTTATGCCCTAGTTTTTGTTCACATGTACAAGTTTCCTAAGGCAACTTCTGTGGTATTGCAGGCCCAAAATTTCAAGGGCCGAAATTTCAAGAGATGACCATATTTCCGAGATTTGACCACATTAACTTCTATTGACTATGATTTGTTGGACTTGGATTGAAGGAGCGTTGACTTGGGTTTTTGTGGCAGTGTTGGTCTTGGTCTTGGGTCTTGGATATTTCACTTTGATTTGATTCTATAATAAAAGGATTTTGTTGGGTTTTACCCTTGTGGGGTTTTGACCTGGCTTGGAGCCTACATCTTTGTGTTCTTTGTCTATGATGATCTTCATGTTTTATATGTTTGGTAATTGTTTGATGAAGAGAACATGATAAAAAGAAATAATATGCCAACAAATATTCACAAACAATTTTCAAGTCACAAAAATCTACCCTAATCTCCAAGCATATTGATTTCTCAACATGATATTAAAGCTAAGGTGAAGGGAAGGCAGGTAGTTTGAAGATCACCTTCTGTTGGCTTATTTGAAGACAACATTCCAAAAGTTATTTCTCCTAAAGGAAGAAGACATCCTCTTAGCAACTCTCTCTCCTCATTGAAGGCACCTGAAGTCATCATCAAGTTCTCATCCAACAAAACTTGCTCATCAACATCGTTCTCTACTATTTACTATTATGAAGAATATGGCAAGTACCAAAATTCTGAAAGATAGCATATCCAAGAAGCAACAAAAGTCTACTCACGGTATTGATCTAAAGCCAGTAGCATATGAAGCTTATACTTGCTTATAATCTGAATTGCTATCATCATTTTGTTCGGAGTCCGACATTAGAGAAATTTTGAGGTAAAAAATGGGCCTTGTTGACCGCTAAGGTTGCACCTAATTTTTTGTTTTTGACAACTCCATGCCTGAGGATATGTCAGAGGCTTCATGTACCACCAGAGTCACTATATCATCAGAGTTTTTAACTCTATTTCTTCTTCTCATCTTCTTCTCATGTTGTACTCAGATTCCACAAGCCTTGTTGGGATGATGTAAAGTGATGCTAGTGATGAATTTAGTCATGTAACATGCCTAGGTAACTTGCGACATTGTCATCAAGTGAGTTTACTTTGGGAGGTTTTTTTTTACGTGGTTAATTATTAGGTGCTTTCGAGGACTTAATAATTAATTGAGTTTTTTCCTCCAAACATAACTCCAAAGCCAGAGTGTGGCTTGATGGCGAGGCCTTGGGTGAGTCCTAATGTCTAGAGTCATTATATATTACGATACTAGATCAAAATTTTGTGGAATTTGAATAAGTCTAGGGGTCAGTGTTTTAATTTTTTAAATTTCCCGCAGGGCGGAAATTTGAATAAGTTTTGAATGTAAAATGTAATAAGTGATGTCTAGAGAAATTGTATGGGGCATGTGTGCTCAAAAGTACACCTCTTACCCTCAACTTTCTACGATAACACACTTGAGGGGTAAAAAATAAGTTCTAGACCCTCAAAACCCACATTTCCTAAGTTTTGTGGAAAATGTGGCAATAAATTAGCCCAACAATTAAATAAATTGGAGAAAATAAATATCCACACATGCTAAATGATGTGGAAATGATGTGGAAAATCATCAAAGAGTTAAAGAGTGATGTGGACTCCACCATGGACCAAGAATCAAGGAGAAACATGTGACAAAAATGGCAAATCAAATTTCTTGGGAGAAAACAATGAGTTCTCAAGGACATATCCCACGATTTGTGGAAGCTAGCTCGAGTGTCAAGCTCAAGTCTTGAGTTTGGTTGGATTTCACTTGAGTGAGGTGGAGAGTGGTCTCCTATCACTCCACTTCACTCTCCCACATGTCCCCTCATCTCAACGAAGTCTCTCTCATCAAGGATTGCGTGGGCCTCCAAGGAAGAAATCGTGTTGCCACTTGGGAAATTCGAATTGCATGGAGGAGCATTGGGATTGTCACCCATTTGCTTTGGGTTCTCACGATTTGCCTTGGGATTGGATCCCAAATTTTTATTTAAGTGAACAATGGGCTCTCACTATGTATTCATGTTATGAGCTATTGGGCTTGAGGAAACTTTGCCATTTTGTACATTTGCATTTTGCTAATAAAACAAAGACTTTGGGGCAATTTTGGTGGTGTTCTCTTGGCACTTTGAGGTGATTTCTTTCCATACTATTGTTATTGTGCTTCAATTTCTTATGCTCTTGAGTTTGTATTAGCTTCTAATGCCATTTGTTTTGGATTGATATGTGGAGTAGTGTTCTAGGAGTGAAATTGCTAATTGGTTTTTGGAGAAATCTTTAGTTTATTTCATCCATTGTGTTGCTCTAATTCCTTTTGCAAGCTAATATTTGTCTTCAAGTGTGTAGGGAAAATCTATTTGAATTGTGTGTAGGAATCCATTTGGGCGTGGGAAAAGTCTCACATAGATCAACTCACTCCTGGATTCAAGGTTGCTCAAGACCCATAGATTTTCACTTCAAGCCTTTCATCTAAAGAGAAGCAAGAGGGGAGTTCTCTTTCCCATTATTTACTTGAATCATTTATAAATTTAAATGACATGCCTCTTTTGATTTAGAGCTTTCAAAGATTACATAAGCTATATAAGAGCAATTTTCTAGACTAGACAAGTATGGGGGTTCACTCCCATCACTTGGTTTGGTTTCTTGTATATTAGCATGTATTATATTTTGACTTCTTTGCATGCTCTCTCCACTAACAATTCCTTTTGTTTTGCAGCCCATAGTTGGAGCCTTTGGCAACTCATCTTGTGACAAGTCTTGAGGAGAATTTTTTTTGAAACTTCTAACTAGTGTTTGTAGGACCTCTCACACTTTTGGAGATCAATTTCAAGGAGGCCGTGAGCACTTGAGGGCAACTGCAAAATAGCTAGGCCGTGGGCCCTTTGAGGTTGATTTCTTTCTTGTAATTTTGAAATTTTCAGATTTTGAGAATTTTCCAATGGCCTTTGTGGTTGCCAAGTTTCACAAGGAAACCCTAGATTCTATATTTCCTGCATTGTAAAAGTTTCTCCTTCACCTTTTGGGCAGCCTTCCAAAGGCCTTCTCCTCATTGTAACATTTAATAAAATTCCTATTTTCTAGTTTGGGAATTTACCCAATGACATCCCTCCTCATTTAGAGGGAGGAATTTTGTTGGGTGGATTGATTCTCTTGATAGTTTTCTTTTAACTTACATGCATGCTTAATTGAGAATTAACACAACCTCACATCACATTTCATTTGCTAATTAAGTTCTTGCATGCCTAAGTTTCAAGATTGACAATTTGCTTCTTGAGCAATTTCATTTATGTGCAAGCACTTTACTTTTGTTGACAAGCTTTGATTTATTCCATTTGCACTCAACTTGTTTAATTGTTTCATAACTATTTGGATATATGCTTCATTATTGTGTCAACTTATGCTACATGTTTTGGTGATTATTGGAGCATTACATTTCACTTGAAGCAATTTTACCTTAAGCAATTTACTTGTCTCATTTCATTTAGCTTGTCTACTTTCAATCAATTGGTGAAGCACATGCAACACTTGTGAGCTAATTTCCATTTTATTTCTCCAATTGAAATCATTATTGCAATTTATGTTTAACACTATCTTATTGTTCTTATTTTGAAGCATTGCAATCAACATTTCTTTTGGGAAAAACTTACATCCATATCATTTAGGGATAACTTGCATTTCTAATTAATTTTACCTACAAGCATAAGCTTGTTTGTATAGAAATCACAGGGCCAAGATTTTCCTTAAAAGTTTTTCCAATTAGTATGGAGTAAGCTAAAGTGTGTGACCCTGCAGTTATGAAGGTGGCTTTTGTAGAAGAATCTAGGGCATATGTAGTTAATGAGATTCTTCTTACATGATAACTATTTGTGAGGCATTTTGTCTTTAGATTATTAGCACAATATTTTGCTTATTATCATTAGTGTGTATATTTCTTACTTCAACAAATAGCTATCAAAGCAAAGAGACAAGAGCACAAGATATGGCATTCTGTCAAGGTCAAAACCTCTCCCTCTTGGGGAGGAAAACCCGCCAAAAATCTTCCTATAAAGATTCCTATTGACGAACATCAAGACCATGACCCTTGACCTATTCAGCTACTCCAAGACCAAGACATCAATCCTCTTCTTTGACACTGCTGAGGTCATCATCATTGCTGTAATACTGAAGCTATCTTTACTATGCCACTGAGATCTTCATTACTGCTATCACACTGTTGTTCCTTTAATGAAATCTTCATCTAGATCATGGCTGCTACTTCATTACTGAGATCTTCACCTTATCTTCTTCAGAATCATGATTATCATCATTGTCACTATGTAGAGATAATGACTGACTGCATCTGCAAGTATGTTGAGAATATATCTCAAAATGTCTGCATTTGTATGCCGAGAATATATTTGTGTTTGTGTGATTGTGTTTGTACGCTGAGAACATATGACTCTGTTTTGTATGTCGAGAATATATCTCACAATAACTTCTCATCCATGAGTTTGTCAAGAACATATCTCATAGTGATTGCGTTATACAGAATGCCGAGACAGTGATTGCATTATATAGAATGTCAAGACAGTGTTGTCATGGAGACGGTAATGCCAAGACAGTATTAGCATAAGGGTGTCGAGACAAAGTATTTCCTTCATCGAGACAGAGTACTGAGATTGTGGTGAGATTATCTTTATGTCAAGAGTATATGCTACTGTAATACCCATCGAATATCATCGAGTTCTTCTTCAATCGAAACCCTGTAACCTTGTCTTCATGCGAGATACCTGTACCTACTGCGCCATCCGAAGTTTCAGAGATGTATCCGAAGATCCAAGTTTTGTGTCCACAAGATATCAGAGAAATCCGAGTTGCGTTGAGATTACAGTGACTGCATTTAGTTTGTCATCCACGATGACAATGACTGCGTTTTGCGTTGAGACTGTGATCATAGAAATGCTGAGACAGTGTTTCCTCCTTTCATCGAGATAGAGTATCCATCGAATGTTGAGATGCTATACTTCGTTGTACTCACCAAGACTTATAGAAGAGTTCGAGTTCTTGCCTTTCAACACTGATGTTTAGTTTTCCATATCAAGCCGACGTTACAGTAGATCGTTGTGACATCAATTTTGAGCTGACTTGACATCTGTAAATGCGTTGAGGCCGACATGACTGTCTTTCTCACTGTTTAGTTGGCAGTCTTCTTCGTTGGAGGATGGTGCTTGTCTTGGAGGGCTACTTGACACTAGGTTGACCCATGTACATTACATAAATGCTCAAGAAGAGCTCTTTAACATGATTTTGACTCTCTAACTTTTCTAGACCTATTGGAATGAGCAAGAAACTCATTCATATAATTTACAAGAATAATATTTCTTTTTCTTGACAAGTACACAAATCAAAATTACATTGACAAATACTGAACCTAGTGACAATTTTCTTCAACAAATTTGTCCCCTTGTAGGAACGAAGACACACGACTTGTAAGGATTAGGGGAAGGGTATCGTTAACGAAGACAAATGCTTCCTCAACCCCTCTTCTTTGCAGTCACCCCAATCTTTACCCTTTGGCAAGAGTTTGAAGGGAAAATCTCTCACCTAGAATAGGCATTTAGTTTAAAAACTTACAAAGATAATTGCATCTCACCTTAGTTAAGTGCATATCATTCTAACTCATTTATTTTTAAAGCATTTTCCAATTTACTTGCAAGTTTATTCATTTCATGTGCTTGATGAATGATCTCATGTCTCATTGATGAAATCATTTTTGTTGTTGAAGTATCTCATTTACCAAGTACAACTTTTTCCTTTGCAAGTGATATTTGGGATTCATCTAATTTCATATTTTGTAAGTCGTTTTCTTTCAAATTGCTACTATACATGCTTATGATTATGAATGATAACATCTTTATTTAAGCATCTTTTTAAAGTGCAATTTGTATCTTGAAATTGATATCATTTTTTATCTAACATTGCTTTGTTTTGTAGGATTTTTTGTTGTCGTCTTTTAAGTTTCCATCTTGATCAAATATTATTGTCATTTATCCAAGCACTAGTCTATGTCCTTTGTCTTTAAGTGAAACCTTTTAACATTGCTCATGTATGTTTAGTTACTTGTTCATGCCTTTGGAACAAGTTATTTTTGACAAGCCTTCCTCTAACCTTATTCTCCTAGAAAACTCACGTTTCATCTAACTTTTCATTAGGGACCACCCCCCTTAGCTTACTTAGGAGAGAGCTTTAACAGAGAGAGTTGGGAATAGGTGACAACCCCATCTCTTAGTTTGCCACCAAGTCACACCTTGTGGGGTTAAGGACTTTTCTCACACTAACTTAGGTGTGTGCGCTAGGCGGCATCAACAAGTCTCAAAACAAAAGTACAAACCAAAATCAAATTTATAAGAACCAATAGGATTCAAGATGATGATGTCAACCATTGGGGATGATTCACCATTTTTTGGAGTAAAAAAGTAAAAAGATAAAAAAATTTAAAAAAATAAACTACTTTTTCAACTTATCTCCCTAAGGTTTTACTCAAATTTCGAGTGGGAGCACTAGTTGGATGTGGAATTTAATTCCCCATCCATGGAGTACACATGTTGGATACTTTCACTGCCTACATGACAAATGAGAAATGCACGAAAAATGTGATTTTAATCACACTTTTCATGTATTTCTTATTTTTCGTGTAACAAGGTCTATCAAAAGTATGCAACATGGGTACTCTTTAGATGATGAATTAAATTTTGCATCCAACGAGTGCTCCGACTTGAAATTTGAGTAAAACCATGGGGAGATAAGTCGAAAATACAAGTTGAAAAAATAGTTTTTTTTTTTTTTGGTTTCTTCCCTCTAAAATTTAATGATGTAATCTAATTTTATTTTATTATTTCCACCATTATTTTATAATATTCCTTAGGAGGCCCATTTTAGACCTCAAAATTTCTCTAATGAGCTCAAAGATCTGAACCAATGACAAATCCTAACTTTCTATGGAAGATATCCGAACCGCTGTAAACAATCTCTGAACTACATATGAGGCAAGTAACAATGCAATCTACGAAAGTACTGTGTAAGAAAGCTTTGGGTATCCAAATCCTAGAAATGTAGCAGATCTAAATCTATGATGACACTTATGAATAGTCCAGGCCTACGGTGATGTCCAGTGAAACAATTTGAATTCTTTCGTGGTTTAAATGAAGTTTTGATTCAATGGTATGTTTGATGCAAGTTTTGCTCATGTATACAATCCAAGTTCTGCTATGACAACAATGTGAGTTCCAATAGACATCCCCTGTGGTATCTTTCTTTGAAATAAAGCAAGTCCTTCAACAGTACCAATATCTTCGATCTTCATCTTGTAAACAAGTCTGGACAAGAATTCATGACAACAATATGACAGTCAAATGCATCCGAATCTTACAAAAGATTGAACGAGATAAGAAGGTTTAAGCTTAAGAACATGTAAGACATATGAATTTATGGAAGATATCCTCTTAAAGGAATCAATGTTTATACCAAATAATACTTCTTCAAGATCCGAGCTATACAAGCAAAATATGTACAAGACAAGGGCCAAACATTTTGTGGTGGCATCCAAAAGTTCAATGACTCCATATTGTAATGACATTTGAGTCTTCTATGACACTACGACTTACATTATTCTCTGTGGCAAAAGAGACCAAAATATTTGTGGATCATCTTTGAAATATATAGCATATGAAGGGACCGAATCTGTGTATCATCTCCATAATTAAACGTTGGAACTTTATAATAAGATATGTGAAGGTCATCTCTGTGGCACTACAACTATATACCTGAGGAGCGAAGGACAAAAGTAAACGTACAAATGATGAAGATATACAAAGCAACATTTTCGTGTGATATTCATGTCAACATACATGAGTTTATTATAAGAATATTACTACCATAGTGGATGAGGGATCTAGAGGATAGAAGTGCGACAACTTGTATCCAAAAAAAATACATAAGACAACTCTCTTGAAGACTAAAACCTTCCAAAATTCATCTCCTTGGTTCATATCCTAGTTTGAAGACCAAGATGTTGGAGTTCTATGGATGAACTGTGATTTTAAAGGTTATCTCTGTGACACCATACATGAAGTAGTCACGTTACCGAAATCTCCTTCCTATACATAATAGAACGAATACGAATGACACCATGAGGCCAACCTATCTGACATCGAATCCTGAGAGGTATATATAAGAAGATTTGAAGAGTATGCAAAGACTAACAACAAATGTGCAAATTCTATGAGTCAAGACAAACGACAAACAACAAGAAATATGACATCTTGTAATCATAAAATACATAATACCATATGAAGACTTGGTGTAGAAGTGTATGGACAAAATTGAATGAAAACTTTGAAACATGTCTCTTTGAAGCAACCGTAGAAGTTACATACTCAAAGGCAATAATGGAGAGCAATTGATAGAGATTATTGCTGTTGTTCGTACCCAAAAGGTCTTGGTTTTGCTAGCGTTTTTAGTGTTAAAGGATTTCATCAACATATCGATATGCCTAGACATATGCTATGGGCATATGTTGTAGTGAAAAGCCATATAAGCCCTAATATGTAGAAAGATGGATTGAAGGGAGCTCCAGGGTTTCAAAGAGTAGTAAGCACTTGCATAATGCTTGATTGAATGTGGTTGGATTGAAGGGAGCGTAGAGGGTTTTAAGAGCATAACGCTTGGTTGTATGTGGTTGGACTAATGGGAACACATATATCAAAGTAAATAAAGGTGTTGAATTGATAGTATATGCGCTTGGCTCTTGGGAGGTGGGTTAAAGGGAGTTCCTTGCTATATTGTAGCTTCATGAAGGAATGTTGGTTTAGAAGTTGGGTCTAAAGGAAGTGCCTCATCATTTACGATTGGTTAAGAGTATAGTGTGGGTTTAGAAGCTTGGATTGAAGGAAGCGTCAAGTTATATAAAAGTACTATGAATTGGTAACACTGGAATATTGCAGCTTTGTATATGTGGTTTGAAAAGAGCACTTGGTTCATGTGACTGAGTAGATTGGTAACTGATATAGAGTAGATTACAGAGTTGACCATTGAAGTGCAAAATCCATTTATAGAACAGACAAGCATATGGGATTGGTGTCTCTTGTAGGTTGGTTCTTACAAAGAAACAAAGGGGATTAGTGTCTACTGCAGGTTGGTGCTTGCAAATCAAAGGGGATTTGTGTATCCTGTAGGTTGGTGCCTGCAAAAAACTATCAACTAAAGAAGTATTGTGGTTATCTCCTAAAATGGTTTCCACGTTTATCTTGTGTTTCATGTTTTGCCTATGAGATTGATGTTTTATGGTGCTTGAATGTTTAAGTTAAAAATTATATTATATTGATTCAATCCCTGCCTTCCCCCAATGAAAGGCTTCCACATTCAAACTTATGCATGAGTGGTTAGCTTTGGTAAGTTTAATGGGACAATCTTGTCGAAGAACAATCTCCAAGAAATGATGGAAAAGAAGAGCACATTGAAGCCAAGCAATTCGACAAAAATGCAATATGGGCAAGAGTGTCAAAGATCAACAAGCATGAATCCTTCTTCAGAACTTTACCTCCAAGAATCCCACAAAATCTTCACATGAACCTCTTCAGATCGAATGAAGAAATCAAAGGTTTCCATATTCAAGCTTATTCATGTGTGGGGAGAGTTGGGGAGTTTAATGATACATGGTTGTCAAAGAAAAATCGCCAAGAAATGATGGAAAAAAAGATCATGTTGAAACCAGGGATTCTGGCAAAGATGCTTTTTGGGCAATAGTGAAAATATTATCAAGAGCACTTCAAGCAAGCAAACGATGAGACTTAACCAAATACTTTTTGTGCAAGAGGGTCAAAGGAACAAGGAGTGGTTGATATATTACATGTGATGAGATGGTCTCCCCCTCATAAAATAATCTTCCACCATGCATACATATATATTTACCATTTGAATAAGGAATGGAAAAGACACAACATTGAAGTTCTCATATATCTCATTCTCTCCATGTGTAATAGTTTTTATCATGTCGTGTCAGCGATAATATGGTTATCTCATTCTCTCCATGTGTAATAGTTTTTATCATGTCGTGTCAGCGATAATATGGTTGTCTCCCTCTAATTGGTTGATTTCTACAATAGGAGAGCAAGCTAAAGGCCACGAAAGATTTGATTGATGATGGTTCAATGATGTATTCATAGAGGAATGTTGCCACCTATTTGTCAACAATGTTAATTTTGAGTAGCCAGTGGAAGGATATTGTGAGCTATGCTTGTCAATGGAATAGTTACAAGAAAAATGAGTGTCGCAGCGAGAGAAAGAAGTTGAGGGAGGCCCAAAGCCCATGTGAACATAATGGTGGATGGACTGCATGTTTAATTGAGAGGGAAGATTGCTATGTCAAAACCCATGTAAACATAATGGTAGATGGAATGCAGGTTTAATTGAGAGGGAAGATTGCTATGTTGGCTCTGACTGTGCATCTGTAGGAGATATGCAAGACTTTAGGTTGACTGAGTCAAGAGCCTCTCAACATATGCCAGTACCTTACAACTGATGCTTACATTGTGGCTAATTGGTAATAATGATTTCTCGCAACATGCTACAACTGACATTTAGGATTATGGTAGACAGGGGATCCTTGGTAGGAACTTATCAGCAATGGTATCTTTGGGTCAACCACATAATAGTCATCCAATTACTGCTATTATATAATATGTTTTCTAGGTATATATTAGACAAAAGATGCATGTCAGGGAGTGCTAGTTTTACGATACTAAACCAGGCCCTTTTCCTTATACATAATGCACTAGGGTGAGTTGTACTAAACTACTAGCTACTTTGTTCCTTGCCCTCCATGTCATTGATATTATCGTTATTCTTTTCTTTATACATCTTCATATTGCGATGGGGATGTATGTATTTTGGGCATTGATATTCTTTATTTTAATATTCTCCGAATCTCTTGGTACAATTATGTTGCTGGATCTTCTATGGATTCATTGCTTTCATTGCTTGTTATTGCATTGCAGTCCGAACCTTGTGATAAACAAGATTCATTGTTGGTGAAATAACTATCTTGAATTGCTGAAGCATTTTACTTTTGACTTACCTATTTAGCAGGCCCTCATAAGGCAATGCCTTACTGAATTCCTTGGCCAAGATTGCTGAGAAATCTAGGGCATAAAAATTAAGTGACTTCTCGTCTATTAGTAACTGCTTGTGAGTGCTTTCTACTTCTCTAGATTAGGATTTTCTTTTACTTAAGTTATTAGTGTTCTTCTTCATCAAACAACTACCAATGCATAAACCATAAAGAGACAAAAGACACGGAATATAAGCTATTAGCCAGGGCCAAAACCTCTCACTCTTTGAGAGGAAAACTTGAACAAGTTCTTCTTCTTATAGAGATTCCAATTTGATGAATAGCAAGACCACGACCCTTGACCTATTTGCCACTCCAAGACCAAGACACAAGTTCTCTTGATGAGATCCTTTGACAACGACAATCAACCTTTTGCTCCTTTCCTTTTCTCGGCTCCTCTTCTTCTTCGACGTTCTTGAACTTCAAACCTTCGACCTCCCTTCTACACTTGACCTTCTTCTTATTTCGACCTTTCTTCTATACTTTACCTTCTTCCAATTCTTGTCTCGGCCTCCCTTCTAGATTCAACCTTCTTCCAACTCGGCTAGGAGGAGTGCTACTCTTTCTCGGCTTCTTCTGCTGCAAGTAAGCTCTTGTTGCGTCACACATGAAGATAATATAAACCCAAAAACAAATAAGAAAAAAGCTCAGACTAGCAAGGCCTTGACTAACAACTCTATCTCTCCATGAGATCTGAGCACAATGCTGGTGAGACCAATGATGTATAGACACCCTCATCATTGTTCTCAGGGTGTGTTCCACCAGGACTATTCTTATCTTGGATTCCCAATTCTCAAAGAATATCGGTCATCAATGACTACTCTTATCTTGGATGCCCTAATACATCCTTAAATAGCATCTAATGCCAAATGCTTACCCAATCCTCCATTCTGTCTTTTCAAGTGAAGACAAGAAAGATGCGTCTATATCTCCCTCTTAATTAAGGAGGACATATTTATTCCAATAAAGGAATGTACTCATTCCTACCCAAGGAATGTACCTAAGCTCCCTCTTGGCTTAGGAATTTCCAATTTTCTTCCAAGCAAGAAACTTGTTTCCAGGATCCAGGGACCTACAACAACTGCTTAGGTGGAGATGATGGGACAACCAATTGCTTGAAGAACTCCTCCTCACAATGTCATGAACTTCTTTTCATTATTTAGGAGTCTTCATGTTTGGGACTTCTACATAGGGCACCAACCATCCATCACTTTCATCCATGAGTCAGCCATGTCATCATCAGAAAGTGATCCATCAGTCCATATCTGGCCTTTCTTTATGCCATGCTGCTTTCTTCATGCCATGTTTACTTAAGGATCTTTCATCCTACTACATGTGCATCGGTGGTGGAAGATATCCATAGATCTTCCCTTGGCAGCCCTGCATAAACCCATCCAGATATTCAAAAATAAAGGAATGAACATTAAAATTAACATTACCTTTGTGATGGTCTTTCATCATGACATATTCTAGTTTGCATTAGCATCCTGCATACATATGACACATCTCCTAAAGATATATACTTTGTCGAGGGTCTATGTTAAATTCGGAAACTAGGGCCAAACTTCATCTTGGACAACTCATATGAGGCAACTGATATTTTTATTGGATTCCTTTCTCCGAGAAGTGTAGGATTGATCTAAATATCATCCCGTTCTGACATGTACAAATGGAATTATGAATTTATTTTGATTATGGACAAATTGTCAAGGTCGGCGAGCCATCTAATCTGCACTCTCAAGCCCACAACGTTGCATATAAATACAAGGAGCCGCCTCCTCATTTTGTCACCTCACTCACTCACATTCTTCTCTCTCCTTCGTTGATTAGGTACGGATTTTTGAGGCAATGCTCCACATGTGCAAAGAAGGAAGGGTTTCTGTCCCATTGTTGACCAACATTCATCGAAGTTACAGGAAGGCTGTTTTGACTAGTGCTGACCAATGTTGACTTGTTTTGACTGCTTTTTTGTGAGGGATATCTTTGTTTGGGTAGCCGCATTTTTGGGCACACAAATCGAGGATGTTTGACCAACGTTGATCGCAGAAGGGTTCGCTGCAATGTTGACTTTTGTTGACCAGATTTGACTGGACATTTTCACATTGTTTTTGGGCTGATTTGACTTTCTGGTTAGGGCTTTCTGTTACTACTGTTTCACTGGTCAGATTTCACTTCGATGGGCAAGTGAATATTGTATATTGTACTCTCTCTCTGCTGAACTTTTGAAGAATAATAAGAAGAATTGATCAAGGGTTTCCCCACATTGGGGTTTGTCCCTGGTTGGTGCCATATCTTGTGTCCTCTTGTCTTGGCTTGTCTTCTACTGTTATTGTTTATGTTCTATTTGCATTTTACTATCATGTTGATGTGATTGCTAATCTGGATATTGATATTGGGCTAATAAGAAAATTGAAGTAAAATTGCTCTTAAGCATAGAACATACCATTGTTATCTAAAATTAACATGGTATCGGAGCTGAGGTGAAGACAAAGCCCAAGCAAGAGTGAAAAGAGCAATCACTGAGATCCTTTGATCAAGGACAAGATTCAATGGCCTCCACATCCTACTTCAAGTCTGATGATAAGCTTCATGATAAGTCTGATTATCATGCATGGAAGATATCTCTTGATTTGACTTTATAAGAGCAAGATGTTATGGATTATGTGAAGGGAAATATTTCAGAACCTCCTTCTAATGCACTGGCTGTTGCTAAGACAAAGTATAAGAAGGGTGAAGTCAAAGCAAAGAAGATCATCATGGATTCTATTCATCAGCATTTAGTTGCTTGCATCTTCGATTTGAACACATCAAAGGAGATGTATGACAGGTTGGTTGGCATGTTCAAATCTAGCAATGCAAATCAAGTTCTCTTTCTCAAAAACAAGCCAAAGGATATAAAGAAGGGTGAAGACATTCAATCCTACTTCATGAGGATTATTGAGATAAAAAATGATCTTCTTTCGATTGGAGAAGCTATTGCTGATAGGGAGCTTACTCTCATTGCACTTTGATGACTCCCTCGTGAATGGCATGTGTTCAACACCACTGTTCTTAACAATGACAGGATTCCAGGTTTGAAGAATTGCTGATTCGATGTTCTCAAGAAAAAACAAGGATGATGGAACTAGATATGCCTTCAAATAGGAATGATCCTACTACATTCTCCGCTCATGGTAAAAAGAGGAACAATGCAGTTTCAAAGAAGCAATGTCAAGGAAGGTCGGGTTTCAGTGAAAGGAATGGCATATTCAACAACCGAGGAAAAAGAATTGCTCCCGCTCCTTATCAAGGAAATGGTCACCTTCCCAAGAGATCAAGAAACACTAGGTATGATGAATCTAACGTTGTTGATAACAAGCAAAAATAATTTTATCTTATATCTGCCCTCTCTACTGCATCTCCTTTGGACACGTTGGGAAATTGGTTGATTGATAGTGGTGCCTTAGGGCACTTCATTGGGTATAAGGAAGCTCTTTCAAATTTGATTGAAAATTATACATATTGGAAATTATCCTTGGAGGCAATGCCACCTATCCTGTGAAGGGAGTTGGGAATGTTACTCTTCAATTGAATCAAGGTAACAACATTCATCTACAAGAAGTACCCTATCTAAAGAAGAACCTGGTATCTATCTCAGAATGGAGGACAAAGGATTCAAGGTGGCATTCATCGATGGAAAGGTATTTGTGTGGAATTTTTTTTTCAAAGATGCATTTACACTTGGATTCAGGGTTGATAGCCTATATCAAGTTGGAGGAAGTCCATTGGGAGCTATGTCTTGCGACACATCGCTTCAATCCGAATTATGGCACAAGAGGTTTGCTCATTTACATTATAAGGCTCTACCCGATGTGAGGAAGATAGTGACAGGTATGCCTGAATTTAAAGTAGAACATGAAGGTGTTTGTCAGGCGTGTGCTAAAGGGAAGCATACAAGGGGACCATTCCCCTCAAGTAATAGCAAGAGTACCGACATATTGCAATTGGTTCATTCTGATCTATCTGGAATGATGCCAGTGAACTTTTTGGGAGGATATTTATATTATGCCAACAACAATTTCAGGGGCAATGACAATCAAAGGAATGGCATATTCAACAACCGAGGAAAAAGAATTGCTCCCGCTCCTTATCAAGGAAATGGTCACCCTCCCAAGAGATCAAGAAACACTAGGTATGATGAATCTAACGTTGTTGATAACAAGCAAAAATAATTTTATCTTATATCTGCCCTCTCTACTGCATCTCCTCTGGACACGTTGGGAAATTGGTTGATTGATAGTGGTGCCTTAGGGCACTTCATTGGGTATAAGGAAGCTCTTTCAAATCTAATTGAAAATTATACATATTGGAAATTACCCTTGGAGGCAATGCCACCTATCCTGTGAAGGGAGTTGGGAATGTTACTCTTCAATTGAATCAAGGTAACAACATTCATCTACAAGAAGTACCCTATCTAAAGAAGAACCTGGTATCTATCTCATAATGGAGGACAAAGGATTCAAGGTGGCATTCATCGATGGAAAGGTATTTGTGTGGAATAAAAATTTCAAAGATGCATTTACACTTGGATTCAGGGTTGATAGCCTATATCAAGTTGGAGGAAGTCCATTGGGAGCTATGTCTTGCGACACATCACTTCAATCCGAATTATGGCACCAGAGGTTTGCTCATTTACATTATAAGGCTCTACCCGATGTGAGGAAGATAGTGACAGGGATGCTTGAATTTAAAGTAGAACATGAAGGTGTTTGTCAGGGGTGTGCTGAAGGGAAGCATACAAGGGGACCATTCCCCTCAAGTAATAGCAAGAGTACCGACATATTGCAATTGGTTCATTCTGATCTATCTGGAATGATGCCCGTGAACTTTTTGGGAGGATATTTATATTATGCTATCTTTATGGATGATTTCTGTTGCAAGGCTTGGATATATTTCTTGAAGAAGAAGGATGAAGTATTCTCATGGTTCCGTTCTTTCAAAGCTTTGGTCAAAAATCAAACCGGAAAGAAGATCAAAATATTGAGGACCGATAATGGAACAGAATATGAATCAAATGAGTTCAATAATTATTGTAGAGAAGCTGGCATTAAGAGGGAGACTACTACCGCATATACTCCTGAGCAAAATGGTGTTGCTGAAAGGAAGAATCGTTCTATCATAGAAGCCAGTGGTGCCATGCTTCATGATCAAAGTCTTCTGAAGTTCTTATGGGCCGAAGCGACAAACACTGCTGTGTATGTTCAAAATAGATGCCCTCATCGAGCGTTGGACTCCAAAACTCCTGAAGAAGTTTTCACCGGTAAGAAACTTGATGTTTCTCACTTTAGAATTTTTGGTAGCCAGGTATATTTTCACGTGCTGAAAGAAAAGAGAAGCAAATTGGATGCTTCTGGGAAGAAATGAACATTTGTGGGCTACAGAGAACCTTCTAAGGCATATAGAATCTATGTGCCTAGACAAAGAGAAGTGGAGATAAGTCATGGTTCACCTTTGATGAGGATGCTGCCCTTGGGAAGATTAGTAACCTTCCTATTCCAAGGAAGGACAAAGAAGTAGATTCAAGAAAACAAGGAGAACCATAGGATGAGCCGATGCCCGATGCTGAAGGACCAATGGATCCCATTGATCCACCCGCTCATGAGCCCTCCTCCTCAAAAAGGAGACCCTCATGGCTTAGGGAAACTCTCGAAGATGCTGAGAGACATGTTGCACCTAGGGGGACATTCCATGAAAGTAAGAAGCCGAATAGGTACCAAGGTACTTGACTGCAATGAGCACCATTGTTCAATCTGAGCCTTGCACATTTGAAGAAGCTGTAAAGCACCAAGTTTGTAAGGATGCAATGAACAAAGAGTATGAGTTGATTATGAAGAATGATGTCTGGGATGTGGTCCCTAGACCCAAGGACAAATCCGTTGTCACCTCGAAATGGCTCTACAAGATCAAGCATGGAGCTGATGGAAGTGCTAAAAAGTTCAAGGCTAGATTTGTTGCTCAAGGCTTCTCTTAAAAGGAAGGTGTGGACTACGATGAGATATTTGCACATGTTGCCTGATATACCACCATCCGTTCGATTATATTCCTTGCTGCCTCGCAAGGATGGAATCTACACTAGATGGATGTCAAGATCACCTTCTTACATGGTTCAATCAAGGAGGAAGTCTTTGTAGAACAACCCGAGGGCTTCGAAGTTCAAGATCGTTAGGCACATGTATACAGATTGAAGAAAGCCCTCTATGGGTTGAAGCAAGCCTCCCTGAGCTTGGGATGAGAGGATCGACAACTATCTGATGAAGTTGTGATTTACAAGAAGTGAAGCTGATCCGAACCTTTATTTTAAGGTTGAGAATGATAGACCGCTCATCTTGGTACTTTATGTGGATGATCTCTTTTTGATGGGTGCAGACCCTCTTATTCATCCATGTAAGAGGCTTATTCATCAATGTAAGAGGGAGTTGGCTTCCGAATACGAGATGAAAGACCTAGGACTGATGCATTACTTCCTAGGGTTGGAGGTCTGGAAAAAGGCAGGTGAGATTTTCCTTTCTCAAGGAAAATACATCGTGAAGCTACTTGAAAGATTTGGGATGGTGGACTGCAAGTCCATGACTACTCTGATGGAACTTAACTTCAAGAAGTTATGCGGAAGTGCTGCTGGGCCCGATTTGGGAAATCCTTCTGAGTATCGTCAACCCGTGGGGGCCCTAATGTTCTTGTTGAACTCCCGTTCGAACATATGTTTTGTAGTGAATACATTGACACAGTTTATGGTCGAGCCTCATCATATACATTGGATTGTTGCTAAGAATCTCTTGAGATCTCTTGAGATATCTCCGGGGCACAATCACTTATGGACTGAGATACACTGCTGGGAATGTGAGGCTCCATGGTTACTCTGATGCAAACTGGGCTAGCAGTGTGGTGGATCGCAAAGCACATCTGGATGTTGCTTCTCTCTAGGTTTTTCTTCGATATCCTATATGAGCAGAAAGCAAAAGTCGGTTGCTTTGAGCACCGTTGAGGCTAAATATATTGCTGCTAGTAAGGCCTCCTGTGAAGCTATTTGGTTGGGGAAGCTCTTTAGTGAGCTGTTTTGGCATGTGCTGGATACCACTATGATCTATTGCAACAACTAAAGTGGGATTCGTCTTTCTGAGAATCCTGTGTTTCATGACCGCTCCAAGCGTATTGATATCAGGTACCACTTTATTCGGGATATGGTACAAAGGGGAGCAATAAGGTTCCGTAATATTGGGATTGATGATCAGGTCGCAGATATTCTTACGAAGCCCCTAGGGAAGGTCAACTTCTTAACCTTCTGTGAATCACTGAGTCGTGGAGAGACCCTCTTGTGAGGGTCTCGTATGAGATGGATGTTGAGCTCTGGGAGCTCTGAGGGGCTTGGGGTACTTCTTGGAGCGATGAGCGACCAAAGGGTGAGTGGTTCACCTTCCCCTAGTGGTGCGCAATGTACAGGGTGAGTGGTTCACCTTCCCCTGTGATACCCCATGTTGAGATATGCATAGGATGAGTGGTTCACCTTCTCCTATGGCATATGAGCAAGATGAGTGGTTCACCTTCTCTTGCCGGCACATCCTACCCATACAGTTTGGGACTCATGGGAAGTACCCCTCATCTGGCCAATGAGTAGGGAAATGACGATAGGGACCATAGCACTACCGATGGACGCATCGTGTACTACCGTACTCCCTATGCTAGGATGTTTAATATTGATCTAGGATCAACGGAAACTGACTTCGGGTTAGTTAAGAGTGGAATGACACACTCTATTATTGGAGACTGACTTCGGGTCAGTGGAGAATGGTATGATATATTCTCGATCATTTTTTCTTTCTTCATGGTTTAGCAAAGCAGAGCAGAGACAGGGATGGTACAGATTGTCAGACAGTTTTGGCAGGGGAAGTTCTCCCTAGTTGAGACGGAGTGTTAAATTTGGCAACTAGGGCCAAACTTCACCTTGGACAACTCATATGAGGCAACTGATATTTTTATTGGATTCCTCTCTCCAAGAGGTGTAGAATTGATCTAAAGATCATCCCATTATGACATGTACAAATGGAAGTATGAATTTATTTTGATTATGGACAAATTGTCAAGGTCGACCAACCATCTAATTTTCACCCTCAAGCCCACAACATTGCATATAAATACAAGCAGCCTCCTCCCCATTTTGTCACCTCAATCACTCACATTCTTCTCTCTCCTTTGTTGATTGGGTACGGATTTCTAAGGCAGCTCTCCACACGTGCGAAGACGGGTTTTTGTCCCTGCATTGACCAAAGTTGCAGGAAGGATGTTTTGACCAATGCTGACCAGTGTTGACCTATTTTGACTTCGTTTTTGTGAGGGATATCTCTGTTTGGGTAGGATGCATTTTTTGGGCACGAAAATCGAGGCACGAAAATGGACAAATTGTTAAGGTCGACCAACCATCTAATTTTCACCCTCAAGCCCACAACATTGCATATAAATACAAGCAGCCTCCTCCCCATTTTGTCACCTCAATCACTCACATTCTTCTCTCTCCTTCGTTGATTGGGTACGGATTTCTAAGGCAGCTCTCCACACGTGCGAAGACGGGTTTTTGTCCCTGCATTGACCAAAGTTGCAGGAAGGATGTTTTGACCAATGCTGACCAGTGTTGACCTATTTTGACTTCGTTTTTGTGAGGGATATCTCTGTTTGGGTAGGATGCATTTTTGGGCACGAAAATCGAGGCTGTTTAACCAATGTTGACTGCAGAAGGGTTTGTTGCAGCGTTGACTTTTGTTGACCAGATTTGACTGGATATTTTCGTAATATTTTTGGGCTGATTTCACTAGTTGTTGGAGGCCGAGTTGACAAAGTCTAATCGAGCTGTTTTAGAGGTCAAAATCTACTCTATTGACCAGTGTTGACTTTCTGGTTAGGGATTTTTGTTACTGCTATTTGACTGGTCAGATTTCACTTTGGTTGGGTAAGTGAATATTGTATATTGTACTCTCTCGCTCTGTTGAAATTTTGAAGAATAATAAGTAGAATTGATCAAGGGTTTCCCCACATTCGGGTTTGTCCCTCGCTGGTGCCATATCTTGTGTCCTCTTGTCTTGGCTTGTCTTCCACTGTTATTGTTTATGTTCTATCTGCATTTTACTGTCATGTTGATGTGATTGCTAATTTGGATATTAATATTGGGCTAATAAGAAAATTGAAGTAAAATTGCTCTTAAGCATAGAACATACTATTGTTATCTAAAATTTAACAGTCTATTTCTTTTTCAGACTCCATCAGAGTCTTCATATCTTCCATGGAGATATCCTAGTCAAGTTTTCTTGGTCTTTTGGATGTTGATTGCCTTTACCATGGTTGCATATTCCATGATCTCTTCCTTCCTTTCTTCACACATTGCATTCCTAGGACCTTCCAATGAGAGTTCCTCAATTGTAGTCAACCACCTCATACTTCATATGAGGACATGTTATATTGATTTCATCTAGTGAATGTGTGATCCATGCATTCCTGCATCCCTTTGAGGGAGGAGATCCTTTATTTTGATCATGCTTTTAAGATAGAGCATTGGTTCATGATACCTGCAACCATATGACATGAATTTCATAAGCATACATACCTCATTTTTCCTTTGGGTCATCGACTCATCCAGACTTCCTGCAACAACTTCCTTGATTGAAAGAGCTTCAATACCTTTGATTTGCTTCCCCTTTATGTCATCATATCATCATCCCATGAATTCCACAAGTTTGGAATTGTTGATGAAACACTTGCTTCTCCTGATGATTGGTGAGCCTCTCAATGAAGGTTCCATCAGAGAATATTGAGGATCTAAAGTATCCCCATCAACAGAGGTTTCCTTTTGGCAGATGTATGATGAACCTTGTACTAGATGGCCTTGCCACTTATGTTTCCAATGAGATTCCCAAGAGCTATATCCTTGACTTCCATAGATTCTAATCATCTATCATGCTTCTCTATGATGATGTCCCGAGCTCTTTCTTTCAATGCTTCTATGATGCCTTGATGCATCCCATCATGATAGCCATATCTTACAATAGAAGACTTAGGAATTTGATAAGAACTTAGGTGAGGAAGACTATCTCAGTCATAGTAGACATCTCTTATTTCCTCTATCTTCGATTTCTTCTTTTCAGCTTCCTCCACTTCTTCGGTGATATGAGCTTCTTCTCTTCTGCTTTTGTTATTGTCACTTTTGATCTTAGGACAATATCTTTTGTAGTGTCTATATTCCTGACACCCATAGCATTGAATCTTAGACATGTCCCTTTTCTTTTTCCAAGATCCAGACTTTCCAATTTTTCCTTTTCTCCTGTCATTGTAGCATAAGCTCGACTTTTCTCACCTGCTCCCACATCAGGTTTGGCCTTTAGTCTAGATTCTTCAATCTTGCATAGTGACCATAGATCCTGGAATGGAATAGCTTCTTTCTTCCCATAAATACTTGAAGTAAAGTTACCCCACTCCCCCAGTAGTGCATTTAATACCACTGTAGTCATTTCACTATCAGACATGACTTCTCTTAGATCTTGTAGTTGATCCCGCATCTCAGATATCCTCATAAAGTATGGGGCTATTCCATCTTCTCTAGACATCTTCAGCTTGTAGAGTTCTTGTCTTAATGAGATGACTTCTCCAGTAGTGCTTACGGAATACAACTCTACTAGTTTGGTATAGATTTCTTTTGAAGTTTTGAGTTTAGATACATATGGGATGAGGGGATCCTTGATGGATTCTATGAGAATCCTTTGAGCCCTAAATTCCCCTTTCATACACTTGGCAAGAGCTTGAGCATCTTCCTCTCCTGGTTTTGTGATAGATCCTTTGACATGTTCCATCACCTCATTTTCAATGAGATTCAGATCTGTCCTTTTCTTCCATGCAAGATAGTTTGAAGCCCCAACCAATTTGTTGCTTTCCTTGCAAAAAGACATTTTGACAGATTCAAATGTGGACATAAATATACTTACTTGATAGGATGCTCCTCCTTGCTTCTTTCTTGATGTTGATGATAATATAGATGATAGAAGACTTCTCCTTGATGAAGGTAGTTTTCTTCAAGAATGATCCTTGATCCCATAGAGAGTGAGATGACACTTCCTTTTGATCTAGCTTCCTTTGGATGAATAGTCTTCAAAACACTTTAACTTGAGTAGATGCAGGGTTTTGGCCTTCTCCCTCTTGATGGTGATTCCGATACTTCTTTGATCTAGGGTTTTGACTTTAAGATGATTTTCACTTTCATGCCTTCTTTGAGATTTGATCCTTGAGTGTCCCTTGATAAGATGCCCTTCCTTGACTTAGTCACCTTAGCTCTGATACCATGTTGAGAAATCTAGGGCATAGTAATTAAGTGATTTTTTTTCTATTAGTAATTGCTTGTGAATGCTTTTTACTTCTTTAGATTAGTATCTTCTTTTACTTAAGTTATTAGTGTTTTTCTTCATCAAACAACTACGATTGCATAAACCATAAAGAGACAAGAGACAAAATATAGTCTATCATCCAGGGCCAAAACCTTTGACTCTTTGAGAGGAAAACCTGAACAAATTCTTCTTCTTATAGAGATTCCAATTGCCGAATACCAAGACCATGACCCTTGACCTATTTTCCATTACAAGACCAAGACACAAGTTCTTTTGATGAGATCCTTTGACAATGACAATCAACCTTCTGCTCCTCTCCTTTTCTCGGCTCTTCTTCTTCTTCGACGTTCATCAGCTTCAAACCTTCAGCCTCCCTTCTAGACTTGACCTTCTTCTTATTTCGGCCTTCCTTCTAGACTTTACCTTCTTCTCCAAATCTTGTCTCAGCCTCCCTTCTAGATTCAACCTTCTTCCTACTCGGCTAGGAGGAGTGCTACTCTTTCTTGGCTTCTGCTGCAAGTAAGCTCTTGCTGCCTCACATGTGAAGATAATATAAACCGAAAAACAAATCAGAAAAGAGCTCGGACTATACTCCTCTTTCCTTTGCTGTACTATAAGCTACCTCGCTGTACTTCACACTTTTCTGCTTCAGACTTGATCACCAAAATTCTGTCCTGAAATGAAGACGCACTGCACTATATATAGTTGTTTCCCAAGGTAATAAGCTGACTTGATATCAAGCTGAGCTGACATGTCAGTTGGAGAGATAATTAATTCCACTTTGAAGCCGACTTGAGGTTAATGCTTGTGCTTGGTCTTTGGAGGGCTACTTGACATTTCTATTGACTCATACACAAGTTTAATATGCCCAAGAAGGGTCCTTCATACATGACATAGGCTCAAATTGACTTTTATGACTAGATGACAGATCCTAAATGCTCACAATGGGAGCCATCACTAAAATAAAATTCCTTGCTCATGAAACCCATGAGACAAGCACTACAATAATAATTTTCTTTTTTTTTCTTTTCATCAATTACATAAAATCACAGGTACACATCATTATCAAGACCGAACCTAGTTACTTTTCAATTCTCCCTCTTAATTAGGGAGGTATTCATAAAGGTACTTGGTCATTCTCAATCTGAAGAATTTCTCATAAGAAGAATCAGATTGGTAACCCATCTGTATAGCATCATATCAACCAGCATTGTCACATAGCAAGGCCTTGACTAACAGCTCTATCTCTCCACGAGATCTGAGCACAATGCTGGCGAGACCAATGATGTATAGACACCCTCATCATTGCTCTCTCGGAACATACCCCACCCGGGTTCTCAGGGTGTGTTCCACCAGGACTATTCTTATCTTGGATTCATACTGACTGTGGATGATGATGTTACACTACTTTGTAGCATGAAAGCGGTGTTTATTTTTTCATGGAGGAGAACCTTAGTTTGAGTATAGGATTTGGATCTATGTTGGAAGAGATTCTCCATTCTCATCTTTACGACATCCTTGTGACATTATAGAAGGAAGGATGAGTTATTGAGTTTGAAATTGGGAACATTTTGGACGATGTAAAGCAGCAGCCTGAAAATATATCAACATAATGGAGTTATTCAGATGTCATACATGTGCTGATTACCATCTAACAGCAGAGTCATTGGTTCAAAGCAACTTCACTCATGTCTTCCAGTAAGCAATTTTTGAGAATGCATGTCATGATGCATTTCGATGGCAAGTCCATTCACCAATGAATGCAACTTGCCTTCTGTGTCCTACAAAAGGGTCTCTGACTGTTTAAGGATCTGTCTTTTCTCCAAGGAGGAGAAGCTAACCGTTTAGATATCTCTTTGTTCGAGAAAGTAGTGGTGTTAGTTGATAAAATGGATGAGTGTCAGCATGCTTGTTATGTTTGGATGCAAGCGAAATTTGATTCATTGGTGACACTGTCAGTGGCAATCTGACTCAAAGACCTCTTTGAACCTTCCTGTCAGTTCCTGAAGATTTAACATTGGATTTTTAAAGGGATTGACGAAGGATGTTTCGTGGACCAGTCATGCAAAAGCTATAAAGGGCTGCAGTAACCCTTTCTGGATAAACAGCAGATAGGTGTCGATCACATCTTGGAAGACAGGAAGGTTCCGTTCAAATAACTTATTGACTTGTATTAGTGCTTGAGGTGGTGTCTCAATCACCTGTCTACCTTCAATATACAAAAATGAAAGACCTCCACCTTTGTTTCTGATAGGGATGGTGAAGCTGGAAGTAGTATGTGGCGGACAATCTTGGATGCTCTGACAGAATGACGTATGCCTCTTGGGTTGCCCTCCTTATAATGTAATTAATTTGCTAAACAGAGAATCTTTTTCCATGTAGCAGTATATGAAATAGGGGAGAACTGATATGTTAAAAGAACTGATTTTGTAATATGTATAGTATAATAGAATTTTAACTTCACGATATATATGGAAGTTGGAGGGTTCTGAAGTTTTTTGAATTTTGTATTTTTGGCTTCTGTTTATGGTTGGTATTAGACATTTGCTTATTATTTTATCCTAGCAAAATGATATTTATCTCTGGAAACTAGTTACAGCTTTGAGTTGAAGATAACTAAGCCAAAGTTTTTGCTCTCTTGGCATATTGAGTGAAATCTTGGAAGACTTTGAAGACGACAATCTTAACAGCTAGGATAGCCTAACTTTTATGTCATATTCAACATCACCAGTAGCATGATACTATTGAGAACCCTCCAGTTTGCCCTCAAAATACTAAATGCAATTTCTCAACATTTTCCAACTAATGTGCAAAAGCATGGTTCTAATGTCGGAATATTGGGTTTGTAGTTGTGATATATTTTTGTCTTAGAAATCACAAGGAAGACAAGTGGCGGATTATGCTTTTATGTGAAGTACATAAGATGTGTGTATATAATATATACAATCTATGTATCAGATATCTCCTGTTGCTACGGCTAGATTTGCAGGCATTTGTGGTCCACTTAAAGTTGCTCAGGCTTAATTTTTTATTTTTATTGAGTAAATCTCTATGTCAAACGTCTGGAAGGCATTTACACTAGAAAAAGGTGGCAAATTTTCATTTCATAAAACCCACAAGATATTTTTGTATCGCTTAGTTATTAATCAAGATGTTTTCTTTCATCTGTTTTATTGTGCAACCATCATAGATTATCATCTTTTCTGTCCTCTTTTTAGGAGGACAAAGATTTATCCAAGTTTTTATGAAGCACCTTTCACACCATCGGAAATTGAAAAATTACAGTATACACTCTTGATGGAATAGTTTTGTCTTAATTTACATTTTCTTGACTTGCAGGCTTTACCCTTCACTGATGCTTTGAAACTTTTTTCGTTCTTGAAGCAGTGGATTTCAGACGGCAATAAGGTAATATCCTTTTCTCTAATCCCAAGGAGTTGTGCACAAAATGGTTCATGATATTTGTTGAAAGGTTCCATCTTTTGTGTTTTAGGAGAAGAGGTTTATGATATTTATTCTGTTATTGCTTCAATCAGTATGATACCTGCCAACAAAACACAATGTAGTCCCCTGCTTTGATTTGTTTTCCTAAAATTCTCTCCTATGGAATCTTGCAGGTTGAGCTTGTCTGTCGTGTTGCTATGTTGCTTCTTCAAATACATCATCACCAACTTATTTCGACTCCATCAGCTAGGGCTATCCTGACTTCTCTGCAGGATGTTCTTCGTAGTAGGGTCAAGGTACCTCTCCCTGATGCATTTTGGATTCTTTGTTTCTGAATCTGGTGTTCTCCTACTTAAATATATTCTATCATGTCTTCCTGCAGGGGTGTAAAGATATATTGGGTTTTAATCTTGCAGCAATGGATCACCTCAAGGTATTTCATATTTGTGATTCTAGCGAAAACCCTGCTAATTTATTACGTCTTTGGGGATTTAGCAGAAATTCTTAAACCATAATTTTACGTTGGCACTTTTCGTTGATGGTTTTGTTGATATTCTCTCATTATTTAATATTTGAAATATGCTTTGCAGCAATTACTTGCAGAAAGATCTGATGCTCCATTCAAAGATGCAAAATCAAAGCTAATGGATATCCGTGCTCGACAGTCTAAAAGAATAGACGGCGAGGCAAAATCTGATAAAAAAAGGCAGAAAAGGCAGAAACAGTTTCATAAGATACATGATGGGAACCCTGGAAAAAAGATACATGATGGAGCATAATTTCTTCATCAATGGTTGAGTGGTGGTTTGCAAAAACCAATGACCGCTTTGCATTTTTGTAAGAGTGTATAACTGAATGCTATAATTTTGTAGAATACCATATGCCTGCTAATTTGGCAGTGTGTAACTTCATTGTTGAGTTGTATTGTTGAGCTTCACTTATTTAAGACCAACGGAAAGTGTAACCTAAGGTATACATGTTTGAGATCATTTGTGATCCTTGTAATTTGAAAAGAGGAATTTTTATTAGCAAGAGCATATTAAGCAGTGTGGACTTGTCTTATCCAAATTGCAGTGGTGAAGCGTTGGTGAGGGGATTTTTATTTATTTATTTGTCTTGTAATTACAACGGAATTTGGAGGAGTCATGGGAAGCCAGCTAAATATTTAGCCTATATTCTAATCATATCTGAAGGAAACCTGTAAAAAGGCATGCTCATGTGGTAATGGCTGTAAGCATGTCTAGAAATAGTTTGTGTCTTCCATTGAAACTAAAATACTGCCATACTGTTTTACTATTTAATTTGCTGGTTAATCTTGATAATTGCTTTATAATTGCAACACTTCACATCACTAGTGGCATAAAATAGACTATGTGCACTACTGATACACGCAAAAGGTATACTCTGGGTATATATGGTGCCACATGGGTTCACAATGCCCAGAATTGCAAGGCATGAATCTATGAGCTTGAACATTTTTTTTTTGAAAAAAAGTATAAACTATTTCAAACAGAAATTCAGATCATAGATAGAATGCATGCCATGGCACTACAAAAAATGTTACTACAATTTTTTTCTTATCAGAGCATCCATAAAATACTAACCATCACAAAGTCTCCTATCAGAGTCCTAATTAAAACAGTGACCCAATAAGAAGCCATTTCAGGTTTTACACAATCATTCAGGAAAAAACTTGTTTGCGTGAAAATAAACAAAAAAATTCTTGCATCTTTGAATCTGGCCTCCTTTGGCTGGAGAACCCAGTCATATTGGGAACTGTCTCTGGCTTTGAGCTAGGATCCACCTTATTCATTTTGCAACCTGTAGCATCTGAAGAAAGAGAGAGCCTCCTTAGAAAGGGAATCAACCCTTTGCATATTCCTTTTACCTCTTATCTTCATTATTGAAGAGAGGGTCATAGTCAAATTATTTTATTGCACTGATCCAATCTATTATAATGTTGGAGTCCCCCATGATCTTCCACTGGACCATTCATCTCTGAGCTGCAAACCTCGTCAGTGACCATAAAACATTTAATTCTACTTCTGAACCTTCTCGCAGGCCTCCTTTGAAAATAATTTTATGACCCTCGAAGAATAAAATACCTCCTGCCACGTTGGCATGGGCCATCGAAATATATCCCATGCACGTGATTTATCAATGTTAGGGATTTTAATCACCTAAGGAGGTTGTCTTAGCAGGCCTCGAGGTCCCATCATAAACAATTTATTTGATGAATCCCTGAATGACATCATTTCTTTGTTTGGAAAAATTCTCTCATTCTGTGTCAACTACAAACCCTTCAAAGCAAGACTTTGTTTTCCCTTACTGTTTTGTCCTTGAACCACAAGTCTAAGCATATTGTAATGCTTCTTATTATTATATTAATCAATAAAAATAAATAAATAAGATAATAATATATAAAAATAAAACAATTAAGAAAGATAATTATATATAAGTGAAATATCATAATAAATAAATAAAAGTATTACTGAAATATTTTATTATTTGAATAATAAAATTGTTTGAGGTATTTATTATTTTAGTGATAATTACCACGTGATAAATAAATCCTTTCTTATCTATCCGTTTTGGTAAGTGGGTTAAACATGAAAGGAAAACACTCATGATCAAATGTTTATTTGCTATTGGATGTAGTTGCCCTATAAAGGATAACCAATGTATAAAGTGATAAAAATATCATGCGATTTAATTTTGATATTTAAGATTTAAGGAATGATAGTAAGATCAATAATAGTATCATGACATAGTTTATTAATTTTATTTTTGGGCAGAAAGGAATATATTAGTAGAGATTAAGGTTCAAGAGGATGAGTCTTGAAAGTTAACGATGTAGTTAATAAGGAAAATATATGAAATATTAAGCACATGGATTTGTGACAATACCAATTTCATAAGTGGAAATCTTAATTAGAAAATAATCAATGTCTTGATGATTTAATTACATTGACAGACATAACTAGACAGATCCTAGAGGGATGTTCAGTGATATTATTACATTAAATGTAATAGTTGGTATTTATTGTTTATTTTCATTTTTCGAATTGTTATTTTATTGTTTATACAAAATAATGAATTTGATTTTGTTAACAAATCACGCTAAAAACATTAATGATGCTTTATGGCTGTGTGTGTGATGTGTTGAGAATATTATTATATTTATGATGTCAAGCTATGTTGTTATATTAACTCGTGGTTCCATTTATTATATTGATGTAAGGCTATACATTTGATAGATATATGTTGCGTTGAAATGTAACTAGAGTTGATCTTCATAAATTATACTTGAGTCATGACTTGATGTAATTATTGATGTATTTGTCAAAAGAAAAAAAGAAAAGAATAATTATTTGTAAAAGAAACTTATTATTATTGAAATGAGTTTTTTGCCCATCATGTTGTGGTCTTAGGTCAAAGCACCCATTGAGTGCTCTAGGGGTCTTGTTGACAAGTCAAAAGGTCAAGGTCATGATGTACTAGCCCTTGGAGGGCTCATGTAACAAGAAAGAAAAATAATAAATGTAAATTGTATTGTCTAGAAGCCTCCAAGTGATGAGTTGGCCAACCCTCTTCAAGTTGGCCCAAGGTGGCCCAATTCATCCTCAAGCAAAGCCTATATAAAGGAATTCACTCTCCTCATTTGTACATACATCCATCAAGTAATATATCTCTGATCCAGCGAGAGAATTAGAGGAGATCTGATCCAACGAAGAAGGGAAGGAGTGAATTTCTATGGAAAGCCAAGAAGGAGGAAAGGAAGCAAATTTTGTATCTGCCTGTTCACACGTGTGAGTTTTGAAGGAGGAACTAGGGTTTCCTCAGTCTTGTTGTGCAGAGATATTCTTTGGGATTTGGCTGGCTCATCACTTGGGGTTTTGGTCTTGGGTCATGGTCTTGGAAGTCTTCATTGAACAAATTCTATAAGAAGAGATATTTGTGGGTTTTCCTCTCTAGGAGAGGTTTTGGCCTTGGCTAGCAACCTACATTTGGTGCTCTTGTGTTTGCATTGTGATCTTCTTATTGACATTTGTCTTGATGATGAACACAACTAAATAATGATGATAATGTCCTAATATAGATCACAAGAAAATGTTAAGGATGAAAAATAAATCAAATTAAATAAATACCCTAACTGCCTTTCCTAGATTTCTCAACATGGTATTAGAGCTAGGGCTTTGTACAGTGGGCAAAAAGATGACCAATTTGGCTTCAACATTTTTTGAGGAAGACTATATCCTAGACCGAATTTGTGGAGGCAACTAGAGCAAATTTTTGGGCACATTTTCTAGTCCTAATTATAGAGACAGTCGCATTACACAATGCAAAAGCAAGATCAGTTGGAGAGCATTCAAGCCCTGTGCAAAAATATCTAAGGGATAATTTAATAGTCCTCTCAAGTCCGACCCTTCTGGAAAATAGATCGAAGACTTTTGGCACCTCCATTAGCCCTTAATCACTATATCAAGGGTGCAAACCTACTATAGCATAGCAAGAGCATAAGGAGCACTTTTGTAAAGAACGAAAGGCTTGTCAAGCAACCCTAAGGAGGTCACACTCACTTGTATAGCAACGAAGGTCAAAAGTGGCATCACAAGGTCTGTAAAACCTCTAAAATATCTGAGCATTTTCACATCTCTGGTATGTATATTACTATCACTATAGATCAATAGATGACATGCGGCAATTGCATGTAGCATGTGTGAGCATGTGGTGTTGTACTATTCATAATGTGGTGATAACATTGATGTAGCGTTTTCATGATGATACACAAGAGTTAGCATGTGGATTATTTTCTGTGAGATGATGATGATGCTATATTTATAATGAATGTATTGGTTGCATGCTTGTGAAATGGTGATTAAGAGAGAATCCGCCAATAACCTGAGATGGCTAGTTTATTTGATGATCTCGTGGGAGCTCATATCTATGAAAGATACTGTGTAACATCTTTATGGGTCCAGGACAAATCGGTCAATTATGTATGTCAATGTTTCTTTTGCCTTGGATAATTCTTGATGGGATATGAGATCATTTTGGAAAGGTAGCGTGTCTGATATTAGAGTTGTGATGTTAAATTCAAGAAGAGGGATGGAGTTGTGTGTGAGACCTTGATGTTGGAGGCTGTAGCTGGTAAGAGTTGTGGAGGGATTTTAGGTCAGTGTTTTGAGATTCCTGTGGTATACGAGTACTAGAATGGATGCCTACCTTGGGGCTTTGGTAAGACCAATATGCCTTAGGCCTGGTTTTGAAAGTTCAAAAAAGAGAGTTTGAGAGTACTCGAGCTTTCCATGGTGCTTTAATGCAACTTTTGATGTCAATGGTTATTTGGTGGCTCTTATACTAGTTACAAAAAGGGGTGTTGTGTAGAAGACATGGGAAGAAGTAAATAAATTATAAGTTAACAAAATTATAGTTAACTTTGGAATGAAGTTCCTTGAAAAGGGGGAGTATGTAATGCCCTATATTATTAGATTTAAAAAAAGAAGAAGATAATAATAAATAAATTGAAGGATCATAATAAATAAATAAAAGTAATTACTTTATTAGTAAATAAAAATTGGTAAAAATAAGTAAAGATAATTTGTGGAAAAAGATAAATCCAAAAAAAACTTGATAAACATAAATATGTATGATGACAAGTGAATTATGTGCATGTACTTTTGTTTTTGTTATTTTTTACCATAAAGAAGTTATATTTAATGGAAGAGAAGAAAGATGTTATGTATATTTTCTTGTAAAGAATTATGGGGAGTACAGATTAGTTACTAGAAAAGATAATTGATTAAGGACTTGGGGATGGCTAACTGTAAAATGACTCAATGTAGCTGATGTTATGGTTGGGTGGAGAGTCGTTGCCCACACATTGGTTATGGTAAGCTAGATCAAGGATTTGAGTGCAACAACTATGGAATTACAAGTAAGCTAGTTTCTTCATTCTGCAGGTAAGTTTCTCACCACTCTTTGCTAATGTGGATTATGTACTTATTAATTGAAATAATTTTTATGTTTGTTGATTAATGGCCTTAGCTTTTATAAGTATATTTTGTATAGTTATGCTTTAAGGGTGGGCCATTATGTTTAATGTTTGAAGTTGGGTTATTACATATGGTATCAAAGCTTAAGTTCTAATCCTTAGGACTTATGGGTTTGTCATGATAAAAAATAGCTACAAGTACGAACCTAATTACATAAGTTTATAATAATAATTCTTGTATATCTCAAATGGTGGAGCACACTTATTGTATTTTTATCCTACCTCAAGACAAGGTAAAATTAGGCATGCAACACCAAACCCTAGGTTTTGAATCTCTTTATTTAGGCCAAAATGGTTCAAAACAAGGACATAGAGTAAGTTTTATGGCCAACAAATCTACGATTTCCTACTTAGAAGCTTTCTTTGGTTTTCTTGTTCAAAATATTTCTTTGAACTATTTTCAAGACCATATTATTCTTCAAATTCCTTAATTCTCTCAATTATTTTCATCCAATTTTATATCTACATTGACATCATGTCAAATTGAAAAATTTCCAAATTTATTTGCGGTTTGAAGCATTATGTCAAAGTCTATAAGACCCCCTCTTTCTCAAACAATAGTTTACTTTATTTTTATATATTAATCTAATAAGATGGTGGATTTGTAAGAAGAACTTCGGCATAAATCACATGTAGAAAGACCCTTGTCGACGCGTTTCGAACCAACCAGGATGAACCACATTGGTTGGTTTGGAACGCGTCGACAAGGGTCTTTCTACATGTGATTTACGTCGAAGTTCTTCTTACAACTTTTATGGATCACAAAAGCCTCAATTCAACAAGATGGTGGATTACAAGACCTATAGTGTATCTCCTTGTTGTTTCTATTTGCTTCTTATTATCTTCAAAGGTTCCTCCAAATTTCTCTATTAAGATGATAGTTTTTAAACATGCGAGAAAGTTTCTTTGTTTTTTATGTAGAAAATGCATATTCTTGGACCTTACCAACCTCTCCACAACTATTGGAGGTTAAAATTTTATTTGTAAATACTAACCAAAGAAAAATTATTGTTTTTAAAGGTACTTTGATTTTCTAGAATATGTTTCACCATCACTTCTTATCTCCTTTTTCATTCTCAAAGTTTGCTTGATAACCTAAATTTGTTGTGAATCTATTTGATGAAAATTGTTTTTAAAGATACCAACTCATCACCACCATTCCTAATTCTTATTGCACTTTTTAAATCTTTACGCATATTGAGTCCAAGTACCAACTTACTCCCCTTGTAATCTCACTGTGTTCGTTGCTATCCATCCTTGATCCAAATAGATTCATTGTTCATATGCATCATTGCCTTGATTAAGAACTAGACTCTTGGCATATTTAGAGAGATTTCAAGTGTTATAGAAGTTTGAACAATCCTGCACAGTGTATCCAAGGGCCCTCTCCTACTCATTTCCTACTCCCCATGCCAACTAGTGTCCCATTGTCGAGAAATCTCTTCACGGGGCCTTTCATAATATGGAATATCCAACGAATAATAGTTTTGGTTTTCTTCTCCAATTCTCAACAAATAAAACGATACATTTTTGCAATGTCACTTCATTCATAGCCGTCCTTTAATTAGCCTCCAAAGGCTTTAGCCTACCAAAGCTTATTGAAATTATACTCCCTCATTAAAATAATTTATAAAAAATATAAATCTTAAATTCAAATAAAAGTTTCTAGGGTATTTAATTTATTTTCATATTTGTTTTATTCTTGTGTGTCTATACCTTCACTTTTATTAAAAGTATTGGATTTCATTAACCAATTTCTTTTTTCACTTCATCTTATTTTTTAAAATAAGCAACAAACTAATAACACTTTTCTATTGATTATTTTTTTCACCTGCATTTGTTTCTTATTGATTATTTTCTTCACCTACAATTTTTTTTCTATAATTCTTCTGATTTATGATTATTTTCTTCACCTACACTCTTTTCTATAGTTCTTCCAATTTATATTAGATAAACGAATATTTGAGATTCACTGTTCAATTTCTTTCTTCATATTATATTTTAGTAATAGACATAATAAATTAATTTGATTTTTTCTTCACTTTGACTTATTCCTATAATTTTCTTTGTTGTTATAGGAGCAATTATTATTACACTCTAAGTCATTTGGTTCGAGTTTGAATTTGAGTTCCGAGTTTGAAGTTTGACAAAATTTTGATATAACTTCTTTTGGTAAAAAAATTCAACATTGAGTCTGACAAACTATATTATAAATTGTGTGTTACATAAATGGAAATGAAAATGAAAATAAAAGTTGAAGTTGTTGTTGTCGTTGTTTCCACTTCGAATAATTCTTCTTTTTGTTATAGGAGCAATTGTTATTGCACTCTAAGTCATTTGGTTTAGGTTTGAGTTCACAAACCTTGAATTTTGACCAAAAAAAATTCTATATAAAAAAAACTATGGCAATACAATTCAACATTAAGTCCAAAAAAATATATTATAAATTGTGTGTAAAATGGAAATGAAAGTAAAAGTTTAAATGAAAATAAAATTAAAAATTTACGTAATTAAAAAATCAAAAAATATACATAATAATAAAATTAATAAAATACAAATTTTAAATTGTAAAATAAATTAAAACATAAGATACACCTAATAATAAAACAAAAAATGTAAAATCACAAAAGTAATAACAAATTATAAGAATACATCATAATATAAGTAATATAAATCGAGCTCAATAAAACATTAGTGAGCATCTCACTAATGAGAAGTTAGAAGGTCAATTTTCTTCAATGCCTCAAAATTAGACTTTGCTACTGAACCTACAAAATGTAATCTTTTAGATAAATCTTATATATATATATATATTACAAAATATAAGTAAAAATAATATATAAATATACAAAAACATTTTTTTTTTTATTATAAAAAAGTAAACAGAAAATTTTCTCTTTGATTGATTGGTCATTATCCAATATGATTTAAAAAATACCAAGAATTTATTGCCATTCATGGGAATGCATTCCCTTGATTGTGAACGGAACGAAAATACAAATCAATATAGTCTATAGCTATTGAATCTTAACCCTAGCTTAACCTTAACTCTAGTTTATCAATTGTCACTTGTGAAATTGATGTTGGGTTTGTATTATATCACTGGATAAACCTTGGTCCTTATCTCTGTTAGTGCATTTTAGCATTATGTCAATGGCCACCAGAAAATCTCGCATTCAAATTTTGACCTTTAAGAACACTGGTTGCTTTACTTAGAGAAGGACTTTTGCACAATGGAAAGATCAAATCTACATAGTTTGTCTAATTTTTAATAATTTCTAACTTTTGTATTCAAGCTTCTGTGATCCATAATGAATTAAATAAAGTCTTTCGGTAGAAATCACATGAGAGAATTTTTTGGTTGACGTGTTTCAAACCAACAAGTGTTCTGATGATGAACCACACTTGTTGGTTTGAAACGCGTCGGCCAAAAAATTCTCTCATGTAATTTCTACCGAAAGACTTTGTTTAATTTCTAACTTTTCAAAATATCACAATTTGAATTTGCACAACAAATTATAACGATTTTTATGAAATTAGACCAATTCTATGTGAAATATTATTTAAAATTGAATTCAATTTAAAACATATTTTCAAATTTACCAAACTGAATTGATTTATTTTGATATTTGACCCATTTTGAATTTAAATCTTGAAGTTCACCCATTCTAACGAGACTGATTAACATGGAAATAATTTTAATAGATAATTGGAAGTGGAATCTCTTCAACTATTTTAAGAGGTTATGATCTAGGCTTATTTGTTGTAGCATAAATTTGGACTTAACTTTACATGAAATTAGGGCTCTATTTGGGCTAAGATACACCTTTTTCCTAATTTGCAGGTGTGCCATTTGTCTTTCTATTGTGATTATGTTCATCATTTTTTTGAGTTGGGCACAAGGAGAAACGATCCTAATCGCAAGGTAACCAATTATTGCCATAAAATGTATATGTATTTAATTTATTTTTCAGATAAATATGGTTTAAATATTAATTATGATATAGAAATTTGATCTTCATAAGTAGAAGGTAAAATTTTAGGTTTTATGTTTTGAACCAACAATGCCTTTGGTTTGAATAAGTTGCTCGACCTAAGAAACAAAAAGTAACAAAGGTGTAGCCAATTTCGTGGCCCCTACAAGTAATTTGCTTGGAAAGAAATATTTTGTAAATATTTAATTTTCCGTTGTATTTAAGGACTTCATTACCTTCTGTATGCAATGTATTCATGTTTTTGAAATTTTGGCTTGGTGACACTATCATATGCCTATGGCTAAAGTCACCTAAATTGAATTTCATGCTGTCATTTAAATTTTTAAATTAAATTTTAGAAAATTGATTTATTTATCTTTTAAATTCATTTATATTATTTTAAATTAAAATTTAGAAAATTTACATATGTCTGATTTTATTTAAAAACTATGTTTTACGTGTACAAATTATTTTATGGATTTTTTTTTAGAGAAATCATTTTTTCTTTTGGTCCAAGGGTGAGAGTGAAGGTCAATACAACAATATTCATAGGCACATAGCATTTTTAATATGGTCAATTGCAGGAGCTATAATTATTTATACAAATTAAGACAATAACAATTGAGAATTTTACTACAAAATTTTAGAACAACAAGATTATTTCAAATTTCATGGATCTAATTCAACAATACTTGGATGAGAAATTCATGATGTTTTTTTTTTAAGGAACAATTAACTTTCTATTAATCAAATTGGAATCTAGCCAGTGCCATTACATTCAAAAGCATCAAAATTTCCACAGTCCTCCAAAATTGCTCTGACCAATGTCATTGGATTTTCAGAGATATATTTTTCAAATTACCTACAACATTCTTCTTATAATTTCTCCAAAAAACCCTATTAATGCTAATATATATACATAACATATTATAACTACAACTATGATGTTAACTACCCAGTGCCCTCCTCTTTGTTCTCATCATATTCCTCCATACTTGCATTGTCTAATTCCTCTTGCTGAGGTGAATCCACTGACACTTGTTGACCCTGCGCCTGCTGCAGCTCCTGCTGGATGAGGAACAACGAAGGGAGAGCCCCACCATCGCCAGACTCCATATCCTTCTCAACATTATCACTAAGGCCAAATGCCTCCTTCAGAACATTAATAGCTGCAAACTCCACCTTAACCTCTTGAGTTGTCCACTTTAAAATCCAGGTTTTCTATCTTGGTTGCTATTACCTCCACCACTGCTTGCACATTTTCAACGTCCTTTTTTAGACTTTCAAGTTGGCTCGAGACCAAAGAAAAATGGGAACGAGCCTCAGAGATAATCTGCCCACCAATCCTGGAAATCATCTGCTCAAATTCCTACTTTAATGCCCACTCAACATAATCTGGAGGGCCACCACACCATTTCCTAATGAAAAAGCCATATCTTCAACGCGAAGGAGTCGAATGGAGAGCCAGTGCGCTTGAAGCTTGCACAACCATCCTTTTATAACCAAACTTGGCTCCAAATTAACAACGAGAGGAGACCCTGCATATTTAATTCCTCTCTCGTTCTGCTACTTTGCAAATAAATGAATTCATTGTTGCTTAGGTTGGACTATAAACACACACGATTGAACATGATCGACCTCCCTTGGAGATGGTACTAACAAATCCTGCTCTGTTGGCCGGCCTTAAAACCTTTTTGATACCATCCCACTATTCTGCATGCTTAACCATGCACCTCACACTTCCCCACCTGTTGAATGAAGGATCCAATGACCTGCATGAATGATCACCAAAGAATGTATATGCCCTGGGCTTATTTTCATAATTATTCTTCATGTTAGACGTTAATTCCTCCTTAATGGCCTTCAACAAAATCAAGGACCTTGAATTAATTGTGATCATGGTATATGGCATTTGGTTATTTTTTCGTGCGCCTCCAGCAAATATCCTTGACTTAAATTAACCCCAATGTTAGCTTGGGCATCTGCCAACATGTTATAATCTCGCTTGATATGGTAGAACTCCAAAGTTTCAAAATTTTCCACAAGTAATTGGATTCTTTGTAAGGTTGGCCTTGTGTCATTTTCTTTGCGGGTCTTCATTTTGTAGCATTTTGTATAGTGATGAGAGAGTCCCCAAAGACACTTAAATGGTGGATTCCTTTGGTCACTGCAATCTTCAGCCCTTGCCAAAGTCCAAGTTCTTTCCCCTGGTTGTTTGAGGTGAAACCCAATCCCCACACGAACTTTTTTCAATTTCTCCATCGGGGCGAAGGATAATCCCTCTCGCTCCTACCTCCCCCAGATTTCCTTTCGATGCGACATAAAAGAAGAGATGATAACTTCCCAATGAATGCCTCCACTCAACAAACTGATTGCTTGGCATACGTATGAGGAAGGACATCTTCCCTTGAATATGGATAGGTCTCTTAGTTTAATATGTAAACCTTTTTTACAGTAAGCCATTCTCTCTCAGACTCTGATAAATTATCCAACTCATCTGAGTCAAATCCTTTTGAAGAAATTGAATCAAATAGCAGTCGGGAAGCTTTCCAAGCAAGCGATGAAATAACATGTTTGATTTCCTTGAAGATAGCATTATTCATGGTGAGAAAAATCACCCAGTAAATATATTTCAGAATGAATACTCAACATATGGAAATAACTGAAGTGAAACCATGGTTCCATGAAGCGTGAGAGCTCCATTTCTCAAACATTTCTGACCAATTTGCAGGAATATAATTTATTTGACTTATTGGATCCATCGCTAATCTCCACACTTCTAAAGAAAAAGAGCATTTGAAAAAGACATGAGAAATGTCTTCTTCAACATTTCCACATAGAACACACCTTAACGAGCCATGGATCTATTTTTTTTTAAATTCTTTGTAGTTAGGATTTTGCGGTGCACCAACTCACAACATAATATGTTAACCTTCGAAAGACCATCCCTATTCCAAACCTTACTCCATATTCTAGAGGGTCGAGGATGTTGAATCTGCTTGATTAATGTTTCATAGCCTTCTTTCACTGAGTAATGGATCTGTTTACCTCCTACCCATTTTCATCGATGCAATTGATTGGAAGAAATCAATGCATAACCTTTAAGGACTTTTACCATTTAAACCCAAGACTGGGGAAGATGGGAAGGACAATTGGGGCAGATCCAATCCACCCATAATCCATTTTCATCCCAAATAGAGATTTTAGCCAAAATTCTCAATCCATGTTCCTCCATCCACCTTACCAAATCCCAGGCCTCTTGATTATCCCTTATTAGATCATCCAGAAGGATTCATTCCTTCCAAATTCTGATTCACCTTCCATTTCCTATTTTCCACCCTAGATTTTCCAACATCACTGACGCAGAAGATTTGCATAGTTTTGATGAGCCCTAGTATTGCAGCAAGGATGCTGCAACTCCTAGTGCTACCAACTTTACTTTATCAACTCGGGGTTTGTACAAACTTGGAGGTGACAGTGCTATATACACATTAGATGCAACAATATACTCTTGTCACCTTTCAACTAGGACGATAGACCACTAGGGTTTTTCAAGCCAGTCTTCTATTGACTAGAAGGAGTCTGATTTCTAATAGTGAATGAAAAAAGTAAATGCTTACCTATTTTAGGAAAATGAAAGTGTTGAATGGAAAGTGCTTATGAAATGACATGAAATCATCTAGCTAATAATTGACACACATTACTTGCAGAAGAGAACTAATCTAACCTTGCATTCTATCATCTAGCTATTTGGACTAAGTAGGCATGGAAATTATCCTAACACTGCTATGACTGATGTATGCATGCACTAGCTATCTTCTGTTAAAATTACAGAAAAAGATTCTTTTGATTTTCAATTTAGAAATGTAAATGCTAAGATAAACAATCTTATCTTTTGCAGGGGAGAAAGGCATGGAAAATCTGGTCCAAAATGGCATTGAGGGGTATGGAAGTCAAGTGGAGGGCATACCCTATGCTCAGATAAGCATTTCTACTCAAAACAGGCTAAAACAGGCTGCTAGAGGGTTTCCTGTAGTTACTACAGGATGTCCTGGTTTTCTACAGGAAACTAGTTGAAGGTGTTGGAATTTCTAAGTCTAACTATTAGAAACCCTTCATGTACTTTTCTTATTTATTTCTGCCTACTTGTTCTGATTAATTAACAAGTTATTTACCATGTAAATATTGGAAATAAATACAAGCACATGCTCAACACATTATAGATCATCAACTGAAGGAAACAAAAACAAGCACACAAGTGACACCATTGTTTTCGGACCAATGTCCTTGGAAAAACCCAATGCAAGAAAATCGGCGTAGCTATCTGAGGGTTTTATTATTATGTAGTTTCTGAATACAATCTGGGTGCCAAAATCGACTCACCCAACAGAGAATAATTTCGGCAGTAGTACCTCTCTACTCGGAAGCAGATATTCCTACTGAAACCTCGGATAAACACTCTGACAACTTCCAGCTCCGATCTGCCCCACAAAAACCCTAGCGTTAGCCTCTAGGTACTGCATCAGCCCTTGTTGGCCGAGCGTCTGCCCAACGTCACCCCAGCTCGTCTTGCGTCCGGCTCTAGAGGCCCTGCATCATCCTTAGAGCCTCTGTGTCACTCACGCTGGCTCTTTGAGGCACCGCACAACTCTTGGCTACCTCTGCATGAGCCCTGGCTGACTCTGCATTAACCTCTGGCTGGCTCTGTGTCCCTCTCTCCTGGATTCTGCGCTGATCCTCCTAGTACTATCTCTGCCTCTCTGCTTCTATATTCATTGCCCCTTAGCTACAACTCTGGTCACTCTATCGACTTCCTTAGCAAACCCTGCCCTAGAAAATCGAAATCTTGATCAACTCGATGTGTTCTTGAAGTGACCCTTAAGCCTCCTCTTATACTTTTCTCATTAACAATTCAGCGGCCGAGATTAAGTCCGTAATTAACGACTAAGATTAGATCTGGCTTGAACCATGACTTTTGTACCCTTCTAGCACTGTTTTATATTAATTCACATTAATATTTTATTTTCCCTAAGTTTAGACTTATGGACTCCATTACAAATATTAATTATTTTAATATCTTTCAAACTGTTTAGAATCTGCTGAAACCATTTTTGGGTATTGAGATCTCATGTGCTTTATCCTCTCCACCAATTTTCGTGGCTAGAGCACATCTGATGCTACCCTAAATCAACACTCCCTCATAGCGAGGACTGTGCTCTAGTAATATTCCTCACTGAGCATCAACCTGATCATCTGACATCGATTCCTGTGCTAATGCTAGGCCTGCGACTTGACATCGTCTAGACTGCTACATCATCTACTACTACCCATGGCCCTTCCATTGCCACTGCTACATTTGTACAGTAGCTCCCTCTGCATCCGTGTTGCTACCCATGGCCCTGCCACTGCCATTGCTGCATCTGCACTGCAACCCCTCTCATCATGCTGCCCATAGCACTACTACTGCTAACTACTGCACTGCAAATCAGTTACTAAGAATTAAGTAACTGATCTCCCAACTGTGACATCTTCGTCAGGCTAGAAACACTCCCGATATTGAAGCTCCCTCTGTCACTAACAAGTGCTCCCTCTCTGAACTCTACTTTGCTGCAACAACTCTGTGCATCTCGTACTGCTACCTCACGTTGTCTTAGGACTCTTACACTATAGCTCCCTCTTTCTCTCCATTCGCATCCGTCTCTACTGACATCCACCAATCCTACTACTCCTCTTTGGGGCTCCCATAGCAACGTATAATCCAAGAGGATGGGTACCTCGAGGATCCTTACCCTCATCGCCTGTAGTCCATCTGACTACAACTCGATGTCTCCCCACTTCTGCTCAAGTGGTGTGTGAGCACTCATGGCACAGTCATCATTTGTCTCCAATTCCTTCTCCGCCCTTGGTGGCGCAACCTTGGTCTCGGAAGCCTCTCCTTTTCTCTTCTTCCTCGAACACTGGCTCGCATAGTGACCCAATTCCCCACAGTTGAAGCATTTGACCTTGGAGAGGTCCTTCTTCTTCCGTTTCTCCTGCTTTCCCTCAGATGCCAGGGCAGCGTCCTCCTCTTCCTCCTTCTTGACTCTGAACCCCTTGCTGCTGCTTCCTGCCTTGCTTAGCCTTCTAATCTTCTCTTGGCAAAGAGCCGCCCACATTTCCTCCCAATCTGGAAGGGTTTCCCTACCCAACATACTCTGGAAAAACACCTCCCAGTCTTCTGAGACTACGTTCAGGGTTGTTCTCACCATCAATTCTTGATCTGACGTGGCCCATATGGAAGTCAACTAATCTCAGATCTCCTTCAATTGACCGAGGAAGGTGTCGATCTGTTCTCCCTTCTGCATCTAGTATGTCTGCAACTGATTTTCTAGTAGCATCTTCCTCTGCACGAAAGTATGCTGATATAACTTATTTAGGGTCTCCCACATCTCATTTGCCATATTCTTCTTGGCAATGTGTGGTACTACATGGTCCTTGACCCCATCAAGGATGATGCTTGCATCGCCGTACTTTTCATTACTAGGTGGGTCAACTGGAACCGCTATTGTCCTCAAGGCAAATTGCTTGAGACGGTTCCTGTCTAGAATGGATAAGATTATGGCCTTCCAGACTACGAAGTTTGAGGCTCCGTCTAGTTTGTCCTAGTCTCTTACCCCGTTCACTTCCATCTCACTGCTCCTCTACTTCCCTTCTGAAAGTTCTCGGTGTGACTCCCTTTGAGCCTCGATTTCCCTCCTGGAAACCCCTTTGCTAATGTCAAGGTGCCCCCACTCCGATCATTAGTGCAGCTGCACCATTGATCTAGATTTCTTGGCTAGAAATCCTCAATAGAAACTCCCTCCTCCTTGGTCTTGCCTTGTTAGGTACTATTCTGACTACAGTACCCCACCAGCTTCACTCTGCAACTTATCCACAACCTCCTAAACCCCAACAAACTAAATACCAGAGCTTCTAGGCTTTGCGCAATCCCGACACCAGCAAAATCCACACCTCCTGGCCACGAGCGCCAATCCTTCCTAATTGAGAAAGATGACCGGACACTACGTAGGTCGAGTATGCTCCCCTCTGCCACTGCGTTGATCCTCTTCTCGGCTCAAACTTGAAGATGCAGGCACTGCGTCACCCCTTCCTTGCTGCTTCTTTGCTAGGAACAACTTCTGTCACTCGGGGCATCTGTTTTCTACCGCTGTTGCTCTGCTCTGCTGATGTCCTCAGTTCTCCTATGATCTAAAACCACGTTCCGATACCATGTTGGAATTTCTAAGTCTAACTATTAGAAAACCTTCATGTACTTTTCTAATTTATTTCTGCCTACTTGTTCTGATTAATTTTTCCCTCTCTCCCAGCTTCTGCGCTAATCCTCCTAGCAGTATCTCTGCCTCTCTGCTTTTGTATTCACTGCCCCTCAGCTGCAACTCTAATCACTCTTTCGACTTCCTTAGCAAACCCTGCCCTAGAAAATCGAGATCTTGATCAACTTAGTGTGTTCTCCAAGTGACCCTCAAGCCTCCTCTTATACTTTTCTCGTTGACAATTCAACAACTGAGATTAAGTACCTAATAAACGACTAAGATTAGATCTGGATTGATCCATGACTTTTGGACCCTTCTAACACAGTTTTATATTAATTCACATTAATATTTTATTGTTTCTAAGTTTAGACTTAGGGACTGTATTAAAAAAATTAATTATTTTAATATCTCTCAAACTGTTTAGAATTTGCCCAAACCATTTCTGGGTATTGGATATTCCATGTGCTTTATCCTCTCCACCAATTTTTGTGGCTAGATCACATCCGATGCTACCCCAAATAAACAACTATAGGAAGGTAGGGAAGGTGAAATGGAGTGCTGGGAAGATGTCTGATAGTGGAATAAGGTGTAGGGAAGGTGCATAGTTCCCAAGGCTCAACCCAACACTTCAAGATGGTTGGATTTTCTCAAGGTGGCTACCCACAGTGGCTATAAAACATAAATTTGGATTAGGGGTTGGTAGGCCTTGGAAGCAGGCGGGGAATACTAAAACGAGGCTGATGGAATGAGTTCCTCCCTGCATATCAACAAATCCTGCAAAAGCACATGTTTTTCTCTTCATTTATGCATAACTTCATATAAATATAGAAAAGATGAGTTGAATTTGAGAAAACTAATTTATTGATGGCTAATGACTATATCTATGGAATGAAATGTCTTCTTAAACCACATCAAACTCAAGAAACAAAATGATAACTGCACGTGCTTCCAAGAAATTATAAACTGTGATGTTTTCAACAAAGAACCCTAAGCTATGCAATGATCAAAAGATAAATATGTTTTTGGGGCTGTGAGAGTGGGACCCTCAAACCATGATCCCATGAGGGAGATGAGGAAGAGGCCACTGTCACAAGTTTTTCTGAAGTATTCTCTTTCACTACTGTACCACTGATCTACTTCTTCAACTAATGGAAGCAAAACTAAACAATCATTCAAATACTTGTAAATTAAACAAAGCATGAATAACTTCAGCAACTAACTATGATTTTAACCTAAGAATACATGTACAAAAAGAGGAGCTTCTGCTTCTAGGGTTGGGCCCTAACCCAAGAGCTTCAGTCCTCTGAGTCAACTCAGTGTTAGATCAAGGTAAACCTTTTCATTATCATAAAAAATTCAAAAATAACATAAGAGTAACAATCACAATGTCTTAGCTCCAAATTTCCTATTGGCTACAACAAAAAGTCAAATCCTAATGAGGCCCTTGGCCTTCTTATTTATACAAACTGAAGCTACCAACAAATTCCTAAAAATTAGGGAGACTTGGCTCCCAAACTCGAGAATGACTTGTCTTCACTGTCACTGGCTTGGCTGCCAATGAACTCGGTTGGCTTGGCTGCTTGTAACTCTGAGATGATGAGATCTGGTGGAGGAATCTTCGAATGATTGAGGAGTTAAGGAGGGAGACCAAATCTCCTAAAATCCCTCTTGCTTGTCCACTTCGAGTTCCTACACTTAAATTAGCCAAAAACTGATCCAATTCTTGCATTTAATACATATTAGGCTACATGACATAACATCTTACCTTACCCTTCTCACTAATCAAAATATAATAAAATATGTAAATAAATGTGAGAAAAGTTGATTTTAATACGCTAGAGAGTGGCATTAAGACGCATATAATTTACCTATTGATGAGCCTCATCAAGTTTCTAGATTTTAGTCCCATTACCTTCCCATTCTTCATTCTCTGGCCTAAGCAGACGCTTTTTGTGAAAGTACTTCCTTAAGAAGACCTGCTTCCACCACTCTTTAGAGTCTGTCAACAATCTCCAAGCTAGCTTGGCTCCTAAAGCTAAGTTCATATACTTTGGGTCCTTTATTGCCAATCCCCCCAATTTTTTTGGTAGCCTGATTGTATTCCAATTTACCAAATGAAATATTTTCTCAATGTTTTTCCCACCCCACCACAAAAATTTCCTAACCATGCGTCTCATTCTTTGGATAATACTTTTAGGAGCCAATAAATCCGAGCCAATATAAATGGGAAGAGCGGAGAGGACTGATTTTATAAGGATTGATTTCCCAAAATCATTCAACCATCTAGCTCCCCAAGGATGAATTATTTTTTGAATTTTTTGAAGAACTGCATCCCAATCCTCACCATAGGTAGGCCCCAAGGAAATTGGGATTCCGAGGTAAGGAAACAATCTCCAACTTTTGGCAATAGGGAATCCCAAGATGTGAAAAATTTCTTGCAATGTATTTTTGAGCAATTCCATCCAATTATCAAGATTTTCTTCTTATTAACCAACCCTCCATAAACCTACAAATAGCTGTCTAGGAACTCTTTGAATTAGGTCGCTATGATTCTTGAGGACCCTCCTAGAAGGAGAGTATCATCGATAAATTGCGAGTGATTAATCTCTTTCACGTTCCTAGCTATATTGAGACACAATAGATTCCCTTCCTCTCTTACCACTTATAGTCTTCTACTAAGGCTTTCCTCCATAATAATGTAAAGGAGGGGGGACAGGGGGCATCCCTGTCTCAAACCCCGTGAGGCCGAGAACAAAGGAGTAGAGCACCCATTAATCAAAGGAGAAATCCAAGGAGCACCTATACATGCACTTATCCACTGAATAAAATATTGGAAAAAACCCAATTGATCAAGAATTGAGATGAGAAAAGAGTGATTTACCCGATCAAATGCATTTTCCTATCCAACTTTATGACCATTCCTTCATTTCCCACCTCCTTGCTGGAGTAAACTTCTTCCTGAACCATGATAATATTATCAATAATATTCCTTTGTTGCACGAACCCACCTTGGTTCTCCAAGATAAAGGAAGGGAGCAAGGGTTTCAGTTCGTTGGATATGATTATAGTCATAATTTTATAGGATGCATTACAAAGGGAGATAGGGTGAAATCTAGAGAAATTCACAGGGTTCGATTCCTTTGGGATTAAATCCAAGAAAGAGGAGTTAGTACCTCCTCCCAATTTTTTCTTCACTTGGGTGTGGTTTAGCATTCTTAGGAGATCGATTTTAATTAAGGGAAAGAAGGCATGATAAAATATTATAGGGAATCCATCAGATAACCTCAAGAAATTCTTCCTCAACTATGGGTTTAATCAAGTTTAAATATAAAGTGGGAAAAATTACCTTTGGCATGTACTTGAGAAACTCATTTTCCTGTTCTAGAGAGATATTCTCTTCAAAGTATAAATCCCTGAAGTGAAGGAATGCTTCATTCTTAATTCCTTCAAAGTCCAATTTTTTTGGCTTACCTTTTGGCGTGATTTCTTTGACCCGATTCTGCGCCCCCCTATCCTTTTCTTGTTTGTTAAATAAGGTAGTGTTCGTATCCCCTTTCTTTAGTTATAGACTCTTGAATTTGAGCCACCAAAGAGCCTCTTCCTTCTAACTAGAAAAGAAAATATCCTTGGTCAAATCCCATTCCTTCCACATGCGCCATTCTTCTACTGCTGAGTTCCATATCAATTTATAATGGTTATCAAGCTGCCTAATTAATTCTTTCTTCTTTTGACCTAGATGTTTGAAGGATTCCTTCAACCATTTCTTGAGAGCTAGTTTGACGTTGCGAAGCTTGGATTCCCATACAAAAGCTAGGGAGCCTTGAACCGAAATTTTCTATGCCTGAGAGATTAATTCATTCACTCCTTCCTCCTGGATCCACGCTGCATTAGATCTAAATGGAATCGGCCCATTATTTATCCTTTTATCTATTTGTAAAATGATTGGATGGTGGTCTGAGGCACCATTGAATTTGATGGTGGATGAGCAGTCGAGCCCTTTAAAAAGCTAAATAATGTGGATTAGAAAATGGTCCAAGAGAGCTGCAATATGGTTGTCCCATGTCCTCCTATTTTTCCAGGTGTACTTACCCGATTTCAGGACCACGTCAACCAGATTCTAATCCGCAAGTAGGTCTTCCATTCAATCCCTGAATGGGTCCCGAAATTTTTTTTGAGGCATGCAACATTGTATTGAAATCTCCTCCTATAGTGCAATTTTGGTACCTTTCCCGTTCCCGTATCTCTTTTATCGAATCCCAAAACTACATCTTTAGCCCATACAAGACCAGTGTATACACATTAAGCATTGGAATCCTTTCACCATTTTCTTTATTTTCCAACACCACCAAAATCCATAATTGATTTTTTATACTGTCTACTAATGAGAAATGATTTGGAGACTAGAAGATGCTAAGTCCTCCTGAGGCTACATGAGATTTCTGAACGATAGATTCACTTTATTTCTAAAGGTTCCTTCCAATTTACTCACCTTTTGTTCCTCCATTTTAGTCTCTTGAAGTAATAAAATCCAAGGGTGACTCTTGCTTAACCATATCTTTTACAGCCAGGGACTTTGTGGGGCTCCCCAAACCCCTTATATTCCAAGAAAGAATTATCATTTTAAGATGGATATTTGGGGAACCCATCCATCTATTTCATCCTTACCCTTACTCCCTTTATTTTTTAATACTTCTGAAATTATAGGCTAGTTTCCCAATTTCTTGTTCTATGTTGCTTCCTTTTCCCTTAGGGTTTTTTGTTTTTTCCTTCCCCTCTTCCAAGGGATCTCAATCTATTTTCTAATTTCATCCTCGTCCCAGTCTAAATTTTGGGCGATATGGTGAGTGATTACTCCCGCAATTTACCGCGAAACACTAGAGGGGGAACATTGTTGTTGAAGAGGAATTTTCGGGATTTGGGGTTAGCCCTTTAATTGGGTATTCAAGCCTTATAGTGGAAGAGTGTCCTCTTTTATTTCTCCATATTTTGAATCTTCTGAGTCATCCTCATTCTGGTGGTTCTCATTATCTCCTTCTAGTCTGGGATTTGCCTCAACCCCTTCCTCCTGATTCCTCAACGCATTGAAGGGATTGGAAGAAGTAGTAGCAAAGTTGATTCCATTGGCTTCTTGGGGTTTGGAAACAACAACGGGACCCCAGTTTCCTTTCTTGGGATGAGTCTTCCATTTTTCTTCATGTTGAGAGGGTTGCTCAAAACCCTTAGATGGAGGGGCCTTTGGGCAATCCCGAGAAAAATGGCCATATTCATGGGAGTGGTGAAATTTGAAGGGGATTTGCTCGTAATCCAATATCTTCCTATGTTTCCACTCCCCCAAGGTTAGGTTTACTTTTGTTGGTATTCCTTTTTCCAAATCAATCTCCACACAAATATTTTCCTAGGAAAACTAGGAGCCTCTTGGCTTAACTTTGTCAATATATTCTGCACCCCATTTCTAATTGCCTAGAGGTAGTCATTGCTCCAACATGACAACTGAAGCTGTGAAACTTTAACCCATAACAGAATAGAAGTTGGAACATCCTAATACAGGTTGAAATCAGGAGTCCATTTGTTCAGATACTTCTCTCAGGAACTAATAAAATAAGGGTTGTTCTGAAACATCACATCCATGTCTTCCCTAAGCTCGAATAAGAAAGTTTTTTTTTTTTTCCTACTTTGAATATGGAAATATTCCCTTTCATTTTAGATCTCTAGGTGCTCTCGATCCATACCTCGATAGTTTTTGGCGAAGTCCACATGCCGGTGAACTTACCAATCAGAGCGTGCTCAGAGTATGCTAGAGTGGTTCACCTCACACCAAGCAACAAAGCTATGTCATGGATCTCATCATTCCTTTTCACAAATTTGGATTGGGTCTCAACATGTTTCTGATGCTTGGGCATAGAGGACACCAAAGCCTGAAAGGCCACGACTTATTATTCCGGGGAAATGGAGGGCAGGGGAGGAGCCCCCTCTATAGGCGCCATCTGATCTAGGGTTTCTGTAGGATGTCAAGCAAAGGACCAGAGGGTCTGAGCGCTTTGAAACTCAAAGCTAGTAGATGAGAAATTCATGATGTTATACATGAATTTATTATGCAAATATTTGTAATACTTTAGTTTTATTCTCATGATTTGATCCACTGTTTGCACGATAAGGATCCTACTTCAGGTCACATGTTCTGCCACTGGTGCTCTTCCATTGTTTGGCTATAGGTTTGACTAAGCCACTATGATGACATGGATGGATTTTGGTTATTCTCAATAGGTATGGATCCTTCTCTTAGCTTTTCTCCATGTCCTCTAGTCTTGAGTTTCACTTAGTCATGTCTACAACTATAACAATATGTGATTTGGATATGGAATGTAAAACCAACTATAAAATGTGTAAGTTTTTGTAACTATGTCATTTGAATTGTTTTTACAAAGAAGCATACAAAACTATAGAACAATGGACACAATTACCTTTAGAGTTTCCACTTGTAACCTTTGTAGCTCAAATATGTTTCTTATGCACAAATGATAACATTGGATTGTAAGATGATGGTGGTAGCAAGCTTCTGAGGATAAAATAAGCAAAACTAGGATTAGTAAGATGAAAAAAATAGTCTGTTTTCAAACCTTGGAAATTACAACAAAGCTAATTATGTTATTTGTGGGAGTTGAACCTGGATGGACAGGATAACAATCATTCCTCCCAACCATCCGAGATAAACCCCATTTGCTATTGATACAATTAACTTATCTTTAGTGAATCTAGTAAGACGACAATTCAACATATTAATTATGATGTGTTGTGTAAAGACAAACAAGAAAAAGTATCTAGTGTTTTAAGAATGAATAATATTTAAGAAATATAGAAGTCAATAATGATTAGAAAAACCACTCAATAATTAATTTTAGATGCTATTGTAACTCTTATTTATGTTATTATTATTCCAATCCTTGAGTAACTTTTTTTATTGTCAATTTTATATTTTTTGGTACCCTCTCAAATAATCTTTCTTACTATGGTCGGCTTTTTACTACAATTGTTGACCGACTCCATGTTAACAACTTTTTGTGAATTTTCTTTTGCTTAAGTTTCTATTCATTGCTTCACATTTTTCACACATCATACAATATATTCGTAACTTTCTTAACTTAAAATTTTAGGTCCATTAACTTTTATCCATCTCTTTCATTACCTTAAAAATAATTGAAAAATTGTTCCCTTAAGAAAAATTACATGGTTTTTTGCAATTATCTCGTTTAAGAAAATTTATAAGTGGGTGATATTTTGAACCAAGATTATCTCCCTATTAATGTTTAAATTAATAACCCTTTTATGATAATTTATTTTTTAAAGTAGGGAATTGTCACAAACAAAATGGTTTGAATGTCATTGTTGAGAAACCAAGTGCAATGTAGTCTAGACACTTAATTACTTGTGAATGTTAGATGTCTTCTTATTACTTCTTATGTCTTCTTCACTAAGAAATTATACAGTTGATAAAAACATAAATACCACAATGAGACGAGAGATGATATAAATTAGGTTAGAGGCCAAGGCAAAACCCACAGGGGGAAATCCCAACAATCCCTCTCTTATAGAATCATATCAAAATGAGAGATATCCAAGACCAAACTACCACCAAGATACCAAGTCCAACCCTCCTCCAACTCACATTCAAAGTCAAAGTCAACGTTGGTCAAACCTCTTTAAAACTGTTCAAACTACAAGATTTTCATACCTACAACTAGGGTTGAATTTTGACCTACAACCACTTCAGAAAATTTAGCCTCTTTTTATAGAAATTTCATTCCACATGTGTGAGCTGCAGTATGGTCAAACTTCAGTTAACCAAGAATATTCTTCTTATCTTTCTTTGTCCTTTATCTCTCCTTTGACTCAACTTCCTCTTCTTCTTCACTAGGTTTAGATGTGCTTCTCTTCTTGATGATGAATGATATCCCATGTAGGTCAAAATTGTCCTTTATATATAATTGTTCAAGAAGATCAAACATGTGTCTTTTGGAGCATTGGGCTGACTTGGTCATCTTGTGGACTTATGGTTCAAAATAAAAATTCATTTTTTTTTTCAATGTCCAAATGGGACATGACTCAAATAAATTTTCTTTTGACTCATAATAAATTCATTTTGACTCTTTTTGACTCTAAGCATGAAGAACATGCTTTGACCAAAATATAATAAATACATCAATGATAAATTTATACTATGAAGAACGAACCTAGTTACAACTTCAACACTCCCTCTTAACTAGGGAGGTATTAATAATGAGTCATATGGATATTCTTGTTAATTTGGAATCTCAATGACAAATTCCAATCATTGGACTAGATTCGTCATCCTGAGAGGACCAATTTTTAGTTTTGAAGCACTTGATTCAGATAAGGGAAAGTGTATTTTTGATGTGAAGCCCACAATATGACATTTGATCAGGTCGATCTAGAGGACAAATTGTCCCTCCTGCAATGCCTGTAAATACAAGTGGCCTCCACCTCATTTGGACACTCATCATCTTACACATATTCTCTCTCCTTTCCTCATTGATTCATAAAAAATTGCAGGGTCTCTTCACATAGGTGGGCTAGAAGAAGGATGAATTATAGGGGACCAAAGTCTGAAGCAATTTTGCAACTTTGACCAACATTTACCAACGTTGACTTTGAATTTCTGGGTTGATTTTTGGTTCAATCTTTTGAGGGAATTTCTGGTTGGGAAGGCCACAATTTTTGGTACAAAAATCAAGGTGTTTGACTTGGGTTGGCCACAAAGGATATTGTACACTTGACCGTAATTTGTCTCTCTTCTTTGATTGATTTGAATAGATTTTTGTTAACTGTTTTAGGCTGACTTGGACTCGAAATTGAAGCCGAAGTTGTGGGCTATTAACCAAGCCCTTGAAGGGTTGTTTGACCATTGACTCAAGGACTGGTTAGGGCACATTGTTGTTGTTAACTTTTCAAAATTGTAGACTTTATGACAGTTGACCATATTTGCCTATTGACACATATTTTGATATTGGTTGGTAGATTTATTGTAGAAGTCAAAACTTTGACATTGATATTGTTTATGGATTTGGGCTCATTATACTCTCTGCTGAAAATTTGAAGATAATCTAATAGAAGAAGAATTTCAAAGGATTTCCCCCCTTGAGGGGTTTTTCCTTGGTCTTTGACCAAATCAATGTCTCTTGTTGATGTGTTGATTATCTCCTATTATCATTGCATTTATTGTTCTATCTTCAATTACTGTTGATGATTGGAATAATTAATTATTGCATAATAGATGGCTAATTGAAGAATTGAATTGGGCTATGGTAATTGATATAACATAGAGCAATGGAAGAATTAACATGGTATTATAGCTAAGGTGAAGGATAAGCCCAAAGGAGACAAGAGTTAAAGAAATCATATTTGGAAAAGTTGAAGGAGCCTATCTAATCAAGTCAGCATGTCTACCTATTACTTCAAGGAAAATGAGAAGTTGGATGGCTTATCTAATTTTTTTCTTGGAAGATTAGGTTGGAAATCATATCAGAGGACAATGATGTTTTGGAGTAAATACAAGGAAAAGTTCCCAAACCTCCAGAGAATGCTTCCACTATTGCCAATACCAAGTACAAGAAAGGTGAGTTAAAAGCAAAGAAAATTATTGTTGATGGTTTACAAGATCGTTTACTTTCCTATGTCGAAAATTTGAAGAAGTATAAGGAGATGTATGATAAGCTAGTTGACATCTATGAAGTTACCAATTTGAATGAAATCAACTCCTTGAAAGATCAACTCAAAGATATGAATATGAATAAAGGAGAATCTGTGCAATCCTACATTGTGAGGATATCTCATCTTAGAGATCAATTGCATTGAGTTGGGGAAATTGTGCCTGATAGGGAGTTAGTTTTGGTAACCATTAGAGGTCTCCCTCCTATTTGGGAAACCTTCATTACCACCATAAGCAATAACAATAGTTTCCCATCATTTGATGAGCTCGTTGGAAAACTCACTCAAGAAGAATCAAGGATGATCTCAAGAGGCCTAATTCAAAAGCATGAAGAAGGAGAGTCCACTGCTTTCATCACTCATAACAAGAAAAAGAAAGGAAAATGAGGTTCATCAATTTCAAGGAAACCTCCTCCCTGAAATTCAAATAGAAGGAATGGAAGAGACAAGGAATCATCGCACATTGAATGCTACAATTATCACAAGAAAGGTCACTATGCTCGAGACTGCCCTGAGAAGAACAATGCTCCACGATACAAAACTAGAGGAACTCAAAACAAGTTTAATAATGGAAGAAGAGGAGATGATCGAAGGAATGATTCTAATGGAAGAGATGAAAAAAGAAGAAGAGATGCTTTGAAAAATCGTGACTAAAACCACCATACTAAAAAAAAGTCAAGAAATTCAAGGTATGAAAGTAATTATGCTACTAATCAATCTAAATACATCCTTATTTCTATACTTTCTAGTTCCTCTCCTCCAGATACTTGGGATAGTTGGTTGGTTGATAGTGGGGCCTCTCGTCGTTAATCTAAGTATAAGGAGGTTCTCTCTAACTTGGTAGAGAGGGAGTTAAATTTGAATTATTCTTAGAGACAACTTCACTCATCCCATTAAGGGATTTGATTCTGTTAAATTTCATTTGGACTCCGAGGAATCCACTTTGCTTCATGATGTGATGTATGTTCTGGTATTGAAGAAGAATTTGGTATCTATATCACCTTGGAGAAAAAAGTGATGAGGGTTTCCTTCATCATGGGAAAAATACTTAATTTTCATATGGGATCCCCTATGAGAGATGCTTTCGCACTGGGATATAGATTTGAAAGACTCTATAGATTCATTGGAAGACCCATTCTAGCAATGGTCCATGATACTAATCATCGAATTGAGCTATGGCATCGTAGATTGACTCATCTCCACTATGAAGCTCTTCCGAAATTGAAGAATTTGGTCTCTCATATTCCTGATGTTCAAGCCCAACATGATGTTGTATGTCCAGGATGTGCCAGTGGAAAGAATATAAGGGGACCATCCCCCTCTACCAAGAAAAAGACCAATTATATCCTCCAACTAATTCATTCTGACATATGTGGACTGATGCCCGTACATTCTCTTGGTGGCCATCTCTATTACATAACCTTCATCAATGATTTCTCAAGCAAGACTTGGATATGAAGCATAAGGATGAGGCCTTTGATTTGTTCAAGTACTTCAAGGCTTTTGTCGAAGATCAAACAAGGAAGAAAATTAAGATCTTCGGGGCTATCAATGCCGGTGAGTACATTTCAAATGAATTCATAGATTTTTTCAAGGAGGCAATTGTGCCCTATAATCCCAAAAAAAATGAAGTGGCTCAGAGAAAGAACATGTCTATTGTGGAAGCTGCTTGAGCCATGCTCCATGGTCAAAATTTGCCAAAGTTTATTTTGGGATAAGCAACAAATACAATGGTATATGTTAAAAATAGGGTTCCTCATCAAGAATTAGACAAGAATACTCTCGAAGAAGTATTCATAGGTGTCAATCCTGACATTGATCACCTCCATATATTTGGATGCCTCGTATATTTCCATGTGTTGAAAGATAAAAGAAACAAGTTGGAATCCATTGGATTGTTGGGTATTGTGAAGATTCCAAAGCATTTAGAATATATATTCCTAGTTAAAGGAAGGTTGAAATTAGTAGGGATGTAACATTCGATGAAAAATCTACCCTTGGGAAAGCAATGAACCTTCCTCCGTCTCCTCCTCTTGAGAAGGGAAGTGATTATATGGATATTTTAGAAGGTCCTTCCATGACTGAATCTAAGGGAGACATTGTTGATGATCCCATGGAGCCCATGGACCCCTTGGATCCTCCTCCATGTGATACCACTACTAGGAAGATGTCACATTGGCTTCATGACACATTACATGATGTCAAGAGACACATTCTCACTAGAGGGATTTTTAGAGAAAGTAAGAAGACGTACAGGTACCAGGGGTATGTTGTAGTGATGAACAATGTGATTCAAGTTGAGCCTCCCTCCTTTGAAGAAGTCATTAAAGAAAAAGTCTAGAAGGATGTCATGGCCAAAGAATACTAATAAATTATGAAGAATGATGTATGGGATGTTGTGCCTAGACTAAAGGGAAAATCATTGGTGACTTCAAAATGGATATTTAAGATCAAGCATGGAGCCAATGGAAGCATTGAGAAATATAAGGCAAGGCTCGTGGCAAGAGGAATCTCCCAGAAAGAGGGAGAGTATTATGATGATATATTTTCTCCTATTGCTGGATACACCACCATTCATTTTATAGTTTCCCTTGCCTAAATTCAAGGATTGACCCTTCATCAGATGGAAATGAAGACAACATTACTCCATGGCATGTTATAGGAAGAATTTTAGGTTTAGAAGCCACAGGGATTTGAAGTAGAGGACCAAAAGACACATGTTTGCAGATTGAAGAAGGCATTGTATGGCTTGAAGCAAGCCCCCAGAACATGGTACATCCACATAGATAACTACTTGGTGAAGTTTGGATTCACAAGAAGCAACGCTGATTGCAACCTCTACTTCAATTTAGTCCAAGGTATGCCATTTATTTTAGTTTTATATGTTGACGATCTATTTATGACAGGTAGTGAGCCCCTAATGATCGAGTGTAAGAGGGATATAGCCTCCGAATATGAGATGAAGGACCTTGGAGTCATGCACTAATTCCTAGGCATTGAGGTGTGGAAAAGGCCTGATGAGATTTTCCTTTCACAGGGAAAATATGTCACCAAGATGTTGGAGAGATTTAGAATGAAAAGTGAAATCCCTGCCCATACTGATGGAAATGAATTTCAAGGATCCATGTGGAGAAGCTACAAGAACAAATTTGGTGAATCCATTGGAATATATATAGTTTATTGTGGATATGATGTTCTTGGTAAACACCTATTCGAACATATGCTATGTAGTGAACATGTTGATTCAATTTATGATCGAGCCTCTCCATGAACATTGGATTTCTGCCAAACACATTTTGAGATACTTGCATGAGACAATCACCCTTGGTCTGAGATGTTTTTCCGAAGATGTAAGACTTCATGGATATACCAATGTTGACCAGGAAAGAAATGTTGTTGACAAGAAGAGCACTTCAAGTTGTTGTTTTAGCCTTGGAACTGCCATGATATCTTGGATGAGAAGGAAACAAAATTACAAATCTTTGAGTACCACTGAGACATAGTATATTGTCGCTAGCATGGCTAGATACGAAGCAATTTGGTTGAGAAAGCTATTTGGAGAGTTATTTGAGTAGGTCCTAGACACTACTATGATATATTGTGACAACAAGAGTAGGATTCGATTGGCAGAAAATCCTGTATTTCATGATAAGTCCAAGCACATAAAGATAAAATTTCATTACATTCAAGACATGGTGCATAGAGGAGCTGTTAGACTCCATCACATATATACAATTGAGTAGATAACATATATTCTTACCAAGGCTTTTATGAATTGGAATTCCTTGGTATTTAGAGAGCATCTTGGACTTTAGATATGACCCCTCTAAATAAGGGGCTTCACTAATTGAGGACAATGAGCATAGCTCTTCCTCCTTGGTTGAACTTCCAAGGTGGAAATGGAGTGTTGAGGGCTCCTAGGGTTGAGGGATCGCTAGAGAATAGGGTATCTTCCCTATTTGTTACCCGTAGGGTGTATGTGATCCTCTTCCATTTCAACAAGTGTGGTATCACCCCTATCTTGGTCTAGCAGAGTATATCCCATTCGACATCATACCCACAAACTGGCCTTGTTGGGATTGTCCCTCCCCATTTGGCCAATGGGTTAAGGAGGCTTGGGGGTGTGTGATCCTTACCTTTGGTAAGTCAGGTATCTCACCCAAGCTTGGATTATGATGTAGGTGTTGTACCCCATGACTCTTGAGGGTCATTACTGCGAAGATTGTTAGGAAATACGACATATGTGATCCTTACCTTTTATATAGCAAGTGGTATCTCTTCCATTGATTACATAATGTGATGGTCGTTATCCTTTCTTGGTAAGTTGTATCTTGCCTATTGATCGATATAGGGTGGAAGCCATATGCTCCCGTATGAGATGACTTGGGGTGAGAGTGTCCCATAGGACCTTCTTCACTGCCATAGACATGAGGTGAGAGTGTACCATAGGACTTTCCTCATTGTCCCTAGAGGGTGGTAGTTGTAGCTATCCTATGATTCTTCTTCTTTAGATTCAATAATTCTTTAGCAGATAATGTTAAAAAGAGATGGGACATTATTTGATGAGATTCTATTTGCGATGATCACATGATGCAATTGAAATTTCTCCCTAGCTTAGCGGGAGTGTTAATTTGGTAGCTTAGTGACAAATTCCAATCATTAGATTAGATTCCTAATTCTAAGAAGACCAATTTTGACTTTTGAAGCACTAGATTTGAATAAGGGAAACTGTATTTTTATGTGAAGCCCATAATATGACATTTGATCAGGTCGACCTAGAGGACAAATTATCCCTCCTCCAATGCCTATTAATACAAGTGACCTCCACCTCATTTGGACACTCATCATCTCACACATCTTGTCTCTCCTCTTCTTGTTGGTTCATACAAAATTGCAAGGTCTCTTCACACATGTGGGCTAGAAGAAGGATGAATTACAAGTGGCCAAAATTTGAAGCAGTTTTGCAACTTTGACAGTGTTGACCAACATTGAGTTTGAATTTATGGGTTGATTTTTGGTTCAATCTTTTAAGGGAATTTATGTTTTGGAAGGCCACAATTTTTGGTGCAAAAACTGAGGTATTTGACTTGGGTTGACTACAGAAGAAATCACATACTTGACCGTAGAGTTTTCTCTCTCCTTTGACTGATTTTGACTAGATTTGTGTTGACTGTTTTGGGCTAACTTGGACCAACAACTAAGGCTGAAGTTATGAGATGTTGAATGAGCTCTTGAAGTGATGTTTGACCATTGAATCAAGGACTCATTAGGGCACATTGAATGTTGTTGAATTTTCAGAATTGCAGACTTTATGACAGTTGACCAAATTTGACTATTGGCACCTTTTGATAATGGTTGGTAGATTTATTGTACAAGTCAAAACTTTGACTTTGATATTGTTTATGGATTTGGACTCCTTGCTGAATATTTGATGATAATCTAGTAAAATAAGAATTTCAAAGGGTTTTCCCCCTTGTGGGGTTTTTCCATGGTCTTTGACCAAATTGGTGTCTCTTGTTGATGTGTTGATTGTCTCCTATTGTCATTGCATCCAATGTTTCATCTTCAATTATTGTTGATGATTGGAATAATTAATTATTGCTGAATAGATTTCTAATTGAATAGTTGAATTGGGCTAAATTAATTGATATAACATAGAGCAATGGAAAAATTAACGATTCTCAAGTTGAAATATTTATATAAGAAAGGATCTAGATCAATAAGCATCATAGATGATAACATAATCATAACTAGCATTGTTAAATTACCAAGAGCTTGACAAGTAAGCTTTATCTCTCCACTAGATCATAACACAATTCTTGGAGGCATTTAATAGGACACCATACCACAACTCCAAGGCACATACTTCACCCAGGTTCACCAAAGTATGTCCTCCATAGGACCATTTCCTCCCAATCTCAAGGAAATTTCAGTCCACTAGACCATTCTTTCCACTAAGTCCATTTACCATTTACTTGAATTAGGGCGTTAATCCTAATTGGCCATAATACATGACTCAAGAATATTTGTCCAAGATGCTTATCCAATCCACCATCCTACCTTTCCATGTCCATGTACTGGACTTACGACCATTAGTCCTAGCCATATTACATCAGATATGGAGAACTAGATGGTCATCCTCACTCTCTCTAAATCTGGGAGGAGATATTCAGAAGCCCAAGCATGTCTCAAAATGCTAATACTTTCCCTTAGGAAGGGACTTTTTCAATACATTGGCTACCTATTTGTTAGTGGAGATATATTGTAGCTTCATGGCTCCATCTTGCATCATGTTATGAATCATAATGTGTTTTGGCCTTTGGTGTTCCTTGATAATATTCATACAACTTTGATCAATGTTGAGTATCATGATCGAATCCAAAATTCATCAAATAATCCATTAAACAATTTCTGGAGCGAAATTGCTTCATATATAATTGTACAAACTTCCATATCTTCTTCCTTCAAAATGAAACAGAATCCTGCTTCATGCTTTTCAAGAAACCATATTAGATTCCAACCATCAATAGTATCTCTACTCATCATCAACACTACCAGCCCAATCGATGTATCCTCAAGTCCCAAGTTGTAGTGTAAGATCCTTCATGTCAAATTTTGCTTCCAGCTCCCTCCAAAGTCAATATTTCTTCCTTTAATTCACATGTCCTTCTTTTCCAAAATACAAAGTCTTATTTAATCACGAATATCCTTAAAAATTTGGGGTAGCTCTTCTAACTGAGGAAATCGTCTTTTACATGATCCTCTCCCTCTTACTGGGAGAACCTTCTTCCTTCCATGTTGTCATTTAGTGCAAGCTAGATTTTGACTTTTCTAATGCATACTTCAAACTATTCTCTCTTCTTTCTGCATTCAAACTTTCTGATGATTTAGAAAATTTATCATGCTTTTACTATGTTCTTCCATTTCATTCTTTTGTTGTCAAAACCTATGCATCTCTTATCACTGACATGCAAACTTTATTAAGAGGCTATGGAAGAAAAAATACAATTGAGAAATGAGCATAGACAAAAGACTATCCAAAGATAAATATAGTCGAAGAAAGGAGATGTATAGTACTTATCTTTTGAGAAGAGAATCAACTCCCTCTTAATCTTGTACTTCTTGTAATCATCCTAGTCTTCACATGAGCATGATGCCATTTCTGTCATTCTCAAGAGATATGGATTCTTCTTTCAGTGGAAATAATTAGTCCTAGGGTTTTCTTAGTTCAAATTTTACTAGGGTTTACAAACCCTAGATGCTTTAATATCCAAAGTCTTTAAGACCTGTCATTTTTCAAATTGCAAGTTCTACACGTATACTAATGTGTTAGCTACAAATTCTCAAAATGTTATTTATATGCCTTCTATATTTGAGATGGAGCTCATCCAAAATTTTGCCTACATATGCAAGGAGAGGATAGAGCACTTAACATATTGATTTCCTTTGTCCTAAAGACAAGAGACACATGCATTGTAGCACGAATCCATGCAAAATAACTTGCAAGATTTAGATGCACTTAGGATTCATTAATTGCAAGAGATCTTGGAGTGGACTTAGATCTATGCCGAGTTCTTGAGGTATGATAGCAAGAGATTATATGTACCTTTTCAATCTTATATGTCCAACCTTATTTTTTCTCCATTTTTAAATTTTATTATGGTACCATAATATAACTTCCTTGAGCTACTTTAAGGATATATGCACACAATAAAATCAAACTTCTCATCATGGTGGCTCAAGTCAACTCTTCAATCCTCCACATAAGAATTCCTTTCAATTTTTACATAATAAGTCTACAACTAGGCCTTCGTATAGTTTGGACATCAACCTTCATGTAAGTGTCATAATCATTCACATCAGACAAGGTTACAAATCTCTACATAAGGAAGTGATACAAATCTTCACATGAGAAATAGATACATGCCTTGTGTCATAATTCAAATTCCACGAATGTTATGTAATAGGACTTGTCATTGTTCTACAATATTTGAATGGAGTTTTAAGATTTGACCATTCTTATAATGAGAGAGCTCAAACTTGTTTAGGAAGGAGGAGAATTGTGCTTGAATAATGCCATTTTAGATATCAACTACATACCTTCGATATTGAGGAAGAAATTGACCTTCCAATATTATCATCAATATATGTAATAAAAAGTGTCTTTAATACTTCAACATTCTACCATACTTTAAGAAAACTTCATATTTAAGACTTTCTCTTGTCTTCTTCTTGATATCATGACAAAGTCTTTCAATGACCTTGATGAACTTTTTATTTTGGCCCTTTGAAGTAATTTACTTGGATTGTCTTTCAAACACATGAATTCATGATTTGAAGTGGCTTGACTCCTATTATTGAATTTTGAGACCTTTGACCCTTTGGAATATGGTATTTATTAAATATTATTGAGACATACTTTAAAACATTTTCTAAACCTACTTTTGACATTTTCCAAAATATCCTTGGTCCATGCTAATCTTCCTTTAGCAGACGAAAAATATTTGAATTTTTTCCTTGACTCTTCATCAAAGAGAACTTGGATCATCATCATGGAGAGTTACGTTTTTATTAGCTTGTATCATAACTATGCTTTCCACAAGAACCTGGATCATATTGGCTTAAAATCATAATTGTGCTAAGAATTGAGATTCTCCTAATCTCGACCTATTCTAGGCATGTAGCAACAAACTAGGATACTTGGTCCTTTTCCTATAACATATATATTTCATCCCTAGAAGAATAGAGATAATGTTCATTAGGGGAAATTTTAGGTCTAAAATGGGCCTCCTCAGGAAATAATAAAATAAGAGTAAATTACATCATCAAATTTTAGAGGGAAAAAAGAAAAAACTACTTTTTCAACTCGTATTTTCAACTTATCTCCCTATGAGTTTACTCAAATTTCGAGCAGGAACACTCATTGGATGCATAATTTGATTCCTCATCCAAGGAGTACCCATATTTCATATTTTCGATGAACCATGCTACACGGAAAATGAGAAATACACGAAAAACATGATTGCATTCACACTTTTTCATTTATTTCTCATTTTTCGTGTAACAGGATCCATCAAAAGTATGAAACATGGGTACTCCATGGATGAGGAAATAAATTTTGCATCCAACTAGTACTCCGACATGAAATTTGAGTAAACCCTTCGGGAGGTAAGTTGAAAATACAAGTTGAAAAAATAGTTTTATTATTTTTTAATATTTTTATTTTTTTACCCCAAAAATGGTGAATCATCCCCCATGGTTGACATCATCATCTTGAACCCTATTGGTTCTTATAAATTTTATTTTGGTTGTACATTTTTCTTAGGAGGTCCATTTTAGACCTCAAAAGTTATTTAATGAGACTTGTTCTAGGTCTCTTCTTCAATAGGAACTTTTCTTCCAACCATAGAAAATTCTTCTTACAAACTTGGTTTATGGTGAATACATCTTTCATAATCTTGATTATATTTCAAATACAAATTCAGACCTTGTTTCTAGCTCTGATATCATGTTGAGAAACCTGGTGTAGTGTAGTCTAGACACTTAATTCCTCTTCTTGATAATTACTTTGAATGTTAGATGTATTATTATTACTTATGTCTTCTTCATCAAGCAATTATATAGTTGTTCAAAACATAAAGATCACAATGAGACAAGAGACACCAAAAATTAAGCCAGAGGCTAGGGAAAAACCCACAAGGGGAAAATCCAAAAATCCTTCTCTTATAAAATCAGATCAAAATGATAGATATCCAAGACCAAGAATAATACCAAATTTCCACCAAGATACCAAGTCCAACCCTCCTTCAAGTCACCTTCAAATTCAAATTCAAAGTTGGTCAAAGCTCTTTAAAACTAGTCAAATTGTAGGATTTTCGGACCTACAACTAGGGCTGAATTTCGGCTTGCTGCCACTTCAGAAAATTTGGCCTATTTTTTCTATAAATTTCATTCCACACATGCGAATTGCAGTAGGGTCAAACTTTAGTCAACTAGGAATATTCTTATTATCTTTTTCTCGTCTTCTCTCTCTCCTTTGACTCGTCTTCCTCTTCATCTTCATTAGGTTCAGATGTGCTAATCTTCTTGACGATGAATGATCTCCCAAGTAGGTTGAACTTTTCCTTTATATCATAGCTTTTCAGGAGGGCTAAATAGGTGCCTTTTAGAAGATTACACTGACTTGTCCAAGGAGGGCTGACTTGGTCATCTTGTGGACTTATGAATCAAAATAAAAATTCAAATTCTTTTTCTTTCAATGTTCAAATGGGACATGGATCAAATAATTTTTATTTTGACTCATAATAAATTATTTTTGACTCTTTTTGACTCTAAGCATGAAGAACATGCTTTGACAAAAATATAATAAATACATCAATGATAGATTTATATTATGAAGATCGAACCTAGTTAAAACTTCAACAACAATGCCCTTGCTAATCTTCGTGACATAGGGTAACCTCATAATGCCTTGTAGGGTAAGATAATTTTTGCGATAACATTATTAATAATATCTTAGAGAACATTAATGATAATGAATAAAGCTAAATGTTCTATGATTTAAACTCTTTTTGATTTGCAATTGTTGGAATCTATTCAGGTAACCTTTGTTGAAGTGCAATTTTGGATGGATTAAATTTGTTGTTTCTGAGTGTAGAAATTGATTGAAAACCCTTGAATACTCCTATTAAAACTTGATTATGCAAATTTAACATATCATACTTGTGATTTCAGGAATTCAAGATGTTTCTCATCGGGATTTAGGTGAAAAATAAGATTTTTCCCTTCTTTTATCTTGAGTTGTTGGAAATGTACCATTTTGTTGTGTCTAGGCCGTGATGAAGATAAAACGCTTTTTTTATGATACCCAAATAATGTATAAATTCCCATTGTTGTGTTCATTAAATGTTTTTATTTTATTTATTTAATTCCCTATAATGCATTTTTTAAGGAAACTCACTAGGCACGTCCCTCATTCCGAGGATGACATCTAGGGTAAACTGGACTCTATAGAAGCTTGAAGCTTCTTCATGTCACTTACATTATTAGAACCTGGGTGGGAAGGATAACGCTCTATATAAACCCTTGGGCTAGACTCAATTCTTTGTTTTGATTTTCTTGTCCATGTTATGTATATGTTAACTCTTCCATAATCTTAATTCTAGTCTTATACATACTACCATAGCGATTAATATAGGTTTAAGTAGACTACAATAGTATATAAATGGTAAATGATACAAATAACTTTGTTCCATTGACATAACCTTAACATATCGGTTCCAAATATAATTGATAGTACAACTATTGACTTGTTTTATGTTAAGAATATCATGTTATTATCCATCCTTATTGGACATATATTAGAATATTTGGCTATATTCAATCTTGTATCAAATTGAAAACTTTTTACTAGCTAACGGAGATCCAATCGCACATTAGGTCAAAAAAAATTCTACATGTATTGGTTGTACCCAATGTTTACAAGCTTGTCCCATATATGTTATGGGATGTTTAACTACAATTTTTTAATATAATATTAACTTGCATTAAGTAAACATATGTTATGATAGTAATGATAATGTCATAACCATAAACATTTTTTGCAGCTAAGCATAAATTTTCCCCATTAACAACCATACCCCATGAACAAACAAAGTCATAAATTTCCCTACAATCATGCACACTTTCCTCTACAATGATTTAAGTCATTTAGTGTGAGAAAGCTCAACGCTATCAAAATAACATTGAATTTTGTGTAGCTTAGCATACACTTGCATGGACTACATATACTTAATGTAAATAAAAGTTAGAAGGTTAATATTAAACTTCACATAGAGCTAGAACAAAGATTAATATTTTTTTTCATCCATCCACAATACTTTCAAAATGAACTATAGTTAACTCGATAAAGTTTAAAAGGCCACTACATGAACATACAAACTCAAATATATGGTTCATATGATTTGAAAGAATGTTGAGTGCCAAGAGTTTAAAATTTTTGAACAATAGAGCTAAATTTATATTTACAATTTCCAACTATATAAATTAAATTTTATTATTACTTTAAAATAACTCATTTCGACAAGCAATATAAGATACATATTTACCATTATCAACTATATAAATTTAATATTTTAGAACTTCACAATAGTCCATTATGACACATTCAATGATTATTCTAACATTCTCACTTTTGTTCTTGAATCATTTCTCACACAACTTCTAAACATGATTAACTTTTTGAATTTTCTTCATTATCTATCTAGGATTAAGTTCAATTTTTAGAGATTAAACCAATTCATTGCAACATCGTGGTAATAGAAGAAAATAATGATATATTTCAAGATAAGATAGTCACTTGAAACACACTAAATCTTGTTAGAAGTTTCCTAAAATGAGTGAAAATGAATACCCTAGGGGAAACGGAAAGGAAATGGATAGAAGTGGACACGGTAATGAAAATGACAAGTGGGATTTTAAATTTTCTTCATTTTAAATATAAAATTAAATTCACTTGCTAATGAAAAATTTACTATGTAGCTACCCAAAACATCTTGGTATTAGAAAGCAGCTACCCAAAAAATCTTTGTATTAGAAAGAAAAATAAGCACATTGCAAAATAAAAAAAATCAACTGGAAAACAAATGCTAAATCTCATTTACAAGTCCTCTTTAAAGAGTGAAAATGACTACTCAAGTGGAAAAGGAAAAGACATGGATACCAATGGACATTGTAATTAAAAGGGAAAGCCAACCAAAGATAAAAGCAAGGATAAAAGTGGTAATGAAAAGGATAAGCCAATGAAAGATAAAATATGGTAATGAAAATACCATTTTTAAAACATGAAAAACCCAAGTTTTATAAGAATACATATGCATTTTGGCTTGACATATGACTTGGCATTTTGAAACTTCATTTTCATATTCCATTTGTCCCTAATTGTATTGTATTGTTCTTGCTTGATAGTTGCTTTGACAATACTAATAGAGATATTGGGAAAAGGGGCCAAGGAACGAGAACTCCTTTCTAGGCCCAAATTCAATTCATGTTGCATGTTGTGATTTGCAATGAGCTTCTCAATCTGTTTAGTTTAAATGGACATCCTTGCTGCCATTCGACATTCTTGGCTAATTGAGATTTAAATTAGGGAGTCATCCTACTATTTATATGGGAGGGTGCAACTTCTAAGTCCTGAAGTTTATGTTCATTCCTCTACTAGACTTGAAAAAGATCTAAAATTTCACATCGAGTGCAACAACTAGAATGGCCATGACCGTCCATGTTGAATGAGATCAAATTGGCATGACTACAATCAAATCCACTAAAATGTAAGGCCACACCCTGCATTGAAGGTAATTTGAACTATTGCCTACAACCAGAAATAAACCCAACCCAAAGCATTCAAACTCCTCTAAGTTGGAACAAAAGACATATAGAGAGTTTATTAGGCTATATAAATAATAACACAAACCAAAAGGACCCATAGAATAAGTCCACCACTTCTATATAATGACATCTTGTTCAATGTAAAGATGTTCCAACTACAAGGCTTGGAGATATGAGGGAAGAGTATTGGGATATGAGGTGTAATTATGGCCCATCACATTCAGATTAATGTGTCGTGCCATTTGTTTTGAATTTAAAATGCATTTTAATTCTAATGTTTGGGTTAAAACATTTCACAGGAGATAGTGACAAGAGTTGGGTCCCCCCAATTTTGGTTCAACATTTGTTGATTCAACAACACTCATTGAATATAAATATTAATGAGGTTTTTCTCATGTTGTTGAGCTTGATAGGGCTACTTAGACAACTTGGCCATCACCTCTATGTCAGGAGGGTCTCTCCTCCTCTTCCTAAATTCTAATTTTGAAGCCATTACGTTATGTTCTCTCATCACTTCATTAGGGAAATCTATTAAAAAATTGCAACACTCTAAATTTGTCAATAATTTAATCAATTTCAATAGGTTAATCTTCCCTTGTTTTCTCCTAGACATATGGCTTTAGCACGTGTTCAAAGGGCCCTTATAGGGACATTTACAAGTATTTGTCCCTCTCCCAAACTGATATATGTGGTTTTTATTGATGGCTAGAATTTTTTTTGCCAACAACACATGGAATATCACTCAATCAAAATCCCAATTATGCTTATATTTGTTTGATATGATGATATTCACTGGTATGTGGGTGTCGTTGTCACTAAAGAATTTGGCATTAAAGAAAAGCTAATCCAAATGAATGTAACTAAAATAAACTAATGTAAACTATGAACTAGTCTAAATTAATTGAATGTAAATTAACTCATTAATATACATTAGAAGAATTTTAAGGTTTAAAATGAGCCTCCTCATAAATATAATAAAATATTATGAGTTAGTCATTTTGTAGGGGAAGTATATTTACAACTCACTTTTGCACTACAATGCATATAACTATAGTTAAATTAAATTAAAAAAATTATCCAAAATAAAATTAATAAAATAATTCTATTAATATTATTAGGAAGAAAAAATATAATTATAAATCAAAATTATTAAAAAACGTTATCTTTTAATAAACCATACATTAAAATAAAATATAAACATAAATTCATAATCTCTTAATTATGTAATATTTTTATTAAACAAAATATAAATTATTTAATATTTTATATGGTTAAAAATCGTATAATAATATAGAATTAAAATGCATAATATGGTATACAATATAATAATACATAATAAGAGCCCCATGGTGGCATGTCATTGCTTATTTGTATACATGATTCACGTGCATGTAGTTTTTAGTTCATTTAGTTATGATGCTATATTTGAAGGAGAAGATGAACTTATAGCTCAAGCTCATATATACAAGGAAAGTTTAGACATAAGTAATTGCTAAAAAATAAAAAAATAAAATAAGGCCAAGTATTTTGAAACTAAAACCAAACTATTCCATTTTAGTTTCTAATTTCAAAGTATTGAATCTTAATTTCTAAGTGTACTTTTATTAATTGTTGTTAATTGAAGAAAAACACGACGTTTTGATACTCTCTCTCTCTCTCTCTCTCTCTCTCTCTCTCTCTCTCTATATATATATATATATATATATATATATATATATATATATATATATATATATATATATATATATATATATATATATATATATATATTGTTTGAGCTCATTCTATTTTTATTGGTATTTATTTACATGGAATGAGAAAACAATTTTTTTTTCAAGAATTACTTTTAGCTATCTTTTTGCAAAATGACATTTGTGTTGTTTTTTTGTTTAATTGTGTACTAATATTTATAGTTATTAGTTTGATAGATAACTAATTTGCTAAAACAAATAAGTAAACAACTACAACAATTTGACATTTGCTTCACTTTGCATAATATCAGTAAACAAGAATAGACAATAGAAAAGGGTATTTGCTAGTTATTAGTTTTCATAAGTTTATTGTCTATATCATAGTCTCACCAAAGGTTCTAGTATAAGTTGCATTGTAAAAAGAATGTACATAAGTTTTAATATTTGGAATAACAAAACAAAGAGGTGATTGACTTTGAGGACATGGATTGTAGAGCTAAGAATGGAGAATTCCTTGTAGGGATGTGTTGACAGTGTTGGACCCACCAGCATTCAGAGGATCTCCCTAGTATGGAGTCCCAACTAGACCTCACACCGTTTGGTGTAGGAGTTCCATCCGGTACGATGGCCTAGTTTCCATTATCTTAGAGATTTTCGTTAGCTCTTGTTGTTCAACACATGAGGGTGTTATGCTTGTATCTTCAAAACCAAGGTGAGTATGCATGGTGAGTGCATAATATAACTTTGTGTTCGGGTTCTCTTACTGTAAGGGAGAGGGTAAAAGTGAGCCTCTAGATGAGAGGTAGTAGTACCACCCAGGGAGAGACACACGTGAAAACAACAAGGGTATGTCCAACATCCAGTAGATGCGATAGTCGTTAAAACAAAATTGCAAGGGAAAACGCGTACACTATCCAACGGAGTAGTCCACATGGGGGTGATGGTCGTTATAACCAAGAAAACAAGAACGATCTGTCTAATGTCCTACGGAGTAGTCCACACAGACAAGACAACAATGATAAACAATACAACACATATTCAACAATATAAGTACTAAAATAACCAAAGTAGTTCAACTATCTTAGTACATGTTAAGCAAACATGCATTACAAATGTTTAAAGAGCAGTCTTACAAACATCTACAAAACATGTGTGAAAACGTGCTGGCCTGAAACAGGGTTTTGAATTAAGCAAAAGTCCCGAGACACATATGTACACCATACTTCACTCGTCCCAGTAGTGGGACATTGGGGCCACCCCTCGCTCCTCAAAGAATATACTACAAACTCTCAAGGCTATGTGGGAGGAGCCAAGGTGAAAAGTCCTTTGCTCATACAATGGGAGGGGTATCAAGGGTGATGCTTGACCCTTGTGACTCTTGGACTAACCTCGTGACAGTTTGACTTCTCATGAATTTTCAACTGAAATGACTCTTCGACTTTTGTGTGCGTCTATTGGACTTCACTTTACATTACATTCAGTTACAATGGATATGGCCCATAATGGTGATGTGGCCAAAACAACTCATGACATTTCTGACATGTACTGGTTAACTGTGGTGTCCATGTCAAGCTGTTGCGATGTTGAGTGATAGATGTACTCTTGGTGTGCTTTGTCTTCTCCTCCGCATGGCATAGCACTGCGGGGTCTTCGATAGTCTTGGTCTTGCTTGATGGTTCAATGCATGTGTTCCTCTTACTTGTTTCTTGATATGCTTGGTACGTCCGTCCAACTGCAAGAAAGTCTTCTAGCATGTGTGCTCCTTCTTCATCATGTTCATTGTTTCACCATGATCTACCAGTGTACTTATTCCTGCAATTCACTCTTGACAAGACGACATCAATTCCAAAACCTCCTAGTCTAGTATGATGCATTGTTCTCATGTTTTGGGTGACAGGGAGGGAGGACAACTCAATGAGACAACATAGAGTGCAGCTCAGGCTGGAATGAGGCATTCCGGAAGGACAACCTGGACTATTGGGAAAAAAATTTGCGTTGTGATCACTGGGAGGTAGGATTGCGCAGTGAGAGTCACCAGTGTCAGCTGCAAGGTGGGACCTTGATGGGGGAAGCTCTGCGTAGTTTTCTGAGGGAGGACAGAGTGGGGCAGCAGAGGGACTGGTGGTCAGTTCTACACAGTTTCTAGAAGGAGGACATAGCAGGGATGTAGAGGGAATGCTGGTCATGACTGCGCAATTTCCAGAGGGAAGACAAAGCAATGCTACAGAGGGACCGCTGAACATGACTGCACAATTCCTAGGAATGGTGCACGACAGGTAGCAGGGGAACTGCTAGACATGTTTGCACAATTTCTGGAGGCAGAGAAGAGAAAGGCAGCAAGGCTTAGCTGGGAAGATCTACGCAATTTTTGGGAACAATACAGAGTAAGGCAGCAGATGACTAGCTGGGCCATGCCTGCATAATTTTTGGGAACAATGCAGACCCAGGTGTCAGAGCAGTGTAGGCTTCTGGCGGGAAAAGGAGGAGGGTTGATGATTGTGCTTGAGAAATGCATAGTTCTGTTGGACAGGGAGGTAGTTTCAACGCAATTCTGGGAGGTAGACAGGCTACTTATCTCCGGGATTGCGTAGTTCAACTGACCTGGTGGAAAAACTCAAGCATTGTGTAGTTCCAGGTAACAAAGCAGGGTCATTGAGGGCTGAGACTGTGCAGTGCAGCTTTGTCAGGTCCGATGGAAAAGGGTTGTTCGATCGGGAATATTTTTAGGAAAATGACTATGTGTCGAAAGTAAGTGAACTTGTGCAGCTGACATTGTGAACATACACTTAGCATACTCGACAACAAGACAACATAAACCACTATGAAAACAAGACAAAACATGCCCTCAATGAGACTGTCTTGGAGTTGAGAGCAACAAGCGCGACACTTTTGATAGACCTTCAAACGACTGTGACGACACTTTCTCGACATTGTTTACAACTTTTTGTGTGAGTATGATGGATGTTTACATCGCGAAGAAAACCCAAACACACAAAGGCAGAACTTAAAACTCACTAGAATTAGATCACAAGCATGCTAAAGCAATCAACATGTCAGAAGACAACTGTTGGTCAAACAAAAAAAAGGTGAGAAGAATTCACAAGAGCTCATGGGGTGAGCAACGAGTGATTTTAACCATCAAAGGAAAAACCAAGGAAGGCTATGAAATTTAGATGCAAGACAAAATTTTGGAGGGTGTTGTAGCCGCTACAACATGATGATACATTTTACTGTGTAAAGAAGAAACTTAATTTGATGATAGGCATTAAAGGCTTATCCATGAAGTAAAGGAGATGGTTTGTGAAATTAAATGGCCTTAGGAAAATATTCATGCCCATGCTTGTATGAAATAATACAAGGAGAAAAAGTAACAGAATTTATGGACTGATTGTAAGAGAAAGGATGCAGTTGTAAGGGAGGGACAATAAACTTGCTCCAAAAGAAAAACAAGCATTTGGAAGAGACAATGCCACTAGAGGGAAAGATTTAGTTTTACTACAGACAAAAAATATAAATATTACAATTTGTAATTAATGGGTTATGCTACATTTTCATTGTGATATACATTGATAAATAGCAAGTGGAATATGTGTTGTTTTGTAGATATTTTCAATGCAAATGTGAACCGATATTTTGCTAATTCGTATATTGATTGTGGTTATGATTATGCATGGACACATGAGTCCTATGCTTTCATGAAAAAGTAAATAAGTTAATATAGTAAACAATAGTAATTGCAGAGTGTCTGAAGTTCATATTAAATAAGAATCCCATGATAATTTTTCGTAAATGCTTAATGATATCTTTAAAAAATCAATAAATGAAGTTAAGGACCTCAACAATCTACTCAAATTGCAAAACGAGTGCAGTTAGAACAATTGGGTTCTAGGATTCTTTGTATTAATGTACAAATATATACCAGAGATGCTCTGTTTGATAAAGACGGTCAATGTGTACATTAAGATATATGTTTACAAAACATTGTTGCAAAAGATCAAACAAATGTATTCGAGTTAATTATGTCTTGTTATATTCTTCTACAGGCTTTAGCCTTTATTGTGCATGAGCCTCCATTCCTGCGGAGCTTGGAAATGAGGATCACAAGCCCCTTCCAATGGCCAAATGCCTCAGTAACTCATGAGCAGTGTCGAGGAGCTGCTGAAAGAGTTCGTGAGAATTCTAGAATAGTTGGTGTGTGGCAGGTGAGATGGAAGCCTGATGTAAGGTGGCTCCAAGCTTATGTTAGATAAGTACTGTAGAAGCCCTCGTGCAACCATGCGAGGAATTCTCTACCTGAAGGCAAAGAAGCGCCACTGGATAGTAATCCCTCAATGTAGCTATCACCCAAGATCAGAAGGGGTAACTGCATGGAACGTCTTAGTATGGCTTCAATAGAGTGGCGAGGTGCTCATTTAGATCTACAAGAATAATGAATTCCTTAGAGAGGCCCACAATCAAGAGCATTAGTTGGAGGTAGTTCATGCAGCAACAGAACTAGTCTTTGAGGACAATACGTAAATGTTGACTAAGGACTATGCATGGTGTAGAGCCAAAGGGCCATGTCACAACCATTCTTGAAAAACAAGAAACGATGTTCAGTGTGGAGCAAAGGGGAAAGTGCAGAGTTTATAGAAAGAATTGAATAAGGCTTATCCTGTTGTAGTTATGATCGTGGGCGAGAAAACTTGTGATTGTTCGAACACGATTCTCTTGTTGGACGATTGCACATCACACATGGATTATCTGCATGGTTCAAACAATGAGGTGGGAATTGAAGAGTTGGTAGGATGGAGTAATAATTTCATAACAACATAAGAAAAGTAGTGTCGAAAGCCATTTAGTTCAAGGTTGGTAGGTCAGGCCATATTCGTTTGTAGTCACTCCGAGTTGGTAGTCACGTGGTCGGGAGGTTATATTTTTTTCAAAATATTTTTGGATTCGATGTTCGACTTAGTATTGGGCCGATTGCATAGTCGAGAGGTCAAACAATCGGGTGTTTTCTTGTTTTATGACACTTATTCTATCGTGAGTTTAACTTTACCATACTTGTGTAGTTTCATTAGGTCGGGTAGTTTAACAGTTAGAAAATGTTGACATCAGGAAGTCTGGTAGCTTGATAGTTGGGCAATGCTGAGGTCTAGAGGTCGGGTAGTTTGACAGTCGAGAAATGTTGAGGGCGAGAGTTTGAGCGATTATTTATAAAAATCATATTTACTTGGTTTTATAAGTCGGGTAGTTGGAAGGTCGAGTCATTTGATAGGTCGGTGGTATCATTAGGACCGTACTTTCATAGTCGGGCATTGCTCAAGTTGGGAGGTCGAGTAGTTTGAGAGTTAGAAATGTTGAATTTAGAGATCAGGCTGATTATTTATAAAAAAAATCGGAGTCACTCAATGTTAGTAGTCAAATGGTCGGGTAGTCAGAAGGTCGTCTTTCTTTTTTACAAAATGTTTTTGGATCAGAATTCCAACTTTATTTAAAAAAAATGTTTAAGGTTTTTGTTTTATGGATTTGTGATGAACAAATGAAAAAATTGTAGAACAAACAAATAAAGGAGACTTAAATTTCAGTAATTGACTCTGAAAGTATGAAAAGTATAATATTACTATTGGGATTGTCACGGTTTTTTTTTGTTGGATCTGAATGTACACTTTGGAGGCCACACGGTCAAACGCTTTTATATATTTTTTAATTTGTTTATTCTATCGTTACCTGGAGTAGACCATAGTCGGGTGAAATCATTAGGTCGGGTAGTTTCACAATCCGAAAATGTGGAGGATGGTAGGTCAACGCAATTATTTATTAAAAAAATCGTGGTTAGTTTGAGTTCTTAGGCGTGTGGTCAGAAGGTTGGGTGATCAGGAACTTGAATTTTTTTACAATTTTTTTTGAAACTGGCCTGCGACTTGAGTGTTAAATATATATATATATATATATATATATATATATATATTCAAGGCTTCGTTTTATTGATTTTGTGACACACAAAGGGAAAAAAAACTTGTTGTAAACATGAGAACAATAATGCAAATTATCTGGTGAATATTTAGATTATAAGTTTCATACCAAATAATTACGGAACAAAAAAATATAGAAGACTGGATTTGCCTCTATCTAATTTGTGAAAAGAGTTTACTGTGTGCATAGTGGAAATTATTTTCTTGACTCTCAACTCAATTATTGATATCATAAGTCTATATGCTATATGACACTATAAAGTTTTCCTAGAATTTCAGTAACTGATTCTCAAAGCCTATATTCCCTGTCTGTTTGTGTTTACATTTATATCTAGTAATAAATTTATATCTAGTTACAATTGTATTCAAAGCAAAACACTTGAGACAATTGAATACAAGAACATAATGTAGCAAGGAAACACATATGCTCAATTTATTTTAGATGCCTATCATGCAGCAACATATTTCAGCTCTTTTATGACAAAAATGGATCGCTCCATTACAACTACATTTAAACAAATTCAACAAAAAATTGTATGTCTTGTCAAGACAACAAAATTGAAGCTATTTGAAGACTTGGAAACACATTGCTAAGTATACAATAAATGTCAAGTGGAAAATAAATGCACATTGTTTTGTGTTTGTCTTTGTATTAAGCTGCTAGAAGAATAATTTTCATGAACATTGATTGAGCTAGAGAAATATCATATGTTCTGAAAAGACCTACTTTGTTAGAAAACCAATATGATAAATCTGAGTTCTCTAGTTGTAGATGTATTTAGTTCTAAATACTTGACACAAACGAATACAAGAACATTTAATTGATAGAGAAGTTTTTGACAAGATGTGCAGATATTTGGCCAACTCTTTGTGCTAGCTTTGTGTATAATAACTTTTTAGTTGGGACCCTGGGCATGCTCAGTGTGAAACCGAGGTTCAACATAGAATCTATTGTCACATTGTGCTTCATCTTATAGGCATATCAGTTTTCATCGATATAATGACACACATACATAACAAGAAACAACAATGCAATGAAAACTAGTAGAATGTATCTTGTTGAGGAAACTTGTACAATAATGCTAAAAAAAATAGTAAGTTTAATGTGCCATATACAGTGATAAATTTTTTAACAAGAAATATATGAGTCTACTATATTATAAGTATTATGAATGTGAATAGGGATCAAGGCACAATTATGGTTGCAACAATTGATTTCTTTGCATTCAATTTAAATAAGAAATTGTTGACAAGTGGAAAAAATCCTCTTGGAACAAGTCAGTATGTGCTTGATCAAAGTTCCAACTTGTTTTATTTTTTTTCATATGGCTTTATAACACTTGTAACAAAGGTCCCATTATTTATCTAAACTAAAATTAAACTAAGATGTACAGTTCAATCCATCCATTGATGGTCATGAATATAATATTTTGCAAGATAATCAAAATTCTGTATCTAGAAAATTTGGGCCACTTTTGTTACATAGCATAATAGATATTCTAGCTTCAATAACTGAAGCAACTGGCCCATGCAAATGTGCATACCAATTCTCTCTTGGACACTTTTGACATATTGCAAATTGAACAAATCTTACTTGAACAAGGTCTGTAGATCTATAGAAAAACTATCAATCACTGTGATGACTGTTTGTTTGAGTATATTTTTACACTTGCACTATGTTTCGATATGATTAATATGAAAAAAACAATTGTACAAGTTTTTTTATAATTTTTTCATTTGCAATGAGAATACTACTACCAATTGCTTAAAACAACACCTAGACTCTAGAAACATTGAACAAGAGAAATGTATCAATGATTTACAAACATATACTATAAACTCATTACTGCCATATGCATATTGACACATAGAGGAAAAATATTTTGTAAAACAATGAATTTGTGAACTATTTGATGTTAACATATATATCTGCAATATAGAAACAAAAGATATTTTCTTGAGATTCTATTCATCAAAAACTTGTTCCAAAGTCATGTACATTATTTGTAGAAATTTGAATAATATAACACTTATTCACAGAGATTATCCTGATTATACACTATTTGCAGAATGCATGCATAATACATAACCTCCTCTACCATTGATCATCAATTTGCAGAATTAAAAAACAATCGCATGCGCACATTGAAACATCAATCACACATATCAACACAGTATGTAATGGGGAAAGCATACAGCTGAAAACCCCCAACTATCTGTATATTATAATGATAGAGAACATGTAACAATACATAGTACAATACTCCTCACAAGTACTCAGTACTATCTCCACATGCTACACACAAACTAGCTCAGATCTGAACAAGTCACGGGTTCAAATCTCCTCCACTGTTTGCCTGCCTCTACTGCGCAATCCAAGTTGAGAATAGATCAGATCCAAGTTCAAATTCCCTTGGCTTGTACTACAAAATCCTCATTGGAAATCTCAATCAATGATTGTGCAAATCTCATGCACAGCTATAGTCACAACTGATAGTAGTCTCACCCTTTCACCCACCTCTAACACTTGTCTCCACTGAACTATCCATGCACTGAGTTAACTGATGTATTCTTTAGTTGATTTATGAGTTAATAATTAGTGAATTAATTAATAATTAATTCACATCACTCATCACTAGTGTATTTGGTAGTTAGACTAAATACAACTAGTTCAACTAAGTCAAACTGAACACAACTCCATCAACTCCTCAATCAACTCCACCAAACTCAATCACTTGAGTTCTGACTGAAGTCCATCATGCAATAGCTCAACTAACCCATAGGAAAAGCGTATTTCCTTCTGGAAGTTGCATATGCCACATCTGTAGCTCGAACTAAAGTGCTGCAAAAGGATAAGATAATGTTTATAGTCCAAATATTATTAAGAGCTAATAATATTCGACTGTTCTATTTTTTGATTGGCAGTCTAAAAATAGACTCTACCCATATGTATAGAGGTCCATCTATTTTTACCAACATGACCAATCATCCATAAATAGCATCCTGCAACTCATAGACCATGATCCATATGTCTAAAAATAGACTTTGCACCAAAAATAGCTTGCGGGCCCACTTAGTGAAGGCGACTTCTTTTCACTAAGCTCCATCATCTTGTTGCATTTTCAACATTATTCATATACTAATATCAACTATAAATGCTAATTTAGTGAATGATTTAATCAATCTAAATACCAACAATTGAAGGGTTTAAATGAGCATAACACTACGCATAATATCATGAAATTTAAATTCCTAATTGGAATTGAATTCACAATATTGAACAAATAATTTTTGGCTAAACATTGAAATAAAAACTTCAAAAATATTTTTGGATTTTGATACTACCCAGCCAGTTTTTTTAGTATTTTTTGGGATATTTACACATGCATAATTTAAAGTAAATTAATAACAATTTCTATGTCATAGAGAAGAGAAATTGTGCCTACATTTGACTACTATATTACAATGATCAACTAGGAATAAGCGAATCTACAATTCTTTAATTTCTGATTATAAAAAAATGTAAATTGCAAAATTTTCATAAGGAATCTTAAACACAATTATTAAACGCTCTTTTGGAATCAAACAACACAAGTCATAGAGTAAAATCAGGGACATTTATTAAGTAATTAAAATCATGTACTGACATAAATGCCACAATTCATTACACATGAGCACTGAAAATGGTATTGAAAAACGCTGGCATTTCAAAATTGATTAAAAACATTCAAGTCTGCAGTCTTCACTAATTCTGGACCCTTTGCACCAATGCATAAAGGTCTATAAATACTAAAATATAATAAAATAAAATAGGCCTTGGAACATCAAAACCAACAGATTTTGTGAAACTAAAGACTAAATTCTAAAATGTTGTATGTTCAATTGAAATCTGGCAGGCAAGCAGGGATCTTCTCCTCATCTTCAAAGTCTTTGTAATTGATACTAAGTAGCAGGTTAGGTGCATGCACTTCGATATAAGCTTCCCATTGTGAATATAAGTCGTATAATGTAGAGAAATAAATGGGAGGAAACTGATTGATGTTGATATGATAGATGGAAATTAATCCTTGTGCCTCTTTCTTCTTCCTCTGATATTTGACCTCAAACTTGGAAATAAGCTTGATTTTCTCAAAAGGAAGTTGCAATTTTTTTTGGAAACTTTGTTGTGTCCAAACTGTAATGTTTTTTATTTCTACTTGGTCCTTGGCAACAAGATCTTTTTTTGGTTGTTTTAATTCTCTTGGAACTGCTTCCTTTAATGACTTGTTGTCTGATAGGTTAAATTCTTCTATAAAGTCTGTTCTTTTTTCCCAAATTGATAAACATTTATCATATGTCGTTTGTATACATGCTCTGATTTATTTTTTCTCTCTCTCCCTGCAACTTAGCGAAGCAAGCATCAACCTTTTGTCTCCATTAGAAACTCTCGAAATTTCAGTAGATTGGAATTTTTTTTCCCAGTCAAGTATAGAGAGAAAATTGCTTTTAATTGATTTGTCTTCCTCTACCAATGAATCAATTCTTTCACTTAAATCTTTAATTTCTTGACAAACCATTGAGATTTATCCATTTTTTTTATAGAACTTTGATTGATTCTTTCTTAAAATTAGACAAATTTGTAAAGCCTGATCTTTGAAAATATCAAGACTCTGTGTTGCCTATTGATTATCATTCCTTTTATATTTAAGAGATTCAATTTCTTGTTGTAAAATTGTTACAATAATGGTAGAATTATTTTCTGCTTATTCCTTCTAGACATCGGTTTGATCTTCATGTAATTTTCTCAATTCCTAAATCTCTTGTCCATGTGTTCCATTCGCTTGTTCCAATTGTTTCTGAAAATATTTTTGCAAGTTTTCTTTTTTCTATAGTGAATCCTTGGATTAAATTAGCAGAACATTGCGTCCAATTTTCTTCACTGAAAAATTCATTTTTCTTCAACTTTTCCTCCAAAACGTTAATTTTTTGTAAACTATCATCATATGAAGTTGCAAGCTCATTCATATGATACTAATTGTAATTGAAAAAATATCCTAAAGCTTGGGAAGATGTTGGGTGTGGAGCCTGATTATCTTCTGTATTCAAAGGTTTCAGCCGGATGTATACCCCAGGAAGACTGTACACCCATCCACGCCGGGGGAAGGGTGCGGGGGGGACTTGTCCCCCCAGCGGGGGTCCAAGGGGGTAAATCCCCCCCGACTAGGGGCTCTAGGGGCCAGTGGTCCCCCAGCAGGGGTTCGAGGGCAGCGCCCCCGAAGCTAAAAATAGATATAAAATTGCCTTGTAAAATTCTAGTAATTTCTAGTCAATCTGGGTTGTTCATTAGGCGGATGATTTGACGGTAGAAGTTATGTTTAGTTTAGGGTTTTTTTCCCTAGAAGGCAACCCCTCACTATATATGAGGGAATTGTATAGCGTCTATGTAGATCTAGATTCTGAGTGAGGAAGAGAGAGGAGATTGAAAATGAAGAGGGTGTTACAACGGATCTGTTGTAGGTTGTATCTCTTCAGATTGTTGGATAATATAATAAAAGAAGGACTGGTTGTTTCTCTGTGGACGTAGGCCAAACTGGGTGAACCACGTATATCTGTGTCTCTCTTGTTTTATGCGTTTTCTGTGGTTATATTTCTGCAATAGTTTATGTGTTCCATTGCTCTGTAATATATAATTTTCTAACAACTGGTATCAAAGCCGAAGGTCTATTTGGCTGATAAACTTGCAGGAGAGAAGGGTTCCTGGTTCGAGTGGGAGCAATGGCGAAAGATGGTAGGTTTAGGGTCGAAAAATTCAACAACTAAAACTACTAGTTGTGGAAGATGCAGATGGAAGATTATCTGTATCAGAGAGATTTGTACCTACCATTGAGTGGAAAGACAAAGAATCCGATGAGTATGACAGACACAGAATGGGATATTCTGGAAAGAAAGGCACTTGGAACAATACGATTGTGCCTAGCGGTGTCAGTAGCGTTTAATATTTCAAAGGAAACGACAACACAGGGTTTAATGTCGGCATTGGCCAAACTATATGAAAAACCCTCAGCCTCAAATAAGGTATTTCTTATGAAGCGTTTATTTAATATGAAGATGTCAGAAGGTGGATCTGTTGCAGATCATTTAAATGATTTTAATACAGTAGCAAGTTAGTTAAGTTCTGTAGGGGTAAATTTTGATGATGAAGTTAGGGCTCTGTTATTTTTGTGCTCATTGCCAGAAAGTTGGAATGGTTTAGTTATGGCCATTAGTAACTCTGTCTCTGGATCTAGTACTTTAAGGTTTGATGATGTTATCGGTGCAATCCTTAGCGAGGAAATGCAACGGAAAAGCTCCGGTGAGACATCAAGTAATGCTTTGATTGCAGAGACCAGGGGAAGAAAAATGGAAAGAGGAAAGAGCTCAGGATATCGCAGTAAGTCAAGAAAAGGAAAATCCAAGTCCAGATTGGGGATAGTGTGCTGGAAATGTGGGAAGAAAGGACACCTAAAGAAATATTGCAAGTCTCAGAAGGGAAAAGAAGGAGATGCGCAGCAAGAAACTAATCATGAAGTGAATGTAATAGGTGATGTGTTGCAAGATGCTTTGATTCTTTCATTAGAAAATATTATTGATGCCTGGGTGATAGATTCAGGGGCCTCATTCCATGCCACCCCTGATAAGAAGCATTTTCATGATTATGTTCAAGGATATTTTGGACAAGTTCGATTGGGTGATGATAAACCCTGTAAAATCGTTGGAATGGGTATAGTTTTCATAAAACAACAAAATGGAAATCAGTGGCTATTGAAGAAGGTAAGGCATGTTCCAGATCTGAAGAAAAATATGATTTCAATAGGGTAGTTGGGAGGTGAAGGTTGCGTAACTACTTTCACAGATAAAACTTGGAAGGTCACTAAAGGATCCCTGGTAATAGCGAAAGGAGAAAAGGTTGGTACATTGTATTTATGCAATGGTATTTCTAATTATGTTAATGCTTTAACCTCTACAGGAGAAGATATGGCATTGTGGCATCATAGGCTTGGGTACATGAGTGAGAAGGGGATGTAGATTCTTCACTCAAGAAATTTGTTGCCAGGTTTGAAGCATGTTGATTTAAAATTCTGTGAGAATTGTGTTTATGGAAAACAGAAGAGAGTCAGATTCCTTAGAGTTGGGAAAGAAAAGAAGAGCGAAAAATTAGAGCTTGTGCATACAGATGTATGGGGACCTACTCAGGTATCATCTCTTGGTGGCTCTCATTATTATGTTACTTTTATTGATGATGCAACCAGAAAAACCTGGATTTATTGTATTCGAAATAAATCTAATGTATTTGATACTTTCAAGAAATGGAAAGCTTTGGTTGAAAATGAGACAAGGAAAAGGTTGAAGTGTCTTAGATCAGATAATGGAGGTGAATATTTCAGCAAAGAGTTTGATAGGTACTGTTCAGAGAATGGAATTCGTAGAGAGAAGACAGTTCCATGAACACCACAAGAAAATGGTGTGTTAGAAAGGATGAACTGGACAATCATGAAGCGTGCAAGGTGCATGAGATTGCATGCAGGATTGCCTTTACAATTTTGGGTAGATGCTATAGATATTGCTGTTTATCTAATAAACAGAGGGCCTTCAAGTTCCTTGGATGGTGGTATTCTAGAGGAGGCATGGACAGGTAAAAAGGTAAACTACTCATTTTTAAAGACTTTTGGTTGTGAAGCTTTTGTCCACATTAACAAAGAAAATAGAACAAAGCTTGAGGCAAAATCAAAGAAATGTACCTTTATTGGATATGGTGTTAATGATTTTGGTTATCGCTTATATGATTATGAAAATCACAAAATCATTAGGAGCAGAGATGTAATATTCAATGAAAAGGTCTTGTATAAGAATCAGTTGCAGGAAAAGAAACAAGAAAAAGAAAACATAGAATACACAGTGCTTGACGATATCACAGGAAAAGTGATGGTGCCTGAAAATCATAATGATCAACAGCCAGAACAACAACCACAACAGCAACAAGCACTTCAAACACCTGAAAGTGGTGTTAGAAGATCTACCAAGATAAGTAGACCCCCTGAACGATACTCTCCTTCATTATATTATGTATTGTTGACTGATTCTAGTGAACCAGAATGTTATGAAGAAGCAATGTAGGTAGAAACCAGGAAGAAGTGGGAGCAATCCATGAAAGAAGAGATGGACTCCTTAGAACATAACCAGACTTGGGACTTAGTCAGGTTGCCTGCAGGTAAAACAAAATTGTAAGATAAATAGGTTTACAGGCTGAAGGAAGAAGATGGAGGAAAACAGAGGTACAAAGCTAGACTTGTAGTGAAGGGGTTTGCACGGAAGAAAGGTATTGATTTTGATGAAATATTTTCTCCTGTTGTTAAAATGAATTCAATCAGAACTATTTTAAGTCTAGTAGAAGTTGAAGATTTTCATATTGAGTAGTTAGATGTAAAGACAACCTTTCTCCTTGGGGATTTGGAGGAAGAGATATATATGCAGCAGCCACAAGGATATGAGGTAAAAGGAAGGAGAAACTAGTGTGCAAGTTGAAGAAGAGTTTGTATGGCTTAAAACAGGCTCCAAGGCAATGGTATCTAAAATTTGACAAGTTTATGTCTGAAAAAAGGTTATACTAGGTGTCACTCTGATCATTATGTTTATCTCAAAAGGCAAAATGATGGCAGCTATATTATATTGTTATTGTATGTAGATGACATGCTTGTTGCAGGTTCTAACATGCAGGGAATAAATGTGCTCAAACGGAAATTGGCAAACTCATATGCAATGAAGGACTTGGGTGCTGCAAAACAAATTCTTGGTATGAGAATAACTAGAGACAAGAAAATTTGCAAATTAACATTGTCTCAAAGTGAGTACATAGAAAAGGTGTTGAAAAGGTTTAATATGCAGAATGAAAAGCCAGTTAGTATACCTTTGGCTAGCCATTTCAAAATAAGTAAGGAGGCGTGTCCCAAGACTCAGGAAGAAATGGCTCATATGTCTAAAGTTCCATATGCATCAGCAGTTGGAAGCTTAATTATTGCACATGTAGTGGAAGTTGTAAGCAGGTACATGAACAATCCAGGAAAATAACATTGGATGGCAGTGAAGTGGATTCTCAGGTATTTGAGAGGTACCACAAATCAAGCATTATGCTTTGGTCATTCAAACATTTCTCTACAGGGATATGTTGATGCAGATATGGCGGGTGACAAAGAAAACATGAGGAGCACTATAGGATATGTATTTACTATAGGTGGAACAACTGTCAGTTGAGTTTCAAAAATCCAAAGTGTTGTTGCACTTTCAACAACAGAAGCAGAGTATGTTGCTACTGCAGAGGCTAGTAAAGAAATGATTTGGTTACAAAGGTTTCTGGATGAATTGGGTAAGAAGCAGGAGTTGGGCAAGTTATACAGTGACAGCCAGAGTGCCATACATCTTGCAAAGAACTCTGCATTTCATTCCAAGACTAAAAATATACAGCTCAAGTACCATTTCATACTTTCAACATTGGAAGATGGACAGTTGAAGCTGGAAAAGATACACACTAGCCAGAATCTTGCAGATATGCTAACAAAAGTTGTAACCAGGGAGAAACTGAGAATCTGCTTAGTTTCAATTGGTCTTCAAGTATGATGAAGAAGATGAGAAACAACCAGGTCCAAAGTGGAGTCATTGTCTAGCAAATGAAGCAGTGGTGGAGTTGCTATAATCAGTCTCCAAGTGGGAGATTGTTGGGTGTGGAGCCTGATTATCTTCTGTATTCAAAGGTTTCAGTTGGATGTATACCCCAAGAAGACTGTACACCCTTCCACACGGGGGGTGCAGGGGGTGCGGGGGGGACTTGTCCCCCCCGTGGAGGTCCGGGGGGGTAAATCCCCCCTGGCTGGGGGGTTCGGGGGCCAGCAGTCCCCCGGTGGGGGTTCGGGGGCAGTACCCCCGAAGCTAAAAATAGATGTAAAATTTCCTTGTAAAAGTCTAGTAATTAGTCAATCTGGGCCGTTCATTAGGCGGATGATCTAATGGTAGAAGTTATGTTTAGTTTAGGGTTTTTTGCCCTAGAAGGAAACCCCTCACTATATATGAGGGAATTGTATAGCGTCTATGTAGATCTGGATTCTGAGTGAGGAAGAGAGAGGAGATTGAGAGCGAAGAGGGTGTTACAGCGGATCTACTGTAGGTTGTATCTCTTCAGTTTGCTAGATAATATAATAAAAGAAGGACTGGCTGTTTCTCCGTGGACGTAGCCCAAACTGGGTGAACCACGTATATCTGTGTCTCTCTTGTTTTATGCGTTTTCTATGTTTATATTTCTGCAGTATTTTATGTGTTCCATTTCTTTATAATATATAATTTTCTAACAGAAGATTCCTGAGCTTTTTGCTTTACGTCACACTGAGCCTACCAACCAAATTTAGACAGTTTCCAGAGTTTCATGTTTTCTTTTCTTTGTTCTTTAGACAACTGATTTTGTTTGACTATTAAAATAATAATTTGTCAAAGATGGAATAATATCTGCAATTGGCTCTAATTCAAAAATCGGTTTTAAAAAGAATGATTCCCAAGGAATCTTAGTAGAAATCAATGTTACTGATGACTGAGGAGATACAATAGATATAGTATCCAGTCTGTTATATGATTCGATTTTTTGCTCATTTTCCTTGGTACTAGTTGAGTAGATACCTATTTTTATTTCTCCTTAGGTACTTCCTTTTCTTTGACTTCTACACTTTCTAGTTTCTGTTGATCTATTTTCTTGGGAGAATTAATGAAAATAATCTCCTGTTCAACCGTTTCTTCTTTTTCTTGAGTCTTTTCTATTCTTGTAGTTTCATGTTCCTCTTTCAGATTTTGTATTGATGTGGATTCAACTTCTTCACCCGTGACAAGAAAACCTTCTAATTTTTCAATTTCTAATGCTTTTCCCTTCTGAGAAACAATAGAAGCCTCTGAAGCGAGTTCATTAAAATTAAATTGCAAAAATTCAATAGGTTTTAACTCTTCGAGTGAAATGTTGAGGTGTAGAGCCTTTTCCTTTAGAAACTTTTCATACAATTCCTCTCTAAATTCTTACAATTGTCGTCTTGATTCACTATGTAGGACTTTGCCTCTTTGGACAACTTGTTGAAAATCATCAATGCATATAAAAACCTCATCGAAAGGTGGTTCCCGATGAATAAAATTTTTAATATAACTGACTGTTATATAATGATTTCCAATGAAACCTTGAGGATCATAGTTATAATGGGGCAAAGTAAATAACCAAATTTCCTCAAGCTCTTTGGCTTCTATGATTTCGTGCCCTTTGTCTCAGATATTAATGTCACCAAAATTTATTGGGAAATTAGGCCAGAGTTTCTTTTGCAACTTACTCAACTTTTTGGCTTTCCCATACAAAACAACTTGATTAGCCACTTCTCTCAAAGCAATTTTTTTCCATAATATATCGGGGTAGAAGATGGAAACAAACTTTTCTTCCTAAAACTTTAGGAGGTATTGTTCCAAACAAGACTTGATGCAAAGTAATAAAAACATAGTGGAAAATATCATAAAAATGGTATTTAAAATTAGATTCCCCTATAATAGGAGCATAATTTTGAATCAGTAGTTGTTGGTTAGATGAGTAATTCCATTTCATGATGGAAAAATGGATCGAGGCAATAACTAATCCGAACTTAAATAGGAACGCAACAAATTACAGATATAATCATAAACACAGAGATGCAACAGAAAAACACTTCATTTCATTAATAGAAAAATATTGAACTATGCTTACAAACAGAATGGAAATAAGATAGCTCAGGCAATGGTAGCTTATCTTTGAGAAGAGATGTGGTGAAGGAATTGGCCTGGTTTGAAAAATCAATATAGTTGTATCCTCTGTTGGAGAGTGTTCTTGATCTGTGTGTCCATGATTTCATCAGTTGTGGCATTTTCCATGCAATCCAGGTTGAGCTCTGTTGGTGTGAGATGTTATGCAATGTCAGATGTGTCCAACAATGATGGAAAGTATGGCCGAAGGTGATCTACATTGAACATTGGGTGCAGACCAAGGAACGGTGGGATGTTGAGCTTGAAGGCATTGTCACCAACGACCTTGGTGATGGTGTATGGCCCATATCGGAGTGGGCGAAGCTTGTGGTGGGGTCTAGCAAGGTGCTCCTTCTGCAAATGTAGCCAAACTTTGTCACCCACCTACAACTTGTGTGACACTCGATGTTGATCATGGCGCTACTTGTACTTAGAATTGATTCTGTACAATATATCATGGACCTACTAACGGATGTGCTGAATGCGTCCAATGAAGTTGTTAGCCCTTTCAGCTTCGGACTTAATGTGAGCCGAATCTACCTTAGTGGCTGCAAATGGTATTGCCACATCAATGGGGCATAATGGTTGAAATCCCAGCCCTACCTGAAAGGGGTTGTGGCTTTTTGAGCTATGGATATCTCTGTTAGAGATGTGTTGGACATAAGGGAGACTTTCATCCCACGTGTGTGGCTGATTCAAGTTGTACATGCGTAGAATGTGTACGATCATCCTTTTGACAACCTCTATATGGCCATCAGTTTGGGGATAGAAAGCCATGGACTTAGTAATTTTTGTATCCAACATCGACCAGAGACTTGACCGAAATGCACTCAGGAATCTATTGTCCCAATATGAGACAATGGATTGTGGGATCCCAAAATGTACCCATACTCACTCAAAGAAGAGCTTAGCAGTGGCCTCTGTTGTGATACTCTTCTAGTAGGTAGCCATGATGGCCATCTTAGAGAATCTGTTGATGACCACGAAAGTGCAATGGTTGTCATGCTTAGTAGAAGGAAGGCTTGACCTATAATCTACGGAGACAAATTCCCAAGGCTGGATAGGAGTAGGTAGAGGAGTATACATGCCTTTCTTCTTGATGGTTTGTTTGGAAAAGGAATAGGCGGTGCAGGATCTAATGTACTTCCCAACATCCTGATGAAGTTTCGACCAATAAAAATACTTCTGCAACACCGCCATTTTTTTCTCTACTCTGAAATGTCCAGCTACTTGATATGCTGCTAAATTCTAGATCGCTCTTGTAAAGATGTGGCCACCGTGATGTCTCTTGCCCACAAGAGTTGAGCACAATGATCAGCGCCATGACTAGTGGTCAGCTGAGGCAATCAACAACATTATTGGTGATGCCATTCTTATACTTAATGTTCAAATGGAACTATTACAAATAGGTGGACCATTTCTAATGGCGATCGTTCTCCAACTTCCCTTGTGTCTGTATGAACTGTAGAGGTTGGTCGTTTGTGTGGATGATCGTTTCCTTCCCCAGAATGTAATGCTTCCATTGATGGAAATCCTACACAATAGAATACATTTCTTTGTCATAAGTTGGGTACTTTCAGACTGTGTCTGAAAGTGTCTCTCTATGGTAAGCCACTGGATTCCCATGCTGAGTAAGAACTGCACCAATAGCATAATCAGAGGCATCTATCTCAATCTCAAATGGTTGTTGGAGGTCTATTAATGTGAGCACTAGTGCAGAACAAAGGCGATTCTTCAACTCGGAGAACGCTTGTTGTTTGGTTTCTGACCAAAAAAAAAAATTATTTCGCTCCGCCCTTGGTAACTTGACTTAAAGGCCAAGTGATATGAGAGAACCCCAAAACGAACCTACAATGGAAATTGGAAAGACCCAAAAAGTTGAAAAGATCTGTTAGAGTGGTTGGGGCTAGCCAATCCTGAATGACTTGTATCTTAGATGGGTCCACATGTACACTCTGCTCATCAATGATGTACCCCAGATATTGAATCTGGATCAGGCCAAAGGTGCATTTCTCTAAGTTAGCACACAACTTGTGTTGACGTAGGGTTTGAAGGACCTATCGAATATGTTGGAGGTTCTCTTTCCAACTCTTGCTGAAGATCAAGATGTCATCTAAATACACCACCACGAATGCATTGGTGAAGGGTTGCAAGATATCGTCCATCAGTTTCATGAAGGTTACAGGGTAGTTCATCAATTTGAATGGCATGACCAACCATTCGAAAAGACCATCCTTGGATTTGAAGGCATTCTTTCACACATCGAAAGGTTCGGTAGGCACCTGGTGATAACCTAACTTCAAGTCAATCTTGCTGAAATATTTGGCCCCCTTGAGCTGGACCAGAAGGTCATCAATCCACCAGATTGGGTACCTATTCCAGATAGCGATATTTTTTCGAGCCCATTAGCCAATATAGAGCCTCCATGTCCAATCATTCTTCTGTACCAATACAATCGAGCTCCCACAAGGTGATGATCTTGGCATTATGTTCCCTTTCTGCAATAGTTCCTAAATCTTCCTCTTGATCTCATCATTCTCCAGAACATAGCATCGATAGATCGGTCCTTTGGGCAGTGACGCACCTGGCGTTAGATTGATGGAGTAATTGACCTGACAGTGCAAAGGTACCCCTGTGGGTGAGGCAAAAATATCCCTATACTCATCCATGACCTTGTGCATTTGTTGTTGTTGTGTAGAGGAGCCCTTCCTGGAAGTCGTGGCCACAACCTTCTTCTTGCTCTGGGGGCGAATCGTAAGGAAAAAAAATTCTTGGTCTGGGAAATGATCTTACTGCATTTCTTTGCAGTGATCAAAGAGATGGCGGTATGCAGGGCTACCTCCGCTATCCTTTACAACTTAATAGCCAAATTAATAATCACAGAGCGAGGTCTAGACTCATATACAACATGTCGCTTCAACAAGTATGGTTTTCCTAACAATACATCACAAAATTCAAGAGGAGCAACATCACTCAGTACCTCATTCGTGAAGGGCTTGATGATGTAGGGAAGGTGACACTGTTGGCTGACACGAAGATCTCATCCTTGGTGAAGCCACCCGATGGTGTATGACTATGGATACGCTATAGTATTTAGGCCCATTCACTTCATGGCCTCTGCTAAAATGAGGTTCTTTTGGCTCTTGTTGTAAAAAATGAACTGCAGCGGAGAACCCTTCACCCACATCTGTGAGTGGAAGAGTTCTTCCCCCTCCTCTGGATCTTCGGGCTTAATCTTCTGGATCTTAGTGGTGGCTACGATGGCACTAGGCTTCATATCAATGATATGCTTCCATTTTTCAGTTCCCTTATCGGGTTCTGATTCAGATTTGGAACCTGTGTCTGATTCAGAAGCCTTCAACTCGGCCACTAATGAATGATTGGCCCAACACTCACTTGTATTGTGAGTGGAGCTCTTATGGGACTCACTCTATTTTCCTATGTCCTTCTTCATCTTCAGGGTGTTTTTCTTTGATTGCAGCTTTGATGAACTGTCCTTGGTAGTTTTTCCTTGTCTTGCTCCTTTGTTTTATGGTTTTGGGGTGCCTTTTCCTTGCTTTGGATTCGCAAATCCAAAGTCAATATTTTTTTATTTAAATTTCTACTCAATATTGAAAGCATACCGATACACCATACCGAGAGAGGAAATGTCCAAGAACTCCATCTCATCCTGGATGTACTTGTGTAGATAGCCACGGTACTTGAGCACCAAATTCCGCTCAGTATCCTTGATACACAACTTCGTGTGAAGGGTATGGAAAGTACTTGTGAACTCTGGCACATCTTAGTCCCTTCCCTGCCATAGCATGGTCCACTTTATGTATCTGTCTTCATAGCTCTCGAAAGGGTGATATTGTTCCTTGATGGCGTCTCAGAAATAATTCCAAGTGGGTGCAACTGAAAATAGTGAGGGTTCACTCTCGTCCTTTTTTTCACAGTAGGGTTCCCACCAATCCTTGACGTGTGGGGCAGCTTTAAAAAGTGCAAAAGTAATATTTTCCCAATTGGAAAAGTCATGAATTGGAAAATATACTTTCAATAGATTTAACCATTTATCTACGGCGTTTGCATCTATCAGGCCTTCAAATATGGGAATATCGAAGTTAAATTTTACCTTAAAAAGAGTGGCGCCTCCAAAGTGGCTACTGGATGAAGATGCATCGCTTGTGGGTAGTCGTTGAAGGATCTAGGAAAATTTATCCATCATCGCATCCCTCTATCACTTAAGGGCTTCCTCGAACAACATTTTGAAAGGATCTCCTGCCCCCTCGTCTTTCTTTTCTTCCGCCATGGGAGGTCGTTAGTTTTGCGAGGCTGATCCCACACTGGTTCAGCTAGATCAAGCCATAACTCCTTTTACCTTGACCTCGTTGGGGACATGCAAAGAAAAACAGAGAAAGAATAGACTGCTCTGATACCATTGATCCGAACTTAAACAGGAACACGAAAACTTACAGATATAATCATAAACACAGATATGCAGCAAAAAAACACTTCATTTCATTAATAGAAAAATGCCAAAATATGCTTACAAACAAAATGAAAATAAGATAGCTCGGGCGATGGTAGCTTATCTCTGAGAAGAGATGTGGCGGCTACATGCCTCTTAATTGTGTTACGATGATGCTCAAGGGCCTATTTATTATTGGAAAACATGAGAAAACCATAAACAACCAAAAACCTAACCCCAGGAGATGTAACACCAAGAATTTGTGGGCCCCGTTGGGGTTAGTTGGGCAACCCACTTCCTGGGGTCGTAACTTGGTCATATTATCTATGTTTGGCTCGTACAATACCTTGTTGGAAAGGTATCTCTGAGTATTACAAGTTTCGTTGCAGGCCCCTACCCAATGTTGCTTGGGAGTGGGGAGTGGGAGCGAAAACAGGAGCGGGAGCGACCATTTTCAGAAGCTCCCAGTTTGGGAGCGAATCCGTGAGCGATTTTAAAAAAAAAAAAAAATATATATATATATATATATATATATATATATATATATATATATATATATATATATATATATATATATATATATATATATATATATATATATATATATATATATATATATTATATTTTTTTAATTTTTGATACATATATGTCAACAAAAACATGTAGAATGATGAATTAGACATAAAAAACATAAAAAAAACATAGATTGATCATTGAACCATATCACATCAATCATCTAGAAATTATAATCATCATCAACCATGTCCACAAGTTAGTAAAATACATATTACAACTGCAACATATTGAGTCTCATGAATCATGATTCATCAAATTCAATCTTAAAGTTTCAACTTCAAGCTTTCAAAATTGAAAATTCAATAACATTTATCATCATTGATCACCAAAGTTGTACTTGTAAGCTAAGTTTAACCATTACAATAAGTAATATCTTAGATATTTCTAAGTCCTAACTTCTAACTGTTAACATGATATGAAATATTATAAATTTGTAAAATGAAACATGAATATTGAAATGAAATGAAACAACTTTAGTCTTTCACGAAGCATCATATTCATAATTCACAATCATTACCAATGAGTTATAATTGCCAAGGCCCAACTTCAAACTTCAAATTTTCATTGTCACAGTGATATATTGTTTACAAAAAATATCATTATGATATGAAAGAGTCAAGAGTCAAGGACTCAAAACTCAATAGTTATGAAAACTAAAGTCTAATAGAAACTAAAAAAGACAAGTAAACTGTAAATCTACATGTGGCCCTTGCCACGAGAGTCTCCAAGAGTATAAGCAGGTCGTGGTGGTCTTCTAGGAGTCTCCCGCACAGACCGACGACCAGAACTAGAACCTCCACATGAGGGTGTAGATGGAGGTGGTGACAACAAAGGAACAAGACTCGAACTTCGAGCACTGCTGCTGGATGGTGGAGGTGGAGGTGGCATGGCTGCTACAACTGCTTCATCTTCATCCCTTACAAGTTCCTCTTCCAGTTCTTCAAGATGTACAATGCCATCCTCCAAATTGTCATCCTTTGGATGATTGTCCCAAATTTTATATGTAGGATCCTCATAAGCCCGATCACAGTAATGACTCAACAACCTCAAGTTGTGGTGCACATAAACCAAGCTTTCTGCTCGGTTTTCATTGAGTATGTTTCTTTTCACATTATGTATGTAGCTGTAGGTGCTCCAACACCTCTCTGCAGAAGAAGTATTTACAACCTGTGAAAGAACTTTTTTTGCCAATTTTGGAAAAAGTCCCTGGCTGCCATATGTTTCCCACCATGTCAGAGTATCAAATCTATCTCTGTTGTCCATTGCATGGAAGTTACCATACAAACCAGTGCCACTGAAGTATTTGCCTATTTCAAGCCGCACAGCTGCACATTCCTCCCTGTCAGGTATCAACTTTTCTAATGCTTCCAAATATCCTCTAGTTACCTCTACATCTAAATGGGGTTTGGTCCTAATCCCACCCCCTGGTGCAGGTTGGCCTAACCAAGATGTAGAGTAGTATTTTGGCGTAAGGATATATGCCAAGCAATGTAGTGGAAGATTAAGTCTATTCGACCGTTCACACACACAATCGTGAATCAATTTGTACAAGTCGGGATCTCTTTTATGAACAATATCTTTTATTTTCCCCAACATGGTATCCATCTGCTCATACACCTCGCCAATCACTGGTTTGTATATATCTGCAAACCGTATCATGTGATAAATGGGCTTGGTGAAATCCAATACTTGCCTCACACTTGTCCAAAACTGACCATCAAGAGCGGCCTCCTCCACTAGTTCAAAACCTCACCTGTCAGCTGCATTTGTAGCCCTTTCCTTTAATACTTGCCAATGTGGACTTGATACCATGCTAGCCAATGACTCTCTTACCTTCAAAAGGTGCCTGAAGGTGAGGTAATAGCTACCAAATCTGGTCTTCGCAATCTTCAACAACTCCAATCTCGAGTGACTGCAGAAAAGGCCATGGGTATTGCTATGATTTGTAATAAATTTTATCATTTGTTTGCCTTTCTTGTACAAATCACCAATCCATTGGTATTGTGCATTTTTGTTCTTGACAACATCATGCATCAGAAGGTTCAATGTGTGAACCAAACATCCAGACCAAAATATGTTGGGGTATTTATCCTCAATAATTGCTCCCGCTGCCTTACAATTAGGAGCATTATCAGTGATGACTTGGATGACATTGTATGGCTCAATACGGTCAATTATTTCAAGTAATGCTTCTGCAATGTTGATGGAGGTCCTGAACTTGTCTGAGTAATCATGTGCAGTTAGAAAGATGGGACCACTAACAGACACAGCAAGAACACTTATCAATGGCTTGCCTTTTACATTTGTCCATCCATCAGATACAATGGACACCCCATGGTCAGTCCAAGAACTTGTCATTCTATTCAAAGAATGTGATATTTTTTCTTTTTCATGATCAAGGCCAACGGTTCTTTCCTTGTCATACCCAGGGCTCTTGTATCCTTTAGGGGCATCATTTATGGCAGAAACCATTTCGTGCCAATAAGGTGAGCGAAGAACATTGAATGGTATCCCACATGCATAGAGAAACCTGTAAACCTTTGAATCCACATCATTCCTACACCCCTCATCAAGGAAATCTGATATGGTTCTACGCCTTAAAGCTGATGACCCTGTGCCTCCATATCCACTGCCTTGGGAGGATGCTGAAGGAGTTCTTTGTGATTGTGAGCTTGGTTCAAAGAAACCCCTTGATTTTTTTGATTTGTATTGGGCTTCCTCCTCTTCCCTTATGTATTTGGCTCTATCCGCTGCTGACACCGCTGGACAAGTTTTGATTCCTATTTGTTTGTCTCCATCCCATGGCCTTTTCCCACAGAGGTGTCTTCTAGCACGGGTGTATGAACCTGTGTAATCATTGTTGCAATGGGGGAAATGAAATTTAGTGGTTCCACCCCCTCTCCCTGTTTCAGCCCTGTTAACATATTTCCATAATGGGGTTTGGTCTTGTTTAGTTTTTTGAGGGTCATGTTCACCCTCCTCTAGCTCCTCCTCACCGGGGTTTTCATCAATTCGACTTTCTCCAGCTTCTTCATCCCCCTCTTCAGTTTGGCCCCTCTATTTCCTACTCTCCAGCACCATAATAACCATAAAAGGGACCAAGAAGAGGAAAATGCCAAGAAATATAGCCAGGTCCATGGTGTTTGATATTTGTAGGCTTTTGAATCTGCAAATTAATTTAATTTATTTAGATTAATAAATTTAATTTATTAATTTAATTTAGATTCATGATTTTTAAACTAAATAAGGTTAATAAACTAAATAAATTAAATTAAACTAACTAAATTACTACCTAACTAAATTAAACTAACTAAACTAACTAAATTACTAAGTTACTTACCTCTTTGCAGGCTTGCTCCTTGCTCCTCGCTTCTCCTCGCTCCTTTGCTCTTGCTGTCCAGCTCTTCTCAACTCATTCAAGTGATAATGAAATGTTTTTTGGCCCATTGGGCTTTTAAAACAATTTTTTTTTTAAATTGATAATTTTTTGGGGTCCGCGGATTTTTTTTTCCACTGGAACGCTCCCGGCGCAGCCCGATTCGCTCCTGGAGCGATTTTTTAAAGGTCGGGAGCGATCGCTCCCCGATTGCTCGTAGGATTTTAATTTCGCTCCGGGAGCGACGCTCCCAAAATTGGCAAGGAGCGAAATTTTTTTAGTCGAGAGCGCGCTCCCGACCCGCTCCCACCCAGAGCGCGGATTGGGAGCGGGTTCGAGGGGGGGGGGGGCGCTCCCCCGCAACTCTGCCCCTACCTATGGCAACTAGCCTCCCGCGAACCCCAAAAAAACGTCATTTAGGGGGTCAAAACTTCTCCGGACGTTTAGGACCCAAAAAACTGCTAAAAATAGTAAATGATTAAATGAATGAGGAAATAGATGAAACTGACTGGGGTCTAGGTGGAATAGGCGGGTAGACATCAATATCCTCCTGGATCATTCCTCCCCCTTAGGAAGCAATGGTTCCCATTGCATGCAGATCTTCCATGAGATGAGGAAATTTATGTTGAACCTGGTCCTTGGTGAACCACTTTTCCTAGTGAAGGAGTTGCCTTGCTTTGACAACTTGATATAGTTGTATCATCTATTGGTGAGTGTTCTTGATATGTGTGTCCATGATTTGATCAGTTGTGGTCGCTGAGCTCTGTTGATGTGACCTGTTCTGCAATGTCAGATGTGTCCAACAATGGTGGAAAGTATGGCTAAAGGCAATCTACATTGAACACTGGGTGCATACCAAGGAACGATCGATTGCTGAGCTCGAAGGCATTGTCACTGATGTCCTTGGTGATGGTGTATGGCCCATATCATAGCAGGTGAAGATTCTGGTGGATTCCAACAAGGCGCTCCTTCTGCAAATGTAGCCAAACTTTGCCATCCACCTGGAACTTGTGCGACTTTCGATGCTGATTATGGCACTGCTTGAACTTAGCATTGGCTCTGTCCAATATATCGTGGACCTGCTGGCGGATGTATTTAATGGGCTCAATGAAGCTATTAGCCCTTTCAACTTTGGAATGAATGTGAGCCGACTCTACTTTAGTGGCTGCAAATGGTATGGCCACATCAATGGGGCATAATGGATGAAATCCCAGCACTACCAGAAAGGGGATGTGGCATGTTGAGTTGTGGAGATCTCTGTTGTAGCTGTGTTGGACATAGGGGAGACTTTCATCCGACATGCGTGGATAATTCAAGTTGTAGATGCACAGAATGTGTACGATCATCCTGTTGACAACCTCTATTTGGCCATTAGTTTGGGGATGGAAAGCCATGGACTTAATAAGTTTTGTATCCAGCATTGACTAGAGACTTGACCAAAATGCGCTCATGAATTTGTTGTCCCGATCTGAGACAATGAACTGTGGGATCCAAAAGTGTACCCATACTCGCTCAAAGAAGAGCTTAGCAGTGGCCTCTTCTGTAATACTCTTCTTCCAAGTAGCCATGATGGCCATCTTAGAGAATCTATCAACAACCATGAAAAATGAAATCGTTGTCGTTCTTAGTAGAAGGAAGGCCCGACATGTAATCCATGGAGACAGATTCCAAAGGCCGGCTAGGAATAGGTAGAGGAGTATACAGGCCTTGGTTCTTGATGGTTGGTTTGGCATTGGTGCAGGCGGTGCAGGATCTAGTGTACTTCCCAACATCCTGATGAAGTTTCGATCAATAAAAATACTTCTGCAATAATTCCATTGCTTTCTCTACTCCGAAATGTCCAGTGACCCGACTGTAATGTGCCTCCCAAATCATCTTGGCACGCTCATTTGAAGGAACACAAATGTGTCCCAGGTGGCATAACAATGCATCCTAAAGGTGAAAATTTGGAACTTTCTTCCCTTCTAGGAGTGTCTAGTATATGTTGTTGAATTCTGGACTGCTCTTGTAAATGTGCAGCCACCCCGATGTCTCATGCCAACAGGAGTCGAGCACAGTGATCAACGCCATGATTGGTGGTCAGCTGAGGCAATTAAAAACATTATTGGTGATGCCATTCTTATACTTAATGTTCAAATGGAATTGTTGCAAATAGGTGGACCATTTCTGATGACGATTGTTTTGCAAATTCCCTTGTGTCTATATGAACTGTAGAGGTTGGTGGTCTATGTGGACGATTGGTTCCTTCCCCAGAATGTAATTCTTCCATTGACGGTAGACCTACACAATGGAATACATTTCTTTGTCGTAAGTGGGGTAATTTTGGACTGTGTCTGAAAGTGTCTCACTGTGGTAAGCCACTGGATGCCCATGTTGAGTAATAACCGCACCAATAGCATAATCAGACGCATCTGTCTCAATCTCAAATGGTTGTTGCAAGTCTAGTAATGTGAGCACTGGTGCAGAATAGAGACGATTCTTCAACTCTGAGAACGCTTGTTGTTGGGTTTTTGACAAAAAAAACTTTTCTTTATCTCTGCCCTTGGTAACTTGACTTAAAGGCCAAGTGATATGAGAGAACCCCAACACAAACCTACGGTAGAAATTGGAAAGACCCAAAAAGCTTTGGAGCTCTATTAGAGTGGTTGGGGCTAGCCAATCTCGAATGACTTGTATCTTGGATGGGTCCACAAGCACATCCTACTCATCAATGATGTACCCTAGATATTGAACTTGGGTCAGGCCAAAGGTGAATTTCTCCAAGTTGGCACACAGCTTGTGTAAGTGTAGGGTTTGAAGGACTTGTCGAATATGGTGGAGGTTCTCTTCCCAACTCTTGCTGAATTCGAGATGTCATCAAAATACACCACCATGAATGCATTGGTGAAGGGTTGCAAGATGTCGTCCATCAATCTCATGAAGGTTGCAGGGGCATTCGTCAATCCAAATGGCATGACCAACCATTTGAAAAGGCCCTCCTTGGATTTGAAGGTAGGCTTCCACACATTGGAGGGTTCAATAGACACCTGATGTTAACCTGAATTCAAGTCAATCTTGCTGAAATATTTGGCCCCCTTCAGCTAGTCCAAAAGGTCATCAATTCACGGGATTGGGTACCTATTCCAGACAATGATCTTCTTCCTCGCTCGATATTTAATACAAATCCTCCAGGTCCCATCCTTCTTCTGTACCAATACAATCAGGCTCCCACAAGGTGATGAGATTCGCTTGATGTGCCCTTTCTGCAATAGTTCCTGAATCTTCCTCTTGATCTCATCGTTCTCCATAATAGAGCATTGATAGATCGGTCCATTGGGCAGTGACACACCCAGGGTTATATCGATAGAGTACTTGACCTGACAGTGGAGAGATACCCCTGTGGGTGAGGCGAAAATATCCCTATACTCCTCCATGACCTTGTGCATCTGTTGGTGTTGTGTAGAGGAGCCCTTCCTAGAATCTATGGCCACAACCTTCTTCTTGTCTTGGGGGCGAATCGTAAGGAAAAAAAGTTTTTTGGTCTAGGAACTTATCTTACTGCATTACTTTTTAGTGATCAAAGAGATGGTGGTAGGTCGGGCTACCTTCGGTATCCTGTACAACATATTAGCCGAAGTAATAATCACAGAGTGATGTCTAGACTCATATACAACATGTCGCTTCCATAAGTATGGTTGTCCTAACTATACATCACAAACTTCAAGAGGAGCAACGTTACACAGTACCTCATCCATGAAGGGCTTGATGCTGTAGTGAAGGCGATACTATTGGCTGACACTAAGATCTTGTCCTTGGTGAAGCCACCTGATGGTCTATGAATGTGGATGTGCTATAGTATTTAGGCTTGGCTGCTTCACGACCTCTGCCAAAATTAGGCTCTTTTGGCTCCCGCTATTGACAATGAACTGTAGGGGAGAACCCTTCACCCACATTTGTGAGTGGAAGATGCATTCCCCCTCCTCTGGATCTTTAGGATCAATATTTGGATCTTGTTGGTGGCCACAATGGCACTAGGCTCCACATCAATGATATTATTCCCTTTGTCAGTTATCTTATCGAGTTTTGATTCAGAGTCGGAACCTGCGTCTGATTCGAAAGCCTTCAACTCGGCCACCAGTGAATGCTTTGGCCCGACACTCACTTGTATTGTGAGTGGAGATCTTATGGAACTCACACCATTTTCCTGTGTCCTTCTTCATCTTCGGGGTGTTTTTCTTTGATTACAGCTTTGGCGGGCTGTCCTGGGTAGTTTCGCCTTGGCTTGGTCTTTTGTTTTATGGTTTTGGGGCGCCTTTTCCTTTCTTTGGATTCGTAGATCCAAAGTCCTGCTTCTTTTGTTTAAAATTCTGCTCAATCTTGACAGCGTACCAATACATTGTGCTCAGCGAGGAAATTTCCAAGAACTCCATCTCGTCCTGGATGTACTTGTGTAGATAGTTGCGGTAATTGACCAGCAAATGCCGCTCAGTATCCTTGATACCCAACTTCGTGCGAAGGGCATGGAAAGTATTTGTGAACTTTTTCACATCTTGGTCCCTTCCCTGTCGTAGCATGGTCCACTTTATGTATTTGTCTTCATAGCTCCCAACACGGTAATATTGTTCCTTGATGGCGTCTCAGAAAGAATTCCAAGTGGGTGCGGCTGAAAACAAAGAGGTTTCACTCTCGTTCTTTTGTTCACAATAGGTTTCCCACCAATCCTTGACATGTGGGGCGGCTTTATGAAGTGAAAAAGTAATTTTTTTCTCAATTGGAAAAGTCATGAACTGAAAAATATCCTTTCAACATATTTAACCATTTATCTACGACGTCTGCATCTATCAGGCCTTTGAATATGGGAATATCGAAGTTAACTTGTACTTTAAAAGGAGTGGCACCTCCAGAGTGGCTTCTAGATGAAGATGCATTGCTTGTGGGTAGTCGTCGAAGGATTTGGGCAAAGTTATCCATCATCGCGTGCCTCTGTTACTCGAGGGCTTCCTCGAGAAACATTTTGAAAGGATATCATACCCCCTCATCTTTCTTTTGTTTCGCCATGGGAAGTCATCGGGTTTTGCGAGGCTGATCTTGCAATGGTTCAACCAGATCAAGCCCTAACTCCTTATACCCTTACCTCATTGGGGACATGCAAAGAAAAATGAAGAAAGAGCAAACCACTTTGATACTACTGACCCGAACTTAAACAAGAATGCAACAACTTACAGATATAATCATAAACAAAGAGATGCAATAGAAAAACACTTCATTTCATTAATAGAAAAATATTGAACTATGCTTACAAACAAAATAGAAATAAAATAGCTCAGGCGATGGTAACTTATCTATGAGAGGAGATGTGGCAGCTACATGCCTCTGAACTGTGTTACAATGAGGCTCAAGGGCCTATTTATTATTGGAAAGCAAGAGAAAACCCTAAACAACCAAAACCCAAACCCCATGAGATGTAACACTAAGAGTTTGTGGGCCCCATTCGGGTTAGTTGGGCAGCCAACTTCCTGGGGTCGTAACTTGGTCATATTATCTCCGTTTGGTGCGTACGATACCTTGTTGGAAAGGTCTCTCTGAGTACTAAAGGTTTCACCACAGGCCCTTGGGTATGGCCATGGGCCTGCCGAGGACTCCAAAAAACGCCGTTTAGGGGGTCAAAACTGCTCCAGAAGTTCGAGACCTAAACAACAACAACAAAATAGTAAATGTTGAAATGAACAAGGAAACAGATGAAACTGACTGGGGGGTCTAGGTGGAATAGGTGGGTGGCCACCAATATCTACCTGGATCAATAACAACAACTAACAAATAGGCAAAAATATAAAAAAATTGAACTCATGGGGAGATGACACTAACAACTTCACTATATTTGTGATATTGTGTGACAACAGGTCAACCCAATTTAGGTGTTTCCCCACATTCAAAATGCTATGGATTATTTGGATCCATTTAATTTTATAATGCTCAGGATATTTCTCCCCATATAATTTGCTTAGCATTTTAATAAGAAATCTAACAAGATTCTTAAAAATAACTATTGGATAGTCCTTTTTTCCTTTAAGCTTGAAACCTTCTGCTTCTTCTCTCAACCATCCTTCAATTACAATATCATAATTCTCTTAACATTTCTTCAAGACAATACTTCGAAACTTTTGAAGGAACTCAAAATTAAGTGGGATTTGTGGGGACTGAGCTTATATATGGATGATAACATTTCATATCGTTATCAAAATTTCTTGATGGTGAGATATTGTTCGGGTTTTAATATCAGCGCGAGAGAGAATCCACAAAATCATGTCATAATAGGGAAACATTCGGCCCTAGTTGCTACTTTATGTAACTTTGTTACTCTAATTGCTTCAAACCATTTGTTCTTTGTTTCAGTAGCTCTTGGGGATTTTAACCATTTTCTTTGCTCAAAGAATTCAAATATCTCCTACTGGGTCATCGTACCTGCTTTTTGCGTCTTTTTGGTTTAATCTGACATGAGTAATGTGTTGAAGTTCACTTGGTGTGCTGGTCCAACATCCATGCTCTTAATCTATTCTTTAAGTTGCTCTATTTGTTGCTTTTCCACAATATATTTTCCCTTTTTTCCCATTATATAACCTATAAACAGTAACAAATGATATATAACTTTTACTTAATTGAAATTTGAAATTGAATTCAAGAATTTGTAAAAGAAATAACATTATGCTTTCACAAAAGGTTTTGAAATTGGTATTGTGTTTCCTTAATTCAATGATTCTTGCAACAAGACTTAACAAACGGGCATGCAACAAGAACACCCTAAAATCTTAAATTTGCAATTGGGATTTTGCGTTTTTTGGCATTTTAAGAGTTGTACACATTAAGAAAGAATATATAAAATTTGATTATTCAAAATTTGGAATTGAATTCAACAATTTGTATAAAAAAATAACATTATACTTACACATAATTTTTTGAAATTGGTACTGTGTTGCCTCAATTCAATAGTTCTTTGAACAAGAGTTAATAGAACAACATTTAGGCAAAATACCTTAAAATCTTAAATTTGTTGCTAGCAAGTTTCATTTTTTTGGCATTTTATGACCTGTAAATTCCAATACAACATACATAAGTTTTGCGAATTTAAAATTTGAAATTGCACTCAAGAATCTCTAAAACAAATGAGGTTATTCTTACAGAGAGTTTTTTGGAATTGGTACTCGGTTTACTTAATTCAAATTTTATTTGAACAATATTTCAGAAGAGAGCATGCAAGCACAATAGGAAAAACCATTATGTCCAAAAAAACCATAACTCATCTCATATGTCACTTCTTCATGACATTTTTTTAATTAATGAATTTGATTAAAAGAGGAAAAGGGGCATAACTACTTTGAAAATAAACTTTAGCTTTTTATTTGTTTATATTACTAAGAATATTTTAAAATATTCTATGGAGGTTAAATCCCTACCATTCATCTAATAATTATTGATAATTAGATTAAAATTTTGGAAATCCTATTCCAAAATAAATGTCTATGGGCATAATTATTATGTCACAGTAAGTGACATCTAGTATCAGTTTTATGCCATTAGTTTCACTATACAAAGAATTTGTTTTCATATTTTCTAAGTTAACCTTACATTTTGAGCTTTCATGACTAGTGACTTAGTAACGCTGCCACATACTCGCTCCATATTTCAAGAGTAAATGTCAGCTGCTCCAATTTTCAAAGTACTGTGGCAGATGCTTTGGGCAACTTAGGGTTACGACTACCTAATTGACAACTAATTTTATTGTTGATTTGAGGCTTTTGCGATCCATATTTTGTGTGGTGTTATCTTCCGGAGTCATCACATTCATGTTTTTTGGAATCAATGTTTTGAACCAACCTCTATGGTTCATCATCAGGATTAGATCCATAAGTGAATAATTCAGAACTCAATAGGGTTAATAAATAAAGGCGAGGGTTGGGATGGGAATGAATAGCAGCCAACAAGTTTGATAATGATATAATTCAGTTTTAGTTTTAATCTATTTTTAATTTTGTTAATGATTTTAGTTTTAGTTTTTAGTTTTTTAATTTAATATCTAGTTTTCTTTTAAAGATCATTAAAAATTATTTTAAATTTTTTGACAATTGTATTTATAATTTTAATTAAATGATTAAAAATAAATATTAATTAATACCTAATATTTATTAATGATTTAAACTAACTAATTATTTTTCTGCATAATTAATTAATTTTTATTAATTACACTATTAAAATGAATATTAATGATTTAAATTTTTATTTTGGCAATTCTATCTAATAAGTTGCATGAATTATTTTTATTTTTAATTATAATTGAATGATTAAGAATAAATAATAATTAATACCTAATAATTATTAATGATTATAAACTAATTCATTAGTATGCCTAATAAATTGATTTCTTATTAATTTCAAAAATGAATTTAATATTTAAATTGAATAAAAAATTTAATCTTTAATTTATTGAATCAAATTGAGAATTCTAAAAAAAAATTATAATCACTAAAAATATTTTGTTAATGATGTTACAAAGTCTTAATGCTTATAAACTTTATTATATCATTATTAATTATTATTAATTAATTTATAAAGTTTTTTAAAATTAGAATTGAATATAATGATTGAGATTAAATTAAATTAAAGTTTTAGTTAAAAATTAAAATAAATTAAAATAGAAATTATAAAATTATTTATTCTTGATTTATGTGTTTATTAAAATATTTTTTAATGAATTTTAGGGTTGGTGTACTATGATGAAGATCATGGAGCCTAAATCTAGCAATAAGAGGCAGGGAGTATCTAGGAGAAGGTGGAATCAAAGGTTAGAGTGGGAATCCAATTATCACTAATTTTCCAACCATCATCGTGGTTAAGGTTGTTAGGGTGTTTTCCTATTTCAATAGCTTCTCTAAATTTCCTATGGTGATAATGATCAATTTTGGCCACAACACAAGAGTTTTCAATACAAATATGATGATTGGTTTTACTGGAGTGCTCAGCCAAAGTTGAGGTTTTGGAATGGTTATGCTTAATGTCAACTGCATGCTCTTGAATCCTAGTTAAGATTGATCGACCAGTCTCACCAATGTAGGTTTTTCCACAAGAACAAGGAACCAAATAAACCCCTTTGTGGCATTTAGGATCAATAGGATCTTTTACTGATTTTAGGCATCTGCTAATGGTGTTCATAGGTTTGAAGGTGGTTTTTATATTGTTCTTCTTTAAAATATAAGAAATTTTATCAGTGGTGCCCAATATGTAGGGGAGGTGGACCTTACCAGCACAATCATCCATAGGTTGGTTTTTTTTAGGATTCTCAGCATTCTTGAAATCTTTGATTCCTTGGTATATTCTATATCCATTCTTCTCAAAAACATCCATGAGATGGTTCTTCTCCTGTTCATAATGATCATGATCTGAAATGTGAACAACCCTAGTTGCAAGAGTGTTGAGAACCCCCAGTTTTTTAGCAGGATGATGGTGAGAGTTGGCATGAAGGTAATGTTATGTGTGGGTTTTCTTACAATAAACCTAGTGAGATATTAAGCCATCTTGGTTTCTCTTGATTAGGATGTCAAGAAAGGTAAGGTTGCCATTCTACTTCCATTGTAAATTTGACAGAATTAGATTAATTGTTAAGGTGCTTCAGGAAAATGTCTAGTTTTCCTTTTCCATGAGGCCAAATTATATAAGTGTCATTGACAAATATTTTCTGAATCTTAGGTTTTAATGGGGAAGACTCAATGGATTTAGTTTCAAAATGTTCCATAAACAGATTGGCAATGATGGGAAACAGAGGTGATCCCATAGCTACACTGCAAGTCTGCTCATATATATCATCTTTAAAACTGAAAAAGGTTGATTTCAGACAAACTTCTACTAATTTAGTTGTGCCTAGATCAATGACTTTATGGACAACCTCCATGGCTTGATCTATGGGAATGTTAGTATAAAGCGATTTTACATCAAAACTCACCAAGAAGTCATGCTAGTATAGTTTTATCTGTTTGATCTCATTGACAAAGTCATTTTGACTCTTTGACAAAGGAATTGGTGTTCCCCACCATGGGTTTAAGTTTTTTAGCAAGATATTTCGCGAGATGGTAAGTGGGACCTCCAATGGTGTTGACAATGGGTCTTATGGGGATACCTTCTTTGTGAATTTTGGGGGCTCCATAAATCCTGGGGGTGTAGGGATTGGTTTCAATAAGATTCTTAATGTTGTGTTCTTTGCTTGATTTTATTAAGTTATTAACAACCCTGGAGATCTTTCTTATGGGATTCTTTTTTAATTTAATGTAACAACCGCTATTAGTCAGGTGGTCTAGCATCTTCTCATTGTAATCATTTGTGTTCATTATAACAATTGCACCACCTTTGCCAACTTTCAAGACCACAATATTAGGGTTTTGGTTTAGGGTCTTAAGCAAAAGATATTCTTGTTTGGAAATGTTGCTTCTAGGTGGTTTGGCTCTCCTGAGGTTGATGGAGAAATCCTAACTCACAATTTCTTTAATGTTGTCTACTAAATCCTTAATCCGATACTTAATGTTGCACATAATGTCTTCTTTGGGGATCGTACGAGGGGAAATGGAAAAATTCAAGCCTTTTTCAAGGAGACCTAAAGTGACTTTGTCAATTGGGGTGCTGGAGAGATTTATGATATGCTTGCTTACTTTCTTAGCATCCGATGTTGTTGTCCCCTTCTTAAAAACATTGTTTGTTGTCTCAATTTTTGTGGATGCAACCTCAGCTTGGGGTAATGTCTTACCCTCCACAGTGAGCTCGTTGTTGGAAACGCCTTCGCTAGAAGCCTTATCATATATTTTGTTGTTCGATGGAGTTGTTCTAATCTCCATAGACCCGTTGTCTATTACCGAATAAGACATCGACCTTTTTGTATGTTCAACTAAAACTTGTGATGCAATCCTGTCCTTATTACTGGTTGCGCACCTTAGTGGAGTGGATTTGTTTTGTTTCGTGGATTTTGAAGTCATTGCAATTGTGGTTATGGTCGTATTTGTTTGAGGAACAACGCTAGTTTCCTGAGTGATGGTCGTTTCTTCCAATGAGTTGTGATTTGACAGTGGCTTGGTTTCATCCAAAATGAGTGTATTTAGAAAGGAGATTTTCACCGGGTTTATTTTGGATAGAGACTAAGATTTGTTGGATGCTATCAAAGAGTTGGGATAGACGATGGATTTCTTATTCAGTTTTTCAAAAATTTGGCCTTGTTTGAGGCTCTTTTGTTCTTCAATTTTAAGGGATTTCAGAGCTGAGTAGGCGTCTATTCTAGACCAGAGCGCAGGATCAATGTGGTTAGATAAACTTAAGTGTAGGTCAAAAGCTTTATTGTTTAATAGGTTAAGTTCAGCACGAATTTTACTAATTTCTGAATGGAGGAGAGATTGGTTGGCTTTAGCGAAAATGTGATCATTCCTAGATTTTTTTAGGTCGTGTTTGATATATGCAAATGAAGGAATAACGAAGGCATCTCTGCAACGTTTGAGAAATGTCTGATCTGACTTCTTCTTTGCAATCAGTGATCTGAATCGTTCTAATGTACAGACTTCTTGTAATTTCTTCATCCTGTACAGGTTGAAAATTGTTGATTTGAGGCCTCTGTGGTCCATATTTTGTGTGGTGTTATCTTTCGGACCCATCACGTTCATGTTTTTTGGAATTGACATTTTGAACCAACCTCTGTGGTTCATCATTAGCATTAGATCCAAGAGTGAATAAGTCAGAACTCAATAGGGTTAATAAATAAAGGCGAGGGTTGGGATGGGAATGAATAACACCCAACAAGTTTGATAATGATATAATTTAGTATTAATTTTAATTTATTTTTAATTTTAATAAAATCAATTTATTTTGCGTAATATTATAATCATTAATAATTATTAGGTATTAATTAATATTCATTGTTAATCATTCAATTATAACTAAAAATAAAAACAATTCATACAACTTATTAAATACAATTGCCAAAATAAAAAATTTAAATCATTAATATTCATTTTAATCGTGTAATTAATAAAAATTAATTAAATATGCAGAAAAATAATTAGTTACTTTATAATCATTAATAAATATTAGGTATTAATTAAGATTTATTTTGAATCATTTAATTAAAATTATAAATACAATTGTCAAAATATTTAAAATAATTTTTAATGGTCTTTAAAGAAAACTAGATATTAAATTAAAAAACTAAAACCATTAACAAAATTAAGTTAAAACTAATAATGAATTATATCATTATCAAACATGTCAGTTGCTATTCATTCCCATCCCAACCTTCACCTTTATTTATTAACCAGGTATTTAGTTCTGACTTATTCACTCATGGATCTAATCGTGATGTTGAACCATAGAGGTTGGTTCGAAATGTCGATTCCAAAAAACATGAATGCAATGACTCCAAAAGATAACACCACACAAAATATGGATCGCAAAAGCCTCAAATCAACAATTTTTCAACCTGTACGGGAGGGAGAAATTACAAGAAGTTCGTACATTAGAACGATTCATATCATTGATTGTAAAGAAGAAGTCATATCTTATCTTTCTCAAATGTTGCAAAGACGCCTCCATTATTCCTTCAGTTGCCTGTATCAAACACAACCTCAAAAACTCCAGGAATGATCACATTTTCGCTCAAGCCAACCAATCTCTCCTCCATTCAGAAATCAATAAAATCCATGTTGAACTTAACCTATTAAACAAGAAAATTTCGACCTACACTTAAGTTTATCTAACCACATTGATCCTATGCTCTGTTCTAGAATAGACACCTGCTCAGCTGTGAAATCCCTTAAAATTGAAGAACAAAAGAGCCTCAAACAAGCCCTAAAATTTGAGAAACTAAATAAAAAATCCATCATCTATCCCAACTCTTTGATAGCATCCGGCAAACCTCAATCTCTATCCAAAATAAACTCAGCACAGATCTCCTTTCTAAATACACTCATTTTGGATGAAACCAGGCCACTGTCAAACCACAACTCGTTGGAAGAAACGGTCATCATTCTGGAAACTAGCGTTGTTCTTCAAACAAATACGACCATAACCACAACTACAATGGCTTCATAATCTACGAAACAAAACGAGTCCACTCTACTAAGATGCATAGCCAGTAATAAGGATAGGATTGCATCACAAGTTTTAGTTGAACACACAAAAATGTCAATTTCTTATTCGGTAATAGACAATAGGTCTATGGAGATTGGAACAACTCCATCAAACAATAAAAAATATGATAAGGCTTCCAGCAAAGGAATTTCCAACAATGATCTCACAGTGGAGGGTGAGACATTACCCCAACCTAAGGTTGCATCCATGAAAATTGAGACAATAAACAATGTTTTTGAGAAGGGGACAACAACATCGGATGCTACGAAAATAAGCAAGCATATCGTAAATCTCTCCAGCCCCCAGATTGACCAAGTCACTTTAGGTCTCCTTGAAAGAGGCTTGAATTTTTCCATTTCCCCTTATACCATCCCCAAAGAAGACATTTTGTGCAACATTGAGTATGGGATTAAGGATTTACCGGACAACATTAAAGAGATTGTTAGACAGGATTGCTCCATCATCTTCAAGAGAGCCAAACCACCCAGAAGCAACATTTCCAAACAAGAATATCTTGCTCTTAAGACCCTAAATCAAAACCCTAATATTGTGGTCTTGAAAGTTGATAAAGGTAGTGCGACTGTTATAATGAACACAAATGATTACAATGAGAAGATGCTAGACCACTTGACTAATAGAGGCTATTACATTAAATTAAAAAAGAATCCCATAAGAAAGATCTCCAGGGTTGTTAATAACTTAATAAAATAAAGAAAAGAACACAACATTAAGAATCATATTGAAACCAATCCCTACACCCCTAGGATTTATGGAGCCCTCATAATTCACAAAGAAGGTATCCCCATAAGATCCATTGTCAACACCATTAGAGGTCCCACTTACCATCTTATGAAATATCTTGCTAAAAAACATAACCCGTGGTGGGGAACACCAGTTCCTTTGTCAAAGATTCCAATCACTTCATCAATGAGATCAAACATATAAAACTAAACCAACATGACATCTTGGTGAGTTTTGATGTAAAATCAATGTATACTAACATTCCCATAGATGAAGCCATGGAGGTTGTCCATAAATTCATTGATCCGGACACAGCTAAATTAGTAGAAGTTTGTCTAAAATCAACCCTTTTCATTTTTAAAGATGATATATATGAGCAGAATTGCAATGTAGCTATCGGATCACCGCTTTCTCCCATCATTGTCAATCTATTTATGGAACATTTTGAAAATAAAGTCATTGAGTCTTCCCCATTAAATCCTAAGCTTTGGAAAAGATTTGTCGATGACACTTATATCATCTGGCCTCATGGAAAAGAAAAAATAGACATTTTCCTGAAGCACCTTAACAATCAATCTAATTCTATCAAATTTACAATGGAAGTGGAAGAAAATCGAAACCTTCCCTTTCTTGACATCCTAATCAAGAGAAAACAAGATGGCTGAATATGTCACCGGGTCTATCGTAAGAAAACCCACACAAAACATTACCTTCATGCCAACTCTCACCATCATCCTGCTCAAAAACTAGGGTTCTCAACACTCTTGCAACTAGGGTTGTTCGCATTTCAAATCATGATCATTTTGAACAGGAGAAGAACCATCTCATGGATGTTTTTGAAAAGAATGGATATAGAAGACACCAAGGAATCAAAGCTTTCAAGAAGGCTGAGAATCCTAAAAACAAACAACCTATGGATGATTGTGCTGGTAAGGTCCACCTCCCCTACATATTGGGCACCATTGATAAAATTTCTTATATTTTAAAGAAGAACAATATAAAAACCACCTTCAAACCTATGAACACCATTAGCAGATGCCTAAAATCAGTAAAAGATCATATTGATCCTAAATGCCACAAAGGGGTTTATTTGGTTCCTTGTTCTTGTGGCAAAACCTACATTGGTGAGACTAGTCGATCAATCTTAACTAGGATTCAAGAGCATGCAGCTAACATTAAGCATAACTGTTCCAAAACCTCAGCTTTGGTCGAGCACTCCAGTAAAACCAATCATCATATTTGTATTGAAAACTCTTGTGTTGTGGCCAAAATTGATCATTATCACCATAGGAAATTCAGATAAGTTATCGAAATAAGTAAACATCCTAACAACCTTAACCGCGATGATGGTTGGAAAATTAGTGATAATTGGAATCCCACTCTAACCTTTGATTCCAATTTATCCTAAATACTCCCCGCCCTCTTATCGCTAGATTTGGCCTCCATGATCTTCCTTATAGTACACCAACCCTAAAATTCATTAAAAATACTTTAATAAACACATAAATCAAGAATAAATAATTTATAATTTATTTTAATTTTTAACTAAAACTTTAGTTTAATTTAATCTCAATCATTATATTCAATTCTTAAAAAAAAAAACAAAAGACTTTATAAATTAATTAATAATAATTTATAATGATATAATAAAGTTTTTAATCATTAAGGCTTTGCAATATCATTAAAAAAATATATGTAATGATTATAAAAATTATTTTTTTTTAGAATTTTCAATTTGATTCAATAAATTAAAGATTAAAATTTTTATTCAATTTAAACATTAAATTCATATTTGAAATTAATAAAAATCAATTTATTATGCATAATAATGAATTAATTTATAATTATTAATAATTATTAGGTATTATAACAGACTGGAAAAGGCTGGAACTCGACTGCTAGGGTTTTGTACTCTTCTCAGACGGCACAGTCTGTTCTGCTCAGACAGCCATCACGGACCTGACCTCTTGCCCTGACGCTGCCTAACTGCTCTGTGAAGGATCGAAGGGCAAATGGACAATCCCCGGGGGGGGGCTTCAACGCCCTCCCCCAAAGCAAGTAATCTGCAGCACAAATCTGAAAGGACGATACTATTTGGCTCAGTCAGTGAGGAAGTGATCAACCAGGAGATCCCACGCCGGAACGAGCGCACTAGAAAAGACAAACCGGAAAACAAGACAGAAGAAGAACCAGGACGGAATAACCGACCAGACGGAACCCCAAAGGTCTCCTCGACCACCTGCAAACCAATAGCAACAGATCGACCCAGAATCGAACTGCCGGGAGAGAAAATAGAAGAACGCATCCAATTTATGACAGATCATGCGCTCATTGGAAAATTTATAGGGTTCTGGCCGACAGAAAAAGCCCTATACGGCTGGATAGCAGCGAAGTGGAAGCCTAAAGGAGATGTGACTCTGCAGCTAGGCCCAAAAGGTTTCTTCACAGCGATCTTCTTTTGCCTGGAAGACAAATACAGAATCCTGGTTGAGGGACCCTACTTCTTCAACTCAGCTGGCTTGTACTTAAGGGACTGGACACCTAGATTCAACCCGGATAAGGAGGACCTCACTTGGGCACCGGTCTGGATAAGACTGTACTCACTTCCAGATGAGTACTGGGATGAAGATATCCTGAGAAATATAGGAAATGGTCTAGGGGAATACATAAAGGCAGCAGAAGAAACAAAAATGCGTAGATACACATCATACGCCCGCATCTGCGTCTTCATGCGCCTGGACAAAGCTCTGCCATAATCAGTAAGTCTCTCTCACCGTGACTACGAATGGATCCAACCCTTAGACTATGAACATGTCCCGTTTCGATGCCGTAAATGCCACGCCATAGGGCATCTTTTCAGAGATTGTCCCCTAAATGTCAAAGCTAATGCTCCTGCCCCCTCTGACTCTCTGACCCATGATGGCTTCACCAAAGCCCCTACCCGCAAACGAGCGCATAAAAAACCAACAACAGGGAAGAAACCCCAGCAAATCAACACCTCTGATCCAGCGGTCAGAAATAGCTTTGAAATCCTAGCTCAATCTACGGAAGAGAAAAACCCATCCTCAATACCCAACTCTGCACTCCCCTCCTCCTCCACCCAGCCCCGTCCTCTAAACCCCCACCATCCAAAGACACCCTAGTAAACCCCATGGAAAGCAAAGAGAAGCAGGTAGAAAAAGACAATGAAATGGAGGTAGACGGATCTTCAAACCCCCTCCAAAGCTCAGATATTCCCTCAGAAGAAAATAACCAGGTGCAACGAATGGAGGAAGAACCAGAAAGCATAGATCTGAATGGATTAGATATATTAGAACTAGAAGCAGCATGCAAAAAGAAAGCCTATGAAAGTATCCCAAAGCTTCAGCTTAACAAACTGGAAGTGGTCATTTCCCGAGCCTACCAACAGTATCAGCTCGGCATCCAATCAGGAAGTCAATGGGATTTAGGCCCTACCCCAAAAGACTCCAAAAAAAGGGGAAGAAGAACTGACCTCCAAAGGACAATAGCGATAGGGAAAATCCTGGTGGACTCAGGCAGGTATGCTAAGCTTACGAAGTACTATAAGCCCTCCACCAATAGTGAATCATGAAGCTCATTTCATGGAACCTAAGAGGGCTCAATAGCCCAGGAAAACTCAGAATGTTAAAAAATATGATAAAAATGGAAAAGCCGCAAATATGCTTTCTCCAGGAGACAAAATGTAACAACTCAACTCTAGGTACTATCCTCTCTAAGGCTTGGCCAGGATGTCAATCGGTGGCTGTGGATGCATCTGGCGCATCTGGAGGGCTAGCCATTGCGTGGAACTCTCAAGCACTTACTCTCTCAGACTTTCACGCTTCTCATAATTTAATCCAAGCTGCATTCCACATTATAGGCACTAATATTCATGGGAATCTCTCGAATGTCTACTTCCCTCAGGAAGCAGGAGAAAAAATTGCTCTCCTCCACACCTTAGAAGCTCTAAACTTCAATAGAAGGTACTCACTTTGGATTATGGGGGGGATTTTAACATGATAACAAAATTGGAGGAAAAGATTGGGGGCAGAAACAGGCTGGAACAGGAAAACACCCATTTCAAAGACTTCATCCAGAACGCATCTCTGATAGATCTGCATTTCTGTAATGGCACTTTTACGTGGAGCAACCGAAGAGCAGGCAAGCATCAAATAGCCTCCAAACTGGATCGGTTTCTAATTTCAGACAACTCGATTCATCTAGGGGGAGACATTTCAGCGGCCATACTTCCACACTCAGGATCCGATCACTGGCCTATTGCTCTTCAATGGCAACGTCCTGGCAGCACCACAAGAAGACCTTTTCGCTTCGAGGAATTCTGGTTTACCCATCCCTCCTTCAAAGACTTTGTTCACACAACATGGACAACCTTCAGCCCGCCAGAAGGCTCCAAGATGTTCCAGTTCCAACAGAAACTCAAACATCTAAAATTCAACCTTAAGCGATGGAATAGTGAGACCTTCGGAAACATCTTCAAGGCGCAACATGATCTTCAAAAAGCCCTGGCGGAATTGCAGCAAGAAACAAGCACAGGAGGCCACACAGAAAGAACCCTTGAGCAGGAGCAGCACATCCACAATCAGCTGGAGGAGAGAAGAAAGCAGGAGGAGATATACTGGAAGCAAAAGTCCAGGATCAGATGGTTGAAAGAGGGAGAACGAAACACTAAATTCTTCCACAGAACCACTGTTCAACGAAGAATGCGCAATAACATCCCTTTCATACAAAAACAAGGAGGGGAAAGGGTTGAACAGCATGAGGAAATTGAGAAGGAATTCCTCAATCACTTCAAGCAAGTCCATCAAGAGCCTGAAATCAACAGACGTCCTGCAATTGACAGAATCACACACAATGTGCCAAAACTAATCACGGAGGAGCACAATGAACTCCTCCTCCGTCCAATTCAAACTCAGGAAGTGGACATTGCTATGGCTCAGCTTAAAGATGGAAAAGCTCCCGGCCCAGACGGCTTCACCACCACTTTCTTTCACAAGTTCTGGGAGCTGATAAAGATGGAATTTTGGCAAGTGGTAGAGGAATCACGAGCATATCATTGGCTGCTTCCCTCTCTCTACTCCACTTTCATCGCCCTAATCCCTAAAGAGGAGGGCTCAATCACTCCAGACAAATTCAGGCCGATTGCTCTCTGCAACGTAATATACAAAGTCATCTCTAAAGTCATTGCAAACAGGTTAAAGCCCCTCTTGCCAATGCTCATTTCTCAGGAACAGTCTGGATATGTGGAAGGGAGACAGATCATGGATGGCATCATCCTCTTGCATGAGATCATACACACTCTCAAGCATTCAAATCAGGCAGGTATGCTCCTAAAACTTGATCTTTCCAAAGCATTTGATAAGCTCAGTTGGACTTACATACAGCAAATGCTAATTGCTTTCGGATTCAGTCCCACATGGATCCGCTGGATTATGAGTCTAATCTCCTCCACTTGCTTCTCCATTCTCGTGAATGGGATCCCCTCTCGCCCCTTCTCCCCCTCCCGGGGTATAAGGCAAGGTGACCCCCTATCCCCCTTCCTCTTTGTATTAATGGCTGAAGGCCTGGGACGTCACATTAAAAAAGCCCTTCACTCACATCAGCTCAAAGGCCTCTCCATTCATCATTCGCCTGCCATCTCTCATCAGCAGTTTGTTGATGACACTATGCTCTTCGGCTACCCCTCTGTCCAAGAAGCCTCTAGATTTAAAGTCGTGCTCAATGACTTCGCCGAAGCCTCTGGAACCAGCATCAACTGTTCAAAATCGCAGATCTTTTTCTTCAATACCCCTCCTGTTGTCAAGTCTGCAATAGTCCGAATTTTGGGATTCCCTATTGCCACCCTTCCCTCCAAATACCTTGGAGCCCCCCTAACTGTCTCAGCCATCAAGCATTCCTCATGGCGCAACCTAATTGAAAAGCTCGAATCCCGTCTCAACCAATGGTCGCACAGAGCTCTGAACTTAGTTAGTCGCGCAGTGCTCATAAAGGCTGTCCTTCAAGCAATGCCGCTGTACTTATTCTCCATCCTTGCTGCGCCAAAGTGGGTCCTAAAAAGACTAAGGAATATTCAGAGAGGATTCCTATGGGGAAACACTGCAACTAACCACAAATGGGCCCTGGTAAAGTGGAGCACAGTATGCAAGCCCAAAGAAAAAGGAGGTATCGGCCTTAGAGATCCCGAGCATAGCAACGCCATCATGGGAGCCAAAATATGGTGGCAATGGCTCACCAGCCCAGGAAAACCTTGGGTCACATTATGGACGGCCAAGTATGCCAATCACTGACCCCAGGAAGAGCTCATCAGATTAACGCCCAATGATAAAGGATCGCTAATTTGGAATGCAGCCAGAGAACACTACCAAATGATCCAAAAGCACAGTTTTTGGGAGGTAAGAAACGACAACACCACTAGATTCTGGACAGATGCCTGGAATCAAATGCCTCTTCTCAGCCATGTACTTAACTTGCCACCATACACCATTAGGGAGGAGCAACAGCAAGCAAAGATTGAGCAGTACTGGACCCAGGAAACTGAGAAGGGCTTCAGGATTTGGAAACCGGGCAACCAAGTAATCATAAATGAAGATCACCAAATTATCAGGGAACTGGATAGGGAACTAAGCAAAAGAAGAATCAGGTATGATGAAAGCAGAGACATTCTAAGATGGGGATATCAGCCGAAAGGAGCCTTCACCACATCCGAGGCCTACAAAATCATCTGCAATAATTCCGATCCCCAGGACCCAATCTGGAGCAAAATCTGGAGTTCTGGCTCCTGGCCTAAAATCTGCCATTTTCTCTGGTTGGTAGGACATCAGAGAATTCTAACTTGGGACAAGCTTAGGAGCAGAAACTTTCACGGCCCCTCCATTTGTTTCAATTGCAGCGCCCACGAGGAAACTCTCCAACATCTACTGGACTCATGTCCCTTGGCCAATCAGCTATGGGAAAAGGCAAGCTTCAGATGTCAAAGAAGATGCAGACTTGAGAATGAAATCACTAACTCAATACGTCAGTGGCAACGGGACCCTTACAAGAGTGAAATCCTCAATCATCTATGGAAACTAGTTCCCGGGCTAGTCCTATGGAGCATATGGAAGGAACGAAATAAGCGCATATTCAAAAATCAACGCTCTTCGATAGACAATATTTGGAACCTGCTCTGTAGAAATCTTCAAGAGACTCTTATGCTAAGATCTTGGAAGGAGGAGGACTGGCCTACTCTAGATAATGAGAAAGCCATTATGGAAAACTGGCAAATACATCTTACTCAAGGATCTCACAAGCAAGACCATTCTGAAAGCAATACTAAAAAAAAAGTCACATGGACTCCCCCACCAAAGCATACATTCAAACTCAACTTTGATGGCGCCTCCAAAGGGAATCCCGGACTTGCAGGCTTTGGAGGAATAATAAGGAATCATGAAGGTGAACCCCTGATGCTGTATTACGGAAACATTGGATGGGACACCAATAACTCAGCTGAGTTAGAGGGACTATGGCAGGGACTCCTACTAGCTTGGGGTCATAACTTTCATCCTCTGGAGGTGGAAGGAGACTCTCAGATCCTCATAAATATGGCCAAAAATATCCTAAATGGATCTCACGCTAGGAAAATAGCCACCAGCTGGAGGCTCGAAGCAAGACTGGAGGCCATAGAACTTGAGCTCCACAGAAATAGAGCTATCACCTTCACTCACACAAAAAGGGAAGGTAACAAGGTTGCCGACTTCATGGCCAATGTGGGGGTGGAGAATGACCACTCTCTAATCACAGGGCAACTCAATACTATACTAACACATGACAAAGCTCAAGAATGCTCACATCTGGTCCAAAAAGATGCAGTTCCCCCGGATGCGGGTGTTAGATAGGATGGGACGGGAGTGGGCGGCAGGCCACATGCCGGCCATATGCCATCACGTGGCAGACGTTGGAGGCACAGGCGTTGCAAGCGGCTGGTATAAGGTGATGCAGCAGAGCATAGTAAATGCCCTGCACGGCAATTCGGCTCAAGCGGAGGTTGCAGTTATGGCGGGCGCGCTCCAAGGTAAGGCAGCTGAAGCTATAAATCATATCACTGTGTATGGTCAGGGAATGTTGGTGGTTCTTCCTTCTAGCAGGTCTCTGCAATTACGGTTGCCCTGCCTCTCCGTCTCCGCCGGGATCTCCTCGCTGTCTGTTTGGGGTACTCCGCAGTCTGTTCCGGCAGCTGGTTGTTTGGATTATTGCGTGGTCTGTTTGAATTTCCTCTCCTTGACCCCTGTAAGGATGGTGAGACCTCGACAGCGTCTGCTGAGCCGTCGAGGCACTTCCAGAGGAGGAACCTCACGCAGTCACGATGCAGAAAATTCTGTCCACTGCTGTCATTGCAATAACTTACGCTCCACTGGAGCTAATCCCCTTCACTCCAGTCAATTCATGGATGCTGGTGCATCGAGCTCGGCCGCCTTGCCTGCCTTCGGCTCTACTATCTTCAATTTTAGCAGTTCCATGAACAGCCCGCAGATTAGTGCGCATGTTTCGGTCTTGTTCATTGAAAATTCCCAGGAAGACAATAACTCCCTGGATGAACATGGGCAGAGGAAAGCTGACAGCAAGATGCAAGAAGCAAAGGTTCCTGAAACTGACCCGGAGAAGGAAGTTAAAGATCCTGCCTCAGACCTGGAAAATGTCACGAAAAGCAGGCTAGATCAGAGGGAGAAGACCAACGAAGCAGAAGACATTGCCCCCACTGCTGCTGAAAGGGAGGCCTACGGTTGGTGCCAGGTAGAGGAGGTGCAAATGGACGAATAGCGATGCCCGAGCTCAAGGTTCACATGGCTCTTCTGTCTGGTCTTCTGGTCTCTTTTGTTGTCTGTTTTGGCTTGTTTTTGGCATCAGTGCTTTGTGTTTATGTCCTTGTAACTTCGTTAATGGGCTGGTTATTGTTAGTCTCCCCTGCGTGGGATAATTCGGATTTCTGGTCAGCGCCCCTGCGTGGGCTAGCTCTTTTGGATGGTTTAGCTTCTCTGTTTGGCGCCCCTGCGTGGGCTAGTTTTTTTATTAGCCTCAAATGCTCCTGGATGATATTCCCAGAGCCTGGTTCTCTCTGTTTTGTCATGATGTAAATTTTGCCTACTGTACATAATATATTAGCATAGTTTTTACCGAGAAAAAAAATTAATTATTAGGTATTCATTATTATTTATTCTTAATCATTCAATTATTAACTAAAAAATATAATAATTCATTAAACTTATTAAATACAATTGCCAAAATTAAAAAATTTAAGTCATTAATATTCATGTTAATAGTGTAATTAATAAAAATTAATTAATTATGCAGAAAAATAATTAGTTAGTTTACAATCATTAATAAATATTAGGTATTAATTAATATTTATTTTTAATCATTTAATTAAAATTATAAATACAATTGTGAAAATTTTTAAAAGATTTTTTAATGATGTTTAAAAGAAAATTAGATATTAAATTAAAAAACTAAAAACTAAAACTAAAATCATTAACAAAATTTGAAAAAAAAAAAAAAAACTAATACTAAATTATATCATTATCAAACCTGTGTGATGCCGTTCATTGCCATCCTAACTTTCCATTTTATTTATTAACCCTATTGAGTTTTGACTTATTCACTCATGGATCTAATCCTATGATCTAATCTTAATGATGAACTACAAAGGTTGGTTCGAAACATTGATTTCAAAAAACATAAATATAACGACTTTGGAAGATAACACCACACAAACTAATTTTATCTTAAATTTTTTTTATGGCACACAGCGAAAAACATACCAATTGTTCATGACTTCATGGCTTTCTGTGTGGCACTTTAAGGTTTCCATTTTCGAGCTTGCTCACAGATAGCCACTTTCTCCCTATACCCATCTCTCCAATTTTCTCCCTGTACCCATCTCTCTAATTTTTTCCTCTTCAATTGTGTCTGCCATGGTTATGACAAGTAGACTAATCAATGAACAAATACAAGGTGGTTTTGGTGCCTGCAGAGCCCTCAGCAACGTTACCCAGCCAACCAATGTCATGTTTTATTCTCAGAGAACAAGAATCATCGATCTGAAGTATATTAATTTTGATTCAAGATATCTCTTGAATTATGAGGTTAAGATTCCTTTGAAGAATCCAAGTGTATTTTTTAACAATCTGACCTACATCAGAAAAGACGAAATGGTAAGCTTGATTCCTATATAGATAGGTCGATTTTTATATATTAATACTAACATATCAATTATGAGTTTTATATGTATCTAGAACGTGGCATCAAGCATTAAAAATGTGAAATGATTACGCTAATTCCTATACATAGAGGTTGGATTTTATACATAAACACTCAGTTCAATTGAGGAGTAGATTTAACTACGGTGAATGAAATGAAAAAGAACAGAGAATGAAAAATCAACATATCAGCCACAAATCCTTTGAATGCATAAACTGTATCCAATTCATGCTATATTTCTCATTTCTTCTTCTATTAAGCTGGGAAAATCAGCGGTTAAGTACGAAGTCTTGTATAAAATTTTCCATGAAAGTTGAGGGTGAAATTTATATTTTAAATAATTTCATTTTCATATATATATATATATATATAATTTCAATCCAATAAATAAATAAATATATATATTTATATAATAAGTAGTGACATGTCATTATGTGGTTCTTGTTTTAATAAACTATAAAATTTCAATTTATATTATTGTTTTATTTTTTTCCAATATCAAAAACAATATCTATGAAATTCTCATTTAGAATATTTGAAATATTAAGAAAATATTGTATTTAATAATATTCCTTTAAAATATTGGAAAAAAGTTATTAAATATCAATAAACATATTGTTGATATTTTTTGGTAAGCCCCCCATAGTGGGTGACCATTCACTCTCTACCAGAGACCGGTCATAAATGTGTGTTGTCAGAATGAGTGGGGCATGACAAATCCTTCCACCTAGAATTTGTACGTTAATAAGATGTATGCATCCCACGGAGTAAAGAGAATAGAGCAGGGCATGGGGATAATATTTATTTGGTGCCTCTGCATGCCAAGAATTGTCATCTCGATTGAAGTAGATCCACTCACAAGGTGTTCAAGGCGACAATGTGTAATATCATGCGGCCTATTAATCTGTAGCGGTGCAGGAATGAAAAAGTATCCCTTATTAAGTCATCATTACACTAGGTACCTTCGAAATTTATGGATAGGAAGGCTTTTATATAGCATGTTGTTTTTCAGCTCTATGTTGTTATTTAAGTGAGGTTGCAAGCTTCGTGGTTCCATCTTCAACTATGGTAATGGCTCAATAGCTTTAATTAAACAGAGTCTAAGTCTTGAGTTTGGTAGTAGCAAAATTGAGGCCCCTCTCAGCCTTATGGTTGGACTATGGGTCTCACATTCAAAACAAATTGGATCTATCAAGATCCTCATCTAGTGAACATGACCTGGGAAATTCTTACTGGTATTTTTCAATTTCTCTAGCATTTGGTCATTGTAATTAGGTTTTCTTAAGCAACATTTTTGGGTCTTGATGTGTATCTCCAAATCCACTAGTGGGGTCTTTGTCTTCAAGATTTTACACTCTGTGTCATGAAGAGGGGGGAGGAAGGCTAAAGTATCAAACTTAATTTTTCTCTTTGTCATGTAATAGCCTATATGACCTCTTCTCATAACAGTAACCCATTCTGATCTTTCATTGTATCTCATTTATCTTTCCTCTCTTCTTTGGTTCTATTGGTTCTCAATTTATGGCTTTTTGCATAGTGTTATGGATCTGATCTGAAAATATATGATAATAGAAATAAACCCAAGAATAATAAGATCGAAATAGATAGAAATGCTTCTTTATTAATATCAAACCCTTAAGGTAGGGTAACACCATCCATTCACTCCTTAAGGAAGGAGAACACTCCACAAACCATATGCAGACTTCATACAATAATTTCTTGACACCTCTCAATGTGGAGTCTCTAGCCTCTATATAGGCCTCATACATACAATACCATGGGTCATTACCATGGTTCCCTCAATACCATCTATCTAATACCATGGGCCCATTACATTATTACTAACTACTTGTGGTCTCTTACATGATACAGGTTAACCACCTTATTTACTACTATGGCCCATCCCATTATTACATTATTCCATTGGGTACCTCCCTTTGTACCACATATTATCCCCCCTAGGTACACTACAGTTCACCCCCTTAACATGTTTCGTCCCTGAAACATGGGAATAACACAAATAATAAGATCGACTCAAAAGAGTCGTCCACTGGTACCTTGCATGTGCATCTAGCCATCCAAGAGAAAGGTGAACCCTCGATCTCGCTAGTGCCTCACTCACTTGACCTTGGCATCTCTTCTGTGTTAATGTGTAGTAGGTGGATCTTCGCTCCTCTCTATCTGTCATGCGGGGGTTGTTGTCCTTGTGGCTAATTTGTTGCCATCTTGTTGGTTTTTTTTTTCTGGCGGGGTGATGTGGGTGATGATATGTTGAAGTTTTAACCCATGGTGTCTTTTTCTTTAATTCACCCCTTACTGGAGCCTGACTCTTATCTGGTGCATGTTGTGGTGCCTGATGTGGTGTCTTATCTTCCAATATTAGTTCAACCACTGAGCCCCCATCTGATGTATCAGCACCTGTAACCTTTTTTGCTTCAGCCTCTATTTTTGTTTGATTGTCGACCATCAAAGGCTCATCATCTGATATGTCAGTCCCTAGATGCTTCTGCCTCCTTAGTCGCTACTTGGGTCTTAATGGAAATATCCTGCAATGTAATTTTCTTCTTTTTATACCAAAGCTTCAGGAATTTCTTCTGCACATTGATATTAACAGTACCCACAGATTCTATCCAAGGATATCCCACAGCAACATCCATGTTATTCATATCTGAAATATAAAAGTCACAATGCCACACATACTTATCCATAGAAAGCTTCAAATCTTTATAAACTTGAACATCCTCATTATCAACCTATATGTTTTCAATGTGTTTTGCTAGAACTTGCAATTTTTTTGCCAAGTTGACATTTATGAGATTTTGCTTGCAACTCGGATTTATAGACACAATGATTTTCTCCTTCTGAATCAATCCATGAACCTGCAATAAGGAGACACCCGTAGAAAATAACCCCTTACGTGTCTCATTCTCCTTTTTTCTAGCCCGAGACCATTTGTCTAAAAAGACTTTTTCAAATTCTACATCTGAAAGTTTGGTCAAATGCTTGTTGTTAAGTGAGAACCACCATTTGGCAGCCTCATCTCTGAAACCAAGCCACACTAAATCCTTCCAATCTTTTGCAAACACTGACTTTTTTGTTTTATGTATTCTTCAATAGTAGGACCATTATCTTTTTTTGTAAAACATAAAACCGCCATGAAGAGGGTTTTTGAAAAAATTCACTTACTTGGCGAAAATTTGAAATGGCCACAATTCCATCAATATTGCTCAAAATCCCTATTATGACCTGTTTTGGAAATTGGAACAACGATTATGCATCTTTCCATGTGGTAGAAATCCCGATCTAGGCACTAGAATTGCAGAGCTATGCTGCAACTGTCATGCCATCACAAAAAATTACTGAAAAAATAGTTGATTTTAAATCGGCGATATCTCCCTCATCCGGACTCCGATTCGGCCGATTTTTTTTTTGAAATTGGGCATGTTTTTACAAAGAATCTAAATCTGCAATTAGATTCTATAGATTTTGCACCAGGACGTCCATATCTGCACCGCAAACTCGTTTCCCTGAAAAATTATCTGCAACACCACTGATTTTTAGATCAACGATATATCCCTCATCCAAACTCTGATTCTGCCGATTTTTTTTTAAATCGGGTATTTTTTCACAAACAATCCAAATATGCAATTATATTTTGAAGATTTTGCACCAAAAAATACAGATTTGATCTGCAACTCGCCGACCCAAAAAATTCCTACAAAAAAAAAATAAAAAAAAAATCTCCATTTTTGCCCAAGAAAGTGTTCTAATACCACTTGTTATAGATCTAATCTGAAAATATAGGATAATAGAAATAAACCCAAGAATAACAAGATCGAAATAGATAGAAATGATTCTTTATTAATATCAAACCCTTAAGGTAGGGTAACACCATACATTCACTCCTTAAGGAAAGATAACACTCCACAAGCCATATGCAGGCTTCATACAATAATTCCTTGACACCTCTCAATGTGGAGTCTCTAGCCTCTATATAGGCCTCATTAATACAATACTATGTGTTAGCTCTGCTACAGTTTGCAACATTTGATGGATAAAAATAAGTGTTGAGCAGTGCTGGTTTGGTTGTACAAGGCTGGCAGCAATTTTTCATGCTTTCTCCTTCATTTTCCCTTTTCTCCTTATAACTCCCTCACCTCCATTTCATCCTTCCCTTTCATTTTCCCTTATTTCCCTTTAAACCCCTTTATCCCTGTTTTGGCCTCAAAACCCCTCAAAAGTCCTTTTTCCAACTCCCGGGCACATTTCGTTTTAATACTACCAAAAGCCCCGCATAAACCTTTTGCATGGCCTTTGAGCATTTTTGTTTTAATTCGTTTAAACCCGTAAAAACCCATTATCTGTTTATTCCCCGAGCGCTTAAGTCTTAACACTTATAACCGCACATATATAAAAATTATAGCCCGCCCCTTACCTGTCTTTTCACCTGTCACATCACACCCCGTTAACCCTTTACCGTTTTCCGTCGTCCGATTGCACCCGCCGTATCATCCAATGCCATACGCTTCTCCCGCCGCTGGAACTTGTGTGTTCGTTAGGCAGCGGGGAAGGCGGTTTTTCGCCGGACCTATCTGCCACGCAGCGCAATATAATCGGATCACGCCCTGCGGTACGAATACCGCCCGCCCGCGAAACCACCGACCCCCGCCTGTTAACATGCATGTATCTTCTGCTTGCGATCACCGTCGAATCTGCCGCGCCCGGATCCAACGGCCCTCGTTAACCCCGATCGTCCACCTCCTGATAGCTCCTCCCGATGCAATCTCCACCATTCATTTTCGCGATCTGACGGCCCACATTCGCCTGCCCGCTAACTCCCGATCTATTGATCTCCGTCGTTTATCTGTGGATCCGACGGTTGAGATTGAATCTTCTGCTCAGCCTGCTCCCACCATACTACCTATATCACTCCCGACTGCTCTCTGTTGCCGGAAAAGGAAGGAGGCGATGACCCAGCAATCTGCACATTTAATCCTCAGCAACTTCATTCAAAGAACAGCACGGTCAAGGACGGGAAGGTACTGCCTCGAGCAGTTGAATTCATTCAACAGTTATGGACATTTATTCATGAAACATTCCACCTGTTCAAGGAGTACAACAAAGTACCAGAGAATGTCAAATTTGTTAATTAAAACAGTCAGAATGTATCAGAGGCCCATAATCATTTGTAAATGTGGTTGGTGGTCAGTTATGACCCCTCCACGCATGAGTTATGCAGAGCAATTTTGTATTCAACCTCCATATATACCCAGAAAAGCGATGTAATGGGGTTTATGAGTGTTATTCTGTTGTAAGCTTAAACTTCTAGAGACTGTAACTACTGTGTAACCTGCAGCTTCTGGTCTTCATTTCCAGCTAATACAAGCTTCTTTTGTTGTTGATTGCTCACTTTCCACTTCTTCTTCTTGTTCCAAGTTGTGCCTATTTTGCATTTATTCATGTGCTGTTAATATTTAGCATTAGACGGGCTATCATCCCACCTCTGTGTTAGGATTTAGCATGTATCATTGAATTTGTTTGCAAGTTTCTGTTATTTTAATGCCAGAGAGCTATCATCCTATCTGTGTATTAGAAAACAGATTTACAGACCTTTAAACTGGTTGCAGTCGGTCATCACAGGGTCCTGTGCATCTGCTGGTGTGGTCAGTGTTCTCCATTATCGCCTTATCCTCAAACTGTGAGTAATTGGTGGTTAAAAGCCTTGTAATTTGGGGGTGTTCACCCATGTCTGGGGTGAAGCACAGTAGAAGTGGTTATTTGGCTTGAATATGCAGCATCTCTTTCATTCATCCACCAATTTTTCCAACATTTTGTTGAGTTTGTAATGTTCCCGACAATCTCTGATATACAACCTAGGAGAGTTTCTTGGGGTGATAACACCATGGGTCATTACCATAGTTCCCTCAATACCATGGGCCCATTACATTATTACTAACTACTTGTGGTCCCTTACATGATACGGGTTAACCACCTTATTTATTACTTTGGCCCATCTCATTATTACATTATTCCATTGGGTACATCCCTTTGTACCGCATATTATCTCTCCTAGGTACATTACACATAGAAAGTTTAAGTTTCTATGGTCTAGTCTTTCTTTTAAACCTATGTTCCCTCCTTTTTGGGGTTATCTTTTTCTTCTATTTATGTTGCCCACCCCCTATCTTATCCTTTTTCTTTGAAATCGGTATCACTCAAAGTCTCATCACTTGTAATCTTGTTTTGGCCTATTAGACAAGGGTGGGACAAGCTCCAAGCTCTTTCCTTTGACAATATGGTCCTTAGTTGTCTCTCTCTGAGCGTTAGATTGGTCTCTATATCAAGGCTAGTGATCTTTCTTCTATCTCAAGTTTCATTATTCGCTACACTATTTCAGGTAGTCTACTACCCCCTTTCTTCACCCCTCAATCTAGTACTTTTCTTTGGTAGATACTTATGCCTTGGGGAGGAGGATCTGGTGGAAGAAGGGGTCATAAAAAATTCAGAATTCCTTCAACCTCTTATGCCCAAAGAGCAGTAGAGCACTCTACTGAAATTTTCCACAATAATTCCCACCCCCCTGTGATTTCATGGGAAATTGAGGAAGCTGAAAGGGGAGAAAGAATTGAATGACAGTTCATAGTAGATGTAGAAGTAGAGGAACTGGTTGGAAGCTAGGTTCTATATATGAGAATTTTAGGAATGAAACTCACAAGTTATATGTGAATAGTAAACATATATTGGAAACTAAAGACAATCATGGTCAAATTATTGGTTGAGTGATCAAAACAACAATAGGAAATATTGTTAAACATGGATGAAATGTAGAGACAAATCAGAGGGTTGGGAAACAAAGTCACAATGATGGAAAAGAAGTTAGCCAACATGGAATTCGCAGAATTGGAAGAGGAGATAAAACCACTAGACATGATCCAAGTGGACTCTCCTACTACATAGAAGTTGTCTATGTCATTTGTTGTCATGTCCGTTAGTTATAATTTTGCTAGAAGTATTGATCAAGAAGGTTATCAAGTCTTAAAAATAGGATGTAACATAAGACAATGTTGGAATTCACAGTTCATAATCATAGTAATGTTATTTCTGGACATAATCCTTACCCCACATACATAGTAAAGATCTCCAGAAATAGTGTTACATACCATTTTTTCACACTTGGTCAATAGGCCTGAAAACCGGATCAATCAATATCTATGAACACTTTGTCATCATCCCTTCACAATGTAGAAATTTTGAATAATATGACACTTATTCACAGAGATTATCCCGATTATACACTATTGCGGAATACATGCACAATACATAATCTCCTCTGCGTTGATCATCAATTTAGCAGCATGAAAAACCATGAAACATCAATCGCATGCACACATTAACACAGTATGTAACCCGGGGAAAGTTTACAGCTGAAAACCCCACACTATCTGTATATTAATGATTGAGAACATGTAACATTACATAGTACAATACTCCTCACAAGTATCCAGTACTATCTCCACCTGTTACACACAATACAACTCAGATATGATCTCCAAATCTCCTCCGTTGCTTGCCTGCCTCCACTGCACAATCCTGCAAGAGAATGAATTGAATCCAAACTCGTTCCAAGTTCTATTTACCTTGGAGAATAACTCACACTAGAAATCATGTGAGCACAGGCTATATCACTGGGCATATGCAATTCTCATGGGCATACTCAATCCTTTGATTGTGCAAAATCTCATGCACAACTATAGTCACAACTGATAGCAATCTCAACCTCTAACACCTGTCTCCACTGAACTATACATGCACTGAGTTAACTGATGTATTCTTCAGTTGCATTATGAGTTAATAATTAGTGAATTAATTAATAACTAATTCACACAACTCATCACTTAGTCTATTGGCCAGTTAGACTAAATACAACTAGTTCAACTAAGTCAAACTGAACACAACTCCATTAACTGCTCATCCAACTCCACAAAACTCAACCACATGAGTTCTAACTGATGTCCTACATGTAATAGCTCAACTGACCCACAAAGAAAGCGTATTTCCTTCTGACAGCTACATGTGCCACATCTGTAGCTCAAACTGAAGTGCTCTAAGAGTAAAATATAAAGTTTATAGTCTAAATATTATTATGAGACAACAATATTTGACTTTTCTATTTTTGACTAGCAGTCTAAAAATAGACTCTGATCACTCCTGTTGTGATCCAAAAATAGAATTCCATCTATTTTTCCCAACATGACCAATCATCCATAAACAACATCCTGCAACTCATAGACCATGATCCATATGTCTAAAAATAGACATATTCTAAAAATAGACTTTGCGCCATAATTTGCCTGTGGGCCCACTTAGTGAAGGCGACTCCTTTCCACTAAGCTCCATCATCTTGTTGCATTCTCAACAAGCATTTCTTGTTTCACACTTTTCAACACACAAAGCCCTAAGCATGACCTCTCCAAAAAGTCTGAGTTTCTGGGACAAATTTCTCAAAATCAATGTTTTTAGCCCCAATTCACCTTGCCTCCTTAGTCACCTACGTTCGACACATGTTGAATTCTTTTCCACCTATGCTAGTCAACACATGTTTCTCCCTTCTCCAGGTGCGTTGATTCTAGAAATTCGGGAAAAATAAAAAATATTCTGAAGCTTTCTCTTCCAGAAGCTTCCAAGGTTTTTTTTAACTATTTACCATGGATAAAGAGCTTGAATCCTATCTGATCCTATCTTGGATACATCATATCTTATCCCTTGAGCTCATGGTCGCATCATATGTGGATCTCAAGCCCATAATGGTAAATCCTAAAGTACCAGTTTTCTCCTATAAATTTATTGTCATCCAAAGCATCAAGATTGGATTTTGGAGATTGATAGTGCCCTTATGCTGCTTCCATGAACCTAAATGAGTCATCATACTTATGCATTAGGTTTGATATTGAGGTGTGCTTTGTGACAAGGAAGTAAAAGTCAACTCAAGGAGACATCTACAAGATCAACTACTATTTATGGTTGAAAACTCTCTCCTATTTCAATTAATACAAAGAGTATCTTGTTTTCCTATATTTGTTGTGTTATGTTTCTACTCATATATTTCAATGCCTTGTTGATTAAATGAATAGAGCAATCGGATTATGCTACATACATGTTCTGGATCCTTTGCTTATTTTAGTTTTGTGTGTGGGTTCTAATTATAGCACTTGGAGCTACGATTGGAACTTACAAGCAAGGAGGAAAGGAAGACTTGCTTCTGATTCCAGGTAGGCTTCTTTCCCATTTTCTAATTTCTCTAAGGAAAACTTCATGCTTTTTGTTTTATGTTGTTCTACACCATACCACTAGGTCTAGGGAATTCACCTTTTTTCGTAATCATGAAAATTCTGCATTACAAATTGGCAACTCCATTGGGGAATCAATTTTCCCTTAGTGGTTTTCTTGACCTTACAACTTTTTCACCTCTTAAAGTGACCTTGAATAACTCATTCAGACATTGATTGACCTTAGGAAAACACTTTGTTTAACTTGGTTGTGTTTCTTGTGTTGTCTTTTAACCGAAACTGCTCCAACACATTCCCTGTTTTGAGATAGAGCACTTCAATGCACTTGTACCTTCGTTGTGTCTGTGTTGTAGAGCACTTTCTCCTGTGTTGCATCTATGTTGATTCCCTATACCTGCACTTCAACGCACTTTCTCTTGTGTTGCACCTGCATTGATTCCTTGTATTTGCACTACAGTGTACTTGCTCCTATGCTACAACGCACTCATGTCCATATTACACATGTGTTGATCCTTTAGAATACAAAAAAATGCATTTCTTTCCTTTCTCTCTGATTTGATTTGTTCCACCATGTTTTCCCTGTGTCTTTGAGCGTATCCCTTTTCTGAAAATCCAATCCCTTATGTGAAATTGCATGTTTTTTGTTTTCATTTTAACAAAAAAGAATCCCCCTCAATCGCTTGCGGGGGGGGGAGGGGGGGCTAAATTGTGCATGATTGTTAATAACTTCCGAGTGTCATCACCTTTTTTAAAATATTTTGTTTCATTCTTTCTTTCTTCTTGTTAATTAGGGTTTGTATGCATAGATTTACTATTGAATTTGAAAATTAACTTTTACATTACAGTTAAAGTCTGTGTGATTTCTTTTCGTCAACGATCAAGTTGCATTCATATGCTTCTTTGCATCTAAAACATTAAAAGGAAAGGAAATTGTGCATAGATTACATTGCATGGTTTGGCATCATATAGGGATTTGATTTTGAGTGGAATAATGAAGTTGAGGAGATTGATTGTTACATCACATGTTTGTTGCATTGTTGATTGATTTCTTCTTCCCCTAGTTAGTTAGGTCTTTCATTGTTAAAAGGAAAATGAAAAGGTTTTTTTTCTATCATATTAGTCGCATCATAGGTGTGTTCAGGTGACATCGAGTTTTGAGCCTTGAAATCAAAACATAATTCAAGATAATCCTCTAAAATTTACAACATCAACCTAAGGAGCATTTGTAACATTAATGCAAACATTTACAAGTCTAGGCTAGAGACGTGTTCCTACGTCTTTAATCGTAGGAGTTGTCATTTTTTACCAACATTACATTATGGGGGTGATATCTCATTCCATGTACATAAGTGTATAGTATCGTTCTCCACGTATCTTCGGGTATATCGGATGGCGCTCCACATATGAAATAGTATATGGGAACACTCTCATCATACAATTACGCATTAGACAACACTACTATGGACTTCACTTCCACGTACCTCCAGGTATATTTTGGAAGTCCCCACTAGGTTTCTATCCCGCCATCAGTAACCGAGTCAACTCCCTTATACACTATGATACACCAAACACAGCATTTGGGGAGATTACCTACTCGTACGTAAATCCTTGGTTCTCCAAGGTTGTATTTTGCAGTTCACAGTTGCTTGGTAAACCCTTTTGCCTAGTTACCCCTTTGTTTTATTTATGTTGTTAATTTCTAAAATTAATTAACCATGGAACAATATCCTGACCATGGGATAACTCCCTAGTAGATTTTAGGTTGAAACTAATGGAAACAGTTTCAGAGTCCACCAATCAAGGAAACCCCTCTAATGGGAATCCTAGTCCTTTTCCTTCTTTTAGAAATATTGGTGCTCCTTATATGGCAACATTGTCCCTTCCTGGAATTACCATTGGTTTTCCAATTTGGTTATTTTTTACCTCCTTGGTTCTGAATGTCCAAACTGCTTCTCAACCAAGTAGCCCTCTACTTGAACAATATTAACCTCAGGTTGATCCTAAAGTTGACTCTTTTCCACCTTCACCTATTGTTTCTTCATCTGTTTCTTCCTCCTTTCCTGGTGAAAATATTGATTCTAGTAACCAATAGGCTAAGAAGAAGAAGAAAATGACAAAGAAGAAGCAAAATAAGCAGAGGGGAAACCAAGCAACCATTGCTACCAATGCAACTAGTATGGAGAAACCTTTCAACCAGCCCCACAAAGTTAAATTCCTTTGCAAGTTGTGTAAGGGTGACCACCTCCTTAGAGTTTTTCCTACTATTCCCAAGGTATTAGAAGTGTCATCCACAGGCTTACATCAACCCTAGTCATCAGCCTCTGGAGATCATGCTGATGACAAACCATCAACTAGTGATAGTAAGATCCATGGTAAAAATGGTAAATTCAAGTTTCCATGTAGGTTATGTGAAGGGAATCATCCTATTCACCTTTGTCCTTATATGGATGAAGCCTCAAAGTGCTGGAAAACCTTACAACTTCTCAACCTCGTCTTTTGGTTGGATACCGAAGCTTTCTCCCAATCCTCCACTAGTTGATGAAGTGATTGATCAGAATCTGTCTCCAGTCAATCCCACTCTCTCTGAATGTGAATACCATGAGTCTGTTCCCGACCAACCATTGGTTGAGAACATGGTTGATTCAATTCCATCTTCCGTTGATCATACTTTTCTCGTAGAGAGTGTGTCTCATATCACTCAGGTTATTCTTGTTTCTTCAAGTTCCAATGAACTGGGTGGAAATCCTGTCGTTACAAGGGGACAATCCTCTTATTCTCATAACACAGGGGAGACATCTTGTCATTCCCACAGCACAAGAGATTATTTCTCCCATTCCCATAGCACAAGGGGGCAGTTCTCTCGTTCCCATGACACCCCCTCCAAGTAGTATGGTCACTTCCTTTTATTGGAGTTGACTGGATGGATATCATCTTCCTCCTTATGTGCTCTTCCATATCATAATACAGGATTATAATATTCCCATACCTGGCACATTCATAGATGAAGGTGCACTTGTTAGTGTTTTATCCTCAACTACTTGGAATGCTTTAGGTTCTCTACAGCTTGTGTCTGTTACCCAGAATTTGTTGGATTTTAACAGAGGAACCAGTCAACCATTAGGGTCAATTGCCTATTACTTTGGGAGAAATATTGTTTATATCAATAATATGGTATTCCAAGGCCCTTTAGATTTTAATTTACTCCTTGGGCGTGACTATGTTTATGACATGAGAGATCTTGTCTCTTCACTCTTTCGTGTGATGTGTTTCATGCATGAAGGAAGAATCGTGACTATTAACCATCTTTCATTCGTTGGTCCTAATTTGAATCCCAATCAACCATCTTCCCTAAATGGTCCTTATATGAAAGTGGTATCTCCCCCGCCATAGATTAATTATGTGGCAACCTGTTCCATGCTTGCATCTACTGATGATCTAGTAGGTGATGTAGTGCATCATGTACTGGGAGCACCACCACCTGATATTTCCATTGGATCTCTTGATATGTATCCCTCATAAAGCATTGTTCTTCCATCTAATGAGAACCTCTTGGAATCCATGGCCTCCTGGAGGTCATGATCAAGTTACCCATTAGAAGAGTTCATTTTCTTGTGTCAAGCTCGTTAACAAATGAAACAAGGTTCCTTGAGCATAGTTCTTTTCCTGTGTCAAGCTCGTTAAAAAATGAAATAGATCCCCTTCCAATTCGAGTCTTTGATTAGATCTTGTAAATTCCCAATCGAATCTTTCACTTGATCTTGTAAATGAACCTTCATTCCATCCCCCTGTTAGTGACCAGTAGTCTACTTAGGTGAATGAAATGAAGCTTGGGGGGCATGTGCCTAGAATTGAGTCATTATGCTAGGGGCATGTAAACTTATTTCAAGCATTGGTTTCCTCTATTTCAAGCTTGTGTAAAAATGAAACCAATTTCAAGCATAGTTTCCCATGTTTCAAAATTGTGTAAAAAATAAAACCATTCTCATCCTCTCGCTTGTGATATCCATTATTTTTATCAACCTATTTCTGTTAGATGAACCTTGGTTTTCTCATTCCATCGTCAACATATGCTTGGTCCTTCATGCACTTTCACTTGGTCGTTTTACCCTTTTCTGATGAACAGTTGTGATGAGTGGTCTTATTAGCCAGCCTCTTGACCCTTGTATGTTTTGTGAAGTTCCATCATGACCAAAACAAGTTGCTACCCTTTATACCACTCGTTCCTCTAGGAGGAGTCCTATTTGAGCTCTTTTAAGACTCCCAAAACATGAAAAGATTGTTGAGCACTTGTCTTTTTGAAATCGTTAAAGTAAATGAAAAGACATTTGCCTAGTATAAGTTTAACCATTTTCCAGACTGGGATAGACTATTTACTAAAAAGGAATACCTTAGTCGAACATGGGTAAGAGGTTCTCCTGAGTATCATTTTTTCCTTTTCTGACTCAAGAGACAATTTTACGAAAATTAGCCTTTGGAGTTTTCTTTTTTGCCTCTTTTTCAAACTCTCTAAGCATGAAAAAGGAGTTGAGTTACACCTTCACTGGACTCGTAAAAACATCAAACAATGATGGAATCATAAAACATGACGAGACCGAACCGCTCCTTCTTAGTGTTCGTTAAAAATACTTAGAGGAATTCATTCGAAGGATGAACTTACAGATCAAGCATATGTTATCATCCTCAAGCTTGTAAAAAATAAAGAGGTACGAACTAGAAATGGTTGGGGAAATTAGGAAAAAGGGGTACTTGACCTATTTATGGCAATGACTCATTTTTTAACATGACACTCTTTAACTTCATCTCTGTGACTGTTGAGGGAAATTTTCTTGTCTCTTTGGTTCATCACACCATATCGAAGCCTTCACATTCGGTTTTCGATCAATGTTGCCAACTCCATAGAGTGTCACAGATATGTTCAAGAGAAGTCCTTCAGTTGATATTTGTTACGATACTCTTAAGCCTTCATTTCATGTATGTTGTCCCTGAACTAGTTCCACATCAACATCATTTTGTATCAAATCTTCATACCTGTTTTGTGTCGTTAATGGGTGATACATCAAGGCCCTCATGTGACAGGTCACTTCCTTGACTTATAAATTCCCTTTAGTACCTTGGGGCTTACATACATCAATTGAAATCTTCCTTGCTCTCGGTGACAAGTTTTCATCATTGGCCTTCGACCGAAATATTTTGTGTGGTGTTTGACTTAAACTCATTCATTCACATCATACGGATTGTACTATGGTACCTTGAGATCCATTAATGTGATATGTGGTTTCTCTCATGTTTGTTAACAACTTACATCATTGCACGGTAATCAAATGGTGTCTACCATGTTCGACTTCAGCTCATTTATTCGCATGGTTAGACTCGTACATTGAACAATTGAGTGAACGCGATAGAAGACCCTAGATCTAGTTCCATCCATCCAGATTGTAATTTTAGGATTAATACAAGATTACAAAGTATGATGGCTATGAACATATACACAGTCATCCAAGCATGGTTCCACTCTGTCATCAGTGGATGCGACTTCTTGATCATTGTACATGTAATATTGGATTATGTGTTGAACATTGGTATGCCTCCCTTAGCATTGATATCATGATGAAAATGTATTGTAACTGATGATGATCTCGACCAGTTTTTCTTAATCCAAGCTTGTCACAAGGTAATGCACTTCAGCCTCAGCTACTGCTTCTAACTTTGTACCTTATGGGGCAATCTATTACAGACCATTTTGGCACTTCTGGTCAATAGACCTGAAAGCCAGATCAATCAATATCCATGAACGCTTTGTCATCATCCCTTCACAAAGCCCTAAACATGACCTCTCCAAAAAGTCTGAGTTTCTTGCACAAAATGCTCAAAATAAGTGTTTTAGCCCCAACACACCTTGCCTCCTTAGTCACATGCATTCAACGCATGTTTCATGTTTTTCCACTTGCATTGGTCAACACATGTTGCTCCCTTCTGTAGGTGCGCTGATTCTAGAAATTCAGGAAAAATAAAAAAAATATTTTGAAGCTTCCTCTTCTAGAAGCTTCCAAGGTTGTTTTAACTATTTACCATGGATAAATATCTTGAATCTTATCTGATCCTATCTTGGAGACTTCATCTCTTACCCCTTCAGTTCATCCTCCCATCATATGTGGATCTCAATTCCATAATGGTAAATCCTAAACTACCACTTTTCTCCTATAAATTTATTACCATCCATAGCATCAGGGTTGGATTTTGGAGATTGATAGTGGTTTATGTTGTTGCCTTTAACTTAAAGGAGTCATCATACTCATGCATTAGGGTTGATATTGAGGTGTTCTTTGTGACAAGGAAGGACGAGTCAACTTGGGAGACATCTACAAGATCAGCTACTATTTATGGTTGTAAACTCTCTCCTATTTCTATTAATACAAAGAGTATCTTGTTTTCCTATATTTGTTGTGTTATGTTTCCACTTGTATATTTCAATGCCTTATTGATTCATTGAATAGAGTAATTGGATTATGCTACATGTTGTAGATCCTTTATTTGTTTTATTCATGTGTGCAGGTTCTAATTGTAGCACTTGGAACTACGATTAGAACTTACAAGTGAGGAGGAAAGGAAGGTTTGCCTTTGATTCCAGGTAGGCATATTTCCCATTTTCTATTTTCTTTAACGAAAACTTCATGTTTTTTATATTATGTTGTTCTAGACCAGACCACTAGGTCTAGGGAATTCACCTTTGTCCGCAATCGTGAAATTCCACATTTAGCATGGAATTCACATACTTGGAAGAGGAGATAAAACCACTAGACATGATTCAAGTGAACTCTCCTACTACATATAAGTTGTATATGTCATTTGTTGTCATGTATGTTAGTTATATTTTTTCTAAATTTATTGATCAAGAAGGTTATCAAGCCTTCAAATTAGGATGTAACATAAGAGCATGTTGGATTCCACAATTCATAATCATAGTAACGCAATTTCGAGACATAATCCTCACCCCGCATACATAGTAAAGATCTCCATAAATAGTGTTACTAGGATTTAACATGTTTGGTAAACAATATTTGACAGGCGCTTTATAATTAGTTTTAAACTTTTTACTTGGACAAAAGCTATGTTAGTATTGTGGTTTCCCTTGTTGCAGACTAGTAGGCATAGCAAGACTATCTTGTATGTTATTTTTTATCTGATCTAATATAAATCATCTATCCAAATTACACATACAAAAAAACAAAAACAAAAACATATCATTAAAGAAACCCATGACGGGTATGATGATGGGAAATTAAAGTGATTTATGGGGATGGGACACCTAACATTGTTGGGGATCAACGCTAACCCCCAATTGGCATCCATAGTTAAATTAAGGAGCAACATATAACTAACCTTGACATGCAATGACTTATGCTAGGTAGTGGAGTTGGATAGCGAAATCACAGGCTTGGTTTTTCAATTATAGCAGACTTTAGATGGACAAGAATCCCCTCATGGCTCACTGTGGGAAGACACTAGAAATCATCACACAATCTAGAAGCAGTTGAGATGGAATCCACTTGGGTTTTGGATAATCAACTTCCTACATTTATATTTTGGAAGATTGGCAAATTTTCAATTTTCCATTAGTCCTCTACTCTATCATTATGCTTGGTTGAGAGGCCCCTCCCTTTTAGCAATATGATCACTTCTCTCTACTATAGGTCTAAGTTATTAATAGATATCAAGAGAGTGCTTCTCTTTTTCTATAGTTTAGAGGGGTTAGCCTGCCTAGTGAACCACACGCTTAGCACTATTGTGTGCTCTAGGTTAGCCTTGGTTGTGATGGAATTAGAAGACCGTTCCCAATGCTACACCTCCCCAGCTGTTCCTAGCTCCTTTATCATTATCTATGAGAAGATAGTCTCTTATTTCTTCCTTAGTGACGATGGATTTTCCTAGTTCTCCTGCAGTGTCAGGCTTTTGCCCGCTTTTGTTTGTATCCTCTCTTTAGCTATAATTCCCTTCCTTTTATTTTGTTGTTGTTTCACACTGCCTCTGTGATGAATTTCAATGTTTACTCAGGATTGGTCCCCCTCTTTGTTAATCAAATTTGGGTTGGGTTTATTTCATTTCTAGTATTTATTTATTTTTTCTCTACACTTGCTCAAGTTATTTGTAGGTTTATTCTAGATTATTTTCTACCCTTTTCTCCAATGTGAAGCCACCTCTCCTTTCCTGAAGGCTCCTTTATTTTCTTCTTATGCATCAATCAATCTGGTCAATTTTTTTATAGCAAGACCTGGTCCCCTAGAAGGTCACAAGGACAAGAGAAATAACTCTCTTCCTTCTAGTTCTAGTCTAGCGCAACATTCAACAAAGTACTCTAATACAATCTATGTTCAATCTACCCCTCCAGCTATTAGAGCAGAAATTTAGGAGGCAAGGAGAGAGGCACTTTTATCATCAATGCAAAATATATGGATATAGAAGTTGGGGGCAAGGTCCAGACATTGGGAATATGAAAACTAGATACACTAGATACATGCAAAACATTGGCATCTACTAGCAGATGAAAACAGTTATGGGAAAAATCCCGGAAGAGCTCTCATAAACGTAACAGGAAATTATGTTATGCATTGATGAAATGCAAAGGAAAAACCAAGAAACACAATGACAAAGTCTCCATTGTGACCAAAAAAATTGCAAGTTTGGAGTTCTTAGCCTCTGATGAAGAGTAGGTTTACCCTGACACCATTTAGGCTAATCCACCATCCAAGCAAATGGTATTACAATTTACTTTTGTGTTACTTTCTATCAGTAGCAAGATGCAAGTATAGCTACAAATACTTGTTTGATTGATAGTAGCAAGGTAGATAGACTGAGACAATATTATCTCATCAATTTTGTTATTAAGTTTGAAGAGTTTGTTGTCAAAGGGTCTTAGCTTGAGTCGTTTGGTGAACAATTTGTTTCCCCAGCTGTGTGGGTTCAAGTCTCCAAAGACATGTTGTAACTATATCATTGTGGCATTTATCAAATAGTTGTATCTGGTGTAATATTGGCAGACAGTGCTTCAAAAAGTTACCAATTCTCCATAAATTGTTATTCTGGTTTAAAAAAAAAAAAAAAAGAAAATAAGTTCAAATATGTTAAAAACTCTATTTCTCTTCTATTGGTTTGGTTTCCCTTACAACAAACCAATATAACTAGCAATTTTTGTACATTTTCCATTAACATTGTATATAAGTCTGGCATGATTCACACTAAAAAAACATATAATCAATCCACAACTTCTCTACAAAAATATTTACAAATAATTTTTATCAAAATATTTACATTGATTATCCATTAAAAAAAAAATTATGATTCTAAAAGCAAGTCCAAGACATTACAATATTATTTTTGTTTCTCACACACCTATATAACATGCTCATGAGGAAGAAACATGGTATTAGGAAGATTTTTTTTACCTACTAAAAATACTTTATTTTTTTACACACTCCGAATACTCCATTTTAACAATTGTATTGTTTTAAATATGGAATTAATTTTAAGCTAGACAATTCCACTTCTTTGTTTGTAAGACAATGAACCCGATTTTGTATATTAATTTGATTACAAAAAAATTATGTACACATATAAACATACTCTACCGTCTAAATTAAACTTATAACCACTTAACAAAGAAATAAAACCAACTATGAATATGAAACCAGCAAACATATCGAATCCTATAATTTGATGGTTCTATTTCATGTACCTAAACTAGTGTGGTTCCTAGTAATTCAATTTAATATCATCTAGTTTCTCACTATCCAACCAAATTACCTATAGTCTAGATTACTAGATTGACTTTGTGAAGGAACATGGGTATATATGAAGCGGTCAGAAGCATTTCAACCTTTGGTGGTTGATACTTGGAAAGTGTGTTAGTTTCATTTTTGTTCCTTTTGTGGTTGATATTAGGAAACTAGGCTAATTAATGGAATCTGAGTTTAAAATAAGTTTAGGAAATTATTCGATAATTCTGTGTATATTTTTAAGTGTATAAGTATATTAATTTATAATTTATAATAAAGTTTGTAAAAATATATATACTTTATATTTTTTTTAGATGGGAATATCTAATTTTTTTAGAGAAAATATATGTACTTAATTAATAGTTCTATTCAAGTAGTATATTTTTACATATTTGATTTTTCTATAATATTTAAATTTTGAATTTATTTTTTTACCGAAATATAAATTTTTATATTAAAAGTATGTGTTTTCAAACACGACCATACATCAAAAGGTAGAAAATTGGTAGCTACTACTACTAAGAACTATAGAGAAACAATGCCTATATCTATACAAAAACCAGAATTTTCTAACAACAGTAGTTGCAAAACTAATTTTCCTGCACATACATCCTTCAGAAAACGTTTAGAATCTTAGCACACTTGTAATGCACAGGCACTATTTGTGAAAGAGAGGTTAATCCTCTTTTCCCAAATCACTATCCTCTAAAGGAGACATATATACATTTAATTTTGAAAGTGCAACGATAGCAAAATTTACCAAATCTCCTAGAGAAGATTGGCCTAGATGAAGCTAGCTAATAGAGAATTGGAGATCATTGATCGAGGGCAACAAGCCCATCTTCCATACTCTGCAATTTAACTCTATGCTCCACAAGAAGTTCCATAGCCACAGTTAAAGTGGACACTATCTAGCTATGATGGATTTGCAGATGAAATAGCTCAAGTTGCAATTGATCAATGTCCTTACCCCACTCTAGATGGAGGGCCTCCCATGAATCCTTTTGAGCCATATTCTAATATATGAATCTTTGGATATAGCCTCTTAGAGCAGGCTTAACAGTGAGTACCCAACTTCAATGTCCTTTAAGGCCAACTACCAGCTTCAACATGATCATAGTAAACTATCAAGACTTTGCATAATCATAAAGTGAAAACCCAATATCCAGAGATTAAATGAAAACCAGATTAGACCAAACACTAAATATACAAATGAACTCAATCAAAGAGAAAATACCCAGCCACAGGAGATATCCTTTGTTGAGAGGGGAAAGGAGACCCAACTTAACATTTAGTGAGTGTAGCTCTTATGGCAAAGACATATAGCCAGAGAGGAGTGACCTAGAATCTAGACAAGTACTTAGGGATGAACAATTCGAAATCAAAACACCATAACTAGGGAATGGAGAGAAGATGGAGGAACCCCTAGGACTTTGCTGCCCAAATGACCAAGCAGACTAATCTTGCGACCTCAACACAACAATTTCCATCATCCAACCAAGGGAATGGCAATTTATATTGATTTGCATGCCATCGAGAACTAGACTAAAGTCATTAATCAATGCAATCATGGCAAGGAAGGAGTGACATAGAACGATCAAACTTATACATTCCCATGAGGGGCATTGAGGATGCAACTGCCCATTGTCTCCCTTGCTCTCCTGAATACTCTTGTTACCACCATCTCTCATTATAATTGAAAATCACCTCGAGTGCCCAAAGGTTAGCTTCCCACAGCCCTAAATCAACTAGGTCCTACCAAAGGTCAACTAAGATCCTCTTACTCAAGTCACACAATGGAACCTTGCACTCCCACCCATATGCACTCATTTCTGCATCAATATTCCTTTCATCCTATTCTCTGTCAAATCTCATATTTCCATACGCAAGCATGCACTTCAATGTAATGAACAGAGAGGGTCGTTGTTTGTTGCCTTGAAGCATGGGGAGGCACTGGATAATGGAAGTGGCAACCTCCCAAAACAATAGTTGACCTCTATATCATCATCGATTTTTGCTAATTGTCCTACCGAAAACCATTTTCTTGGTAGAGGCCTATTCATGGAATAGAGTGATACCTTATCTAATCATTGATAAGGAACAATCCCTCTAAATGCAAGTTGCCTTGATTTCCATTTAATCCACCATGAGATTAGTGTGTCGGAGAATATGATAGTTACAATTAAACTTTGTAAACTGGATAAGAAAAGACCTAATGCAAAGGAAAATTGAATTGAGTTGTCGGTCCCTAGGGCTAGTACCTTTCCAAAGGTGACCTATAATAATTTTTAAATCCGGACCCCAACAATTGTTATCATTGTCATCCCTTTATCCCAAGCTATAGAAAAGCCTTGAAAGAGACCATATGCTTATGCTTGCTTATTGGAAGCCCGTCCAAAACTCCAAACAAAACGAAGATCCATTTGTCCTCAAAAGAAAAGAAAAATAACCCCCCACATCTATCACCCTTTACTAAATCTGAACTTATTATAAATAATACTATTTCATTTTTGTTTGAAAACATTATTTTGTCGTATCTTATTTATTATTTAAAATAATAAAGCCATGCCCCTTAAGTGTAGAAAATTGATTTACCAAACAATAATACAATTATATTCAATTTATTTTAAATTTTATATGAAAGTCTCCAGAAAGCTAATGCTTAACATATTTACACACCCCCAAAAACTATAACCATTTGCAATAGGCATAGTCTAACTTATAGACGAAATATCCTTTTTCACCGGAATTAACCAAAATTCTGGCAATACAATTTCAAGATTTTTTTTTGTTTAAAATATATTTTTGAATGAATAAATGGATTTCGCCTTTGAAAACCCCTGGAGCCCTCAAATTATGAGATTAAACAATTTAATCTCAAGTTTTTAAAAATCTTTATCGTATTTAAATTAAAATTAACCAAAACACTCAAATTATGAGTTTAAACAATTTAAACTCATATTTTTAAAAATCTTTATCATATTTTGATTAAAATTAACCAAAAAAAATGATCGTGAAAAAAATCATTTCATTTATAAATTAAACTACATCTCTACAATATACTTTTCACAGGGTATACAACACGCCCCCAAAACCCTAAAAGCTAATGCGTTTTATGTTTGGTCCAACATGCAATTGGGCAAAACAGGCAATTGGGCAAATGTACATGTGCACACTTTTCCGAACAACCTTACAAACTATGTTTGGTCCAACATGGACATGTGCACACTTTTTCGAACAACCTTACAAACTACAAGGAATCTTTTAAATATTACATTTGGAATCAAACCCAGCACTTGCACCATTAAAATACAAATTATATCTTTAAACCCCTCTTTCTTTTACCATTTGACCAATGATTAAATATTGCGTAACTCCCATTATACTAGGAATATAACAGAAAACCACGAATTTCTAAAAGTTACAAATATTGGTTGTTGAAATCATTCTATAAAACTTTTAAAAAATATAAAGATTTCCAAAAACGTAATAAGAGAATAAAAAAATCAAAATTAAGGTTTAAAATTTAAAATACATTTTATTTTTATTTTTATATTATAAATTAAAATAAAAATGAAGTGTAAATATTTTATGTTTATTTTTTTATTAGATTTGAAAAAATAATTTTGGTTGTATTTAATTAATTAAAATAATTTTAAAATATATAAATGAATTTAATATATGGAGAATATATGCGACATAGTATTTTTTCTGCATTAAATTAAAATTAGAGAACATATAAGAAAACGAAAAATAAAGAAGCAAATATGCATGCATGTTTATTTCTTTGAATCATGTCGATGGGTTCCTTCTTGTTGCCTAGAGAGCAACCCGAATTAGGAGGAGGTCCAATTTTCCATTCAATTCTTGCAAGCTTGCTCTATAGCCATCAAAAATCATTCTATTTGATTTAGAGACATGATGACATCATACTTGAGCTCATTACAATCTACAAGTACTCCATCCAGGAGGAACTTGCAATGCTAGTAGATGTCCACTATGTACATATACTAATTGTGTTTGCCCCTTGTATGGCCAACATTAGGAACCCAATTTGCAACCTCAACCAATACCTTAGTATCTGTCAAATTGTGTTGCTCATTGGACAGAGACCCTTCCACCTGAATGATTTCTTCTTGAATTCGCTGAGGGGTCAACTCGTGATATCGAGCCGCTAAGTTTGAGCTTTGGAGCAACCCTGCTCTTAATAGTATGGTGCTCCTCTCTTAACTTTCACATGTTAATTAGGTATGGCAGCCAACTAAAAGAATGAGAGGTCAAAGATTGGTGCACTTAATTTGGCGAAAGTAGCGAGTCCCTAACAGAGTCCCTTATCCTTGATCAGCCTTCCCAGTGGCTGAACAAATACATTGTTAGAACCATCTATAGAAGAAAACTAAAACCAAATCGAGGATTAGTATTAAAACTACAAACCCAAATAATCCAAACATACCAAGGCCCAAAAGGACCACTGAGCTCCATGGGGAGCTCACCCAGAGAGCAATGTTACACTGTTGGCTCAGCCTAATGCAAGGAGTGATGCTCTGCGTGTCTGGGCAAATGTATGAATTCCCATAAAACAAGAGTGTCATGCAAATGAGTGCCAACCTTAGTCTAGGAAGAGGAAATAGCTTGGCTAGAGCAATCATTATCTCCTAGACATGGGGCTAGCAACGAAGTTAAACCAATGAAAAAGCCATGAAACCAAACGCTAAGTAGAGCATCTACAACATGCTAAAACTAGTCAAGTGAGACGGGAAGCCAATCACAAAAGTTTGAATTTGAATTACCAATGCATCATGTTATTGATGTTCTCCATACCCATGGTTGAATGAAAATCCTTGTGTGACATACAGAGTTTGACAAGATAGCCATTGATGGTAGGTCATTGAATGCCAACAAGATTGTGTGAATCATGTCAATTCATGAGTCATATTGTCATCCATGGAAAGCCTCTACAAATATTTGAAATTCAATTTTGCACAAATAACCAGAGGTGATAATGGATGTGAAGCAAGCCTGCCAAATGGCGTGTTGTGACAGTGATTAGCATATCATGCAAGACTTCAATATTTTCTAGGGAGACGTGTTGCCACATCTAACCGACTCATGCGCTGGTGAGGGGTGGCAACATTTTCTTAAAAAACATCAATTTTCTTATAAATATTATTTAAACTAAAATCGTCATTTTTGGCAATCAATAGAACTTAAAAATAGTAGAGACTAAATTTTTGTATGATGAAATAGAACTTTAAAATACTCCTCCATTGTAAATAATTCAAGTTAATAGTTGACCATAAAACTTTTCATCCTCTAACAAGTTATTTTAGAGGACACAATTTCTCTTACCATTTGCTAGTTACAAGTCATTACCATTCTCATTGTGATTAATGAGGATACATTTATCAATAAAAAAAATAAAAAATAAAATAAAAAAACATTTTTTTTTAATAACTAGAATAGATCCATCTTAAATACAGATCTAACATGAGCCGAGAGAGATCTAATTTCTTCACTTGTAAAAATTTTTATGAGCAAACATTATTTAAATGTTTTGTATAGTTATTTATTTTTTATTTTTTAGATTTAAAAAATATATATATATTTTGACGGACATGAGCAAAATTTCAACTTTGATGACGAATGGACAAGGTTACACATCATACTCGGTTGTAGAATGAGTCTCTCAACTCAATCATGTTTTTACTTCATTTGCTAATGATAAATCATTACCATCCCCATTGTGATTAATGACGTAGATTCATCACAAAATAAAAATAAAAATAAAACAACATTCTTTTAATAATCATATTCTTACAACCAACTCTGTTTTTTTTTTAATATCTTAATATTTTTTCATATTCTTATTATAGAACTTGTTGAAACCTAATTTTTGGGATTAGAAAAACTTATGTAAGTATTGTAAATAGCAAAAATAAAAGAAATTAGAAAACAAAGAGACATTGGGAAATGAAACCTAATAGTTTTTCTCCTTATATATATCCATGTTCTATTTTAATGCAAAAACAGCAATTTCATTAGGAGTTACTTCTAACCTGCCTGACATAATATCAGAGCCCACTCTCAAAATTAGTTTTGTTTATGTTGTAACCCCTGTAAAACTCTGTCATTATCCCTATATTCATTGTCCCTCTGCATAGACTCTATTGAAAAAAGCAGCATTGAAGAGAGATGGTGAAGTGGTGATATAGACAATTTGAGCATTGGCTTTGTGCTTAGATAACTTTGAATGCCATACGCTGGTGTGAGTTGGTAACTTCCTCTGCATTAATTCCTTTTTTATTTTAATATTGTGGGTTGGGTCAAAATGGTTGTATATTCTTTGTGATGGATGGTGTTGAGAGGAGTCCAGAGCCCGTGGTGCATTGATTTGATCTGCTCTGAAAATTATGGTGTGTTGGTCAAATATGACCCTGTGTTGAATACGCTGGTTGAAACCCCTGTCGTGGTGAACTATGCATGTTGTCGTGCGTTAATGACTGATATGAACGGTATGTGTTGTTCCATGTTGTGCATTAGTCATTTTTGAAGGTTGTGGTATACGTCGAACAGTTTTTAAAGATTGCGTTGAATATTTCTTGAAAATCGTGTGTTGAAAGACATGGTATGTGTTGCATTTCATGAGGTTTTTATATGGCATGTCGTGAGTTCTCTTTTATGAAGATCGTAAGTGATATATGGTATGCCCGGTGAGTTAAATACTTCTCGTGTGTTGATTTCATCTTAATATGTGATGGGCATATAATATATGAAGTGGCACATTAATATATATTAAAGAGGGATGGGTACATAATATATAAAGGAGGCTTTTAAGGTTTTTTTTCATTCATATAATTAAATCAATTCTTTTTATCTAACAGAGCATATTAAATAAATTTGTGATTTTGAATAAAAAGTAGATAGTTGTTTTTATTACACATTCACTCATATTTATAGTAGGAGTAGTTTTTATTAGTAAAGAGAACTCGTATGAGTGGTGTAAGTTGTGATTTTGAATCAAAAGTAGATAGTTTTTTTATTATGCATTCACTCATATTTATAGTAGGAGCAATTTTTATTAGTAAAGAGAACTCTCATGAGTGGTCTTGAAAGATAAAACACATCTTCATTTTCAATGAGTTGCAGAAAGAGGTTTGTGAAGGAAAAAGAGACAATGCACCTGAAAAGCATTCACTCATATTTATAGTAGGAGTAGTTTTTACTAGTAACGAGAACTACCATGAGTGGTCTTGAAAGATAAAACATACCTTCATTTTCAATGAGTTGTGGAAAGGGGTTTGTGAAAGAGAAGGAGACAATGCACCTGAAAAGCTTACTTCAGATAAGGAGCTTGCCATCCAGGAAAACAAGAACAAGGCCTATGCCTTGATTGCAGCGTCAGTAAATGAAGAAGTGAGTCGACATATTTCGTCATTTTCAAATCTCTTTGAAGCCTTAAAAAAGTTGAAGGAATTATATGACTCACGCTCTGAACTTAAAATTGTTCAATTGATGATTAAGTTGTTCAATCTTGAGTTGAAAAATGATGACCCTTTTGCCTTAGCATCAAAAGTAAGATCCATTATGCACGACATAAAAGCCACTGGTGTTGAAATATATATTCTTCTCATAGCTTACGTCCAGGCACTATATCCCACTTATTCACATTATCTTGAGTCATTACAAGCAAGTGACAAACTTAAAAAGATTTCCTTTGACTCCTTTGAGAAGAAGTTTGTTGAAAGAGAGAAGGCTTTGGGGAAGAAGACAACTCCTCAGTGTTCTGAAGAAGTTGTGTCTTGCACAAAAAGAAAAGAATTATGCAGAAGATTCTTTTAGAAGAAGAGGAAGAAAGAATTTTAGAGGCAAGGAGCAAACATTTCCAAGGAGAAAGGTCTAATGTAATAGAGATGGACATGATGCTTCCACATGTAACCTCCCTTGGGATAGAATCGAGCAAGAAAGAAATGAAGAAAAAAGTAAAACACCTTTTAAAGTGAAGGGAAAAGCACCCAAGTCAGCGCATTATGTTGTGGCACATTGCAACATTGGAGTAATTGAAGACTTATTTAATGTTGCACTTACTTCATGGAAAGATGATTGGTTGTTTGATTTAGAAGCAACTTGCCACATGACTTTCAAAAGAGATTTATTTGAAAAACTCAATAATGTTGATGGAGCAGTATACTTTGCAGACAAGTCAAAACTCAAGCCATCAGGGCTTGGCACCATTAGGCTCAAATTGACTGGACTTCCATACTTTCTTCTACATTATGTTCTATACCTCCTGGAGTTGAAGAGAAACTCATTGTCTTTGGTCCACATCCACCAGCGAAGACACTCCATTCACATATTTGATGGCAAGGTTGAGGTCAGAAAAGCATCAGATCACTCCCTTGTCATGACTAGGATAGAAGAAGAAAGACCTCTGACACTGCAAGGAACCTCTGCTCGTGCACAAAATTTTTCATACAGTTCTCACTATGATGAAGGTACAGTTCCATCAAGTCTTTCATGGCATGTTAGATTTGGACACTTGAACTATGACAACCTTTGTTTGTTGAAGAAAAATGGTGTTACTGGTTTGCCACCTATTCCTAAGAAACGTAAGAAATGTGATGTGTGTATCTTAGGAAAACACATCAAACAATATTTTCATGATTCTCATTCTAGAGCACATAGAAAACTTCAACTCATTCATTTTTATTTATGTGGCTCAATGTTTGTTCCCCCTGCAAATGATAATAAATATATGATGACATTTATTAATGACTACAACAAAATGTGTTGAGTTTATTTATTAAAGAACAAATCTGAATCTTTTGAAACATTCAAGAACTTTCATGCATGAATTGAAAATGATGCACAAACTCATATTGGCTCCATTCACACTGGTAATGGAAAAGAATATACTTAAATGAATTTGAAAACTATCTTCATCATCATGGGATCAAATATCAAATAATTATGCCTTATAATCCCCAACAGAACGGAGTCGTTGAAAGAATGAACAAGACAATCTTAAATATGGTACGTTCGATGATGTTTTTCAAGAATGTTAAGATGATATTTTGGGTTGATGTAGTTCTGTGTTGTGTATGTAAAGAATAGGTGTCCATATCATGTTATAAAAAACAACACTCCCTATGAAATGTTGTATGGCCACAATCATCTCAGGGTTTTTGGTTCCACCTATTATGCCTTGATACCTAAGGAACAAAAAAACAAACTCGATGCAAGGAGTCACAAATGGACCTTCTTGGGGTACTCAAAGACCTCCAAAGCATATTGTCTCTATGATGATGTGAATAATAAATTTACACCATCTAAAGATGTGATATTTCTTTAATCTTCCAAGGCTGACAATGTTGTTGAGCGACAACTTAATCGCTTTGATAGATTCGTACATACAAAGTATTTTTAAGAGTTTGATAATGAGATTCCACATTTCGAAAGGGGGATCCCTATACTAAATCAATCTATGGAATCTTCTTCTGAAGCACTCTCTCCCCCTCATAAAGCTCCATCCACTGATCCAGATGACACTTTGAGTGTTGTGATTGACAAAATCGGAAGGCTAAATCTTGATTTAGCCCCATCTCAATCAACTAAGAAGCCTGAGCCATCTAAGAAAGGTCCTCCAAAATGGCTCACAAAGACATTTGAAAGTGTTCGTCCTGATGAGGTTGGAAAAACAGGAACAAGAAGCTCAACCAGACAGAATGGAGGTGATGTAGACGATCATGATTCACTTGTTGATATGGATGTTTCTTATGATTGTGAATTAAATTTTTCTACAGATTTCGAACCAACTTCCTTCAAAGAAACCACTTTTCATGATGAATGGAAAAAAAGATGCAAAAAGAATATGATGCTTTGATAAAAAATTACACCTAGAAGCTGGTTGATCTTCCATTGGGAAACAAACCAATAAGTTGCAAGTGGGTCTTCAAGAATAAGTATAAAGTATATGGTTCGCTTGACAAGCACAAAGTTGTGCCTATGGCAAAAGGTTTTGCACAAAAGGAAGAGGTTAATTATGAAGATACATTTGCCCCCACACATGGGCTACCCTTCGAACACTCTTTGCCTTGGCAACTCAGAACGGTGGGAAATTCCATCAAATGGATGTAAAAACTACTTTCTTGAATGGAAATCTGAAAGAAAATGTCCTTGTATCCCAACCAGAGAGATTTGTTGTGAAGGTTCAAAAACACAAAGTATGCAAGCTTTTAAAATCCTAGTATGGCCTCAAGCAAGCAACACGAGCCTAGTACAAGAAATGGACTTAGCATCTTCTGAAACTCAATTTCAAACATTATGATATTGATGATGCAACTTTGTTTGTCAAGAAAGTTGGCAAAACAATTGTATATCTTGTGGTGTATGTAGATGATCTTTTGATGACATGGAACAATGAAAATTACATTGCATCCATAAAGAAGGAACTAAGGAAAGGTTTTGAAATGACATATTTGGGCTATGTTCACTACTATCTTAGTATTGAAGTAACCCAACATCCAAAGTTTATATTATTCTCTTAAAAGAAATATCTTGAAACTTTGTTGAACAGGTTTGGCATGTGATGAGCCCCATTATTGAGTAATTATATGAGCCTTAATTGGTCTTAATTCACCTCCCAACCTAGTCAAACCAACTATTCTCACAACTTATTGCATACTTTTGATTATATTTTGTTTATGAAATAAGTTAGAGTTGGATATTTGGCTTTGTGGTCTAATGTGCATGTAATGCAGGAATAAAGGATGAATGCAAGGAACTATGGCAAAGATAAAGGATAAATGCAGGGAACTATGGCAAAGACCTGGGGTAAAACTAGAATGGGACAAGGGAGAATAACTATAGGAGGTAAATCTTCCTCATTTACCACCCCTCCATTTAGATATTCCACCATCAGCTCGGAGTTCACACAACCATCACTTTGAAGACTAAAAGACAGTGAAGCATGTGAAAAGGACAAAAAACAGTTTATCTTAATTTGGGAGCCAAGCCTCCCTAATGGGAAGGAAGTCGTTAGAGACTTCAAATGTATAAATAGAGAGGCTTAGGACCTCATTAGGATTTAGACTTCATTTGTAAAAACTCTGTTTTATTTCTCAGTTGCAAAGACTTGTGACAGTTTGCTCTGTAATCCATGGTTTCTACAATAAGAATGAGTTCTATTTAAGCCAGCGTTGAGTTAACTACGAGGGTTGAAGCTCTTGGGTTAGGGCCCGACCCAAGCAGCCACAGCTCCTCTTTACAGTACATTTATGCTAGCGTAGAGTTCTGTTCTGTTCATTTGTTTATGTAGATTCCTGGTTCTGTTTACCTACTTAGATAGCAGTTGCAAACACTTGCGACAATTTGCTCTGTAATCCATGGTTTCTACAATAAGAATGAGTTCTGTTTAACCCAGCTCTGAGTTAACTTCGAGCGCTAAAGCTCTTGGGTCAGGGCCCGACCCAAGCAACCACAACTCCTCTTTATTGTACATTTATGCTAGCGTAGAGTTCTGTTTTGTTCATTTGTTTATGTAGATTCTTGGTTCTGTTTACCTGCTTAGATAGCTTTCTGGTTTACTTGTTCATTTGCTTAAATAGATTCATGGTTTTTCATTGGTTATTTGCTGAAGTAGCTTCCCGATTCTGTTCATCTGCGTTGTGCTTCAGTTTACTTTCATTTATGCCTTCTTTCAGTTCATAGGTTAGTTAAAGGAAAAAGATCACTATCAGGTTGTGCACAAGTGTCTCGGCCTCATCTCCTCCCTCTGGGACCATGACTTGAGGAAGGGACCCTCCAGCAACCCCAAAATCACAACCTCTGGTTCTCGCATGGGTTATGGAGTTCGCTGTTTAAAGAAGTTGTTTGTTCACCCGCACTGGTTCTCTCTGTCATTTTCATTTGAAACCACCTCCAGCAACAAAAAATACATATTACAATAGCTTCATCACCCTCCGATCACCAACAAACCTTCACAATCACCGTCTAATTCACTACTTTCTCCAACTGTTGCCTCGCGTTGAGTCCACCACTCAATTTATGAACTTTAAGTCCCCACCGTCGATCTGCCTCGCCTGATCCGACGGCCATTGCGTCACCTCCACACCTTTAGGTGCTTTGAACCCCCATCGTTGATCTGTCTTTTCCTGATCTGACGACTACCACTTCACCCGATCGCCAACTAGCTTGGTTGATCTCCACCGTTGATCACCTTCCCCTGATCCAACGTGTATCGCGTGATATCGCATGGATTTCTGTTTGTTCGTTATCCGCCCAAGGGCAGGCGATGAGAGTGGTTTCTCCGTGCTACGTGTCACCCAGTTAAGCTAATCGCGCAAAATTTTAGAAAACCACTTACAGCTTTGACAGCGCGCGAAAAACAGCTTACTGCCCTCTAAACCGGCTCTGTCATTTCCGCACGTTTCTTTTGTCCGCGATCTAATCTCTGTCGTCCATCTATCGAGTAATCCTGTCCATCCATCTCTTGACTTAGCCTCCGCGATATAATCTAAGCCGTCCATCTCCGCTTAACCATGTTCGTTCATCTATTCACTCAACCTCCGCGATATAATCTCAACCGTCCATCTCTAGTTAACCCTGTTCGTTTATCTATTCACTCAACCGTCGCGATGTAATCTCCACCATTCATCCTGTTAGTTAACCTTATTCGCCCATCTATCTATGTAACCTCCTGCGATCCAATCTTCGCCATTCATTTGCCTTTCACCCGACTGATCCAACGGTTCTTATGCACTGTTGCTCCCTCACATCCTCCTTTCACTGATTTCGACCTCCGATTGCTTTTTCCGCTTGAAACCCAATTTAGCCTAAGTTTCTTTGTTACACCTTAGTCTAGTTTTGATGCTCTTTACTTCTGCAACTTAGATAATTAGCATTAGGTTAGTGTTGATTTAGCAATTCCGCTTAGCATAGTTGTTTAATTGATTAGTTAAGTTATGGTGTAAATTTAGAATTTCATGTTGTTTTCTTCATCACTTGCAGTAGAGTAGCTCTCTCTTAAAATAAGTTTGCTCCCCTTCCATCAAAGAATTAAGCTTCTTCTGACTCTATCGAAGTTTGGCTTGGAACCCCTGGGATCTCTTGCCAGACAAACAGTAACAACAAGTAGGACCTTCACTTCTACTTGTGCATATAGCACTGTCACCTCCAAGTTTGTACAAACCTCGAGTTGATAAGTAACGTTGGTAGCCCTGAGAGTTGCAGCATTATTGTTGCAATACCTAGGCTCATGAGCATGGCTGAGTGCAATCCTTTGACTACTCCAATAAAATGGAATTTAAAGCTCACATCCACTTAAGAAAAAGAATTGAAGGATGCAACAAAGTATAGATAGTTCGTAGGAAGTCTCAACTCCCTAACTACTACTAGACTAGACATTTCATTTGTTAGAATCCTCTTCAAGTTTATGCAAAATTCTTGTGAGGGTCATGAATCTGCTGCAAATAGAATTTTAAAGCACTAGAAGGGAACTCAAGACTTTAGGCTCAAATATACACAGGTGGATGACTTCAACTTGATTGGATACTCTAATTCATATTTCGATGGAAATAAAAAAACTAGGGTATCTACTTCAAGTTATGTTATGAGCCTTGGATTAGAATTCGTCTTTTGGAAGTCACACAAACAATCAGTTCTAGCAGATTCCACAACTGAGGCAGAATATGTGGCAGTGGCTAAAGCAACAAAGAAAATTCTACAGTTCAAGAAAATTCTGGAAGATTTGACAGAAAAACAAGTACATTCAACTCCTCCTTTGATTAACAACACTTCTGCAATATAGTTAGCCAAGAACACAAAGTTCCATGATCGAACAAAGCACATCAATACCATCTGATCGAATGAAGTACAAAATACCATCTAATTCGACATCAAGTGGAAGCCAAAAACAATCCATCTACATCATTCTTCCACAAATGAGAAAATTGCAAATATCTTCACCAAAGCGCTTGGAAAGAAAAAGTTTAAAAGATTTACAATGATGTTGGGACTAACCAACATCCCTTCAAATTAAGGGGGAATCTTAACATCTAATCTTTAGGATTATGAAAATCTGTGTAAATATTGTAAATAACGTAACATTCCTTCAAATTAAAGGGAAATGTTGACATCTAATATTTGGGATTATAAAAAATTGTGTAAATATTGTAAATAGCAAAAATAAAATAAAAAAAGCTAAAAGACTAAAACACATTTGAAAATGAAATACAAAAGTCTCTCTTTCCTTGTATATATCCATGTAATATTTTAATAAAAAACAACAATATCATTAGCAATTACACCTTCCCTTTTCTCCTATATGTCCATATATTATCTTAATACAAAAACAACAATTTCATTACGAGTTACACCTAGCCTATTTATTCCTACCTAAGAGATAGTGTGAAAGATAGCACTTAATGCAATAACCTCAGAATCAATTTCAATCATACCCATCGAGAATTACGCATAACACAATTAGAGAGTGAAAAAAAGAAAAGTCAATTTTCTAAATTCTCAAATTATTTCTTATGCCTCTCTTAATGGTGCAACCAACTCTGATGGTTTTTTTCGTGCACAACCAACTCCTATATTACCTCAAACACTGAGATTTTACCTGGTGGTACAACCACCTTGCGATCACTTTCAATCATACCCGTCAAATGCCCCGTAAATTTCTGGTTGGTTTAACAAACTTCCATAGTTAACTTCAATCATACCTATCAGATACCCTCGGGAATTTCCCTTATTGGTGCAATAAACTTATAGTCAAGCAGAAGCCGGATTCCTGACTATGATTGGTTTTTAATCACAATTCTCTTCCTGCACCTAAAAGAGACACTCACATCCCACATTAAATGTCCAGAGAACGAGTCACTAAATTTTTCACATTATATGTTCCAAAAATTATGGTTAATGGTAACGGAGAAGAGTTACTCTCTTTTCGCGTTGATGTTATAAAAAACTAATAATAATAACAATAACAATTTAACTACAAATATAAACATTTCTTAGTTTATTTTTAGCGGAATGAGGAGGAACGACTCTACAGCATCTTCTATGCTAAAGAATGCCAGGATTACTTTTCATGGATGCCGGAAAGTCTTTAAATGCTTGTAATAACGAACGAAATAACCTATTTAAATGCTACTTACGATATTATGCCCATCCCCAACCCGGAAATAATAGTATAATAGTATAGATAAAATAGAGAAACTTCTTGCGCATGTTTCTCGATCCGAGCGCCTTATATTATGCGGGAAAAGTCCAAAGCTACCTCCACTAGTTTCCTAAAAATATTTAGTTATATTTAGAAAACTATTTAATATTTTTTAAAACATATTATAACCAACTCATCTTATTTATACGAGGGAAATTTCCTTGAAAATAAGAGATTTATTTTAATTTAATTCTTAGATTTATCATGTCACGCGATCAGATCAAGATTTATTTTAATTTAATTCTTAGGTTTTCTAAAAATATTTAATTATATTTAGAAAACTATTTAATATTTTTTAAAAGATATTATAAGTAACTCATCTTATTTATAAGAGGCAAATTTCCTCCAAAATAAGGGAATTATTTTAATTTAATTCTTGGATTTATCATGTCGCGGGATCAGATCAAGATCTATTTTAATTTAATTCTTAGATTTATCATGTCACGAGATCAGATCTCTATTTTAAATAGGGTAAAAATTGCGTGTTTTCTTCTCCATTATTGAAATTTTTACTTCAAATTTAATAAAATAAATATGTGGTGTTTTTTCCCATTATTGAATTTTTTAGATTAAATTAATAAAAATAATATATATAAGTGTACTCTAATTTAGAGTTTTTAGATTAAATTAATAAAAATAATATATATGTGTACTTTAATTTAGAGTTTAAAAAACCATTATTGAATTTTTTAGATTAAATTAATAAAAATAATATTTTTAGAATAAATTAATAAAAATAATATATACAAGTTTACCTTAATTTAGAGTTTAAATAATTTTTTAGATAATTTTATTTTCTATTTTTATATTTTTATTTATTTTTATATTTTTATTTATTTTTATTTTTTTGGAAATTTTTATTTTCTATTTTATATTTTTATTTTTAGTGGACATTTTAAAAACGATATTTTTATTCTTTATTTTCTATTTTTATTTTTTGGAAATTTTAAAAACTTTAAGTTTAAATTATTTGATCTCTCGAATTTTAGTGCCCACAAAATTTTCAGAAATCAGAAATTTATTAAAGTTTTAAGTTGACTATTTTAAATAACAAAAAAATCTCTAATTTAGAGTTATTTATTAAAGTTTTAAGTTGACTATTTTAAATAACAAAAAAAACTCTAATTTAGAGTTTAAATAATTTTTTAGATATTTTTATTTTTTATTTTTTTAAAGTTTTAAGTTGACTATTTTAAATAACAAAAAAATCTCTAATTTAGAGTTTAAATAATTTTTTAGATATTTTTATTTTTTTGAATTAATTTTAAATTATTTGATCTTTAAAATTTTAGGGCCCACAGAATTCTCAGAAATCAGAAATTTATTAAAGTTTTTAGTTGCCTCTTTTAAATAAGAAAAAAATCTCATTCTTTCTTGGAAATGAAGAATTAAAGAATTTTTTGCAGTGTGTAATTAAATATTTTTAATAAAATATTATAAATAATCATCTTAAAAAGTGTAATTTCATGTTTTCTAATAAAATAAGATATAAAAAATTATCATATGTAAGGGAATCAAAACTCTATTAAAATAAAAAATTATCATATGCAAGGGAATCAAAACTCTATTAAAATAAAAAATTATCATATGCAAGGGAATCAAAACTCCATTAAAATGGATCTTTTTAATGGACATTAAAAATTGCCACGTCTAAACAAGGAATTTAAAAATAATTTTATATGCCTTATTTAACATTTCATTAAGTTTATTAACTAAAATATTTTATTTATAAAAAAATTATTATATAATGTTTCATTAAGTTTATTAACTAAAATATTTTATTTATAGTCAAATAATCGATATTTTCTTTATTAAATTTTTTTAAGTTGCCTATTTTTGTTTAAGAAGAAATTATACATCTCGTCTTTGGGACTAGTTTCCATCGAAATTAGACATCCCGTCATCAACTTACCTTGCATACGTAGCATCAAAAATAGACTCATTTTGGGTATAACAAGACTTATCCGCGCATATACTGAAACCTAAACTAAAAAATCAAGTAGGGGAGGTGCCCCTCGATAACGAACACTTTTTTCACCCATAGCCATGTGACTCAACCTATTTGATCCATGTACTCCATTTAGATATTACTGTATGTACTCTTCCCTTCCCGCAGAGGAGGGGGGCGACAATTCTTGTCTGAACAGAGAAATAGTTGAATTTCCCGAATGGAACGCATTCCCCGGCAGGTATGTTTTCCAGTTTATATATTTTTAAATGATATCATTCAGAAGCTATGCTATTTGTAAAGCAAGGATGATCTTTCAAAAATATGTTTTCCCGGACAGTACTATAAATTCTCTATAGAATGCAATGGAAAGGCTGTCAAAATCACAAACATGGAAGGGTCAATAGAATGATTATTATGGAAAAGTGTTCAGGGCATGCAACAAAATAACAAATTCCCCCCCGCTATGGTGAAATGGAAATGTGAAAATAAGGAATCTCCTGGTAACTTTTTCCTTTTCATTATTTCTCCATGATATATCAGTTTGGTCAACTGAAATCTCTGCACAGTGAAATGCCAGTAGTCTCGTCCGAAGGGAAAATCTCAAAGGGGTGAAGCTACATTTCCAAACTATCCATGTTCTGGAAATTCCGTTTGTTGACATTTAAAATAACAGCAAATTAAAAAATATTACTACATTTTGAATTACGTCTCAAATATCTATTATGGTTCATAAAGGAGATACTGATATGCACACCACAAGATGTAAACTGTAAACCCTTCTGTTTTAATGTGGGGCTCAACAAAATATGAACTGCAAACCCTATCGGATAGGGGTTAAAAAAAAAAAAAAAAAAAGGTTTTGTTATATGGTGTTTTTGCTCGATCAAAGGCGGTTTGGAGAATTAATTAAGAAGGCATACAAGAAGTTTTGAAGAGGTGTTGAAAAACAGAAAAAAGAAGTTTTGTTATGGTGTTTTTGCTCAATCAAAGGCAGTTTGGAGAATTAATTAAGGCGGCAGACAAAATGTTTTGAAGAGGTGTTTTTAGAGAACTTTGTTAATTCACACTAATGGGAGACCCCTCGTTAGAAAAGACCCTTTATCTAAAACACAAATCAATCGTAATTAGAAGATCAAATATTAAAGAAGATTTCTTGTCCTTTTTATAATGGGCTATTCAAACAAATCAGATGCAAGGGCAGCTGAGCATTAATTAGCATGTAGGTACAAAGTTAAGAACAGTAGTGGCATTCTGCTTCTTGCCATTCAACCAATGGATTCACAAAAAACTCTAAAGCTGCTAGCTTCGTAATGGCTACACCATCTACAACCTCTATATACAGGACTGTCAGTTGCTCCCAGTGTTGTGCATGGATGGACTGGGTTCGGACTTGAATACAGAATGGACATGGCATGGCAAGGGTGAAAAATTTTTAAACTACAGGTTTTCCTTTGTACAACAGGTCTTCAGGTACAGGTGTACCTCATTCGGGGATAGAAAAACTTATGAACTCTGATTACTCCATGTCCATGCCCTGAAAAATAGTATCATCATCACTCAAGATTTCTTCTGTAGGTGAATCATCAACTGCCAACTTGCTGCAAATGTAAGATAACATTGTTAGCACTCTGTTACTCTTGCTACAAATGTAAAATATCGATTGTTAGCACTCTGTTATATCCTAGTTGGTCATATCACTATTCTTGGTAAGCACATAATTTACCTCAAACAGTGACAACTGAAGCTAAGAATTCGTTTAAGCTTCTTGTTGTAGAAAAAGAAGTTGAAGGACCATCTGCAATACAGAAATATCCAGGTTAGTAAGCTTATATTTCCGAGACCTTACCGGAAGCTTGTTAAGGTCAGTAAGACCAATTTTACAACAGCGTTTTGGATGCGCAGAGTATAGAATGAAAGGAGCACTTACATGGCTCCCCTCTCGATAAAGGGGTCACCTTCAAATTCTGGCACATAGCTATAGACATCACAGTCGGCAAGATCGATAACCTGTCAAAAATAAGTACTTAGTACAGTCCACCCACATAACATAAAAACTTGAAATATTTAAAACCATACCAACATTAAAAATATAGGTTTCTATTTTATAGCTTCAGAGCTATATCTGAAAAGACACACATGTTTACCTCATCCACAGCTTTCCAGATGCTGTCTAGAAGGTTATCACCCCCATTTTCTGCAAACCACACCTGCAATTCAGGCAATCAAAGTAAATATCATTAAGTTACTCGAACAAAATGTCTGATTCATGAAAAAAGAAACAACAAAAACAGAACTCTACATGTACATTTTTGTACCTTCTCTGCTTCAAGCAAAAAGTTTTCAATTTTCTGCTTCACATTATTCAATCCACATTCTTTGGGAAAGTTATGAGCTTGCACCATGCTGCATAGGGCCAACAAATTAAAAGGAACAAACAAAAAGAGTGAATATATATGGAACCTCTGTTTTGAAACACTATATCAAACAAATTATCTGAATATCACATAAAAGTTAGAAATTTGAACCCTGAACACTTTCGGGACCACAGTTCGCCATCCAAAACCGATCAGGTAGCCTCTCTTTCAAATCCCAACAGTGTTAATCAAAAGAGTCTTAATCTGATAGGAAATGGAGAGACTCGAACTCTCGGCTCCTTAAAGAGCAACGGTTTTCTAAACCGTCTGTCAACCTTTGACACCACTTCCAATCTCCAGGAAAAGGATATATACACGGGTTGCCAACTAGCCCAACAGGCTTACATTGGCATTACCCAATTATCCTTTCCTGCTTAATAACCCTTGTAAAATGCAAGAATTCAGACATTTAAAAGAAAATATAAACGAAGTACCTGAAGTCATAATCAGGATATATGTGGTTCATAGTAAGAATGAGATGAATCAATGTCCTTCGACTGAGGCAGAAAAATTGGTTATGTCAGTTGTTAGAACTCCGTGCTTGTAAACCAGGTTTTGGAACCAGACTGAAATTTAACTTAGAAAAATTATCTTAAAATACCTCGCTGTACTGCATAAAGGCCCCATCGGAGAGGATGAATGATCGTCAGGAGATTGTGCAAGGTACTCCAGGACCTAGCAGACCAAATTTTACATTAATTGGTAAAACACTGCGGCCAAAGACTTTTTCGAAGTCTTATAAAAGTCAAATTACTCCAATAGACTAGTCCAACTTCCCTAATATTAATAGGATCTCTGTCTATAAACCATCATATTGCTTGCTAAAAGCTACCCTTGCTTTAATATGTCTGTAACCTAAGATCATGGATGGCACTGGATATCATAATGAACACAAATTGGTTCCTGATAACATGAACTTATTAATTTCGTTCAAACTATAGTGCATAATGATGAATTAATACCAAATCACAAGAAGAATAACTAACAACTTACTTGTTGCTCCAAGCTACGAGAGAGCTTCCTGTCTACCCCAGCAAGCTTGCCTATAAAACATAAAACAATTAGGCAAGGACAATGCTCATGCACCAGAACACGAAGGTGGAATTTATAAAATTCCGTAAGATATATATAAAATTTCAAGAGAATGCTTTTATGCTGGAGTCACAATTTGTTAGCCGTTTTGGTTATGTTTATTATGTACAAAAATTGAACTAACTTGCAATTTCATCCATTAATTTGTGTCAACCACAAGTTCGCCATAGTTATAACAAGGGATTAGCTCAGCCAGTTGTTGTTGTCAAGGTTAGCTAAACCAGTTGTCAATCGTCAATGTTGCTGGGCATTTGGACAGTTCACTACCGGGCAGCGAATGCCCATAGTGGAGGGTCACCAAGGGCACGCCAGTTTACTCAGGGTTCATTAGGGATGCCATCCACTTATGGCATAGGAGGTTCATTAGGGAAGCCATCCACACTAATGAAATAGGAGGGAAATAGGAGGTTCAGGTGGTTCATTAGGGACGTCATCCACCAATGCGATAGGAGTCTTTCCTTGGAACCAAATAATTTTATTAAAACATACCCCAAAACAAAATTCAACAGAGTTGCGATTGAAGTTTTGTAAATCTTAAGTACCTCTAAAATGATTCAAATGGATTATAATTGATCATATTCTACAAAATGTTTCATCTGGGACAACACGCAGTGCAAGGTGGCCCTGAGATAAAGGTACTCTGCTTCTTGCTTCACGTTCAGATAACGAAAGCTAATATATTGTTTTCTTGGAACAAATTTATCTCTGGAAAATATAACATATTAAAATTAAACTCATTTTCTAGTATTTAAGAAGGTTTTCCCGCCTTAAGCTCTGCTGCGCAGGCCACAGTAGTATTTCCAACTGCTGCTTTACCCATCATAGAAGGGGCCCCATATATTTCCTCCATGAAGAAAGGAACAGTATCATTTTTGGTTTGTTCGGCTGTAGGATATTTATACAAAAAAATTCAAAATCTATAAAACAAGCACAGTTTCTTATTTCATCTTAAACAACAATGAAGCCGTATTACTTACACGAGTAAGCCTCAAGGGCGCCTTTGAGAACGCATTCTCCAAGGTTTACATTGTTGAGAAAACCATTTAACCTGGACATGATTATGGAGAATTATCATCAAATGATCTTTATATAAAGAAAGGTATGCCAACAATTTTAAGAACAGAACAATGCTGCACTTAACGAACAAAAATTCTTTATAAAACTGTTACATTTGGCCCTTGAAAGTGAGACTAGAAGCAGCCTTTACAACCTACAACTGGAAGATTAATTACCTTGAAAGAGGAGTGTATTCCAGAAACTTCATCCCTGGTGCTCTTTGGCTGCATAAACTCCTTCGTGTTTGACTCTTTCTCAGCTTTAAGCTAGAGAATATGAGAGACTCTTAGCTTTTGAGTCCTTCAGAAATTTAGAAGACTTTTTCAAGTTTGAAGGCTTCCAAAGCTTTTCATTCCCATGCCACGGACCTGATCCGGAAATTTATGTCGCGAATCTTTTGTATTAAATTGTCTTACAAAGAGGAGGAGACGATAATTGCTGAGAATACAGAAATTTTTATTTTTCTGCTTCTTTTATCAATTGGAAAAAGCTGTCTATTCTTAATCCTACGTGCACTGGGGCTCCTTGGCTTCCACGGAGTAGATCTTGCAACAATACTGCATTAATATATAACTCCAGAAATAAGAATTATGAACAAGAAGTTCATTTTAACGAACTTTTGATAAACTAAAAGGAAGTGAAATCACAGAACTCTCTACTGACTTGCAGGAAAGATCTTAACATCTTTCCCATTAAACTATTTAGAAGGGATCAAACGCCGCTTTTCCATCTCAGTTTTCGCGAGTAGCAGAACAAACGCGTTAAAAATAAAAACTCGCGCACAGCAGCAGAAACAATTAATATGGAAATATCATTTACAGAAAACCTTGCAAACGATGCAGAGGCATAAGATTTCTTCAGCTGCAATTTACATCAATTTTGTGGAAAAAAATATTCAACCGTACATTTTGTCCGCATCACCGCAATTCTTGCCCAATCCACAATCAAAATATAAAGACACGAAGCTCATCAGACTAATTTGGGGGCAGGTAAGATTACAAACTTTCCAGGCAATAGTTGGAAAACTAACTAAATCACACCAATATCATCTCAAAGCTTCACAATTTTGCACAAAAATTAAAGCATCTGTGATACTTCACGGAAAAAACAATAAACGCAATAAATAAATAAAACTCGTAGTTGACCAGATATTATGCGAAGAGACACAAAATTCCTAAGAATACGCTGCAGATTCAAGAAAAAGACACCAAAGCATCAGATTCGTTCAAAAACACCAAGTAACCACAATCTAAAAGGTCATCAAGACAACTGCTCAAAAACATAAAGATACATAAACCGTCAAACAAAATGAACCCCAGAAAACACAAACTTGCTTCAATTTTCGAAGAAAATAAAGCATATCAGCTCAACACACCAAATTTCACGCGATCCGCCGCTGATAGTTAACGAATGCTTCAAAAATTTAACACGATGTTCCTAAACAACACAAAATTAACAGAAAACCTCCAAATTACCTGATTTAACGCCACATTACGCAACGCTTCATATGCTCTTACAGGGAACCAAAACCGGCGCAGTTCAAACACAAAGACGCAGCAGACTCCGCACCAAACACAAAAGTACGTACCGTTTGCTCCAAATCCACCTTTCACAGAACGCCTAGAATGTTCTCCACATCCACGATTTCAAAATGTATGATTAAAATGCATGAGCAGTCGGAGATCACCGGCCCAGGCCCGTTACCGGTCACACCTACGAAAGCAAACGGTCACCGCATTCTCGTGTGAAAAAATCGACGGCAGCTTGCCACGTGCCTTCAGATTATGGTGTTTGCAGAGAAGTTTCCCGCACTCTGACCAAAACTTTAGCGGTATCCTTTCCCGTGGTTTGAAAAACATTGAAGCAAGGAATATTCGGAGGGAATCTTACCTCGAGGATTCCGTCTTCTGTCTGCAAAATGATGGTAATGACACGTGTGAATGCCATCTTCACTGATCGATGATATTGCCAACCGGCGGGTCTGCGCACACGGCATGTCAGTTAACATGTCCTGACGTGGCAGTTGCAATCCGCTACCTATCGATGGCAAAGGCTCGTCGGTCTTATCCCATCGGATGTAATTTCCGTCCCCACAGAAAATTTCACACTGGCAGATTTGATTTTTTACTTTTATACTTACACATTTATTTTTGTCGTTATGTAGATACGCAAAAAATTAGAATATTTTAATTTTATTTTTTTTATTTTTAATAAATTTTCGATTTAAAATCCTAATAAGTTAGTTTAGTTTTTTAAATAAGTTATATATATTAATATCAGAAAAATTATGATAAGTTATTTCTCAAATTAGTAGTGGGACAATTATCATTTGCAGTGATTAGTGAAGGCAGGTTGACTCATCATTATTGTTTAAAAAAATCATGCCACATGGAATTCCCTGTTGGTGGTTATGGGTCTTGGGCCTTACCCTGTTTCCTTACCCAAAGTTATTTCCTTACTCCGACCCAGTTTTAAGATATGCTCTACGCTCAAGGTTTTATATATATAAGTGTAGTCTAACTTATTGAATCCAATAGAGATTTTTATTTCCTTACTCCGAACAACACGAGCTCTTAGCCAAACAGGACCAATTTTAAGATATGCTCTACGCTCAAGGTTATATATATATATATATAGATAAGTGTAGTCTAACTTATTGAATCCAATAGAGATTTTTAAAAACTTGAGTTTAATTTCATAATGGAAGCATGCAGGTTGACTCATCATTATTGTTTAAAGAAAACCATGCCACATGGAATTACCAGTTGGTGGTTATGGATCTTGGGCCTTACCCTGTTTCCTTACCCAAAGTTATTTCCTTACTCCCAACAACACGAACTCTTAGCCAATATATATATATATTGGCTAAGAGTTAACTAGCCAATATATATATATATATATATATATTTTGGCTAGTTAACTCTTAGCCAATATATATATATATATTGGCTAGTTAACTCTTAGCCAATATATATATATATATATTGGCTAGTTAACTCTTAGCCAATATATATATATATATATATTGGCTAAGAGTTCGTGTTGTTCGGAGAAAGGAAATAACTTTGGATAAGGAAACAGGGTAAGGCCCAAGATCGATAACCACCAACTGGTAAGTGTAGTCTAACTTATTGAATCTAATAGAGATTTTTAAAAACTTGAGTTTAATCTCATAATGGAGGCTTTTGTGGTTCATGATTAAAGCAAAACTCTTGGGTACAAATCACATCATTGTTTTAGGATCGAAGTGTTTAGAACCTCTAATGAGGTTCATCATCAAGAGAAAGATGAATCAAGAGGAAGATGAATAGGTAATCAACAAATTACATAATTATAGTAGAGATGCAACGGTAAACTCCAAACGAGCATAAAGAATAAAAAATCATTAAAAAACATCTAGTCAAAATTATTATAATTATTATTTTTTTGTTCCAATAATAAAAGAAAAAAACTAATTAGAAATTTTAAAAAAATATAACATTTCAAAGATTATAAAATACAAATAAACAATTATAATATAATAAGAAATTATAATCTAATTATTTTTATTTTTGGTCAAAAAAATAAATGAATAAACTAACAAATTATAAATTTCGATCATCATCATCATCATCATTCACTAAGGACCTCAAGAAAAGAAAAAGAATCTAATTATGGTTCTTCAAAATCTTGTTTCTCTCATCAAAAAGAAGAGCAAGAAATGCTCCAAGATCACTATAGATGGGAAGTGTGGGAGAGGTTAGTGAATTTCAGATATGAATAAGAGTCGTGCAGTCTAAAAAGAAGTGTTTTTCATCTTCCACCTTCTTAATAAGTGTTTTTCATCTTCCACCTTCTTAGTATAGCAAATCATCTCAGGGAGTCTTGAGAGTAGACCACTGCGGGGTTTCACTTCAAAACGCATTAGAATTAGTTCTTATCCTAGCAAGGTTCATTTAACATTATAACATTGTTGAGATTATAAAATATAAATAAACATTTCTAATATAATAAGAAATTATTATATTTTATTTAATAAATATTGTTAAACACGAAAGGGAAAAAATTATGAAAGGAAGTTATCAAAAACTTATAAAAAAAGGGAAAGTAAGAGTAAGAATAAAAAATACATAATATAAAGTTTAGAAAAAGATAAAGTATAATTGAAAAGATAGAGGATGAATAAATAATAAACAAGAATAAAAGTCAAAATGACATAAAATAAAAGATCAATGAAATTAAAAATTAAAAAATGAGTCAAAAGGACAATCAAGGAATTAAAATACCAAATATGAAAAGATCCATAAGAAATACACAAACAGAAGAAGAAAAGGAAATCAAAAGCGGGAGGAAAACAAAAAGGAAAAGGTCTAGGAATAAAGGGATAGGATCCACGAACTGTTATCTTCCATCCATCATCCATATTTAGCATATTAGACATTTTCTCGATTTCAATGGCTTCCTTCAATTTACTATGATGGAAATGATCGATCTTGGCGAGGACCTAGGAATTCTCTAAACATATGTGGTGCTTCGCTTTATCAGCATGTTCAGCTAAAGCAAATGAGCAAGTCCTACAATGTCTTAGACCAGTCGCGTGCTCTTGAATCCTTTGATTTATGGAACGATCAGTTTCTCCAATGTAGGGGGTCCCACAGGAAAATGTCTAGGAATAAAAGGATGGGATCCAGAAATTGTTAATCTTCCATCCATCATCCCTATTTAGCGTATTAGATCTTTTATCGATTTCAATTGCTTCCCTCAATTTACGATGATGGAAATGATCGATCTTGGTGAGGACCTGGGCACTCTCTAAACATATGTAGTGTTTTGTCTTATCAACATGTTTAGCTAAAGCAAAGGAGTGAGTCCTACAATGTCTTAGGTCAGTCGTGTGCTATTGAATCCTTTGATTTATGGAACGACCAGTTTCTCCAATGTAGGGGGGTCCCACAGGACATGACAACATCTCTTCCATATTGGGTTGGAGAATGCCTCTCGACACAATTTTTTCTCAAAGAAAAAAAATGTAATTTTTATTAGGTAAATATTTTGACATGGTCAAATTACACAAAAATTAAAATTATTATTATTATTATTAATTAAAACATTTTGACTCAATCAAATTACATTAAAAAAATAAAATAGAATAAATAATTGCTTGGTGATCCCCACAAGTATTTTATATGGCTATGTACCCCATCTCTCAAGTCTCCACTCACACTAAGTGGAAGCCTTTAGCATTAGGCCAAGAGACCTAAATTTTGACTAAGAAATTAGATCCTCATGTAAGAGTTGGTTTTCATCCACCTACCCCTTTATCATAGTATTCCATGTTGATGAAGAGGAGCTCCTTTAGGACTTGACTAACCTTGGATTTGATAAGCATACCTTTGAACCCTCAAGTTATATCCCCCTTGGTGATATAATGTAGTCACAACTCTTCCTACTTCATCTACTTAGGAAGAGGACATCTTGGCCCAACTTTCATAACCAAGATCATTGATGTTGTCATTGAAATGAAGGTCTTCAACCAATTCAATGTTGCAAATACTTATATGGACTTAATAGCTCATAAGAATTTTATGAAACTTTTCAACTATTTTTTTATATATGCAAGGAGAAGCATCCAAAGGTGAAAGACATGAGTTACAGGTGTATCCCACAACACATCACTTTCTCAGCAGGCTATTTCAACGAAGCGGCAAAAGTCGGTGAGTGTGGTTGTGGCGCGTGGTTGAGATTGAACCATGAGAAGCATTACAAGTTATTTTGGTCTGATGGAAACGATAACAACATGAGCGATGAAATATTAGCATTATGAGGACTTATGTGGTTTGCAAATCCTTTAGGTATGCAGAATATTCACATTTTCGAGGATTCAAAAGCTCTCATCGATTGTATGAATGGCTCTATCTCCATATCCCCTCCTCACCTTGCGGGCTGGCTCAATCATATTGAGCATCTAAAACAATCATTTCAAAACATTTCTTTCCACCTTATTCATAGAGAAAGAAATACCATTGTTGATGTTATATCTAAGAAGGGACTCTCTGTTGTGGTTGGCATGATGCACATGCGCCTCCTAGAGCACAACCCACTCATTGTTGAGGACACCTTAGGACTTCCATGGAGTTGAACTAGACTTCATTAATTCTAACTGTCATGTATTTCTATGTCTATATATTAGATCTGATACATCACTTTTGTATTGTATATATGGGACATTTTCAACATGGATACTATTATCTGTTTTGGCTATGGGTTTTTATGTACAGTCCAGATATTATGTTTCTAGATTTTGCTATTTTTGAAAATGATAAGTAGAACCATATATTCCTGAGTTGGGATTTCATGGTGTAAGGAAAATTGTGATATTTGTACTGGTACATTAATAATAACCAACGTTTTTTTCCTCTAAAAATAAAATAAAAACATCACCTAGCCCCCTCAAGGCCTTTTTAAGGTAACAAGGTGCTTAGATATGACCTCCAAGGTTACTTTATGAAACTAGTTTTATAAAAAATGACAATCCTTTAATCATATTAAAGCTCCTTTTTTATATCACCACTGCCTTCTACTCATTGAGATCTTTTCAAAAACATAAATTTCATAAAAATACGATTTATGGGCACAAAGTTATGCTCATCTGAAGATTTGTCCTCCTAAGCACAATGTCAATATCTATACCATTTCCATGTGATAGGCACATGGAAGTCTTTTTCCTATGTCTCAATCATACAATGCCATGTATGTTACATGTGGTTGACATGTGGTAGTACTCTCCCATGCATTGGCATTGTGTAATGACCCACCTATAATTACCAACAAAATGTGAATATTAGCGTGCATACGAGGCATGCATATGATAATTACATATGCATGCAACGCATGCACTGCACTAGTATACCTACTAGTTAATATTGAAAATGTCCAAGTATAGGGTAATGAATTGATTTGTGAAGTGTTAAACACACATGGAATGTGAACAGAATATGAATGATAACACCTTCAATTACATTTCTATTGACAAAGATATACATTTATATTACATTCATATGACCCTTGGTTTCGTATTCCAAGATCTCTTGGAATCCCTTAGACTATTCACATTCCATCACACCAACCCTTAGCGGATTAGGTGTCCAACATTCCCCCCTTAATCTGAAGGGGTATGTATGAGTCCAAGAAGAGAGTTGTAATAAAAAATGTGCAAAAATATGCATGACAACACTAGGCTGAATTTTCTCTCTGAAATGTTGGTATAAGGGGGTGGTTTAAGGATAACCACCAACACTAGAACACGTAGTACAGTTCCCAGAACTCTTCCAAGTCTTGCAAGAAGCTAAAATATTCTGCTAGAGGAAGTGTCCCTAATTCTTTGAAGAGGGAGAAGCTCAACCTAAAAAGGGAGGTCTCAACCCCGCATAGATGGCTTAAGGTTGACCACCAACCAAAATCATGCTCAGGGGCATCTTTGTCTTTGGCTACAACTCTGAATCTGATATGGCAGGTTGTGGCTCAGGCTCGCTTGATGTGGCTCTGAAACTTGTATATGACTATCATTTCCCCCCTGTCTGATACAAGGTGAGAAGATGGAGAAAACTCAACTGCAAGATTGTTCAATAATGTAGAATAAGTTCTGATATATGACTGAAATATCTTCTTGGATGTTGAAGCCCATTGCCAAGAAGCGATCCATCCAAGATGAATTTGTGTTCTTATAGGAGGCTTGTTTTCTAAGCGTCTATGTGAAAAATGAGTACGCTGACCACAATGCTTGCACGGATGAAGATCAAAATAGTGATCTTTCATATGGTCAACTCGGTCACAGCGTTGGCATTTAACAACTTTTGGTTGTGAATGTGGAGGAGCATAATCTGGAATAGATGAAGGTGAATCGCCATGAATAAACCTAGCACTTTGAAATTGAATGGGCTTGGAATAGTCTAGAATATGAAAGGACACCTCCTTGTCATATCCAAGACCAATTTTGTGCTTGTCATGGACAAGTTCTTCCCAAGGTCTGATGATGGGCTTGGGAAGTGCAGATCGAATTATTGCATCTACATGCAAATGTTCTCCTTCATTGGGCACTGAATGAACTTCAACTTTATATTATTGGTGTTGATGTGAGTCTGTCTCAATGTTCTGAACAGAAACAGGTTCAGAATGATGACTCCATTGTTGTAATTATTCTTGCTGAAGTTGAGACTCCAACTGCAAAAAATCAATCTTTTCCTGTGCATTTTGCAGACATATTTGAATGTCACCAAGAGTGGTTTGTTGATTTTGATAGTGTCACCAGTAGTATATTATATCAAAGTTTCCAAGGACTCTAATACTTCATAAACTTTGGCCATTCTCCAAATATCTTAAGCTTAAGAAATGAAGGGTGTCAGCTTCAACCGATAATGCACCCATTTACAATGTAAACAAATTGTGAATATTCTTCAGTTTGGATTGATCTTCAAAATCAATGTGCATTGATTTAGTAAAAAACATCAAACTAAAATGTTGAATATAGAACCTCGAGACCAAGAAAAATATCAACTATACCTCTAAGATTGCGAGAAGGGATAATGATACTATCATTACTTACTATGCAAAGTTTTCTAATGCTAGAAAATATAACATATGAATTCTTTGAAGCTTTCTGAAAGTGATACAAACACACTTTTTGTTGGAGAAAATCGATCAGGCTTTGGATCCTGCTCTATGAGCGCTCCCTTCCATCTGGAAGTAGTATGCATATGTTGCACAATGTCAAATTCCCTTTGAGCCCTGATTATTTAGCTCAACTCTTCGATTCTTTCTTCACATAGACACAACCTTGTTTTTAATGACATCTTACAACATCGTGCTAGATGGAAAAAAGTAATAGCATTACATAGCAAAAAGATGAAAAATGGGCAAAGGAATAATCAATGTTGTCCATAAATGTATCTCATCTGAACAATTTTAATGGTGAACACATATCCACAACTTTATCAACTTCTCGCTTCTTATGAAATTTGTAGTGTGCTGGCAGATCAAATCAGAGCTCACATAAGACTTTTGCGGTCTTTGCATTCAAGTCCTGAATGGTTGTCCATTCAAACGCACCAACAACAAGAAGAAAGTGCTCACGGTCATCACATAAGTAAAAAATAATGTTTACCTTCCATACCCAATGCGTCCTTCAGCTGAGAAAACTATCTAGCAATCGATAATGACCACGAACCCAGGTCTCTCGAGTCAGAGCTGAGTATCCTGACCAACTAGACTACAACATAACCAAAAGGGAGGAGACCAAGAGGGCAGATGTTAGTGTCGTGGAGAAGCAATGACGATAAGATACTATATACTATCGCAACGCATCCAGAACCGGAGGTTTGGCACCGAATCTTTGGTCAAAAACGGTAGAATGCCTGCAACACCAAAGCCAATTGCAAAAAAAGAAAACAAAGAATAAAGTTTTTCTTGGTTTTTTCTCTTGAACTGCTGCAAATATTTTATTGATTTGGTTCACAAAATGACTCCCGAGAGGCCCTGTGCATATTAGCCAATTGGAAATTTGATTGTTTTCGGAAAGTTTTTCGGGCTTCAAACCTAAGTCGATAACATTTGGGCTTGAAAGTGGATTCAGATTCCGCAAAAAGTCTCTCATCTAGGGCGCAGTGGATTATATAGAAGACAATGGTAGAGTGTAACGTATGGGAGCATGTAGTATGGATGGATAACAACGTATGGAGTCGAGTGTTGTACGGAGTCGATCAGTGGGAGAATGTTTATATGTTTTGGAGTGATTGGAGGAAACTGGACTGGGAGGGTGGTATTGGAGGGTGGATACCAGCAGTGTGTAGAGCAGAGATGTGAACCGGAGGGGAGTCGACTATGGATTTGATGGTGAGAGCGAGCATTGTATGGAAACGTTCAAACATGAGATATGGTGTGGTAATAACACAGTGGAGGCAGCAGATGGGGTATGCGAACACGGTAAGTTGTGTGGAGAGGAACCGACGGTCGTGGGTTCACCAAACCGGAGCATAACAATTGGGAATCAACGGTGGTAATAACGCAGTGCATGCCTTCAAAGTGCAAGCTCACAACACATTGGAGCAAGACAAATGCATGTACACATCCATCTGATAATCTGGTTAAGCAGAAAAATTATGAAAATTTCTCGACCACCCGTGATTAATACCTCTGATACCTCAGTATTACTCTTTGGTAGCTTATCACCAATAGTTACAACATTTCGGGTTAAATGTGCAGTTGACAGGTGCTGGAAGAGCCCATGTTGGTCCTTGAAAGCCTGAAGCATAGACAGAGAACAAAGGAGTTACTGTGACAGAACTGGCAGAGAATGCAACTAGAATTTAGATGATGGCACATTTAGGACTAATAGTAGAATTGTCATGCACAGAGAGGCCACAAAACCAATGGCTCAAATTGGAGCAAGGTAGGAAATCTCCTACAGCTCTGATACCATGTTAAACACACATGGAATGTGAACAGAATATGAATGATAAAACCTTGAATTACATTTCTATTGACAGAGATATACATTTATATTACATTCATATGACCCTTGGTTTCGTATTCCAGGTCTCTTGGAATCCCTTAGACTATTCACATTCCATCACACCAACCCTTGGCAAATTAGGATACTTAAAATGTATACCACCATTATAATATATAATTAATACATTATTTAATAATAAAGTAGATATACAAGATTGTGAACTAAATTAAATGAATTAAATTTATAAAATTAATTAAATTTATTCAAAAAATAGATAAATAAATAGATAAGAATTAAATTAAAATATTGTAATTAAAATTAAATTAAACTATGAAATAAAATTTAAATAAAAAATAAACATTATAAACTATAAATTAAACCAATAAAAGGATACATAACTTTATAAAAGTTCTTTTATACTCAAACTGCCTCTTCAGAACCGTGGAGAAGGCAGATGAGTAAGTTGGACCTCCACGTGCTGAAAGGCAAAGGAGACAGAAGACCTGGCGGGAGGTTGAGATAGTGGTGTGGGAAGGTATAAGGAGAAGGCGGAACACACAAAGAGGGGGGTCTTTTTCCGGGAGTTTGTTTTCGGAGAAATAGAGGACGAATCTACAGCAGAGAGCCACAGACAGAGAAAGAGAGTGAAGCCTTGATTGTTCTTGGAGTTTTTGGGCATAGGGGCCAAAGTGCTTCAAATTTGAAGTATTATGGAGCTGGGTACCGAGGTTGTGCCCAGTTTGGCAGGGGGGTTTTGGTCTTTTGGTAACATGAGCAAATTGGGAAACATCAAACAAGAAACTTCTTCAAATTAACTTCCAAGTATTCTTCTGCATTTTATTTTCAAATTTATTGTCTGGTTAATGATAAATTTAGGGCAAAAATTATGAATTTTGGTTAAATTGTTAAGGCAAATCTCATATTCTGGTTAAAGTTAATGTCTGAGTAAATTATAGAGTTTGGATATATTTGATGTAATTTAGGGCTCTACACATTGTATAGGGCCACGTAATCAAAAAGACATGCTAAAAATCCCCCACTCTAATAATTTACCAGATCTCCAAACTTTTGGAATCATCCAAAAAAATTAGAACTTCCAAATCCATCTCGATCTAGGATTTTTCTTTTTTCTCACTATGATAAACAAGTTCAACTTTTGAATAATTTGGATTCAAGAAACTTCAAAACTCCCCCTTTTAGTAAATTTCTAAATCTTTAGATCTTAATTATACGAACCTTTCTACCATTTGTGTCATCCTTACCTCAATTGCCATCTAGGCTCCACCTTAGTGCCACTGCATCTCTCCAATATTTGTTGCAATCGTTGCATCACACATGGTCAATGTGGTGAAACCTCTACTTAAGTGGATATCTAGGTTTTTCTAAATTTCCAAATTTATTCAGATCCATCCAAATCTAGAAAAACCCAAAACAAATTATTTTACAAAACTCCACATTTCTGAATTTTTAGATTCCACACCCCCTTCCACAACTAATGCCACATTGGCCACCACATCAACACACCATCCTTCAATGTTAGCACCTTCCTACCCATAGGGTCCAGTAATGTTCACGTGGACTCAATATAGCTTCCACATGACCTGTTGTGCTAACATTTGATATGGGTGTTTCAAAAAAATATCTTTATAATAAATTATGAATGTTTGAATATCCAGATATCGATAGAATAAATATCCCTAATCTCTTCACTTGATATATCCCACTAGTGTCATCTAAATCTCTTAACGGAGTCCAAATATTGATAGACTTTGGATCAATGAGCTCGTCCCTTGATAGATTATGTTGGTGTCATCTACAACTCTTTAACTAATATAGATTTTGATAAACTCTGGATCCCTGATCCCATCACTCGACATATTTTGAATATCATCCCCTTTTTCTTAGTTTGATTGATTAATCATTGACTGTCATAAATATACTTTCTTGTCAACAAGCATTCTCGTTAACTGAGCCATTGAGATACATAACCCATCTCCCATTTGATTTGGTTTGGTTTGGTTAAGATATCGTCAAATAATGGAGCTTGATTTTCTATTAATTGACATTCTTGTTAACCAATTCACTAGGAATTCATACACCTCACCCTTACGGCTTAAAGCCAGTCCGGTTAAGGGACAACTGGGCCACTGGAAGAACTGAGCATTGTCCATTATACATTTTGTCCAATTTTCTTAATGAACTTCTACGCTTAATCCTCTTTTGCAATTGAACCGGTCATGTTCTTTGTTGACCCATGTGACCAAGGGCTAAGGCTATGGCTTACAATCCCCAAATTTCTAAACTCAAACCTCAAATTTTCTAAGGAAAAGAGTTTGTGTCTTTCTGTCCATGATTGAAAGTGACTCCAACTAGGAAAAAACCTATCTAAAAAAATCTTGAAGCTACTGAAGTCTTCACAAACAATGAAGGCATCCAAAACCCTTCATTTCATATCCATTTACTAGGCCTCTCTTCCAAGAAATCAGAGGCCATTACTCATAGTCTACCCCCAACTAAGGCCTCTAAACCTCATTATCCCAAACATGGATACATTTCCAATTATGAATAACCCAAGCAGGGATACAAAATAATTGTTCAATCTCACAACTGGCCTAATAAAGGCCAATCATAATCACTAAAATTCCACATAGTCCCACTTCAAGTCCTTCAATAATTTTTCCACCAGTTTAACGATTCCTTTATTGTTATGAAACCAGCTCAAGAAAAGATAGAAAAGATAGATCAACGCCTTAGAATTCAGCCTCTTCGAGGGGGCAACCTCCTTTACATTACATAAATGAACAATTCTTGGATGATACAAATGACAAAACCTCCTTTCTATATATAGGAGTCTAAGGAGTCACAATATAATCCAGCCGACCTAACAATAATAATATAAAGATACAAAAATAACAATAGAGGGATTCTATGGGGCACAGAAATAACAATATGGGGGTAATAGGGGCACAACAATATAAATAAGGGGTATAACTACAATAGTAATGGGGTAATCACTAGTATTATAGGGACCCAACATGCCCCTCTCCTTCAAAAAAGTGTTGTCCTCAACGCTTGAGTAGTTCTGGATACTTCTGCATAAAATTCTCATCCTCCCATGTGGAATCTTCAGCGGATAAGTTCTTCCACTTGATAAGATACTCTGAAATTGATCGATTTCGTAGCTGTCGAGTTCTTGTTTCTGTGACTGCTTCCGGTTCCAATATAATTTTTCCTTCCTCATCAAGTTCTGGCAATATTGTTTGAATTGGGAGCTTGTCACTTATAACCTTCTTTAAACATGAAACATGGAAAACTGGGTGCAATCGAGAAGCTGCAAGAAGCTCCAATTTGTATGCCATAGTACCAATCTTTTGCAACACCTTGTACGGACCATAATACTTTGGTGATAATTTATTATCCTTCTTAGCTTGCTTTAGGGACATTTGCTTATATGGTTGTAGCCGTAGGAATACCCAATCACCTACATCAAAACTTCTTTCACTGCGATGTTGATCTGCCTGTTGTTTCATTCTATTTTGTGCCAACACGAGGTTATCCTTTAAGAGTTGGAGGACTTGTTTTTGATGTTCGATGTGATGTTCCACTGCCTGAACCTTAGAATTTTCTCTTAAATATGATGTGATGGATGGTGGTTGATACCCATAAAGTGCCATAAATGGGGTCATTTTTGTTGTTGTATGGAAGGAAGTGTTATACCACCATTCAGCCAGAGGCAACCATTTGACCCATTGTGTCTGTTTATCAGATACAAAGCAACGAAGATATCCTTCCAAACATTTGTTTACTATCTCAGTTTTCCCATCAGATTGAGGATGATAAGATGAGCTATGAGCTAACTGAGTACCAAGACAAGAAAATAATTATGTCCAAAAATTTCCAGTGAAAATGGGATCTCTGTCACTTACAATAATCTTTGGGTTTCCATGTAGCTTTTGAACTGTTTCCATAAATGCAGTAGAAACTGTACTGGCTTTAAATGGATGTGATAATGCACAAAAGTGTGCATACTTGGTAAGTCTGTCAACTACCACCATGATGACACTCTTTCCCTCAGACTTGGGTAAACCTGTGATAAAATCCATTGAAACCTCCTCCCAACGTTGGCTTGGAATGGATAAAGGTTGTAATAGACCCGGTGTCTTAATTGTTTCAACTTTATTTTGTTGGCAAACCAAACATTCCGCCACAAACTTTTGAATATCTGATTTAAGGCCATCCCAAAAAAATTCCTTCTTAACCCTGTGGTAAGTTTTTAAAAATCCTGAGTGCCCTCCTAAGGGAGAAGTGTGCAATTCCATAAGAATCTTTTGTTTTAGCTGGGAATTCTTACAGAGGTATAAGCGATCTTTGTACCATAACGAATCATTTTGCCAGCTAAATGTATCAGAAGTACTGGAATCTTGTTGTAGCTTTCGAATAAGTGCCCACACTTCTTCGTCATTCTTCCATTCCTCCCTTGCTTCGTTTATCCAATCTGGTTGGATAATAGAAATGGCACACAACAATGCTTCCACATCCTCATCCTTTCTTGAGAGTGCATCTGCCACCACATTTTGCTTCCCTTTTTTGTAGATGATTTCAAAGTCATAACCCAACATCTTTGTGACCCACTTTTGTTGCTCTTCAGAGGATAATCTTTGTTCTAAAAAGTATTTAAGGCTATCATGATCCGTTTTTACCTTGAAGTGTCTTCCCATTAGGTAGGGTCGCCATTTCTTAAGTGCATGGAGTATTGCCAACATTTCCTTCTCATAAATAGCTTTGCTTAAAAACTTTCCCTTGATTGGACGACTTTCAAAAGCAATGGGTCTTTCATCTTGCATTAGAACAACACCAATTCCATTTCCTGAAGCATCACATTCCACAATAAAGGTTTTTGTGAAGTCCGGTGTAGCTAAGACCGGTGCTTGGCACATTGCCTCTTTAAGATGTTCAAAGGCCTTTGTTGCTTCCGGAGTCCATGAAAATGAATCTTTCTTCAATAATGTTGTTAGAGGTGCTGCTATTCTCCCATAATTCTTAACAAACTTGCGATAATACCCTGTCAACCCAAGAAATCCTCGCAGATGCTTTATGGATGTGGGGATTTTCCATTCCTTAATGGCTTTAATTTTGCTAGGGTCTACCTTAACTCCTTCATGAGATACAATATGACCCAAATATTCCACCTCCTGGACTCCAAAGAAACATTTGGATCTTTTTGCATATAATTGTTTCTCCTCCAATAGTTGTAGCACCCTGTCAACATGTTCAACATGATCCTTCCAAGACTTGCTGTAGATTAGTATATCATCAAAAAATACTAACACAAATTTTCTAAGGAATGGTTTGAAAATTGAATTCATCAAACCTTGAAATGTTGAAGGTGCATTGGTAAGGCCAAAAGGCATGACCAAAAATTCATAATGACCCTCATGAGTTCTAAATGCCGTTTTCGGAATGTCTTCAATCTTCATTCTGATTTGATGATATCCCGAACGAAGATCCAACTTGGTGAAGTAAATTGATCCATGCAATTCATCCAGTAATTCATCAATAACAGGAATGGGGAACTTATCTTTAATAGTGAGCTTGTTGAGCTCCCTATAATCCGAACACATGCGCCATGATCCATCCTTCTTGTGCACCAATACTACTGGAGCTGAGAAAGAACTTTGACTCGGTTGAATTATACCAGCCTCTAGCATTTCTGCAACCATACGTTCAATTTCACTTTTTTGGACATAGGGATATCTGTACGGCCTGATGTTTGGAGGAACACTTCCTGGAATCAGATGAATAGCATGATCATGATCACGCATAGGTGGGAGACCTTTTGGAGTCTCAAATACCTTGGAATGATTGTCCAAGACTTTTTGGAGATCTGGAGAAATAGATGATTCCAATGTGGAAACATCTAGCGAACATAATTGTGCAATTACACCTCTTTGCTCCTTTTTTAGAAGCTTTGTCATGCCATTAGAGCTGATTATCTTTCCTGGTTTCCCTGCAATACCCCTTAATTCAACTTCCTTTCCTTCCGTAGAAAATTTGATGAAAAGTTCTTGAAAATTAAAAGCTATTGTACCCAAGGATTGTAGCCATTGGACTCCTAGTACAACATCAGCACCTCCCATTGGAATGGAAAGCATTGGGCTAGTCAATACATATTCTCCCATGGATAGCTTGATATTATGGCACTTTCCAGAGCAATTTATTGTTCCTCCATTTGCAATCATCACTTGACACTCTGGTGCTGGATATAGGAAGCAATTCAATTCTTTTGCTACCCTACAATGAATAAAATTGTGGGTGCTTCCTGAATCAATCAACACTATTACCTTTTTCTTCTTGATTTGTCCTTCTATCTTGATGGTTTGAGGAGTGGTAATTCCAACCAATGCATTACAAGATATGGTCGGATTTATTTGTTCTTCATCTAGGCTTTGTTCCTGGAGTATATATTCTTCTTTTGACCTTTCTTGCTCCTTTTCTTCTTCCTCTTCACAATCTATGTAGAATAATTTCTTCTCAGCACACTTATGACCTTTAGTGTATTTGCTATCACAACTGTAACAAAGCCCTTTTGCTCTTTTTTCTTCCAATTTTTGTGGTGTCAACCTTATAGGTTGTGGAAGACTAGGGGCAACAACACTTCCGTCTTTATAGTTGTGAGTGGTATGCTTCCTGGTTGCCATAATTTTGCTTTCCATTTTTCTTGCTAACCTGAATGCCTTCTCTAATGAATCAGGTTCCCAAAGGCGAACATCATGTTGGATATTATCCTTTAAAGACCCTATGAACACATCAATCCTATGCTCCTCTGGAATATCTTTTACCCTTATGTTCAATTTTTGGAACTCCTCAATGTGCTCCATTACTGAACCCTTTTGTTTGAGACTTATCAATTGGCTAAAAAAAGTGTTGCTTTTTGTATCTTCATAATGTGCTATCAATTCTTCCGTAAAAATTGCCCAAGTGATAAATTGTTTACGAGAGCAAAGCCATTGATACCATACAAACTGATTTGGTTCCAAATATACAGTTGCCATACGTACCTTTTGTGCGTTTTGCACATTATTGAGATCGAAGAATTGCTCCATCTGTAATATCCATGTGGCGGGATCCTTGCCATCAAACTTCCTCATATCGATTTTTGGAATATGGTGATTCTTCGATCCAACATTAGCGTCTATGGAATCATGATTAACATTTCTTTTGTTCTCATCATGAGTTTCCTTTACTACCTTTTCACCATTAGTGACCCTTTCTTGTAGCAACTTCTTCAATTCTTCCATGTCTGTCTTCAAATCTATCTTCAAATCTGCCATGTCTCTCTTCAAATCTGTCTTCAAATCATCCATCTTAGCTTCCATGCCCTTTATCTTAGATTCCACGCCATTTATCTTAGATTCCACGCCATTTATCTTAGATTCCACGCCACTTATCTTAGCTTCTGTTAGCTTTTGTGAGCGTGACATTTGTTGCACTTGTTCTTGTAATTTTGATATATCATGTAGCATTTCTTCCTCTTCTTCATGAGTCATGCTAGAGCTTTCAGGTTCCTTACTAGGTGTTTGCATTTTCTTTCCTCAGGGCATCAGTTACCGATAATAATGCTTTACTATGCCCTTTGAATTCCGTTAAACCAAGCTTACACAAAAATTTAAAAAAAAAACTACACACCTTTTTTCACTTTATAGAAGCCTGATATTGAATCTGATGTATCTCTGTAATTTCAGATCATCCAGTTCTGAAATTTCTACCTGTAGTATCCTTCTGCATCCTCTTTCCAATGCCACAAGTCTGAGCCAAATTGGATTCTCCAAGGAAGAGTTATGTGAAATCTCCCATAGTGACTTGCTTTTAGACTGGTTCAGTAGAGCGAACTTGTACGACGTACCACGAGTCACTGTTTCAACCTCTGAATCTGAAACACACACACAACAAACTACAGTCCGTTCTCTTTCTGTACCTTCTTACGAAATTTTAATCTGATCCCTAGAGAGAAAGTTATGACGATTTTCCCCAGGTCACCTGTTTTGAATGTAATTCAGGAGTCTGCAAAAAGACCAACTTCCTCATATCATATCTCCGCAAATATCACGCGAAAAGCTCTGAAATTCGGACCCAAGGTTCAACGCGATTTCTTCTCAAATGGGTTTTTTTTGCGACTTCTGAAACATCACTGAAAAAAGTTATAGAGAAAATTCCACGATGACCTTTTTGGAGCAGCGAAACCCTAGAATCCAAAGCTCTGATACCAAATGTTATGATGCCAGCTCAAGAAAAGATAGAAAAGATAGATCAACGCCTTATAATTCAGCCTCTTCGAGGGGGCAACCTCCTTTACATTACATAAATGAACAATTCTTGGATGATACAAATGACAAAACCTCCTTTCTATATATAGGAGTCTAAGGAGTCACAATATAATCCAGCCGACCTAACAATAATAATATAAAGCCACAAAAATAACAATAGAGGGATTCTATGGGGCACAGAAATAACAATATGGGGGTAATAGGGGCACAACAATATAAATAAGGGGTATAACTACAATAGTAATGGGGTAATCACTAGTATTATAGGGACCCAACCTTTATTAACTCTTTAACACTTTTATATAAAATTCTCTCTATATACTCTTGCTTTTGAGTCCACATTTTTCAATAAATTTTTTTTACTCTTACATCTAGGTTGACATCGTCAATAGGATCCTCTAATCATAAATAAAAGATTCAGATTTTATCTTGTCTATTTAGAGAAGATCAAACTCGCTTGGTTGAGACTCTCTAGGAGTCTTTCACAACCAACAAGCCATTGTAGTTGTCCAAGAGGTTGAGGGGTTAACATCTGCTATCTTTTTAGCCATGCATCTTTCTAGCAAGAAGGCATATTATAACAATAAACATTAAAGATAACTAGGACTAAGTATCTCTCAGACCTAGTATGCTCAAAATCATGAAAACATATCATAATAACACATTAATATAAACAAGAAAGCGTATGAATATTACAAAATCATCACACCATAATGTACCACTTCATACTAAGATTAGGTATCACACAATCCAAAATTTCCATTCATTAAGAAAGCACATAAATATACAATTTATTAATCATCATTTTTGTTTCAGTGAATATAATTTACATCATATATTTAATTCCACAAGGGAACTTATCTAATCAAGATGAAATTCTTCTTGCAACTAATTAAGGGTGAGCCACATTCCACCCCGCCATAAACTTAACTATTTCTCCTATACTTTATAATAGTTGGACATCCTTAAGCCAAACCAAGAAGCCATGAAGGAAGCTCTCACTCAACATTATAGGGTGGAATCATCAAAGGCCATTCCCTTTCATTCAATCAAACTCATAATTTATCTTGAAATCCCACTAAGGCCAGAGTCTACTCAACTGTTATGGGTGGTTTCTTAGCTATTCTTCATAACAAGCATTAATTGGGTGCTCAGAATTATGTTCAAAAATCAAAGTGTCAGAATCTTGTCAAGTCGGCTTAAGATTGAAGAGCTCGTCATTTTGAATCCAACGGTGTGAACGGTACTCAAATTTGAGTTCGTATGCAGAAGTTAGAGCAAGTCAAAGTTTAAGTTTGACTTGTCTACATGGCAGGATTGGGATGATGTGGCAAGGTCTTCAGCGAATGAGGAGGCGCCAAGTGGCAGGATGCCATTGGCCCCCACATTTTGCAAATCGTAGTTGCAAGGTGGAAAGGCGTTACAAATCGGCCCCGACAGGTTCAAGGTTGCGATGTGATAAGACCATCGCAATTGCAAATCGACGAGGGGAGAACAAGTCAGAACCGGCCCCCGGCCGTTACTAGGTTGTGATGCAATAAATTACCCGGATGTGGGATTTTATATGTCATAGTTTAAGTTCCCGTCGGGTCCGTTGATATTGCATTGCACAACATTCTGTCGTTAACATTGTGAAATGCGATAGTTCCCGGATGTGATGCCGCTATAGGTTGCAATTTAATATCTCGTCGGGTTTGCCGATATCACATCGCACAACATTTTGTCGTTAACATTGCAAACTACAATAGTTTTCGAATGCAATTCTGGTATAGGTTGTGATTTAATATCCTGTCGGGTCCGTTGATATTGCATCGCAGTGTTCCATCATGTAAAAAAACCTTCTGCTGCTGAACTTCGCTGATTGCGATAAGTGATGGACCTCGGATGCAGGATTTTATATGTTACAGTTAAATATCTCAGTGGGTCCACAATATTGCAATTGCAACGTTTTGTTGTGTTAACAAGACCATAAGAGCATGCAGGACTTGTTGATTTCGATTTGCGATACGACCAATAGGATATAGCCCGTCGTGCAGCGAATTTCTCGCTTTGTTAGCAGATTTTGGAGTGGAAATGGGGTTTTTGGTCAATTTTGGAGCAATTTGTGGAAAAAATAGTGGAAGAACTGGGAGAAGTAATAACTTATTCAGTTCTTATCCAAATTGGATGCAAAAAGAGGCTGGATAACCATTTTTTGAGTATTTTGAACTCATTGAGACAGGTTTTAGAGGCATTTTGAGCATTGTAAACACACTTTTGTTGTAATTTGAGCATAATAGAGAGGCCCAAGCCATTGGAAGCTGGACCAAGGAGACGTAGCCCAGGAGAGGTGAACTCCTTTATCATGTGCTTGGTGTGTGTTGTATGTTGATGTTATTTGCAGTTATTTTGTTGTTGTTCAGCATATGTTTTATGTTAAATTGTTTCTAACATTTACATAAGAAGCTCTCATGGGAATTAGCTAATTAAGCAAAAGTATTGAATCCTTAAGCACTTGATAAGAAAATGATAATCATATTGGGTTTTTATTTGAATGGGTAATTAGCACAACATTACTAATCTGCTCCATTTCAGATCAAGTTGGTATCATAGCACTGGTTTTTGCTTACTAGATTTGCTTTGTGAAAGAAGGATTTAATTGTTTGCAAGTTTATGTCATGCTTACAAGGTTAAAGCTCAAAATAGGTGAAGGAAAGATGGTTGAAAGCCCTGAAATTGGGTCAAGTGGAAGAAGAGAAAGGTTGCCAAAGTCTTCTACACCAGTACATCCTCAAGTTGCAGAAGTTGCAGTTGAGTCTCCAAAGATCATGTCTCATGAAGGAGAACCTATCATGACAGAAGATGAGAAGACCTTCAGAAAGGCTCTCTTTGATATGACAAAGATGGTGAAGGTCCTCTATGAAGAGAGGAACAACAGATTGCAAGGAGAAAGCTCCAAGCCTCCCAAAGGAGAAGGCTCTTCAGGAGGAGGTAATGGAAAAGGAGGTAATGGGAATGGAGACAAGCCTCCACCATCTCCACCATCTTCTTCATCTTCTTCTTGAAAGCATATTCCCACTCTTCCACTAATACCACTGTTACTCATACTCATCATCATTCTTCAAAAGGGATTGGTAAATCATCTTTCCTAAAGCTTGATGTTAAATTCGAGTTGCCTCTGTACAATGGTGAAGTGAATGTAGAGAAGTTGGATAACTGGATTCATTAGTTAGAGGTGTATTGTAGAATTTAGAACCTTCAAGAGGATGATATCAAAATTTAGTTGGCTTCATTGAGAATGGAGGGTGCAACACTCATTTGGTGGGAAGCAAGGACTCAAGACGAGATCAAAAAACATGGTAAGATCTCTATTACTTGGTCTGATTTCATTGCCACTATAAAAAGACAATTCTACCCTTTAGCCCATATGCAAAAAGCTATCATGAATTGGAAAAATTTTAGACAATTAAAAGGTCAAAATGTGCAAGAGTATACTCAAGAGTTTAGGAGAAGAGCTCTTATGCTAGGAGTAGACTTACAGTCACAAGATACCTTGTTGAAATACATAGGAGGGTTGCATAGCTATCTTCGACATACCATTCTTATGTTTAGTCCCACAAATCTTGATGAGGTCTATGTTCAAGCTACACACCTCGAAGCAAGAGGGGAAAATGTACAAGAAGAAGGTAAGAAGAAGTCATTTCAGAGTGGTGAAAAAGGAAAGAAATTTAAAGGGAAGCAGAAGAAAAATGCTTATGTTAAGAAAGAAGGGGAGAAACGTGTGCAAGAATTGTTCCAAATAGGGTCATAATGAAGCGCATTGCTAGAAGCTTCATCCTGAATTAAGACCGAAGAAATCTAACAATAAAGGGAAACAAAAGACAAATGTTGTTGCACAACAAGACTTGGGTTCTGACTCAGGTGACGAAGCGAAGATTGCAACCACAATCATTAAAGGGAAATTCGTGGCAAAGACAAGCAAAGAGGAAGTTGTGGCAAGCACCAACGCAAAAAATAACTCCAATACAATTTCAAATGAGGAAAACATAATAGAGTTGTTCCATATCCGAGTTATTTCCAAACACACCAAAATTGATATGTTGTTTGATAGTGGATCCCAAACAAATTTAATTTCTACAGATTTGGTCAAGAAGTTGAATCTGGAAATTGTGCCTCATCATAAACCGTATATGTTGGGTTGGATAACCAAGGATGTCAATTTGCAGGTCACACAGAAATACGTTTTCAGGTTTGCAATCACTACCAATTTCATTGATGAAGAAGAATTAGACGTTGTGCCATTGGATATTTCTGGGATTGTGTTGGGAAGCCCGTATTTATATGATAGGAAAGTTGTTTTCCATAGATTTGAGAAAAAATATCATTTGTTAAAAGATGGAGTGGAGTATATTGTGAGAGCCCATCACTGAAAGCTTAATTTGTCTTTGGCAAGCACAGGGCAAATGAAGCGACTGGTGTGGTCATGGAGATATGTTTCAAGAACCAAAGGGATTGCCACCAAAAAGGGGAATTCAACACAAAATTCAGCTACAACAAGACTATCCACTCCCAAATATCGATATGTATCAAATTTCAATTCTAGAAAGTTTATAAATTAAGAAACAAGTCCAGGAATTGTTAGATAAAGGTAAAATTCGTCCCTCTACTTCGCCACATGGTTCACCAATTATCGAGATTTGAATAAGATTACAATAAAGAATCAATAACCACTGCCCAAAATAGATGATTTTCTAGATTAGTTGAAGAATGCAAAATATTTCACTAAATTAGACTTGAGAAGTGGATATCATCAAGTTAGAATAGTTGAGGAGGATATTTGGAAGACTACTTTTAAAACCAAACAGGGATTGTTTGAGTGGCTAGTTATGCCTTTTGGTCTTTGCAACGCTCCAACTACATTCATGAGAGTTATGAATGATGTTTTAAGATCCTTTCTTGATGAGTTTGTAATTATCTATTTAGATGATATTTTGATATTTATAAAATCACGATAAGAGCATGTCAAGCATGTGAAGAATGTTTTGGATGTCATGAGAAAAGAACAGTTATTTATGAAGATGTATAAATGTGAATTCAGGAAAACTTCCTTAGTGTATTTGGGCCACATAGTTGGAGGAGGTGAGCTGAAGATTGACCCCTCTAAAGTTTCGGTCATTGTGAATTGGCCAATACCTAAACCAGTCACAGAAGTAAAGAGTTTTTAGGAGCAGCGCAGTACTGTAGGAAGTTCATTGCTAAATTCTCTTCCATAGCAGCTCCACTACATGCTTTGACGAACGTAAAGTTTGTCTTCCAGTGGGGAGGCAAACAACAACAAAAATTGATGCTTTAAAAAAAAAGATCAGTTCAGCCCCAGTTTTAGCATTTCCAGACTTGAAACAACCCTTTGAAATACAAATAGATGCAAGTGACTACCCCATGGGTGTAGTTCTTTTACAGAATGGTAAGCTCATTTCATTTCATTATGAATTTTTTAATAGTGTTGTTATTAATTATCCTACGTATGATAAATATCTTTATGCATTGGTGCAAAGTGTGAAGAAATGGAAGCATTACTTGATGGGAAAAGAAACCATTATTCACACCGATCATCAACCTTTGCAATATCTGCAATCTCAAACAAAATTGCAGCAAGCAAGGCACTTTTGTTGGATGGGATTCTTACAACAATTCCACTTGGTAATCAGGTACAAGAAAGGTATTTATAACAAAGTTGTTGATATGCTTTCTAGACCGATTGTTAATGCAACCATTTTACTCAAGAATCATTATGTTTTGCCTTAAAGTTATGTTGAGAAATATGCACATGATGCTGAATTTCAAGAGGTATATTTAAACTTGAGTCAAGGCCACCAAGTTGAGGAATTAAACTACCATGTTCATGATAATCTGTTGTATCATTTGGGAGAACTTTGTGTTCCACAGGAGGAGAGAGTAAATGTCATAAAGGAAGCACATACTTCTCTTATAGTTGGACATTTTGGTGTAAGTAAAACAGTGGCAAATATTCAGAGTTATTTTTATTGGCCTCGTATGCTTGAAAGTGTGTCACGTTTTGTCAGAGGTTGTTCATTGTGTGCAGTCAATAAACCTAGTTATAGGAAGCTAGGATTGTACACACCACTTCCAGTACCTTCACGTCCATGGGAGAGTGTTTCTATGGATTTTGTAGGAGGTCTTCCTTTATCAAGGAAAGGTCATGACTATTTGTATGTAGTTGTGGATAGGTTTAACAAGATGTGCATATTAATTCCTTGTAAAAATAAAATTATATTTGAACAAACAACTCAACCTCTCTTTCAAAATGTATGGGTTCATTTTGGATTACCTACTTCTATTGTAAGTGATCGTGATACCTGATTTGTTGGGAATTTTTTGTCAAGTTTATGGAACTTGATGGACACCAAGTTGAATAAAAGTACAGCCTTCCATCCGCCAACATATGGTCAAACTGAAGTGGTTAACAGGACAGTTATTCATTTGCTAAGAGGATATTTCAGCAAACATCCTAAGTTGTGGGATGAACAGTTGTATTATATTCAATATGCTTACAACCGAGCAAAACACTCTTCTACTCTAACTTCGCCTTTTGAGGTATGTCTTGGTTATTTGCCTAAATCACCTTTGGATTTCATGTTTGAGAAAGATGTAGTTGTAGATGGACATAGTGACATAGACAAAGCAAAGAAATTCATTGAGCAAATTCAGTTGATTCACCAAATAGTTCAAGAACAAATAGAAAAGAGTCAAGGCAAGTATAAGGCAAGACATGATGAGCATCGTGTGGATCATCAATTTCAAACGGGTGATGAAGTTTGACTTCACATTAGCAAGGAAAGGCTTCAAGGTGGAGGTAAAAAGCTGAAACCAATCCGTTATGGTCCATTTAAAATTCTAGAAAAGAATGGTAATAATGCTTTCAAGCTTGATTTACCTTCATATATGCAAATCTATTCCGTTGTTAATGTTGAAAATTTGAGATTGTATGAACCTCCTTTGATTGAAGATCAAGGAGGGAATGTTCAAATTCCATGTATTGAATACTTTTCTCCAGTATTCCTTGATGTACTTCAGCAAGACACTATACTTGATAAGGACAAGGACAACTAAAAGGGGAAGTATTGATTATCTTCGGGTGGGTCTCAAAGGTGCATATCTATCAAAGTCCAAATGGATTGAAGTGGGGAAGGTGAGGGAACAATATCCTCATCTGTTCAATAACTAAAAATAATTTTTTGGGGTCCAAAAGGCTTCTAGTGGGGAGGAGTGATCAAGTGCTTAGAACTATGCTAAAAATTTAAAGTGTCAGAATATTATCAAACTCAGCTTAAGATTGAAGAGCTCATCATTCTGAATCCAATTGTGCAAACGGTACTCAAATCCGAGTTCGTATATAGAAGTTAGAGCAAGTCAAACTTTAAGTTTGACTTGTCTACATGGAAAGATTGAGATGATGTGGCAAGGTCTTCAGTGAATGAGGAAGTGCCAAGTGGCAGGTTTCCATTTCACAAATCACAGTCGCAAGGTAGAAAGGCGTTACAAATCGACCCCAATAGGTTCAAGGTTGTGATGCGATAAGGCCATTGCATATTGCAATCATAGATCGGCGAGGGGAGAACAAGTCAGAATCGGCCCCCGACAGTTACCAGGTTGCGATGCGATAAATTACCTAGACGCGAGATTTTATATGTCATAGTTTAAGTTCCCGTCGGGTCCGTCGATATCGCATCGTAAAACATTTTGTCATTAATGTTGATAAATGCGATAGTTCCTAGATGCGACGCTGCTATAGGTTGTGATTTAATATCCCATCGGGTCCGTCGATATCGCATTGCACAACATTCCGTTGTTAACATTGTGAAATGTGATAGTTCCCAGATGTGATGTCGCTATAGGTTGTGATTTAATATCCTGTCAGGTCCACCAATATCGCATTGCAATGTTTCATCGTGTTAACAAGACCTTCGGCCGTTGAACTTCGCCGATTGTGATGAGCGATGGACCTCGGACGCGAGATTTTATATGTTACAGTTAAATATCCCCGGTGGTTCCACGATATCGCAATCGCAACGTTTTATTGTGTTAACAAGACCATAAGAGCTCATAGCACTTTCCGATTGCGATTTGTGATACGACCGACAGGATATAGCCCACCGTGCGGCGAATTTCTCGCTCCATTAGCAAATTTTGGAGCAGAAATATGGTTTTTGGTCGATTTTGGAGCAATTTGTGGAACAAATAGTGGAAGAACTAGGAGAAGTCATAACTTCTTCAATTCTTATCCAAATTGGATGCAAAAAGAGGCTGGATAGCCATTTTTGAGTATTATGAACTCATTGAGACAGGTTTCAGATGCATTTTGAGCATTGTAAACATACTTTTGTTGTAATTTGAGCATAATAGAGAGGCCCAAGCCATTGGATGTTGGACCAAGGAGATGTAGCCCAGGAGGGGTGAACTCCTTTATCATGTGCTTGTTGTGTGTTGTATTTTGATGTTCTTTGCTGTTATTTTGCTGTTGTTCAGCATATGTTTTATGTTAAATTGTTTCTAACATTCACATAAGAAACTCTCATGGGAATCAGTTAATTAAGCAAAAGTATTGAATCCTTAAGCACTTGATAAGAAAATGATAAGCATCTTGGGTTTTAATATGAATGGGGAATTAGCACAACATTACTAATCTGCTCCATTTCAGATCAAGCACCCAAAGGGAAGTTCTATGTTATGAAACCAACTCACAAAAAGATAGAAAAGATAGATCAACGCCTTAGAATTCAGCCTCTTCGAGGGGGCAACCTCCTTTACATTACATAAATGAACAATTCTTGGATGATACAAATGAAAAGACCTCCTTTCTATATATAGGAGTCTAAGGGGTCATAACATAATCAGATCCGACATAACAATAATAATGTAAGGGCACAATAATAACAATAGTGGGCTTATATGGGGCACAATACTAACAATATGGGCACTACATGGGTACATCAATATAATAAGTGGGTTGTACTAATAACAATAAGGGGTTACACTAGTAGTATAGGGGCCTAACATGCCCCTCACCTTCAAAAGCGTTGTCCTCAACGCTTGAGTAGTTCTTGATGCTTCTGCATAAAATTCTTGTCCTCCCATGTGGAATCTTCAGTGGGTAAGTTCTTCCACTTGATGAGATACTCTGAAATTGATCGATTTCATAGCTGTTGGGTTCTTGTTTCTGTGACTGCTCCAGGTTCCAATATGATTTTTCCTTCCTCTTCAATTTCTAGCAATATTGTTTGAATTGGGATCTTTTGCAACTTTTGAATAAGTGGCCATACTTCTTCATCCTTCTTCCATTCATCCCTTGCTTCGTTTATCCAATCTGGTTGGATAATAGAAATAGCACAAAACAATGCTTCCACATCCTCATCCTTGAAGAGTCTTCCCATTCGGTAAGGTCGCCATTTTTTAAGTGCATGTAGTATTGCCAACATTTCCTTCTCATAAATGGCTTGCTTGAGATGTAGTAATAAAAATACCCAATCACCTACACCAAAACATTTTTCACTACGATGTTGATCTACTTGTTGTTTCGTTTGATTTTGCACTGAAGTGGCGTTATCCTTTAAAAGTTGGAGAACTTGTTGTTGATGCTCGATGTGACCTTTCACTGCTTGAACCTTTTTCTTCTTGATATGTCCTTCTATCTCTAGAGTTTGAGTGGTAATTTCTTCCAATCCTTTACAAGATATGGTCGGATTCATTTCTTGATTCTCGATGTGATCTTTCACTTCTTGAACATTTTTCTTCTTGATATGTCCTTCTATCTTGATAGTTTAAGGAGTGGTAATTTCGATCAATGAATTACAAGATATGGTTGGATTCATTTCTTCTTTCTCGATGTGATCTTTCACTTCTTGCACCTTTTTCTTCTTGATATGTCCTTCTATCTTGAGAGTTTGAGGAGTGGTAATTCTTACCAATGCTTTACAAGATATGGTCTAATTCATTTCTTCTTTCTCTGGGGTGGGGTCTTGGTGTATATCTTCTTCTTTTGATGTTTCTTGATCATTTTCTTCCTCCTCTTCATATTCTATGTAAAATAATTTATTCTCAGCACACTTATGACCTTTAGTGCATTTGCTATCACAATTGTAACAAAGCCCTTTTTCTCTTTTTTCTTCCAATTTTTGTGGTGTAACCCTTGTAGGTTGTGGAAGGCTAGGAGAAAAAACACTTCCATATTTATAGTTGTGAGGGGTATGCTTCCTAGTTTCCATAATTTTGCTTTCCACTATGTCACAAATCCCTTTAACTCTTTCCAATTGTTGTGGTGTTGCTCTAAAGAAGGTGTTGCTCTTTGTATCCTCATAATGTGCTATCATTTCCTCTGTGAAAATTGACCATGTAACAAGTTGTTTATGAGAACAAAGCCCTTCATACCATAAAAATTGATCCGGTTCTAAATATGAAGATGCAAGACATACATTTTGTAACAGTGGTACACCATGTAGATCAAAATATTGGTCCATTTGAAGTATCCAATTTACCGGATCCTTGCCATCAAACTTCCTCATCTTGCTTTTTCTTGATTTTAGGAGCTAGATCTTGAAACGGCTATAACTCTGTATTTTCGGATCTTTAAGTTCTGAAATTGCGACCTGTAGTAGCCCTTTGTGTCCTCTTTCGAATGCCACCATTCTGATCCAAATTGGATTCTCCAAGAAAGAGTTATGCACAATCCCCCAATATGACCTGATTATAGACCTTTCCAGAAGAGCGAACTTGTATGAAGCGCCACATGTCACTGTTTCGACCTTTGGCACTGAAAAATATATACAAGAAACTCCAGTCCGTCCTCTTTCTGTACCCTTTTACAAAATTTCAATCCGATGCTCAGAGAGAAAGTTATGACGATTTTCCCCAAATCACCTGTTTGGAATTTAATTCAGGAGTCTTCAAAAAGACCAACTTCCTCAGATCATATCTCCGCAAATATAGCGCGAAAAGCTATGAAATTTGGACTCAGGATTCTGCATGATTTCTTCTCAAATGGGTTTTTTTTTAGCTCCTGAAACGTCGCAAAAAAAGAAAAAAAGGAGTTATAGCGAAAATTCCAAGATTACCTGTTTGGAGCAGCGAAACCCTAGAATCCAAAGCTTTGATACCAAATGTTATGAAACTAGCTCACAAAAAGATAGAAAAGATAGATCAATGCCTTAGAATTCAGCCTCTTTGAGGGGGCAACCTCCTTTACATTACATAAATGAACAATTCTTGGATGATACAAATGAAAAGACCTCCTTTCTATATATAGGAGTCTAAGGGGCCATAACATAATCAAAGCCGACATAACAATAATAATGTAAGGGCACAATAATAACAATAGTGGGCTTCTATGGGGCACAATACTAACAATATGGACACTACATGGGTACATCAATATAATAAGTGGGTTGTACTAATAACAATAAGGGGTTACACTAGTAGTATACGGGCCTAACATTCTCTCTTAGGCTATCATTGGTTTAAGGATGAATTTCATTCTCCTTCATCCACACAAATATCAATATTATGTCTTTCAACCTACTTAACTAAGGCCTATTAGCATTCATAATCTATCACTATGGGCTTGCACAACACAATGGGAGTCCTTTGTTAACTCAATAGTTCATCAATGCTTCCCCCTTTTCATAGCTCTTTGTGCTTATATCAGTCATGTTCCTCAACAATTCCTAGCCCTCTAGCTCATATTAAAGACTCTAAAATTGACTTCTCTCACCGAATCAAGTGGATTACAGTCTAGCACAAGTTATTGTGTCTCGGAACCCTCATGTGATATGTTTATTTTCCACATGAGAACCTCCTCTACTCATGTTCATGGATGGATATGTGCTTATGTCTCTTGCAAACCTCTCTCTCTCTCTCTCTCTCTCGCACACCCACTAGTGTTGTTCTCCATTCCATTTATCGCTACAACATACTTTCCTTCATGGGTTTCTTCTTTGATGGAATTTTGTGCCAAATTTGCTAATAATGGTCACATTAAAAGCTTCTAGATAGAATCTAAATAGCAATTTTCCTATAACTCAAATAATATAGTTAGGATACAACCAAACTATCTCCATAAATACATATGTTACAACCACATTCTTCCCATTATATTTTTTCTTAGGAAAATTAACAATATTAGACTTTATGAATATTTGGCTTAGCCAAATAATTTATTGACAAGGATTAAATCCATTATTTGGATTCCCTCCTCTCTCATGGCTTCTCATGGTCCACATTAAGGCTCCACCTCTTCATCAATTGTTATTAAAATATGATTACAATTATTTAAGGTTTTTTAACCCACTTGCATTTACATGGAAATACATGCATCATTAACATAATGAATTACATTTACACTATCTATGAGAAATTAAATGTTAGGGTGTTACAATCTTGTACTTTATTTCATGGTATTTTTGGATTATTCTCTTTACCATGATTGGCCTCATAAGGTATATTAAAAACTTATATGTAGGTGTGGAACCCCCATATAATGTTCCATTTGAACCTTTTGTTGTCATACTTTTCTATAGGATCTCCTTTCTTGTACATTTGTGCTTTAACCACTTATACTTCACCTTTGCATGTGGTTGATAACAAAGCCTTCATGTGATGGACAACCATCACAATAATTCATGGGATTGGGACACTTAGATTATGTTAGCTACATGAACACCTATATCCTCTCATAATTCTTTTACTCTTTCAAGACCAAAGAAATTGCCAAAAATAAATAAATAATAAAAACAAAAATAAAGGAAAAGAAAAAGAAGTATGACAATTTTGGTAATCAATTTAAATTTTACTTCCCCATGAGTCTTTCCTGGATAGTTGTTAAGCATTGAGTTTTGTCTCTATCATTGATTTGTTAAAATGATAAAACCATAATGAACATCCAAATCAATCTTTCCTTAACAGTCATTAGTGTTGCCTTAAACTAGAGCATCCTTCCACTTAGTCATTGAGTTTTGTCTACTTCATTGTTTTTCCAAAATGATTAACCCGTTATGACTATCGAAACCACCTCCATGTACTTACTACACAAATCAATCTTTACCTTGCTTTGTATTGAGGGAAACCTTGCATCACCCTTCTCCTCTGTGGCATATTCTCTTGAGTTGCTTTAGCCTATGTTCTATTCATTAATTAAAGATACTCGTAACAAGTGTTATTTTAAGAAATCTTGCATCACCCTTACATGTCATATTGTCTTGTGTTTGTCTAGTTTATGTCCCATTCATTTATCTATCGTGGTTAGATTAGAAGCTTATGGTTAGACTACGAAGCGTATTTTTCCCATACCTTGGATAAGATAATTTGGGTACAACCCAACTACTTCCATAATATAAACGTTACTACCACATTCTTCAAGTTAGATATTTTCTTGGGAAAATTGACAATCTTAGACTTTATGAATATTTGGCTTAACCAAATAATTTAATGACAAGAATTAGACCCCCTTTTTAGGTTTCTCTCCCTTTCATGGCTTCTCATGGTCCATATTAAGGCTCCACCTCTTCATCAATTATTATTAAAATATGACTACAATTGTTTAAGGTCTTTTAACTCATTTACATTTACATGCCCATACATGCAATATTAACATAATTAATTAAAATTATAATATCCGTGGGAGATTAAAGGCTAGGGTGTTACAACCTTGTACTTGGTTTCGTGGTATTTTTGGATCATTCTCTTTACCATGATTGGCTTCATAAGGTATATTAAGAACTTATGTGTAGGTATGGATCCTCCCATATAATGTTGCATTTGAACCTTCTGTTGTTGCAATTTTCCATATTGGATCCCCTTTATTGCATATTGGTGCATTAACCACTCCCACTTCACCTTTGCATGTCGTTGATAGTTAAGGCCTTCATGTGATGGGTAAACCTAGATTAAAACCTCTTTTATGAATGACAACCATCACAAAAATTCATAGGACTAGGGAACTTTAGATTACATTAGCAACATGAACACCAATCTCATCTCTTAATTCTTTTATTCTTTCACTTGGATGAATTGAAGAAAAAAATAGGAAAAGAAAAATAAGTATGACAGATCTAGTATTTCATTAAATTTTTACTTCCCCATAGTCTTGCTTGGGCAGTGGATAAGCATTGAGTTCTATCTATATCATTGATTTTCTAAAATTATTAAAACATCATGAACATCCAAATCAATCATGCTTTAACAATTATTAGTGTCGCCTTTAAGTAGAGCATCCTTCCACTTAGTCATTGAGTTTTGTCTACTTCATTGTTTTTGCAAAATGATTAACCCATTATGACTATCACAACTACCTCCATGTATTCCCTAATGTACTTACTACCCAAATCAATCTTTACCTTGCTCCATACTAAGGGAAATCTTGCATCACCCTTCTCCTATCTGGTATATTCTCTGAGTTAGTCTAGTCTATGTCCTATCCTTTAATTAAAGAAACTCTTAATAAGTCTTATTAATGGCCTATTCATATGTTGATTATGGTCATATTAGAAGCTTCTGGTTAGATTTAGAATAATACTCTACCCATACCTTAGACAAAATAGTTGGGGTTCAACCCATCTACTTCCACAAATATAGATGTCACTACCACATTCTTCCCATTACATGTTTTCTTAGGAGAATTTACAATATTAGACTTTATAAATATTTGGCTTAACCAAATAATTTATTGACAAAGGTTAAATCCATTTCACTGGGTTATCTCCCCTCTCTAGCTTCTCATGGTCCATATTAACGTTCCACCTCTTCATCAATTATTAAAATATCATTACAATTATTCCAATTATTTTAACCCATCTATATTTACGTGCCCATAGTGCATCATTAACATAATTAATTACAATTACAATATTTGTGGGAGATTAAAGGCAAGGATGTTACAATCTTGTACTTTATTTCATTGTATTTTTTGATCAATTCTCTTTACTATGATTGGATTCATAAAATATATTAAGAGCTTATATATAGGTATGGATCCCCCCATGTAATGTTTGCATTTGATCGTTTGAACCTTTTGTTGTTGTAGTTGTCCATAGGATTCCCTTTCTTGTACATTGGTGCATTGCCCACTTCTACTTTACCATTGCACATGGTTGATAGCAAAGTCTTTTTGTGCTGGGTTACCCTAGATTAACACTTTTTTTTATGAATGACAACCATCACAAGAATTCATAGGATTTACATTAGCAATGTGAACACACATCTACTTTCTTAACTCTTTTATTGATGAATGGAATAAAATAATAATATAAAAAAAAAATAAAGGAAAAGAAAGAGAAGTATGACAATTTAAGTAATTCATTCATTTTTAACCTATGTCAGCTTACACCATGATGAACTTCCAAATCAATCTTTGCTTTAACAATTGCTGATGTTCCCTTTAAGTAGAGCACCCTTCCACTTTGTCGTTGAGTTTTGTCTACTTCATTCTTTTTCCATAATTATTAACCCAACATGACTATCAAAACCACCTCTATGTTTCCCCTAGAGTATTGAATACCTAAATAAGTGTTTACCTTGATCCATATTGAGGGAAATCTTGCATACCATTCTCATATGTGGCATATTATCTTGAGTTAATCTAGTCCATGTCCTATTTATTAGTTAAATATGCTCTTAATATGTGTTATTTTAAGAAATCTTGTGTTAGTCTATTCTATGTCCTATTCATTTGCCAATCGTGGTCAGATCAACTTATGGTTAGACCTTGAATATTACTCTTCCCATGACTTGGATAATATACTTGGGGTACAACCCATGTTACTACCACATTCTTCCCCTTAGTTCTTTTCTTGGGAAAATTGACTACCCTAGACTTTATAACTATTTGGCTTAGCCAATAATTTATTAACAAACATTAAATCTGTTTTGTTGGTTTCCTTCTCTCATGGCTTCTTATGTTCCATATTAAGGTTCCACCTCTTCATAAATTGTTATTAAAATATGATTACAATTATTCCAAGTCTTTTAACGATTTACATTTGCATGCCTATACACACATCATTAACATAATTAATTACAATTACAATATCTATGGAAAATTAAAGGACAAAGTGTCACAACTTTGTACTTGATTTCATGGTATTTTTGGATCATTCTCTTTACCATGATTGGCTTTATATGGTATATTAAAAAGTTTTATGTAGGTGTGGATCCCCCCATACATTCTTGCATTTGAACCTTTTTGTTTTTGTAGTTTTCCATAGGATCCCCTTCCTTGTATATTGGTGCATTAACCACTTCTACTTATCATGTTTCTTGTATATTGGGTCATTTAAATACTTATTCTTCACCTTTGCACGTATTTGATATCAACACCTTCATGTGATGGGTTACCTTAGATTAGCACCTATTTTATGAATGACAACCATCACAAGAATTCATGGGACTAGGACACTTAGATTAAATTAACAACATGAACACCTATCTCCTCTCTTAATTCTTTTATTCTTTCACAACTATATGAATTGAATAATAATAATAATAATAATAATAATAAACTATGACATTTAGGTAATTCATTGAGTTTTGACTTTCGAGCTGCATGGGTTGTTGTTAAGCATTGAGGTTTGCCTATATCATCGATTTGCTAAAATGATGAAACCATCATGAACATCTAAATAAATATTGATTGGTTGGTGTTGCCTTTAACTAAATCATTCTTCCACTTAGTTATTTAGTTTTTCCTACTTCAATGTTTTGCCAAGTGATTAACCCATTATGACTATCCAAACCACCTCAGTGTTTTCTCTAGAGTATTTAGTTTTTCCTACTTCAATGTTTTTCCAAATGATTAGCACATTATGACTATCCAAACCACCTCAGTGTTTTCTCTATAGTACTTACTACCCAAATCAATCTTTACCTTGCTTGATATTGAGGCAAATCTTGCATCACCCTTCCTTCTATGTGGCATATTCTTTAGATTTAGTCTTATCTATGCCTTATACATTAATGAAAGATACTCTTAGTATGTGATACTTCAATAAATCTTGCATCACCCTTCTCCTATGGGCCATATTCTATTGAGTTAGTCAACTCTATGTCCTATATGTGGTATATTCTCAAGTTAATATAGTTTATGTCCTATCCATTTGCCAACCATGGTTGCTTACACTTTGAACCCAACTATTTCCATAGATATATATGTTACTACCACATTCTTTTGATTAGATATTTTCTTGTGAAAATTAGCATTTGTCTTAGCCAAATAATTTATTCACAGGGATTAAATCCCTTTCATTGGTTTCCCTCATCTCACATGGCTTCTCATGGTCCATATTAGAGCTCCACCTTTTCTTCAATTGTTATTAAAATATGATTACAATTATTCCAAGTCTTTTAACCCATTTACATTTCCATTTCCATGCATGCATTAAAGGCTAGGATGTTACAACTAACATATATCAAAAACTTACATCTAGGTATGGATCCCCCCATGTAATGTTGCATATTGCATTTGAACATTCTAGTTTCGAAAGTTCCATAATATGTATAGCAAAGCCTTCACGTGATGGGTTACCCTAGATTAGCACCTTTTCAATGAATAACAACCATCACAAGTGACACTTAGATTACATTAGGTTACATTAGTGATATGAACACATATCTCATCTCTTAATTCTTTTATTCTTTCGCAACCTATATATATATATATATATATATATATATATATGAAAAGAAAAAGTATGACAATCTAGATACTTCATGGAATTTTTACTTCCATATGAGATCTTGGTTGTTATACGTTTGAGTTTTGTCTATATCATTGATTTGCTAAAACGATTAAACCATCATGAACATCCAAATTAAACTTGCTTTAAAAATTGTTGGTGTTGCTAACATCTTTCCACTTAGTCTCTCCTTCATTGTTTTGCCAAAATTATTAACCCATTATGACTATTAAAACCACCTCCATGTTTTCCCTAGAGTACTTACTACCCAAATCAATATTTACTTTTCTCTTTATTGAGGGAAATATTGCATCACTCTTCTCCTTGTTGAGAAATCTATGGCATTAGCATTAGGTGATTTCTCTTAGATTAGTAACTTCTTGTGAATGATTTTTACTTCATTAGGTTAGAATCTTCTTCTTCTTGGATTATTAGTGTTCTTCTTCATCAAGCAGTAACCAATGCATGAACTAAATAGACAAGAGACATTGAATGTAGGTTATCAACCATGGCCAAAACCTCTCACTCTTTGAGAGGAAAACCCGCAAAAATTCTTCTTATAGAGATTCCAATTGACCAATACCAAGACCAAGACCCTTGAAATATTAGCCACTCCAAGATGAAGACATGAGTCCTCTTATGCTCATGTCTTCTAGATTCTTCTTCCACTGCTGAGGCTACATCACTAGAGATATTCATCGAGATAGAAATCCAAAATTCATCACTGTAATATCATTGTACTGTGAGCATGTCTGAATTATAGCATCATTGAGACTGTGACTTGAGCGAGGTTGGTACTAGATCCTTGATTCAAAACACAATTTTCTTATCTTGTTCACAGTGGCCTCTCTTCAACACTGAGATAGTGTTACTGCACTAGGCTACCCATCTGAAATCCTCAGAGAGAGAGACATCCAAGCTCCATTTTGCTGCTATCTATCCGAGATCACAGGGAGATCTGCGAAGGTCTCACTATTGTTTTCCATAGAAACTTCAGATAATTAGAACTCCTTTATTTTGTTATCCATTTGAAATCATCGAACTTTTCGCTGTAATTATTATGTGAAAAATTCAGAGACAAATCCAAATTTTTGTGTGCTAATACGAAGTTTGTTCACTGTGATTACCAACCGAAGTTGCAGATGTATCCGATTTTATGAACTGAACTTATGCAAAGATCCTAGCTGGGTATATATAGTATTTTGTCTCCATAATAAGATGACATGATCTATTGAAGAGACATGTCCCTTTAACTGTGAGCCGACATGAGTTCTTATTCTTACTTGAAGTCGACATGAAGAGGAGGAATGTGCTTGTCGTTGGTGGGCTATTAGACATAGACATAGACTCATATACTTTTTACGTATGCTCAAGAAGAGCCCTTCATGCATGAAATTAATTCTTAATGATAAATCATAAGGCTTTCAATAGGAGCCATCTAAAATAAAATCATTTGCTCATGAAACCATGAAGCAAGGTTTACAAAAATAATTTTATTTCCTTTTATTACATCATCACAATTACATGTCATTATGAAGACTGAACCTAGTTACACTTTTCAACACTCCCTCTTAACTAGGGAGGTATTCATAATGGTACTTGGTCATTCTCAATCTGAAGATTTTCTCATAAGAAGAATTCGGATTTGTAACTCATTTGTATAGCATCATATCAACTAACATTGTTATGTAGAAAGGCCTTGACTAACGACTCTATCTCTCCACAAGATCAGAGAACAATGCTAGCGAGACCAATGATTTATAGACATACTCATCATTGTCTCTCTCGGAACATACCCCACCCATATTCTCTCAGGATATGCTCCATAAGGACTATTCTTTTCTTGGACTCCTTAGTCCCAAAAGAATATCGGTCCTCCATGACTACTCTTTCATGGGATGCCCTGTCTCATCCCATAAGAGCATCAAATGCCAAATGATTACACAATCCTCCATTATGTCTTCCCAGGTGAAGAACATAACATCGTGTCTATCGCTCCTTTTTATACCAGGAGGTTTTATTTCATTAAAGGAATGTACTCATTCCTATCATAGAGGAATGTACCTAAGCTTCCGGCTTAGGAATTTATGAGTTTCTTCCAAGTAAGAAACTTCTTCTTAGGATCCCTCTTAACCAGGGACCTATAACATCTCTTCAAGTGGAGATCCTAAAACAATCAGCTGCATTAAGAGCTCCTTTCTTCGATGTCATGAATTTCTTTAAGGAGTCTTCAATTTTTGGGAACTTCTATATATAAGGCACAGATCATCCATCACTTTTATCCATGAGTTAGTCATGTCCTTAACTCATCAGAAAGTGATCTATCAAATTTTCCATCTAGCTTTGCTTCATGTCATTCTGCTTTCATGCCATATTTCTCGAAAGGACATTACATCCTTCTATATGGTCTACTTGGAAGTCATTCATAGATCTTCCCTTTGACAGTCCTACATAAGCCCAACCAGATGTTAGTTCAAAAATAATCACTGAACACTTCAAATCAGATTTACCTTTGTGATGATCTTTCACCATGACATCTTCCTGTAAGTATCAGCATCCTGCATGCATATTGACACATCTCCCATAGATGTTCAATGTCAAGGGTCTCTATCTTTTTCTGACTTCCATCATAGTCTTCACATCCTTCCAGGAGATATTATAGTCAAATCTTCTTGGACTTCGGATGTTGAATTCCTTCTACCTTTGTTGCATATTATCACGATCTCTTCCTACCTTTTCACACATTTCATTCTCAGAGGATTCCAATCAGAGTTCCTCAATCGTAGTCAACCACCTCATACTTCATATGAGGACATATTATGTTGATTTCATCTAGTGTGTCTCATGCCTTCGACATTCTTTCATAGGAGAAGATTCCTTTTTATCATGCTTCTAAAAAACAGAAGTAGTGATCCTTGTTACCTACAACCATACAACATGATTTTATAACATTAAATATAAGCATACCTTATTTACCTTTAGGTCATATAGGCTTCTTTCAACAGCTTCCTTGATTGAAAAGATATTCAACCCTTTGATCTGCTTTATCTCTCATGTCATCATACCATCATCCCATGAACTCCACAAGTTGGAGTTCCTGATGAAACACTTGCTTCCTTTCTAGATCGGTGAATCCTTCAATGAGGATTTCATTTCACATATCCTTATTCAGTAGATGTTTCCCTTTTAAATTGATGTATGATGAGATTTGTCCTGGATGACTTCTTCCTTTGATCTTCCAATAAGGTCACCAAGGGCTATATCCTTCAAAGTTGACTACCATATATTTTGTTCCAGCGATCCTTCATGTTTCCCTATGGTGATGTCACAAGCTCTTGCTTCTAATGCTTTTCTTCCTTGGACTTTTCTTCTTTCAGCCTCCTCCACTTTTTCGGTGAAATGGACTTCTTCTCTATCCTTCTTGTTATTGTCCGTCTTAATCTAAGGACAATCTTTCCAGTAATGTTCATAGTCTTTGCATCCATAACATTAAATCTTAGCTATGTTCTTTTTTTCTTTCTAAGAACCGGAATTTTCCAGATTTCCTTTTCTTCCAGCAACTGTTTGAGTCCTTAACCTTCAACACTTTTTCCCTCAACTTGTCTTCTTCTATCTTGAATATAAATCACAAGTTGTTGAATGAGGTAACTTTCTTATCCCATGGATATTTGTTTCCTTGATTATCAATTAGTGAATTATAGATCAATGATGACTATCTTCTTTCCTAGATCTTGTAGATGAGATCTTATGAAGATATCCTTCATCCTTTGACACCTTTACTTTTGTGTATATCATATCTAAGTCACATGACCTTCTTTTCCGCATCTTTAGAGAGTATTCTTACAATTTTATCATATATATCTCTTTGATGTCTCAAATATTTCTATATGAGGGGATATTTCATAAGAATCCCTTTCCATGAATTCAGAGGAGACCTTTTGATATGTTTAATGACTTCACCTTCTTACAGGAATATGTCTATCCTCTTTTTCATGCAAAGAATTTCGTTGACCCATCCAACTTATATATCTCCTTGCAAACATGCAGTCATTTTACCAAATTGATTAAAGAATGAAAGATACTTACTTGACAAGTGAAGATGAAATCTTCACCTTGATCACTTTGATGATGGTTCAAGAAGATGTATTAGAGCTCCCTCTTGGATGATCTTCTTCCAAATGAAAAAGCCTTTCTTCAATAGAAAAGGTTGCTCCTTTTGATGAGGATGATTTGTTGCTTCCTCAGATGATCTTCTTTTAGGGCAAGGAGAGGATCTTTTCTTGCTTTATAACATTGAAAATGATGACAATGCCTTCTCACCTTCAATATACTTCGACTTCTCTTGTAGTGTAGATCTGAAATGCTTCTAGGCTTTTGACTTTCTCCAATATGATGTGATCTTCATCTTTAAAGTCCTTCAAGCTATCTTGCCTTGTAGACAACTTGATGAGGGTCTTTGTGGCCTTTTGATGATAACTATAGAAACAAAATCTCTTGTTGTTGCAGACTGCTTCTTTGATCTAAGGTTTGATTTTTCAATGTAGATCTTGATCTTTTGCTTTGATAACTTAACCTTGCTTTGATGCCTTCCTTGAAACTTGATCCTTAAATGTCTATTTGATTAGATGCACTTCCTTTGACTTCAATGCCTTTTGATACCATGTTGAGAAATCTAGGGCATTAGCATTAGGTGATTTCTCTTAGATTAGTAACTGCTTGTGAATGCTTTTTACTTCACTAGGTTAGAATCTTCTTCTTCTTGGATTATTAGTGTTCTTCTTCATCAAACAATAACCAATGCATGAACATAAATAAACAAGAAACACATAATGTAGGCTATCAGGGCCAAAACCTCTCACTCTTTGAGAGGAAAACCTACACAAATTCTTCTTATAGAGATTCTAATTGACGAATACCAAGACCAAGGCCCTTAACCCATTAGCCACTCCAAGACCAAGACATGAGTCCTCTTCTGCTTTTGTCTTCTAGATTCTTCTTCCACCGCTGAGGCTACATCACTAGAGATCTTCACTGAGATAGCAATCCGAAATTCATCACTGTAATTTCACTATACTATAAGTATGTCCAGATTGCAACATCATTGAGACTGTGACTTGAGCGAGGTTAGCACTAGATCCTTGATTCAAAACAAAACTTGATTCAAAACATAATTTTCTTATCTTCTTGGCAGTGGCCTCTCCTCAACATCGAGACAATGTTACTGCACTAAGCTACCCATCTGAAATCCTCATAGAGAGAGACATTCGAGCTCCATTCTGCTGCTATCAGTCTGAGATCATAGGGAGATTTGCAAAGGTTTCATTTTTGTTTGTCATAGAAACTTCAGACAATCAAAACTCCTGTCTTTTGTTATCACAGACAAATCTGAATTTCAGTGTCCTAATACGAAGTCTGTTCACTGTGATTACCCACCGAAATTGCAGAGGCCTCCAAGTTTCTGAATTGAACTTATGCGAAGATCCTAACTGGGTATATATAGTATTTTGTCTCCATAATAAGCCGATATGATCTATTGAAGAGATGTGTCCCTTTAATTGTGCGAAGATCCTCACTGTGTATATATAGTATTTTGTCTCCATAATAAGTCGACATGATCTATTGAAGAGATGTGTCCCTTTAATTGTGAGCCGACATGAGTTCTTATTCTTAACATGAAGAGGAGGATTGTGCTTGTCATTGGAGGGCTATTAGACATAGACATAGACTCATAGACTTTTTACATATGCTCAAAAAGAGCCCTTCATACATGACATTAATTCTTAATGACAAATCTTAAAGCTCTCAATGAAAAACAACTAAAATAAAATCACTTGCTCATGAAACCCATGAAACAAGTTTACTCTTAATATGTACTACTTGAATAAAATTATTCTTAATATATCCTACTTAATATCTATCATTTTCAACAAATTTCTCTCTTTATTAAATTCAGATATCATTGTCTTTATTAAGTTTATGAATTTTTTTATACATCAATTAATTAAATTCTTTTAATACTTTTTAATTTGCAAAGCAAAATAATAATAAGTGGATTTAATTAAATAATTTTAATACTTCATAATTTTGCAAAGCAAAGCACTTGGAGTAAGACAATAATAAGTGGAATTTGTCACCTTCCAAGTAAAGATATTTGTCAACTCACTTACCATACCAAAACCTTATTTTATAAACATTATAAATGTCTATAAAAATAAGGATTTGTTACTCAAAGTGAAACAGATTTTCTATTTCACATTGTTTAATATTAGTGTTTGATTTATTTTTCTACCTTCGGAATGGTGCATAAATAAGTAATCTTAATTTATTGTTTAACTCAATTTATAGATATGTAAATCAGGATTGAATTAATATACACACAAACTTTATCTTGATAAAATTCTGCTCTACTAGATTGAAAAATTTAAAGAAATACAAATGACTAAATTGCATGATACTCTACTCAAAGGCAACACAAACCATTGTTTTAAAATAGATGGCAAATACTTCATTTTTCAATTTAAAATTTACATAAAAATAATGAAATTTAATTTTAAAACATTTAATAAGAATCATGAAATACAAAACTTATCTTTAATATAATTCGTCATTTTTTCATTTGGAAAAAAAACTATCCATAAATAATAAAATTTACTTTAGTTTGAAGTCTTACTAGAGATTTTGGGTTTGGTTCGATTCTTCTCGAGTATCCATAAATAATAAAATTTATTTTAGTTTGAAGTCTTACTAGAGATTTTGGGTTTGGTGAGTAGCTCAAGTATGAAGTCGAATCTTCTGGAGTAGCTCAAGTATGAAGTCAAATCTTCTCGGGTAGCTCAAGTATAAAATTTATAAAAAATCTTCTGAAGTAGCTCAAGTATAAAATTTATAAAAATCTTATAGAGTGGCTCAAGTATGAAGTCAAATCTTCTGGGGTAGCTCAAGTATAAAATTTACTTGTTCGAATCTTCTAGGTAGCTCAAGTATAAAATTTATTTACTTATTCGAATCTTCTGGGTAGCTCAAGTATAAAATTTACTTTAGTATGAAGGGGTAGCTCAAGTATGAAGTCAAATCTTATGAGGTAGCTCAAGTATAAAATTTATAAAATTTACTCGTTCGAGGCGTAGCTCAAGTATAAAATTTACTTAGTATGAAGGGGTAGCTCAAGTATGAAGTCAAATCTTCTAGGGTAGCTCAAGTATAAAATTTATAAAATTTACTTTAGTATGAAGATTTAATTTTGGGTTCCAATATAAAATTTACTTTAGTATGATTTTGGTTTAGAATATAAAATTTACTTTAGTATGAAGTCTCACAGAATCACAGATTTTGGGGAGATTTGTTCCAATATAAATTTTACTTTAGTATGACTTTGGGTTCGAATATAAAATTTACTTTAGTATGAAGTCTCTAAGAATCAGAGATTTTGGGGAGATTTTGGGTTTGAATCTTTTGGGGTAGCTCAAGTATGAAGTCGAATCTTCTGGGTATGAGATTTTGGGTTCCAATCCTCTGCGGTAGCTCAAGTATAAAGTTTACGGGTATTTCGAATCTTCTGGGGTAGCTCAAGTATAAAATTTACTTTAGTATGAAGTCTCCTTGAATAGCTGAAATATAAAATTTACTTTAGTATGAAGTATAAAATTCACTTTAGTATAAAGTCTCATGGAATCTCAAGTATAAAATTTACTTTAATATGAAGTCTCATCAAATAGCTGAAGTATAAAATTTACTTTAGTATGAAGATTGTGGGTTGAATCTTCTGGGGTAGCTCAAGTATGAAGTCGAATCTCTTGGGGTAGCTCAAGTAGATTTTGGGATTTTGGGTTGAATCTTATGGGGTAGCTCAAGTATGAGGGGTAGCTCAAGTATAAAATTTACTTGGGTTGAATCTTCTGGAGTAGCTCAAGTATGAAGTCGAATCTCTTGGGGTAGCTAGTATAAAATTTACTTTAGTATTGGGGTAGCTCAAGTATAAAATTTACTTTAGTATTTGGGCAAGTATAAAATTTACTTTAGTATTGGGGTAGCTCAAGTATAAAATCTACTTTAGTATTTGGGCTAGTATAAAATTTACTTTAGTATTGGGGTAGCTCAAGTATAAAATTTACTTTAGTATTTGGGTTCGAATCTTCTGGGGTAGCTCAAGTATAAAATTTACTTTAATGTTTGGGTTCTCAAGTATAAAATATACTTTAGTATTGGGGTAGCTGAAGTATAAAATTTACTTTAGTATTTGGGTTTGAATCTTATGGGGTAGCATTTGGGGTAGCTCAAGTATAAAATTTACTTTCATATTTGGGTTCGAATCTTCTGAGGTAGCTAGATTTGGGGTAGCTCAAGTATAAAATTTACTTTAATATTTGGGTTCGAATCTTCTGAGGTAGCTACCTCAAGTATGAAGTCGAATTTGGAGTAGATTTGGGGCAGCTCAAGTATAAAATTTACTGGTAGCTACCTCAAGTATGATTTCGGAGTAGATTTGGGGTAGCTCAAGTATAAAATTTACTGGTAGCTACATCAAGTATGATTTCGGGTTACTTTAATATTTGGGTTCGAATCTTCTGAGGTAGCTAGATTTGGGTTCGAATCTTCTAAGGTAGCTAGATTTGGGGTAGCTCACGTATAAAATTTACTTTAATGGGTTCGAATCTTCTAAGGGTTCGAATCTTCTGAGGTAGCTAGATTTGGGTTCGAATCTTCTAAGGTAGCTAGATTTGGGGTAGCTCACGTATAAAATTTACTTTAATGGGTTCGAATCTTCTAAGGTAGCTAGATTTGGGGTAGCTCACGTATAAAATTTACTTTAATATTTGGGTTGGAATCTTCTGAGGTAGCTACCTCAAGTATGAAGTAGCTCAAGTATAAAATTTACTTTTCCTCAAGTATGAAGTAGCTCAAGTATAAAATTTACTTTCGTATTTGGGTTCGAATCTTCTGAGGTAGCTAGATTTGGGGTAGCTCAAGTATAAAATTTACTTTAATATTTGGGTCGAATCTTCTGAGGTAGCTAGATTTGGGGTAGTTCAAGTATAAAATTTACAGCTAGATTTGGGGTAGCTTCTGAGGTAGCTAGATTTGAGGTAGCTAGATTTGGGGTAGCTCAAGTATAAAATTTCCAGCTAGATTTGAAGTTGGGGTAGTTCAAGTATAAAATTTACAGCTAGATTTGGGGTAGGGTTAGCTTCTGAGGTAGCTAGATTGGGTTTGATTTGGGGTAGCTTCTGAGGTAGCTAGATTTGGGGTAGCTCAAGTATAAAATTCACAGCTAGATTTGGGGTAGCTCAAGTATAAAATATATTTGGGTTCGAATCTTTTGAGGTAGCTAGATTTGGGGTAGCTCAAGTATAAAATTTACTTTAACATTTGGGTTCGAATTTTCTGAGGTAGCTACCTCAAGTATGAAGTAGCTTAAGTATAAAATTTACTCAATAGCTCAAGTAATGAAGTAGTCTCTTTTGGAGTAGCAATCTTCTAGGGTAACTCAAGTAATGAAGTAGTCTCTTTTGGAGTAGCAAGTCTTCTAGGGTAGCTCAAGTATAAAATTTACTTTAGTATGGGGTTCTAATCTTCTAAGGTAGCTCAAGTAAGTATGAAGTCTTGAGTAGCTCAAGTATAAAATTTACTCTAGTATGAAGTCTCACCTCCGATTTTATAGCTCAGGTAAGTGTGAAGTCTTGAGTAGCTCAAGTATAAAATTTACTTTAGTATGAAGTCTCACCTCTGATTTTATAAAATTTACTTTAGTATGAAGTCGAATCTTCTTTAGTATGAAGCCATGAAGCCAATAGGAGATTTTGAGTTATAATCTTTTGGGGTAGCTCAAATATGAAGTTGAATCTTGTAAGGTAGTAGCTCATTGGGGTAGCTCAAGTATGAAGTTGAATCTTCTAAGGTAGCTCAAATATAAAATTTACTTTAGCATGAACTCTCACCAATTTATAATCTTCTAGGGTAGTTCAAGTATAAATTTACTTTACTATGAAGTCCCACAAATTTATAATCTTCTAGGGTAGTTCAATTATAAAATTTACTTTAGTATGAAGTCTCACCAATTTATAATCTTTTGGTGTAGCTCAAGTATAAAATTTACTTTAGTATGAAGCCTCAAGCAAATATTTTGGGTTGGAATCTTTGGTGTAGCTCAAGTATAAAATTAACATTCAAATCTTCTTCTAGGGTAACTCAAGTATAAGGTTGGAATCTTTGGTGTCACTCAAGTATAAAATTAACATTCAAATCTTCTTCTACTGTAACTCAAGTATAAAATTTACTTTTACTTTAGTCAAGTATAAGGTTGGAATCTTTGGTGTCACTCAAGTATAAAATTAACATTCAAATCTTCTTGTAGTGTAACTCAAGTATAAAATTTACTTTTACTTTAGTATGAAGTCTCACAGATTTATAATTTTTTGGGTGCCTCAAGTATGAAGTCACTTTAGTATGAAATCTCACCAATTTATAATCTTCAAAGACTGTATGAAGTAGCTTAAAGATTGTATGAAGTAGCTTAAGTATGAGGTCAAATTTTCTATGAAGTGGAATTTTTTGGGTTAGTTCAAGCATGAAGTCGAATTTTCTGGAAAATCTGTATGAATTTTCTGTGTTAGCTCAAGCATCAAGTCGAATTTGAATCAAAGATGTGTATGAAGAAAATCTGTACGAATTTTCTGTGTTAGCTCAAGCATCAAGTCGAATTTGAATCAAAGATATGTATGAAGTCGAATTTTCTCTGTTAGCTCAAGCATCAAGTCGAATTTGAATCAAAGATATGTATGAAGTCGAATTTTCTGGGGTAGCATTTTCTAAGGTATCTCAAGAATTTGAATCAAAGATATGTATGAAGTCGAATTTTCTGGGGTAGCATTTTCTAAGGTATCTCAAGTATGAAGTCTCACCGATGTGGTGAATATTCTAAGGTATCTCAAGTATGAAGTCTCACCGAAACAACTCGGGGTGGTGAATAATGGACAAGTAAACTCTGAAAATAAAATAAAAAACTACATTAATTAGATTATAATATAATTATTATTTTTCAATTAAAAAATAATCTAAGACCTTTATTCTATCGCGTTATATGAATTTATCGTAAAAATTAAGATGCTCGTGCATTGAATATTTACGGTAAAAAATCTCCAATATTATTCACCGTCTGGTCGCAACAACTCCAATATTGATTCACCATCTGGTCGCAACTTGCATCAAACCCTCACTAGTGTTAAAAATGTTCATAACCATGACAATATCTTGTTATACATTCATCATATTTGCAGAGGGTAGATCCTTTTACAGCCATATACTTCTTAATCACTGTCCCTCCTGGGGACTTCACGAAAAATGATATTCAGGGTGATATGGAAAAGGAAAATCATCGGTTACTGAACACTATACATAAATTTCAAAATCCATCTATACATAGGCATATTAATAATGCCTCGAATCAATCAACAAAATGAAAATACAATCTTTAACATTCAAAATCTGGATTTCCCACTTCTTCGATCGAAGGTCGAAGCAAAATTGACAGAATTTAACCTCTCTGTTATCCTCCTTGCCCATTTTGTACTCTCAGCATCATATTATATTCCAGAAAGGCTTATCATTGCCGTATGTTAAAAAAAAACAAGACTTTCAGCTTCGATGTTTCAATGCAAAAAAACTCTAATGAAAAGCTCTCAACAACCTTACTCCACTTGCACATTGATCACATTCTTGACCTCCTCTTCCGTAAACTTGGGAACAATGACTTTCATGACGCCATTCTTCATCTGAGCTTTGATCTGGTCAACCTTGTACACTTTTGCAGGAAGTTCGATTCGCCTGCTGTATTTGCGACAACTGCCGTCGGACTCTGCATCTGGGAGGGATTCCCCTTTTATCACCAGCACATCATCCTCGGCATAAATGTTGACGTCTTCCTTCCCCAACCCCGGCATGTCCGCCCACAGATACGGAGCATCGTTATTTTCCGTCATAACCACGGCTTCCTCGATTCGCCTCTAACTGCATCCCCTGTCCCGCGAGACGAGGAGAAGAAAGGTTTATCGAACAGCTAGTCGAGGCCAAACCCTAAGCTCCTCAGAGGATAAAACATATCAGGACAAGGGTTTAGAGATTCATAACGACATAACAACAAACGGGAATGAAATTTAAGAATCTTTACAAGGCTCACCATCGAAAACATTAGGGAAACTCCTACGGCAGATTTCCGAAACCCGGCGGCTTTCTCTGTCATCCTCAATCGACGAATCGCCCTTAGGCCTGTATTTTGCTGCATCTGTTGACAAGCTCCGGCACATTAAAGAAACAAAAGAATCCCCTGGACGGCCTGCAGGCAACAGGCATTTCTTGACGGCCGGAATAACCGACTTCATAACATTACTCTTAGCAGAACCTAGAGTCGCCATTTCGGTAAAAATAATCCCTGCTCTGGCATGCACAAAGTAAGAAAACGGCTTATGTCCTGAAAAACAAAAGGATAATAATAAAAACGCTGAGTAATCACAACAAAATGTGAAAGTGTCAGAAACCTGAAATTGCATACCGCTGAATCCTAGAACAAACAGAAACCTTCCGGAACTGATTGAAGCGAAAATGAATCTGAGGATAACCTTCTTACTGATTTGTTGCTTACGATCGACATTTTTATGAGAGGAAAATAATGTTCTGGAAAGAATGTGAATCTCTCCTATGGAAGGTCCTGGAATGTTATCCTCTGTAACAGTGGTTCTTGGAGAAGTTCTTCAATGTAAATTAATACTCTTCATTAAGGAATTTTCATCTTTCATCCATAGTAATTATTCAGTTAGGGTTTTTTCATCTTTTATCCATCTTACAATTCAGTTGGTTTTTCATATTCTGGCTCCACCAGCATGTAGCAAATTTATATGAAGCTTTAAGAGAATGGTTAAAAATGTGAACTATTAAAAAGTATTTTCACTTTGCCATTTGGAAAATTTATAAATAATTCATATTTAAAATATTCCAAATGAGGTAGTAATGTGCCAATTTTTAGCGATAAGGATTAATCTTTATTTGTTCTCATCAATTAACATATTCATAGAACACCCCTTCACGGTTGCAACCTTGCATGCCAATCTCATTGTGGATTGTGACTATGATTTCACCCTCATTGTCGATTGTGATTTCACCTTCTCTCTCGTTTCTATAGTTTTAGGTTTTTTCATCTTTACTTCTATTATTTTGATTTATTTATTTGTAGATTTGTATTAACAGTCCCGAAAAAATATATTTGTTTCAAAATTTACATATCTAGAATTTGCTTCATGCTTGCTAGAACTTCATTATGATTGTACTTGATTGAACTATGGAAAGCATAAAGATATAGAAACGAAGAGCTAGTTTTTGAAAACTAGTCAGTGAACTACCAAAAACACTTTTGAAATTGCTAGGCACACTACCCAAAAACTTAGATCATCCGGATGCGAACAGACTAAACATAAACAGTGAGTTGTAACCATACAAACATATGTAATCAAAGGAGACCGAAGTCGTCCAAAACTAAGAGATACTTTTTTCTTCCAATGCCAACATGTTGAATTATGTTTGGACTTCTTAGTCCAAAATTATAACTGGAGATGAGGTCGCAGAGTTGGCTTGAGGAGATTATTGTGTTGGTGCGTTGACGACCCTAAGTCCTTCTTGCTGCTCATCTGACTCCGTGTCTGAATTTGAAACTATATATCGTTCGATGTTCGACAAACGAACAACTATATCATCCATGTTATACTCGATGTCCCTAAGGATACACCTGATGTATTCTTGACTTGCAAAAAGTTTGTAATTGTTTACATGCTTGTCTCTTATGACCATACTAAGTAGAGTTTCCATTTTACGGTGATGAGTAATGGAATGTAGGAAATGGATCTTTTGCCCACGAATCTTCCTGGATCTGAATCCATTTGAGGCTACTATCTCTAATGTTTGTGCCTAAGAAGTAGGCCCGGTCACCAAATTCCTTAGCCTCTAACTAAAGGATTACTTTGCATACCTCCAAAGGTACTGCATCAAAAAAGGTGGCAATAGATTCCCAACCAAATAACCTCATGTGTCGCGAGGAATAGAACCCTAAGATACCACTCCTACGATTTGAAGCACATAACCTTGGCGCCATGAAATTAAAGATCCTATAAAACAAGATGCCGCCAACTATGGTTGAACGACTCTCTAGAGAACACTTATGGGCGAGACCATATGACGTAAAACAATAGTGACAAATGAGGCGTGAGTGAACCAGAATGACTTTGTAATGTGAGTTTATGTAGTGAAGAAATTACCCCTTTAGAACCATATGGAAAAGGTGTCTGAATACCAAACTCCACAAACTAGAATTGGACAAGGAAAGGAGATTCCTATGGGGTCCAAGTTTTCTGGAGCCGCCAAGGGAAGGATTGCAACAAGTTCGAAAGAGGGACCAAACCCAGGATTGTGAAGAAAGAGTACAAAAAATATTGACCTAGTGTAAAAAGAGCAACCACAATATGAGACTGTAGACTGCTAAAATAATTATGAAGTGGTAGTAAAAGAAACTCCTTCAACTCACACTAAAAATTGTGGCCTTTAGCTATGATTTGAACCCCTGTCACATGACATGCAGTGTTGAAGCAAATAACCCAAACAGTAATGACCGGAGGCTTATAATAAAGGAGTGTTTCGACTAGAACAAGAAACAAACTAAACTATGTAACCAGCATGGGTAAAATTGAGACTTGTGAATTTCACAATGAACTAACAAGCTCCCAACAAGAATGCATCATACCAAAGATCTGACTTTTACGGATGAAAAACAAGCACAGTAAACAATACCTCCTCTCGATCGCTCACGAATAGGAAGAGGTATGCCCTTAACCAAAATCGTCGGATACTATCACTGCTCTTTAATTGTAGAGAGGTTCCTCAGAGCATTTTTGGCAGCCACCCTCTCCGCCACCCTAAGACCCTTGTCATGCAAATATATGGCAACCCAGACATGAGGGAGAGAACAATTGAGTCCTTTTCTAGCCAAATATAGCAAATGCAACCCCCTGATTTCCCCGAGAGACTATGAGCCATTATTTGCTCATTAATGAGCATTTCCTGGCTGTCAAATAAAATTGTAAAGACATTCATTAAAATTCTTCTACAAACTTCAATCCTCCCACCATTGCAAAACATAAAATCCTCATTAACCTCAATGCCTTAATCTCTCATAAACTTTTTACGCAACCTAATTTTATTAATACTATTATAATTTCATAATATATATAATTTATTTATTTTTAATTTATTAGACATTTTTCTTAAACTATATATATTCAATCTACTTAATTAAATAAAAATTTAAATCATACCACAATCTATTTAATTAAATACAAATTTAAATCCTACCACTTATAGAGCTCTCGTATTTAAACATTATCTATTTAATTAAATACAAATTTAAATCCTACTAGTTATATAGCTCTCGTATTTAACATCTTTCTAATTACATTTTTAGAAATTCAATATAAATTTTCAAAACAAAACATCTCCCTAGTCCCTACACAATAAACACTACATATTCTCTCCTAACATTTATTTATGGCTCTCATATTTAACATCTTTCTAAGTACATTTTTAGAAATTCTAACTAAATTTCCAAAACAAAACATCTCCATGCAAAAAAGCACAATACATATTCACTCTAAATCAAGGACGACATTAGAGATCATGCTAATATATCCCTCATCCTTTCCACTTCCTATAGGCTCTTTCCCCTACTTTTATAGGGTATTCTCGTTGGTTACGTTCTCAAATTTGGCGTTAAGATATATAGGAATTTGTTGGACGCTCACAAGAGATCGTTAAAGATTGTTTTATTTATGGTAGTTAAAGATTGTTTTATTTATGGTTTTTTTAAGATAACATTTACAATTATTTATAGGGTTTTGGAAAAATAGTGAATCGTGTGAAATCATTTCTATTTAGATTAAAGTGATATATTAGACCTATAAAAATATATTCTTACCAGAGTTTAAAAAGATATATATCTAAATAATCATTTTTAATAAAATTTATAATAATTAAAATATTTTAACTTTTTATTTAATAAATTTAAAATATTTTATATTAAATTTATTGAATAATTTATATTAAATTATATATATATAAATAATATTAATAATATTTAAAAATTTAAAATAAAAATTAATTTCAAATTTATTAAATGTAATATAATTAAATTTATTATCCAATCAATAACAAATTTATTCTCTTATACTTAAAAAATAGACAATATAATAAAAAATTTATTAAATTAAATTTATTTAACATGAAAACCTTTAAATTATATATGTATAAAACCTATAATTTAAAATAAAAAATCAAATTAATTTATAAATAATTAAAAGGAAAAATCACAAAAATGAAATTGGCTATGAACAATTTCTCATGAAAGTAAAATCAAAATTCTCCATAAATAACAAAATTTGTAAATAAATTCTTTGCATAAAAAAGATGGCATGGCCAAATTTGAATTTAGGGTTTTAACAATAAATAAAATAAACTAGCAAACTCAAAGATTTTATCCATAATTATAGTCTAAATTCTTTTAGGTATTTAAGAGTCCACATTCCAACGGAGATGCCACTCGATAATTTGGTCTGCCATTTCCCGTGAAGACTTCACAGTTGAGAAGATGGAGGAGGGTACAGAGAATCGCAAAGATTTAATGAACGTTGAACTAAATTTTTGGATAAGTCAGTTAAGCCACACCCTTACACTCATTTGGCATTCAATTGGCAAGAAGCGACAATATATCAATAGATAGGTAGGTAGATACGTTAATACAATGACAGAGCGAGATGGTTACCGACTAAGGCATCTTAGTAGAGACGTTTGAACGAAGTGACAATGAAGAAGTTTGAGCGGGGACACCTATAAGAGTGCTTTTTGGGTCCACAACAGAGATCTGCAAGAACAGGTTGGCCACATTTTCTTTTTTTGTTTGTGTTTTTTTTGAAACAAAAATTTTATTTTTTTACTACATGCCAGGGTTGAGAAATAATTTTAAGTTGTAATAGAGCGTTAAGACAACACCAAAATGTGATTTAAAGACATGCATATGCCTGAAGTGGGTCAAGGCAGTGTTAAAACAGGAGATCTTATGTATGGAAAACATATGCCCTAACAATTTGAGACTAGTAAAATAGACTCCAAATTGTTGTGAGACAACGAGAATGCCTACAGAAACATATAATGACTCAGAATGGAAACCCCTCTTACCAGAGTTTCAAGAGGTTAACACAAATAGCTCAATCGATAAGTGGATTTTTGTCAATGAGAAACAATATTGGGAATATTAAACCGTAGGCAAGTTAGTAAAATGAAACAATTGCAGGAAAAAAGACTCATCACGATTTTACCAAAAGTAACAAAAAAAAATAGCTATGTGACAACAGCTACAAGGGGTCATACAATAGTGAAGCAGATTGACCAGGGAGGTAACAAAGGCAAAGATAAAGAGACACTTTCTTCCTAGGAAACTTACAAGACAAAGCAAATCAGAATTGAAACCTTTGCATTAAACAAAGGGAAGAGGGAGGATGGACCTCAAAGCAACAAAGACCTATACAGTCCCACAACCTCACCTTTAGTATGGTCTCCAAAACCTTATGTAAATGAGTTCATGAGCATGAAAAAAATGATTGAAATTTTAGAAGCAAAAGTACAGCAAGAAGACAACCAGATAAAGCAAATTACAGAAGCTAGAGGGAGGATTGAAAGAGAGAACAAGTTATTAAAAGAGTAGATAAGAAGCCTACAAAATAAAACGGAGAAAGGGCAGCAAGAGCTAACCAACTTAAAGCAAGAAATAGAACAGGAAAGAGCAACAAAAAAAATCATTTAGAGTCAATGAGAGTAGATAGCATAGTTCAAATGGAAAAGTTTCAGTCAACAATGGTAGACATGGAAAGAAGAGAAAACAAGCTAATGGAGCAAATAAAAGAGGTTAAATCTCGGGCTCAGGTCGTAAAAGAACCAACAAGTGAACAAAAGGAAATTATAGAAAAACAAATCAAGAGACAAATGAGAGAGGAAAATGACAGAGAAGAAAAAACGATAAATATCATCATCAAAGGCTTGAAGGACTTTGGGGAAAAAGAGAGAACAAATATTCTAGCAAGGAATTTTCTCAAGGATGAGTTGCATTGGACAGGTGGGATTCAACAGACAAACATGATATGAAAGATTATGGGAGCACGAAGGAACAGACATCTGAAAATTACTTTAAAAAGCACGGAGGACAAGTCTGGGATCCTAAAGAATAGAGGGTTGCTTAAAGGTACTCACATATACTTAGATGAAGACTTAACATTCACCCAACAAGAAGAAAATAGGAAGGAATGAGAGAAAGTAAAATCAGCAAGAGAGGCAGGAAAGTGGGCATGGTTGAAAAATGGGAAAGCCCAAGTCACTGATAGATTAACTCACAAGAAATAGGGATTCGGGGCCCCACAGGAGTACCTAAACATGGTAAGTTGGAAGTGTAGAGGTTATCCATGGAGAAGGGGGCTAGGGTTGGGGCCCATAGCTGAGGGTAAAGACATTATCTGCCTTATGGAAATGCACAAACATAATGGATGTAGAGTTTGAGACTTTGAAGGGTACACCAAAATCTTTGTTTGGAATGAAGAAACTAAATCAGGTAAAGGACATGGAGGAATAACAGTCATGATAAAGGAAATGTGGATTGGGATTATAAAATTGGAGAAAGAAGACCCAAATAAACAATTTATATGGCTGAAAATAATAGATATGGAGGTAACAATATCGCTGGTTGTTTGTTATTTTGCTCCAAAAAGCTCAAAATTCTACAAAAAAAGGAACCTAGATAGTGAAGACCCCTATGCAGCATTAAAAAAAGATATTTCAAACTTTAGTATTAAGGGAAAAATATTCCTAATTGATGATTTTAATGCTAGAACAACAAATAATCAATCTATTCAGTTGGGCAGCGATATGGGAGAGGATAACAATTCGCTATGGCTTAGAGAGAATGAAGAGCACCCTTGGAGGAGGACATCACAAGATGGGAAAGGGAAGGTTTCACACTTTGGAGTAGAACTATTAGGCCTTTGTAGCCTAAATGACATGGTTATATGTAATGGCATGAAAAATTGGCCGAAGTCCAATAGAATCACCTGTAAAGCATACAACAAACAAAACACAGTAGACTATGTTATATGCTCTCAAAGGTCTATTTCCAAGTTTTTGAACTTTAGTATTGAGTGTTTCCCTATAGAGCTAGACTCTGACCATTTGCCTCTTCTTATTAAGCTTGGTATAAATACAAAAGATAAAAAAGGGGAGCATTCACATTCACAACACTCATGCAAGAAAGTTTATGAACACGGGAGGATTAGCTTAAATCAAGAAAATCAAGAGCTCTTCAGGGCTGCTCTTAAAGAACACCTCCAGTTGGCCAAAAACAACAATAGGGGTTGCAAGGATAACAAAAGAGATAAAAGATATATTTTCAATAGTATGTTGATTCCCTTAATACACAAAGCTTTAAAGGAATGTAAGAGAACTAGGCCTTTGAAGAGGATCTCAAATACCTTCCCAGCTAATCCTTGGTATGATAAGGAGTGCAAGGATGCGAAAAGATCCCTCAAAGAAATGTCAAGCAAAGAAAACAAGATTATATATAAGCAAAAAAAAATAAAATGTGATTTGAAGAAGGAAGGAATTAATTTCTTTGGGAAAACATAATCCTAAAGGTTTATGGAAGGAACCACAGCAAAAGAAAAAAAAATAGAAAATAATATCACAGAGGCCCAATGGTTAGACGATGCAAGACTTCTATATGAGCAGAAAAAAGAGGAAAGTAAGCCTCTCCTAATTGTCTCTTCAACAAAGCTATTTTTGGTTTCATATATTGAACAAGGTATAAAGAAAATGGCAAAGGGTAAAGCGCAAGACATTGAAAGTTTACAAGCATAATTTTTAAAATGGGGAGTGAAGCTTCTAGCTCTACACATCAAGGAGATCTTTAACAGAGTCAATCAACATGGCTTTCTGGTTGAGTGGACAACTAGTGTTGTTATACCTCTTCACAAAACCGAAGACACCAATAAACCTTCTAACTACCGTACAATTATGATCAACCCTCTTCTTCAAAAACCTTTTGGGAGCATGCTAGAGTGCAAAATCATTGAATGGGCAGAAAAAGAGGGAAAACAAGCAAAGGGGAAGGTTGGCTTCAAGCCTAAACATTCTATAATTGATCACTGCATCACTCTAAGACACTTCATTGAAAAATCTTGGGACAACCAAGGTGGGGAAGCATTTTTTTGCTTTGTTTCCTTCAAAAAAGCCTTTGATATTGTCCCTAGAGATAAGCTATGGCACAAAATGGAAGAACTAGGTGTCCCAAAGGAATATAGGACAATTTTTCATAAGCTTTATGGGCAGGTTAGAGCCAAAATCAGAACAAAGGAAGGCATGTCTGAATGCTTCAGTAGTGATATAGGAGTCAAACAGGGATGTCCTCTTTCCCCCACATTGTTTGGGTTATATATTGATAAGCTTGAAGAGTGGATAAACAACACCAAAGGAGAAGACATCAAGTTGGCAAGTTATGTGGTGAAACTACTTTTATATGCAGATGACCTTAAATATGTGTTAGGTTTGAGAGAACACTTGAAAGATCTAGAACTCTTTTGTCAAGATGTGGGAATGCAAGTAAATACCACTAAAACTAAAGTCATGATTTTATATTTGAAAAGAAAGAAACAACATGTTACTTTTCTCTTTGAGGCAACCACTTGGAGGTTGTAGATAAATACAAATATTTAAGAATTGATTTCCACTACAGGCTTAGCTGGGAGACATGTAGATCAAAGAGAATCCAAGGAGGGTGGAAAGCTTTTTCCTTCTTCATATTAGGTGTAGACAAGCAGAACTATGGGATTGGAAAACTAAGAAAACCCTCTTTGGTCTATTAGTGGTGTCAATTATCCTTTATGGCTATGAAATATGGAGGATCAACATGTCAAGCCACAAATGGCGGAAAATAGAAATAATTCAAAAGAAACTAATCACAAGCAACCTCAAACTCAAATCAACGGTCCCATATGATATCCTTTTAGTAGAGGTTGGTATGTTTCCAATTGAGGCCTCAACGATCATTCGTTTGCTAAGTTATCTTAAGAAGGTTGGAAATATGGATAAGCATGGGTGGCCAAATTGGTTGTTGAAGAAGAGCTAAATCATTAGAAAAAGACATAGATGAATCAAAACAAGAAGTGGTTGGAAAAATGTGACATAAATCTACATGAGTGTCCTCACGCTAAGAAGGAGATAAAAAAGAGGGTGTTAGAAAAATTTAGGACCCCAATGTGGACAAAACAAGTAGGCAAAAAAAAACATATTATGTCAAATAATTTTACCCAACGTGGAAACATGATGATAAAGAGTATTAGAGTTCCTTAATCAAGGGAAAAGATAAAATTTTAATTACACAGCTGAGGACTAGCTCCCATCATATAAGATGTGAAACTGGTAGATGGGAGGTCCCTAAAGAAGATTGGGAAGAACAAACTTGCATTTTCTACAACAGAGAAGTGGTAGAAACATAATGGAATTTTATCAAAAAATGTGCAGCATATGAAGTTATTCGTCATCAGTTTGAGGACAACCTAAAGGTGAACAGTCTCAGTGAGATTTTCGAGGAGACAAGACTTCACAAAACAACAAATTTCCTACTCAAGATTCATAACAACAGAATCAACATAGAAAAAAATTTAAATATGGATTAAGTGATAGTGGGTGGTCCCTTAGACCGCGAGGTCTCATGGATGTCATTAAAAAAATCATTCATTCATTAAATGCTTAGACTTCAAGAGGTAAAACCCATCATTAGGCATGGTACAAAGTGTAGTCTTAGAACATTATCTAAAATACTCAAGCACTTTTGAGCTGGAAATTTATTTTTAATCGCCTTTCAAAGCTGTAAGTTCTGTTCTCAACATCACATGGTTTGTTTTGAAAACAATTTACATGGAAACGTTGGAGTCCACCTCAAGAGCACAAGAAAGAAAAAATAGCTAAGTTAGTTTATTTCCCTTACCATCCTCACAACTCACATCCACTATAAGATTTTCCAAAAGATTCATGTTGTTTGCACTTAGTTAAGGGAGAAGTTGATATCCCAGTCAAAATTTCTAAAATTTTCATCCCACACTTCCATGGCAAGCCACCTCCATGTGGACGTGTTGAGGCCTCAGAAATCTATTGCAACAACAAGGAGGATAACCACCTAGTTCGGACCTTAAAGCATCTCCTTTTCCGCTTGGGATACTGGCTCCGACTACGTATGATGGGACCAGTTTCCCAGTTTTTTGGGTTTATATGATTTGTGGGATTTTTTCTAATGATTTGAAAAAGAATAACTAGAAATTAACACAACTTTATTCTAAGATGCAAAGCGTTGAATTAAATCTATTTTAATCTAACCCAGGGTATTGTTGGTTTTATGCGATATAAAAAGATGTCTATGTAATATATGATGATATAGATCAATCATAGATTATATAGAGTTAATATATTGTAAGATAATTCCTTTGAAAAAATAGTTAATCAAAAGAATTGTGAAAAACATATCACATATTCTAATGATCACATATAAAACATACCATTCTCTATTATGATATTGTACAATATTGCAACTGATACTTCAAACAGAGATGAAAGATTTCATACATATTTCATGAAAGATAAACATATCATTAATACTAGAACAAAGATTTAGCAAACATGATAATAGTACCAGATGTGTATCATTCTCCTCATTTGACCAGTGACAATAGGCCACAATCAATCTTCTACCAATGATTATCTCAAAGAATACAATAGTGCATCAACAATGGTCAACAAAAAATATTTGATTGAAAAGACCATGTTCCATGATTCCATCAAGGCATCTACAATTTACGATAGTGCATTCTTTGTAAATGTTCTTAATAAAATTCTGGACCCTTCTCTAAATGCATGAGAAGGGTTTAAATAGTATTCTTAATTAACTAAAAATAACTTATACAAAATATCTATGAGGAGGTTTCAACAACCTTCCTCGTTCCTAGTATCCAACTTTCCAAAAATAAAATTGCTCAGAAATGACTCAGCTCTTCATTGATTAATCACCACTACCAGCTTTGCCTCTCAGCTCACAAATGTCAGACATTGGCCTGATTTGTGGTGGCATCCTGAATTGTGTTCTCAACTGCCCCGCAAATATAACATCATGTAAAGGTGGCAGTATTCTCTGTACTGAATCCAAGGAGAAATTCAAGGTCATGATCTAACAGTGTGGTTTGACCAAAAGTTGCCATACTGCTTCCAGTCGGTTTTTTATTACCCCTCAATTGTTTCTTTCTGTAGCTGACTCTTATTCTTCCAATTCTGTTCTAATGCTTTAAGATCATGAAGTGTTTGTAGATCACTCTCCTTTATGAGGTTGGATGTGTGCAACATGTGATTTATTATTTTGATAATGCTTTTTGAAATATCCGATGCTCTGGCTATTGCTAGTTCGGTGTGCTTCACCTGTGAGTCCCAATCAGTGAAGAGAATATCCATATGTATTTCGTTGATCTTCGAGAGACTTTACCTTTTCCTTTCATCTGAATCATGCCATTCAATATAATCAGAGATCTTAGAATTGAGTTCATTGAACTCAATTCTTTGATCAATAATGATGTTTGTTAATTGTTCACTAGTATTCAGACGTGGAATGATATTTGATATATGTTGGAGGAAGAACTGCTTTTTATTTGATAGTAAAGTATTCAGTGTTAAAGCCTCATTAATGAATTCCTCTGTAGTAGGAATATCCTTATACTTTGCTAGGTCACTCTTTAGCTCTTGGATTTGTTTGTTTTTAGCAGATAAGTCATTTTCATGACTTATTCTCAGTACTTCCATATCTTGTTGTAGCTTATGAAGCTGCTCCTCTGCTTGATGGTTCACACTCGCTCTTTCTTCATCTAACTGTCACTGTAATAGTGTGATCTAGTTGTCTTTTTCTTTAATCAAAACAAAGACTTCGGTTGCTTTGTCGATTGTTGCTGTAGCATAGGCTCTGACAAATTGAGATAGCCGAGTCAAATGTTCAGTCAGATTTATTTGTGTGTCCTTCCATAGGACATCCATAAATTCATGTTTTGAAGGAGTTTCGATTCTCCTCCTCTTCCTCTGTCTTTTTACAACAACTTTATGAAGAGGGTTGTAAAAGACGTCTAGAGGAGGGATATTTGTTACATTCAAGACAATTTCAGTAGTTGGGTCTGTAGGAATTACCTCTGTATCTTGGAAACTTGTTTTTGGACCTTTAGTGGTCATTGTTGCTATTTGCCCTAGTGGGGTCTGAAATCCTGTGGGTTCTTGTGTTGATGATACCTTAGGGGTATCCTGTAGTTTTTCATTGAATGCATCCCACAACTTTTCTAATTCATCTGTTTTTTCTTCCTGATCTCATGACGTGCCTGGCTTAGTCTACTCCTAAGACTTGGTTTCAATTCTATGATCAGTAATCCAAAATTCTTGTGGAAGGTATTCTAATCTCTGTTCTCTAAACTCCTGGAATCTTCTCAATTTCTCTGGATTTAACTTTGTCTTGACCACATTCAGAATCTGCTCAAAGTTCTCGGTTGATTCTAGTAAATATTCAAACTCATCTACTGTATGAGTTATAGGTCTGATCTTAACTGAAAGGGTGAATTTGTTTGCTACTTGTTGTGGATCAAAAGACCTTGATGGTAGAACGAGGAGCTTTAATAATTGCAAATTTTGATACTCTTTATATGCATGACCATAATTAACAAGGGTAAATGATCCACACTGAAGGGGAAAATTTAGCCATAGGGATTTCTTCATTTCCCTCAATGTTTTTATGAGGCCATTTCCTACTGTTTGGTATGCTACTTCCCTTGCCAATAGTTTATCCGAGACATACATAGGGAGGACATGTGGAAAAGCTTGGCTACCAAATATCCTGATATAAGAGAAGGATTCTTCAAGAAAATACCTTCCGATTGCTTGGAGGTCTACGATAGCTTCTTTTGTGAATCTCGGACGTTGTCTGTTGAAAACTAACTGATGTAAGGGAAGAACGACTCCATGGCATAATTGGTGAAAATGTGGAATAAAATCTTGTTCCCACATTTGCTTATAACTTAGGAAGATAGGAGTAGGATCATTGGTAGTCCATTTCCAACCCATGGTTGGAAAATGAGTGCAGAAACAAATAGCATCGAAGACATATGCAAACATGAAGAATTGGGGAATTGCTCTAGAGGAGGCAGCCCTGGTTTGGCGATATTTAGTAATCTCTTTGGCCAAATTATTAGACAGAATGGTTTCCCAATTCATAATGTGAGAATTAACACAAGCATCAATTAAAGGATCCCAATTGATTGAGAACTCAGTATTATTAGGGAGACCATACAACCTACATAGCATAGAGGTTGTGAAATTATAAGGGTTGGCTAAAGAAGCAATGGGGTACATACCCGCTTTATCTTGTTTGAATTTATTGTCTCTTCTCCTCCATTCCTGTATCATTTGAAACAGGTCTTCATTTTCCTTTACAAACTTTGCAACAAACTATTTTTCGTAAATGTCCTGGGCATCGGGTAGCTTGTACATTTGTTGTAAATCTTTGGCTCTGAAAGAACCCAAGACTGTGTTTTTAGCTGTCTTGATAAGTCTGTCTTCCACTTCTGTATTCTCTACTACCCATCTTATCATATCTGTGTATGGCAAGAGCCTAGCCCTTGCTGCTATTCGGTGAAGGAAAGAGCATGCAACATCTCTGAACTGTACTCTTGACGGTTCTATACTGTCAGCAGTTGGTCGAATATCTGTTACTTTAGGGTTTTCATTCTCCAGCGTAGTATAGATAGTCTGCCATGCAGTGGCGCCTCCATCTGCAGTGCATACTGTATCTGTAAAAATGGATGACATATATGTGCTTTCGGTTTCTGTGATAGATTGCTTGGTATGCTTCTGCATCACCTTTCAAATGGACATCACATGATCGGAGTTCCTATTAAAACTAACAGTAATTAATTGTCGTGTAAAATAAAAGATTTGATGAAATCACTGAACTTTGTAAGAAAAGATTCGGGAGCGGGTTCAGCATTAATCAACCATAACGAACACGATGATTACATGCATAGGGATGATAATCGTATTAAATCATTTTGACTAACTTGTGTCCAACTTGAAAACTCTATTAAACATTTGTCAAATCTTTCATATCGGATATTTAAGATATAACGCGAATGAAACTTTTCTGATAGATCTTGCGATATGCGATATCACAAAATCGCAAGATCGTAATATCAGGATATCGTAATATCAGAGTTTTAATAGATAACAATTAAGCTCTTGCCATAATATCCTCCGATGTGCGATATGCGATCGGGATGTCGCATGCAAAGTTCAATCGCAAGTCGCATATCGATATTTTTTGAATGTGCTTAACTTTGTTACCAAGGAATTATGCAATTTGCGATTTGCGATGAGGACTTTAATATGTTTTAAGTTAGATTCAAAAAGGGCTCTTTAAAAAGTAACAATTTTCTGAGAGTTGGAATTTTATTCAAAAAAGGGGAAAAATTCAATTTTTAAAAGGGTCCCCATTTGTATTATATATAATAAAAATGGTGGGGGGCGGTGTTGTTGTTGTATAGCACAACAATTGGCGATTCACTTGGGAGAACCAAATATCTCTGATTAGTTTCTTTAACATTTCTCAAACTTTCAAAACAAGAAAAGTTGTGAAATAATAAGAATTGTATGATTCATAAATTAAACAGTGTTTCTATGGAATATAAAGTATTCACCTATCTCACTTATTTTCTTACTCAACTCTTTAGGTGATAAAACATAAATGTCTGTACCAGTCAATACTTAGATTTATAAAGATAAAGTAGGTATTCTCTTAAAATTGGCTGTATATATTTTTACTCATTTATCATATATAGAGCCCTTGCTGCCAGCCAGCGTTCATAGCGTCGACAGGGTTATCTTTTAACCAACAATGATTCATAGTCCCATCTGAAATTGATTCCTAATTTCAAAATTTAATCAAAATTTTATTCAATTTCCTTTCACTTGGAACTTGTTTCTTTTTTATGGTACTTTTCACTTTAAATATTCTTAAAAGCTAATGTCCAGGCTTGGTAACTTGATGGTAACAATGCCATTCATTAGTTGTAATTTAAACTGAACAAGTTGGCTCATGATGAGACCCCTTGTCTTTCGATTGTTTCAATCATTAGCTATTACCCTGTTATGATATGCAGTACTGGTAATATCAGTCTAAATTATTTTCCTGTGATCATGATAAACAAGCTCGTGATGAGACTCATTATCATTTAAGTTTTGAATATATTTTTTAATACACTATGAAAAAGAAAATTTTATTAGATGGGGTGAATCATTGGCTCATTTAAGATTTATGGATGATAATTATAGAGTTGGTAAATACCTTTTGCAGAGAACCCTTGCTAAGTTAATGGTTTTTTTCTTGACTGGTACAAAAACATCTATACTTTATAAAATCTCGAGTCTTTTTAGAAACTAAATGCCTTTAGTAAATTCAAAATTTTTCCAAAGGAATAAGGTTTATTTAAATCTCATATTTATAATTATCCTTTTACTCTTCTTATTTATAGAAGTGAGAAAAAATCAAGTAAATTATCAGGAACTTAAAATTTTGAACAACCAAAAAGAGATACTATTCAATCTTTATTTTCCTAAAACTGATTTTTTTTTTTTAAACTAAAGTTTAACTTCTAAGAAAAATAATTTTTAAGAATTTGCCCATTTACAGGTAAAGAGTCTTTCCTACCTGACAAATCTTATAACAAAAAGGTGGATGGGCCTAATTTCTCTATGATTTGAAATAGACCAAGCCACAATCTTTGGAGTTTGGTATGTTTACCTTTTTCCTCATGTGCTTTATCCCACTTCAAAACAAGATCTACAATTTCAAAAGTTCTTGGGCTGGTGGATGTTGTATCAAATGAAGCTTTAACTATTGGTTGATGATGAACATGTATTGCTTTGGCTCTCTCTCTGTTCTTCTAATTTAAGGATTTGACCATGTCTAAGTTGAAGAGAAGAAGAGGGGTTTTCATCAATAAACTGAACTAAAGCAAGAGATGGTATTGTTATGTTTGTGGGTAGAATTGCTTCTTTCCCATAAACCAATACAAATGGAGAAGTACCTATTGAGGTCTTTTGAGTGATTCTATCTGCCCAGAGAGCAAATATTAGTGCTTTATGCCAGTTCTTATGATTTTTCTCTACAGTTCGTTTGATAATTCTAATTAGGTTCTTGTTTGTAGATTCAGCTAATCCGTTACCTTGCGGATAATAGTTAGCTGAGTATTTAAGTTTAAAACCTCTTTTCAAAGCAAACTCTACCATAGCATTTCCGGAAAAGTAAGATGCATTATCAAACATTAAAGTTGATGGGAGACCAAACCTAGTAATTATAAACTGATCAATGAAATCTGTAATGTTTTGGGTGTTAACTACCTTTAATGGGATAGCTTCTACCCACTTTGTAAAATAATCAGTTGCAGTTAGAATATACTTATGTTGTTTGGAGGAGGTTGGAGTTATTTCACCAATAATATCTAACCCCCATTGTTCAAATGGTTGTTGTATATTTACTGGCTGCAACGGGAGTGTTGCTTTCCTTTCTCTTCCTACTGCGGTTTGACATACTTTGCATTTCCTCGCATATTCATGTGCATCTTTGAAAAGGGTTGGCCAATAGTACCCGACATGTAGAATTTTATGTGTTGTGGTATTTCCTCCGAAATGACCTCCAGCTGGCCCGTCGTGTAATTCCTGCATTACCTTTTCAGCTTCAAGTTTCTCTAAACATCTTAATAATACAACATCATAGTTTCTTCTAAATAACACATTATCAATTAATTGATATTGATTTGCTTTAAGCCTTAGAGCATGCTTAGCTGTATAATTGAGATATAATGGAGCATGTCCATTTTTCAAGAAAAATTTCAGATCATCGTATTGTGATTGAGAATCATTGAGGCTAGCCCACGGGGCTTTGGATTGACGGTGAATGGGTGCACTGTTAAGGCACTCCTTGCAATAGGTCACTGGTTCAAATCCCCGTGGGTGCTTACCTACCAAAAAAAAAAAGAGAATTGTTGAGGCTTACCTCAGATAATTTCACTCTCTAGATTGATCGTCCTCTGTCAGTAAATGAGAGGCTCCAGTTAGCATTGTGCAAAAACCTTGACCTTTAATAATTTTAGCAGGATGTATTTCTACATCATATTCTTGAAGTGCAATAACCCAATTTGCTCTCTTCTCTCCTACTTCTCATTGGATTAACAGTTGCCTTACAGCGGGGTAAGGTACTATTATCTTAGTGTGTGTTTTTAGGAGAAAAGGTCTGAAATGTTTTAAAGTTTTAAATACAGCAAAAGCTTGTTTCTCCACAGCTGAATAATTTAGCTCAACACCTTGTAAGTTAGAACTAAAGAATGAAATAGGTGCTTCAACGTTCTGATCATTTAGCTGTGTCAAAACTATCACGTAAGAGGTATCAAAAGAGAATGTGTATAATACAAATGATTTTAGGAAATTGGGAGTTATTAAGGAAGGGGCCTCAATGATGGCTTTCTTTATTAACTCAAAAGAATCTTTCTTGTCTTTTCCCCATTTAAAAATTGAATTTTTTCAGATCATTGACTGTAGGGGTAAGAAGATTTGAGAAAAATTAGGAATAATTCTTTTTACAAAGTTAATTTGTCCTAAAAATGATTGCATCGTTTTTTGTCATATGGCAAGGGAATGTTTTCAATTTCTTGAATTCTATCGGGATCGATATAGATTCCTTTCTTAGATACCACAAATCCTAATCATTTGCCTTCTGCCAAGGCAAAATAAGATTTTTTAGGATTCAAAGAAATGCTGAATTTCTCACATCTCTCAAAGATTTGTTTTAGGTGACTGATATGGTTGTTTCTATGTTTAGAATAGACAGTGATGTCATCTAAATATATTACAACTGAATTTTTGATTAGTCCTCTAAAAGCTATGTCCATAGCACATTGAAATGTAGCGCCAACATTAATCAATCCAAATGGCATCTTTTGATATGCATATGTTCCCCATTTTGTCCTAAATGTAGTCTTTAATCTATCATCTGGATGAACCATAATCTGATTGTAACCTGAAAATCCATCAAGAAAAGACATCAATTCAGAACCTGCAATTGATTACAAAATCTGCTCCATGGTAGGCAACGAAAAATTATCCTTTTGGAAGGCTTGATTCAAATTTCTAAAATCTATGAAAATCCTAATGTCTGCATTCTTTTTTCTCACGGGAACCATGTTTGACACCCATTTTGAATGTCTTACAGGGAAAATGATTTTGGCTTTAAGCATTTTATTGAGTTCAGACTTAATTTGGCTTTCTAAGTTTGGGTGGATCTTCCTAAGTTTCTGTTGGACAGGCTTGTCATTTGAAATCATGGGTATAGTATGCTGAATTATAGAAGTATCATATGTTTTGAGATTTGAATAATCCTAGGGAAAGATGCTTTTATATTTTCTTAGCAATTTAATGAATGACATCCTTTCATCGAGTGTTAGGCCCAAACCTAGGTTTATGTTTTGAGGTTTATCAGGTGTACCAAGATTAATCAACTCAAATCTTAGAGTATAACTCTGTGTTTTTGAATTGGTGGTCTTTTTAAACCTATCTTTTAAATCATAGAGATCTTCCATCTTGACTACAAACTTGGGAATTGGATTTGCATCCTATTTATTTTCTATTTGTAAGTCATGTTCATGTTCATCTACGATTTGACCTTCATAAGATCCATTTCATAAAATAAAGTCAATTATATCTGTATCATCATTAAACACTCTCCAATTTGTTATTTTATCAGGAATGGAAGGCCTAAAAATCAACTCAATCTAAAATCTATCTGGACTAAATTTTTCTGACGGTATCAATTTAAATGCTACATTGGCAAGTAAATCAACACTTGTGTTTTATAATCTAGGCACTGTTGAAATATTAAATGCAGTGAAATGAGAAGTGAGGCTCTGAGCTAATGCTTGATAATGTTTGAAGTGCCCGGAAATACAATGGATTGCGTTCCTGACTTGATTAACAATTATTTCAGAGTCCCCGTACACCTGCAAATATTTAATGTTTAATCCAATGGCTTTGTACAAGCCTTGTATTAATGCTACATATTCGGCAATATTATTCGTGCATTGAAATTCGAGTCTGCAAGCTAGCATTGTTTTCTCTCCTTGCGGATTGATTAAAATGCAACCTGCTCCTACACCATTGTCTGATTTTGAACCATCAAAGTATAGAGTCCAGAACAAAGAATGATCTAAAGTTTTATTACTAAGATTAATACATTTAGAAGTGTCTGATTGAGAAAAAAATTCAACCTGAGAAGTAACAATATTTTCTGGGAAAGGTGAGATTTGGGCATTGAATGAGCCAAGGAATGATTCAGCAGAATAATTTCCAATAATATTATTAGTGAAAATTACAGGCTCGTTCGCTCCTTCTAATTCAGTGACTGTATGTTTCATAAATTTTTTGCGATCAACTCTAATTTGATTTGGTTTACCATTATATGGTAACCACATGTGTGACCAATCGGTTGTGAAATATCCATGTAGTTTCTCAGACCAATCCCTGCTTAAAATAAGACCATAAAATTCAGGGATGTCTGCCACTAAGACATCAATCACTTGCAGTACCTTTGGGTTGGATGATAATCTAATTGATACTGATAACATTTCTCCAACAACCTCGACTTTTGTTCTGTCCAATTGAACTATATGCACAACAAACTTTTGAGGGGTAACGTTAAGTCTCGCGCACACAGATCTTGGCATGATATTCGAAGAAGCTCCTGAATCGATGAGACAATTATGAACATTTTTATTGAAAATTTCATAAGTCAAAAGGAAAGGAGGAGTGTGAGAACTAGATCTATCACCAATCAAAACAAGATCATTTGGTTTTACCTTGTTTGAAGGTGACGGGGGTTTTCCCATATCTTTGTCAGCTTGGGCTATAACCGGTGGTGGTATGGGAGCTACAGGAACTGCCTTGAGTTCTCTCAGTAAGATTTTCTACTGTTGTTTGAGTTTGGTCATTTCATATAATGAAATGTTTGCCTTAACCTTTTTCATGTTTTCAACTATATTGTATTCCACTATATCTAAAATATCAAAGTTTTGGAAGTATCTAGGGGAATAGGATCAGTTTGAACAGTTTTAGATTTCTTATTCACTGCTTTCTCCTTTGTGGGAGGAGATTTCTATTTCTGATTTGGTATAGTTGAGTCAACAGATGTTTTGCTCCTTGTAGATGCAGGCATAGCCTCTCTTTCTTCTTCGGTGGGGAGAATAAAGTCCCATAACCCATTTAATTCGACTTCTTCTTCGAGCTCTGGTTCTTCTTCAATTGCTAAGGTGTCTTCAACATCTTGATCCGATTCAGCACTTGAAATCACATTCGAGGGCTGAGATGGCGAAGTAGGACTTCTATTGTATGGGCGATATGCTTTCTTAGGAACTGATGATTCAACTACTTGTTTCTTTATTTCAATCATATCATTTGACATAGTTTTCAAGACTTTTTGAAGACCTTCAAGATTGAATGGATCCTTTGGGGCTTTCTTTTTTGATTCTTAGCTAAAAGTCACTTTTTTAGATTTCCTATCTTCCATCTCAGATCGTTTTTCTAAAGCTAGAATTCTCTTTTCTACAGACAAGGCTTCTTTCATGTTTTCTGAAAGAGTAGCCTTACCAGCTCTATCTACAAAAATGGCTATATTAGAAGGTAAAGTATAAATGTACCACTCTATTTGTACATCAACAATAGGTTTAGAAGCAGTTGGGATTTTGTTTAATAACTTGTTAAATATGGAGTTGAAATCTTTGATCCTTTCACCTGAATTTGTTTTCAGGTTAGAGAGAGCATTGATTAAAGATGCCACAGTTCTATCGTCTCCAAATTTTGTAAGAAATAGTTGTTCAAAAGTTACCCAGTCTGTTATAGTTCCTGTTGGAAGAGAAAAGTACCAGGATCCCGCAGATCCTTTAAGAGTATAGGGAAACAATCTTAGTACAATATCTTCATGCACAACTCCATTCAAATTCATGGCCAGCATAAAATTGTTGATGTGTTCTTCAGCAGGAAGACCATCATTTGGACTGTATTTGGGTAACCATTTCTCTGGATGATCAGGAAGAGGATGTGGGTTTGCAAACAACACAACACCAGGATTAGTCCAAGGCTGATTAGCCATAACTTGAGTTGGGATTTGAGAAGATATAGAAGCAGATCCAGAAGTAGTAGGTATGGATGTGGAACTTACAACTGGACTAGTACTACTTGTGGTAGCACTAATTGTTTGAGTAGAAGAAATGGAAAGATGAGAAGATGTGAATGGAGGTGTAGTGAATGAGGGAGTGAATGGAGGGGAATTTGATGTGACCTCACTCATATCTGACTTAGATCTAGACACAGAAACTTTCTTACGTTGTGAATGTATTGGAAACTCAAAAGGAGGTATTCCAAGTTTATCACTTTTTGATCACGTTAGGATACCAGTTTCTCTGAATAGTGAAGTAACACTTTCTTCAGAAGCTTTGGGTTTATCAGGCTTCTCAGCAAAAATAGATATTCGTTCTAGTTTATGAACTAAAGACTGAACTTCAGGAGATTCTGGAGTATATTCTGAAGAAGGTAACTGTCGAGATACTTCAGGAGATGAGGGGGAAGTTTCTACAACTTCTGACTTCTGAGTGGGTGACTTAGAACGTGATCGAGAAGTTGTAGGATTTTTTGAGGGAGATTGACTCTTGTGAAGGCTTCGAGTTTGAGATTTAGATTTATAGGCCATTCATAGTCGGGGCCCTCCTTCTAGCGCCAAAAATGTTGAGGCCTCAGAAATCTGTGGCAACAACAAGGGGGATAACCACCCAGTCTAGACCTTAAAGCAACTCCTTTTCCATTTGGGATAGTGGCTCCGACTGGGTATGATGGGACTAGTTTCCCAATGTTTTGGGTTTATATGATTTGTGGGATTTTTTCTAATGATTCGCAAAAGAATAACTAGAAATTAACACAACTTTATTCTAAGATGCAAAACTTTGAATTAAATCTATTTTAATCTAACCCGGGGTATTGCTGGTTTTATGCGATATAAAAATATGTCTATGTAATATATGATGATATAGATCAATCGTATATTATATAGAGTTAATATATTGTAAGATAATTCCTTTGAAAAATAGCTAATCAAAAGAATTGTGAAATACATATTGCATATTCTAATAATCACATATAAAATAGACCATTCTCTATTTTGATATTGTACAATAGTGCAACTAATACTTCAAACAAAGATGACAGATTTCATACATAATTCATGAAAGATAAACTTATCACTAATACTAGAACAAAGATTTAGCAAACATGATAATAGTACCAGATGTGTACCGTTCTCCTCATTTGACCAATGACAATAGGCCACAATCAATCTTCTACCAATGAGTATAACAACATAAACTTTGAAACGAGAACTGATACTGTTACCCGTTCCATAGAGATACCAAAAAATTGACCCGATTTTGAAAAGGGGCGATGTAGAACACACATATTTTTTTAGAGCCTAGTTTTTGGCACTTTAAATAACCAATACGATTACCCATTTCGTAGGGGTAGTAAAAACGTGACCCAATTTTGAAAAGTGGTAATGTAGAATACAGTTCCTTTTTTTGGGAGCATATTTTTGACACTTTAAATTTTCTTATGTATCAAATATAAATATTTGTTTTTAAATGTTAGTGATTTTCATGCTGATGCAACGTGTTGATGCAGCATACTTTTTTTTTAGAGGACTTATTTTTCACACTTTAAAATTTATTATGTTCAATTTTTTTTTAGATTATGATTACTTAACGAATTTTCAAGTTGTTTTATTTTTATTTTTTAAATGTTGATTACTTAAAAATAAATGTTTAAAAAAAATAAATTATCTGATAAACCATAAAAGAATTTGCAAAAAAAAAACAAAATTTTAAAAATATATATAAAATTAAGTAAGTAAAAAAAAAAAAATGAAGAAGAAGAAGAAGAAAGAAGAAAAAAGAAGAGACAAAAACACAAAAACTTTTTTTTTTTTCACCTAGGTGGAAAAACCTATCAACTCAGGTGTCAAAACCAACAGTGAGGACAGCCATCTCTGGCTGCTATCCGCGAATGTCGGTTTGACTCATCACAGTTAGATAGGAAAACCACGCCACCTGAAATAACCCGCTGGTGGTCCGTAAGGGAGCAGGCTCATCACTCCTGCCAGATGCCTCTGGGTCTTGGGCCGTTAACCTGTTTCCTTACGTCCGAGGAAGACGAGCTCTTAGCCAAGCAGAAGCAGTTTTACGGCATACTCCAGGCCGAAAAAACACAAAAACTTTTAAAAACAAACTAGATTAAAAAAATAGAAAATTAACCAAAAAAAAAAAACTACTAAAATTAATATTAAGAACATTTATAAGAAAGAAGAAGAAGAAAAGAAAATAAAAGAAAAAGAAAGAAAGAAATATATATATATATATATATGAAAATTTTAAAATATATATATTTCTTTAAAAATAAAATAAAATTTAAAACATCTAAAGTTGTAAAGAAATATGTACTTTTAATTAAAAATAAAATAAAATTATTAAGCTTATATTTTTTATTTAAAAACAAAAAAAATTTAGAATTTAAGATATATATATATATATATTAAATTATTAAAAAATAAACAAAAAAAAATAACAATTATTTTTTTTTTAATTAAAAAAAATTATTAAAAAAAAAATTTAAACACATTTTTTAAACAATTTTTTTTAATTAAAAAAAAAAATAAACAATTTTTTTTTTCAAAAAAAAAAAAAATTACCGTGGCTGCTCCACTCGCCCACTGCCCCTGGTGGCACGGCCCTGGGCGGAGGGCCTACACGCAGGCCCTCCACCTAGGGCCGCGCCACCACGGGTGGCGAGCGAGCGGAGGGGCGATTTTGCAGGCCCTCCGCCAAGGGCCGCGCCACCACGGGCGGCGGGCTGGCGGAGGGGCGATTCTGCAGGCCCTCCGCCGAGGGCCGCGCCACCACAGGGGACGGGCGAGCAGAGGGGCCACGAGAATTTATTTATTTAATAATATTTTATATTTTTTTTATATAATTGTTTAAATTTTTAAGTTTTAAATAAAAAAATTTATTTTTATTTTTTTTTAATTTTTTAATATATTTTTTTTAAATAAAAAAAATTTCTTTAAAAAAATTAAAATTTTTTAATAATTTTTTTTATGGTTTATGAAATAATTTTATTTTTTTTTAACTTTTTTAATTTTATTTTTTGTATATATATATAAAATCAACATTTTAGTCTTAATTTTAGTAGTTTTTAAATTTTTTTTTTTTGTTATATATATATATATATTTTTTTTTTTTAATTCTAGTTTTTTTTTTTTTTTTTTTTTTTTTTTTTTTTTAGGTTTTTGTTAATGTTTTTTTAAATTTTTTTACTTTTTACCTACTTAATTTTATAGTTTATTATAATGTTTTTATTTTCTTTTCCATATATATATATATATATATATATATTTTTTTTTTTGTTGCCAATTTTTTTTATGGTTTACAAGATATTTTTTATTTCCATTTGTTTTTAAATATGGTTTTTTTACTATTTATTTGTTTATAATTTTTATTTATTTATTTTTTAGTTTTTTAATTCTTATGGTTAGTTTTGTTTTGTTATTTTACATTTTATGATTTTTTATTTATTTATTTATTTTTGTCTTTTTTTATATATTTGATTTTTTTTTTGTTTTTGTTTTTTTTTAATTTTTATTTTATGTTTTGTTTTTAGTATATATTTTAATTTATGTTTTGTTATTTTTTTAAAACTTTTTTTGTTGTGTTTTTCATTGTTTTAATTTTAATTTTAATTTTTTTTAATTTTTTAATTTTTTATATGTTTTCATTATTTATTTTTTAAATTTTAATGTTTTTCGGGATCATGATAAAATATTTTATTCCATTATTTTGAAATGTTGAAATTTTACCCTTGAAAAAAAAAGTGTTATCCCATTGTCAACGCTTTTCGTTTTGGGGGTGTTTTTTGGATAATTTTTGCACAAAAAATTGGTTTTCACCGCCATTTTTAAAACATGTTGAAAATTTACCTTAGAAAAAAAAGGTGTTATTCCAGCATCAACACTTTTCGTTTTTAGCACTGTTTTTGATGTTTTTACAGGGTTTTTTTGGCCAGAGTTCCCGTTTTGAGTTTATAGTTCTCGTTTCAAAGTTTACATTGTTGTATCTCAAAGAATACAATAGTGCATCAACAGTGATCAACAAAAAGATATTTGATTGAAAAGACCATGTTCCATGATTCCATCAAGGCATCTACAAATTTACAATAGTGCATTCTTTGTAAATGTTCTTAATAAAATTCTGGACCCTTCTTTAAATGCATGAGAAGGGTTTAAATACTATTCTTAATTAACTAAAAATAACTTATACAAAATATCTATGAGGAGGTTTCAAACAACCTTCCTCGTTCCTAGTATCCAACTTTCCAAAAATAAAATTGCTTAAAAATGACTCAGGTCTTCATTGATTAATCCCTCTGCCAGCTTTGCCTCTCAGCTCACAAATGTCGAACATTGGCCTGACTTGTGGTGGCATCCCGAATTGTGTTCTCAACTGCCCTGCAAATATAACATCATGTAAAGGTGGCAACATTCTCTGTACTGAATCCAAGGAGAAATTCAAGGTCATGATTTGACTGTGTGGTTTGACCAAAAGTTGCCATACTGCGTCCCAGTGGGTTTTTGATAGCCCCTCAATTGTTTCTTTCTGTAGCTGACTCTTATTCTTCCAATTCTCATCTAATGCGTTAAGATCAGGAAGTGTTTCTGGATCACTGTCATTTATGAGGTTGGATATGTGCAACATGTGATTTATTATTTTGATAATGCTTTTTGAAATACTCGATGCTCTAGCTATTGCTAGTTCAGCCTGTTTCACCTGTGATTCTCAATCAGTGAACAGAATATCCTTATGTCTTTCGTTGATCTTCGGGAGACTTGACCTTTTCCCCTCATTTGAATCTTGTCATTCAATATAATCAGAGATCTTAGAATTGAGTTCATTGAACTCAATTCTTTGATCAATAATGATGTTTGTTAATTGTTCACTAGTATTAAGATGTGGAATGATATTTGATATATGTTGGAGGAAGAACTGCTTTTGCTTTGACAGTAAAGTATTCAGTGTTAAAGCCTCATTAATGAATTCCTCTGCAGTAGGAATATCCTTATACTTTGCTAGGTCACTCTTTAGCTCCTAGATTTGTTTGTTTTTAGCAGATAAGTCATTTTCATGACTTATTCTCAGTACTTCCATATCCTATTGTAGCTTATGAAGCTGCTCCTTTGTGTGATGGTTCATGCTGGCTCTTTCTTCATCTAACTGTCGCTGTAATAGTTTGATTTGGTCATCTTTTTCTTTAATCAAAACAAAGACTTCGGTTGCTTTGTCGATTGTTGCTGTAGCATAGCCTCCGACAAATTGAGATAACCAAGTCAAATGTTTGGTCAGATTTATTTGTGTGTCCTTCCATAAGACATCCATAAATTCATGTTCTGAAGGAGTTTCGATTCTCCTCCTCTTCCTCTGTCTTTTTACAACAACTTTATGAAGAGGGTTGTAAAAGACATCTAGAGGAGGGATATCTGTTACATTCAAGACAATTTTAGTAGTTGGGTCTATATGAATTACCTCTGTATCTTGGAAACTTGTTTTTGGACCTTTAGTGGTCACTGTTGCTATTTGCCCTAGTGGGGTCTGAAATCCTGTGGGTTCTTATATTGATGAAACCTTATGGGTATGAATGCATCCCACAACTTTTCTAATTCATCTGTTTCTGCTTCCTGATCTCGTGACGTGCCTGGATTAGTATGCTCTTGAGACTTGGTTTCAATTCTATGACTAGTAATCCAAAATTCTTGTGGAAGGTTAATTCTAATCTCTGTTCTCTAAACTCCTGGAATATTATTAATTTCTTTGGATTTAACTTTGTCTTGACCGCACTCAGAACCTGCTCAAAGTTCTCGGCTAATTCCAGTAAATCTTCAAACTCATTTACTGTATGAGTTACATGTCTGATCTTAATTGAAAAGGTGAATTTGTTTGCTACTTCTTGTGGATCAAAAGACCTTGATGGTAGAATGGGGAGCTTTAATAACTGCAAATTCTAATACTCTTTATATGCATGACCATAATTAACAAGGGTAAATGATCCACACTGAAGGGGAAAATTTGGCCATAGGGATTTCTTCATTTCCCTCAATGTTTTTGTGAGGCCATTTCCTACTGTTTGGTATGCTACTTCCCTTGCCAATAGTTTATCTGAGACATACATAGGGAGGACATGTGGAAAATCTTGGCTACCAAATATCCTGATATAAGAGAAGGATTCTTCAAGAAAATACCTTTCGATTGCTTGGAGGTCTACGATAGCTTCTTTTGTGAATCTCAGACATCTTCTATTGAAAACTAACTGATGTAAGGGAAGAACAACTCCATGGCATAATTGGTGAAAATGTGGAATAAAATATTGTTCCCACATTTGCTTATAACTTAGGAAGATAGGAGTAGGATCATTGGTAACCCATTTCCAACCCATGGTTGGAAAATGAGTGCAGAAACAAATAGCATCGAAGACATATGCAGACATGAAGAATTAGGGAACTGCTCTAGAGGAGGCAGCCCTGGTTTGGCGATATTCAATAATCTCTTTGGCCAAATTCTCAGACAGAATGGTTGCCCAATTCATAATGTGAGAATTAACACAAGCATCAATTAAAGGAACCCAATTGATCAAGAACTTAGTATTATCAGGGAGACCATACAAACTACATAGCATAGAGGCTGTGAAATTATAAGGGTTGGCTAAAGAAGCAATGGGGTACATACCCGCTTTATCTTGTTTGAATTTATTGTCTCTTCTCCTCCATTCTTGTATCATTTGAAATGGGTCTTCATTTTCCTTTACAAACTTTGCAACAAACTGTTTGTCGTAAATGTCCTGGGCATCGGGTAGCTTGTACATTTGTTGTAAATCTTCGGCTCTGAAAGAACCCAAGACTGTGTTTTTAACTGTCTTGATAAGTCTGTCTTCCACTTTTGTATTCTCTACTACCCATCTTATCATATCTGTGTATGGCAAGAGCCTAGCCCTTGCTGTTATTCGGTGAAGGAAAGAGCACACAACATCTCTAAACTGTACTTTTGACGGTTTTGTACTGTCAGTAGTTGGTCGAATATCTGTTACTTTAGGGTTTTCATTCTCTAGCGTAGTATAGATAGTCTGTCATGTAGTGGCACCTCCATCTGTAGTGCATACTGTATCTGTAAAAATGGACAGCATATTTGTGCTTTCGGTTTCTACGATAGATTGCTTGGTATGCTTCTACATCACCTTTCAAATGGACATCACTTGAGTAGAGTTCATATTAAAACCAACAACAATTAATTGTTGCGTAAAATAAAAGATTTGATGAAATGACTAAACTTTGTAAGAAAAGATCCGGGAGCGGGTTCAACATTAATCAACCATAACGAACACCATGATTACATGCATAGGGATGATAACCGTATTAAATCATTCTGACCTAACTCATGTCCAACTTAAAAACTCTATTAAACATTTGTCAAATCTGTCATATCGGATATTTAAGATATAGCGTGAATGAAACTTTGTTGATGGATCTTGCGATATGCGATATCACAAAATCACAAGATCGTAATATCGGAGTTTTGATAGATAACAACTAAGCTCCTGCCATAATATCCTCCGATGTGCGATATGCGATCAGGATGTCGCATGCACAGTTCAATCGCAAGTCGCATATCAGTATTTTTTGAATGTGCTTAACTTTGTTACCAAGGAATTATGCGATTTGTGATTTGCAATGAGGACTTTTATATGTTTTAAGTTAGATTAAAAAAGGACTCTTTAACAAGTAACAATTTTCTAAGAGTTGGCATTCTATTCAAAAATGGGGAAAATTTCAATTTTTAAAAGGGTCCCCATTTGTATTTTATATAATAAAAATGGGGGGGTTGTTGTATAGCACAACATGACGCAAGTTGGCAAAGGTTCATTTTGTTTTCCCTTCTTTGTGAATAATTTTAATGATTTTCTTGTGATTGACTTTGTGGTTTTATTCTTCCACACAATAAAAAGTTATATTGGTCATTCACCTTAAGCTCCACTCACAAATTTGCACCTTGAGCTTTGCAACATCAATCACAAGGCAACAATTTATCAACACTTGGGATCAAGCAATTTCTATTCACACTCACCATACCCCAATAAAGAGTAAGGGTGCATAATTTCACAAGAACACAAGTGTTGAGAACCTAACTAATAAACTCAATGAGCTTACCCCCAACTAGTTCAAGAGCAAACCACTTGAGCAAAGAGAGAATTAGCAAATGAAAGGTGTACCCTCACTGACATAGATATTCTTATAGACTAGTTCAAGAGCAAACCACCTAAGCAAAGAGAGAATTAGTAGACTAGTTCAAGAGCAAACCACCTCAGCAAAGAGAAAATTAGCCAATGAAAAATATACCCTCACTAACATAGATATTTTTATAAAAGCACATGTATATGATTGACCTCTATTATAAAAAAATTATTGAGCAAAGCACTTGTAAACAAAACTAAAACAAAGAGAACATCCTCCTACCCGACATGATAGAAATGGAAAACAAAGAGCATATGGCTATTACACATTAACAAAAAGCACATATGAGCATTAGACATTAACGAAGAGCCCATTTTTCTAGTTAAAGCTACCATCTTAGATAAATTTGTCAAAATGTTTTTCAATTAAAATTTCTCTTTCAAAATAACTTTGGAAACTCGACAGCCAATCCTAACATTTAAAACTCTAAACAACGCTCTCTCTCCTAAATTTAAAGCAATTACAATTTAATACAAAGTGATTAAAAAACCACATAATTATAAATCTTTAATTTAACGGAATGAAAAAACTTTGTCATTTAAACAAATAAAAGAAGTCATCAATAATTTTAGAAGAAATAAATAAAACAAATTAAAATACAAATTAGATAAATGACTCAAAACTAAATAGAAAGTGAAGAAAAAAGTAGATGGTTTGGATATTCAGATGATGATGGTGGTTAAATGGAACATGTATTATAAATAGTTTTTTTTTAATTTTTATTTCTTCTCAAATAAAATTTTAAATATTTCAAATCAAATTGAAGTGATATGGTTAGTTTTTTCTAATTTTTTTAATACAATTTTAAATATTTCAAATTAAATTTAAATTAAATTGATATTGTAATTTATTTTAAAAATAGATAAAATTACAAAGATATTATAATAGATAAATAGAAAAATATCATTCTTCAAAAGGGATTCATAAATCATCTTTCCTAAAGCTTGATGTTAAATTCGAGTTGCCTATGTATAATGGTGAAGTGAATGTAGAGAAGTTGGATAACTGGATTCGTTAATTGGAGGTGTATTGTATAATTCAGAACCTTCAAGAGGATGATATCAAAATTTAGTTGGCTTCATTGGGGATGGAGGTTGCAACACTCATTTGGTGGGAAGCAAGGACACAAGGTGAGATCAAAAAACATGGTAAGATCTCTATTACTTGGTCTGATTTCATTGCCACTATAAAAAGACAATTCTACCCTTTAGCCCATATGCAAAAAGCTATCATGAATTGGCAAAATTTCAAACAATTAAAAGGTCAAAATGTGCAAGAGTATACTCAAGAGTTTAGGAGAAGAGCTCTTATGCTAGGAGTAGACTTACAGTCACAAGATACCTTGTTGAAATACATAGGAGGGTTGCATAGCTATCTTCGACATACCATTCTTATGTTTAGTCCCACGAATCTTGATGAGGTCTGTGTTCAAGCTACACACCTCGAAGCAAGAGGGAAAAATGTACAAGAAGAAGGTAAGAAGAAGTCATTTTAGAGTGGTGAAAAAGGAAAGAAATTTAAAGGAAAGCAGAAGAAAAATGCTTCTGTTAAGAAAGAAGGGGAGAAACCTGTGTGCAAGAATTGTTCCAAAGAGGGTCATGATGAAGCACATTGCTGGAAGATTCATCCTGAATTAAGACCGAAGAAATCTAACAATAAAGGGAAACAAAAGACAAATGTTGCTGCACAACAAGACTTGGTTTTTGACTCAGGTGATGAAGCAAAGATTGCAACCACAGTCATTAAAGGGAAGTTTGTGGCAAAGACAAGCAAAGAGGAAGTTGTGGCAAGCACCAATGCAGCAAATAACTCCAATAACATTTCAAATGAGGAAAACATAATAGAGTTGTTCCATATCCGATTTATTTCCAGACACACCAAAATTCATATGTTGTTTGATAGTGGATCCCAAGCAAATTTAATTTCTACAGACTTGGTCAAGAAGTTGACTCTGGAAATCGTGCCTCATCATAAACCGTATATGTTGGGTTGGATAACTAAGGATGCCAATTTGCATGTCACACAGAAATACGTTTTCAGGTTTGCAATCCCTGCCAATTTTGTTGATGAAGTCGAATTAGACATTGTGCCATTGGATATTTTTGGGATTGTGTTGGGAAGCTCGTATTTGTATGATAGGAAAGTCGTTTTCCATATATTTGAGAAAAAATATCATTGTTCAAAGAAGAAGTGGAGTATATTGTGAGAGCCCACCGCTGAAAGCTTAATTTGTCTTTGGCAAGCACAGGGCAAATGAAGCGACTGGTCAATTCCAGCAAGAATCTCGTGCTCCTTATGATCAAGCAGAAGAATGACACGAAGCATGAATCCTTTGCAGGTTGTGACGTGAAGCTGAAAGTTGAATTGGTTGATGTGGTCAATCAATATGGAGACATGTTTCAAGAACCAAAGGGATTGCCACCAAAAAGGGGAATTCAACGACAACAAGACTATCCACTCCTAAATATCGGTATGTATCGAATGTCAATTCTGGAAAGTTTAGAAATTAAGAAACAAGTCCAGGAATTGTTAGATAAAGGTATAATTTTCCCCTCTACTTCACCACGTGGTTCACCAATTATCGATCTTTGAATAAGATTACAATAAAGAATCAATACCCCCTGCCCAGAATAGATGATTTTCTAGATTAGTTGAAGAATGCAAAATATTTCACTAAATTAGACTTGAGAAGTCGGTATCATCAAGTTAGAATAGTTGAGGAGGATATTTGGAAGACTTCTTTTAAAACCAAACAGGGATTGTTTGAGTTGTTGGTTATGCCTTTTGGTCTTTGCAATGCTACAGCTACATTAATGAGAGTTATGAATGATTTTTTAAGATCCTTTCTTGATGAGTTTGTAATTATCTATTTAGATGATATTTTGATATTCAGAAAATCACGAGAAGAGCATGTCAAGCACGTGAAGAAAGTTTTGGATGTCATGAGAAAAGAACAATTATTTATGAAGATGTCTAAATGTGAATTCGGGAAAACTTCCTTAGTTTATTTGGGCTACATAGTTGGAGGAGGTGAGCTTGAAGATTGACCCCTCTAAAGTTTCGATCATTGTGAATTGACCAATACCTAAACCAGTCACAGAAGTAAGGAGTTTTTTAGGAGCAGCGCAGTACTAGAGGAAGTTCATTGCTAAATTTTCTTCCATAGCAGCTCCACTACATGCTTTGACCAGCATGAAGGTTGTCTTCCAGTGGGGAGGTAAACAACAAAAAGAATTTGATGCTTTAAAAAAGAAGATCAATTCAGCCCCAATTTTAGCATTGTTGGACTTGAAACAACCCTTTGAAATACAAACAAATGCAAGTGACTATGCCATGGGTGTAGTTCTTTTACAACATGGTAATCCCATTTCATTTCATTCTGAATTTTTTAATAGTGTTGTTATTAATTATCCTACGTATGATAAAGATCTGTATGCATTGGTGCAAAGTGTGAAGAAATGGAAGCATTACTTGATGGGAAAATAAACCACTATTCACACCGATCATCAACCTTTGCAATATCTGCAATCTCAAACAAAATTGCAGCAAGCAAGGCACTTCCATTGGATGGGATTCTTACAACAATTCCACTTGGTAATCAGGTACAAGAAAGGTATTTATAACAGAGTTGTTGATATGCTTTCGAGACCTATTTTTAATGTAGCCATTTTACCCAAGAATCATTCTGTTTTGCCTGAAAGTTATGTTGAGAAATATGCACATGATGCTGACTTTCAAGAGGTATATTTAAACTTGAGTCAAGGCCACCAAGTTGAGGAATTAAACTACCATGTTCATGATAATCTGTTATATCATTTGGGAAAACTTTGTGTTCCACAGGGGGAGAGAGTATATGTAATAAAGGAAGCACATACTTCTCTTATAGTTTGACATTTCGGTGTAAGTAAAACAATGGCAAATATTCAGAGTTATTTTTATTGGCCTTGTATGCTTGAAAGTGTGTCATGTTTTGTCAGAGGTTGTTCATTGTGTGCAATCAGTAAACCTAGTAATAGGAAGCTAGGATTGTACACACCACTTCCAGTACCTTCACGTCCATGGGAAAGTGTTTCTATGGATTTTGTAGGAGGTATTCCTTTATCAAGGAAAGGTCATGATTATTTGTATGTAGTTATGGATAGGTTCAACAAGATGCGCATATTAATTCCTTGTAAAAATAAAATCATAGTTGAACAAACAACTCAACTTTTCTTTCAAAATGTATGGGTTCATTTTGGATTACCTACTTCTATTGTAAGTGATCGTGATTCTCGATTTATTGGGAATTTTTGGTCAAGTTTATGGAACTCGATGGACACCAAGTTGAAGAAAAGTACAACCTTCCATCCGCAAACATATGGTCAAACTGAAGTGGTTAACAAGACAGTTATTCATTTGCTAAGAGGATATTGCAGCAAACATCCTAAGTTGTGGGATGAACAGTTGCATTATATTCAATATGCTTACAACCGAGCAAAGCACTCTTCTACTCTAACTTCGCCTTTTGAGGTATGTCTTGGTTATTTGCCTAAATCGCCTTTGGATTTCATCTTTGAGAAAGATGTAGTTGTAGATGGACATAGTGACATAGACAAAGCAAAGAAATTCATTGAGCAAATTCAGTTGATTCACCAAATAGTTCAAGAACAACTAGAAAAGAGTCAAGGCAAGTATAAGGCAAGACATGATGATCATTGTGTGGATCATCAGTTTCAAGTAGGTGATGAAGTTTGGCTTCACATTAGCAAGGAAAGGCTTCAAGGTGAAGGTAAAAAGCTGAAACCAATCCATTATGGTCCATTTAAAATTCTGGAAAAGAATGGTAATAATGCTTTCAAGCTTGATTTACCTTCATATATGCAAATCTATTCCATTGTTAATTTTGAAAAATTGAGATTGTATGAAACTCCTTTAATTCAAGATCAAGGAGGGAATGTTCAAATTCCATGTATTGAATACTTTTCTCCAGTATTCCTTGATGTACTTCAGCAAGACACTATACTTGATAGAAGGACAAGGACAACTAAAAGGGGAATTATTGATTGTATTCAGGTGGGTCGTAAAGGTGCACATCCATCAAAGGCCAAATGGATTGAAGTGGGAAGGTGAGGGAACAATACCCTCATCTGTTCAATAACTAAATATAAATCTTTTGGGGTCCAAAAGGCTTCTAGTGGTGAGGAGTGATCAAGTGCTCTGAATTATGCTAAAAATTTAAAGTGTCAGAATATTATCAAACTCGGCTTAAGTTTGAAGAGCTCGTCATTCTGAATCCAACTGTGCAAACAATACTCAAATTTGAGTTCGTATGCAGAAGTTAGAGCAAGTCAAACTTTAAGTTTGACTTGTCTACATGGCAAGATTGAGATGATGTGGCAAGGTCTTCAGCGAATGCAGAGGCGCTAAGTGGCAGGCTCCCATTAGCCCCTGCATTTCACAAATCACAGTCGCAAGGCATAAAGGCATTACAAATTGGCCCCGACAAGTTCAAGGTTGCGATGCGATAAGGCCATTGCATATTGCAATCACAGATCGACAAGGGGAGAACAAGTCAGAATCGGCCCCTGTTCAATAACTAAATATAAATCTTTTGGGGTCCAAAAGGCTTCTAGTGGTGAGGAGTGATCAAGTGCTCAGAATTATGCTAAAAATTTAAAGTGTCAGAATATTATCAAACTCAGCTTAAGTTTGAAGAGCTCGTCATTCTGAATCCAACTGTGCAAACAATACTCAAATCTGAGTTCGTACGCAGAAGTTAGAGCAAGTCAAACTTTAAGTTTGACTTGTCTACATGGCAAGATTGAGATGATGTGGCAAGGTCTTCAGCGAATGAAGAGGCGCTAAGTGGCAGGCTGCCATTAGCCCCTGCATTTCACAAATCACAGTCGCAAGGCAGAAAGGCATTACAAATCGGCCCCGACAAGTTCAAGGTTGCGATGCGATAAGGCCATTGCATATTGCAATCATAGATCGGTAAGGGGAGAACAAGTCAGAATCGGCCCCCGACCATTACCAAGTTGCAATGTGATAAATTACTTGGATGCGGGATTTTATATGTCACATTTTAAGTTTCCGTTCGGTCCGTAGATATCGCATCGTAAAACATTTTGTCGTTAACATTGCGAAATGCGATAGTTCTCGGATGTGATGCTGCTATAGGTTGTGATTTAATATCCCATCGGGTACGCCGATATCGCATCGCACAACATTCCGTGGTTAACATTTTGAAATGTGATAGTTCCCAGATGTGATGCCGCTATAGGTTGTGATTTAATATCCCGTCAAGTCCACCGATATCGCATCACAATGTTCTACCGTGTTAACAAGACCTTCGGCCGCTGAACTTCGCCGATTGTGATGAGCGATGGACCCCGGATGCAAGATTTTATATGTTACAGTTAAATATCCCCAGTGGTTCCGCTATATCGCAATCACAACATTTTGTTGTGTTAACAAGACCATAAGAGCCTGTAGCACTTTCCGATTGCGATTTGCAATATGACCGACAGGATATAGCCTGTCGTGCGACGAATTTCTCGCTCCGTTAGCAAATTTTGGAGCAGAAATGGGGTTTTTGGTCGGTTTTGGAGCAATTTGTGGAACAAATAGTGGAAGAACTAGGAGAAGTCATAACTTCTTTAGTTCTTATCCAAATTGGATGCAAAAAGAGGTTGGATAGCCATTTTTTACTATTATGAACTCATTGAAACAGGTTTCAAAGGCATTTTGAGCATTGTAAACATACTTTTGTTGTAATTTGAGCATAATAGAGAGGCCCAAGCCATTGGAAGCTGGACCAAGGAGATGTAGCACAAGAGGGTGAACTCCTTTATCATGTGCTTGTTGTGTGTTGTATTTTGATGTTCTTTGCGGTTATTTTGCTATTGTTTAGCATATGTTTTATGTTACATTGTTTCTAACATTTACATAAGAAACTCTCATGGGAATCAGTTAATTAAGCAAAAGTATTGAATCCTTAAGAACTTGATAAGAAAATGATAAGCATCTTGGGTTTTAATCTGAATGGGGAATTAGCACAACATTACTAATCTGCTCCATTTCAGATCAAGCACCCAAAGGGAAGTTCTCTCTTAGGCTATCATTGGTTTAAGGATGAATTTCATTCTCCTTGATCCACACAAATATCAATATTATGTCTTTCAACCTGCTTAACCAAGGCCTATTAGCATTCATAATCTATTACTATGGGCTTGCATAATACAATGGGAGTCCTTTGTTAACTCAATAGTTCATCAACACTTCCCCCTTTTCAGTTCTCTTCGTGCTTATATCAGTCAGGTTCCTCAACAATTCCTAGCCCTCTAGCTCATATTAAAGACTCTAAAATTGACTTCTCTCACTGAATCAAGTGGATTACAGTCTAGCACAGGTTATTGTGTATCGGAACCCTCATGTGATATGTTTATTTTCCACATGAGAACCTCCTCTACTCATGTTCATGGATGGATATGCGCTTATGTCTCTTGCAAACCTCTCTCTCTCTCTCTCGCACACCCACGAGTGTTGGTCTCCATTCCATTTATCGCTACAACATACTTTCCTTCATGGGTTTCTTCTTTGATGGATTTTTGTGCCATATTTGCTAATCATGGTTACATTCAAAGATTCTAGATAGAATCTAAATAGGAATTTTCCCATAACTCAAATAAGATAGTTGGGATACAACCAAACTATCTCCATAAATACATATGTTACAACCACATTCTTCCCATTAGATATTTTCTTAGGAAAATTAACAATATTAGACTTTATGAATATTTGGCTTAGCCAAATAATTTATTGACAAGGATTAAATCCATTATTTGGATTCCCTCCTCTCTCATGGCTTCTCATGGTCCATATTAAGGCTCCACCTCTTCATCAATTGCTATTAAAATATGATTACAATTATTTAAGGTTTTTTAACCCACGTGCATTTACATGGAAATACATGCATCATTAACATAATGAATTACATTTACACTATCTGTGAGAGATTAAATGTTAGGGTGTTACAATCTTGTACTTTATTTCATGGTATTTTTGGATTATTCTCTTTAACATGATTGGCCCAATAATGTATATTAAAAACTTATATATAGGTGTGGAACCCCCATATAATGTTCCATTTGTACCTTTTGTTGTCATAAGTTTCTATAGGATCTCCTTTCTTGTACATTTGTGCTTTAACCACTTATACTTCACCTTTGCATGTGGTTGATAACAAATCCTTCATGTGATGGAAAACCATCACAATAATTCATGGGATTGGGACACTTAGATTATGTTAGCTACATGAACACCTATATCCTCTCATAATTCTTTTACTCTTTCAAGACCAAAGAAATTGCCAAAAATAAATAAATAATAAAAACAAAAATAAAGGAAAAGAAAAAGAAGTATGACAATTTTGGTAATCCATTCAATTTTTACTTCCCCACGAGTCGTTCCTGAATAGTCGTTACGCATTGAGTTTTGTCTCAATCATTGATTTGCTAAAATGATAAAACCATCATGAACATCCAAATCAATATTTCCTTAACAGTCATTAGTGTTGCCTTAAACTAGAGCATCCTTCCACTTAGTCATTGAGTTTTGTCTACTTCATTGTTTTTCCAAAACAATTAACCCGTTATGACTATCAAAACCACCTCCATGTACTTACTACACAAATCAATCTTTACCTTGCTTTGTATTGAGGGAAACCTTGCATCCCCCTTCTCCTTTGTGGTGCATTCTCTTGAGTTGGTCTAGCCTATGTCCTATTCATTAATTAAAGATACTTGTAACAAGTGTTATTTTAAGAAATCTTGCATCACCCTTATATGTCATATTGTCTTGTGTTTGTCTAGTTTATGTCCCATTCATTTATCTATCATGGTTAGATTAGAAGCTTATGGTTAGACTATGAAGCATTATTTTCCCATACCTTGGATAAGACAATTTGGGTACAACCCAACTACTTCCATAATATAAACGTTACTACCACATTCTTCACATTAGATATTTTCTTTGGAAAATTGACAATCTTAGACTTTATGAATATATGGCTTAACCAAATAATTTAATGACAAGAATTAGACCCCCTTTTTAGGTTTCTCTCCCTTTCATGACTTCTCATGGTCCATATTAAGGCTCCACCTCTTCATCAATTATTATTAAAATATGATTACAATTGTTTAAGGTCTTTTAACTCGTTTACATTTACATGCCCATACATGCATTATTAACATAATTAATTAAAATTATAATATCCGTGGGAGATTAAAGGCTAGGGTGTTACAACCTTGTACTTGGTTTCATGGTATTTTTGGCTCATTCTCTTTACCATGATTGGCTTCATAAGGTATATTAAGAACTTATGTGTAGGTATAGATCCTCCCATATAATGTTGCATTTGAACCTTCTGTTGTTGCAATTTTCCATATTGGATCCCCTTTATTTCATATTGGTGCATTAACCACTCCCACTTCACCTTTACATGTCGTTGATAGTTAAGGCCTTCATGTGATGGGTAAACCTAGATTAACACCTCTTTTATGAATGGCAACCATCACAAAAATTCATAGGACTAGGGAACTTTAGATTACATTAGCAACATGAATACCAATCTCCTCTCTTAATTCTTTTATTCTTTCACATGGATGAATAGAAAAAAAAAATAGGAAAAGAAAAAGAAGTATGACAGATCTAGTATTACATTAAATTTTTACTTCCCCATAGTCTTGCTTGGCCAGTTGATCAGAATTAAGTTTTGTCTATATCATTGATTTTCTAAAATGATTAAACCATCATGACCATCCAAATCAATCATGCTTTAACAATTGTTGGTGTCGCTTTAAGTAGCGCATCCTTCCACTTAGACATTGAGTTTTGTCTACTTCATTGTTTTTGCAAGATGATTAACCCATTATGACTATCACAACTACCTCCATGTATTCCCTATTGTACTTACTACCCAAATCAATCTTTACCTTGCTCCATATTAAGGGAAATCTTGCATCACCCTTCTCCTATCTGGTATGTTCTCTGAGTTAGTCTAGTCTATGTCCTATTCATTAATTAAAGACACTCTTAATAAGTGTTATTAATATCCTATTCATATGTTGATTATGGTCATATTAGAAGCTTCTGGTTAGATTTTGCATAATACTCTACTCATACCTTAGACAAAATAGTTGGGGTTCAACCCATCTACTTCCACAAATATAGATGTCACTACCATATTCTTCCCATTACATGTTTTCCTGGGAGAATTTACAATATTAGACTTTATAAATATTTGGCTTAACCAAATAATTTATTAACAAGGATTAAAATCCATTTCACTGGTTTATCTCCCCTCTCTAGCTTCTCATTGTCCATATTAATGTTCCACTTCTTCATCAATTATTAAAATATCATTACAATTATTCCAATTATTTTAGCCCCTTTTATATTTACATACCCATAGTGCATCTTTAACATAATTAATTACAATTACAATATTTGTGGGAGATTAAAGGCCACGATGTTACAATCTTGTAATTTATTTCATTGTATTTTTGGATCAATTCTCTTTACTATGATTGGCTTCATAAAATATATTAAGAACTTATTTATAGGTATGGATCCCCCCATGTAATGTTTGCATTTGATCATTTGAACCTTTTGTTGTTGTAATTGTCCATAGGATTCCCTTTCTTGTACATTGGTGCATTGCCCACTTCTACTTTACCATTGCACTTGGTTGATAGCAAAGCCTTTTTGTGATGGGTTACCCTAGATTAACACTTTTTTTATGAATGACAACCATCACAAGAATTCATAGGATTTACATTAGCAACATGAACACACATCTACTCTCTTAACTCTTTTATTGATGAATGGAATAAAATAATAATATAAAACAAAAATAAAGAAAAGAAAGAGAAGTATGACAATTTAAGTAATTCATTCATTTTTAACTTATGTCATCTTGCACCATGATGAACATCCAAATCAATCTTTGCTTTAACAATTGTTGATGTTCCCTTTAACTAGAGCACCCTTCCACTTTGTGGCTGAGTTTTGTCTACTTCATTCTTTTTCCATAATTATTAACCCATCATGACTATCAAAACCACCTCTATGTTTTCCCTAGAGTATTGAATACCCAAATAAGTGTTTACCTTGCTCCATATTGAGGGAAACCTTGCATACCATTCTCCTATGTGGCATATTATCTTGAGTTAGTCTAGTCCATGTCCTATTTATTAGTTAAAGATACTCTTAATATGTGTTATTTTAAGAAATATTGAGTTAGTCTATTCTATGTCCTATTGATTTTCCAATCGTGGTGAGATCAACTTATGGTTAGACCTTGAATATTACTCTTCCTATAACTTGGATAATATACTTGGGGCACAACCCATGTTACTACCACATTCTTCCCCTTAGTTCTTTTCTTGGGAAAATTGACTACCCTAGACTTTATAACTATTTGGCCTAGCCAATAATTTATTAACAAACATTAAATTTGTTTTGTTGGTTTCCTTCTCTCATGGCTTCTTATGTTCCATATTAAGGTTCCACCTCTTCATCAATTGTTACAATTATTCCAAGTCTTTTAACCATTTACATTTGCATGCCTATACACACATCATTAACATGATTAATTACAATTACAATATCTATGGAAAATTAAAGTACAAAGTGTCACAACTTTGTACTTGATTTCATGGTATTTTTGGATCATTCTCTTTACCATGATTGGCTTTATATGGTATATTAAAAAGTTTTATGTAGGTGTGGATCCCCCCATACACTCTTGTATTTGAACCTTTTTGTTTTTGTAGTTTTCCATAGGATCCCCTTTCTTGTATATTGGTGCATTAACCACTTCTACTTATCCTGTTTCTTGTATATTGGGTCATTTAAATACTTATTCTTCACCTTTGCACGTATTTGATATCAACGCCTTCATGTGATGGGTTACCTTAGATTAGCACCTATTTTATGAATGTCAACCATCACAAGAATTCATGGGACTAGGACACTTAGATTAAATTAACAACATGAACACCGATCTCCTCTCTTAATTCTTTTATTCTTTCACAACTAGATAAATTGAATAATAATAATATAATAAACTATGACATTTAGGTAATTCATTGAGTTTTGACTTCCGAGCTGCATGGGTTGTTTTTAATCATTAAGGTTTGTTTATATCATCGATTTGCTAAAATGATGAAACCATCATGAACATCCAAATAAATATTGATTTAGTTGGTGTTGCCTTTAACTAAAGCATTCTTCCACTTAGTTATTTAGTTTTTCCTACTTCAATGTTTTGCCATGTGATTAACCCATTATGACTATCCAAACCACCTCAATGTTTTCTCTAGAGTATTTAGTTTTTCCTATTTCAATGTTTTTCCAAATGATTAGCACATTATGACTATCCAAACCACCTCAGTGTTTTCTCTAGAGTACTTACTACCCAAATCAATCTTTACCTTGCTTGATATTGAGGCAAATATTGCATCACCCTTCCATCTATGTGGCATATTCTTCAGACTTAGTCTAATTTATGCCTTATACATTAATTAAAGACACTCTTAGTATGTTCTGCTTCAATAAATCTTGCATCACCCTTCTCCTATGGGTCATATTCTCTTGAGTTAGTCTACTCTGTGTCCTATATGTGGCATATTCTTAAGTTAATATAGTTTATGTCCTATCCATTTGCCAACCATGGTTGGTTACACTTTGAACCCAACTACTTCCACAGATATATATATGTTACTACCACATTATTTTGATTAGATATTTTCTTGTGAAAAATAGCATTTGGATTAGCCAAATAATTTATTCACAGGGATTAAATCCTTTCATTGGTTTCCCTCATCTCACATGGCTTCTCATGGTCCATATTAGAGCTCCACCTTTTCTTTAGTTGTTTTTTCCGGGGAAAATAGAGTTCGTAATTTCTATTATGAAGAAGTAATAGAGATTACATGTTGTAGATGCCAAGGCATATGCATATGTGTGGTATCGACCACAGTTCTGAAATGTTACAAAAAATACATTCAGTAGGTGTCTCTTGGATACGAAAGGACTGTATCCATACAATATAAACAGAAATATAACTTAGAGTTCAGTAGAGAAGCAAAGAGTGAGGTATGACCTCCGGTCATGTACTGAAAACAAAAATAACAGTGACTGTCATGTAAAGCCGATATGTACAAAATGTTCTGTATATCCAAAAAATTTTAGATGGGGAAGCCTCCCCCAAGTTGGAGACCATCAATATACGGACGATGATAAAACCTGTGCATCCCATCTGGACTGTATTCTTCAATCATCCAATCACCTAAAGGCCGATTCGCCGCTTCTTTCGAGAGCCGGTCAGCAGTTGAATTTCTTTCCCTGTAGATATGAGAAACAGTGATCCGGTCAAAAAATGTTTTGAGAAAAACAATTTCTTCCAAGATATGTTTCAAAGAATAAGTGTGACAGACAGAATTATTATTGGCCCAGTCAATCACTATCTTTGAGTCTCCAAAAATTTGAATTTGTCGATAATGTTTAGATAGTGCAAAGTATAGTAGATGTCTCAGAGTGATAAGCTCTGCATGATTATTGGTGCCCCTCCCGAGTCCCAATCTCAGGTGGAAAAAATGTGAGTCTGTAACATGAAAAAGAATACCCCCGCCACAACCGCGTTCCGATGCGGCCCCATCAAAATAAGCCCAAGGTATCTCTCTGTTGATGATTTCGGGCACAATATGCCTGGGAGGATTTGGTTTCGACTCAAAAGGGATTTCTGAGTAGGCAGCGCAAATGGTGGGCGAGAGGAGCTGCCAGTTTACCCTGCCCTGCTCGAATATAATATTGTTGCGATTTATCCAAATATACCAAGACACAACAAGAGGGAGGTTCCTAGCCTTTTCCGAGGGCACAACAGACCACCAGTGCGCCCAGGCAGCTAGTAAGTCATTTGCCTGCCAGACAGTGGGGATATTGAGGGACTGGGTAACTTGCTGCCAGATCATACCAGTGGTCTCGCAAGTCATAAAGAGATGTATTGTAGATTCCTCCGCCTTTCTGCACAGAACACACCAGTTCGGACCCGCGAATGCTCTTTTTTTAAGGTTCTCCCCAGTAGGTATTTTATTTGCCAAAATATTCCACAATAATAGTCTGGTCCTAGGCTGAGCGTGTAGCTTCCAGATATCCGACCACCAGCTATTGAGGGTTTCAGGCTGTCTGTCTTCAATGAGCTTAATGTATCCAAGCTTAGGAGCGTAAGAGCCAGATTTGGCCGGTGCCCATATAAGCTCATCATCCATCTCATGTAACTTGATATGAGATTCTGTGAGTGCCTGAGTGTATCTTTGCCAATTATCAGACCAATCATCGGTCAGCTGCCACAGTGGGTCCATGACCCATGCCTGAGAGAAAATGGTGGATCTGTGTGGATCCCCAACTTGAGCCAGATATTTGATGCCCCGATCATTGAGGTGACGGATAAGGTCGTCCGGCAAAAGGTGTGCGTTCCCAGACCCAGTCCATGGATCACGCCCAATTCGAACTTGAGTACCATTCCCAATTTTCCATAACAGATTATCCTTAATGAGAGGCAGAGCTTTGAGGGTAGCTCTCCAAATAGCTGAAACACTCTGCTGGTTCCATGAGGGTCTGCGGAACCAATCAATGATGTTGGATGGCCAGATGTATTTATAGTGAATGACTTCAGCCCATAAACTATCCATCTTAAGAAGAGACCAGCCCTGTTTTGCTGTTAAGGCAAGAGCAAAATCAGTGAGGGATTTAAGTCCCCAACCACCCCATTTCTTTGGCATGGATACAATAGACCAACTTGTCCAAGCAAAAACCCTACCCTTTTTATTTCCATTCCATAGGAATCTGTAACAGAGTTGTTGAATTTTTTGTAAGATGCCCTTTGGAATCCAAGTGAGGGACATCCAATACACCGGAGTGGCCTCCAGAACTGACTTGATCAACTGTAGTCTGCCTGCTTTGGATAGAAAACGATGGTGCCAGCCTGTGATCCTTTTTTCAATTTTGTTGACTAGCCAAGCCCAGTGTTCCGTTTTATATCCATTCGGTCTTAATCTGAAGCCAAGATATTTAATGCCTTCTAAAAGGTTATTTTCCAGATATGGGAAAAATTGTTCAGCCAATAAGGATTCCTGTTGTGTACATCTCGTCACTGATCTGGTGGACTTGTCCCTATTTATCTCCATGCCTGTGGCTTTACAGAATAGAAGGAGAATATTATATAGGGCAATACTATCTCTGATGCTGCCATTGAGGAAGATAAGAATGTCGTCTACAAATAATAAGTGTGTTATGGTGTATTGATCAGTAATCTTGATGCCGCACAGCTCCCCATTCCGCTTTGCATCCACAATGAGCCTACTCAGTCCCTCCATAACTATTAGAAAGAGTAGTGGAGAAAGAGGACATCCTTGCCGGATACCTCTGTTGATGAAGAATCGATCAGAGGCAGCGCCATTTATTAGAATAGCGAAAGAGACAGAGGATACACATCCCATGATCCAATTGATAAACATATGAGGAAAGCCAAGATGGGTGAGTATCATTTTCAGATATAGCCAGTTGACCTTATCAAAAGCCTTTGAAAGGTCAATTTTTAAGGAAACTCCTTTAAGGTTCTTCAACTTGATAGAGTGTAATGTTTCCTGGGCAGCACCAATAGCCTCTTGAATATGGCGGTTTTGAAGAAAAGCGAATTGTTCAGCAGATATATGGGAGGAGAGGATCGGCTTGATACGATTTGCAATGATCTTGGCAATAATTTTATAGAGGCAATTACAGAGGGATATAGGCCGAAAATCATTGAAGGATGTTGGATCATCGGATTTGGGGATCAAGGCTATGAAGGTCTGGTTCATAGGAGGGTGGATGTGTCCCGAGATCCGGCTTTCCTCAACAACCGCTAAAAGATCCTCTCCCAGCAGTTCATAGAATGCCAGGTAGAATTCAACAGGCCAGCCATCCGGTCCCGGGCTCTTGTCTCGCTTGAACCATTTAAGGGTACCTTCCAGTTCTTGTGCAGAGACAGGATTTGTAAGGTCTCCAATGTCATCCTGTTCAACGAACCGAGGGAATTTTTCTGCAACTCTAATGATGTCTGGAAGGATTATATCATTCGGAGCCGTAAAGAGCCTCTTGAAATGTGAGACCCCTATACCTGCCAGTTGTTGGTGAGTGTTGGCCCAACCTCCTGTTTCCAATGGAAGTCTCCAGATGGTATTTGTAGCCTTTCTGCCATTAGCCATGTTATGAAAGAATTTAGTATTACAGTCCCCTTCTTTGAGCCAGATGGCTCTGCTTTTAAGTCTCCACTGCTCCTCCTTTTCTTGTAGAATTTTTGCTTTGACCTCAAGCAATTGTTGTAGGGAGGTTTTTGTGGCATCCGAGAGATATCCCTCCCCCTTCTCATCAGTCAATGAGGCAATCTGTGCTTCGGTATCTAGCAGAGTCTGTTCATCCCTGTGCCTCTTTGATTTCGCCCAGTGCTCAGTTAAGCCTGTGAGTTTTCTGAGTCTCTCACAAAAGTCAGAGGCTTTTCTCCGTTCTCGTAAAGGGGGCTGAGTTGTCCAGAAGTCCGAGACCATCTTGATATAATCCGGTTCTTTTAGGTGCCCGACAAAGAATTTAAATGGAGACCGAGGCTTCAAGTTATGCTGACTGATCTGTAGGAATATCGGATGGTGGTCAGATAGCCCCCCAGATCCCACCCATTGTCTGTATAGAGGGAAAATCTGTATGAGTTCCTGATGCATCATAAATCTGTCCAGCCGCCGCCCCAGAGCAGCCTCACCAGTACGCTGATTGTGCCAAGTAGGTAGCTTCTTGTTCATGGGGATGTCCACAATATGGTGTGAGTCGAGGAGCAATTGCATTTGATCCACAATGGGATCACACTGGGCATTATGACCCCAGGACTCACCAGCACCCAGAGAAAAATTGAAATCCCCCCCCAATATAGTATGCTGAGTAATGTGGTCTCCATTGAGAAATTCTTGCCAGAAAGGAAGACGATTCTGATTTGGCCCATAAATATTGATGATCCTGATTGGTAAACCCAGTTCACCTAGGATAATGTCCATGCCAAGAAAACCTCTGCCCCCCCAGGCCGAAAGGGGTCTAACATTCCGAGAGTTGATACCTATGAGAAGTCCACCAGATCTCCCACACGCATCGAGTCCATGCAGGGTCCAACCAGGGAGCAGGGATTGCAAGTAACGCACCGCCGACTCAGCCGAGCAAAGAGTTTCTTGGAGGAAAATGATGTCACATCGAGAGACTAGAAGAAGTCTCTTCAGAGCCACATGCTTTTTGGGGTTGGCTAATCCCCTGCAGTTGAAGGAGAGCCAGATCATGGATCACCACAGGTCAAGGGCTCGATTTCTCTAAGTGCCCGTTCAATAGTAACCTGGCGCCCCTTGGCGACATCAGCAACAGCGTGTAGCTTTGCCGAAGATAAATGAGAGGGTCGACCACGCTTTAGTTTAAAGTGGCGTCCAGGGGAAGATCCCAGACCCAAGGTGCAGGGGCGGGCGCGAGGTCTAAGATGATAGTGGTGTGAGCCGGATGCCCCCGGAGAGGATGGGGTGTCCATGCCACCCAATATAGGATTATGAGAGGGAGGGGTGGTGGAGAAGGTGGGTGGCGGAGGGGCAATGGTACAGAGTATGGAAGGAATAGACGCATTTGCCGAAAGAGGATCATGAACAGATGAATGAACGAGAGAATGCATGTTCATAGAAAAAGACTGTGTGAAAGTAGGAATGGAATCATTACCCGGTCGAGAGAGTGCAGTCGCCGCAGGTTGAGAAGCATTGACAGCAGTCTTTGAGCGTGTCCTCGGCGGTCCTGAAGCAGCCAGGTCCTTCTTGCGTGCCGCTTTTGATACGCTGTCCCCTTTCTTCATGGAAGGGTTCGCCTGATGGTTCTGCGCTTGCTCCATAGGGATGTTGTTTCCCTCATGTTGTATATCAGTGGCCGGCTGGCGAATTCCTTTAGCTTCCTCAGTATTAACCTTCAAGATCAAAGGGCAATCCTTGTAGAGGTGGCCAACTTTGTGGCACCTGCGACAGCGGTAAGGAACACCTTCGTAATCTAGAGGCTGCTTGCGTGAGACGTGGTTGTGATGCAGTGTAATTTTTTCCACCAAGCCGGGCCTGATATCCATATGGACTAGAATTCTAGCCATAGTCCTATTTCCAGTCTTCTCATATGACCTGTCGTGCTCCAGGTAGGTACCCAGAGTGTCCCCAATTAATTTGAAGGTGTACAGGTTCCAGAATTGCCATGGTAGTCCCGGAAGACGCACCCAAATGGGTCCTTCCCCCAATTTTTCACGTTCAGGATCGAATAGGGGATCCCATCGCTTGAGTAAGACCGGGGCGAGCTCAATGTGCCAAAATTGGGATAGAACCCACTGAGTGTATGCCGGCTTTTGAAAATGGAGGGCGAACCAGCCTCTAGTGAGCACCATTACCTCTGGGAGTTCTTTGAAGTAGGGTCCCCAAATTTCTTCCACCCAAAGTTTAAGTCGCGCTGCAGAGTATGTTCGGCCACGAACTCTACCAACCAGAACTTTGTTGGCGGCGTCCATAACGTCCGGAAGAGGAGCTTCCGGCCCGATGTTGATGATATAATCCGGGTCGATAGAGCGGTGACAGCGACCCTGTGGAATTTTCTCTGAGCGTCTGCCAAAAGGAAATCCCCTTAGAGAATTTCGGCACGGGTCCGAGGTGCTGTGCTGGGCGGAAGCTGCGGAGCGTACCGGCAGAGACGGGGTGTTGAAAGCCCCGGAGAGAATCGGAGTGCGGGGAGAGGTGTGGCTGGTACCAGGGATGAGCGATGCGGGGGGAAAAGTGGAATGATGCTGCGCCAGCGGCATAAAAGATACGGAAGGAGAGTGAGAGCTCGATGGGGGAGGGGGCGGAGGGAGCGAAAGCGGAGGGGGCGGAGCAGTAACCGGTCGAGCGAGATAATGCGGAGGGACATCAGGGATAGGGGAGTTGAGGAAGCAGGTGCCCAAGAGGTGAGCCGTCGCAGGGGAGAGGGGAGGGCAGTCGAGGGGCGAGGAATCCACAGGAGGAAGAGCCGGCGCCTTGTCTTTTCCAGAAGCGGACAGATGTGGAAGCTGAGTCTGTGCACCCGTCGATAAACCAAGTGCAACGCTTCGCGGCAGCAGAAGAGGCGACCTTGAGTGTGCCCAGATGGCTTGATGCGGCATGGGGTCCGCTTCATAATCGACAAGCTCCTCATCCTCCATCCCAAACTGTCGGTAGCACCGTGGAGACGGGGTTCGAAACGGGGACCGTTCGCGGAAAAGTAGGATAGGTCAGTGCGCCAGAGAATGCACAGGGGGGACCGCGAGTAAGAAACCAAGACCCGAGAAAAACGTGAATGGTGCCTCGTCTATGACTGCCGTTTACACAGGAACCGGGATCCCTGCCTGCTAACCGCCATGGCTCGAATAACTGCAGAAAACCCTAGCTAGGGTTCCACCATCGCTCTCTCGATCAGTCACCCCTCTAATCTTCTTTAGTTGTTATTAAAATATGATTACAATTTTTTTTCCAAGGAAAAAAACAGTAACCTTTTATTAAAAAATTTAATGAAAAGTTACACTAGCAGATGCAATGAAGCATTCCGTAAGTTGCCACCTGGGCTCGAGTGCTTTCGCACCCCACACAATCGTTAGCAGACTAACGTGCACAAAGAATAAGAACAGAGAAGAGAAGAGAGACTAATCAAGTTTTTCTCCCCTTCTTCTTTTCGACCTTACGCCACTCTCCTTGAGTGGGCTCGATCGAGGCAATGACTAACTGTGTTTCGGCATTCTGAGGGCCTGTTTCTTTGTCTGAGTCTGAAGTGTCTGAGTGATGATACCGTTTGGTGCCTCCCATGCTTTGGTCCACGCTTGTCATCTGAACCTGTGAAGCCTTGTTGTCTGTTGTGTTTTCCTTCTGGTTCCCTGTATCATCTTCCTCTATAGTGATATCATCCTCTTCTGCTTCTGTTTCTTCGTCTTCTTTTCTCGATGAGGCTTTCTTTTCCGCTGCTCTCTTCTTTACGACGTCATCTATGTTCTGCCATCCTTTTGGCTTCCTTTGTTGAGGCTTGCTCTTGTTTTGACTTTTGCATGCATTGAACAGATGACCTGTTTGTTGACATCCCCTGCATCTGAATGCTGTATTCTCATAGTCCAGAGTTTGTTTCCACTGTGAATTGTTGAAGTTTAGAATGATGCTTTCAGGTAGTCCTTGGCTAAGATCTACCTCGACACATATCCTGGCAAAGGTAAAGATTCCTTTTATGTGTCTCTCTGAATCAATCTTTAACATTCTTCCAAGGGCATTTCCTATAGCTAATAAGGCCTTGTAGTGCCAAAAATGTATCGGAAGATTATGCAACCTTACCCATACTGGCATCCTTGATACCACCATAGTATTGGCATCAAACTCCAGGAACCATGGGGTAATAAACAATATGATTACAATTATTCCAAGTCTTTTAACCCATTTACATTTCCATGTCCATGCATGCATTAAAGGCTAGGATGTTACAACTAACATATATTAAAAACTTACATCTAGGTATGGATCCTCCCATGTAATGTTGCATGTTGCATTTGAACATTCTCTTCTCAAAATTTCCATAAAATGTATATCAAAGCCTTCATGTGACGGGTTACCCTAGATTATCACCTTTTCAATGAATAACAACCATCACAAGTGACACTTAGATTACATTAGGTTACATTAGTGATATGAACACATATCTCATCTTGTCATACTTTTTGTTTTCATATATATATATATATATATATGTGAAAAGAAAAAGTATGACAATCTAGATACTTCATGGAATTTTTACTTCCATATGAGATCTTGCTTGTTATGCATTTGAGTTTTTTTCTATATCATTGATTTGCTAAAATGATTAAACCATCATGAACATCCAAATTAAACTTGCTTTAAAAATTGTTGGTGTTGCTAACATCTTTCCACTTAGTCTCTCCTTCATTGTTTTTCCAAAATGATTAACCCATTATGACTATTAAAACCACCTCCATGTTTTCCCTAGAGTACTTACTACCCAAATTAATATTTACTTTGCTCTTTATTGAGGGAAATATTGCATCACTTTCTCCTTGTTGAGAAATCTAGGGCATTAGCATTAGGTGATTTCTCTTAGATTAGTAACTGCTTGTGAATCCTTTTTACTTCATTAGGTTAGAATCTTCTTATTCTTGGATTATTAGTGTTCTTCTTCATCAAGCAATAACTAATGCATGAACATAAATAGACAAGAGACACGGAATGTAGGTTATCAACCATGGCCAAAACCTCTCACTCTTTGAGAGGAAAACTTGCAAAAATTCTTCTTATAGAGATTCCAATTAACGAATACCAAGACCAAGACCCTTGAAATATTGGCCACTCCAAGACGAAGACATGAGTCCTCTTCTGCTCATGTCTTCTAGATTCTTCTTCCACTACTGAGGCTACATCACTAGAGATATTCACCAAGCACGTTCGAATTACAACATCATTGATACTGTGACTTGAGCGAGGTTGGTACTGGATCCTTGATTCAAAACACAATTTTCTTATCTTCTTGACAGTGGCCTCTCCTCAACACTGAGTCAATGTTACTGCACTAGGCTACCCATCTGAAATCCTCACAGAGAGAGACATCCAAGCTCTATTTTGCTACTATCTATCTAAGATCATAAGGAGATCTGTGAAGGTCTCACTATTGTTTGCCATAGAAACTTCAGATAATTAGAACTCCTATCTTTTGTTATCCATCCAAAATCATCGAACTTTTCACTGTAATTATTATGCGAAAAACTCAGAGACAAATCCAATTTTTTGTGTCCTAATACGAAGTTTGCATCCGAGTTTATGAACTAAACTTATGCAAATAGCCTAGCTGGGTATATATAATATTTTGTCTCCATAATAAGTTTACATGATCTATTGAAGAGACGTGTCCCTTTAACCATGAGCTGGCATGATTTCTTATTCTTACTTGAAGCCGACATGAAGAGGAGGAATGTGCTTGTCGTTGGAGGGCTATTAGACATAGACATAGACTCATATACTTTTTACGTATGCTCAAGAAGAGCCCTTAATGCATGAAATTAATTCTTGATGACAAATCCTAAGACTCTCAATAGGAGCCATCTAAAATAAAATTACTTCCTCATGAAACCCATGAAGCAAGGTTTACAAAAATAATTTTATTTCCTTTCATTACATCATCACAATTACATGTCATTATGAAGATTGAACCTAGTTACACTTTTCAACACTCCCTCTTAACTAGGGAGGTATTCATAATGGTACTTGGTCATTCTCAATCTGAAGATTTTCTCATAAGAAGAATTCGGATTTGTAACTCATTTGTATAGCATCATATCAACCAACATTGTTATGTAGAAAGGCCTTGACTAATGACTCTATCTCTCCACAAGCTAAGAGAATAATGCTGGCGAGACCAATGATTTACAGACGTACTCATCATTGTCTCTCTCGGAACATACCCCACCCATATTCTCTCAGGATATGCTCCATAAAGACTATTCTTTTCTTGGACTCCCCAGTCCCAAAAGAATATCATTCCTCCACGACTACTCTTTCATGGGATGTCCTGTCTCATCCTACAAGAGCATCAGATGCCAAATGATTACACAATCCTCCATTATGTCTTCCCAGGTGAAGAACATAACAACGTGTCTATTGCTCCTTTTTGTCCCAGGAGGTTTTCTTCCATTAGAGGAATGTACTCATTCCTATCATAGAGGAATGTACCTAAGCTTCTGGCTTAGGAATTTCTGAGTTTCTTCCAAGTAAGAAACTTCTTCGTAGGCTCCCTCTTAACCAAGGACCTATAACATCTCTTCATGTGGAGATCCTAAAACAATTAGTTGCATTACGAGTTCCTTGCTTCGATGTCATGAATTTCTTTAAGGAGTCTTCAACTTTTGAGAACTTCTATATATAAGGCACAAATCATCCATCACTTTTATCCATGAGTTAGTCATGTCCTTAACTCATCAGAAAGTGATCTATCAAATTTTCCATCTGGCTTTGCTTCATGTCATTCTGCTTTCATGCCATATTTCTCGGAAGGACATTACATCCTTCTATATGGTCTGCTTCAAAGTCATTCAAAGATCTTCCCTTTGACAGTCCTACATAAGCCCAACTAGATGTTAGTTCAAAAATAATCACTAAACACTTCAAATCAGATTTACCTTTATGATGATCTTTCACCATGACATCTTCCTGTAAGTATTAGCATCCTGCAGGCATATTGACACATCTCCCATAGATGTTCAGTGTCAAGGGTCTCTATCTTTTTCTGACTTCCATCAGAGTCTTCACATCCTTCCAGGAGATATTATAGTCAAATATTCTTGGACTTCGGATGTTGAATGCCTTCTACCTTTGTTGCATATTACCACGATCTCTTCCTACCTTTTCACACACTTCATTCCCAGAGGCTTCTAATCAGAGTTCCTTAATCGTATTCAACCACCTCATACTTCATATGAGGAAATATTATGTTGATTTCATCTAGTGTGACTCATGCCTTCCGACATTCTTTCATAGGAGGAGATTCCTTTTGATCATGCTTCTAAAAAATAGAAGTAGTGATCCTTGTTACCTACAACCATACGACATGATTTTATAACATTAAATACAAGCATACCCTATTTACCTTTAGGTCATCTAGGCTTCTTTTAGCAGCTTCTTTGATTGAAAAGATATTCAACCCCTTGATCTTCTTTGTCTCTCATGTCATCTTACCATCATCCCCTGAACTCCACAAGTTGGAGTTCCTGATGAAATACTTGCTTCCTTTCTAGATCGGTGAATCCTTCAATGAGGATTTCATTTCACATATCCTTATTCAACAGATGTTTCCCTTTTAAATTGATGTATGATGAGATTTGTCCTGGATGACTTCTTCCTTTGATCTTCCAATAAGGTCACCAAGGGCTATATCCTTCAAAGTTGACTGCCATACATTTTGTTCCAGCGATCCTTCATCTTTCCCTAGGGTGATGTCACAAGCTCTTGCTTCTAATGCTTCTCTTCCTTGGACTTTTCTTCTTTCATCCTTCTCCACTTTTTCGATGAAATGGACTTATTCTCTATCCTTCTTGTTATTGTCCTTCTTAATCTAAGGACATTCTTTCCAATAATGTTCATAGTCTTTGCATCTGTAACATTAAATCTCAGCTATGTTTTTCTTTTCTTTCTGAGAACCAGAATTTTCCAAATTTCCTTTTCTTCCAGCAAATGTTTGAGTCCTTAACCTTCAACACTTTTCCCCTCAACTTGTCTTCTTCTATCTTGAATATAAATCACAAGTTGTTGAATGAGGTAAATTTCTTATCCCATGGATATTTGTTTCCTTGATTATCATTTAGTGCATTATAGATCAATGATGATTATCTTCTTTCCTAGATCTTGTAGATGAGATCTTATGAAGATATCCTTCATCCTTTGATACCTTTACTTTTGTGTAGATCAAATCTAAGTCACATGACCTTTTTTTCCGCATCTTCAGAGAGTATTCTTACGAGTTTATCATATATATCTCTTTGATGTATCAAATATTGTTATATGAGGGGATCTTTCATAAGAATCCCTTTCCATGAATTTAGAGGAGACTTTTTAATACGTTCAATGACTTCACCTTCTTAAGGACTATGTCTATCCTCCTTTTCATGCAAATAATTTCGATGACCCATCCAACTTATATATCTCCTTGCAAACATGAAGTCATTTTACCAATTTGATTAAATAATGAAAGATACTTACTTGACAAGTGAAGATGAAATATTCACCTTGATCACTTTGATGATGGTTGAAGAAGATGTATTAGAGCTCCCTCTTGGATGATATTATTCCAAATGAAAAATCCTTTCTTCAATAGAAAAGGTTGCTCTTTTTGATGAGGATGATTTGTTGCTTCCTCAGATGATCTTATTTTAGGGCAAGGAGAGGATCCTTTCTTGCTTTATAACGTTGAAAATGGTGACAATGCCTTCTCGCCTTTAATATACTTCAACTTCTCTTGTAGTGTAGATCTGAAATTATTCTAGGGTTTTGACTTTCTCTAAGATGATGTGATATTCATCTTTAAATTCCTTCGAGCTATCCTGCCTTGTAGACAACTTGATGAGGGTCTTTGTGGCCTTTTGATGATAGTTATAGAATGAAAAGCTCTTATTGTTGCAGACTGCTTCTTCGATCTACGGTTTGATTTTTCAATGTAGATCTTGATCTTTTGCTTTGATAACCTTCACCTTGCTTTGATGCCTTCCTTGAAACTTGATCCTTAAATGTCTCTTTGATTAGATGCCCTTCCTTTGACTTCAACATCTTCTGATACCATGTTGAGAAATCTAGGGCATTAGCATTAGGTGATTTCTCTTAGATTAGTAACTGTAATTCCCCACTTAAATCTTATCCTGCAAATTTTATTAATGTTTACATTATCTGAAAATATTGAGAAATATTGGTCTAATATAAAATTCATGATTTATATTATTCAAATTCCCAACTTACCTTCTCAAATTGAATCTTAGGTAGGATATGGTCTTCTTCCATTATTTCAAATAATATATATATTCATCTCACATTTCCCAATGTACCCTCACATTTACTAGGGAGAAGACATGGTCCTCTCCATTTAATTACATCTCACATTCCCCAATGTACCCTCACATCTACTTGGGAGAAGACATGGTCCTCTCCCATTAATTATCAATATATATATTCATCTCACATTCCCCAATGTACCCTCACATTTACTTGGGAGAAGACATAGTCCTCTCCATATATATATATATATATATATATATATATTCATCTCACATTCCCAAATGTACTTTCAGATTTACTTGGGAGAAGACATGGTCCTCTCCCATTAATTTCCCAATTTTATATTCATGTCACATTTCCAAATGTACTCCCAGCTTTATTTAGGAGAATATAAGTCAACTGTAAGGATGGATGAGAAGTTAATGACATTAATGAGAGGTGGTTGAGATGGAGAAGAGAGGGAGGGTGTAAAAAGGGAAGGGGGAAGGGAGGAAAGGGGGAAAATGTTGGATCTTGCTTATGATTTTGGGGTTGGTTGTGATTTTGGAAACCTTAAGAACCTGTGGAGGTTTCTTGGGTTGTTGAGAGGAGGGAAATATTGTTCATCTTGGTCTGGATCATTCATCTTTGACACACACACTACATCTGGTTGGACTTGGGCTCGGAGGGCTAGGGAACCTGTGGAGGTTTCCTGGGCTAGGAATTATTTCCTAGTTGACTGGGAGGTAAATCAAATTGGGTCAGTCAAGAGGAGCGTTTAGCAGGAACAACACCTCAAAGGCATCTCCACCAGCCACCGGTACAGGTATTCCTCTATAGATTACTCAAGTAAATTTATTATAATGAAATATTCTCCATAAGTTATAAGGATTAGAATGTAAATGGTAAAAATTTATTTGTTTAAAAGTCTTGTAAGAAAGTAAACTATTGCCTCTTATTGCATCTAAATTCATCAGAAATAGATCTGTTAGAAGACCCTATGATAGGGTTCTTACACATGGTATCAGAGCTTTGGTTCAAAATCTAGACCCAAAGCCCACTAAACCCCAAATACCGCTAGAAGGAGGGCTTGAACCTCCGACCTTGTAGCTGTTAAGATTTATTCGCGGGCTTGTGAAATAAACTTTTAATGCATGTATGGTGTTATTAATTTCTGGCTATTTTTTTATTATAGGCCTGGTTTGGGCTTCAGTGGCTCGTCTAATTCCGTGTAAATCGTCATTTGCTTGCTCTCACATTGTTACTGTCGTGTGCATCTGAATGGGTTTTAAGGTGTATTTTGAGTCCCTGGAAGTCAACACGTGGGGATATTCTAAAACCCTAATGTGGGTTTTTGTTATTAAACATTTAGTTGCGAGTTCATTTCGCACGGTGCAATTCTCAGTACTATGAGTAGGAAGGTGTAGCGTAGTCATTGCCAGTAGGCCGTTCTTTCTTCCCCAGCCGTCTTTTGTGCAATACGCGCAGCTGATTAAGCTGGAAAAACTGTTATGGATGGGGCCTATTCTCTAGTATCATAATTCTAACTTGCTTGCACACATTTTAATGCGATATACTGCAAACCGCTGAAGAATGATTAGATGTTCAAAAGCCAAAGCTTGGCCTTTGTTGATTAAAAAAAAAAAATCTAAGCATGCTCATTTAATTTCACGTGGGCGTTGTCAAATGTTTGGTATTGATTAGAGTTAAGCTTCATATTCGAACTGCATGAACAAAATGGTTTTATTTTTTGCGTTTGTCCGTGAAGACTTTTGACATCATACCAAGCGTGGACTATATCATGACATAATCGATATACCTCTTAGGTTAACTTACATGGTTGAGGAACTAAACTTTTGAGACACAGAAGAGTGGTTAATGGCAGATTGTGTGGTTAGGGATACCTTTTGATATTGAAAAATGTCAAGTCAAATTCCAAGGAGGAAGGCATTAAAAATCAATTTGTACAAATATGTTTTGAGAGCCTTTAGAAACATTGACACATAAACATTTCAGAACCATATTAAATTTGAAACAAATATATTCCCAATACACGGGAAATGTGTTGCCTCCTTGTATGTAGTGGTGCTTTTGTGGCATAATTGACATATTCAATAGTTGATTTTTCCAAGCTTACTTTGGATATGTTTGTATTTAAGAAACAGTATCGATGTTTCAACATACACATTTGTTGTTTGTGCTAGACTTCGTGGCGATGTAGGCTGAATCCACAGTGAACTCATGGATTATTCATTGTAAAAATGTTGTTCTTTATTGACAATTTACATCAGGGTTTTGAAATTAGCTAATTGCAGGGGAAGGGATAAGTGTCTTTGAAATCTTTGCTGGTCACAATCTATACCATATATGTCAAGAAACCAAGAAATTTATATCCTATTGGCTTACATAATTCTGAAGAAGTCAACTAGTCATTAGAGTCTCACTTGCATATATTTAATTGTTGCATTATTGTGATAATTATTGGCAACATCACGAGATTTTCAACACGGTAATATTGCCTTTGTGTATCATGATTCATGATAATGACATTATTTTACAATATTTTGCTGATATTTTTAGATTTTTACTGATTATTTTTTATTATTTTTTTTCTTTCCAAATTTAGCTTATATTTATGATATTTTGCTTGATATACTGTGGATAAGTTATTTTTTGGGCTTTCTTTGACTTGGTGCATCCCTTGGCTCATTTCAACTTTCATTACATGTGAGCAAAGTTATTAGAAACAGAACTGGCCGAGGGTCGGACCAGAATTATGCCAGAACAGGCTGGAAAACTTGGTTGAAGAGCTGGTAACAACTAGTTGATGAGGATTGGACAAGGTCTGCTCTAGGATGGAACAGGACTAAAATTTGGTTTGGGATGTAATCAGCCAATTGGTCTTGTTCCATGGGGAGTGAACTAGTCTGGATGGGTTGGTTCTGGTCTAGTCTGTCTGTTCTGATAACATTGCGTGTGAGTACCTTTTTCTTGGACCTTGCATAATTGATCTCTAATAATACCATCGTTTACTTGGTTATGTGATTCTCTTTCAACTCATTGTTGCATAAAATTTTAGGTGCCTTCAGTAATCGTTTTCATCATTTTAAGTTGACCATTTTTTTTTTAAGGACAAACTATTGTTGTTACTAAGCCTAGTACATATATTTTAAGATACCTAATGTTGGTTTTACTTAACAAATTTACCATGAATTTTTATAAAATTTATGTTGATATTGGTGTATGGTTGTATGTATTTTTTTTTTTCTTTCTGAAAAAAGCTGTAATTTCATAAAGATAACAAAATTACATATACATGTGCTTATGGCATGCTAAGATATAAGCATAAACAGTCACTGAGTCCATCATATCTCTCTGACAACAGCAAGAGATACCATCTGAACAAAAAAATAAATTATAGCTTTCAGCTTCATCGAGACTATATATCAAAATACAGATTCATACATACTCCAGATATTACATATCACATAGTTGTAAAAAAAAAAAAAGAACAAACAAACAAACTTGACAAAACTGTAAGAAACTGGGGAAAAACTATCATTCTTGAGCTGTTGCTGAATCATCCACCTATAGCCCTTCAATGAAGGTTCTGTGTGATAGAAGCTTGTGGAGGTGTTGTCTACCTGTTGACTGATTTTCCAGACTCCCAGAGCCTATGAAGAACCTGCTTGAGAGAGAGAGTCTTCCTCCCTGTAAATATGGTGACAAATAATCTGATTAAAACGTTGTTTAAGCAAAAGAGCCTCCTCAAGGATGGGGAACAATGTGTGAATGTAACAGCACTGCAAATCATTAAACCAATTGATAACGACCATAGGATTACCAAAGATCTGCAGTTATAGAATTTCCTTTCAATGGCAAATAGAAGGTAAGACGGTACGTGTTAGATGACATCTCAAAGAGTTTTGTTGCAGCTGCTCTAATGGTCCATCTATCTTGTTTATGATATTATCCTAAATTATTATGTTATCCCATCAGTTTTTATAGCCAATCTTTTCTTCTTTTCTTCTTGTAATGATCATGTTTTATCTTGGTCCCCCACATCGAATTCATTGATGAAGCAACATCCCTAGTTATGTTTTCTATGAATTCTGTATAGAGTTTGAAGTCCCAGGAACATGTGAAATCGATAGTTCATGAAGACAAGTTTCCTAGGACAAGTTAAAAACTATTAGGAGCATGTGCAAGATAAAATGTTTGGACTCTTGGAGCAATGGTTAGACAAACTTTTAGCACTATCAGAAAAACCTGTGAGACCCTATAGCTGTACAACAGGTCCCTGGGACATAGATTCAAGCTCATTGTGAAGGTCGTTTATCTTCACACATTTCATTTCTTTTAGGGGCAATAAAGATAAAGAGTTTCTCTGGTTCTAGTCTTGATAGGTCCATCTAGTATTGCTGTTTGATTTTTCGTTTTTAGGGCAGGTAGTTAAAGATCAGAATTTTCATTGATTCCTTTTCTGAGCAGGTTGAACTGATCATATAGCTGTTTGTTGATTCCAATCATAGTTTTTCTTATAATGCTCTAAACTTGATTTGTTTGTAATTCTTGATTCCTATGCTTGGTTTTGATTTTGTAATCTTAAAAATATCACTGGAGAAATTGAGTGAAACTATGCTTGCTACATATAAATATTTTCAAGATTAGTATAATGATGATCCAAGGTATTCATAAGAAGCACAAGGACCCAACAAGAGTCAAATATGCAAGACATGATGATATTACACTTTGATCCTCAAGGTGTTTATATTGGCCATCTTATTGTCATGGGTGCATTGCATTTGTCTTCCTTTTAATGGTTGCATATCTTTTAAGTTTTAAGACATATATGAAGAGTGAAGGAGTTGCAAGGGAAAGTGACATGTCTCCCTTCTCCCTAGGCTGCTTTGTCCTAAAAATTTTACTCACCATATTTGGTGATTCTTTTTTGAAAATTTTAAAATTTGTTGATTATCAATCAACGACAAATTTAATCACCACGAGTCTGCTGCATACATAAAATTCTACTATAAGGGAATATTAATTTGATATTTAAATATAATTTTATATCTTATACCAGAATTTTGAGATAAAAGGGTATTTAAAATTTTGATCACTATCATAGATTAGACTCTTATGTATCCAAGATTGTGCCAACAGAACTGATATTGCTCTGGCAGCATATGTAGTACAAGAGTAGCAGCAGATTTAGTTATATAAGAATAATTAATTTGATATTTAAATTTTATTATCATATATCTAAAATACGATAATCATATACTAGAATTTTGAGATTAAGGGTAATTAAAATTTGGATTACTGTTATAGACTAGACTGTTATGTACCCAAGACCACTGAAGATGTATGGATGCTGATCAATGAAAAATAGTGCATGGCATATCTCCATGTTCTTTGACTGTCTGATAGACAAATTTTGAATCTTTAGCCCTAAAGCACTTATTATTAGTGTTATATATGGGATCTCCATCAAAATACTGTCAATTCCAATTCTATCTATGTCTTCCATTCTAGTAAAGAGATTCAATGTTTTCATGATTTTGGCTGCCATGTTCTTTATCACATGACAGAATGAGAGCCCCTTAAAGGTCTTCACATCCTCCAAGGGTTTCTCTACAAAGCTTACCAAACCCTTGTCTTCAAATGAGGAGGTGTGATGACCGAGTTGGTCTAAGCCGCCAGATTATGGTTCTGGTTCGAACGACCCGGGTTCAAATTTCAAGACTCAACATATTCTCGAAACTCGTTGAAGGTTCTGGTTCAGGAGTAGTCCTATGTTGCATAGAGCTGCTACTAGGATCAGAAACTGGTTTAAAATGTCTCCTACTTCTTTCACTGTAATCCATAAAAGAAGCAGAGTCATACAGGTCACATGTTTCTAGAGATGTCACACTTCCATGTTCAAAGCAAATTTATCTCCTCTGTATACATCAATTAATTAAATTCTTTTAATACTTTTTAATTTGCAAAGCAAAGCAAAATAATAATAGGTGGAATTAATTAAATTATTTTAATACTTCATAATTTTGCAAAGCAAAGCACTTGGAATAAGATAATAATAAATGGAATTTGTCACCTCACAAGTAAAGATATTTGTCAACTCATTTACAATACCAAAACCTTATTTTATAAACATTAAAAATAAGAGATTTCATAAACATTATAAATGTTTATAAAAATAAGAGTTTGTTAATCAAAGTCAGATAGATCTTCTAATTCACATTGTTTAATATTAATATTATAAATGAAGTTTTTATTAAAAATAATGACAACTTAGTGTCTGATTTATTTTTCTACTAAGACACACTTCTAAATGGTGCATAAATAAGTAATGTTAATTTATTGTTTAACTCAATTTATAGATATGTAAATCAAGATTAAATTAATATACATACAAACTTTATTTTGATAAATTTTGTTCTGCTAAGATAAGACACACCATTGAATAACAACAAATAAGCAATTTTAATTTATTGTTTAAGTCAATTTACAAATATATAAAACAAGATTGAATTAATTTACAAACCAACTTTATCTTGATAAAATTCTGCTCTACTAGATTGAAAATTTTAAAGAAATACACATGACTAAATTGCAGGATACTCTACTCAAAGGCAACACCAACCATTGTTTTAAAATAGATGGCAAATATTTCATTTTTCAATTTAAAATTTACATAAAAATAATGAATTTAATTTTAAAATATTTAATAAGAAGTATGAAATACAAAATTTATTTTTAATATAATTTATTATTTTTTCATTTGAAAAAAAATTGTCTATAAATAATAAAATTTACTTTAGTATGAAGTTATTAGAGATTTTGGGTTCCATTCGAACCTTCTGGGGTAGCTCAAGTATGAAATCGAATTCTCTGGAGTAGCTCAAGTATGAAGTCAAATTTTCTCGGGTAGCTCAAGTATAAAATTTATAAAAAATATTTTGGGGTAGCTCAAGTATAAAATTTATAAAAATCTTATGGGGTCGCTGAAGTATGAAGTCAAATCTTCTAGGGTAGTTCAAGTATAAAATTTATAAAATTTACTTGTTCGAATCTTCTAGGGTAGCTCAAGTATAAAACTTATTTACTTATTCGAATCTTCTGGGGTAGCTCAAGTATAAAATTTATAAAATTTACTTGTTCGAGGGGTAGCTCAAGTATAAAATTTACTTAGTATGAAGTCTCATCGTAGATTTTGGGTTCCAATATAAAATTTACTTTAGTATGATTTTGGGTTCGAATATAAGATTTACTTTAGTATGAAGTCTCCTAGAATCGAAGATTTTGGGGAGATTTTGGATTCGAATCTTCTGGGGTAGCTCAAGTATGAAGTCTAATCTTTGGGGAGATTTTGGCTTCGAATCTTCTGGGGTAGCTCAAGTATGAAGTTGAATCTTCTGGGGTATCGGAGATTTTGGGTTCGAATCTTCTAGGGTAGCTCAAGTATGAAGTCGAATCTTTTGGGGTAGCTCAAGTATAAAATTTACTTTAGTATGAAGTCTCGTCGAATCAGAGATTTTGGGTTGGATCTTCTGGGGGGTAGCTCAAGTATGAAGTCGAATCTCTTGGGGTAGCTCAACTTCTGGGGTAGCTCAAGTATGAAGTCGAATCTTTTGGGGTATCGGAGATTTTGGGTTTGAATCTTCTAGGGTAGCTCAAGTATGAAGTCAAATCTTTTGGGGTAGCTCAAGTATAAAATTTACTTTAGTATGAAGTCTCATCGAATCGGAGATTTTGGGTTGGATTTTCTAGGGGGTAGCTCAAGTATGAAGTCGAATCTCTTGGGGTAGCTCAAGTATAAAATTTATTTGGGTTGAATCTTCTGGGGTAGCTCAAGTATGAAGTCGAATCTCTTGGGGTAGCTCAAGTATAAAATTTACTTTAGTATTGAGGTAGCTCAAGTATAAAATTTACTTTAGTATTTGGGTATGAATCTTCTGGGGTAGCATGAAGTCGAATTTGGGGTAGCTCAAGTATAAAATTTACTTTAATATTTGGATTCTCAAGTATAAAATTTACTTTAGTATTGGGGTAGCTCAAGTATAAAATTTACTTTAGTATTTGGGTTCGAATCTCTTGGGGTAGCTCTAAGTATAAAATTTACTTTAGTATTTGGGTTTGAATCTTCTGGGGTAGCATGAAGTCGAATTTGGGGTAGCTCAAATATAAAATTTATTTTAATATTTGGGTTCTCAATTATAAAATTTACTTTAGTATTGGGGTAGCTCAAGTATAAAATTTACTTTAGTATTTGGATTCAAATCTTGTGGGGTAGCATGAAGTCGAATTTGGGGTAGATTTGGGGTTGCTCAAGTATAAAATTTACTTTAATATTTGGGTTCGAATCTTCTGGGGTAGCTCAAGTATGAAGTCGAATTGTCTGGAGTAGCTCAGTATAAAATTTACTTTAGGATGAAGTCTCTTCTGCATTAGCTCAAGTATAAAACTTACTTTAATATGAAGTCTCACCTCCAAGTATAAAAGTCGAATCTCTTGGAATAGCTCAAGTATAAAATTTATTTTAGTATTTGGGTGGGGTAGCTCAAGTATAAAATTTACCTTAGCATTTGGGTTGGAATATTCTAGGGTAGCATGAAGTCAAATCTCTTGGGGTAGCTCAAGTATAAAATTTATTTTAGTATTTGGGTTCAAATGAGGTAGCTCAAGTATGAAGTCAAGGTAGCGCTCAAGTATAAAATTTACTTTAGTATGAAGTCTCACCTCCAATTTCTTCTGGGGTAGCTCAAGTATAAAAGTCGAATCTCTTGGGGTAGCTCAAGTATAAAATTTACTTTAGTATGAAGTCTCACCTCCCATTTCTTCTGGGGTAGCTCAAGTCTAAAAGTCGAATCTCTTGGGGTAGCTCAAGTATAAAATTTACTTTAGCATTTGGGTTGGAATCTTCTAGGGTAGCATGAAGTCAAATATCTTGGGTAGCTCAAGTATAAAATTTACTTTAGCATTTGGGTTGGAATCTTCTAGGGTAGCATGAAGTCAAATATCTTGGGTAGCTCAAGTATAAAATTTATTTTAGTATTTGGGTTCGAATCTTTTGAGGTAGTTCAAATATGAAGTCGAAAGCTCAAGTATGAAGTCGAATCTTCAATCTTCTTGAGTAGCTCAAGTATAAAATTTACTTTAGTATGATTCAATCTTCTTGAGTAGCTCAAGTATAAAATTTACTTTAGTATGAAGTCTCACCTCCGATTTAGTATAAAATTTACTTTAGTATGAAGTCAAATCTTTTTTTTTTTTTAACCACATGGTGAATTGGTAACTACCAGGCCTAATCTATGGGAGAGCCAGGATCTGAAGTCAAATCTACTTTAGTATGAAGCCAATAGGAGATTTTGGTTTACCAGGCCTAATCTACCACATGGTGAATCGGTAACTGCGAGGCCTAATCTATGGGAGACCCAGGATCTGAAGTCAAATCTACTTTAATATGAAGCCAATAGGAGATTTTGGGTTACCAATCCTAATCTATGGGAGACCCAGGATCTGAAGTCAAATCTACTTTAGTATGAAGCCAATAGGAGATTTTGGGTTAATGGGAAACCCAAGATCTAAAGTCAAATCTACTTTAGTATGAAGCCAATAGGAGATTTTGGGTTAGAATCTTTTGGGGTAGTCTTCTAGGGTAGTAGCTCAAGTATAAAATTTACTTTAGTATGAAGCCAATAGGAGATTTTGGGTTAGAATCTTTTGGGGTAGCTCAAGTATAAAATTTACTTTAGTATGAAGTCTCACCAAATATCTTTTGGGGTAGCTCAAGTATAAAGTCGAATCTCCTAGGGTAGCTCAAGTATAAAGTCGAATCTTCTAGGGTAGCTCAAGTATAAAATTTACTTTAGAATATTTCTTCTAGGGTAGCTCAAGTATAAAATTTACTTTAGTAATCTTCTAGGGTAACTCAAGTATAAAATTTACTTCTTCTAGGGTAACTCAAATATAAAATTTACTTTAGTATGAAGTCTTCTAAGGTAGCTCAAGTATAAAACTTACTTTAGTATGAGGTCTCACCCAATATTTTGGGTTCGAATCAAGTATAAAATTTACTTTTACTTTAGTATGAATTCTCACTAAATATTTTTTGGGGTAGCTCAAGTATGATGTCGAATTTTCTAGGCTAGCTCAAGTATAAAATTTACTTTAGTAATTTACTTTTACTTTAGTATGAAGTCTCACTAAATATTTTTTGGGGTAGCTCAAGTATGATGTCGAATTTTCTAGGTTAGCTCAAGTATAAAATTTACTTTAGTATGAAGTCGAATCTCTTCTAGGGTAGCTCAAGTATAAAATTTAGGGTAGCTCAAGTATTAAATTTACTTTAGGGGTAGCTCAAGTATAATATAAAATTTAGGGTAGCTCAATTATAAAATTTACTTTAGGGGTAGCTCAAGTATAAAATTTACTTTAGTGTGAATATTTTGAGTTCGAATCTTAGAGGGTAGTAACTAAATATAAAATTTAGAGTAACTAAGTATAAAATTTAGAGTAACTCAAGTATAAAATTTACTTTAGTACGAAGTCTCACCAAATATTTTGGGTTCGAATCTTTGGTGTAGCTCAAGTTTGAAGTCAAATCTTTTGGGGTAGCTCAAGTATAAAATTTAGGGCAACTCAAGTATAAAATTTACTTTAGTATGAAGTATCACCAAATATTAATTTAGGTTAACTCGAGTATAAAATTTACTTTAGTATGAAGTCTCACAAAATATTTTGGGTTCAAATCTTCAAGTATGAAATCAGATCTTGTGGAGTAGCTCAAGCATAAAATTAATATTAAAATCTTCTGGTGTAGCTCAAGTATAAAGTCAAATATTTTGTGGTAGCTCAGGTATAAAATTTACTTTAGTATGAAGTCCCAACAAATCAAAGATGAGATAACTCAAGTATGAAGTCGAATTTTCTAGAGTGAAGGTAGCTCTAGAATCATAGATGGGGTAGCTCAGACCCTTTATTCTATCGTGTTACATGAATGTATCGTAAAAAGATGCCCGTGCATTGAATATTTACTGTAAAAAATCTCCAATATAATTCACCATCTGGTCGCAACAATAGTAACAAATCTCCAATATTGATTCACCATCTGGTCGCAACTTGCATCAAACCCTAACAGTGTTAAAAATGTTCATAACCATGACAATATCTTGTTATATATTCATCATATTTGCAGAGGGTAGATCCTTTTACAACCATGTACCTCTTAATCACTGTTCCTCCTGGGGACTTCAAGAAAAACGATATTCAGGGTGATATGGAAAGGGAAAATCATCGGTTACTGAACACTATACATAAATTTCAAAATCCATCTATACATAGGCATATTAATAATGCCTCGAATCAATTCACAAAATGAAAATACAATCTTTAACATTCAAAATCTGGATTTCCCACTTCTTCGATCGAAGATCGAAGCAAAATTGACAGAATTTAACCTCTCTGTTATCCTCCTTGCCCATTATGTACTCTTAGCATCATATTATATTCCAGAAAGGCTTATCATTGCCGTATGTTAAAAAAAAACAAGACTTTCAGCTTCGATGTTTCAACGCAAAAAACTCTAATGAAAAGCTCTCAACAACCTTACTCCACTTGCACATTGATCACATTCTTGACCTCCTCTTCCGTAAACTTGGGAACAATGACTTTCAGGAGGCCATTCTTCATCTAAGCTTTGGTCTGGTCAAGCTTGAAAACTTTTGTAGGGAGTTCGATTCGCCTACTGTATTTGCGACCACTGCCATCGAACTCTACGTCTGGGAGGGATTCCCATTTTATCACCAGCGCATTATCCTCGGCATAAATGTTGACGTCTTCCTTCCCCAACCCCGGCATGTCCGCCCGCAGATACAGAGCATCCTTATCTTCCGTTGTAACCCACGGCTTCCTCGATCCGCCTCTAACTGCATCCCCTGTCCCGCGAGACGAGGAGAAGAAAGGATTATCGAACAGCTGGTTGAGGCAAAACCCTAAGCTCCTCAGAGGATAAAACATATCAGGACAAGGGTTTAGAGATTAATAATGACATAACAACAAACGGGAATGAAATTCAAGAATCTTTACAAGGCTCACCATCGAAAACATTAGGGAAACCCCTACGGCGGATTTCCGAAACCCGACGGCTTTCTCTGTCATCCTCAATCGACGAATCGCCCTCAGGCCTGTATTTCCTTGCATCTGTTGACAAGCTCCGACACATTAAAGAAACAAAAGAATCCCCTGGACGGCCTGCAGGTAACAGGAATTTCTTGACGGCCGGAATAACCGACTTCATAACATTACTCTTAGCAGAACCTAGAGTCGCCATTTCAGTAAAAATAATCCTTGCTCTGGCATACACAAAGTCAGAAAACGGCTTATGTCCTGAAAAACAAAAGGATAATAATAAAAAATCTGAGTAATCACAACAAAACATGAAAGTGTTAGAAACCTGAAATTGCATACCGTTGAATCCTAGAACAAACAGAAACCTTCCGGAATTGATTGAAACGAAAATGAATTTGAGGATAACCTTCTTACTGATTTGTTGCTTACGATCGACATTTTTATGAGAGGAAAATAATGTTCTGGAAAGAATGTGAATCTCTCCTATGGAAGGTCCTGGAATGTTATACTCTGTAACCGTGGTTCTTGGAGAAGTTCTTCAATGTAAATTAATACTCTTCATTAAGGAATTTTCATCTTTCATCCATAGTTATTATTTAGTTAGGGTTTTTTCATCTTTTATCCATCTTACAATTCAGTTGGTTTTTCATATTCTAGCTCCACTAGCATGTAGCAAATTTATATGAAGCTTTAAGAGAATGGTTAAAAATGTGAACTATTAAAAAGTATTTTCACTTTGCCATTTGGAAAATTTATAAATAATTCATATTTAAAATATTCCAAATGAGGTAGTAATGTGCCAATTTTTAGCGATAAGGATTAATCTTTATTTGTTCTCATCAATTAACATATTCATAGAACACCCCTTCACGGTTGCCAACCTTGCATGCCAATCTCATTGTGGATTGTGATTATGATTTCACCCTCATTGTCGATTGTGATTTCAACCTCTCTCTCGTTTCTATAGTTTCAGGTTTTTTCATCTTTGCTTTCTATTATTTTGATTTATTTATTTGTAGATTTGTATTAACAGTGGAAAAAATATATTTGTTTCAAAATTTACATATCTAGAATTTGCTTCATGCTTGCTAGAACTTCATTATGATTGTACTTGATTGAACTATGAAAAGCATAAGGATATAGAAACAAAGAGCTAGTTTTTGAAAACTAGTCAGTGAACTACCAAAAACACTTTTGAAATTGTTAAGCTACTACCCAAAAACTTAGATCATCCGAATGCGAACAGACTAAACATAAATAGTGAGTTTTTTTTTTGCTAAGTAAATCTAATCTATTATTCACAGTAAAAGAGTACAATTACAGCAAGCTGAGCATGGTGAACCAACTAGCCTGAGAGTAAGGCCATTTGAGCCAGACATTGTCCAAAACTGAGAAATTGGACGAAATTTCCCACGCAGGGGATCCAGAAGATCACAAACAACATACACAACAACAACTACAAACAGACACAATTGAAACTGGAAATTGATCTCGACATAGTAACAGAGACAAAATTTGACACATTGAGCCAAAAAACCTTTATAACTGGGCCGCAAAAACCGGTTGAGCAGCTACACCGCTGGATTACTCGTCAGGTAATTCCTCCACGATCCTGCACCAACCCCCTGCATTCAGGTCCTGGGCTTGGGCCGCTGCATTATCATTCAATTCTGGAGGAACAGGAGCCATAGGATTAGCATTGACAGCGCTGGCCGGCGGAACCATCCCAAGCTGCATACCAACAGTTGGCTTTGGGGTATTGGGATCACCCACATCCTGTTCATCCTCAGTGAGTGGCATTGGGGCACTGGTATCGCCCTCATCTTGGGCTTCCTCTAGAAAGAGGACAGAGACATGAGCCGTGATCCGAGGGCGATTGAGGGAGCAATTAAACGTGAAAATAGCAGAACCAAAGGAGGGCGAATTCGAAGAACCAGGGGAGCTTGGGTTGAGGAATTGACTGGGCCTCAGAATGCCCTCATTTCCACAGCGAGGACGAGGATCCTGATTAATGGCGTCAGACCCCGAGGATGGGCGAGAAGGGTTGCCCCGTCCTGAGCCTCTGCGACTAAGCATTCTCTGGCGAGGCCTCGGCATTGCAGAGGGAATACCACGAACAGCGGAGGGAATGCCACGAGCAGTAGAGGAAATGCCACGAACTACAGAGGGAATACCACTAACAGCAGAGGGAGTGCCACGAACAGTAGAAGGAATACCACTACCAGCAGAGGGAATGCTACAAACAGCAGAGGAATTACCACATTGAGATAGCGTTTGTGAGCCTACCACCTGAGGTGCAGGCCGCTTAAAAGAACTAGAGCTTGACCCCCACGAAACCCAAGCGCCTGTAGAACCCGTAACCATCGAAAACAGCATGAATCACAACAGCATATAGCCATGGCTGAGGCTGACTATTAAACAATTCCCACCTCCTCGATCCTCTCCCGCCATAACAATGGCATTCATCGGAGCCGAAGACTGATATCCAACTGCGCATGCGAATCAGGATGACATATTAATGCCAGTCTCAAACATTCCTTTGCCATTTATGACATCCACCTGCAAGCTCTTCGCCTCCCACATGGCCTCATGTCCGGTGAACCTGGCTGGCAGGTGGCTTCGCCCACCCCAGTCCCATCACACTAATTGCTGCTCTAATCACCCGCATCCGGGGGTGCAGCCTCTGTTTGAACCAGCTAATTGCATTCCTGTTTTTTATCATGATTCAGTATTATGTCCAGAGTTCCTATGAGTAAGGTGTGATTACTTTCTACCCCCACATTGGCTAGGAGGTCGGCAACCTTTTTGCCCTCCCTCTTAACGTGACTGAAGATTATTGCTCGGTTGTTGAGAAGCTCGTGTTCTATGGCTTCCAGTCTGGCCTCCAGTCTCCAACTCATAGCTATTTTCCTGGCATGGGATCCATTGAGGAGTATAGAGTCGCCCTCGACCTCCAGGGGATGGTATTTGTGTTTCCATGCTATGAGGAGACCTTGCCATAAACCTTCCATTTCCGCCGAGTTATTGGTATCCCAACCAATATTTCCAAAGTAAATCAGAAGTGGCATTCCTGTATGATTTCTGAAAATTCCACCATAGCCTGCTCTTCCCGGGTTGCCCTTTGAGGCTCCGTCAAAGTTGAGCTTGAAAGTGTGCTCTGGAGGAGCTATCCAGGAGTCTCTTTTTGTATTGATGTTTTTTATAGGGGCATTGTTGAGAGTTTCCTGAGGGAGTTGCATGTTCCAGTTCGCCCATATGGCTTTCTCACTGTCGATAGTGGGAAGGTCCTCCTGAGTCCAAGCGCGAAGCAGTAGGGTTTCTTTTAGATTTATACAGAATTTTCTCCAAATGACCTCTAAGGGAGAGCTTTGATCTTTGAATATGCGCTTGTTCCTTTCTTTCCAGATACCCCAGATGAGTAGTCCTGGGATTATCTTCCATATATGGTTAAGGATTTCACTCTTATAGGGTTTCTTTTGCCATTGACGCAGGGTATTTGTAATGTCCTCTGCCACTTTGCATCGTCTTTGACATTTGAAGCTCACTTTCTCCCATAAGTGATTAGCCAAAGTGCGAGAGTCCAGCAAGTGCTGAAGGGTTTCCTCCTGGGCTTTGCAATTGACACATATTGAGGGGCCATGGTAGTTTCTTCGCCTTAACCTATCCTAGGTGAGGATTTTCTGATGTCCGACTAGCCAAAGGAAAAGAGACACTTTAGGCCAGATACCTAAATCCCAAATTTTCCCCCATATGAGATCGGGGGGAGAGGGGTCGGAACTTATTAATTTGTAAGCTTCTGAAGTAGTGAAGGTTCCTTTAGGCCTGTAACCCCATCTTAGGATATCCTTGCCTTCCGAGTGTCTTATGCGTCGATTTTGGAGCTCCCTTTCCATAACCTCCATGAATGGGCGATCCGCATTCCTGATTAGCTCATCACCTTGCTTCCATTGCCTGTATCCCTGCGCAGTCTCCTGTGTCCAGTGCTGCCAAATCGTTTGCTGTTGTTGATCCTCCCCAACATAGTTTGGGAGCGGGTGGAGAATGCTACTGAGTTTTGGCAATTGGTTCCAGGCATCTGTCCAGAATCGGGCTGTTTCACCATTTCTTACTTCCCAAAAACTATGTTGTTGAATCAACAAGTAATGTTGCTTGGCCACATTCCAAATGAGGGAACCCTTTGCATTGGGTATAAGTCTTATAAGCTCCTTATGAGGTCTATGATTGGCGTATTTGGCTGTCCATATGGTTGCCCATGGCCTGTCAGGGGATGAGAGCCACTACCACCAGATTTTGGTGCACATTATCACATTGCTTTGAAAGGGATCCCTCAGTCCTATGCCTCCCTTTTCTTTCGGCAAACAGACAGTAGTCCATTTAACCAGGGCCCATTTGCGGTTGGTTGCTGAGTTCCCCCATAAGAAGTTACGCTGAAGCTCCCTTATTCTTTTGATAACCCATTTGGGCGCTGCAAGGATAGAAAACAAGTAAAGCGGCATTGCCTGAAGCACAGCCTTTATGAGCACCATGCGACTTGCAATGTTTAGAGTTCGGTGCGTCCAAAGGTTGAGACGAGATTCCAACTTCTCAATTAAGATGCACCAGGAAGAGTGCTTGATGGCCGAGTCAATGAGGGGGGCTCCGAGATATTTAGAAGGGAGTGAATCAATGGGGAAGCCCAAAATGCGAGCTATTGCTCGCTGCACCACAGGGGAGGTGTGAAAGAAAAAGATCTGAGATTTGGCTTTGTTGACACTAGTGCCCGAAGCCTCAGAGAAGTCGTTGAGCAGAGATTTGAAGAGGGAGGCTTCTTGTACCGAGGGGTAGCCAAACAGCATGTTATCATCAACAAACTGCTGATGAGTTATGGCTGGGGAATTGTGGATGGAGAGACCTTTGAGCTGCTGAGAGATGAGGGCATGTTTGATGTGTCTTCCCAAACCTTCAGCCATTAACACAAAAAGGAAGGGGGAGAGAGGGTCGCCCTGCCGAATTCCTCTGGAAGGACTGAAGGTTTGAGAGGGGATGCCATTCACAAGAATGGAGAAGAAGGATGAGGAGATAAGACTCATAATCCAACGCACCCACATGGGTGAGAACCCGAAAGCATTTAACATTTTTTGCATGTATGTCCAACTTAGTTTATCAAATGCTTTTGAGAGATCGAGCTTCAGTATCATACCTGCCTGTTTGTAGTGCTTGAGGGAGTGAATTACTTCATGCGTGAGGATTATGCCATCAAGGATCTGCCGCCCTTCCACATAGCCGGATTGTTCAGGCGAGATAAGCAGAGGCAGAAGAGGCTTTAACAAATTGGCAATGACTTTGGAGATCACTTTGTAGATGACATTGCATAAAGCTATATGGCAGAATTTGTCCGGTGTATTGGAATTCTCTTCCTTTGGTATGAGCGCGATAAAGGTCGAGTTGAGGGAGGGTAAAAGCCAGTGAAGAGCTCTGGATTCCTCCACTACTTGCCACACCTCGTCTTTTATCAGCTCCCAGAATTTATGATAGAAGGTAGTTGAGAAACCATCCGGGCCCGGGGCTTTGCCCTCCTTGAGCTGGTGCATGGCCACGTCCACTTCCTGAGGGAGAATAGGGCGGAGGAGGAGCTCATTGTGTTCCTCAGTGATAATTTTTGGAACTTGTTGGATGATTTTTTCTATGGCTGGATTTCTGTCTGCCAGGGGCTCACTATGCACTTGTTTGAAGTGTCTGAGAAATTCCTCCTCGATTTCTTCATGCTTTTCCACCCTCGCCCCTCCCTGCTTCTGTGTGAAGGAGATATTGTTATGCATTCTTCTTTGGATAATGGTTCAATGGAAAAATTTGGTGTTCCTTTCCCCTTCTTTTAACCATCTTATCCTGGATTTTTGCCTCCATAGAATTTCCTCCTGCTTTCTCCTCTCCTCCAGTTGAGTATTTATGCGCTGCTCCTGTTCTAAGGTCCAATCAGTGTGTCCCTTGGTGATGATTTGTTGTTGGAGATCGGCCATTTCCTTGTTTAGATTTTGTTGCGCATTAAATATATTTCCAAATGTCTCTCAATTCCATCTCTTAATTTGGGATTTTAGATACTTGAGTTTCTGTTGGAACTGAAACATTTTGGATCCTTCAGGCGGACAGAAGGTGCTCCAAACTATTTTGACGAAGTCCATGAATGCAGGATGAGTAAGCCAGACCTCTTCGAAGCGAAAGGGTCGCTTGATTGTGTTGCCTGGCCTTTGCCATTGGAGGGAGATGGGCCAATGGTCAGAGCCTGAGTAAGGAAGAATGGTTGCCGCTATATCCCCTACCAAATGCACTGAATTATCTGTAATGAGAAATCTATCTAGCTTTGAGGCAATTTGATACTTCCAGGCTCTGCGATTGCTCCATGTATGTGTGCCATTACAAAATTGTAGTTCGATCAGAGAATTGTTTTGGATGAAGTCTTTGAAGTGGACATCTTCATGATCCATCCTGATTCTCCCACCTTTTTTTTCCTCCAGCTTGGTGATCATGTTGAAGTCCCCTCCAATGATCCACAGTGGATGCTTTCTATTTAGGCTCAGAGCTTCTATTGTGTTGAGTAAAGCTATTTTATTTCCTGCTTCCTGAGGGAAGTAGACATTAGTGAGGTTGCCATGAATATTGGTTCCTGTAATGTGAAAGGTGGTCTGGATAATATGGTGGGAGGCATGAAAATCTTGGAGAGTGAGCATTTTCGGGTTCCACACTATTGCTAACCCGCCTAATTCTCCTTCTGCATCCACTACTACTGGTCGACATCTTGGCCATGCTTTGGAAATGATGCTTCCTAGCGTGCTGCTATTGCATTTTGTTTCTTGAAGAAAACACATTTGCGGTTTCTCCATCTTTATCATGTTTTTTAGAGTTCTGAGTTTCCCTGGGCTGTTGAGCCCTCTTAAATTCCATGAAGTGAGCTTCATGATTCACTATTGATAGAGGGCTTGTAGTACTTCATCAGTTTTGCATACCTGCCTGAGTCTACCAGGATTTTCCCTACTTCAATTGTTCGCTGGAGATCCATTCTTCGCCCTCTCTTTTTGAAGTCTCTTGGGGGGAGGCTGCCATCCCAGTGACCGCTTGGTTGGATGCCTAGTTGTTTCTGCTGATAAGCCTTCGAGAGGACTATTTCCAACTTGTTGAGTTGCATCTCTGGGATCTGATCATAGTCCTTCTTTTTACATGCTAGCTCAAGCTCATGAATGTCCAGGCCTTCCATGTCGAAATTTTCTGGATCTTCATCCATCTGCTGCGTTTGACTATTTTCGCCTGTGGCTGCTTCTGAGATTAGGGGATGATTAGGAGAACCATCTACATCCATTTCATTTACTTTTCCTGCACTGTCTTTTTGATTTTCCTTGGGGGTGGCATTTTTATCCTTTGAGAGGAGAGAAGCAGGGGTGGAGCTGGAGGGGTTGGTAAAATCGGAGGCCGAGATGGGTACCGAGCTAAGCTTTGGGTTCAGGGATTGATCTTCTGAGGCTTGGGCCAAAATTTCAAAACTGTTGCTCGTGGAGGGAAAAGATGCAGGGTCTTGCTGGGGTTTTTTGCCGGAGGCATGTTTTTTGTGCGCTCGTCTGCGACTTTGTACTTTGGTAAAGCCTTCTTGGGCCGGCGTTTCAGAGGGGTCAGAAACAGGGGGTTTGGCATTTAGCAGACAGTCCCTGAAGAGGTGCCCATGAGCATGGCACTTGCGGCAACGAAAAGGAACATGTTCATAGTCCAGAGGTTGGATCCATTCATAATCGTCATGAGAGAGACTTACCGAGTCAGGTAGAGCTTTGTCCAGGCGCATGAAGACACAAATGCGGGCGTATGAAGTATATCTTCGCAGCTTCGTCTCTTCTGCCACTTTTATGTATTCCCCCAGTCCATTTCCAATATCCCTTAGCAGTCCTTCGTCCCAGTATTCCTCTGGAAGTGAGTACATTCTGATCCATACCGGCGCCCAGGTGAGGTCTTCCTTGTCCGGGTTGAATCTTGCTACCCATTCTCTCAGATACAATCCTGCTGAGTTGAAGAAATATGGGCCCTGATCTAAGATTCTGTACTTGTCTTCTAAGCATAAGAAAATTACAGTGAAAAACCCCTTCGGTCCTAGCTGCAAAGTGATGTGGCCCTTGGGTTTCCACTTGGCCGCGATCCAACCATACAGGGCTTTTTCTGTTGGCCAGAGTCCTATAAATTTTCCTATGAGTGCATGGTCCGTCATGTACTGTATTCGCTCATTGATCTTCTGACTTGGCAGTTCTATCTTTGGTCTTTCAGCTGCTATTGGCTTGCAGGTTTTCGAAGTGACCTTGTTCTGTTCCTCTGGCTTATCTTTCCCCTCTGGTACTGCATCGTTCTTGTCGGACTGAATGGCTGAGTCCTTGGATTTATTCTGCTGCGATGACGCATCGATGTTCTTATCTGCTTGGATCGATCCAAAGATTAAGGATCCCGTGTGCTCTGGTGGCGCTGAGTTTGACATAGGGGAGGGCTTTGAGACCCTCCCCTGAGGGGGGTCCATGTGCACCGTTAAAAAGCCTGTGGCTCACTGTCAGACCCTGGAGGTCAGACCCTCGAAGGCTGCAGAGCCGTGCCTGACTGCTTTGTTTCAGACGACTACCGAAACCCTAGTTGCAGAGCCGTCCTAGTTGAGATATAAACAATGAGTTGTTAACCATACAAACATATGTAATAAAAGGAGACCGAAGTCGTCCAAAACCAAGAGATACTTTTTTCTTCCAAAGCCAACATGTTGAATTATGTTTGGACTTCTTAGTCCAAAATTATAACTGGAGATGAGGTCGCGAAGTTGGCTTGAGGAGATTATTGTGCTGGTGCGTTGATGACCCTAAGTCCTTCCTGCTGCTTGTTTGGTCAATTTAGTGTGTTCTAAATTGCTGATTAAAATGTCAATCTGGGATTCGTAAACTGACGAAGTGAAGTGTACTATATGTACAAGATAACCATTTTCTTAGCCTTTTGTTGTTTTTGAGTTTTTTTTAGTTTGTTTTAGGATTTATCTTTTATAGATTCCCTAGTGTGTGTGATGGCGAAAATGAAAGTTAAGTATGGATGGTAATGGTGATTTCTACAGTGATTTTCCAAACTTAAAAGTGTTCAAAAAGAAAGCTCTAAACTAACTGTAATGAAATCAATTCTTAAGAGGAAGTAAATGTATCAAACAATGAACTAATGAAAATGGCCCAGTATCCTTGCTGCTGTATGAAAAAGAAAGTAAAAACTGAACTTAAGGCAACTCAAAGACTGAAAGCAAAGAAACTAATTCACACTACTTAAACCCTTCTGATCCTTTACCCTTCAACTGAATCTACCTTATGGGAAGCAATCATGAACAAGTTAAGCAATATGATATCTAAATTGCAGGAAATTAAATTGCATAAAGGAAACTAATCACACTACTTCAACCCTTCTGATCCTTTACCCTTCAACTCAATCTGCCTTATGGGAAGCAATCATGAACAAGTTAAGCAATATGATATCTAAATTACAGGAAATTAAATTGCGTAAAGGAAACTAAACACACTACAATAAGTAATATTCTGATTCCTTACTAATAGAGTCACTTGACTATAGAAAGAAACCATAAACAAATGAGTAGTATGATGTCTAAGTAGCAGAAAAATAAATAAGCAAAACTCAATTTGAAAAATGACAGTGCTGGAATTAAACTTCAGAAAATGAAAATTAGCAGGAAGGATAAGATGATCTCATATGACAGTAGTTATCTAAAAAAAATATGTAAATCTGCTCGGGCTACCTACAACAAAACCTGTAAAAGAAGCACTGATCAGCTAACAGTTAGAAAATAAACATAAAGGAAATATAGACAGCAATGATCATTAGGAAAACACACTATATATACAAGCAATGATTGAAAGAAAACAGTAAATGAAAGCAAGTAGAAACTATACAAGGCTCTGGTGTATAGGGGCCCTCTGCAACCTCGGCCAGTCAATCACTTAGTCACAAATCCGATTCAGAAAAACTGTCTTCTCATGTATTTAAAGTGAAATGTAGTACAGTGGGTGACAACAATCGAAATTACAATATGAAAGCTAATCCTTCAGCGTATATCAACGCGTTATTTATAAGAAAAAGATGTTGCAACTAATTCCTAGATTTATGCTGCTAAAAGACATGTAAATCCCTTGAGCCGAGATCTAGCGTGGTGGTCATGAATTCATGGAGTGGTGGTTGCTTGGTTTAGTTCACGGGCTGCTCTCCAGGTGTGCCAATACCTCTGAAAACTAAGGATCGTGCCCCGCAAACCTTCACGTGGGCAAAACAGAGCCATGCCACCGCGAAATTCTTCATTTGGCCCTTCCTTTGACCATCGTTGACCGCGACTGTTTATGAATGATTTGGCTGATCTGAGGGGACACACCCCATGTACACGTCACGTGCAGCTTACCCATGTGGCTGGTTTCTCTATTGGACACCTGTAGCATATCCTTTAACAAAATGGTTGCGGAAACTTGGGCTGGTTGCGGAAAGTGACAAGTTTCCGCAGCTGCTTGAACAAAAATCTAAATCAAACAACAGTCATAAGCATAGTTAGGAAACCATTCCATAAGTTCTTTTTAAACTATTATGCAACGATTTGATAGCTTGGTGGACGAAGTAAATGGAAAAAGAAGGCTGAAAGGGTATATAGGGAAGTGCAGGTTTAGGACTCAACATACCCCCACTGTGAAGGTGTTGCATGTCCTCATGCAACCAAAATTTAGTCACCCCTTTCTAATCCATATGTTCTGATGCTTCTGCTAGGACATCTAGCCCTCTTTTCTTCTTCTTTGGTGCTACCACCATTCTTGGTTTCCTTATTAGACACCTGAAATTGAGATTAATCAATGCTCTGCTCAACTTTTTGCACTTTTTCTTCATCTTCTTGTTTTTCTTTTGCCATAGTCCTAAATGGAGCATAGTGTTATCATGGATAATCTTATCTACCTTTCTCTGCTCTTTGAGTGCTTCATTTTCCTTCTTGATATGCCTATTTAGGACTTCTAATTCAAATACCTCCTGTTTCAAGGACTGAACTTGTGCATCTAGTGGTAGAATGGTGCTTGGACCTGCAGCCGACTTTTCTAATGATTCCAAGTAGTCATATACTTCCTGTTGATTGGGGTCTACTTCAGGTGTCTTTCTTGGACTGAGTTCAAAATCTGGTGGAGGAGGAGGATTGCTCTCCAACTCTGGCCGAGAAGGGCTTTGATCATGTGTAGGACTGATTTCAATGCTTGGTTGAGGATGAGGTGGACTACGGCCAGCTGGAGTTTTCTCAGGTGTCTCTCCACCTAAGTCAATGAAGTGGGGTCGTTTTATTTGCGTTTTACTCCCTTTTCCTCTTAACCTTGTGCTTCTCCTTAAGTATGGTGGACTAGTGCTCTTTTCTTGTATACTCTGTTTTCCTTTTGCTTTTTTCTTTGCTATAGCAGCAGCCTGAAGATGTATTAATCTTTCTGACAGTGGTTGATAATCCTCCTCTATGGATTGCTCAGGGTATGGATAGACTTCTTGGATGGTTCTTTTGCCTTTTTCTTTCTTTTGTTTCTTGTCTTTAGCTCTATCTTCTTCTTCTTTTTGGTCAGTTTCTTGAGTTTCTATAGTAGGGGAGTCTTGGACTGTAGTGTTCTTTTCTCTCCTCCTACTTTTCCTTGGTGTCCTCGGTGTGCTACTTTCAGAGGCCTCAGATGGCTCTTGGAAGTAGTTTCTTATAAAAAATTGCTCCCATGTATCTTTGTTTTTCCTTAAGTGGTCTTCAATAAGAATTTTTATAAGTCCATGATGGTATAGAAGAGGGTCTATATTGCCTATGTGTTTTTGGACTGTAATGCTCATTTTCTTCAAACTCAAGAGCAAGAAATAAGGCAAATTAAGAGTCCGATTTTCTAAGAAATTCATCAGCAGTCTAGCATGGTACATATACATCGAACCGAAGCGTCCTTCACAGGTGACAAATTTTTGGATAACTAATAGTAGGCTAGCCCATTCTTCCTTTAATGCATGAACAGGGATTCCTTTAGTAAACACGGTAGTGTCCATACCTGGGTTTCTTAGCATGATTCTCCATGCCTGTTCATCCACACTTTTATTTTTGAACCATCTTTCACCTTCCTGAGGTAAGCCTGTAGCAGCTGCTACCGTTGTTTCGGTCACTGTAAGCTTCAAATCTCCAATCTCCACTTTCTGACCATCAAATGACCGTGCAAAAGCCTTGGTTACTTCTTTGTTATAGCCTTTAAACCTTTGAATGAACCGTAACCACTTAGCTTTCTTCAGTAAATCCTTGGCCTGAGGGTAACCTTCTAAGTATTTTGGTCCTTTTGGCTCTGCCCTGAGTAGTTTTCCCATTTCTTTCCCTGTTTCGAATTTCGGCTGAGGATACAATTTTTAACAGAGGACAGTAGCTCGATTGCAGGGTTTATGGTAAAAGGTAATGGTTGCAATCGATAGCAGGTGACGGGAATGCTTCAGATTATAAGCAGAACAGAGGATAGACAGTGGTGGACGGGTTTACAAACTGAAGTGTGTGTATATGAAAGGAAGCTCTTAAATGAAATGGTAAGTGACCAGTAGTGGAGGCGAGATCTTTTTGAATTAACGGTTGCATATGGGAGATCACACATTTTTAATAGATAGTTGCGGAAAATACGGTGAAGAAGAGCTGTAAGGAGATTGGTCACATCTCATGTGCACAGGTGGCAAATGAAGTGCAGTTAACTTGAGTTTAAACCCAAAAAACCCATCATGAGACCGTTAAGAAATGAATGCTTGGTGTATGGAGTAATGTCGTGGGATAGGAGTGGTAATGGAGCTCTCATATCGAATCATTGCACATAGTAGAACTTTTCATGGTTTGATAACTATGCATAATCATGACTTTAATTGCTATTTGATAAAAAAAATTGCTCGTACCTTTGGAAACTTTGTCATTTCTTGCCCATAGCTTTTAGCCAATTGTTCTTTCTTGATATCTTGGAGATGCTCCATGTCTTCATGGTATTTGCTCACTTACACCTGCATTTTCATGATTTTTGTACTAACATTTTGACTTTGTATTTGAAAAACAGAGTGATGGTGGCTGCGGAAATCGTTTCTGGCTGCGGAAACTGTTTCTGACTGCGGAAACTGCTTCCAGCTACGGAAACTGGGACAGCACCCACTTAGCTAAACAAATGTGGTTAGAAAAGAACTAACTGAGTGGAAATAGTTCTGAAAGGAACTTTTATTGATGAAATGAGAATGAAATGAGTGGAATGGAATGAAAATGAAGCGGAGTGAAGTGAAGAGAAAATGTGAATGAGATGGAGGTGAAGTGAAATGGCAAATGAGGTGGAGTGAAGATGGAAAGAGAAGGAGAGGAGATTTTTTTTTTAGAAAATATAGAGTGTCAAGTGTCCTTGATTTTCACTCCATATTTTCTGTATAAGACTGCCAATCTATGATTGGTTTTCAGGCTTATACAATTTTTTTTTTTTTTTTTTTTTTTTTTTTTTAACTGAAAGAATAAAAGGCTAGGCTGGTGGGGAAGAAGGATTCTTCTCCACCAGCCTTATTGCAGAATTCTCTTGGAACATCTTGACAAATTCTTCTTTTGAGAGTGGCTTATGATAAATTTTCAATCGGTGTCCATTCATAAGAAAAGAAATCTGAAATTCATCAATGGTCTTGACTGTTACTGCTCAATTATTAAAGACTTTGTCAATTTCATATGGCCAAAGCCAATGGGTCTGAAATTTACCTTTAAAGTCTTTGAACTTGGAATCAAATAGTAATGCCCAATCTCCCTCTTAAAACTTTCTCTCTTTGATGTATCTGTCATGCCATTTAGCTCTTTGATGTTGAACTAGATCAGTCTTTAAAATTGCTTCTTGTCTGATTTCATCTAGCTCATTCAGCTGCTCCATTCTGTGCTTTTGGGCTTCTGATAGATCCATCCCCAACTGGACTGCCATCTTGAAAGTCTTGACTTGAAACTCAATGGGGAGCAGGACTTCTTTTCCATAAACAAGTTCATAGGGAGAATGTCCTGTTGTATTCTTCCATGTAGTTCTGTAGGCCCATAAGGCTTTAGGAAGCCTTTCTGCCCAATATTTTCTGTGTAGATGAACAGTTTTGGTGATGATGCTTTCAAGAACTTTGTTTGTAGACTCCACCTGGCCATTTGCTTGCGGATGGTAAGGAGTAGATTTTCTGTGCTTGATTTTGTATTCTTCCATCAGCTTCTCCATCAAGTTAGATGTAAATTGACTTCCCTGATCTGTCACAATTTCTCTTGGGACACCAAAACAAGTAAAAATATCCTCAAAAAGAAATTGAACAACTGAATTTTCAGTGGCAAAAGGAAATGCTTTAGCTTCTACCCATTTAGTGACATAATCAATGCATACCAATATATACTTTTTCTGTTTAGATGGTGGATTAATAGGTCCAATGAAATATAAAGCCCATTTTTCAAAGGGTTCGATGAGTACCTATGGTTGTAATGGCATTTCATTTGAAAGAGTCGGTCTCCTAACTCTTTGGCAGCTGTCACACCTTCTGACATATTGTTTTGCATCTTTGAAAAGGGAAGGCCAATAATATCCTAAAGAAAGGATTTTATAGGCCGTCCTTTTGTCAGCAAAGTGTCCACCGCATGGTTCATCATGACATGCCTTGAGGATGTCAGGCATTTCATCTTCCCGAACACATCTTCTGATCACACAATCTAGCCCTGTTTTAAACAATTCATTAGAAATCCATGAATAACTTGAACTCTCCTGAATAATTTTTCTTTTTTCACCAGGAAATAGATGTGGAGGTAGCTTTCCTGTAGCCAAATAGTTAGCAATATCTGCATACCAAGGAGTCTTAGTAGTTATTGCAAATAAATACTCATCTGGGAACTTATCCTCTACAGGAGAATCTTCATTAGTATTTTGGATTCTAGACAAGAAATCAGCTACTGTATTTTGTTTCCCTGGTCTATCCAACACAGTAATATTGAATTCTTGTAAAAGTAAGAGCTATCTTGTAACTCTGCCATTAGTAACAGGTTTATTCATGAGATATCTAATTGCAGAATGATCAGTATGGACAAAAATTTCATAGCCAGTTATATAGTGTCTAAACTTATTGATTGCATGAACAACAGCTAAGAACTCTTTCTCAGTCACAGTATAGTTTAACTCAGTGGGAGTCAAATTTTTACTAGTGTAGTAAATGGCATAAGGAACTAAATCCTTTTGTCCCAACACAGCTCCTAGAGCTGTATCTGAAGCATATGTGGAAATATGGAAAGGATGTTTCCAATTTGGCCCTCTCAAAATGGGTGCTTCAGATATTCTTGTTTTCAAAGTTTCAAATGCAGATTGACAATCAGGATCCCATTTGAATTCACAGTCTTTTGTATTTAAGTAATTTGAAGAGTGGAGATGCTATTTTGGTGAAGTTTTCAATAAATCTTCTATAGTATCCAGTAAATCCAAGAAAACTTCTAACATCTTTTTGACAATTTGGAATAGGCAACTTGGAGATGACTTCAACTTTTGATCTATCAACTTTAATCCCATTCCCTGAAATATGATGTCCTAAAACAATCCCTTTAGTAAACATCATAAAGCATTTTTCATGACTTAATGATAGGTTTGTTTCTTTACATCTTATAAGGACTTTTTCCAAATTCTCTAATGCCTCTTCAAATGAATTACCATAAACTGTAAAATCATCCATATAAACCTCTACACAATCATGGATTAGGTCAGAAAAGATTCCTAGTACTGCCCTTTGAAATGTTGCGGGTGCATTACATAATCCAAAAGGAAGTACTCGGTAAGCAAAAGCTCCCCATCGACAGGTAAATGTGGTCTTGTCCTGATCTTCAGGTGCTACCTGAATCTGATTGTAGCCACTAAAACCATCCAAAAATGAAAAATACTTTTTGCCTGCTAAAGTATCTAATACCTGATCGATAAAGGGTAAAGGAAAGTGATCCTTCAAAGTTGTTTTGTTCAATTCCATGTAATCAATGCATACCCTCCATTTACTATAACCAAAGGAGAAACCCATCGGCTATCTGAAATTGGATAAATGAAGTTTACATTAAGTAACTTTTGGAGCTCTTCTTTCACTATCTCCCTAAGGTTTGGATTCATCCTTCTCTAAGGTTGTCTGATTGGTCTACTGTTTTCCTCAATGTAGATGTGATGAATGCAAGTCTTAGGGTCAGTACCTTTCATATCAGTATATTCCCATGCAAATGCAGTAGAATGTTTTTGCAAGATTTTGGTTAGTTCTTCCTATTGTGATCTTTCCAAATTTTTGTTGATATTCAATGTTTTTCCTGGAAAGATCTCAATGGCGGAACTACCAAACTCTTCCATAGAGAAAAGATACATTTGTCTAGATGATAAATACTCAATGTCGGAATCTAACTGAAATTGTGTGTGGTCATATTCTAAAGATGTTTCAAAGTTTTCTAATGTGTTCAGAATTTGACTATCTTCACTAACTTCAGAAATGGTAAAGACAGATTGTATAGTATCTTCATCATAAATCCACTCATTATCTCCTATTTCTGTAATTGCTTTTGCTGGAGGATACAGATTGAATTTCTTTGTCGAATTACCATCAGAAATATACATATCCCTAGACCTACAACTGATGAAAGCATCGGCTGTGGCTAGCCAAGGTCTTCCTAAGATGAGAGGGTGTCCTCCTAAATTACTCTTGGGGGTTAAAATCATAAAATCTATTGGATATTCCCAAGAGTCTAAGGAGACTGAAATGTCTTCTAATACACCATCTGGTTTAATAATTGATCGATCTGCAAGTTGCAGTAGAGTAGGTGTAAAGATAAGATTAGGAAGTTTCAGTTGTTCCATAGTCTGTCTACTCATAATGTTGATAGCAGCCCCTATATCAATCAAAGTATTTGGAATTTCTACCCCATTGATATGTGTTTTGACAATTGGACTACTGGGATCTACATATTTCTGCATAGTAATTTTTCCCATCATGATGTCTGCAATTTTCTCTACCAGGTGGATTCTTCTTGTGTCTCTAGGTTTCCTTCCTGGTCTTTTAAGACTCAACTCCTTTATTGTTTTTGCTAGAATAGGAATCTCTCTAATGGCTTGTAACAAGGGAATCTTGATACAGACATTCTTCAATTCGTCTAGAAAATCATAGTCAGACAACAAGATTTGTTTTTCCACCCCTTTGTCAATTTGTAATCTTTCAGGAAAAGGAGGTGTGGATGAAGATGCAGGTTGCTCAACTATAGGAGTTGTGGGGGTTAGCTCTTTTTCTTTTTCTTTCTGAGTGTTTGGGTTTTGAAGAGATGCTTCAGAACCCTTATTGGCTTCAAGAGAATCTTCCTCAGAAATGCTTTGATTTTGGGCATCTATATAAGGTTTATCTAAAACTCTACCAGATCTGAGTTGTACATCATTGAGAGGAACAATCATATAGGTAGGAAATTGTTGACCTTCTACCATGTAAGCATTTTGAGGGTTTTTATTATTGGGGTTTGGCAATGGCTGAGAAGGAAGTTGATTTGACTTCTATTGGAATGGAAGCAAGAGTTGAGAATTTGGGTTCTGTTGAGACGGTTGCTGTTGTTGAAATGGCAATGATCATTGTGGGTTTTGATTTGGAAGTTGTGGAGCTCGTTGGTTTTGAAAAGATGGAGGATATTGATAAAATTGAGCAAATCTCCCATAAGGATTTTGCATGCCTTGTACCCATAATTGAAAAGAATTTTGAGGTTGGGACCAAGGTTGTTGCCAAGGATTCCAATTTGGTGGGGTTTGAAAATTCATAGAGTTATTAAACCCTTCGTTTTGTTGCCCCTGCCAAGGTCTCCTTGCAACAAAACAGAGAGACTCAATTGTATTTGGATCTTCTTGGAAGACAGCTTTGAGCCCAGGAATTGAAGGACAATCCTTGGTCTCATGATTCTATGAACAAATCGCACATGTTTCTACAACTTTTGCATCCAAGGGACATTCCCTGAGAGCATGTTTTTTTCTACATTTTGGGCAAAAGATGGCTAAAGCTTCAGCTTCTGCTTTCTGCTTATTGTGGATCTTAAGAGTGTCTAGTTGCTCACTAAGACTCCCTAAGATATCAGTTTTGAATTCATCAAGCATATTGCCAATCTCAGCCCTACTTACTGATCCAGTTGTAGATTTGTTTGCTCTGATGAGAGAAGGATCTCTAGGCCCTTTTCCAGTTTTAGATTTTACTCTTGAGAGATGGACACACAGCTCTGTTATATCATGAAGTGGAAGTTGAGATATGTCTCCTTTTCCCATCATGTTCAAAATATCTATCCATTCATCTCTAATGGCTTTTAATAGAAGGGGTTTCAAGGTTTCCTCATCTAAGTTACTCATTTTTGCTCTTTTCAGATTGTATTGAAATCTTTCAAGTAAATCCTCCAAGTTTTCATCTTCTCTTTGTACCATTTTAAATACTTCATCCTTGTGGTTGGTAGGCATACAATAATCCATGTATCTATCCAGAAATGTTTGTTTCATATCATTCCAAGTCCTAATGGATTGAGTGAGTAATCCCATGAACCATTTCAAAGAAGCTCCTTTCAATGTTGAAGGAAACAGTTTGAGTTTTTGAGAGTCTTCCAGATAATCATAGGTTTGACACATGACCTCAAACTCAAATAGAAATGTTTCAGGATCTTCATTTCTTAACCCATGAAAGTTTGGGAGGACAGATGGTGAAATATTTTTCATTGTTGCTCGAGAATCCTCATCGACTATAGGAAATCCAAATGAGTTATCTCCATCCCTATTTCCCACATTGTTACCTCTACCTCCTCCATTATTTCCTCCTCCCCCTCCTCTACCTCTACCTCTACCAAATCCGTTAACTCCCTCTTCTGTCATGGTAGTTTTCTCAGAGATTTCAGAGTCCTCTGGTTCCTCTACTAATGGCGAACGAGGAGGAATTTCTCCCTCTTCTTCCTCAGATGATTCTACTTCTTCAATTACAATGTGTCTCCCTGTAGAAGAAAAGAAAGGATCTTTTTCTAATTCAGATTCGCTGGATGGTGAGGAAGAGTCTCCTAACTCAACTACTGCCTCTTGAATTCCAGGAATCCTAGGGCTAGGAGTGTAGGTTGGAGATGATGGAGTTGTCTCTTGTCTATTCCTTGAGGTAGACGGAGTTGTGAAAATCGAACTCTTGGCTCTAGCTAAAAACCTTTCCCTAGAATCTCTTGCTCTATGCATATCATTTTTATTTTTCTTCAAGTCAGGCTAATAATTCTCTTTCTGATCTTCTAGGTCTAGGTGCAAGAAGAGAGCATACTCAAGAAACTATTAAACCAATAACTTTCTCTTTTTTGATCCTCCAGATCACACTAAGTGCAAGAGGAGAGCATACTTTGAGAGGTTATCAATTTTCCTTCCTTGAATTTTTTTTTTTTTTAAGAAATTGGCTACCTAGTTTCACTTCCCCGGCAACGGCACCAAAATGTTTGGTCAATTTAGTGTGTTCTAAATTGCTGATTAAAATGTCAATCCGAGATTCGTAAACTGACGAAGTGAAGTGTACTATATGTACAAGATAACCATTTTCTTAGCCTTTTGTCATTTTTGAGTTTTTTTTAGTTTGTTTTAGGATTTATCTTTTATGGATTCCCTAGTGTGTGTGATGGCGAAAATGAAAGTTAAGTATGGATGGTAATGGTGATTTCTACAGTGATTTTCCAAACTTAAAAGTGTTCAAAAAGAAAGCTCTAAACTAACTATAATGAAATCAATTCTTAAGAGGAATTAAATGTATCAAACAGTGAACTAATGACAATGGCCCAGTATCCTTGCTGTTGTATGAAAAAGAAAGTAAAAACTGAACTTAAAGTAACTCAAAGACTGAAAGCAAAGCAACTAATTCACACTACTTAAACCCTTCTGATCCTTTACCCTTCAACTCAATCTGCCTTATGGGAAGCAATCATGAACAAGTTAAGTAATATGATATCTAAATTGCAGGAAATTAAATTGCATAAAGGAAACTAATCACACTACTTCAACCCTTCTGATCCTTTACCCTTCAACTCAATCTGCCTTATGGGAAGCAATCATGAACAACTTAAGCAATATGATATCTAAATTGCAGGAAATTAAATTGCGTAAAGGAAACTAATCACACTACAATAAGTAATATTCTGATTCCTTACTAATAGAGTCACTTGACTATAGAAAGAAACCATAAACAAATGAGTAGTATGACGTCTAAGTAGCAGAAAAATAAATAAGCAAAACTCAATTTGAAAAATGACAGTGCTGGAATTAAACTTCAGAAAATGAAAATTAGCAGGAAGGACAAGATGATCTCATATGTCAGTAGTTATCTAAAAAAAATATGTAAATCTGCCTGGGCTACCTACAACAAAACCTGTAAAAGAAGCACTGATCAGCTAACAGTTAGAAAAGAAACGTAAAGGAAATATAGATAGCAATGATCATTAGAACATAACACTATATATACAAGCAATGATTGAAAGAAAACAGTAAATGAAAGCAAGTAGAAACTATACAAGGCTCTGGTGTACAGGGGCCCTCTGCAACCTCGGCCAGTCAATCACTTAGTCACAAATCCTATTCAGAAAAACTGTCTTCTCATGTATTTAAAGTGAAATGCAGTACAGTGGGTGACAACAGTCGAAATTACAATATGAAAGCTAATCCTTCAGCGTATATCAACGCGTTATTTATAAGAAAAAGATGCTGCAACTAATTCCTAGATTTATGCTGCTAAAAGACACGTAAATCCCTTGAGCCGAGATCTAGCGTGGTGGTCATGAATTCATGGAATGGTGGCTACTTGGTTTAGTTCACGGGCTGCTCTCCAGGTGTGCCAATACCTCCTAAAACTAAGGATCGTGCCCCGCAAACCTTCATGTGGGCAAAACAGAGCCGTGCCACCGCGAAATTCTTCATTTGGCCCTTCCTTTGACCATCGTTGACCGCGACTGTTTATGAATGATTTGGCTGATCTAAGGGGACACACCCCATGTACACGTCACGTGCAGCTTACCCATGTGGCTGGTTTCTCCATTGGACACCTGTAGCATAGCCTTTAACAAAATGGCTGCGGAAACTTGGGCTGGCTGCGGAAAGTGACAAGTTTCCGCAGCTGCTTGAACAAAAACCTAAATCAAACAACAGTCATAAGCATAGTTAGGAAACCATTCCATAAGTTCTTTTTAAACTATTATGCAACGATTTGATAGCTTGGTGGACGAAGTAAATGGAAAAAGAAGGCTGAAAGGGTATATAGGGAAGTGCAGGTTTGGGACTCAACACTACTCATCTGACTTTGTGTTTGAATTTGAAACTATATAGCGTTTGATGTTGGACAAACGAACAACTATATCATCCATGTTATACTCGATGTCCCTGAGGATACACCTGATGTCTTCTTGACCTGCAAAAAGTTTGTAATTGTTTACATGCTTGTTTCTTATGACCATACTAAGTAGAGTTTCCATTTGACGGTGATGAGTAATGGAATGTAGGAAATGGATCTTTCACCTACGAAACTTCCCTTGATCCGGATCCATTTGAGGCTACTATCTCTAATGTTTGTGTCTAAGAAGTAGGCTCGGTCACCAAATTCCTTAGCCTCTAACTGAAGGATTACTTTGCATACCTCCAAAGGTGTCGCATCAAAAAATGTGGCAATAGATTCCCAACCAAATAACCTCATGTTCTGCGAGGAAGAGAACCCTGAGGTACCACCCCTACGATTTGAAGCACATAACCTTGACAACATGAAAATAAAGATCCTATAAAACAAGATGTCACGGACTATGGTTGAACGACTCTCTAGAGAACACCTGCGGGTGAGACCATACGGCGTAAAACAATAGTGACAAATGAGGTGTGAGTGAACCAGAATGACTTTGTAATGTGAGTTTATGTAGTGAAGAAATTACTCCTTTAGAACCATATCGAGAAGGTGTCTGAATACTAAACTCCACAAACTAGAATTGGACAAGGAAAGGAGATTCCTATTGGGTCCAAGTTTTCTGCAGCCGCCGAGGGAAGGACTGCAACAAGTTCAAAAGAGGGACCAAACCCAGGATTGTGAAGAAGGAGTACAAAAAATATTGACCTAGCGTAGAAAGAGCAACTGCAATATGAGACCGTAGACTGCTAAAATAATTATCAAGTGGTAGTAAAAGAAACTCCTTCAACTCACACTAAAAACTGTGGCCTTTAGCTATGATTTGAACCCCTGTCGACACGACATGCAGTACTGAAGCAAATAACCCAAATAGTAATGACTCAAGGCTTATAAGAAAGGAGTGTTTCGACCAGAACAAGAAACAGACTAAACTATGTAACCAGCGTAGGTAAAATTGAGACTTGTGAATTTCACTATGAACCAACAAGCTCCCAACAAGAATGCATCATACCAAAGATCCAACTTTTACAGAAGAAAAACAAGCACAGTAAACAATACCTTCTCTCGATCGCTCACAAATAGGAAGAGGTATGCCCTTAGCCAAAATCGTCGGAAACTATCACTGCTCTGTAACTGTAGAGAGGTCCCTAAGAGCGTTTTTGGTAGCCAGCCTCTCTGCCACAGTAAGACCCTTGTCATGCAAATATATGGCAACCCAGACATGAGGGAGAGAACAATTGAGTCCTTTGCTAGCCAGATGTAGCAAATGCAACCACTTGATTTCCCTGAGAGACTATGAGCCATTATTTGCTCATTAATGAGCATTCCCTGGTTGTCAAATAGAATTGCAAAGGCATCCAATTTGCCTTGTGTAGGACGACCCATCTTTGAACCAGTAAAGAGGATGGAGTAACCCGAAATAGTACCACACGCAGGGGCTGATGCACCATGTTGTGGGCATTTAAGGTGCGTCAAGTTCAACATAAGAAAACCTCCAAGAGGTATACCTACCTGCCACGCTTTGGTGTTGTTCCAACAAGTTTAATATTGTTCACCACCCTCAAGGCTCACCACCTTGTTTGCCACCCAAGCATTGTGCATGTTCATTATGACTGAATTGTCCGGAAAAACTCAACGTCAGAGTCGGTTGTCGTGGTTAGGCGGAGGTCGAAATTTTTTTGTCGAGGAACACCCCATCAGGGATATTTTGATTTCTTCTTGCTTTTTTATTTAGGATAACCTTACACAACTTCTTAGTGGTCAAGATAACATATCTCTCTTTAGAGATAAAATGATGGCAGTTCGATCTTCTCATGCTAAATAAGGTAACATCTCTCTGGAAATAAAATAATAAAAATTCCCTCTTCTCATACTGCTGAAGATAATCATTAAAATTCTTCTAAAAACTTCAATCCTCCCACCATTGCAAAACATAAAATCCTCCTTAACCTCAATACCTTAATCCCTAATAAACTTTTTACATTACCTAATTTTATTAATACTATTACAAATTCATAATATATATAGACATTTTTCTAAACTACATATATTCAATCTACTTAATTACATAAAAATTTTAAATCTATATATATTCAATCTAAAAATTTTAAATCTATATATATTCAATCTATTTAATTAAGTAAAAATTTAAATCATACCACAATCTATTTAATTAAATAGAAATTTAAATCCTACCACTTATATAGCTCTCGTATTTAACATCTTTCTAATTACATTTGTAGAAATTCAATATAAATTTTCAAAACAAAACATCTCCATACACCATAAACACTACATATTCACTCCTACCATTTATATATGGCTCTCATATTTAACATCTTTCTAATTACATTTTTAGAAATTCTAACTAAATTTCCAAAACAAAACATCTCCATACAAAAAAGGCACAATACATATTCACTCTAAGGACGACATTAGAGATCATGCTAATATATCCCTCATCTTTTCCACTTCCTATAAGCTCTTTCCCCTATTTTTATAGGGTATTCTCGTTGGTTACATTCTCAAATTTGGCGTTAAGATATATAGGATTTTTGTTGGACACTCACCAGAGATCGGTTAATGATTGTTTTATTTAAGGTTTTTTTAAGATATTCTTTACAATTATTTATTGGGTTTTGGAAAAATAGTGAAGGGGTATTTTATTAAGATATTTCGTGAAATCACTTATATCTAAATTGAAATGATATATTAAACATATAAAAATATATTCTTACTAAACTTACCAAAAAAATCTAAATAATCATTTTTAATCAAATTTATCATAACGAAAGTATTTTAATTTTTTTTATTTGATAAATTTAAAATATTTTATATTAAATTTATTGAATAATTTATATTAAATTTTATATATACAAATAAAATAAATAATATTTATAAAAATATTAATAAAATTAATTTCAAATTTATTAAATGTAATATAAATAAATTTATTATCCAATCAATAATAAATTTATTCTCTTATACTTTAAATATATATATATATATATATATATATATAATATAATAAAAAAATATTAAGATAAATTTATTTAACATGAAAATCTTTAAATTTTATATATATAATCAATAATTAAAAAAAAAAATCAAATTAATTTATAAGTAATTAGAAGGAAAAATCACCAAAATGAAATTGGCTATGAACAATTTCTCATCAAAGTGAAGTCAAAATTCCCCATAAATAGCAAAAATTGTAAATAAATTCTTTGTATAACAAAGATGACCTGGGCCAAATTTGAATTTAGGGTTTTAATAATAAATAAAATAAACTAGCAAACTCAAAGATTTTATTCATAATTATAGTCTAATTTTTTTAGGTATTTAAGAGTCCACATGCCTACGGAGACGCCACTCGATAATCTGGTCTGCCATTCCCCGTGAAGACTACACAGCTGAGAAGATGGAGGAGGGTACAAAGAATCGCGAAGGTTTAATGAGCGTTGAACTAAATTTTTGGATAACTCAGTTGAGCCGCACCCTTACACTCATTTGGCATTCAATTGGAAAGAAGCGACAATATATCAATAGATATGTAGGTAGATACATAGATACGTTAATACAACGATAGAGCGAGATGGTTACTGACTAAGGCATCTCAACGGAGACGTTTGAACGAAGCGACAACTAAGAAGTTTGAGCAGGGACACCGATAAGAGTGCTTTTTGGGTCCACAACAAAGATCTGCAAGAACAAGTTGGCCACATTTTCTTTTTTGTGTTTTTCTGAAACATAAATTTTAATGTTTTACTACATGCCAGGGTTGAGAAATAATTTTAAGTTGTAATAGAGGGCTGAGACAACATCAAAATGTGCTTTAAAGACATGCGTATGCCTGAAGTGGGTCAAGGCAGTGTTAAAATAGGAGATCTTATGTCTGTGGTTGTTAAAAACCAATCTTCAATGGAAAACATATGCCATATCCTCAAATGTGGTAGTTATAAGAAGCTGAGCAATAACCCCATCCCCAAGATTATGAAAGATGTGAAAAAGGCAATTTTGGAATCCAACCTTGATGATAAATTAAAAAAGAAATTAATTCCCTCTAGTGAATGCATCCCTAGGATTTATGGGTTACCCAAGATCCATAAAGATGGAGCCCCTCTTAGACCAATTGTCAATACCATTGGATCCCCAACCTATGAGCTCGCTAAGTATGTTGCAAGAATCCTCAAGCCCCTCGTTGGAAACACTGATTCTTTCATCAAAGACTCTCGTGACTTTGTGAATCTCATTAAGAATGAGAAAATAGACCGTGATGACATCCTTGTTAGCTTTGACGTAGTGTCCTTATTCACTAAGATTCCTCTTGAAGAAGCCATTCAGGTTATAAAAGAGGTTACTGATCCTGGGACTGCAAGATTGGCCGAAATCTGCTTGCGATCAACAGTTTTCACCTTCACATATTATGAGCAGACATCTGGAGTGGCAATGGGATCCCCCCTTTCACCAATCGTGGCCAACTTATACATGGAATATTTTGAACAGAAGGCCCTGGAATCTTACCCTCTGAAACCAACATGGTGGAAGCGATTCATCGATGATACTAATATAAAATGGACACATGGTAAAGCAGAGCCTGACAAGTTTTTTATTCACCTAAATTCCATCTCCTCAGAAATAAAATTCACCATGGAGCTTGAAGAAAACATGAGCATCCCTTTTTTAGACATCCTCATCATGAGAAAGGAGGATGGCTCCATAGGGCACAAAGTCTTCAGGAAGTCAACCCATACAGAAAACTGCCTTCACGCTGATTCCCACCATCATCCAGCCCAGAAACTTGGTGTTCTAAACACTCTTGCTATCAGGGCCCTTCGAATTTCTGACGCTGATCATCTGGATGAAGAAAAGAAGCATTTAGTCTCAACCTTTAAAGGCATAGGATACAAAGAAAATGAGATTAAAAGAGCAATTCAGAAAGCCGAGAAAAGGATGCTATCTCATGAACCTAAGGCCCGAGATCAACCTGAGAGTGGTAGGGTTTTTCTACCTTTCATTCATGGAGTTACAGATAAGATTGCGAAAATCCTAAGAAGGAAAAACATAAGCACGCAATTCTCAGCGCCTGGAACGATTAGGCAAGGTATGAGATCTGTCAAGGATAATATTGATAAACATCAACTTAAAGGGGTCTATAAAATTGATTGCTCATGTGGAAAAAGCTACATTGGTGAAACAGGTCGCTCCCTGCAGACAAGACTCAAGGAACTTGGAGCTGATATTAAGAATGAAAGGTCTCGTACTTCCGCCCTGGCAGAACACTCGTTAAAAACTAAGCACCATGTCTGCTTGGAAAGCGCCTCTATTATCGCTAAGGAAGAGCAACACCATAGGCGAAAGATCAGAGAAGCTCTTGAAATTATCAAGCACCCGCATAATCTCAACAGAGACAGTGGTATGGAGATTAGTGGAAGCTGGCTTCCCCTAATCAGAAAAATTAACCCGCTATCGGTATAATAATAATAATAATAATAAATAATAATAATAATTTATTCACTATTAAACATTTACAATATTAATTATCATTAATTAATTAATCTATTTATTAATTAAAATATCTATTTTAACATAAGAATAATAGCTATTATTAATATTTACACTTTTAAATAATAGTTCTAACCAATTTTAATATTATTCAAAATTATTTTGATAATTATTCTAATTAAAAATATAAATATCAGCACTAACATATTTATTATATATAATTAAATAAATAATAAATATTAAATTCTGGATTAATATTTTCAATTTTATTCTAAATACAATATTCTTGGATTAATTTAATCAATTCTAATTATTATTAATATTATTAATTCTAATTTTTATTAACTATTAGATTAATAAATAATAATAATTATTAATAATAATAACAATAATATTTTCAAATAGCAATTATTTATTAATTTCCTTTCTAAACTTAAACCAATTCTAAAAATTAATAAATAAATAAATAAAAATTGTACCAACATATATTATAATAAATATAAAAATTAATACAAGATTCCTAGATTAATAACTTTTTTAACATTAATTATGATGATTATAATTATTACTACTTATTATTATATTAATTAATGATAATAATAATAATAATTTCAATTAATATCAATATTAATAATTATTATTGATCAAATATTAAATATTAATTCAATTTTCTAGAATTAATTCTTTTAACATTAACTTTGATCAATTTAATATCATTAATTCTAATTATCTTTAATTATTATAATACTAATTAATAATAATAATAATAATTTATTAATTAATTAAATTAATCAGAGACAGCCGACTTCTCATCAAAAATTATTTTTCAAAAAATTGAGAGCCGACATTCATCTTTTCTCTCCCCATTACTATTTAACCCTCAAATAAGCTCTTCTTCTATCAAGCATTCAAGTTGTCCTGATGATGGATCCCGGTTGGGATTTGAAACGTTGGCAGAAAATGGTTCTTACTGTGGATTCTCCAGTGACTAAGTCGAAAATAATAAACCATAGAGGTCTTAAATCCAGGAACATATGCCTTGACAATTTGAGACTAGTAAAATAGACTCCAAATTGTTGTGAGACAACGAGAATGCCTACAGAAACATATAATGACTTAGAATGGAAACCCCTCTTACCAGAGTTTCAAGAGGTTAACACAAATAGCTTAATCGATAAGTGGATTTTTGTCAATGAGAAACAATATTTGGGGATATTAAAGCGTAGGCAAGTTAGAAAAATTAAACAGTTGCAGGAAAAAAGACTCATCATGATTTTACCAAAAGAACAAAAAAAAATAGCTATGTGACAGCAACTACAAGGGGTCATACAATGGTGAAGCAAATTGACTAGGGAGGTAACAAAGGCAAAGAGAAAGATACACTTTCTTCCCAAGAAACTTATAAGACAAAGCAAACTAGAATTGAAACCTTTGCATTAAACAAAGGGAAGAGAGAGGATGGACCTCAAAGCAACAAAGACCTATACAGTCCCACAACCTCACCTTTAGTATGGTCTCCAAAACCTTATGTAAATGAGTTCATGAGCATGAAAAAAATGTTTGAAATTTTAGAAGCAAAAGTACAGCAAGAAGACAACGAGATAAAGGAAATTATAGAAGCTAGAGGGAGGATTGAAAGAGAAAAAAAGTTGTTAAAAGAGTAGGTAAGAAGCCTACAAAATAAAACGGAGAAAGGGCAACAAGAGCTAACCAACTTAAAGTAAGAAATAGAACAGGAAAGAGCAAAAAAAAAATCATTTACAGTCAATGAGAGCAGCTAGAACAGTTCAAATGGGAAAGTTTCAGTCAACAATGGTAGACGTGGAAAGAAGAGAAAACAAGTTAATGGAGCAAATAAAAGAGGTTAAATCTCAGGCTCAGGTCGTAAAAGAACCAACAAGTGAACAAAAGTAAATTATAGAAAAACAAATCAAGAGACAAATAAGAGACGAAAATGACAGAGACGAAAAAACGATAAATATCATCATCAAAGGCTTGAAGGACTTTGGGGAAAAAGAGAGAACAAATATTCTAGCAAGTAATTTTCTCAAGGATGACTTGCATTGGACGGGTGGGATTCAACAGACAAACATGATATGAAAGATTATGGGAGCAGGAAGGAATAGACATGTGAGAATTACTTTAAGAAGCATGGAGAACAAGTCTAGGATCCTAAGGAATAGAGGGTTGCTTAAAGGCACTCACATATACTTAGATGAAGACTTAACATTCACCCAACAAGAAGAAAGCAAGAAAGAATGAGAGAAAGTAAAATCAGCAAGAGAGGTAGGAAAGTGGGCATGGTTGAAAAACGGGAAAGCCTAAGTCACTGATAGATTAACTCACAAGAAATAGGGATTTGGGGTCCCACAGGAGCACCTAACACATGGTAAGTTGGAATTGTAGAGGTTATCCCTGGAGAAGGGGCCAGGGTTGGGGCCCATAGCTGAGGGTAAAGACATTATCTGCCTTATGGAAACACACAAACATAATGGATGTAGAGTTTGAGACTTTGAAGGGTACACCAAAATCTTTTTTTGGAATGAAGAAACTAAATTAGGTAAAGGACATGGAGGAATAACTGTCATGATAAAGGAAATGTGGACTGGGATTATAAAATTGGAGAAAGAAGACCCAAATAAACAATTTATATGGCTGAAAATAATAGATATGGAGGTAACAATATCACTAGTTGTTTGTTATTTTACTCCAAAAAGCTCAAAAATCTACAAAAAAAGGAACCTAGATGGTGAAGACCCCTATGCAGCATTAAAAAAATATATTTCAAACTTTAGTACTAAGGGAAAAATATTCATAATTGGTGATTTTAATGCTAAAACAACAAACAATAAATCTATTCAGTTGGGCATCGATATGGGAGAGGATAACGATTCGCTATGGCTTAGAGAGAATGAAGAGCTCCCTTGATGGGAAAGGGAAGGTTTCACACTTTGGAGTAGAACTATTAAGCCTTTATAGCCTAAATGCCATGGTTGTATGTAATGGCATGAAAAATTGGTCGAAGTCTAATAATATCACCTGTAAAACATACAACAAACAAAACACAGTAGACTGTGTTATATGCTCTCAAAGGTCTATTTCCAAGTTGTTGAACTTTAGTATTGAGTGTTTCCCTATAGAGTTAGACTCTGACCATTTGCCTCTTCTTATTAAGCTTGGTATAAATACAAAAGATCAAAAGGGGGAACATTCAAATTCACAACACTCACGCAAGAAAGTTTATGAACATGGGGGAATTATCTTAAACCAAGAAAATCAATAGCTCTTCAGGACCTCTTAAAGAACCCCTGTAGTTGGCCAAAAACAACAATATGGGATGCAAGGATAACAAAAGAGATAAAAGATATATTTGCAATAGTATGTTGATTCCTTTAGTACACAACTTTAAAGGAATGTAAGAGAACTAGGCCTTTGAAGAGGATCTCAAATACCTTCCCAGCTAATCCTTGGTATGATAAGGAGTGCAAGGATGCGAAAAGATCCCTCAAAGAAATGTCAAGCAAAGAAAACAAGATTATATATAAGCAAAAAAAAATGTTATTCGAAGAAGGAAGGAATTAATTTCTTTGGGAAAACATATGATCTAGGTGGATTTTGGTGGCCACCCACCTATCCCACTTAGACCCCCACAACTGTCTCTTTCAGTTTTTCAGTTTCCTTAATTGTAGCACAATTTACTATTTTTAGCAGTTTTTTCGGATCCTGAACTTCTGGAGCTGTTTTGAGGCCCTAAATGATGTTTTTTGGGAAAACTGGGAGCAACATGGGTCAACGTATAGATGGTGCTCATCCAAAAGTTGTAGTCCTCGAATAGATATTTCTAACGAGGTATTGTGCGTGTCAAACAGAGATCATATGCCAAAGTTACGACCCCGAGAAGTTGATGTACCAATTTACTCAAAACGGGGCCTATAGTTTGGCGTTTCATCTCCTGAGGTTAGGTTTTTGGATGTTTAGGGTTTTCCATTATTTTTCAACAATAAATAGGCCTTCGAGCCTTATTGTAACACAGTTCAGAGGCATGTAGCCACCACATATCTTCTCAAAGATAAAATACCATCGCCCTAGCTGGTTTATTTCCATTTATGTTTGTAAGCATATTTCAGTATTTTACATTAATGAAATGGAGTATTATTTCTGCTGCATCTCTGTATTTATGGTTATATTTGTAATTTGTTGTGTTCCTTTTTAAATCTGGATCAGTGGTATCAAAGCGGGTCTGCTCTTTTCTCTGTTTTTTTTTGCATGTCCCCAACGAGGTCGGGATATAACGAGTTAGGGCTTGAACTGGTCGAACCTTTCCAAGATCGACCTCGCAAATACCGACGGCCTCCCATGGCGGAAGACAAGAAAGACAAGGGGGCAGGAGACCCTATCAAAATATTGCTCGAAGAAACCCTCGAGTGACAAAGGAACATGATGATGGACATCTTTGCCCAGATCCTTGAGCAGTTACCCAGGGGTGACGCAACTACTTCCAACAGCTACTCTGGAAACACCACACCCTTTAAGGTACAAGTTAACTTTGAAATCCCCATATTCGAGAGTCAAATAGACGTAGATGTCGTAGATAGATGGTTAAATCTGCTAGAGGGTTACTTTTTTGTTCATGATTTTTTCAGCCGAGAAAAGATTACTTTCTCTCTTCTCAAAGCATCCCCCCACGTCAAGGATTGGTGGGAAACCTATTGCAAGAAGAAGGATGAAAGTACGAACTCACTGTTTTCAGCCGCACCCACTTGGAATTCGTTCCGGGATGCCATTAAGGAGCAGTACTACCCTGTCAAAAGCTATAAGGACAAATACATAAAGTGGACCACGCTGCGACAGGGAAGGGACCAAGATGTGCCGGAGTTCACAAATATTTTTCATACCCTTCGCACAAAGTTGGGTATCAAGGATTCTGAGCTGCATTTGGTACTCAAATGCTGCGGCTGCCTACATAGATACATTCACGATGAGATGGAGTTCTTGAACATCTCCTCGCTCAGCACAACATACCGATACGCTGTCAAGATCGAGCAGAAATTTAAACAAAAGAAGTGAGACTTTGGATCTGCGAATCCGAAGAACAAAGGACAAATCCAAGGCGGGGTGAGCCAAGACAACCCATCGAAGCTGCAAGAAAATAACAACACCATGAAATCAAAGAAAGACACAGGAAAGTGGTGTGAGTTCCATAAAAGCCCCACTCATAACACAAGTGAGTGTCGGACCAAGCAGTCGCTGGTGCCCAAGTTGAAAGCTTCAGAATTAGATGCATGTGCCGACCCCGAGTTAGAACCCGACAAGGGGAATGACAAAGGGAAGAAAATCATTGATGCGGAGCCCAGCGCCACTGTTGCTACCGCCAAGGTCCAGAAGAATGAGCCCGAAGATCCAGAGGAAGAGGAGCGCCTTTTCCACTCATAGATGTGGGTGAAGTGTTCGCCACTGCAATTCATTGTCGACAGTGGCAGCCAAAAGAACCTCATTTCAGCAGAGGTCATGAAGTGGTTGGGCCTACCGACTACACCACACCCGCAGCTGTACAGTATTGGGTGGCTTCACCAATGACGAGATATCTAAGTCCGCCAGCAATGCTGCATTCCCTACAGCATCAAGCCCTTCACAGATGAGGTATTGTATGATGTTGCACCTCTTGATGTGTGTGATGTAGAATTTCTCGCAAATTCTCTACAATCTACATATGAGACCTATGTAGAAAATCTGATTGTAGATTAAACTGATTATGCGATGTACTAAAGAAAAATACTTAATCTACTTCTACAATCAAACTTGTGGAAGCTTAATCGATTTTGAGCAAGATCAACCAAAACACATATAACAAAGAAGAAGATACAATCACACATGAAACACAGAAGAATACTCTGCGGAAAGCCTTAGCTAAAAACCCCGCTATCTATGTTATCATACAAGTGGAAATATCTCAGGATTACACAAAGCTTTAGTTCACAAGTTATCCAGCTCTCAGTACAATCCCTCACTGCTGCTCATAGATAGAATAGACAACACATATGCCTTCCTTCAGTCCTCTAAGCCTCCTATTTCCTTGCGCAGTTTCTCCTGGGTCCTCTAACTGCCACCTGTGTGATTCTCACCTCACGCACTGCTCTAACCTCTAAAATAATTGTGCAATCCTGAAGGAGTTAATTCCTTCTGCATGGATGAGTTTCCTTTATAGGAAAATTCCTCCGACTGATAGTACAATGTCATTGTCTTTAATCTCAATTGGGTCTCTGTTTGAACTGACATGCATGAGTTATTTGAGAGAGAATATTCAGTTATCTAGAGAACACTAGTTGCATGCATGCATGCATTAACTCACTGAACTCACAATTAGTTCGTCCAACTGTTTGGAACTAATTTAACTGGACTTAACTCAGTTAACTGAGCTAACTAAGTACAACTCAAATACAACTCATCCTTATCTCTTTAATTAAGGGATAACTTCCTCAATCAAAGGGATAACTGTTGCATGTCTTCACAAAGACTTCATGTTTGATTTTCTTCAACTAATTAACTCAAGATGAATTAATTAATTATTTTTCAAACAGCTAGTGAGACTAAATTCGAATTTTAATTCTCGATTTTGATTCAAAAACAAATCAAAATTGGAATATATCCCGAAATGCTACTCATAGCAATGCTATTTTTAGCGTTTATATTTTTTACTATTTTCAATAGAGTTGGAGTATATCCTAAAATGATATTTATAGCAATGCTATTTTTAGCATTTCTTGTTGTTATTTTCAACACTCCCTCTCAACAAGAAATGCATTCAACTCAAACCCAATCCTGAACCTTTGGAATGTTCTGCATGCAACAGTTCTCTCAAGTGTTGTTGCTCCAGCAACTTTAGAAATACAAAAAATATCCAACCTGAATCAGAATGATGCCTCTGTCATCAAAGTCTCTGACTGTTATTGTCTCTGTCAACTGAAAACTCTGCACCTTTGTGCTCTTCAGTATCTGACTGCTCTAGCCTCTATCACTTTGATCTCTAACTACATCAATCACACTGATTCCTCCCGTTGCATCCGTGCTATTGCTGGTTCTATCTCCCAGCACTACATCCGCACTACACCTCCTCTCATCATGTTGCATCGTGTTACCCAATGTTGCACTGCGACTCAGTTACTGAGAAATAAGTAACAGATCTCCCAACTGACCTCCCTGTTGGGCTAGAAACACCCTCTGATGCTGAAGCTCTCTCTGCCGCCCCATCTGCATCTGTCTCTACCCACTCAACCAGTCCTGCTACTCCTTGTCAGGGCTCCCATAGCAAGGTCTAATCAAAGAGGTTGGGTACCTCAAGGATCCTGCCCCTATTTCAGCCTTCTTAGGACAATTACTTTACATAGCCCCACCTCACACTTGGAGGTATGGCTGCATGTGATCCATCTGTCCACTTGGCTCGAAGTTGCCCCCTACTGGAGGTCTCTACATGAGTGGATGCTTCCACTTGATCTCCTCTTGGCTTCTCCAGTTGTGGCTACTCCACAACCTCCTGAAGCTGCTTCACCAATTGTGGCTCCTCCACAATTGTCTGAGACTTCTTTTGGCTCTGCATGTTGAAAGGTAATGTACTCTCCCTCTCAACCACCAAGTCTCCAACATTTGCCTTTCTCCTCAAGGCCTTGCATGCATCTTGAACCTCAAGAGCGTACAGGTTTTGTACCTGTGAACCGATCTGTTTCACCTGACCCGTGGTGATGTGTCTAAGGAAAACCTTTCCCTTACTAAAGACAACATCATAGCCTTTGTCCTCCACCATCGCAATCGATACCAAGTTCTTCTTCAGTCCTGACACATACTTCACATCTGTGAAGGTGATGCGAGCTCCATGCTTCCTCTGAAACACAACCGTACCTTCACTTGAAACACGATACTTTCCATCATTGCCCATCTCTATGCGCATCTGGAGGTCCTTCTTCTACAAGGTACTGAATAAACTCTTATCGTCGGTCATGTGGAATGAGGATCCACTGTTAAGAAACCAACCACAACCCATCATCGATGAAACCATGCATGCGATGAGGGTAAAATCCAATTCGAACTGAGAGGCCAATGCCTCTCCTTTAGATCCTTCCAAGGATCCCTTCTTGGATTTATTCAATGGACAATTAGTTGCATAATGGCCCACCTCATGACAATTAAAGCATCTCACTTTAGATTTGTCAATCTTCTTCCCACCATGGGAAGAACTCGATTTGGAATGAGAATCCTTCTCCTTCCCTTTCCTTGCCTTACTGGCTAAGGCTAGATTTTCTTCATCCTCCTTGGATGAAGAACCATCTCTGGTGCTCCTCTTGATCTCCTCCTGCATCAGATCCGACCACAGTCATTCCCAATCTGGCAGTTTCTCTCTTCCATTCACTGAGTCCTGGTAGCTATGCCAGCTCTTAGGAAGACCGAGGAGAGCAAGACTCACCATGTCATCATTGGCTGTCGTGATTCCTACACTTCCAAGCTCATCTCTGCAGGTGGTGAGCTTGTTTAGATATGTAGATATTGTGTCGCCCTTTTCACACTTGATTTTCTGAAGCTTGTCCTTCAGCGCTAGCTTCCTCTGATCGTTATTGTTCTGATATAGATCCTTCAATGTCTTTCACATTGAAAACGAAGTCTCGTTCTCATGGAGACTCGAGACAATATGGTCTCGAACTCCCTCCAGAAGAATCCTCTTCGCTCTCACCGCACATTTCTTCCATTCCGCCAATTCTTAGGCATTAGCTATTGTTGGCTTGGGGACTTCTTGATCAATGAAGTCCTTCAAACTGTTGTCCTCCAATACTGTTTCCATGCGATCCTTCCAGGCTATGTAATTCGAGCTGCCATCCAGGGCATACTCAAGTGTCAAGCCATTGAACGCCATTGGTGAACTTTGAGATGTGATAAGAAATCGATTATGTACCTACAATCAAGAACTTCAAACTTCAAACTTCTTCCTTCTTTGTATATTGTTCTCCAATTTGATCACCTTTGCTCTGATACCATGTAGAATTTCCTGCAAATTCTCTACAAATCTACCTCTGAGATCTATGTAGAAAATCTGACTGTAGATTAAACTGATTATGCAATGTACTAAAGCAAAATACTTAATCTACTTCTACAATCAAACTTGTGATTTTGAGCAAGATCAACCAGAACACATAGCAAAGAAGAAGATTGAATCACACATGAAACACAGAAGAATACTCTGGGGAAAGCCTCAGCTAAAAACCCCGCTATCTGTATTATCATACAAGTGGAAATATATTAGGATTACACAAAGTTTTAGCTCACAAGCTATCCAACTCTCAGTACAATCCCTCACTGCTGCTCATAGACAAAATAGACAACACATATGCCTTCCTTCAGTCCTTCAAGCCTCCTATTTCCTTGCGCAGTTTCTCTTGGGTCCTCCAGCTGCCACCTGTTTGATTCTCACCTCACACACTGCTCTAACTTCTGAAATAATTGCGCAATCCTGAAGGAGTTAATTCCTTCTGAATGGATGAGTTTCCTTTATAGGAAAATTCCTCCAACTGATAGTACAATGTCTCTGTCTTTAATCTCAACTGGGTCTCTGTTTGAACTGACATGCATGAGTTATTTATGAGAGAATATTCAGTTATCTGGAGAACACTAGTTGCATGCATGCATGCATTAACTCACTGAACTTACAATTAGTTTTTCCAACTGTTTGGAACTAATTTAACTGGACTTAACTCAGTTAATTGAGCTAACTAATTACGACTCAAATACAACTTATCCTTATCTCCTTAATTAAGGGATAACTTCCTCAATCAAAGGGATAACTGTTGCATGTCTTCACAAAGACTTCATGTTTGATTTTTTCCAACTAATTAACTCAAGATGAATTAATTAATTATTTTTCAAACAGCTAGTGAGACTAAATTCGAATTTTAATTCTCAATTTTGATTCAAGGACAAATCAAAATTGGAATATATCTCGAAATGTTATTTATAGCAATGCTATTTTTATAATTTCTATTTTTTGTTATTTCCAACAAAGTTGGAGTATATCCTGAAATGCTATTTTTAGCATTTCTTGTTGTTATTTTCAACATGTGATGTACTATTAGGCCAACCATATTTATGGAGGCGACATGCTGTGTATGAGTCAAGGCCTTAGGCTGTTATTATTTCTTTGAGTAATTTATTATACAGGATACCGGAGGTAGCCCCACCTACCGCCACCTCTTTGATCACTGCTAGGAAATGCAACAAGCTCATCTCCAGACTAGGAAATTCATTTTATGTCTGGTTCACTTCCAAAGTAAGGGGAAGATCGTCGCCACATCCATGACCCACACAAAGGGTTCCTCCACGCAGTAGCAGCAACAGATGGATACGGTCATGAACGCAGACAAGAACATCTTCTCCTCACCCACAGGGACATCGTTGCAGTATCAGGTCAAACATTCATTTGATCTAACTCCTAGAGCACCTCTACCCAACAGGTTGATATATCGCCGCTCCATTCTGGAAAATGCCAAGTACAAGCTGCGACATGATCAGCATCAGGTACCACACAAGTTTCAAGTGGGCGACAAAGTTTGGTTGTACCTGTAGAAAGAACGCCTTACAAGAGCCCATCAGAAGCTCATACCACTCTGATATGGTCCTTACACCATTACCAAGGCTGTGGGAAATAATGCTTTGGAGCACATCATTCTCCCATTCCTTCGCTTGCACTGAGTGTTCAATGTGGACCGCCCTCGACCATGCTTCCCACCATTATTGGACACATCAGAGGTTGCATAACAGCTCACCAGGGACCAAGTTCAGCTGAAGTTTCCTCATCTCATAGAGGAACTCAATGCAATGGAGACCAATTCTTCCTAAGGGGAGAGGAATGATCCTGGTGGATGTTGGTGGCCACCCACCTATCCCACTTGTACCCCTACAACTATCTCTTTCATTTTTTCAGTTTCCTTAATTGTAGCACAATTTACTATTTTTCGCAGTTTTTCAGGTCCTGAACTTCTGGACCTGTTTTGAACCCCTAAACGATGTTTTTTAGGAAAAACGAGAGCAAAATGGGTTCATGGACCAATGTTTCTCATCTCAAAGTTGTAGTCCTCGAATAAATCTTTCTAACAAGGTATTGTGCGTGTCAAACGGAGATCATATGCCAAAGTTACAACCCGAGAAGTTGATGTACCGATTTACCCAAAACGGGGCCCATAGTTTGTCGTTTCATCTCCTAGGGTTAGGTTTTTGGATGTTTAGGGTTTTCCATTGTTTCTCAACAATAAATAGGCCTTCAAGCCTCATTGTAACATAATTCAGAAACGTGTAGCCACCACATCTCTTCTCAGAGATAAGCTACCATCACCCTAGTTGGTTTATTTCCATTTTTGTTTGTAAGCATATTTCAATGTTTTACATTAATGAAATGAAGTAATATTTCTACTGCATCTCTGTGTTTATGGTTGTATCTGTAATTTTTTGTGTTCCTGTTTAAATCTGGATCAACATAATCCCAAATGTTTCTGGAAGGAACTACAACAAAAGGAAAATAAATTAGAAAATAATATCACAGAGGCCCAATGGTTAGCCGATCCAAGACTTCTATATGAGCGGAAAAAGGAGGAAAGTAAGCCTCTCCTAATTGTCTCTTCAACAAAGTTATTTTTGGTTGCAGATATTGAACAAGGTATAAAGAAATTGGCAAAGGGTAAAGCACAAGACATTGAAAGTTTACAGGCATAATTTTTAAAATGGGGAGCAAAGCTTCTAGCTCTGCACATCAAGGAGATCTTTAACAGAGTCAATCAACATGGCTTTCTGGTTGAGTGGACAACTAGTGTTGTTATACCTCTTCACAAAACCGAAGACACCAATAAACCTTCTATCTACCGTACAATTATGATCAACCCTCTTCTTTGGAAACCTTTTAGGAGCATGCTAGAGTGCAGAATCAGTGAATGGGCAGAAAAGGAGGGAAAACAAGCAAAGGGGTGGGCTGGCTTCAGGCCTAAACATTCTACCATTGATCACTGCATCACTCTAAGGCAATTCATTGAAAAATATCGGGAAAACCAAGGTGGGGAAGCATTTTGTTGCTTTGTTGACTTCAAAAAAGCATTTGATATTGTCCCTAAAGATAAGCTAGGGCACAAAATGGAAGAACTAGGTGTCCCAAAGGAATATAGGGCAATTTTTCATAAGCTTTATGAGCAGGTTAGAGCCAAAATCATAACAAAGGCATGTCTGAATGCTTCAGTAGTGATATAGGAGTCAAACAGGGATGTCCTCTTTCCCCCACATTGTTTGGGTTATATATTGATAAGCTTGAAGAGTAGATAAACAACACCAAAGGAGAAGACATCAAGTTGGCAAGTTATGTGGTGAAACTACTTTTATATGCAGATGACCTTATTCTTATCGCTAAATATGCGCTAGGTTTGATAGGACACTTGAAAGCTCTAGAAATCTTTTGACAAGATGTGGGAATGCAAGTAAATACCACTAAAACTAAAGTCATGAGTTTATCTTTGAAAAGAAAGAAACAACATGTTACTTTTCTCTTTGAGGCAACCACTTGGAGGTTGTAGATAAATACAACTATTTAGGAATTCATTTCCACCGCAATCTTAGCTGGGAAACATGTAGATCAAAGAGAATCCAAGGGTGGAAAGCTTTGTACCTTATTCATATTAGGTGTAAACAAGCATAACCATGGGAATGGAAAACTAAGAAAACCATCTTTTGTCTATTGGTGGTGCCAGTGATCCTTTATGGCTGTGAAATAAGGAGGAGCAACATGTCAAGCTGCAAATGACGGCAAATAAAAATAATTCAAAAGCACCTAATCACAAGCAACCTCAAACTCAAATCAGTAGTCCCATATGATATCCTTTTAGCGGAGGTTGGTATGTTTTCAATTGAGGCTTCAATGATCATTCATTTGCTAAGTTACTTGAAGAAGGTTGGAAATATGGATAAGCATAGGTGGCCCAAATTGGTTGTTGAAAAAGAAAGCATGAGTGTCATCACGCTAAGGAGATAAAAAAGTGGGTGTTGGAAAAATTTAGGACCACCTTGTGGACAAAACAAGTAGACAAAAAAAAAACATATTATGTCAAATAATTTACCCAACATGGAAATATGATGAAAAAGAGTATTAGAATTCCTTAATCAAGGGAAAAGCTAAAAATTTAATTGCACCGTTGAGGACTAGCTCCCATCAATTGGTAGATGGGCAGTGCCTAAAAAAGATTGAGAAAAACAAACTTGCATTTTCTACAGCAGAGAAGTGGTAGAAACATAATGGCATTTTATCAAAGAATGTGCAGCATATGAAGTTATTTGTCGTCAGTTTGAAAACAACCTAGAGGTGAACATTCTTAGTGAGCTTTTCGAGGAGACAAGACTTCACAAAACAACAAATTTTTTACTCAAGATTCATAACAACAAAATCAACATAGAAAAAAATTTAAACATGGATTAAGTGATAGTGGGTGGTCCCTTAGAAAAAAATCATTCATTCATTCAATGCTTAGACTTCAAGAGGTAAAACCCATCATTAGGCTTGGTACAAAGTGTAGTTTTAGAACATTATCTAAAATACTCAAGCACTTTTGAGTTGGAAATTTCTTTTTAATCACCTTTCAAAGTTGTAAGTTATGTTCTCAACATCACATGGTTTGGTTTGACAATGAGTTATATGGAAATGTCGGAGTCCACCTCAAGAGCACAAGAAAGAAAAAATGGCCAAGTTAGTCTACTTCCCTTGCCATTCTCACGATTCATATCCACTCTAAGATTTTCCAAAAGATTCATGTTGTTTGCACTTAGTTAAGGGAGAAGTTGATATCCCTATCAAAATTTCTAAAATTGTCATCCCACACTTTCATGGCAAGCCACATCCCATGCTTCCATGGCAAGCAACCTCCATGTGGACGCAAGTTGGCAAAGGTTCATTTTGTTTTCCCTTCTCTGTGAATAATTTTAATGATTTTCTTGCGATTAACTTTGTGGTTTTATCCTTCACACAATTACAAGGTATATTGGTCATTCACCTTAAGCTCCATTCACAAATTTGCACCTTGAGCTTTGCAACATCAATCACAAGGCAACAATTTATCAACACTCAAGATCGAACAATTTCTATTCACACTCACCATGCCCCAATAAAAAGTAAGGGTGCATAAGTTCACAAGAACACAAGTGTTGAAAACCTAAATAATAAACTCAATGAGCTTACACCAACTAGTTCAAGAGCAAACCACTTGAGCAAAGAGAGAATTAGCAAATGAAAAGTGTACCCTCCCTAACATAGATATTCTTAAAGACTAGTTCAAGAGCAAACCACCTAAGCAAAGAGAGAATTAGCCAATGAAAGATATACCCTCAATAACATAGATATTTTTATAAAGCGCATGCATATGGTGAAACTTTATTATAAAAAAATTATTGAGCAAAGCACTTGTAAACAAAACTAAAACAAAGAGAACATCCTCCTACCCGACATGATAGGAATAGATTAACAAAGAGCATATGGGTATTAGACATTAACAAAAAAAACACATATGGGCATTAGACATTAACAAAGAGCCCCCCTTTTTTTTTAAGTTAAAGCTACCATCTTAGATAAATTTGTCTAAATGTTTTTCAATTATAGTTTCTCTTTCAAAATAACTTTGGAGACTCAACAACCAATCCTTTTAAAACCCTAAACAACGCTCTCTCTCATGAATTTAAAGCAATTACAATTTTATACAAAGTGATTAAAAAAACACATAATTATAAATCTTTAATTTAACGGAATGAAAAGACTTTATGTTATTTAAACAAATAAAATAAGTCATCAATAATTTTAGAAGAAATAAATAATACAAATTAGATAAATAACTCAAAACTAAATAGAAAGTGAAGAAACGAAGTAGATGGTTTGGATATTGAGATAATGACGGTGGTTAAATGGAACATTTATTATACATAGTTTTTCTAAAAATTTATTTTTCTTTTTAAATAAAATTTTAAATATTTTAAATCAAATTGAATTGATATGGTTAGTTTTTTCTAAATTTTTATTTTTTCCTAAATACAATTTTAAATATTTCAAATTAAGTTTATATTAAATTGATATTGTAATTTATTTTAAAAATAGATAAAATTACAAAAATATTATAATAGATAAATAGAAAAATATCAAGAGTCCGGCCCAAGACCCAGAGGCATCTGTCAGGAGTGAAAGCCTGCTCCCTTACGGACCACCAACGGGTTATTACAGGTGGCGTGGTTTTCCTTGATAACAGTGATGAGTCAAACCGACATTCGCGGATAGCAACCAGAGATGGTTGTCCTCACTGTTGGTTTGACACCTGAGTTTGATAGGTTTTGCCACCTTCGGAAGAAAAATATCAAGAGTCATTTTTATTCCAAAAATTCGATTAAAACATTTTTTATGGTGGAAAATGAGGACATCCAAAATCAAAACCTCTAAAACACCCAAAATGTTCCACTGAGTTGAAGTTAAGTTGTCTTTGCCAAAAAATTTGAGGTGAAATATTGATGTGTTAAATCTTTATTTGTACCCAAAATAGCTATCCCAGGTGAATTTGAGTTAAATTTTGATTCGACTGTATATATGGATGTTCAATTTTGATTTGTGTTACTTAAACTAGTATATATGGATGTTCAATTTTGATTTGTGTTACTTAAACTAGTTTTTTCTCTATATATGGGGATGTTCAATGAGTTGGAGGTGAGTTGTCTTTAGACATTGAAATGGAGTTGAGTCATCTTTAGTGAAATCCTAATTTGTGTTATTTAAGCTAATTTCTTCAAAGTTAATATGGATATATGGATGGATGATTGTATGTATAGATAAAATTACAAAAATATTATAATAGATAAATAGAAAAATATCAAGAGTCATTTTTATTCCAAAAATTTGATTAAAACATTTTTATGGTGGAAAATGAGGGCATCCAAAGTCAAAACCTCTAAAACACCCAAAATAAACACCCAAAATGTTCCACTGAGTTGAAGTTAAGTTGTCTTTGCCAACAAAATTTGAGGTGAAATATTGATATGTTAAATTTTGATTTGTACCCAAAATAGCTATTCCATGGGAATTTGAGTTAAATTTTGATTTGTGTTATTTAAAATAGCTTTTTGACTGTATATATGGATGTTCAATTTTGATTTGTGTTACTTAAACTAAGTTAAATTTTGATTTGTGTTATTTAAAATGTCTTTTTGACTGTATATATGGATGTTCAATTTTGATTTGTGTTACTTAAACTAGTTTTTTGTCTATAGACATTGAAATGGAGTTGAATCTGGATGTTCAATTTTTATTTGTGTTACTTAAACTAGTTTTTTGTCTGTAGACATTGAAATGAATTTTTATTTGTGTTACTTAAACTAGTTTTTTGTCTGAGACATTGAAATGAAGTTGAATCGTCTTTAGTGAAATCCTAATTTGTGTTATTTAAGCTAATTTTTTCAATGTATATATAGATATATGAATGGATGAATGTATGTATGAAATTAGGGTTTTTTTTCACTGTATATATGAAATGACTATATATATGGATTGAACACCCTTAAAAGCCCTAAAGCACACCCTAAACAATCCCAAGGCATTACAAGCTTTTTATATATATGGATCTAGCACATGGATCTAGCACCCTCAAAAACCCTAGAGCACCCTCAGAAATCCTAGGGCATCACATCAAGCTTATGATTTAGTACCCTGGAAAACCTTAGAGCAAACTGAAAAAGCACCCTGAAAAATCGCATCAAGCTTGTGATTTCAATAAATTGACTAACTATATATATGGATTTAGCACCCTGAAAAACCCTAAAACATCCCTAAAGCATCGTGAAAAATCTAAGGCTTCCCATCAAGCTTGTGATTTCAATATATTCTTACTCAAGAAGTTTTTCAAGCTTGTGATTTCAATAAATTCTTACACAAGAAGTTCAAGAAGTTTAAGCAAAAAGTATCGCACAAGAAAAACATCCAAAAAGTCTCACACAAAAAAAATTCCAAAAATAAAAGTCTCACACAAGAAAAACTTCCAAAAATAACTTCTAAAACTTCCAAAAATAACTTCTAAAGAGTCACGCATAAGAAAAACTTTCAAAAAATTTCCTTTGATTGTGCAAAGATTACCCATCAAACTTGTGATTTTAATAAATTCCTACACAAGCAACCAAAACACTAAAATTTGACAAATTTCCCAAAATTTCTCCCCAAAATTATCAAAATGTTATATCAAGTAAATTGAAGTTGTACTTTTTGAAAATATGACCTATTATGTGTGAATTATTAAGGCCGCCATTAATAAAAATATTACATGTTACATGTTTGAATTACCAAGGTCGTGAATAATGAAAATATCACCGCGTTTGAGTTACTAAGACCGTTATTAATTTAGAAGTGATTTGTGAATTTTTAAAATAAAGTATCTTTCTTGGATTATTCCATTATGTGAGCCGCACTATTAGCTATTATATGTTTGAATTACTTGAGAGGACATTATTAGTGCCACAGCTTTGTAACCTCAATAAGTTATAAATGTCAGAACAAAGAGAAAATTTTCAATAAGTTATAGACTGTCAGAAGAAAGGGAGAATATAGCCAAAAATTGTTTCTATGGAAAGCCAACTTTTAATATTAAAAATCTGGGCACCATGATTTTTCCATAAAAGCAAAATTGATTGATAACATTGAAACTGTCCTGAACTCCTAATTACATATTCTCAGCATTTTATTATATTTCTTAGACACTTGTCATGGCGCTCCTATCAAAGCAAAATGATCAAGAACTGAAGAAAAAACACTACCGCGCTTCAGTATTTGAATTCAAAAACCCTACTGAAAACCTCTACTCGATCGTCACATTAATCACGTTCTTGATCTCCTCTTCTGTAAACTTGGGGACAGTGACCTTAAGCACGCCATTCTTCATCTGCGCTTTGATTTGATCCAGCTTGTACACTTTCGGGGGAAGTTCGATACGGCTACTGTATTTCTGTTTACTGCCGTCCAATTCTGCCTCTGAGAGGGATTCCCCTTTTATCACCAGGGCATTTTCCTCAGCATAAACCTTGATTTCTTCCTTCCCTAGGCCCGGCATGTCCACCCGCAGATACAGAGCTTCTTTATCTTCAACAGCTTCCCACGGCTTTCTCGGCCCGCCTCTGATCACATCCCCTGTCCCGCGAGAAGCCGCGAGGAAAGGGTTATCGAACAGCTGATCGAGGCCAAATCCCAAGCTCCTCAGAGGAAAAAACGAATCTGTTACATATCAGAAAATTATAAGGGTTTAGACCTTAGTTTCAAGGCAGCAAGAAATAGACACGGAGCTCAAGAGCTTTTACAGGGCTTACCCTGAAGAATATTAGGCCAACCCCCGCGGCGGATTTCCGGAGCCTGGCGCCTTTCTCTGTCATCTTGAATCGACGAATCGTCCTCGGGCCTGTATTTCACTGCCGCCGTTGACAAGCCCCGGCACATTACAGAGGCAGCGGAATCCCCTGGACGGGCCGAAGGCGACAGGCATTTCTTGACAGCTGGAACCATCGATTTCAAGACATTACTCTTTGCAGAAGCTACAGTAGCCATTTCTGTTCAAATAATTGACGCCAAGGTATGCAAATAGTTAGCAAGCCGCTTAAACCCCTGAAAGAGAATAACTATAAAACCCGATTCATCTCCAGAAACCGTGAAATTACCAGAAGCCTGAAATACATACCGTGTTAGCCAAGAAGAAACAGAACCCTTCGAAAATTTCGTCAGAACGAACACGAATCTCACGACAACCTGCTCACTGATATTCGCACTACTCCATCACATGTTTATTTATTAAGTTAAGAAGGCTCTGGAAGCAGTGTGAATCTTTCTCATGGAAGGTCCTGGAAGCAGTGTGAATCTTTCTCACGGAAGGTCCTGGAACGTTCTCGACTGTAACCAGAAAGTTCCAACGATTATCGGAGATGTTCTTCCAAGCAAAGCATGCTTACCATTACCGATAGAATAACGGATTTAGGGTTTTTTTCATCTCCCGCATAAGAGAGATTCCCATGGAGTAAGCGAATAAGGCCATAAATTTAAATTTAATTTTTCTCAACTCCGTTCTTTTAAATAAAAATAAAAATATAATCACACTTGACATAAGAATGTAATAGGTATTTTTTATATATATAAAGGGCCATGCATCTCTAAGTATATATATATGTATTTTTGTTATTATGTTTTAAAATTATTCTAGCTTCGCTAAGAGCTTGAGAGCAAGATATGCTTGTCTTGTTTGGATGTAAGATAAGATAATTGTATTTATGTCCAATTATTGACCATAAAGTAGGTCAAAGGGATTGTTGAGTACAATGATGTCCATAAAATGCAGGGGAATCAAACAGTCTCTTATAAAAAATATAATGCATGAATATAAAAGGTACAATGCAGGAACAAAAAAGATACAATGTATGGAATGCCCTGACAAAGAGGATCAGACCCATCTCTCCTAACATCTGAGATTGACTGAAGAGCGCTAAATTTTTTTCACAAAGTTTGTTGGCCTGATGAAGGGTCAGTGGGAGGTACGGATTGTCCACTAACTTGTTGTCTGGCAGAGTTTGTGCACTGTTGAGGTTTAGAGGACCTAGTCCGTCTCCCGGGGACAGATTTGAGACGGTTTAGCTGTTGGGGTCTTGTGTGGCGGGGTGAGGTCCCACGGATCCTCACTGGTCTAGAGTCTGGATATGAAACGGTATCAATCATTCTCTTTGTGCCCCTGTCTAAAAGTAGTACCTGAAAAATGTTGTGATCCTCTGTGTGGGGTCTGGTCTGATGGGAGGCTGAAGAATATGCGCTCAGAACTTAAGAGCCTCCTGCATATATAGGGCCAAACATCTCTGATCGGGATACTTGAAAAAGTCTGTGAGGGTCTGAGAGTCTCTGAACAAGCAATGGAACCTTCCTTTGATCTCGTAATAGATAGGGCATCCAAAAATGAAGTGCACCTTGGTCTCTACTTCCTGTAAATGACATACCTTACAGATTTTATTTGGCTTATCAATCTGGTGATTCGTCTCTACCTGAAGTCTATGAGAACCTACTCTGAACTGGCCTAGAGGAATGCGAAGAGCATGCATCCAGTGGTGAAACGTATACTGGGGTCGAATAATGAGCCCGTCTCTCAACTCCAAGAAGTGCTCCAACATAGAAGGCCATATTTGAGCGCAACCCTCCTGGAGGATTGCCTAAGTGACCTGGACGAACTGCCTATAGATGTCCTCCCTGATGATATTGTTCAACTCTTGTCTAGTAGGTAGAAGGTGACTAGGAGCATCCAAGGAATATTGGAAAGGAGGGAGACAATCCAACTAAATTCCCACTGACTCTAAGAGATGAAACTCCTGTAAACCAACATCTAGCCCAACTTGAGGGAGTAAAACGAGAAATATTCCTAGAAGAGCAATATGCCAAGTAAGGGAAACGGTCCCTACTCTTTATCGAGTCTGCAAATCCTCGGACACGATGCAAGAATGAGACCAAACTAAAGGTTATCTCAAGCCGAAAGGGTTGAGCTCCAAACTCTACAAGGATGATGTGTTGAGGTATTGTCTATTTGCATCTAATGATGTGGCGGAGAAGAAGAGTTTGGACTCTCTCAACTGAAGCCCAATTCGACTCAAGCAAAGGCGGTCCCCAAATCTCTGAGCCATATAGAATAGTGGGACAAATCAAGGTGTCCATGAGGCTCATCTTGGACGAGATGTCCTGGAAGTGATGTCGAAAGCACTGTCTCTCGAGAAGGGCTAAGGATCCATATCCTTTGTTGATCCGAGGTTGAAGATTTGGTCGCAAACTGAAGCGGGGACCTAAGAATTGCACCTCCAGGTACTTATACGTGCTGGTGATCTCAACCTCCTCCCCTCTTAATAGGAAGTGAAGGTCCGAAGTTTTCTTCACCCCATTGAAGATCATAACCTTGGTTTTACCCAGGTTGAACATCAACTGTCGAAGATTGCAAAATAAAGCTAAGGCATCCAATTGCCTCCATAATCCTTCTGGAGATGAGGAGAGGAGGCCCTGTCGTCAACAAAGAGTAGAATACATATCATGACCTCGTGAAGAAGGAAACCATCAATGTCCTAGATATGATCGTGTAGAAAAACCCCCAACTCATCAATATAGATCCCAAACTGGGTAGGGGATAATGGACAACCATGTTTAACCCTAATAGTGCTTTGGATGAAATCAGACATCCCATGAACCATGCGAAGATGACCAAGGATAGACTCATATAGGCGTGTAATAGTTGTCAATAGGGTCGTCGAGATGCCAATATCTCTGAGTCTCTGGAGTAAGGCTTCCCTCGAAACAGAGTCAAAAGCTTTCCGAAAATCTACGAAACAATAGTAGACTTTTGCAGAGCAATGTCGTGCCTCCTCAATCACGACACGAAGGGTTGAAGATGTGGTCAATGACTTGATGAGCAGGTCGAAAACTTGCTTATCCCCTAGCTTTGAGTTGTCTCAGCTCAACGTCACATGAGAGCTTCTTATGTAGAACAATAGCATACAACTTCGAGAATGTGTGGCCCACCATGATCGTTCTGTAGTTATTAGGATTTGAGTTGGAGCCTTATTTGTGGATCGGATGGATGACGTGGTGTGACCATGCCGATGGAAAACCTTCACGAACTACATGGTTGAAGAGATCAACCAAGTAATTAACCAAAGCACGGAAACCACGTTTAAAGAACTCTGCTTGGTAACCTCCCTCATCGTCTGCTTTGTTGTTGTTCATCACCTAAATGGCCTCTCTAATATCTTTGTCTAAGAATAGGTAACAGGAAGGGAGTGGGGAGGTAACACGAACTTGGCCTTGCCCCAGAATATCATAAAGGTTGGAAGTGTGAGAGAACATTGATGTAGGGTCGAGGTTAGATGGAAGAGGGGAGCATCAGGGAAGGATGTTATGCCAGAATTGTTTAGGGGAGTGGGCAAGGAGAGCAGAAAGTTCTCGTCTTCTATGAGAGACAAAGAGTCATTTCTTGTGACGAAGGAGATGATGGTAAGAAGCTTTGATGTCAGGGTAGAAGGGTTGAGAGTGGGTGAAAGCATATCGAAGTTCTCGATGTAGAGTCTTGCATTCATCATCATACCATTTGTTCATGGGGCAAGATCCAACTTTTCAGGAGGTGAAAGTGGGACGAGTGGAGTGAGGGAAGGATTTGAGTGTTGCTTCCCAAATGGAAGATGAAAGACGGGTGTATTTAGTGGAAGCAGAATCAAGCAAGGAGAACTGGGTTTTTGATGGGAGCATCTTGCGTAGAGTAGAGGAGAAGATGTCAGGGTCGCCTTCGTCAAATCGAAAGGTGGTTCAGGGTGGGCCCCGAGGGGAAGGATGGGGTGGAAGGGGAGGGTCAAACCGGAGAGATAAGGAAAGAAGTGTATGATCATCAAGGGGATGGGGGAGACCAAGAGATGGCGAATAAAAGGGAGCAAGTTCTGGCTAGTGAGGACATAATCAACTACACTCGCACCCCTGCCATATGGCCGACACGTGAAAAAGTGAGAATCTGGGAAACAGGGAAGACCATTTAGAATTAACAACTCATGTGATACCCACAACTGCAATGGATGCTTACCATAAACTATTGTATGCCCTAAAGCATCATCTAACATCCGGTGAAGCCCAACTGAATCTAGATCTATCCCCTAGGTACAAAACACGTCCTCTGATCAATCGTGGAGATGGATTTGGATATCTTTAGTATGAGCATTGAAGTCACCTAAGAGGATGACTTCCCCAACAACAAAGTATTGGGTGATTCCAGCGTACAAGTCTATAAAGGGGTCCCCATTTGAGCGATTATGGATGGAAAATGGTGAAGAGGGTGGGGGAAAGTAACAAACTACAATGTAGATGTCCCTCAGATGAGAGACTCTGATGTTAATTCGAATCCACATAAACCTGGCAAACTCATCTTCAACTACCACAAATACCATGTTCCAGAGTGAGTCACTAGTCAAACAAGCAACTCCACCTGATCCTCTGAGCCCTCTAGAGCTCCTCATCTCCTGCCTGCAAACTGAGAACCAATGGTAACCTGTGATATCTAGGAGACGTCGAACAAGGGTTGCATTAGTCTCGATCATGAAGAGAATGCCTGTTGATTCAAGAGCGTCATACAAAAGTCCCAGCGATGACTAGAAAGATCCATTGCCATTCCAACAACAAATAGAGATGCCTATACCCTATCATCTCCCCAAGCAGGCCCGTCATTTGGAACCTCCAGCACGGGGTTCCCACCCAGGAGGGAAGGAGTCTCGAATGACTGCCTGAAGATTCCTGATAACTGCCCATTTCCCTACCTCCCATGCTGCCATAACTTGTTCTTTGGATTGTTTAAGTTCTGCAACCTGTGCTCAGGTGAGGTCCTCATCTAAGAAAATCCTATTGGGGAGAGAAAACAACTTTTGTTTAGCCCTGAGGGTGCGGAGTTGATCGGATGTAGTCCGAAACTTGAGGAAGAGAGTGGAGTCATAGCCCAACCAAGCTCCATCCAAAGCTATATCAGGGAGGCTAAGGGTATCTTGAAGGAACCTATCCCCCACTTACATAGGATCCGGAGAGGAGTGAGATAAGGGGAGACCTCTCACCTTGAGATTCAATTCTCTCGCTCGTCTGGTGCGTTCTTCCACAAGTTTTGCTTGCACCACCTCCTCAACTGTTGCAAGAGGGGTAGGAGTTTTATCCTTTGCCTGAACCACCTGTGCCTAAGAATTGATGTGTGTCTCAATTTCTTGTTTGAAGGTGGCCTGTTGGGATCAGATTTCTTCCTGCTTGCTTTTAAGGTCAAGAATTTTTGCATGCAACGTATCATTTGGAGGATGGAGATTTTCCTACTCTTTGCTTTCATGTAATATCTTCTTAAGGGATAAATTATCCCCTTCCACCTCCGAAACTCTGGTAGAGAGGGTGTGTATTTTAGAATGGAGCTTGTTGTTTTCAGTTTCTAGAAATTCCATTTTTTGCAAAATTTGTTTTACTTGGGCTGTCCAAAATGAAAAATTCGACTCCATGGTTTTTTCATGGACCCCAGTTTCAAGATATACCCCTTGACCTTCATCCACTATTACTTCAGTTGAAGTTGGAGGCTCGGACAAGATTTCAAGGTTAACGTCCATGTATAGGTCCATTAGAAATCCTGTAAAAATAAATCTTGCACAATTACACTGTGAATAAAAATGGTTGAATGATGAGGGCTCTATCCACAACCATCCATCGTCTACTGCGCAGTTTCTCCCTATACAAATTCATTTGTAAAACCCATATGAATTATATATAAACTGAAGAAAAAAAAAATCATACTTACAGCTTCACTCATAATAGAGGACACGGGTTTCATCTCTAATGCCTCTTCGGCTTTGCATACAACAACAAAATAAAATCTCTCAGTAAAAAAATGCAAACACAAGCCAGAAAAAATGGCCTTGCCAAACAATGCAAACAACAACAACAACAAAAAAGGATTGAAAATAAAACACTGAAAAATGCAAAATGTATGGCCATGCAGCGCAGGAAACAAGCCTGGAGAAAACACAAGGCAAGCTAGTGCAATTCATAGTAGAGAAGAAGAGACGAGACCTAAGACCCAGAGACATCTTACAAGAGTGAAAGTCTGCTCCTTTACACACCATCAGAGGGTACTGACATCTTACAAGAGTGAAAGCATGCCCCCTTATGGACCACCATAGGGTAATTCTAGGTGGTGTGATTTTCCTTGAATAACAATTATGAGTCGGGTAATTTTAGGTGGTGTGGTTTTCCTTGAATAACAGTGATGAGTCAACATGCTTTCGCAAATAGCAACGAGTGATGGTTATACCCACTATTGATTTGATATCTCAGTTATGATAAATTCTCCCATTATATATATATATATATATATATATAGCTAATGTTAAGAGATAGCATATATCTTATACTAAGTTATACAACACCTTATTACTTTTAATACAATTAATATTAATTACTATAAATTGTTTTAATTATAAAATATATAGTTATAAAAAATAAAAAAACAACTCATTTTTAGTTACATCAAGACTTAAGAGGACATGTCGCTTTACTTTTGAAATTTTTATTACAATAATTATTGTTTCTAATTTCCAAGATTACACAAGGCACATAGAAAGAGTACACATAGCAAACAAGACCTAAAATTACGCGATGCCTTGCCTCACACAAGATGCCTTTTTAAGGCCATAATCGATAACCACAACTTACACTAGATTAAAAGTAGAAGCACATTATTCTATACAAATTATATGGACAACTTCGTAAAATATTTGTTGAAGGCTAAATCGTCTAAAAGACGCTTAGAGACACATTAGAAAAGATTTGTTGGATATCAAGGCTAGTCCATAAAGGTATTAGGCTCCACCATTGTGTTCCTCTTCTTTGAGATAGTAAGACAAGGTATAACAAATTATAGAAGCATTATTCAACACTATATCCTTGTAAGATTTGGCAAGGATTGCCATAGAAGGATTCATTGAAGCATATATATATGAAGATTGAGCTTGGCCTTTTTTATAGAGAATTTTGAGGAAAATTTTCTACTTGTTTTTTACTACTTTAGTGTACTGTACTAGCTCTGGAGGATCTAACTTCTTCAATTCACTAGCAATTTAATTTAATCTTAATTTAGACCATAACTAATGCTGAGAAACAATTGTCATATTTTCCTAGAGATGAATAAAAAAATTATTTGTCTGTGTCGAATATTTTTTTAGACAAAAAATTATCGAGGAAAGTCTTTGTCCATCTTGCTTATTGATGGCAACCTAGATTTTGCATTTCACCAAATGTAAATACTTCGCCTCTTTTTTTAACCAATTGAAGAATAAGCTTATAAATTTATGTAGTCTGAGTCCTTGAGTCAATATTGCAATAGCGTCAATCTTCATCATAGTAGTCTATTCACATATCAAAACACCCTCTAGATAGTTTTTCTTGAGCAGCCTTGATAATGCCCAAGAATGAATGATTTTATTTTCCTCGAGAATATCAATCCTTAGTGGAGAGTTTTTAATTTATAAGATGAGAGTGGTTAATGTGTATTGCTCTGCTACTTCTCATGCATTCTATGCTACTTCTCGAGAAATTAATTCCAATAGTTTATTTCTTTCTAGGAAATCCGTTGATGTACATCTCTTGAGCTTCCATTGTTCTCATTCTTAATAATTTTTTTGAGTTGCATGTCCTTGCTCTATAGAATATCTTTGAACAACTTTCTCTTTACCATCATACTTAGAGTGAGAAGAAGATTGGTTCTTAGAGAACACTACAAATGCAGGGTTTGTTTATTCCCTTGTTAACATATTAGCTAGGAAATTTAAATAGTCAAGCTTGAATTGAACTTCAAAGTCAAAGTTCTCTAACCATATAAACCACTTGAGAATATGAGAGCTATTTTCTATAAGTAGTTTCTCATTTCCTAGCATCCCCTACATAATCTTTAAATATGTCCTGATAAAAAACACATGGTTTTTAAATACAACCTAAAATGTTGTATGACTTTTCATGGCTAGAACTTCCTTATGACTTGATGGGCAATTTAATGCAGGTCCTTAAGTGGGCTAGTGTAGCCACAAACTTCTTCTTTGTCCTCATATTTCTCTATGGGGACTCCACCTTGTGAATGGGTAGAAATGTTTCTCAATGATAAACTATCAATTTCCTATTGCAAGGGTTAAAGGAGGATTTTTTTTTTACTCTCTTTTATTCTACAGATAACCTATGTCATGGTTGAACTCTAGGTTGGTGGAGTTTTTTTAAGATGTTGGTAAAGAAGCATTGTGTCATTTTGACATTTGTAGAATGGTCTCACATAATTCAAGCTCCCAAGAAATTTTTGCAACCAAACCTTTTCTATGACTTCCTTATGAAACTTGTTGAAAACGTAAAGAATATGATCTTTGCAAAAAAATCTATCCTTTTGCAATTTTGAAGCCTAAGAATCCTATTTCTATCTTTCTCTTTGATAAGACCCTCCCATACTTATACACCAAATCATAAAATATTTACAAGTGCTTGAGGTGTTCTTGCAAATTCTTAAAACAAATAAGCAAATCATCAATATAAACTTTGATCCACATATATTGCTAGAAAATCTCTGCCATTTGTTTTTAGAACTCACTAGGATCATTCCTTAGATTAAAAGGCATAGCCTTCTAATGATATTGTCCCTAAGGGACAATAAAAACAATTTTGTACCTATCTTCTGGAGCCATTCAGATTTGGTAAAACCCAAACTTAAGATCAGACTTACAGAAGATGGTATTGTCTCAAATATTTTTTAGGGAAGACATGTTTGACAACAAGTACTTAAGGGTCACTCAACTTTATTGAGAGGTATATAGATGGCTACCAGATGGGGCTTACCTCTCTTAATTTCAAAGTGGTTATTAACATACAAGAGATGACAAGCTGGAGGGCTCCTTGATGGATCACCTTTCACGATAACTCTGAAATATCTTCTTAACATAATTTTATCTCTAAAGGGTTCACTGAGTGTTGTTGGGACTTTTTGCAGAGGAGGAGAGAGCAATGGGTTAAATGGTAGAGAAACATAGTACTTTTTGTGAGTCCAAAAGGCATTGGGTGACTTGGAAGCATGACTAGTTTCTTTGATGGCAAAGATAGCAATTTATTTATGTTGCTATAAATAAGTAATCACTTTCTCGACTTTAAACAATTTTTGTACACTAAAAGCTTAAGATTTGGAACAATCGTCATGGATCTCTGAGTGCACATGGATATAACAGTATGGGACATAGGGAAAGATATTATCTTTCTCACTACATTTTTTTGTAAGCTAAGATGGTCACTAGCATACCACTAGGGAAACCAACCGAGTAACACAAGCACACAACTTTTGTCCAAATTACTATATTAAAAAATATAACATGATAGTAATGTAATAACAAAAGTTTGATATTATTTGGAGAATTACTAGATAACATATGTCTATAACTAGCACGAGACATAGATTTATTGCTTAATGATAGATAAACAAAAATAATCAATGTAAACATATTAGTGTAAAGGAGAGTCCAATCATATTGTCTCTAGTGTTGGGGGCGTGTTATATTATTTCCACGACTACCCCACACGCTGGGGGGGGGGTGGTAGCCCCCCTTGTATGTTGTGCTGGGTGCAGTGCCCCGGGAAATTTTTTTGGACCCTATATTAGGTGGGTGGACCTACCTATGGTTTTGTGCATGGATTTCCCACATGGTTTTGTACATGATGGTTTTCTGTCCATGGTATTTTGTAGATTTGGTCAAGGGAATTACAGTTATGTTCTAATCTAGGGTTAATGGATTGGGGTTTATGAATGCTTTGGCATGTATATAAATGTATTGTAACATTGAAAGGAATATAATGAAAAATCAATCCGGTAGTCCCGGTTTTGGGATCCAGGGGAAAATTTCTATGTATATTTGTTTTATGTTGTCGCCATTGTTTATTTTCTGTTTTTAGAATTCGTACGCGAGTAATTTTTGTACAGGGTTAAAACCTAAAATTTGATATGGGAATTGTTTTGGCTTCAAGGGGATGCCTTTGTTGTTGAGGGGTTTTACTCGGGCCTATGGTAGACCTTGTTCAGTGGGAGATCTGCGGGATCAATTCTTGTGGTGAAAGAAGATGGCGAGCAGTGGAAAGATAACGATCGAGAAATTTAATGGTCAGATTTTTGAGTTGTGGAAACTCAAGATGGAGGATCTACTGGTGGATAAAGATCAATGGATTGCGGTAGATCCAGGTACTAAACCAACATCAATGTTAGCTCAAGACTGGGTGAAGTTGGATAAGAAGGAAAAGAGCACAATACGATTGTGTGTCTCATATTCAGTATTGCTGAATGTATCAGGGGAAGCTTTGGCGAAGGCTTTGTGGGACAAGTTAGGGACTTTGTACCAATCTAAGTCTCTAGTGAATAAATTGTTCCTACGGAAAAAGTTGTATAACCTGAGGGTGAAAGATGGAGACTCGGTGACAAAACATCTAAACGCCTTTAATACTGTTGTAAGGTAATTATTATCTGTTGATATTAAAATTTTAGATGAAGATAAGTGCATCAGTTTGTTGTGTTCTCTACTAGATTCGTGGGATATTCTGGTTGTTGCAATAGGTAGCAATGCAACTGCCTTGCAGTTTGATGAAATAGTCTCATCCTTGTTGTTAGAGGAGATGAGACAGAAAAATATGGAGGGTCAAAATGGTGATGCCTTGTCTGTATGAGGATGGTCCCAGAATAGAAACAAAAATAAGTCCTCGAGTGGGAGATCTAAATCTCCAGGAAAACCTGTAAAGGTGTGCTGGAAATGCGGAAAGGAAGGGCACTTCAAAAAGCACTGTAAATCTAAAGCTCCTATGAAAGGAAAGGGATCTGATGATGCTCCTTCTACAGAGGCAAAAACCACCTCAGATGAAGGTGGGGATATGTACTTGGCTTCTTCTTCAAGTACACATGTAGATCATGAGGCATAGTTGATTGACCCAGGTGCATCCTGTCACTTCACTCCCCATAGAGAGTGGTTCTGCGAGTATGAGAAATATGATGGTGGTGATGTCTTCTTAGGGGATGACATGAAGGCTAGAATTGTTGGTCGCGAAAAAATCAAGTTGAAGTTGCAAGGTGAAAGGATTAGAACACTTATGGGTGTTTTGCATATTCCTGCATTGGCTAGAAATCTGATTTTTGTAAGCAAGATGGATGATGCAGGTGTAAAAATAGTGTTCGAGAAAGATACCTGCAAGATGGTTCGGGGAGCACTGGTATTGATGCAGGGAGTTCGGATTGGAACTTTGTACAAGCTTCAGGGTAGCACTGTTATTGATGGGTGCAACAATTCTGTGGTTCCTGAAAGTGGAGCAGAAAATCTAGTGGTCTCTAGAGAAAAGACCATGCTATGGCATCAAAGGCTTGGACATATTGGAGAGAAGGGCCTTCGAATACTTCATGGTAATGGTATGGTAGAAGGTATGTCTAATTTCTCTCTGGATTTTGATTTCTGTGAAAATTGTGTATATGGGAAGCAGAATCGGGTGAGTTTCCCCTCTGGTGCTAAGAGGGCGAAATAGATATTAGAGCTTGTGCACAGTGATGTGTTTGGACTTGTGTCGGTTCCATCACTGGGTAAGTCTATGTACTATGTATCATTTATAGATGACTTCTCAAGGAATACATGGATATATTTCCTTAGGAAGAAATTTGAAGTCTTTGTAAGGTTTAAAGAATTTAAGGCTTTGGTGGAAAACCAAACAGAGAAGAAGATAAAGGTGATGAGGACAGATAACGATGGAGAGTTTTGCAAGAAGGAATTTGAAGAGTTCTGTAAGAAGTGTGGTATAGCATGGTAGAATACTACTCCATACACACCTCAAAAAATGGAGTTGCAAAAAGAATGAATAGGACGTTGATGGAAAAGGCAAAAGCATGCGCAGCGTGTTGGGTTAGGACAAGAATTTTGGGCAGAGGCGATGGAGACCGCATGTTTTCTGGTCAACAAATCACCTTCATCAGTGTTGGAGGATAAGACTCCACAAGAGGTATGGACTGGTAAGAAACCTTCTCTTTCACATCTGAGAGTATTTGGATGTGATGCATATGTACATGTTCCAAAGGAGAAAAGAACAAAGTTGGATAGTAAATCTGAAAGGTGCATCTTTATTGGGTATAAGGATGGGTTAAAAGGTTATAAGCTTTGGAACCCATAAACAAGGAAGGTTGTGTATAGCCGAGATGTGGTGTTTAGAGAGGTGAAAGATGTTATTAAACATGATGTCCTATCAAAGGAACCTGAGAAGATAGAGTTTGAGCTATGAGAAGATTAGTTCGAGAAAGAAGGAAGCCAAAAAGGTATAGTCCATCTGCTTTTTGTTCAAATTTTTCTTTATCTATTACTGATGATGATCCCAGAACTGTGAGGGAAGCAGTAGATTTAGAGGATGGCAAGCTCTAGAAAGAGGCCATGGTTGATGACATGACATCTTTGCACAAAAATGAGGCTTGGGATTTGGTGGAGTTGCTGGCTAGAAGGAAACCCATTGGCAACAAATGGGTGTTTAAGAAGAAGATGAATGCAAAAGGCAAGGTGGAAAAATACAAAGCTCAGTTGGTAGAAAAAGGTTATTCCCAAGTGCCGGGAATTGATTTTGGTGATATTTTTTCTTTTGTTGCCAAGGTAGCTGCTATTAGATTACTTTTATCTATTGCTGCTGATTTTGATTTTGAGGTAGAACAGATGGATGTGAAGACAACATTTCTTCATGGCGATCTGGAAGAAGAGATCTACATGAAGCAACCTGAAGGCTTTGCGGTGAAGGGTAAGAAAGAACTGGTATGCAAGTTAAAAAAGTCTCTGTATGGGTTAAAACAGTGGCCAAGGATGTGGTATAAAAAATTTGATACATTTATACAGGGAATTGGCTTCACCAGACGTAAAGCAGATCACTGTGTGTATTTTAAATTAATTGGTGATCGTGTTATTTATCTAGTCTTGTATGTGGATGATATGTTGCTGGTTGGAAATGACAAAGAAATTATCCAAGGTTTGAAGATCCAATTGTCCTCCAAATTCGACATGAAAGATCTTGGTGATGAAAACTATATTTTGGACATGGAAATTAAACGAGATTGGGCAAAGAGGAAGCTCTGGTTAAACCAAAGGAAGTATGTCAAGATAATATTGTAGAGGTTTAATATGCAAGATAGTAAACTGATGAAGGTTCCTATTCCTATAGGTGTAAATTTATCTGTTGAATAGTGCCCCAAGGCATAAGAAGAGGAAGAGGACATGTCCTGTGTTCCATATGCAAGTGCAGTTGGTAGCTTGATGTATGTAATGGTCTGTACTAGACCAGACATTGCACATGCAGTGGGAGTATTGAGCAGGTTTATGTCAAAACCAGGGAAGGAGCATTGGACAACAGTGAAGCAGGTTTTCAAGTATTTGTGTGGCACTAGTGATTATGGTTTGTGCCACCAAGGAAGACCAAGATTGGATAGAGTTTTGGACATCTGTGGATTTGCTGATGTAGACTGGGTTGGAGATATGGATCATACAAGATATACAAGTGGGTATGTGTTTAACCTATTTGGAGGTGCAGTCAGTTGGATGAGTAAGAGAGTCTGTAGTGGCACTTTCAACTACAGAGGCAGAATACATGGTAGCCACTCATGCAAGCAAGGAAGCAGTTTGGTTGTAGAGATTGTGTTCAAGTATGGGGTTAGTACAACAAGTTATAAGGATAGACTATGACAACCAAAGTGCAATTTTATTGGCAAAGAACCCTGCTTATCATTCAAAGACAAAGCACATTGATGTTCAATATCACTTTGTGAGGGATATGGTTGAGGACAAAAAGGTGTTGCTGGTAAAGGTGGACACTTTGAAGAATACTGTAAATGCATTGACAAAGTCCGTGAGCATTGAAAATTTCTCTTGGTGTAGAGAAACAATGGGAATTGCAGGGCTACACCAATGACTAAGCTCTCCTGTGGCCCCCTGTGGAAAGAAAACAACAAGTGGGAGAATGTTGGGTGTGCGTTATATTATTTCCACAACTACCCCACGCGTGGGGGGGTAGCCCCCCTGTACGTTATGTCTGGCGCATTAGAGGGGTCACAAGGGGGGCGGTAGCCCCCTTACATGGGTCGGGGGTAGCACCCTGGGAATTTTTTTTGGGACCCTATATTAGGTGGGAGGACCTACCTATGGTTTCATGCATGGATATCGTACATGGTTTTGGGCATGATGGTTTTCTATCCATGGTATTTTGTAGATCCAATCAAGGGAAATACAGTTATGTTCTAATCCTGGGTTAATGGATTGGCGTTTATGGATGCTTCGGCATGTATATATATGCATTGTAACATTGAAAGGAATATAATGAAAAATCAATCTGGTAGTCTCCGTTTTGGGATCTAGTGGAAAACCTCTGTGTATATCTGTTTTATGTTTTATGCTCTCGTCATTGTTTATTTTCTGTTTTTAGAATTCGTACGCAGGTAATTTCTGTATGGGGTTAAAACCTACATCTAGATTCTCATTCTCATTTGCTAATGCTGGAAATTCTAGATATGCAATCTTATTAGCTAGTAGAGACACTTTGTTGTCTAATTTATTTTTCTTTAGTCGAAGGGAATTAATACGAAGGATGATTTCCAGTTGGGCCTCACTCCTTTCCATAAACAACTTAATTCTCTTTATCTACTAGCAAAGATCGATAATTTAAAGCTTTTTGTTGTAACGATAGAGGCTAGTGCTAGTGTTTGGGACCCAACATCCCACATTCTCTTCAATTTCCTCATCCTCGAGAAAATTACTCTCCACTTGAGCCTTTGTTTCAACTATGTTGATTTCATTATAGGTTGTTGATAAAGCGTGCATTGAGTACATGGTAGCCAAATTCTCAACATTTTGTTGAGAACTCATTTGTGGTTACTAGCATTGCCCATGACAACCCCAATGGCCTTGGCTTGTTCTAAGACAAGGCATGGTCAAGAGAGAACACACAACAAGAAGAGAGAGATGAAATTTACGAAGATGAGGGTGCCATAGAATGTATAGGTGCAATCTAGGCCACCAGGATGCATATGCAAGGATTTAAAGGAGACAGATAAAGACAACCAACCAACAGTTTGAGGGAGAGAGCAAAATTGAGGAAGAAAGGTTGTTGCGTCCAATCAAAAGACAAATAAACTAGAGATAAAATCAAAACAAATAAATGAACAAGAGTATACCAAATAAACCAACATACCCATCATAAAGAAGGCAAGAGTGGGTGAGCCAAGGTGGTGTGCTTCTTAATGCATCTGAAATCTACATATGTTTCCATTGCAATTGTGGTTAGGCAAGGCAGTGAGGGTGGTCTACAATGATGAGTTGGTCTAGGAGGAAATAACAATTGCACAAAAACTAAATTTCCTAAAATCCCCATTATTTCTTTGAAGTGTTGCATGTTACAGGTGGTGCATTTTGGTGCCACAAATGTAGGCCTTGGAAGGGATGTAGGAGACTAATGTTGCGATAACTTTTCTTGCACGTGGGACATTCATTTTTAGCAACTAATCTTAGGATTGTTCGTCTGCTTGAGAAATAGCCAACATTGTTTCTTTAGTGGATCTTGGATGTCTATGCTCCAATGTGTATGAAGAGGCACTAGTCATGATTGAGCCCTTTATTAGCTAGGAATTTTTCCATATTGTTTCCTAATCTTCTAAGATGGCAAGGAGCAATAATAAGAAATTGAGAAATAAGATGTCTAATATGTTCCAATCCATATTCCATTCTCCAAATTCCTGAGATTCTCGATGGTGGAGATCCTTGTTGGAGTTTCTTGAGCATTATAATAATTTCTTGTGAATCTCCTTTGATTATTAGTCTTGGGAAAGTCTCACAAAATTACCACTTGAAAACCAAACTGTAATGCAAAGAGTTCATGAGTGTTGTTACTTTCAATTCTAAGGGCTCCCGCAAAGATTTATAGAATAGCTCTAGTGGTCCTTGAATACTCCCCAAAATCTAGCTGGGCCTGGATTACCTTTGGATGCACCATCAAAACTAAGCTTGATAAAATTCAGTGGGGGGAGGGAGGGGCTCTTATTGAGATAAAATGGAGGCACTTGGAGACCCAAAGGAAGTCGGCTTGGAAGCAGTCAGAGGGTAGATTTTAAGGGATTTCAAGATTGATGCTTCTTGATTGTTCCATTTCCAATCGTGATATGTCCAAGGAATATTGAGTATTGATTCCTTGATATTTTGCTTAATTCTATCCCAAATTAAGTTCACCCCTTGAGTGAGATTTTTAAAGATGTGTTGGTTCCTTTCTTTCCAATTTTCGTAAAGGAAGAATCCTATAAAGAGCTGTCAAGCTATGTTAATAATAAAGTGATTGAAATTACATGATATCCATTTAGCTATAGTAATAATTAGGCTTAGTTTATGTCTATCCAATTGCCTAAATGTAGAGGCTTCTTCATCCCATAGGGTTGTTGTAAATGGGAAAGTATTGAGGAGATGTTCAATGTTTTCCTTTGTTTGCCTACATAGGAAAAACATAGAAGGGCCTATAAACGATGAAGTTTTTCCCATGACTGAAGCCAAAGAAATAGAAGCACTTTTAACCATAGATTTTATCTCTATATTTTGTTCCATATTCTTAATGAAGGGAGATACAGGTACCCATAGCTAATTTGAATTCTTCCTTGAGGTTTATAACTCCATCTTAGTTTATTCATTCCCTCTTATACTCTAATTTTTTTGTTCCTCAGGTCCTTCCAAAAGTTGTCCAAGTTGAAGCCCTTTGGGAGTGGCTCACCACTATTATTGGAGTTCCACGAATGTCACTTAGGAAGTTCTGGTTGGGGTGCTTGATAGTGAGATACCTTGGTTCTACCTTGATTGGCCATATGTTCTTTATAGAGTTGAAGGTATGCTATTTATTTTAGTGTTTTCATTTACTACCAAGAATATTCCAAAAATAGTGCCACTTACCCATTGTGGATTTTCCAAAAGCAATGATCTCGAACTAGTTGTCACATTTTTCCAAGATGCATTCCATATGTGGGGACCCACAATTGTTCCATTCATTTGGACCAATCATTTTTCCTCTATGTTCACTGCATATTTCCTTCTCTATATTCCCCCCCACAATTCCTCTAAGTTTTGTAGTCATCTCCCCCATGTTTTCACTCCCAAGGTTGAGCTTAATATTTATGGATCTGGAATTCCTATACCTCCTTTTTATTTTCAGAGGAAGAGCTTCTCCTAGGCTTCTAAGTCCAATTTATTTTATGTTTAGCTCATATCCATAGGAAAGTTGTTGGCGACATGGTGTTGGCATTGATGTCAACAGTTAAGTCAACTATGTGTTGCTTTTGATGTCAACAATTGTAGGAATTTTTGTGCATGATGTTGATGCATATATGATGTTTTGGAGGTGTACATTTGTTGGAAGCATGTGTGTAGATGGCTTGAATCAATAGAAGCAAATCTAGGTGGAGTAGATTGCAAAAGTATGAGCTTTCCGATCCATATGTGATTTCTATGTGAGAAACTCACATACACACGTGGATGTTCAGAATAAGAGTCGTGTACATGATCTTGCGTATGCAAAATAAAAAACCATGGGCTTTACTAGGGTATTTACCCAAGGTTTTTGGAGGCAACAGGTTGTTTTGATCTGGTCAAAATATTAATCATTTGATTTGGTCATCAGGACAAAGTGGAATGCCTTCAATGTGTTGATGTGGTCTAATTTGGTAGAGGATGAATGCGTTTTAAATGGTGTTGTCGTGGATCAAACATAGGTTGGATGTAGAACGATTTAGAGCTAAATGTATACAATTGGAGTATAGGATCATTGCACACAGGGTGATTGTGTGTGTAGAATTATTTGATCAATATAATAAGAGGCTTCCTACATACAAAGAAAAGTGATTATTAGAGTGTGTTTGTTGGTGCAGAGAATAAAGTGTGCTACCAAGTTTTGTTAGGCTATTATATTGGTAAAGTGTTGTTGTTGAAAATAGTTGTATATTGTTGTAGATATGAACTACAGATGTATTGTATTATATTTTGTATTATTGATGCATTGATTGTCATGATCCTTGTATAGTCATGCATTTGTTGTAGTGTTGCTCATATGTATTGGCTAAGTGAGGTTAGTGTTGTTATATATTGAGAGTATGCTACTATGTATTGTTGAATTAGAATGACTGAGTGTTGAGTTAGAGTGTGTTGCCTAGGGTTTGATATATGTGTTGAGTAGAGGTTGTTTATATAGTTTTTTTGATGTATTATTGATGAGAAAAGTGATGAAGTGTTGTTGAATGTGTTGGATCAACATAAATATTTTTATATTGATTTTTATTAGAGAGCTTACGTGGGTCTAGTGTGAAAATTGATGAAACAAGGCCTACGATTGTTTGAGTGTAGAGTTCATGGGCCCAATCTAAAAATTAATGAAATGTGTTCCACAAGGGTTTGAAGGTTAGGGACTTCATTGGGAAAGTGGTGGCTTATTGGTTCAGGGAATGGTGGATTCCTTCAGGTTGTGGCCTAAAAAATTGGGAGCGGTGGCTTCCCTATTGGGTCCTTCATTTTGAGGATTACTTTTTTTCATGTTGTGTCGATGGTTTGATGGTTGACCACATTTTGACCAAATATGACCAATGGAAAGTGGTGAGGAAGACAACCAAGGAAAGAGAAAGAGCCCATTGGAAATTGATAGTTGCAGAGGACCGGTCGAAGAAATCAGGGCACATGCAGTCATAACCGAGTCCAAACATTCGCCAACGACCAAGGAAGTAGTCACTTCTAAGCAACAAATGCAACCAAAAAGAGATGGATGGAGCATCCGAGGGGGAAGCAACAATTCAGGCGAGTGTAGTGTTACAAAGGCTGAAGGGAAAGACAACAGGAGGAGAGAGAGGAATGTACTGAAATACTCTCACGGAGCCTATGGAGCTTGCACAACTCCGTGACCATCTTCTTATATATTAGCTTATCTTTCTAATCTTTGTTCTATTGAGAAGGCTCTGAGCCTCATGTCTATATGTAATCTTGGCCGAATCTAATGAAAAGGGGAGTTGCAGGGATATTTGAGAGTCTTCTTATGTTGTTTTCATGTGCCCCCCTTTTAAAATTTTGTTATGGATGCATATGTGTATTGTGTACCATTGTGAATACTTAAGCTATTGTCTTCTGCACTAATTGCATGTCCGATATCATGGTTCTGAGTTGAATTAGTGCTAGTTGCTCTGAATGATTTCCTCTGATGTCTCATTCTAGTCCCTTAACTTAGTAAAGTTGTGACATGCCTTGGGTGAGATGCCTTATTCTCTTAAGTAAGGTGAAAGTGTCGGCACTATGCTAGACTATGACAGACTCTATGTTGTCCCCTGTGCCTGAACCCAGGGTCTCAACCTGATCATCATTTTTCACCAACAAATGGTTCCGTTGTCAGGACTTGAATTTTTAAAGAGGGATCTAGAATATGGTGTCTAGAATATTTAAGAAAGGTCTACAATATCGGTAACATGATCAAATAGAGAAATTTGCCTCTCAACAAGTGCATCTATGCCATAGAAGTGTGAAGCAGGTGAAGGAAGATATCCTGTATGTGAATCTTGTGAACAAAAAGTATGAGATATTCTGGTGCAAGTTTCTAGAGGGCCTCTATTGTTGGTTGTAGAGGTTATAGATCAATGAAAACAATGACATCCTAAGATGATATACTCATACCTGGACTCAAGTATACCTTGTTTAATTGCACCGACTTGATACGGATTTGACTCATGCTATTAACTTCTAGGTGCAAGCTACTTTAGAAGTATACATTATTGAGTTTGTTGTAGGGGGTCATCAAACTTTCTCTAAGGCTGAGGCCATTTTAAAGTCGGGGCTGAGGGGGAGACAGTTGAAGGAAATCCCATTGTGGATTAAAGTTATAATGGTAGAAGAAAACTTGTTGGAGTTCCAGAAGACACATATGGTATCTTAAAGCCTTGGTACTGAGGGAAGGGCCTAAGGGGAGGGATGTTACCTGATTGGGCACTATGAAAATAGTGGTGAAATGGATGCAAATAAATTTTGGAAGGCTAGATATCTAAGAGCGCAAATGAGAACACAGATAGCTGAAGAATGATAGGAGAAAGCTCTGCATGATATCCATAGATGGAAAAGGGAGCTACACCAAACAGGAGCGGCGTTGAGTAGTCCATAGGTATGAGAAGGAGAAAGAAGTCGACTGAAGTTGCGGAGCTATGGGGACGACGATAAATAAAACCCTAGTCCAGTAGGAGAGATTGAAATTTCTAGAGTGACAAAGGTTCAAAGAAGCAATAGAGACACCACCTCTCCAGCATAAATGAGAACGCTAGATGGATCGGGCCCTACAGTTTTTGAGGAAAGCCCAGAGGATGACATGCACTTCACTATGAGAAGATTATTTTTCGAGAATGATATGTCCCCGATGAGTAGTGATTCGTTGCCCAATAATTCAGGTAGTACCTCCCCCAACCTTCCCCTAGTACTTTATAACAACCCTGGTCAATTTTTGTTTAAGCTAGTTAAAGTTATTAATGTCCACAATGTGCACACTGCCTACAAGGTTGGTTCCACTATCGGTAGAAATAGTAATTGTAACTTGGGTTCCCAAGGATCATCACAGCCAGGTTCCCAAGGATTCATAATTGTTCCATTAGTCCAACCGTGTATGGTTGGTAACATGGCGAGATCCTTTAGTAAATACCCAAAATTCTTTGGGAAAGGGACTGAAGACGTCAAACAACATTGGTATCTATGCGAGGCCATCTGGAGAGCCTGCCAGACTCTAGATGCCATGAAGCTTATTGAATTCCATACCACTCTTCGAGACAGAGCCTTGAGATGGTTCATCAAGTGGTCCGCACTATGACAAAACTTGACAATAGATGAGGTCCGATGGGAGTTTGTCCAAGAGTTTAAACTCCATCAGACAAACCAGCAAGGGCTATTAGAACTATGGGAAATTAAGCAAAAAGAGGATGAAACTACCTAGGAGATGATGCAAATATTTAAGGATGCCATTGGAAAGCTAAGCTACCCTATTGACCCCAATCATCAACAAGATTGGTTTATCAAGGCATTATTGCTACTTACCCACATGCCACTGACTCAACAAAAAAACGATACTCTGCAAGATGTCCTAGAGCAAGCAACACCAGATAATAGATATGACCGAGAATCTGAGGGACTTGCAACAGGTGTGACCTGCGCAACTACATGTATGGTGTACCAACTACCATATTGAGGGGCATAACGCCACAGAGTGCCCAAGAATTCGAGGCCCAAGCACTCCCTCGACGGGGCCTTCCACATCTTTACCCTCCACTGGAGTTGCGTAGATTGGTACAGAAGATTTATATACAAGGCACACTCAGTTCCATACATTTCCTAACCAGCAAAGTGTAGCACCAACCGAGTATTGAGAAATATGCAGAACATATGTACATATTCCTTGCCTTTGTCCAATTATAAAGAAGTATTCCAATGTTCCAAACAACACTTTTTGTGAGTTTTGTGGCTCACCAACTCACCACACTGATCAATGTAGAGTGTTAGATGCCCTAGTTGATCGATTGGACCGATTCGCGTACCAGATCAATGAGACTCCTTGAGGGTGAAGAGGTCGAGGAACAAAGGGGGGAAGAACAGGAGGTAGAGGTCTAATCCGCTACAACAATTATGGTCAAGAAGGGCATGTAGCAAGAGATTGCCTGCTACCTAGAAGACCCTGGTGTTCTCAATGTAGATTTAATATGCATGCAACAAAGGATTTCCTAGAGCTAATTGCCAAATGGGAGGAGTGGAACTGCCAAAGGGGAGAAAATATTATTAATGCAAAACTAAGGGAACTAGAACAAGCTCCCCTATCAAATATTAACATAGTCACCCAGGGAGGAAAGAAAACCAGAGCTTACTCGAGAGATGATAAACAATCAAGGATCATAAGGCTTGCCTCACTAAAGCATTTGTATGATTCTAGCCAGTAGAAAAGGTACTACAAAGAGGTTGTGGATATTTTTAACAAGTTGTTTCCAACTGATGACCCTCAAAGGGAACAACTAGAATTATTGAAATCCATAAGCCTGAAAGTACCATAAGAAAATTCCAAAACTATAACGTAATGGTTCAAGTTGTTCCTACAAATTGTAAGTGATGAGAAAATGTTAGGGCAGTTGCATAAACATATCAAAGGGGTTGTTATGGAAGAAGAACCTCTGGAAGGGAGAATTTCCGATAACTTGCCTGAGAGACACTCTGGACGAGTGTGAATTAATAAGAAAAGAACATGGAGGGAATTTCGAGTTGATGCACAAATCGCAGGATTCTAAATCAATGATATAATGTTGGATTTAGGATCAGATGCGAATATCCAACGAAGAAAAACCTGGGAATCCTTGGGGAGGCCCAAGCTACCATTATCCATAATTTAGTTGCGCATGGAAAACTAGTACTGCATCCTCCCTTTGGGGTGTTTGGAATATTTAGAAGTCGACATAGCTAGGGTTAAAACATACGCGGATTTTGAAGTAATAGATATCATGGGGGACAAAGATCCCTATCTAGCACTCTTGGGGATAGATTGGGCCTTTGAAAACTATGTAGTAATCAACCTAAAGAAAGATACCATGACCTTTGAAGTGGAGGGATTCTAGGTGATATAGCCTATGGATCCTTATCAAGGACCGAGGTTTATAGAGCCGACGGATTACAGAGGAGACCCTGAGCTACTAGACCAATTATATAGGTTGACAAAGGGAAAAAGGGAGGATTACATCAATTCGACGACCGGAAGGTCGATCAACTGGAGAAGTGTTTAGAGCTCGGAAGTTAGATTCGAGCCTACGTGGGATGGCTGGAAGAAACATGTACATGATATCAACACTAGACATGCACCACAATCTATCATATCCACTGGGTTGGATTTGAGGTACAAGAGTTTCCTGTTTTTAATAGTATGGATTATGTTGCTAATTTTATCAATAAAGTAGATTCAAATGTCTTGGAAATACATAAAGTACCTTTAATGGATGTCGCCTTACAAGCGATTCCAGCAAGGTGGTGGGGCTCCCACCGCAACCATCTTATAGAGTGGCAGGTGGTTAAGACATCATTGGAGGCCAGATTCAGATACTCAGAGGACTACCCACCAAACTTCGTTAAGTATCGGGGGAGCACTGACCCTTAGCAACACCTACAAGACTGTAAGGCCAAATGGATAAGAGAAGGACTTCCGTAAAACTTGTGGGTGCACAACTTTGTCCACACTTTGGGGAAATTTTTGAAGGCATGGTACGTGAAGGAAGAGATAAGAAGATAGAACAGTGAGTGGGACTGTATGGCAGCTCAGTTTATCAATGATTTTTCCTTCACTGATGATGATGAGAGGATAACAGTTTCTTTGCAAGCCGTCAAAAGGATTTATCTCTCATTAGGACAATTGACTGATGGCTATATAGACCATAGCACTTTCGATCACATATATGAATCCAGATTCCATGAAGTTGTGGCTTGTGGAAAAATAGACCTAGAACTTGATGGAGATGATTTAGAGGAATTGATGCATTTGACATTTAAATAATCTGAAGGGGAGTGAAGTGTCGAAGATGGGCATGTAACCACTAGCCCACAACTACTACCCCTAAAGTTGCGGAAACACAATATCGATACTGAGGAGAAGCTTAAGTTAATTTTGATTGGGGATTATTGGGATGAGCAGACTACGAAGGAAATCTTCGATCTTCTGAGAGAATATGAAGATATGTTCCTTGCGTCTATTGCAGAACTTAAGGGAATTAAGGGAGAACTAGGAGAAATGAAGATTGTGCTTAAACTGGATGCAAAGCCTGTAAAGCACCAACCATATAGATTGAACTCAAGGATTAAGGAGAAGGTGAAGAAAGAAATAGACAAAATTTTAACAGCAAGACTTATCTTCCCAGTTGACGAGGTTGAGTGGGTCAGTCCAATTATTATATAGAACAAAAAAGACTCTGAAGAAATCTAGGTCTATGTGGATTACTGGAGTCTGAACAATGCCTGTGTTCATGACCCATTCCCCACCCCTTTTAGTCATGAGGTCCTAGATAATGTGGTAGGAAATGAAGCCTGTTATTTTATATATGGATTTTCTGGTTACCACCAAGTCCATATTGTAAAGGAGGATAAGAAGAAAACCACATTCACGAAAGAATGGGGATCCTATGCTTACCATGTCATTCCTTTTGGACTCAATAATGCACCAACAATATTCTCGAGGATTGTAATCGATACCTTTTAGGATTATATTCACAGGTTTCTAGAGGTTTATATGGATGATTGGACCATCTACAGTTTAATAAAAAGCAATTCTAGTTTGCTCCAAGTGATGTTTGACCATTGTAGACAGCTGCAAATCTCTTTAAACTTGAAGAAGTACATATTTGTCGTCCCTTTTGGAATGCTTCTAGGGCATATAGTCTGTAAAGAGGGAGTGTGTGTCGATCCTGCTAAGGTTATGGTAATTCTAAATATTCCCCCGTCGACAAGTGTTAAGAAATTGAGTTCTATCCTCGACCATATAGGGTACTACCGTAGGTTAATATGCAACTATGCCTCGATCACCACACCCTTAGAAAAGATATTAAAGAAGTCTGAAATGTTTACATGGTCTGATGATTGTGAAGCTGCTTTCAATGTGTTAAAGGAAAAGTTGGACAGCACACCAATCTTGGTTTATCCATATTGGAAAAAACAATTTCATGTCCATATTGATGCTTCAGGAATCACTTTGGGATTTTTTTGGATCAACTTGAGATGGAAAAATTGATCACCCGATCTACTTTGCTAGAAAAAAGTTGTCCACAGTGGAAAGGAACTATACCACGACTGAGGGAGAAGCACTCACGATGGTGTACTTGCTCCATAAGTTCTGGCACTATCTTCTGGGGGGGGCATTCAAATTATTTACTGATCACTCTGCCTTAAAGTACTTAGTGAACAAGTCTGTGCTCAAAGGAAGGATTTGTAGATGGCTTCTATTGTTCCAGGAGTTTAGTTTGAGGTAATCGTTAGGCCAAGGAGGTTAAATGTGGGTCCTGACCATCTTTCCCAGCTAGAGTTGGGTGAAGTTGGAGGATCAATAGATGATCAACTGTTAGATGTCGACCTATTCCGAGTTGAGGCCAAAAAGGATACTTGGAGGACATTGCATTTTTATTAGCAATGGGGAAATTCCCAGAAGAGTACACGATAAGATAGTGAGGCACATGGTGGTTCGAGCCACAAATTACCAGTTATATAAGATGGGCCTTGACTATATATTGAGAAGGTGCGTTATTGATCATGAGAAGAAAGATGTATTATGGGAATGTCATTCGAAAGTTGTGGATGGACATATGGGAGGGAAGGCCACCGCAAGGAAAGTGTTGTAGGTTGGACTCTAGTGGCCCACATTGTTACGAGACGCAAAAGAGTACGCTAAGAGGTGTGATGTTTGCCAGAGGGACGAAAAGCCATCACATCGAGATGAACTTCCTTTATAGCTGGTATGAGCACTCTACGCCTTTGAGAAATGGGAAGTTGACTTTCTGGGGCCTATTAATCCACCGAAACGTCACTCACATGCCAGAAATATTATTACTGCCATATATTACCTTACGAGATGGGTTGAAGCAACACCAGTTAAGGATTGCACTGCAGACACTACTGCCAAGTTCATCTTCGAGAATATTATCACTCGGTTTGGGTGCCCTCGAAGCCTCACCAAAAACTATGGGACCCACTTAATTAATGAGACAATCACTTCATTACTACATAACATTATGATCTAGCACCATAGGAGCAGCCCATACCACCCTCAAGCAAATGGTATTGTAGAAGATTTTAACAAAATCCTAGAATGGGGCCTCACCAATATATGCTCTGCAAACCAGGACGACTGGGATGAACGGGTGTTGACCATGTTATGGGCTTACCATACAACCATCAAGCTACTGCACAAATATATGCCCTTCTAGCTAGTCTATGGATGAGAAGCCATAGTACCTGTCGAGTTCACCATCCCGAACCTTTTTATTACACAAGCCACTCACATGTTAGAAGATGAATCAATTTCAAAATGGTTGGAAGAGCTTTGGGATTTGGACGAAGCTAGGTTTCTGGAGGAATTCCACCAAACTGTTGAGAAGCATAGGCAAAAATCATGACATGACTGACACATAAAGAAAAAATCTTTTGTAGTTGGAGATCATATTCTTTTATACGACAACAAGTTCAAAAAACATCCTGGAAAGTTGAAAATGCATTGGTTAGGACCATTCATTGTTGTGGAAGTAAAAGAAGCAGGAGCTGTCAAGGTCGCGCAATTGGATGGAGTCTTATTTCTTGGCTGGGTGAATGGTGCGTGCCTGAAACAATACCAAGTGGAAACTGATTCTACATCAAAATGATTTGATCTCTGAAAGGGGATCATAGTTAGGTTTAGGTAGAGCCAGTTAATCCTTTTTAGTTGCGTCATTTATTTTAAGTTCCATTAGTCAATTCAATCGAGCTAGTTACAAATGAATTCCTACCAATATTAGTTGCATCAATTAGATGCCTCTCTCAACAACTGCTTGTGGTTGGGGAGCCACAAGTGGCAATAGTCTTATAAGTAATAATTCCTTGGATCAATTCATATTTTGGGAAAATCTCTTCCATAATTTTCTTGCCATGATATGGTTATCAATTTCGAGGAACCTGTCATCATAGCATCATAATAACCATCATTCCCATCTACCTTTTCAGTTTTTACGTCACCCCGTTCAAGTCCAGGTCACAGTCACTGTTATTGCCATGATTAGAGTTAAGTATGGAAAGTTATCATATTAATTAGTTAAGTGGTCATGTCACAAAAATCATATCGGGTCTTTCTATTTAGTTTGCATGAAAATGATAAGTTTCAATAGTGAAATTTAGGTGGTCAAATTGCCCAGTTTCGAGTCTATGTTGAATTTCCCTAGCCTTCAACCCAAGTCCAAACCACCTGTGTACCTTGTGTATCATCTTCGAACTGGGACCATGACTAAGACCATAATATTTGTTCCAACATCCAAACCTGACTCCAAAATCAATAAAATTGAGTCCCTCTATGGAAAATACAACAAGGTTGCGCTTGTGGACAATGACCTCTCACTCTCATTCCATTTTCAAACACTCAAATGAGAATTTTATATAAAAGTTGTTTCCAAATTCGACGGGAGCCCATTGTTGAGAATTAAAGAAGATTTCAGAGGCCTAAAGAGGTCGACACTACTACATTTGAGGAGTCTACCAATGTTTGGCACTGCGGGAGCAACGATGCAATGTACCAAATTCCTCATCAATAGAATGCATGGAGGGTCTCTATGGCTTGACAAGGAATACACAATCCATGTTGTCGACATCCACCAACTCACAGGGTTGTCTGTTGCAGGAGGCACAATGTCAATCGCTTTCTAAATACTTCCAAGTAGGGGAAGAAGATGGGCGACGAAAACTACTACAACAAATACAACACTCAGCGTTGTGGTAAGGGAGCCTTGATTGAACCAATTAATAAGCCCATCGTCAAGATCGCTTGCTATACAATTGCAGGAAATATCATGTGCCATTTCTCAAGAGGCGAATGTACCTTAGATACTATTTTAATCACGGAAGCCTGTGTACAAGGCGCAAAATTGAATTGGTGTAGTTTTCTGTTGCACAAGCTCTTTGAAGCTTGTGAGGATATCTACAAGAGGGAAACTTATTTTATTTATGGATATATTGTTGTTTATTTAGCAACGTGGAAGTGGTGTGCACCAAAAGGAAGAGAGATAGCACCAGTTGCTAATGATCAGCCCCTCGCCCTCAAATATTTTCTATGGTAGACCTCTAGGGATCATAGCAGTAAGGAAATCAATGAGGCCGATTTTTCCAGATGGTACCATAAAATGTTGAACATTACCGAAGCCAAGCCTAGGATGTCACCAAAGCTCCTAGATGAATATTCACAAGATATATGGTTTGGCATAAGCCATGGTAACGCTTAGGTTCGACCTAAGTGCATCAACTCAGACACGTTTCAGATGCATGCCCAACCATTTGTTCTCTCAAAGGAAGCATTCCACATCGAAGTCTCGTCATGGCTTGGCATGAATGGAATAGTTTGGGCAGGGAGCACGACATATTCGTTTAAAGGAATGTTGTCTATGCCACTGCTTGGTCAGGAAGTGAACCGTAGAAGAAACACTCAATTGGGTCATCAAGAAGCTCAAGATGAAGATGATGAAATTCTACAATACTCTGGAGGACCTCAAGGCGTCACTAAGTCATTTCCCTTCCTTTTCTAAATTTATCACTTCTAGTCTTATTTCTATTTTGACCTACAACCCAACCATTTCTTCAATTCCCCGGTAAGCCCTCATTCACATATTGAACCCACCATCAGGAATACTCACCTACTTACTACCAAACCATTATATGTTCCCAAGAAGCAACATAAAGTTACCTTTTCTCAAGTGGTCAATCTCACTAGAGAGGAACCACAATCACATACCAGCATGCCAATCACTAAGGAAAACACACCACCTACATCCACTACATCCCCGATGTCATGCGATCCATCACCTCACACAACCTCCACCTCAACCACCATCTCAGACATTCCTCCATCTGGAACTACGTTGGGTACTGAAATGAAAACGGAGGTAGACTTTGTATTCCAACCCATTATGAACACTACTAATGTGGCATTCATAGTTCCCCCTATTAGCACGATGTCTGACACTACTTCTTTGTTATTTTTATTACTAGCACCAAGAAAATTCATGTAAATTGATCATCCTAACATCTCTGAAAACCTGGGCACAGGAGCCCTGCACACCTTGGCCCTAACTTCCGACCTCGTCACTCTGTCACCATCGCAGTGCAGCCCAACCCATATTCGTACTCAAACCAATGAACCCTCACAATAAGACCTCACCAGAAGGGCAGTCTGCGAAATCATTTGTCAGCTGCTAGCCGTTACAAAGTTGGTTCCCTACACCCTCTACCATGACCCCTAATGACCTCCAGAGTTGATCATCGTCTCAATTGTTTCATTTCATTCAATTAGATGCACGCCAAGCGGAGGCGTTGCATAATAATATAACAACAAAACATGAGCAACAACAACAACAAATTCTCTCCATAACAATAGAAAGAGACCAAATTCTTTAGGAGAATCAGGCACTACAAACATGGGTTAAGGAAGTGAGTTAAAAGCTCCTGACCCTTTGGCCCTTAGTTGCTGAAATCGTAATAGATGCACTAGAATTTTTTTTGGCATGCAAACTTTCTAAGTGGTATGACCATATTAAAAATTCATGTACTGATCTGGTATTGGTGAACAAATAACTCAAGAGAACTATTGTTTCCACTTCAAGGGTGATACTAGATCCAACAACACAGTATGCCAACGAGATCAACCAGAAAATTACGGAAGTGGCTTTACTGAAAGCCTCTATCATCTAGGCTATGGAGGAAGCTAAAGGACTCTTAGCACAAGTTCGCAACTGGTCAGGCTGCCTAGCAAATAAAAATCAATCAGTTTACCCACTGCAGCATCAAGCTAATCACTTCTTCAACCAAGCCATGACTACTAAAGAAAAAACCTAGTAGAAGGAGCTCCTCGCATAGGAGGATGCCATCAAAAGCTAGATCCAACAAATTGAGGATGAATCAAGCCAGACTAAGAGTCTGCTCCAAGGCCTTAAGCTGCCAACACAAGATCACTTTTAGACGCTCCAGTAGATCAGTGATAAGGTAGACACTCAATGGAATACTCTTTTGGTGACACACCTTTTCCAATCAACGATCGAACTTGCAATGTAGTTCATCGATTAAGAAATCACTCTTACAGGCTCATGACATGAAACACTCCATAATTATGCACGATTTAAGAATGCAACCATTGCATTCATTCCAGAGTTGGGTCCTTCATTTGAAGGAAGAAGCATAGGGGGAGAGACACAAGAAGAAGCACCAGCAGCACCAACAAATGATTGACTCGAGGACGAGTCAATGGATTGTGGTTGGGGGTGTTGGGTGCTTTGTTTTGAGGATTAAGTTTCTTCATGTTTTGTCAATGGGTTGACGGCTGACCACATTTTGAACAAATATGACCGATGGAAATTCGAGAGGAAGACAACCAAGGAAAGAGAAAGAGGCCTCTAGAAACTGACAGTTGCGAAAGACCGACCAGAAAAATCATGGCACATGCAGTCATAACCAAGCCCAAACGTTCGCTAACAACCGAGGAAGTAGTCATAGCCAAGCAATAGAGGTAGCCAAAAAGAGATGGATGGAGCATTTGATGGGGAAGAAATAGTTCAGGCGAGCGCAGTTTAAAAAGGTTGAAGGGAAAGCCAATAGGGGGAGAGAGAGGAATGTAACGAAATGCTCTTGTGGAGCCTCTGGAGCCCGCACAACTTTGCGACCATTTGATTATGTATTACCTTATCTTTCTAATATTTGTTATGTTGAGAAGGTTTTGAGCCTCATTTACTTATGCAATGTTGGCCTAATCTAATGAAAATGGAAGTTGCAAAGATATTTGAGAGTCTTCTTATTTTGTGTTTATGTGCCCCCCTTTTCAAATTTTGTTATGAATGCATATGTGTATTATGTACCCTCTTGAATACTTAAGTTATTATCTTCTACACTGATTTCATGTCCGATATCATGGTTATGAGTTGAACTAGTGTTGGTTTCTCTGAATGATTTCCTCTAATTCCTGATTCTAATCCCTTAAACAAGTAAGGTCATGACACGCCTCGGGTGAGACGCCCTATTCTCTTGAGTAAGGTGAAAGTGTCGGTGCTACGCTAGACTATGACATACTCTTTGTTCGCCCATGTGCTTGAATCCAGGGTCTCAACTCGATCATCATTTTTCACCAACATTCCCTACAACATTGGTCAAAGAAACTATTAGAGGTTGGGGCCTACATATAGTTGGAAGTGGTGGCTTCCATCAAGTAGTGCCCTGAAGCGAGTGGTTTCTCGCATGCATCAAAAGTCAAGAATTACACACTCGTGGTGGCTAGTGAATGATGTAAAGAAGTATTTATTAATAATAATAAGAAGATGACAAAGCATAAATGATTTTTATCCCAAAAGGGTTTTCATCTAATACCTAGTGTTCATTTGTTTGATGATGTTGTTGTGATTATTTATGTGTCATGTATATGTTTCCCTCATGGTTTACTTGTGGATGTGTCATTTGCTTCTTATGCATCATGTTTCGTTTCATTGCACATATGTTATGAATCCATCATTGTACGATTAGATCTAGTATTCATATGTGTGTTGCTACAAATAACTATAGAATATAAGCAAAGTTTAAAGATATGAGTTACAAATATATCTGTCGTTTATGTGTGAGAAAAGCGTGTACATACACGTATTTCTTTAAGAAAAGTCAAGTATATTTTCTGTGTGTTCAAAAAGGGTAAAAAGTGGTAATTGGTGATCCATACTGCAAAATACTGATTCATCCAGTTGAGGAGATTGAAATTGATTTCACACTAGTTTCTAGGGTTTGTTTAAGCTTTACATGTTTCCTAGCCATCATCAATGACCAGGGGTGTGCTTTAACCTTCGAGATTGGGTCGCATTGTGCTGTTTCTGCATCATGTTTTATCCAAGGAGTTGATATATGGTGGCCTACTTACAGGTCTGCGACATAATGACCCCTTATCTATTGCGTCAAGGTCCAAATTTTGTCCAATATTTCAATCATTGTCTACTAGGGTTTTGCTTCATCCTACTTGTGATTGGAGCGATGGGTGGGTACTACATGGTTTTATATCAAGTAACCTATTCCCTCTACCCTGATTTATAAAGCATGTTATGTCTCATGGGTGGTGGAGTTAGCAACAACTTCATCCCCCGTGCATAAATGGGTGCTTACTCCACTAAAAATTCCCATCCCCTCTTCGTGGTATGAGCAGTATGCCTCCATGGTAGAGAAGGAATAAAACACCTATCATATGTTTATCAAGAATTTTAGTGGGAAGACCTATACTCTTTGGACAAGGAGCATTGACCCTGTATCTAGTATAAAGTAGGCCATATAGGATAAATGGAGCATACCTACAAATCTCCAAAGTATGCAATATGAAGGGAAGTTTCTCCAAGGCTCTTCACAGATCAAAGACTACATCATTAAAAGGAACTCAATCATTATACTAAAATCAAGGTTGCATGGAGGATCTTCAAGTCATATAATACCAAATGGAACATCTGCCTCTTTCAAGGATGCAATGAAAGGGAATTCTTCTATCCCAGCAGAACAACTTCAAAATATTCCAAGACCTGACATAGTAGACAAATGGAAGAAGTACCAACCATGGAAGTCAATCTTCCATAGGTAAATCCCCTCTTCTTTGGCCTCCATTGCAAGGCTGTTATTTATAGGTTTAATGGATTCTAGCCAAAACTTGAAGCTTTACACTAGTGAGTCTTCTCTTCTTGGACACTCAATCGTAAAATTTATTTATGTTCCAAAGGTTTTTTCATTGTCCAATTTGATGCACATAAATATTTGGAGTATGTTCTAAATGAAGGGCCATGGTTTTGGGGTAGAGTTGGGCTCTTCATTACTCCATGGTTCCATAAGTTTGATGCCACAAATATGGTGGTATCAACTATGCTAGTTTGGGTGAGACTTCCAAACCATCCTCTTCCTTTAACGCATCATAAGGTCCTAGAGGATATCAGAAATACATTGAGAAAATTCAAAAAAATGGATCTTGAAAGAACATAGAAAGGTAATTTTACTTTGCTAGAATATGCGTGGAGATAGACCTTAGCAAAGGTCTACTAGATCACATATATTTAAATAAAAAACTTCCAGTGGTTGCAAGTGTTAGATTATGAGAACAAGACATTTCGATGCTGAATATGCTTCCAAATTGGACATTTTTAGAACACGTCCTTAGGTTAAAAGGAACCCCAAAAAAGAAGAAGAGGTAGGCCAATATGCCAAAAGGATGGCGGTTTTCATATCCTCACCATTTAGAAGAAGAGGAAGAAGATTCCATGGAGAGCCATCCAGTCCAAACATGTAGAAATTATGGTGTAGATTTGCAACTGCTCATGAAGTTTTAATCAAAATCACAATACACCTACTCTACTGCTCTATGGAATTCAATTCACAATTTAGGACATCAATAGAAAAGATGCAATGAGAAATAACACACATGCACACAATATTTTTCCTAGGGAAAGAAATTTGCTAAAAATAGCAATGCATGCTTGCATTAATATGATGAATAGAGGTGTATTACAATTACTTTGCTTAACTGATCACAACCTGCAAATGAATAACCTATCTCTCTGCTCACTGAGAAGCTCTGACCTAGACTTAGTCAAATTCTCCCTTTGCATGAGCCCATATTTTCTTGCACAATTCCTTGAAAAATTAGGCCCCTATTATTTAGGAATTTCTCCAAAATGGATTGCGCAATTCCCAAGGTTGATTATTAGATTGCATGCAACACCTGTACATTCAAGACTAGTCTACAATTGATGTTGCACTGCCTTGGAATCTACACCATAGATGGGGAAATCAAATTCTCTACATGTAGTAGCTAAGTTGGGCTGATTGATCAATTAACTGGATGATCATTGAGTTTGACTGAAGTTCCATTGCACAACTGACCTTCCACTAGTTCCTCCAACAGTTGGAACTAGTTTATTCGAAAACAACTTGAGATAAATGACCTTGATTGCTACGAATTAGAAATCACACATGCTTAACTAAAATCTAACTCCAAATCAAATTTACTGAGTAAATTGGGTGACACAATCCATGTCACACAAGTTAACTACATCCAAGTTGTCTGCTGATGTGGAAATTCGAATTTTCTCAATTTAATCAAGGCAAAATCAAATTGAGAACTTCTTGCTGCATTTTTCAACACTCCCTCTCAGCAAGAAATGGATTATCAACCATCCCTATCTTGCACCAATGGAACTCGAACTTCCCTCCTGACAAGGCCTTTGTCAAAATGTCAGCATATTGTTCCTATGTTGGAATGTAATGTACCAACATTATCCACCTTTGTACACAGAGTGATTGCCAAAGGAATTAGGACTCCAGATAATGTGTATGTGTTGAAGGGAAGAGTTGGAAAAAGCAAGAGATTGAAGAAAACCTCTTCAAAATAGCTAGTCCCCATTGCAGTATATTACTCTTAAGATATATTTAGAAATGACTATAGAAGAACATTGCAAGGCTTGCATGGTCTCATGTTTTTTAGGGGGAGTGTATGACAATAGCATGGAAGTTTGAAGAAGACATGAATATGAGTAACAACAGATGCATGGTGTGACCGAGAGATTACAAGCACAATCAGGCCCACAATATCAACAAGAGAGTTGGAAAGGTGCATGAGCTTAAGGGAATTCATGACAGTTTGGATCTGAGTGAAAATTTTGAATTTCACAAACTATATGTGATTTGTATTAAGGAAAAGTGTGTATGTGAGTTGTTTTATCACTAGACAATCATGTATGTCCTCTTGTGGTGATATGGGTTTAAAGTTTTGCATTTTGTTTCCATCGTACCTTCATTTTGGTAACATATTTTCATTAGTCATGCAAATAAGAGAGTCACATGTTTCAACCTTGTATTGTAATGTATATCATTCAGCTAGTTGAATTGTAGCTTTGGTTTAGTAGAAGAGTAGCAGTTAATCAGTTATGAAACAATCATGAAGAGTGAGTCCCTTTAGGGATAGAGTAGTCTAAGCAGTGCTAGTCAAAGTTTGCATGATGATTCATTTCAATTGAGATGGGTAGCAAATATATGCACACATTCTTGAATGTAAATAATAATTGGTATAATTGTATATCAATTGATTTAGCCTTGTACTACCATTGTTATGCTCTGTAGCAACATTCTTTACCATTTGGCATTGGTATGAAAGACCAACCACTTGTATGCATAAATAAAATTGAGCAAAGAAGAAGTATTCAATCAAGTTTTCAACATTTGGTATCCACGAAGTGGTTCATTGAAAAATAGCCTTGGAGAGTTGATGATGATTGCATCTAAGCATATGTTCAGGAGGAACATGTTCAACAAAATGAAAGTCATGGTGTTGGCATAGTTGAATTGATGTCACATTATTGTAGATGCCATGAGATGAGCATCCATGTTGGTCAGTTTCTAATTCTTATTTTGCACAATGTGATGCAGATTATCATGTGTCATCATAAAACAATTGATATCAACGGAGTATAGTTCATGCCAACATGGTGTTTCAACAAGGTTTGGTCACCCTTTTCCATTGATGTCAAAAGGGGAAAATGCAATCAACCACTAGCGAAGAATGAGATCAGACAACCAACAGAGAATGAAAGCTAATAAAGAATATCAATTGGTGTGTGGTTGTGGTGTTTCCATCAATGCAAAATGGGGAAATTGTTGGAAACATGGTGTTGGTATTGATGTCAATTGTTAAGTCATATGTGTGTTGTAATTGATGCCAACAATTGTAAGAATGTTTGTGCATGATCTTGTTTCATATTTGACGTTCTGGAGGTGTGCAGGTGTTGGAAGCATGCGTGCAAACTGCTTGAATCAACAAAAGTAGATATGGGTGGAGCAGATTGCAAAAGTTTGAGATTTGCAATCCACACGTGAATTCTATGTGAGAAACTCATGTATACACACTAATGTGTAGAAGAAGAGTCGTGTAAATGATCATGTGCACACAAAACAAAAAACCATGTGATTTACCAGGGTATTTGCCCAAGGTTTTTGGAGGAAACGAGTCGATTTGATCTGGTCAAGATTAATCATTTGATTTGGTCATCAGGACCAAGTGGAATGTCTTTAATGGATTGATGAGGTCCGATTTGGAAGTCAGTTAATCAATTTTAAATAGTGTTTCTACAAATCAAACAAAGGTTAGAGACAGAGTGGTTTAGAGCTAAATGTATACATATGGAGGAGAGGCTCATTGCACAGAGGGTTGATAGAGTGTGAAGAATGATTTGATCAAGATAATAAAAGGTTATCTGCATATGAAGAAGAGTTATTAACAAAGTGTGTTTGCTGGTGCAAAGAACCGAGTAAGCTACCAAGTTTTTTTAGGTTGTTATATTGCTAACAATGTTGTTGTTGTATATTGTTATAGCTATGAACTACATATGCATTATCTTGTATTTTGTATTGTTGATGCACCATTTTTCATAATACTTGTGTTGGGTGTGTGTTATATTCTTTCCACGACTAGCATCATAAGGGAAGCACGGGTGTTAAAGGGGCGGCGGTAGCCCCCTTGCACAAGGTTCGGGGCAGCGCCTCGAGAATTTTTTTTTGGACCCTATATTAAGTGGGGGACCTACCTATGGTTTTGTGCATGGGTTTCACACATGGTTTTGGGCATGATGGTTTTATTCCCATGGTATTTTGTAGATCCAGTCAAGGGAAATATGGTTATGTTCTAATCCAGGGTTAATTTATTGGGGTTTATGAATGCTTCGACATGTATATATATGTGTTGTAACATTGAAAGGAACATAATGAAAAATGAATTTGGTAGCCCTGATTTTGGGATCCAGGGGAAAATCTCTGTGTATTTGTTTTGTGTTTCTCGCCATTGTATATTTCTGTTTTTAAGAATTCGTTTTTAGGTAATTTCTGTAGAGGGTTAAAACCTACAACTTGTATAGTCATGCATTTGTTGTAGTGTTTCTCATATGTATTGGCCGAGTGAGGTTAGTATTGTGTATCTTGAGATCATGCTATTATGTATTGTTGAATCAAAATGGCTAAGTGTTGCATTAGAGTGTGTTGCTTAGGGTTTGATATATGTATCGAGTAGAGGTTGTTTGCAGAGTTGTTTTAATGCATTTCTGGTGAGCATAGTGATGGACTGATGATGAATGTGGTGGGTCAACAAAGATATTTTTGTATTTAGTTTGAGTAGAGAGCTTACATGGGTCCAATGTGAAAATTTATGAAATAAATCCTAGAGTTGTTTGAGTGTAGAGTTCATGGGCCTAGTATGAAAATGTATGAAATGTGGTCCACAAGGGTTTGAAGGTTTGGGTCTTCAGTGGGTGAGTGGTGGCTTCCTTTAGATTCTGGCTTAAAAAATTCGAAGTGGTCCCTTCACTCCGATGGTGGTCGGAGAAACTATTGGAGGTTGGGGCCTACGTATAGTTAGAAGTGGTGGCTTCCATCTGGTAGTGGCTTGAAGTGATTGAATGCTTGTATGCTTCACAAGTCAGGGCTTGCACACTAGTGGTGGCCAATGAATGATGTAAAGAAAGATTTATTAATAATAAGAAGAGGAAGACAAAGCATTGATGGTTTTTCTCCTAGAAGGGTTTCCACCTAATATCTAGTGTTGATATGGTTGATGATGTTTTTTTCATGATTTATGTGTCATGTATATGATGCTCTCATGGTTTACTTGTGGATGTGTTATTTTATTCTTACGCATCATGTTTAGATCTATTGCACATATGTTATGATTTCATCATTGTACAATTAAATTTGGAATTTGTATGTGTGTTGTTACAAATAAATGTATAATAGAAGCAAAGTTTAGAGGTCTAAGTATAAATATTTATGTTGTTTATGAGTGAGAAAAGTGCGTACATACATGTATTTCTTTAAGGAAAGTCGCGTATATTTTTCGTGTGTGTAAAAGGGATAAAAAGTGGTAGTTGGTGATCCATACTGCACAATACTGATTCACCCCCCTCTTAGTATTGTCAATCTCCCAACAAAAGTACATCGGAGAAACTATATTTTCTTGAGAAGGGATTTCAGGGTAGCTAAAAATTAGAAGAGGTAGAGAGGCATAAATTGGAGAACTGACTTTAGAAGAGTAAGTACTCAACCCTCTATGTTAAGAGAAAAAAAGGTTTAATTGGTCAGTTTTTGTTCCATTTTTTCAAGAAGATCCTCCCATGAGGCATGACGAAGGGAATTCTCAACAAGCAGGGTACCCAAGTATTTGGATGGAAGGGAGCTTTGTTGATATCCTAGGATTATAGAAATATTTAATTGAATTGAAAAATGAGTATTGAAGAAGAATTTTGTGACTTACGATGATTTATACTTGTTCCCAAGGGTGCCATAATGTTTTCCAGTATTTGTTTGAAGGCATGTCAAGCTTCTCATACTATTGGTACACCATGAGAAGAGTGTTATCTAAAAATTATTGATGAGATGCAAGGAGATCATTCCCACGAGTTTGAGACCCCTAATTCTTCATAAGCTATCACAACCTTAATAGCATGACTCAATCCTTTTGCCATGAGGAAAAAAAGGAAAGAGGATAATGAATCCTCTTGTCTAATTCCACACCATGGAGTGAAAATTGAGGAGGGTGGCACATTTATAATGATCGAGAAGAAGGCCTTGGAAATAAAAAAGAGAATCCACTTTATCCATTTGTTAGAGAATTTAAAGGAAAGAAGCATGTGGTGGATGTATTGTTGGCTTAGTGTATCAAAAGCTTTGGACATGTCAAGCTTAATGAGCATGCCTCACAATATTTAAAGATGGATAATTTCATGGGAAATAGTGATGCTGTCAATGATTCATCTATCTTCAACATATTAAGATTTCTCATAAGAGATGAACTTTGGGAGGAGATGTTTAAGTCTATTGGCTATAATTTGAGTGATAATTTTATAGGCTCAATTACACAGAGAGATGGACCGAATTTGCTAGGATCCTCTTCTATGTATTATTTAGGTAAATTGCAAGAAAGGTGGCATTGGCGACCAAGATTATCAAGGAAGTTTTGCACAAATCCCCAACCAATTCAAAAATATCTTACTTAATGATGGAACAAGATGCTTGAAAGAAGTCTTAGGTGAAGCCATCTGGTCCTAGGGATTTTTCTTTGAGAGCATGTTCCACTTCCTGAAATGTGATCTCCCTGAGTAGGGATTCATTGTGCTTCTAGATAATTAAAGTGGGAATGTGCTGCATACATTTTTGAATAATGACCCTTTTTAGTGATCGTAGATCAATCATAATTTTCCAATTCTTTTTTGATGTCAATTTGAAACTCTAGCTTTTACGTCTTGATTGTCTTTTAAGGTTGAAATTTTCTTATGACATGAATATTGAATCATGGAACAATTGAATAATTTGGTATTCTTCTCTCCTTCCTTTAGCAATTGAAGCCTCGATTTTTATTTTAGAGGGATTCCTCTTGTTTTCTATGCTCCTACAACTATAATTGAAGCTAAGTTTCCTGACTAATAAGTTCCTCTATTTTACCTTCAAGGATAATCTTTTGTTGGACATGCTCCATTTCCTCAGTCAATTCATTCTAGGATTTAAAAATATCTTTGAATTCTTCCTTATTCCTTTGTCACAGACAAATTTTGATATATTTTAAATGTTGTTGGAAGCAATACATTGTGGTACTTACGTTTTTAGGAGCTTATTTCCACCATTTAGCCATATTTTGTTGGAAAGAAGGATCATTTAGCAAAAAATCTTCAAATATAAAAGGATGATGTTTTGGGGTTCCTTTCCAATCTAGTTTCAAACTTTTTAGCTAGTGATCCAAGCCTACATGTGGGAGAATTAAGGCTTCAAATATTAGTCTTGTGATCATTAAATATTTTGAAATAGAAAGTAATCTAGTCTAGAAGCTATCTAATGAATGCTTCTCTTCTATTGCTTTAGGTGTGAGTATCATTTTAAGTTTCCAAGTATACTTAATTTAGGCTTTGAATAATGTCTTTAAATAATTTTAAAGCTACATTGAACTATCTAATGCCTCCCATTTTTTCCTCCATAGTTATTATCATATTTAATATCCTCTCACAATCCAATAATCATCTCCCATTATATGAGGGATTACTTTAATATTTTGAATAAATGACATTTTCTCCCTAGGAAGATTGGGCTCATAAACATTGAAAATGAAGCTTGTTTTTGCTAATCCAATTAGTTGAAACTTTGTTGTGAGAGTCCTCTAAGTGGAGAAGATGTTTGAAAGAAAAATATCAAAGGGGTGCCAAAGTAAAGAAATCCCCCCATTCCCCCTTATGCATATATTTCCATTGAATCACAACCTTTCCAACAAATCGCTGCAACATTAGGAAGGATATCACTTAAGCACTTTATTTCCTATAACATTACTAAAGTAGAACGTTCTTTTAGAATTTAATTTTTAAGAAACCTATGTTTGATTTTTCCATTCATGTCTCTTATATTCCATGAGAGTATCTTCATTGGATAGTGGAGGGGGTAAGGTGGAACTTGTCCATCATCAATGCAATTATCCAATTATCCATGAGTTGATTAACATTTCCCCTAACTCTTGTAGAAGTTGTTTATTGCTTAGTCATCCTCTGTTTTACCCTATTTTCCCATTTTTTAATATTCTTTTAGGGGGTTAGCTTTTGATAGGGTCAAATAATGTATGGAATAAAATACTCCATTTATCAATCTTAGAATGTATAGCGTTCAAAAATGTTGTGCGCTATATATGCATTTTTAGAGTCTTAACTTCCTTAGCTATCTATTCAAATTGTTGGCTTCTTCCTTTAGGAAAAAATGTACAATCTCTCATACCTAATTTACTAGTATATTAATTAAATTAATACTTCCATAAATAAATTCATACATGACTTATTCCTTAAATCTAACTAACTTTGCTTATATAAATAATTACGATAATAAACATCTCTTAACTATGTTATTACATCGTGTTGTAGCGGCTGCAACAACCTCCAAAAGTTTGGCCTGCACCCAAATTTCGGAGCCTACCATTGATCCTATGATAGTTCATTCCTTAGTGACTTATTGGTAAGATGATGATATCAAGATCCCCTCTTCGATCTTAAGAGTCGTTCATGCTGTTATCTTTATATAGTATGTGTCATCTTTGGGCATGAGGATTATTGCTTGTCATGCAAAAGGAAGTTTATTTTGCTTCAAGGGGAAATCTTTGTGAGAATGGGTTGTCCTCACCACATAGACATGTTTCAAGCTCATTTCATGCACTCTTGCATAAGTGTCAGCTTTATCCTCTCAAAGTCTATTGTCGGAGCCACACTTGTCGTAAGTTGTCGCAAAGATCGTTGCATTAAGAAAAGTATGTTTTAATATGTTCTGGATGGTCTATGTTGTGTCACTAAGTGTTCAAGTGTGTGATCATAGTCAAGTTCTATCACTGTTCACATCGGTTCCATCGATCCCACACTTAACCAAATTTTGGAGTTTCCCTAGCAACCTAGCCTCATCCAACTTTCCTGAACTATGCACTTCGCATCTGCAACCCTCAAGATTTTTCCCTTTCCTATTGGAATTGCGCAATGCGCAAAAATACCAACCTCCCTTAGCATCCAAAACTACATAGTGGCTCCCTCCAGTGTCCTTCCCTCAGGCGGAACCCACTGTCTCCAAAAACTGCACAGTTTTTTCCTTTAGGCATCTCAGTTTCCCAGTTTGTCTTGCATCTTAAAACTACACAGATGTGTCCTCCCAAGGCCTCATCCCGCAACAGTCACTGCCCACTGAAACTATGCAGTTTTTCCTCTCAGTGGCCATGAAGAAGGATGACATGCTAGATGACTCTCAAGGAGCTGAGGAGAAAGATAAGCAGACCAAGGAACCCAAGGTATGATAGAAGATCGAGACCGCATGAAGACTCCATCTGATGCATAACCCTTTGGAGGGTAGGTATGGAAAACAAAGTACATATTTTGAAATACACCTCTTAGTGTAGCATGAAGGACCTTTTCACATCATTATGTCTTCAATGTCATGCATGGTTGCAAGCACTGATAGCCATTCCACGTGTTTCCTCTAAGTGTCTTGCTCCCTTTTGCTTGTCGGAGCAACTGTCGTCTTTTGGCATGTTTGGTTGTTATGTCATGTTTGTGAGCCTTTCTGGTGACCTTGAAGGTTGGTCTTTGTGTATACAAGTTGTCCTAACCATATAAATACCTGTCACACTCATACACAAAGTTTTCAGAACTATTGCACAAGTGTCGTCACGATCGCCCTAAAGTCTATCACAAGTGTCACACTTGTCACTTTTTATTTTAGATAGTCTCACAGAGGGTAATGTTTTGTCTTGTTGTTCTGGTGGTCTATGGTTTTGTGTGGTCAAAGTAAGCTAAGTGTGTGATCACAATGTCAAGTTCCTCACAAGTTCATTTTCCTCCCACACTTAGCCATTTTCCTAAAAATCCTTCCGACTGGACAACTCTCTTTCACCGGACCTCGACTGAGCTGCAAACTACGTAGTCTCAGCCCTCAGTGATGTTGCTTTGCTTCCTGGAACTGCACAGTGTGTAGAGACTGTCCCCCAGGGTAGTTGCACTGCACAATCCCAGAATTGAGCAACCTGCCTTCCTTCCCAGAATTGAGCAGAAGCTTCCTTAAGCCTAACTTGAATTACACATTTCACAAAATCAGTCATCAAGACTCCTCCCTACCTTTTGGAACCCCACAATGCGCAGAGAACCCATCCTTCTTTACCTCCCAAAATTTTGCATAAGTGTCCCCCAGTTTCCTCCCTTAGCCAGGAATCATTGATCTCTAGAACTATGCAGACATGTCCTCCTAGGCCCATCTGCTTCCCAGTCCCGCCTTGCCTCTAAAAAATGCGTAGACCTACCTCCCATGGTCCCATCTTGCAATAACCACTGACTATCCCAAATGGAAATCCTGTCTCCTAGTGGCCTCGACGCATTTTTCCCGACTGTGAATATTGTGCTCAAGAGTTCCTTAGCCAAGCCTAAGCTACGCTCTGCGTAGTTTTAGTGACCAGTCTCCCTCCTTGTCACCTAGAACTACGTAATGCACAATTACTGGCCCTCTTTCCCAGCCTTTCACCTCTCCCTGGCCCAGTCCATGGATAACAGTGCATCATCTTAGACTGGGGAGTTTTTGGATTTGATGTTATCCTGTCATGAGTGAATTTCAAGAACAAGTACACTATTAGATCATGGCGGCACGATGAAGAAGGAGAAGGAGGGGCGAACATGCTAGAAGACTCACTTACAACTGGATGGACAAATAATCCTATCAAGCATAAGCAAAGGGAACACATGCATGAAACCACCTCTCAAGACCAAATATCATTGAAGACCCTACATCATCAAGCTATGCGAAGGAGAAGAGAGTGCATCCAAGAACACATATATCACTTAGCAGAAACAATGGCTTGACATTTCCATCTCAGGAAGATAGTCCATGTCAATAGTGTCATGTCAAGGGGTGTCAAGAGTTGTCAAATGTCACATCACTGTTATGAGCCATGTCTATTGTGAATCGAATATAATGTAAAGTGGAAGTCCAATGGACACACATGAATACGAAGAGTCATGTCAATTGAAAAGTCATAGGAAGTTTAACAGTCATGAGGGTATTCGAAGAGCCACAAGGGTCAAGCATCACCCCTTGTTTATATATACCCCCTCATTGTATGAGCAAATGGAATTTTCACCTTGGCTCCTCCCACGAAGCATATAGAGTTTTCAGTCAGTTCTTTGAGGACCGAGGAGTGGCTCCAATGTCCCACTACTAAGGCTAGTGATGTATGATGTACATATGTGTCTCAAAACTTTTGCTTAATACAGAAGCCTGTTCGGGCCAACATGTTTTCATGCATGTCTTGTGGATGTTTGTAAGACTATTCTTTCAACATTTGTAATTCATGTTTGTTTCACATGTACTAAGATAGTTGAACTATTTCAGTTGTTTTAGTACTTACCTTGTTGGGAATGTGTTGTATTGGTTATCACTTTTGTCTCATCGTTGTGGACTACTCCGTAGGATACTAGACAAACCTTCCTTGCTTACTATTATAACGACCATCACATCTGTTTTGGACTACTCTGCTAGATGGCAGATGAATTTTCCATTGTACTTTGGTTTTAACGACTGCCGCATCTGTTGTGGACTATTCCATTTGATGCTCGACAAACCTTCTTGGTTTGCGTGTGTCTCTTCCTGGTGGTACTATTACCTCTCACTTAAAGGCTCGCTTTTCTCCCCCCTTTTGCAGTAAGAGAACCTTGAAACAGTTACGTTACACACTTACCTTGTTGTTTGAAGATACCAACGTAACACTCTCATGTGCTGATAGCTAAAGCCAGGGCAGATATCTAAGTATATGGCAACAAGGCCTTTATACTGGATGGGACTCCTACACCAAATGGTGTGAGGTCTATTTGGGACTTCATATCGAGGAGATTCCCTTGGTTGATGGATTTCTAGCACCGTCAACACATCGACATAAATTAAAAACATAAATGAACTAACTATCTTATAGTAATTCAACTAGAAAAATGAATTACAATAGCTAACTAAACTTATCAAACCTGTTGCATTTATACAATTTTTGGTATACATGATTAGTTTAGATAGGCCTAGTTAATTACAAGATGAAATATGTCCTAAATTATTCTTACAGGAAAGTAATTGATCTTATGAAATAGATATTGTTAACTGATTTCATATAATAGAAAGATGACATAATTAAATCAACACACTTTCTTAACATAAAATAGTACACAATTAAAAAGTTAGGAAAAAATGGGATCACCACAACAATAAAGTGCCCCTTGCTCTACAATTTGTTTTATGATCCACTGAACAAAACTCAATCAACCACTAATAACCAACACCAAGATTCATTAAAATACTTTGATATTCAAAACCATGTAAAATCACTATGAACATGAATGAGTTCTCTTGTTTTTCATTTATACATCAAAACGAGCCTAACCCAAAAATGGTTGCTTGACTTCAAGAAAATAACTTAATTGAAAAATGAACTAACTATCTTTCCTCGAATGGAGGAGGAAAAAAAGAGATAATTGTTGTCTAGGAAAATCTTCTCTACGGACATAGATGATCCCTCTAGCCCAATGATTGGGACTAGCAACCTACGTGACAATCTACTAGACACTTTCCTAGGTTACAATTAAAAATAGGAGAAGAGGATGATGGCCTACCTCGTTCTAATGCTATAACGTCCTCCTTTGTTGAAGACCTCGAATCACTTCCGCCTTGGGCTCAATCCTACTTCTCACAGTGTTTGAATGTTTGGACAACAGATCAAGATGTTGGGTGTGGAGCTTGATTATCTTATTTATTCAAAGGTATCGCTGCGTTGGAACCCAGTTTGTAATGGGGTGATAACATTGCCTGTTTTTTCACGCCGCCAAGAATATGGGTCATTCATTAGGCAGAAATCTGACGGTAGAAATTATGTTTAATTTATGGTTTTTTCCTCTAGAAGGCAACCCCTCGCTATATATGAGGGAATTGTATTGCAACTATATAGATGTGTATTTTGAGCGAGAAAGAGAGGAGATTTTGTGAGAGCGAAGAGGGAATTACAATGAATTTGTTGTAGGTTGTATCTCTTCATTTTGCTGGATAATATAAAAGGAAGGACTGGTTGTTTCTCCATGGACGTAGCCCAAATTGGGTGAACCACGTATATCTGTGTCTCTCTTGTTTTATGGTTTTTATGTGTTTATATTTATGCAATATATTTTATGTTTTCCATTTCTCTATAATATATAATTTTCTAACAACTGGTATTAGAGCCGAAGGTCTATTTGTCTGATAAACTCACAGGAGAGAAGGGTTCCTGGTTCGAGTGGGAGCAATGGCGGAAGACTGTAGGTTTAGGGTCAAAAAATTTAACGACCAAAACTACCAGCTGTGGAAGATGCAGATGGAATATTATCTGTACCAAAAAGATTTTTACCTACCATTGAGCGGAAAGACAAATAAGCCGATGAGTATGACAGACATAGAATGGGATATTCTTGACATAAAGGCACTTGGAATAATACGGATGTGCTTAGCGGTGTCGATAGCCTTTAATATTTCAAAGGAAATGACAACAGAGGGGTTAATGTCGGCATTGGAAAAACTATATGAAAAACCCTTATCCTCAAATAAGGTGTTTCTTATGAAGCGTTTATTTAATATGAAGATGTCAGAAGGTGGATCTATTGCTGATCATCTAAATGAATTTAATACAGTTACCAGTCAGTTAAGTTCTGTAGGGGTAACTTTTGATGATGGAGTTAGGGCTTTGCTATTTCTATGCTCATTGCTAGAAAGTTGGAATGGTTTAGTTATGGCCATTAGTAACTCTGTCTCTGGATCTAGTACTTTAAATTTTGATGATGTTTTCGGTGCAATCCTTAGCGAGGAAATGCAATTGAAAAGCTCTGGTGAGACATTAGGTAATGCTTTGACTGCAGAGACTAGGGGAAGAAAAATGGAAAGAGGAAAGAGCCCAGGATATCGCAATAAGTCAAGGAAAGGTAGATCCAAGTCCAGATCAGGGATAGTGTGCTGGAAATGTGGGAAGAAAGGAAACCTGAAGAAATACTGCAAGTCTTGGAAGGGAAAAGAAGGGGAAGCGCAACAAGAAAACAATCATGAAGTGAATGTGACAGGCGATGTGTTGCAAGATGCTTTGATTCTTTTATTAGAAAATATTATTGATGTCTGGGTGGTAGATTCAGGGGCCTCATTCCATGCCACACTTGATAGGAAACATTTTCATGATTTTGTTCAAGGAGATCTTGGACAGTTTCGATTGGGTGATGATAAAGCCTGTAAAATCATTGGAATGGGTACAATTTTCATAAAACAGTAAAATGAAAATCAATGGCTGTTGAAGAAAGTAAGGCATGTTCCAGATCTAAAGAAAAATATAATTTCAACAGGGCAGTTGGGAGGTGAAGGCTGTGTAACTACTTTTACAGATAAAACCTGGAAAAGGTTGGTACATTGTATTTATGCAATGTTATTTCTAATTTTGTTAATGATTTAACCTCCACAGGAGCATATATGGCATTGTGGCATCATAAATTCAGGTACATGAGTGAGAAGGGGATGCAGATTCTTCACTCAAGAAATTTCTTACCAAGTTTGAAGCATGTTGATTTGGAATTCTGTGAGAATTGTGTTTATGGAAAACATAAGAGAGTCAGATTCCTTAGAGTTGGGAAAGAAAAGAAAAGTGAAAAATTAGAGCTTATGCATACAGATGTATGAGGACCTACTTAGGTATCATCTCTCAGTGGCTCTCGTTATTATGTTACTTTTATTGATGATGCAACAAAAAAAACTTGGGTTTATTGTATTTGAAATAAATTTGATGTATCTGATACTTTCAAGAAATGGAAAGCTTTGGTTGAAAATGAGACAGAAAAAGGTTGAAGTGTCTCAGATCAGATAATGGAGGTGAATATTGCAACAAATAGTTTGATAGTTATTGTTTAGAGAAATGGAATTCACAGAGAGAAGACAATTCTAGGGACACCACAAGAAAATGGTGTGTCAGAAAGGATGAACAAGAAAATCATGGAGCATGCAAGGTGCATGAGATTGCATGCAGGATTGCCTTTACAAATTTGGGCAGATGCTGTAGATACTGTTGTTTATCTAATAAACAAATGCCCTTCAAGTTCCTTGGATGGTGGTATTCCAGAGGAGGCATGGACAGGTAAAGAGGTAAACTACTCATTTTTAAAGACTTTTGGTTGTGAAGCCTTTGTCCACATTAATAAAGAAAATAGAACAAAGATTGAAGAAAAATCAAAGAAATGTACCTTTATTGGATATGGTGTTAATGATTTTTGTTATCGTTTTTATGATTATTAAAAACACAAAATCATTAGGAGCAGAGATGTCATATTCAATGAAAAGGTTTTGTATAAGGATCAGATGCAGGAAAAGAAACAAGAAAAAAAACGGAGAATAAACAATGCTTGATGAGATCACAGAAAAAGTGAAGGTGCCCGGAAATCATAATGATCAACAACAAAAACAACAAAAGCTACAACCACAACAGTAACAAGCACCTTAAACACCTGAAAGTGGTGTTAGAAGATCTACCAGGATAAGTAGACCCCTTGAACGATATTCTCCTTCATTATATTATGTATTGTTGACTGATTTTGGTGAACTAGAATGTTATGAAGAAGCAGTGCAGGTAGAAACCAGGAAGAAGTGGGAGAAATCCATGAAAGAAGAGATGGACTCCTTAGTACATAACCAGACTTGGGACTTCGTCAGGTTTCCTAAAGGTAAAACAACATTGCAGAATAAATGGGTTTACAAGTTGAAGGAAGAAGATGGAGGTAGAAAAAGGTATAAAGCTAGACTTGTGGTGAAGTGGCTTGCACAGAAAAAGGGTATAGACTTTGATGATATATTTTCTCCTGTTGTTAAAATTACTTCAATCAAAACTATTTCAAGTCTAGTAGCAGCTGAAGATTTGCATATTGAGTAGTTAGATGTAAAGACAACCTTTCTCCATGGGGATTTGGAGGAAGAGATATATATGCAGCAACCACAAGGATATGAGGTAAAAGGGAAGGAAAAACTAGTGTGCAGGTTGAAGAAGAGCTTGTATGGCTTAAAACAGGCTCCAAGGCAGTGGTATCTAAAATTTGACAGGTTTATGTCTGAACAAGGTTATACTAGATGTCACTTTGATCATTGTGTTTATCTCAAAAGGAAAAATGATGGAAGATATATTATATTATTATTGTATGTAGATGACATGCTTGTTGCGGGTTCTAACATGTAGGAAATAAATGTGCTCAAATAAAAATTTTCAAACTCATTTGCAATTAAGGATTTGGGTGTTGCAAAACAAATCCTTGGTATGAGAATAACTAGAGACTGGAAGAATTGAAAATTAATAGTCTCAGAGTGAGTACATACAAACAGTGTTGAAAAGATTTAATATGCAGAATGCAAAACGAGTTAGTATACCTTTGGCTATCCATTTCAAACTAAGTAAGGAGGTGTGTCCCAAGACTCGGGAAGAAATGGCTTATATGTCTAAAGTTCTGTATGCATCAGCAGTTGGAAGCTTAATGTATGCAATGGTCTGCACAAGGTCTAGTATTGCACATGCAGTGGGAGTTGTAAGCAGGTACATGAACAATCTAGGAAAAGAACATTGGATGACCGTGAAGTGGATTCTTAGGTATTTGAGAGGTACCACAAATCAAGCATTATGCTTTGGTGGTTCAAACATTTCTCTAAAAATATATGCTGATGTAGATATGGCGAGTGATAGAGATAACATGAGGATCACCATAGGGTATGTGTTTACTGTAGGTGGAACAACTATCAGTTGGGTTTCAAAACTGCAAAGTGTTGTTGCACTCTCAACGATAAAATCAGAGTATGTTGCTGCTATAGAGGCTAGTAAAGAAATTATTTGGTTACAAAGGTTTCTCGATGAATTGGGTAAGAAGTAGGAGTTGGGAAGGTTATATAGTGATAGACAGAGTGCCATACATCTTGCAAAGAACTCTGCATTTCATTCCAAGATTAAACATATACAACTCAAGCACCATTTCATACGGTCAGTATTGGAAGATGGACAATTGAAGCTGGAAAAGATACACACTAGCCAGAATCCTGCAGATATGTTAAAAAAAGTTGTAACCATGGAGAAACTGAGATTCTGCTTGGTTTCAATTGGTCTTCAAGTATGATGATGAAGATGAGAAACAACCAGGTCCAAAGTGGAGCCATGGTCCAGCAAATGAAGCAGCAGTGGGGTTGCTATAATCAGTCTCCAAGTGGGTGATTATTGGTTGTGGAGCCTGATTATCTTCTTTATTGAAAGGTATCTCTGCATTGGACCCCAGTTCGTAATGGGGTAGCAACGTTGCCTATTTTTGCATGCTGCCAGGGGGGTCCAAGGGTGGGTGATGACGATTCTTTAGAGCCCCCCCGGTGGGGGATCGGGGGTAGGGCCCTTGAAGCTAAAAATAGATGTAAAATTGCCTTGTAAAATGTTGTAATTTCGTAGTCAATCTGGGCCATTCATTAGGAGGAAATCTAACAGTAAAAGTTATGTTTAATTTAGGGTTTTTCCCCTTAGAAGGAAACCCCTCGCTATATATGAGGGAATTGTATTGTGGCTATGTAGATGCGTATTCTGAGCGAGAAAGAGAGAGGAGATGAGAGCGAAGAGAGAATTACATCGGATCTGCTGTAGGTTGTATTTCTTCATTTTGCTGTATAATATAAAAGGAAGGACTGACTATTTCTCCATGGACGTAGCCCAAATTGGGTGAACCATGTATATCTCTATCTCTCTTGTTTTATGGTTTTTTTTGTGTGTTTATATTTCTGCAATATATTTTATGTGTTCCATTGCTCTGTAATATAATATTTTTTAACACGAGACACACTAAAGCATGCAAGTACAAATAGAATAATCAAAAGTAACATACTTAACAAATCAAGGAGCATTAAGATAAATGATGCATTAACACACACATTTATGGAAAGTGAACTGACAGTTGTATATATTGATAAAATAAAGGAGGAAGCATACAACCAAGCCTTAATGTTAATAAGCTCTCCTTGAGTGAACGTCCAAGTCCAAGCTCAAGCTCTCCAACCACTCCTTCTCCAAGCCAAATGAGTAGCATGTAGGCACAATCTCAACATAAGGGTGAAAATAGCCAAAGACCAACCATTTGGGAACAGGAGAGGATGAATATATAGGTAGGGAAAGGGAGTTAGGATCTCTCCAAAGATAGGAGAAGGCCCTTATCTCAAGGAGGTAGCTAATAGGGATAAGACCAAAGGGCCAAGACGAGAGAGCTCGATCTCATCCATGCCGAACAACCTCCAGCTCGTCGTTCTGGAAGCCTCTAGATCACAAAGCTTCTTGTCTTATTTGGGAAAAATTTCCTTTTAGGGATCATCACAGGTATCCAAGCCAAAAGCACATTGGCATCTTGAGGGTAGTATAGTGCAACTAGCGACTAGGAGGGATTCCCAGTATCAGGGGAGCGATGATCCTCAAATTAGGGTTTTATAGCCCTTTTCTTCAGGGGAAGCTTAAGGCATTTTTCATCAGTGTTTTAGGGAGGACATTAACTGCATATCTGGATGAGTACATTACATGATGGTCATGTTTCAGGAACTTCGGGGTATGTCACAGGGAAGTACGGGAGGTGTGATAAAATATTGTGTAATAGATGCCCCCTAAAACATGAAGGTAGCACGGGTAATGATGGCTGAGATGCTTTACGAGATTTTGCAAGGATGAGAAAAAACACTGTCAGGAGACTTGCAAATCAAGGACACATATAGATATACATATCTGATATCAAACATGAATCCATGGTATGGATGCAGCCACTGAATAATAAGGACTATGAAAAAGATCCACGGTATGGGCACAACCATCCGAATGAGAAGGATCATCATAAATGTAAAGTCCTACGGTGTGGTCACAACCATCCATATAAAAGAAACATGTGTACAATCATGAACAATATATAACTCCACACAGCCTAAGTCATATCAGACAAAAATCAGGGTCTTGCGCTCCATCCCAACCCGATCAAAGTATGAATTCTAACATGTGAATGAATGTGTTGAAGTCGAACATGCTAGAAAACCACCTAACTACCGGCCAATGATGTGGACCGTTAACAGGCACGAGAGAAACCACCAGTAATGTCAATGATTATCAAGGCACAACCGTAAAATCCGTGAATGTGAAAATGAATCTGAAGTCGAACACTGGTGGAATCACCCGATCGAAGGCCAATGATGAAAACATGTCGTCAGATGCGAAGAACTTTCCATTAAGGCATGCAAGCTCTAAGGTACTGAAAGGGAGTCCCTAAGTCATCTTCCTGGATAATGCGTTGAAGTTGACATGAAGTGACCCGTCGAAGGAGGGCCGTGATGAGTCCCCCATCATCGACACGAAACAAGGAATTAAGTGAAATGAAATGAATAGGATCCAAGACTGTAGAAAGAGTCAAAGAATGTATAGGTAGTAGACTGCAGATAAGACTTCTCTCTAACATCAATGACATGACTCCGGAGTGTGGCAGCATTTGACTCAACATAAGATTAAAGGTCATGATGACGAAATGGAATAGTCAGATGAGAGGCAAAATGGATCATCCAAACCCAGAAGGACAAGTGACTGAGCGAGGATATCCCAAACCCGACATGAGAAGCAGATGAGTGTCATGTTCAAGAGTGACATGCTGTCTATACAAAGGATGTTTCACTTTCATTTTCCCCACTATTTCTAGCGAGTACCCAATTATTTTTATCACAAGCTTGAACAGGATAACATATGCCTGTCATATAAGTTCATTCTTTGAATGAATCCATCCTAGTAAGTTTTAAAAGTCCTAGGAAGGAGAAACTCGGTCTCATCATGGTGACGAGTCTTTTGTCGTAAAATTTTAATGAGCCCGATGGGAGGATAACTTGGTATCCTTTTCACATTTAGAGAGTTTGAAAAAGAGACGACAAAGAAAACTCCATCATGTCCCTTTTTGTAATTTGTCCCTTGAACCCGAAAAGGTAGAAAACAATATTCTAGAGAACCACCATGTTGACCAAGGTGTACCTTTTTCGTAAATAGTCAATCTAAGCTCAAAAAAGGGGTAAACGTATACTAAGATGACGTCAATTCATTTAATTTAGCGAGTTCGAAAAGACAAGTACTCGACGATATTTTCGTGTTTCGAGAGTCAGAAACGAACTTAAAGATGACTCTAGAGGGGGTTCCTTTTTTGTTTATTTTTAACGAGTCCGAAAAAGAGATAAAACAAAAACTCATTGAATAAGTCAAAATGATCATTGTATCCACCAAAAGGCACCTATAACTGCACAAAGATAACCACACATCACTGATATCGAGAAAAATAGTAAAATTTGGCAAAAAATGAGTTTAAAACTTATAAATAGACAAAAAGTAAAAACAATTTTACCATTTCACTTGGAGTAACTTGGAGAGTGCATTTTACGCCATTTTCTTCGATTTTTTAGGCGAGCAACGTGGGAGATCAACGACATCATTTCACAAACCATCAGCTGCAAGTAAGAGCTCTACCTTTTCTCTTGCATTTATTTGTGTTTTCATGCTTTTTCACTGGGTTTTTGCTTGCTAGAAAGGAGGATTTCAATTTTTTATAGCGGGGGCGATCATCATGAGTTTGTTCATCAGACTTGTGATGGTCGCCCCTAAGCCCGACGGGCTTTCGCATTGGCATCGCGGGTTTAATAAAAATAGACGCGATGGCCGTAGGGTGAAAAATTTGAAGAAAAACTTCTCCTTAGAGCGAAATATTGGAGTTTGTATCCATTGAAAAGCATTTAATCGATGTTTAATGGTTGTTTTGCAAGAGATTTTGACAACATGGTCGCTGAATTGAAGGAGAGAGGCCATGAGGTAGAAGATCACTAGGCTGCCCAAGATCTGGAATGTGTGAATTCTTTGAGGAACTATGGGCTACTAAAATTCTTTCGAACCACAAGACTTAGAGCCCAAAATGAGCTGCTACACTACCTGATTAGTTTATGGGATGTTGATAGGGAGATCTTCATTATTGGAGACCAAGAACTGGAGCTAGAAGTAGTAGACATATACTTCATTATTGGATTGTCTAGAAGAGGGGAAAGGGTTCAACTCTTCGGATCTCATCCTAGAGGTGAGAGCACCAGTGCCCTAATCAAGAGACATTGCCCGGGTGTAGAAACAACAGTGAGTGGGAAGGTGAAGATAATGACTGTCAATAATCTTCCCTTGAGGACGATTCTACACACCATGGATCGTATATCCGGGTCATAGGCTTTACACAAGATTTAAAAATCTCAATTCCAGTATGCGGTAGACTACCTTACTCCAACAGTATTCAACTGGTGTGATGGGTTGTTGGCCAATATGAAGAGGAAACTAACCAAAGGTAAGCGAGGAAACCTGAAGCAGTTCAACTTCGGTTCGATATTGGTCACTTTATTTCTAAAGCGAGTGCCCCTATTTTAGTATCAGTGGACAGAGGTGTTGGATCCTGCTCCACAAGATTTGAGGTTGGTCAGATGGAGTGAACTCATGCCTCGTGGAGGAGGGGGCCAGCAGATGCATTTCCCTCCGAAATTTTTAGTTGGTTGTGTCGTCAACTGATCGTTGTGGATGACTATGCCTATGTAGGCAAAAATTTCAGATGGGATCCAGATCTACCTCTGCCACCAGGTGAACAGTGGATTGATGCAGGTAAAACTTGTTTTTTGGATTTTTTAAAGTTTTATGAGTTTTTATTTATTAAAGTGTATCTAAGATTTAACTTGTGATAAATGTGCAGATGTTGGACCAGAAAGGCCTCTTGGCATGTCGCCAATAGCACAACGAGTAGCACGTCAGATAGAAGATGCTCCATATGAGGAAGGAGCAGATCCCATGGTAGAGATGGAACGCAATTTGGAAGTGATCACCCGCAGGATTCCAAAATATGCGACTATAGACGACATGCCACTGCGATACCAAAGGCATACAATCAGAGTGTCTGCGAGACTGCGTCGGTTATTAGGCTGAGTGATTAGAGCAGTCTCGTGTTATCGCGAGCATCATGTGGGCGAATAGCCTTTCTAGTTTTTTTTGCACTGTTGTAGGCTTTGAAAGCCATGTGTCTCAGAACACTTTATTTTTTGAGATTTTGATGGAAAAATTCTAACAGACGCAACATATATATATATATATATATATATATGCATGTTTTATTTTATACTTATGTGTTCATGTATCATGATGATATGATCATGTTGTAGCGGCTACAACCACCCTCCAAAATTTTGCCTTAGCTTCGTTTTGTAACCTCCCTACCAACCATCCTCAGCAGCATGTCTTGCACTATCAAGTACACAAGCTTCAATGGTTTTCTAGCAGCATGACAACCTGTGCATGATAGCTTGTTTCAATCCCCTCACAGGGTGTTTCTCCAGACTTGGTGCATCTGCAGCCTGACCAACTCCCTCAACAAATTCTGCAATTCTAGAGGGGAACCAACCTTCCCTCCAGAAATTGCACAATCCTGTCTGGCAGCCTGCTTGCCTCAAGAATTGCACAATTCTACCTATCAACCTTCCCTGGAAAAACTACGCAATCTGACCTAGCAGGACTGCTCAGCCCAGAAATTGCACAATTCTGGGCAACAGTTAGCTACTCAGCCCATAAATTGTGCAATCCGTCTTGGCAGCCAGCCCAACTTCCTCCCAGAAACTACGCAAAATTTACCCTCAGTCAGACAAGTTGTTACATGTGCCATCGATTTGACCAGTTCCACCTGGGATCGAGAAAAATCGATTTGCATGCATGGGATGCTTTTCCCCGCAATAGAAAAAAGAAAAATGCAAAAAGAATCCCTAGATTTTAGGGAGCTATTCTTAGAAGTTGGAGGTTACATGCAAAGATTGTTTTAAAATCTTTTCTCCAAGTGTCACTTTTTCCTAGATTTGTAGCATGCGCGTCATGAACATCAAACTTATTTATTCAATGCTTCAGAGCTCACTTATTCACATCGATATTGGAGCTTTGACATCCCACAACACATACTGGAGTATTCGACACATCCAACTCAACTATTTCCGGGTAAGTCGGCTTAACTTGTCTTTTGCAACATTTTTGTCGCTTTTTGTGTTTTGGCTTGGGAGAGTGTTGTTTGCTTGATTTCCATGAACTCTTGCTACCGTTTAAATGCATATTAGCTTGTACTAGCACCATTTCAGTTTTCATTAGCATCTCACTATTGTCGCATGCATGACACTGTTTTGCATGAACGGTCACTGATTCGGCGACTCACTTCACACACATGCATGTTGTTCCGTTTTCTGAATCTTGCATTCACTGTTTGAATGCACGATCATTCACTCATACTTACACTCAATATCACCATGCATTCACCTTCACATTTTCTTTCATTTTCCCGTCGGTAGGTATGGGCAACCTTGGCCTAGACCCTGCCTCACCAAGACAACATTACGCAGTCCTGAGAGGGAAGGCTTTGCCTTCCTCCCAGAAAATGCGCATTTCTTCCTAGTGAATATTCGCCAGTCTTTCATTATGCAATTCTGAGACCTAGTGACTGCTGGCCCAGAAATTTGCGTAATGCAGTCATTGGCCCTGCAACCCTTGCCAGTTGGAATTGTGCATTGCGTAATACCAGCAACCAACAGGCCAGCCTATATTGTGCATTACGCAATTCCAGCAGCTAGACAGCCTCCCAGTAGCCCAAAATGCCTTTTGTGCAATTCCGGCAGCTAGTCTCCCAGCCTCCCAAGAAAAATTGTGTAATCCTTGCCAGTGAATCCCTAGGCATCTTGCATGTCGTTCCTCAAGTTTTCTTTGGTTTTAGTTGACAAATTTCTTGCCATGCATGTCACTATGTCTCCAGATATAGCAGGTGTTCATCTACCTCTCAACAGTTCAGGATCAATGGCCTCCAAGAGAGAAGGATCAAAGGACACCGACGGAATTGCAACTGGAGCATTAGTTGAGCGAGCATCTACAAGTATGTCGATCTATGAATACACCAAGCTAATTGTAGACAAGGACATCAAGTTGAAATGACAAGAGGTCAATAATGCATTTGCAGGCACAATTGGGGAAGACCTCGAAGACCACCAAGTCTATGTGAACATTCACAAGTCCGGCTTATATTGGATTGCATGCAGGTATCCCATGTTCCCATGCACAGACATGATACATTGGATTGTCTCACACACTGATCCCGAGACGATGACATTGAGAAGTGTCAGTGGGATGGAGATTGATACCTTCAGGGCACATGATTATGAACAGGTGTACCATATGTGGAAGCCTATGGTCACCATGGATACACCCTTTAGCATACCCAACAACAATTCCAACTCCAGAGATATTTTGAAGAACTGGGTAAAGGAGCCAGCCAAATTCAAGATGACACCCAACCAGGTTTACAAGACGAAGATACTACGGAAGGCGTATCAATACTTGGTCATCTTTTCATGTCACTTGTATGGCTAAGAGAGCATGAAAACCTTCCAACAGAGTTGGGTGATTGCATTGGACCAACTGACCAGTGAAGGAAAAGCATGCAACTGGTTCGACATGTTGGCTCAGCAGTTGAAGGAATAGGTACCAAGAGCTCAACATCCGCCCCAAGGTCAACAAGCCGAAATCTACATGTTCGCTTACATCTTGAATGCAATCTGTGCCCGTCAGGAGTTCCCGAGCTTGAAGTGGGCATGGACATCGACGAAGACCTCTCTGAACACTTATTATAAGATGTTGCCCGAATGCAACTTCAAAGGAGTTATCACATAGTTGTATGATCATTTTGTCACCTCGGTGTACAAGATGATATTTGAACATTATCCACCCTACATGTCGAAGGAAAAAATGGAGGCATTGATCGATATAGCGGATTGGTATGCCTCACCATCTGACACCTTCATACGAATGTAGAGAGCGGAGAAGCCTCCACATGTTTTACCAAAGTTTTCCTTGCACAAGGTCGTCAAGTAGGAAGTATCATACCACATCTCAGTAGGACTGACAACTAGGCTGCACCAGAAGAAGAAGGCACCTTGGTCCACTCTTCTATTGCGGATCAGGTTATACGAGATCCATAATTTCAAGCACACGGATGTTGAAGCAGAGGAGATCAAGAAATATCCATTTGACGCCCGAAGCTACAATCAGTATGACCCACATTGTCTTGTAAAGGATCACTGCACAAGAGTACAGTTTCAGTGGATCCACGGGGCATGGCATTGGGCATAGGAGGACCCATGGAGATATTGTTACAGCTTCTCCAACCCTAATGAACTGGTCGGCATCACTATGCAATGGTTAGAGAAGCAACATCCCAGAGAGGACCAATAGTAGCAGCAGCAGAGGTAAACATACCGGAATGCGATAAGGGCAAGAGGAAGATTGTCGACAACATGGAGGAGGAAAAAATATGCAAGTTCCGAGCATACCCACTTGTGCAGAAAGAAACTTTGGTAATAGAGGTGAAGAGGCAACAACACGACAAGAGGAACATGCAAAGGTAGAAAGAAAAACGGAGAATGGAGGAAAGAAAGAAGGAGTTGCATGAGTTGAAGGAGAAACTCTGTAAGGAACAAGAGCTACACAGATAGGAGAAAGAAGCGCAACAATAACATGTACAACAGGGGGCACAACATGTATAGACAAATGAAACTGCATCCGTACAGGTAGTCGACTCATACGAACAACTGGCACCAAGCAAGCAGGGTGAGTAGTCACCGGAGTAAGACTTTGTTCAGGAGATTGAACAAGCACTTGAGAAGATGGATACGGACATGGAGCAATAGGAGTTAGAGAAAGAAATTGACCTCATGCCTCACCACCAAGAGGTCGACCCACCAGCTTCACCAGATCCGGAAGCGGAGCGAGTCCCAAGTGATCAACGATACACTGAGATCCTTGGAGACAATCCGAAGGGAGAGATGTACATCTCATTTAATGAATCCCAACATAGAGTTGTGCAATCTCGTAGAGTGTCAACTTCAGATGATCATACATCTCCTGTGCAGTCTGAGGAACGAGTGACTGTGTCTGACATGCACAAACATCCAATAGCATTGGTTGATGCTACTAGAGCATATGTCAAAGCCACTAGCTCGAGTGTTCGCTTGCTTATAGTAGAGAACGAGTGAATGGCTAAGGAGTTACAGAAGACAAAACAGGGAGGAGAGTTGGTTACAACATCCACCCGAGTAGAGTTGAAGAAGGAAATACTTGATGAAGTATTGTCCCTTGACACATTCATGCGGGCGTTGTATTCCAAGTTTGGTACTGTGAATAAGGCGATTTTCCATCTAAACGGTTGGCAGCAACATCTACGAGAAGAGCACGTATCTTTTCGAACATGCATGTTGTTGTTGATTACATGCAAACATGGACAATGAGATAGAAGAGAGCCTTGTTAGACTTGCCCAAGATGATGAAGCCCAGAGAGGTTGAGTTGAAGGCACACATCCGGAGTCAGATCGGGAACTACGAAGATATACCGCAGCTCATCACTAGTCTATAGACTTCCCATGCATGGGTATTCAGGAGTATGGATGTTGTTGTGCGTGCACATCCGATCCCATCTATTGGGACACTCACGCAAGCAAAGACAAAGGCACAGGTCCGACTGGAGCTTGACTTGTAATTTGACGAGTTGATGCGCATAGCCACCAGCCTAGACTTCGTGATCAGTGCAGACACCATGCACTAGTATGTTGCTGGTCTGGCCACACTCAAGACAATGATGCACATGTTATCATACAAGTTGGACAGAGGAGCTTGAGCAGTGTACCTGGATGCTATGGAGGCAAGAGTTCATTTCCAGAAAGATGTCACCTTAGAGTACATGGACACCATCGTAGACTACCGAGCTTGGCATCAGTTCACTACTGTTGACCACCATGAGGATGTTGAAGAGCTAGTCTTCCCATAGTTGTCCGAGTCATAGTGATGTCTTTCATGGCTTTCTCAAGCCTATTTTGTCTCACATGGGTACATGTGCAGATTGTATGTAATGTGTTGTCAAGTGTAAGTTCAAATGTCGATAGTTGGATGTAACAATCATAGAGTAGATGAAGAGTTATGAGAGTAGATGAACTGTCACAAAGGGGAATCTTAAGGGCCACCCCATCCTTTGCTATAAATAGTCCCTCATTACTCATTGTAAAGGCTTTTGGTTAGCCAGGTTTCCAATAGGAGTATCTTAGAGAAATCTTGACAATATTGTAACGAGCCTTGGCTTCTCCACTGCGCGGAGCTAGTATATCTCTTTGGAAGAGTAGGTGGCAGTGATTGTAACGTTCCACTATCGGAACTAGTGGTTTTTCATGGATGTATTGTATGATTGGAACTTGTTAGTTCCAGTCTTTGCAGCCTGTCACGAGGGATCAAAATGGGCTCTTACTGTGTCTGGTTTTCAGAGATGTTTTGCACATGAGTTTCAGTGCAAATCATATCATAAGCATACTCATCAGAAGAAGCTCGGAAAAATATTTCCAAAGGTATATCACACTCCCATAACCAGTTTCTGGATCAGAAGATATGATCGAAATGAATGATTGATTCTTGGTTATGCATGTTTTGAGGTCAGTTGCTGCACACAGGGACAAGTTTACTACAAAATCAGTTTTTGAAGTAATGGAAAGGTATTTTACAAAAGTGAAAGAGGTTTTTGTCCATAATATACCAAATAAAAAAAACCTCCTTCAGTTTATGCACAGGTGCTACTATGTGGGAGATATACAGTGATATTTGGTGCCTACATTAAAACAAAACAAAATTTTCATTTAATTTACTGTTTTAGTCATTTTGGTGCGGCGCCATTTTACAATAGATGGAAAGTAATTTTGAGAAACCCAAGGATTTTTGTGTTAACCACGAGCCATATAAAAAAAACCTCCTTCATTTTATTCACAAGTGTCGTGAAGTGGAATATTTGACTAGATCTTTACAGCTTATTTTTAAATATTTAAATTTTTAATGTTTTTCTGTTTTAGAGATGATTTTGTGGCATAGATTCCGAGCAACTAGAAATGAATTTCCAAATTTTGAGAGAGTTTTTTTTCTCAAAAATGACCTTATCTACAAAAACCTCTTTCATTTTTGTAACAGGTACCATGGTTTAGGAGATACGAGTTCATATTTAACACCTATTTTCATAAATTCGGTCCAAGTTTAATGTCACTGATTCTATTTTGAAGAAGATGGTTGAGACCAATTCCCTTAGTACAGGGATGAGCTAAATGTATATATTTTATGAATTTCATAGTGTAGAGGTTCGATTTTGGCAGCAGAGAGGCTGCTTGGCATTGTGTAAAATTTTCCTAAATATCATTTTAATAAAGCAGTTTTCTGCCCTTTGGACCTGGGATTCATCACGATGTTGATGTTTAGTATGTTTTTCATGTAATTCACTTACATATTTTGTTTTTTCTTCCTTGTTTCAGCATTATCTAAGGGAAGTGTTAGGAATCCATCCATGCACGATGCTCCTTTCACAATGATTATGTTGTTTGATGTAGTGGTTATCTTTTCAGAATCCATCCTCTGTTAGATGCTCTGTTGAGTAACCCTGTGTTTCTCTTTCTTCTAAAGTTGCCATTGTAGATCCATCCCCTGATTGATGCTTGTAGGGCAGCGGTCTTTTCCCTCTTTTCTTCTCTCATTACATCTTTAATCTGGCTGAACATTGCACTTACTTTGCCCCAAGTTTGCCCCAAATCCATAGTCCAATGGTCCTTTCTTGTGTTGTTTTCGACTCTCAATTTTCAACCAAATCCTCATTCTTCATAGCTAGCCTAAGATCCATTTATTTCAGCCACGCTCAGTTGGAAAAGAGAGAGCCCTCTCTGGTCTGGTAGGGCTAGATGCCAGATCAAAAGCTTGGTCTTTGGTTACCTCGGAATTGCCTCTTCTCAGCCTTGAGTTTCATTCTGAGTGCTAACATATTGGCGCCGTTGCTAGGGACGAGGTGACAGATCTTCTCCGGGAAAGATGGTTGAAATTGCAGATCTGGTTGCTGATGGTGGACAGAAGTCAGACACGTATGAAGGTTGAAACATCCGCCTAGCAACTCCATTGTTCGAAACCCCGAGTTTCAAAGTATTGATGATGGTTCCATTGGCTAAATGAAGGACTCAGATGTTGCTTCTATTTGTTCAAGGTATTCATGTATCGATTTTTCTAATCTTCCTAGTTTTCCTAATCAATTGCCGATGCATATATTTTGAGTAATGGCCCTAAATTCAATGGGGAAGATCTGACTTTGACTCTAGAACATATAGAAAATTTTAAAACATTTGTGAAAATTCTTAGAGTTAAAAAGGAATATGTCTTTATCAGATTGTTCTTTGATTCGTTTCAAGGCAAATGTAGAAGATGGATTGAAGGTTTTCCTATCAAATCTATTAAGTCCTTTGTAGATTTTTGGCATATCTTTCCTGAAACATGGATGGAGAAAGAGGAAGAATTCAAAATAGAGGTGCCCTCTATTCAAGGCTTTAGAGAATGGGAAGATATGTGCATGGATGATGAGGTAGATGAGAACTTTGCTTCATCTCTTTCTTCTTATTTGAAGTATTGTCGATGTAGCCATGAATTTAAGCTCAATTTTTTGCAAGAATTTGCCATCAAAATTAAAGAAGATTTAACTGAATTGGAGACCCAAATACAGTCCCAGGATTTGGACTGTCAAGTCCCATTCTTTGGGGACCTTTTCTAGCAAAAGGAAGGAAAGGTAAGGCTGCCTTTGGATGTTTGCATTAATAATTTGCAGCTGGAAGCATGTATTGAGGAGTTGGGGCAGTAAACAGAGTCTGGCTTCTTTGATCCCATTGCGGCATATATGGAAAAAAAATCAGTTTGAATGACAAATCAGATTGCCTTTTACACAACCAGACTCATTATGTGCATGTATGACTGTCAGCCTTTCCAGTTGTGTCCTGGTTGAAGCATTTCCAAGCAGCATCCTTGTCATAGTTACTTGATTGGTTGATCTGGCATTACAATATCACTTGATCTATTGATTTTTCTACAAAGTAGGGCAGGTTTGTGTATAAATAAGCTACCTAAAGCAACATTTTAGTTTCCGGTATTTGTTTATGTACAGGTTGCAGTATGTGTATGTTTTATGGGTTGGTATAAGTTGTTTAGGTTTGCAGCTGTTTGTGACCGTATTGCCCAATGGATGAGGCAGTTGATCTATGGTGTTCTTGACACCTCCAAGGAGCTACCATCCCCAATAAGGCCAATGTTTGTTCCAGTCTTTACAGCCTATCACGAGGGATCAAAATGGGTTCTTACTATGTCTGGTTTTCAGAGATTTTTTGCACATGAGTTTCAGTGCAAATCATATCCTAAGCATGTTCATCAGAAGAATCTTGGAAAAATATTTCCAACGGTATATCACACTCCCATAACCAGTTTCTGGGTTAGAATATATGATCGACATGAATGATTGATTCTTGGTTATGCATGTTTTGAGGTCAGTTGCTGCACACAGGGACAAGTTTACTACAAAATCAGTTTTTGAAGTAATGGATAGGGATTTTACAAAAGTGAAAGAGGTTTTTGTCCATCACATACCAAATAACAAAAACCTCCTTCAGTTTGTGCACAGGTTCTACTATGTGGGAGATATGCAGTGATATTTGGAGCCTACATTAAACCAAAACAAAATTTTCATTTATTTTACTGTTTTAGTCATTTTCGTGCGGCGCCATTTTACAAATGATGGAAAGTAATTTTGAGAAACCCAAGGAGATTTGTGTTAAACAAGAGCCATATAAAAAATCCTCTTTCAGTTTATTCACACGTGTCGTGAAGTGGAATATTTGACTAGATCTTTACAGCTTATTTTTACAGATTTAAATTTTTAATGATTTTTTGTTTTAGAGATGATTTTGTGACATAGATTCCGAGCAACTAGAAACGAATTTCCAAATTTTGAGAGATTTTTTTCTAAAAAATGACCTTATCTACAAAAACCTCTTTCAGTTTTGTAACAGGTGCTATGGTTCAGGAGATACGAGTTCATCTTTAACACCTATTTTTAGAAATTCGGTCCAAGTTTAATGTAACTGATTCTATTTTGAAGAAGATGGTTGAGCTCAATTCCCTTAGTACAGGGATGAGCTAAATGTATATATTTTATGAATTTCATAGTGTAGAGGTTCAATTTTGGTAGCAGAGAGGTTGCTTGGCACTGTGTAAAATTTTCCTAAATATCATTTTAATAAAGCAGTTTTCTGCCCTTTGGACCTGGGATTCATCACAGTGTTGATGTTTAGTATGTTTTTCATGTAATTCACTTACATATTTTTCTTTTCTGCCTTGTTTCAGGATTATCTAAGGGAATTGTTAGGAATATATCCATGCACGATGTTCCTTTCACAGTGATTATGTTGTTTGATGTAGTGGTTATCTTTTCAGAATCCATCCTCTGTTAGATGCTCTGTTGAGTAACCTTGTGTTTCTCTTCCTTCTAAAGTTGCCATTATAGATCCATCCACTGATTGATGCCTACAGGGTAGTGGTATTTTCCCTCTTTTCTTCTCTCATTACATCTTTAATCTGGCTGAACATTGCACTTACTTTGCCCCAAGTTTGCCAGCAGAAACTAGCCCCAAATCCATAGTCCAATGGTCCTTTCTCGTGCTATTTTCGACCCTCAATTTTCAACCAAATCCTCATTCTTCATAGCTAGCCTAAGATCCATTTATTTCATCCATGCTCAGTTGGAAAATAGAGAGCCTCTCTGGTCTGGCAGGGCTAGATTCCAGATCAAAATCTTGGTCTGTGGTTACCTCAGAATTGCCTCTTCTCAGCCTTGAGGTTCATTCTGAGTGCTAACAGAACTTACACTTATTAATATAACAGAGCCAACACATTTCATGCATATGTCATATTGTATTTCAACTATCTTGTGTACTCTAAATGATATATGTATATGTTTGCTTATGCATGCATATGTAGCTATTTTCTATATATGTATGTATGAATCTTACTGAAATGTGCTGTTGGTTTAACCATCACTTTGGATTGTTGGCTTACTTGCCTTCCATGTTGGGATGCATCTTTGCTCGTGTGTTCCCTTCTTAACTATGTGCTTCTAGAGGTTTCCAAGGGGTGCACTCACCTCACCCTCCATGTGTTAGAACCACTCATGCACCTTCCTTGATTTGCTGCATATGTCACACCCTTGCTACTAACGGGGACATCTTACTTGCCTCTGTGCGAAACCGCGGTCAAGGCTATACCATACGACCCACTGCTGGGACTCCTACACCAAACGGTCTGAGGTCTAATTGGGACTTCTTACCAGGGACATCCCTGACATGTTGGCGGGTCCAACACTGTCAACATTTCTGGTGCTAGAAGGAGGGCCAGATGACAAGATGTGTCCTCTCATCCTGTTTTTAACCTTTGCACATCTATCATGGATTCTGTTACACTCACCCCTCCACAATGTTTTTCACATGCCGAACCTCTCAACGTCATGAGGGAGATTTTTGATCTCTTGTCCGAATTCACGTATGATGGTGAAGGCAAAGTGGCCTGGCCTGTGTTCTTACAAGGCTTCCTTGCCATGCTTGATGAGGACGATGGATGTTCTAACAAATAGGCCAGTGTGCTGCTTGCATACACACTTCATAAATCCCCACTACGATGGTTCTGCAGCCTACTGGCTAACAACGTGCACTCACTCAAGCATTTCTATGATCTCATTGAAGATACTTTCCATCATTTTGATCTAGAACATCTTGACCAAATACTATTACAACAATGGAAGGCCCCACATGAATTGCCTATGGATTTTTGGTAGCGCTTCCATGTTTTGCAGTTTCAAGCTCCGAGAAGCCAAATGAAATTTCCATATCTTTGGGATAGATTCGAATACTATCTTAACAAATCAGTCCATTCGAAGAAGAAGCTTGAGCCCAAGCCTCGCTCAGCATACTTCAGTGATGGAGCTACACAATCAAAGATGGATACGGTCACTGTCACTAGTGACTGTCCGCTGTACCCTCATCAAACAACTCCACCACTATAGAGTGATGCAGGAGCATAGGCACACACATCTGTTCAACTATCACATCCCCCCAACATCACTTCACTTAATTTTCATGCAGATTTGGTTGTCAGTACTTTGAGTTGTCACATGCATTTTGTACGACAACCTTCATCTTCATACTCGGATGATCCTCCGGATGATATTGCCTTGTGTTCTTCCACTATGGACTGTACACTTGTTGTGAATGAGGATCAAGCCATTGATGGAGTTGGTGTTACACAACCAACATGCGCTGTCATTCATGAAGAGTATGACTGGGAGCTTGAGCATCAACACTAGGCGAAGGATGAATTCTTTCTGTCCGAGCCCCCTCTGTTCTTTCCTGACATCTTTGGTGAACCTGCCATCCTTGATTTCGCATGTGTATCTCCATCTACGGATGCACCCATTGTTTATCAATCGTAGGACACACCGGATGTCAGTCCATCATATGACAATGGAGATGATAGATTATTCATTGAAAATCTGCTTGACTTTTCATCTGCTTTTTCTTGAAACACAAAGGGTGAATTTGTCTGCTTCTCTTCTACCCCTTTGTTTGATTTATCAGATCATAAGGATGCTGATGAAATCATTGATTTTGTTGATCATAGTTATCGTGATCTATTTACTCTTATATTCGATCATGATGATGATTCTATCGCAGTTGATTTTTCGAAGCCACAATTTATGATGATCTATCCAATGACGAAGTCGAAACCCCTCAGACTGTCGACGCACTTCAGCCCCAGTTGATGGTTGTGTCAGGCCCTCGCTGTCCTGAGGTGGGTTTCACTTCTGACCAGGAAATTGTTGAAACATGCAAGGCTCCTCATCACTCATTTGTATGCATTGAAGATCAATCTCACACACAGATCATACTTCCTCCACTCGAACTACACGATCCCATCGCTCATGCATTGGAGGAATCTTACATTGCAATCACACGTGCACGACGCAAGTTGTCTTTGTTTCTTTCGTTTGCTTGTATGTCATAGTCAAGAGTATGCATATGATTCATGGTTGCATGTAATGTTTCATAGCACCATGACAAGTCCACAGACTATATCTCATGCACTTGCACTCACTTATGTCCCGTGAACACTTTTGAACATGGAGTGTGTTTGTCTTCATTGTTATATCTTTCATGTTTGCTGGTTCACACAACCGGGTTTCTTGCGGACCATGCGTTCACCAACATGGGTCAACCAATGTGTCGGTGGCTACATTGGAAAGATCACTTCACGTGATTAGGCCCATGCACTTTTAGCTTAGGAGTAGGAGTAGTGTTTTCTTGCATGCTTGTTTGCTTACTTGCTTTGCATGTTTGTTTGTCTACTTGCTTGTTTGATTTCCACTTTGCTTTCACAGTTGCTCCTTATTTTGTGTTGTTTTGTGTTTGTTTGCTTGTTTTGTGCTCGTAGGTTAGTTTCGCATGAAACCACACACGACCCTTGAAACAAGCTAGGTAAAGTGCAAGAGGCCTTGTGCAACTATCACTACTTGGTTATCTGTCGTCCGACCTCTATATGAAGAACTTGCTATCTTTAGCCCATGATATGCCAATGGAAAATACATACTGTTCAAAGTGAACCTTCATGAAAACACAACACTTGCACGCTAACTAGTGTAACCTACTCTAGTCGGTTGTTTTTGGGTTAACCCTTAGCAGCGCAGTCAAGTAGAGTAAGGTGAGGGGGAAAACCTTAACAAGCACATCAGAGGTATATATAAACTACTTCTTTGAAGGAAAAATATCTTCTGCTCTCAATAAGTCGGGATCCCTCTTCCGCCTCTGAAATGAATGAGTGTTAAGCACATGTTATGAAAATGAAAAATGAAAAAAACGAAAAGTGATTTTTTTTTTGAAAAAATGAAAAACAAATAAGGCGAAAGAAGAGAAAGGCTTCCTGCGTAGAGAGGTGATGCAAGTAACTCCCCCGGGGTACTGACTAGGCTTGCTGGTAGCGGAGCAATGCTTGTGTTCCTGCGTGACTCCGTCGGGGTACTATCTAGGCCTACTGGCAGCGGAGCAACACCAGAGATGAAACTAAGACTCTGACGACTATATTGCTTATACCCCTCATCCCCAATTGAAACAATTGTGTTGGCTTGGCTTGGAATGTGTTTCGACTGACCAAGAATTTGGTAGATGCTACATCTCACAATCAAGCAAGTGTGGAAATCAAGACAAAAAAAGAATTGAACAATACTTCCAGAGGTGTTAGACTTGCTTTTTACGAACAAGGTCCATTTAGAGAACTGGAGTTCTACCAGTGTGTCGCTAAGTGTTGTAGCGGCTACAAGCACCCTCCAAAATTTTTCCTTAGCTTTGTTTTGGAGCCTCCCTACCAACCATCCTTAGCAGCATGTCTTGCACTGTCAAGTACACAAGCTTCAGTGTTTTTCTAGCAGCATGATAGCCTGTGCATGATGGCTTGTTTCACTCCCCTCACAGGCTATTTCTCCAGACTTGGTGCAACTGCAGGCTGAAAAGCTCCCTCAAGAAATTGTGAAATTCTGGAGGGGAACCAACCTTCCCTCCAGAAATTGCGCAATCCTGTTTGACAGCTTGCAGGCCTCAGGAATTGCGCAATTCTACCTGTCAACCTTCCTTGGGAAAACTGCGCAATATGACCCAGCAGGATTGCTCAGCCTAGAAATTGCACAATTCTAGGCAATAGTCAGCTGCTTAGCCCGGAAATTGTGCAATCCCTATGGGTAGCCAGCCCAACTTCCTCCCAAAAACTGCGCAAAAGTTACCCTTAGTTAGGCAGGCTATTGCATGTGCCATCGGGTTGACTGGTTCCACCTAGGACCATGAAAACTTGACTTGCATGCATGGGCTACTTTTTCCCGAAATATAAAAAAGCAACATGCAAAAAGCATCCCTAGATTTTAGAGAGCTATTTTTAGCAGCTAGAGGTTACATTCAAAGATCAATTTAGAATCTTTCCTCCAAGTGTCACTTTTTCCTAGATTTGTAGCATGCGCGTCATGAGTATCAAACTTATTTATTCGACGCTTCAGAGCTCACTTATTCACATCAATATTGGAGCTCTGACATCCCACAACACATCCAGGAGTCTTTGACACATCCAATTCAACTATTTCCGGGTAAGCCGACTTAACTTATCTTTTGCAACATTTCTGTTGCTTTTTGTGTTTTGGCTTGGGAGAGTGTTGTTTGCTTGATTTCTGTGAACGCTTGTTATCCTTTACATGTTATTAACTTGTACTAGCACCGTTTTAGTTTTCGTTAACATCTCACTACTGTCGCATGCATGACATTGTTTTGCACAAACGGTCGCTGATTTGGTGAGTCGCTTCACACAAATGCATGTTGTTCTGTTTTCTGAATCTTGCATTCACTGTTTGCATGCACGATCATTCACTCCTGCTTACACTCAGTAACACCATGCATTCACCTTCACATTTGCTTTCAGTTGCTCGTCGGCGGGTCTGGGCAACCTTGGCTCGAACTTTGCCTCACCAAGACTATATTGCGGAATCCTAAGACGGAAGGCTCTGCCTTCCTCCTATAAAATGCGCATTTCTACCAAGTGACTATCCTCCAATCTTGCATTGCACAATTCTGAGAGGCAGTGACTACTGGCCCAGAAAATTGCGCAATGCAGTCATTGGCCCTGCAACCCTTGCCAGTTGGAATTGCACAATCCCTGTAGCCAGCAGGCCAGTCTGGATTAGGCATTGCACAATTCTAGCATCCATCCAGCCTCCCAACAGCTCATATTGCCTTTTGCACAGTTCCGACAGCCAGTGTCCTAGCTTCCCAGGAAAAATTGTGGAATCCTTTCCAGTCAATCCCCAGGTATGTTGCATGTCATTCCTCAAGTTTGCTATGGTTTTAGCTGACAAATTTCTTGCCATGCATGTCACTATGTCTCCAGATCTATCTGTTGTTTGTCTGCCTCTCAGTAGTTCTAGATCAATGGCCTCCAAGAGAGCAGGATCAAAGGACACTAACAGAAGTGTAACTGGAGCAGCAGTTGAGCAAGTGTCTACAAGTCTGCTGATCTATGAAGACACCAAACTGATTGTAGACAAGGACATCAAGGATAGAACTCACGCATAATAATTTTTCAAATACAACCGTTGCGAAGCTGTGACAATGCATTTCCTTCGTAGTCAACTAGCTCATAGGCAGCTTTTTGCAAGACACATTTTACAATATATGCCCCATGCCACATAGGTCTGAACTTCCCAGCTCCCAACTTATCGTTGGCTTGATCATACAGAAGGACCAAGTTGCCTTTAGCAAAAAATTGTGGATAAACAGTTTGATCCAAATGGGCTTTAACTCGCTTTTTCTGGGCTTCGATCACCATCGCAGCAATACGACGGGTCTCATCAAGCCTCTCAAGATAAAGTAACCGCTCCTCTTCAGGTGAGGTATCATGAAGTAGTTCGATAACTAATTTCAACGAAGGGATTTTACACTCAATTAGGAGTGTCACCTCTAAACCATAATCCAATTGGAATGGAGTGAAACCAGTGGTTGTCTTATCCGAATTCCGGTAAGCTCAAAGAGCCAAGAATAACATGAGATGCCAATCCTTTTTATGCTTCCCATTGGTTCGTTGAAGCATATTAATCGAAACTTTGTTAATTTCTTCAACTTTTCCATTGGCCTGTGGATAGTAAGGAGTTGAGTTATCATGGCAAAGACCCAACTGATCAGTCAGCTTTGCCATCATGTACTAATGAAAATGTGATCCATGTTAAGTGACAATGGCTTGAGGGATGCCAAAATGGGTTATGCCATGGTTGAAGAGGAACTGAGCAGCAGTGATAATGTCAGCATTATACGTGGGCATTGCCTCGGCCCATTTAGTGAAGTAGTCAACGACGACGATGATATAACCATGCCCCCCGGCCGAGCGAGGGTTACATGTGTTGGGTTGTGTTATATTCTTTCCATGACTAGCCTCCCTAGTTAACTATGGGGTTAGAGGGGGGGGTGACTAGCCACCCTCTACGGGTTTTGGGGCAGTGGCCCGACAAATTTTTTTTTGGACCCTATATTAGGTTGGGCAGACCTACCTATGGTTTTGTGCATGGTTTTCGCACATGGTTTTGGATGCGATGGTTTTCGGTCCATGGTATTGGATGCTTTGACATGTATAAATATGTATTGTAACATTGTAAGGAATATAATGAAAAATCAAGCTAGTAGTCCCAGTTTTGGGATCCAGGGGAAAATCTCTGTGTATATGTGTTATTCTCTCGCATTTTTTATTTTCTCTTCTTAGAATTTGTATGCAGGTAATTTCTGTACGGGGTTAAAACCTACATTTGGTATCAGAGATGTTTTGGATTCAAGGGGACGCCTTTGTTGCTGAGGGGTTTTGCTTGGGCTTGTGGTAGACCCTGTTTAGTGGGAGATCTACGGGATCGATTCTGGTGGTGAAAGAAGATGGTGAGTAGTGGAAAGTTAGAGATCGAGAAATTTAATGGTCAGAGTTTTGAGTTGTAGAAACTCAATATGGAGGATCTTTTAGTGGATAAAGATCAGTGGATTGCGGTAAATACTGGTACTAAACCAACAAGAGTGTCTGATGAAGAATGGAAGAAGTTGGATCAGAAGGAAAAGAGCACAATAAGATTGTGTGTCTCAGATTCAGTATTGCTGAATGTATCAAGGGAAGCTACAACTAAGGATTTTTGGGACAAGTTAGGGACTTTGTACCAATCTAAGTCTCTGGTGAATAAACTGTTCCTATGGAAAAAGCTGTATAACCTGAGGATGAAAGATGGAGACTCGTTGACAAGGCATTTGAACAAATTTAATACTGTGCTAAGTCAGTGATCTGATAATCACCCTATGAGTGATCTTAGTTAAAGATTTATTAAATGAAGGTATTAAAAACTCATGTGTTGGTGTGTGTCTATGTTATTTAGGCAACAAATCGATTACATTGCAAATACACAGACACTTGGAATGGAAAACAACATAGAAACATAGTAAGCAAATACAAGAACATAAGAAATTAATAAGGAGTTCACCCTATCCTCTAGGGCTACATCTCCAGTCCAGCTCTCAGTGATGGCCTTCTTTTATTGTGTCTTGAAGCAGAGAATTACAATGAAGGAGCTCAGTATGAGTCTCCTGAAACAAAAGTTGCTTGGCAGGGTGGTTCTTGGGTTCCCCAAACCACTAGAGTGCACAAACTCTGTTCCTTACCAGCTCTTTGGCTCCTTTGGTCTTTAATGGAGGGAGCCTAATGTGTTGCTCAGTCTTGACAGATCCTCTCAGGGATAGCTTGAATCTCTCAATCTCTCTAGTGCTCGACGCTGCCTTTGGTCAGCTCGGCCCTCTATCTTCTTTCTTCTTTTTGTTTCACTGTCTTCTTCGCTTTTCTTCTCTTCTCTGTTCTTCCTCTCTGTATTTTTTCTTCTTGTGTTTGCTCATGGCTTTAAAACCATTCGATCTCATGGCTGTTCGATTCCCCTTCCAACTCCGTCAGATCACCTGCTGCAGCTTTGCTTGGAGTTCCCTATTTCGGTGTCATCATCAGGCTCACAGGGAGTGGCCACTTATCTTCCTACCAACTACGCCAGCTTGCTTCGTCGGTTCAGTTCTTCAGTTACATCGTGGAATGAGTCATTTGCCACCTTGGCGGTCAAACTGGACCTCAAATTCTTATAGATCGCGACTTATCCCCCTGTCAATTCCAGTTTCCCCATTAGGCGCGATCTCAGCCATTAGATCTAGATCCCCCAGATCCGACGCCATTCGCTCATTTCACGCGGTCGACTTGCTCGACCGTTAGCACGTGATGAGTGGCGGTTTTCTCTCTCCTTCGCTTGCCACGCGTCAGGCACTGAGTGGAATCGCTCCTTTTTCGCCAAAACTGCTTACCGCCCAAGAGTGCCCCCGATAGATACCGCCGGTTTTTGGAGCGCGGGTCCTGCCTTTTCCTTTAACCTTTTTCCCCACGGTTTTCCTGGCTCTCATGCGACTGAGCGCTCGGGGCTTCTCCTTCTCGAGGGGTTTTTCCCAGCTAAGTGCTAATCGTGCATCAAAAATACCTTCTTTTCTCGATCTGGGCTTCCCAGGGGCTAGTTCTGCCTCCTGCGCAGTTTCCATGGGCCTCGGTTAGCATGCTTTGACCAAGGTCCTCGTCGTTCCACACTGGCTACTAACTGTCACTGTTTAGAGGCGTTTCTGATCGCTGCTCTTAATTCCTTGACGTCGAAGTTTTGTATCGATTTGATACAGTCATGGTTCTTTGATTTTTCCTCATGGATCCAATTCAGATCAGTTAGTTATTATCTGTTGATATTAAAATTTTAGATGAAGATAAGTGCATCAGTTTGTTGTGTTCTCTACCAGATTCGTGGGATAGTCTAGTTATTGCAATAGGTAGAAATGCAACTGCCTTGCAGTTTGATGAAATAGTCTCATCCTTGCTGACGGAGCAGATGAGACAAAAAAATATGGAGAGCCAGAATGGTGATGCCTTGTCTGTACGAGGACGGTCCTAGGACATAAACAAAAATAAGTCATCGAGTGGGAGATCTAAATCTCCAGGAAAACCTGTAAAGGTGGTGTGCTAGAAATGTGGAAAGGAAGGGCACTACAAAAGGGACTGTAAATCTAAAGCTCCTGACAAAGGAAAGGGATTTGATGATGCTCCTTCTGCAGAGGCGAAAACCACCTCAGATGAAGGTGGGGATGTGTACTTGGCTTCTTCAAGTACACATGTAGATCATGAGGCATGGCTGATTGACTTAGGTGCATCCTTTCACTTCACTCCCCATAGAGAGTGGTTCTGCGAGTATGAGAAATACGATGGTGGTGATGTCTTCTTAGGGGATGATAGGAAGGCTAGAATCGTTGGTCGCAGAAAAGTAAAGTTGAAGTTGCAAGGTGGAAGGGTTAGAACACTTCCAGGTGTTTAGCATATTCCTGCATTAGCTAGAAATATGATTTCTGTAAGCAATCTGGATGATGCAGGTGTAAAAACAGTGTTTGAGAAGGATCCCTGCAAGATGGTTTGGGGAGCAATGGTATTGATGCGGGGAGTTTAGATTGGAACTCTGTACAAGTTGCAAGGTAGCACTATTGTTGATGGGTGCAACATTTCTGTGGTTCCTGAAATTGGAGCAGAAAATCTAGTGGTCTTTGGAGAGAAGACCATGTTGTGGCATCAAAGGCTTGGACATAGTGGAGAGAAGGGCATTCGAATACTTCATGGTAAAGGTATGGTAGAAGGTATGAGTAATAGCTCTTTGGATTTTGATTTCTGTGAAAATTGTGTATATGGGAAGCAAAATCGGGTGAGTTTCCCCTTTGGTGGTAAGTGGGCGAAACAGATATTAGAACTTGTGCACAGTGATGTGTTTGGACCTGTGAAGGTTCCATCACTGGGTAAGTCTGTGTACTATGTATCATTTATAGATGAATTCTCAAGGAATACATGGATATATTTCTTTAAGAAGAAATATGAAGTCTTTGACAGGTTTAAAGAATTTAAGGCTCTAGTGGAAAACCAGACAGAGAAGAAGATAAAGTTGTTGAGGACAGATAATGGTGGAGAGTTTTGCAGTAACGAATTTGAATATTCTGTAAGAAGTGTGGTATAGCATGGCAGAAGACTACTCCATACACACTTGAGAAAAATGGAGTTGCAGAAAGATTGTACAAGATGTTGATGGAAAGGGCAAGAAGCATGCTTAGTGGTGCCGGGTTAGGGCAAGAATTCTGGCAGGGGCGGTGGAGACAACATGTTACGTGGTCAACATATCACCTTCATTAGCGTTGGAGGATAAGACTCGACAAGAGGTATGGACTGGTAAGAAACCCTCTCTTTCACATCTGAGGGTTTGGATGTGATGCATATGTACATGTTCCAAAGGAGAAAAGAACCAAGTTGGATAGTAAATCTGAAAAGTGCATCTTTATTGGGTATAAGGATGGTTTAAAGGGTTAGAAGCTTTGGAACCTAGTAACAAGGAAGGTTGTGTACGGCCGAGATGTGGTGTTCAGAGAGGTGAAAGATGTTATTAAACATGAAGTCCAACCAAAGGAACCTGAGAAGATAGAGTTTGAGCTTAAGGAGGAAGAATCAGACTCTACAACAGAGGAGGAATCATAAGATGAAGAGCCACAAACTCCGGGTGTGAGAAGATCAGTTTGAGAAAGAAGGCAGTCAGAAAGGTATAGTCCATCTGCTTTCTGTTCAATTTTTTTTTTATCTGGTACTGATGATGATCCCAAAACTGTGAAGGAAGCTGTAGTTTCAGAGGATGGCAAACTCTAGAAAGAGGCCATGGTTGATGAAATGGCATCTTTGCACAAAAATGAGGCTTGGGATCTGGTGGAGTTGCTAGCTGGAAAGAAACCCATTGGTAGAAAATGGGTGTTCAAGAAGAAGACAAATGCAAAAGGAAAGGTGGAGAAATACAAAGCTCGGTTGGTAGAAAAAGGCTATTCCCAGGTGTCGGGAATTGATTTTGGTGATATTTTTTCTCTTGTTGCCAAGGTAGCTTCTATTAGATTACTTTTATCTGTTGCTGCTACTTTTGATTTTGAGGTAGAACAGGTGGATGTGAAGAAAACATTTATTCACAAGGATCTGGAGTAGATTTACATGAACCAACCTGAAGGTTTTGCGGTGAAGGGTAAGAAAGAACTGGTATGCAAGTTAAAGAAGTCTGTGTATGGGTCAAAACAGTCACCAAGGATGTGGTATCAGAAATTTGATACATTTATACGGGGACTTGGCTTCAGCAGAAGCAAAGCAGATCACTGTGTGTATTTAAATTAATTAGTGACCGTGTTATTTATATGGTTTTCTATGTGGACGTTTCTGGTTGGAAATGACAAAGAAATTATCCAGGATTTGAAGACCCAATTGTCCTCCAAATTCGACATGAAATATCTTGGTGTTGCAAACTATATTTTGGGCATGGAAATTAAAAGAGATCGGGCAAGGAGGAAGCTCTGATTAAACCAGAGGAAGTATGTCAAGACAATACTACAGAGGTTTAATATTCTGGATAGTAATCGGGTGAAGGTTCCTATTCCTGTAGGTGTAAATTTATCTGTCAAATAGTGTCCCAAGACACAAGAAGAGGAAGAGGACATGTTCCGTGTTCCATATGCAAGTGCAGTCGGTAGCCTAATGTATGTAATGGTCTATACTATACCAGACATTGCACATGCAATGGGAGTACTGAGCAGGTTTATGTCAAAACCAGGGAAGGAGCACTAGACAACAGTGAAGCGGGTTTTCAAGTATTTGTGTGGCACTAGTGATTATGGTTTGTGCTACCAAGGAAGACCAAGATTGGATAGAGTGTTGGATATTCGTGGCTTTGTTGATGCAGACTGGGATGGAGATTTGGATTAGAGAAGGTCTACAAGTGGGTATGTGTTTAACCTATTTGGAGGTGCAGTCAGTTGGATGAATAAGAAACAATATGTAGTGGCACTATCAATTATAGAGGCAGAATACATGGCAGCCACTCATGCAAGCAAGGAAGCAGTTTGGTTGCAGAGATTGTGTTCAAGTATGAGATTAGTACAGGGAGCTATAAGGTTAGACAGTGATAGCCAAAATGCAATTTTCTTGGCAAAAAACCTTGCTTATCATTCAAAGACAAAGCACATTGATGTTCAGTATCACTTTGTGAGGGATATGATAGAAGACAAAAAGGTGTTGCTAGTAAAAGGAGACACTTTGAAGAATACTGCATATGCATTGACAAAATCTGTGAGCTCTGAGAAGTTCTCTTGATGTAGAGAAAAAATGGGCATTTTAGGGTTGGATAAATGACTAAGCTCTTATGTGGCCCCCTGTGGAAAGAAAACAACAAGTGGGAGAATGTTGGGTTGTGTTATATTCTTTCCACGACTAGCCTCCCTAGTTGACTGAGAGGGCAGAGCCCCCCCTTTGTGGGGGGTTCACAGCAGGTTTGAGGGGGGCGGTTAGGCCCCCTCTATGGGGTTTGGGGCAGCGCCCTGCGGAAATTTTTTTTGGACCCTATATTAGGTTGGGTAGACCTACCTATGGTTTTGTGCATGCTTTTCGCACATGGTTTTGGATGCGATGGTTTTCGGTCCATGGTTTTTTGGATGCGATGGTTTTCGGTCCATGGTATTGGATGCTTCAGCATGTATAAATATGTATTGTAGCATTGAAAGGAATATAATGAAAAATCAAGATGGTAGTCTCAGTTTTGGGATCCAGGGGAAATTCTCTGTGTATATGTGTTTTATGTGTTATTCTCTCTCATTGTTTATTTTCTCTTCTTAGAATTCATATGCAAGTAATTTTTGTACGGGGTTAAAACCTACAACATGTCATGAAATCTATGCCCCATTTAGAAAATGGGCCAATGGTAATGACTGGGTGTAAGGGTGTTGACGGTACTCGCTGCTTGCAGTTATAAATCTGATATTCATGACATTTCTGAAGGACCATAATACATTCCTTGAAAATGGAAGGCCAAAAATAACTGGCGTAGAGAATCTTCTGAGCAGTGGCATAGCCTGACATGTGCCCACCACATGCCCCAAAGTGGTAGTCATTTAAGACTTGTTCATCCTCTTCAAGTGTTAGACATCTGCGAAGAACAAAGTCAACACTGACTCGGTATAATGTATCACCAATAATCCAATAAGGTTGAGACTCATGCCAAATGTGGCGTTGGTTAGATCGAGACAACTTGGATCGAAAGGTTTGGGTTTGAAGATAAATAATGATATATCCATACCACAGGTCGAGAGTTCTGATGAGAAACAAAGTTTCATCAGGGATTTGTTTAGAAAAATCGGTGGAAGTGTTTGCAGAAGGAAGGGCACAAATCAGTTCGCAAAAACGAGTGATTTCATTGATTTGGTGGCAGTAAAATCAAAATCGAACTCTTGTAGGATAACAATTAATTTAGAGTATCTCCCCCAAGAAATTGACGAGTCAAAATGTAAGTCATGGGATTGCAGTCAGAAATATCTGTGGTCTTCTATAGAAGAATGTAATGACGAAATCGTTGAACAACATGTACTGCCGCTAAGGCAAGTTTCTCAACATGAGAAGATCGAGTGTTTGTGTCAATGAGATTTTGACTTAAATAATAAACCATGTGTTCATTACCATCGTCATCATCCTGAACTAATACCATAGCAATGGTATTGTTGGCTGCGGCCAAGTAGAGGAAATAATTGTGGTGATAGTTGGGGGGATGCAATAAAGGAGCACTGATGAGCATGTTCTTTAGGGAATCGAAGGATTATTGGGAAATTTCATCCCAAATAAATGGGATCCCCTTTTTGAGCAAGCGAGTAAATCCCTTGGTGAGTTCAGTGTAGTTAGGGACAAAGCGACGAAGAAAATTAGCCTTTCCTTGCAAACTTTGCAATTGATGCAATGACGTAGGAGGGGGTAAATTTACAATAGCCTCAACTTTTAGAGGATCTATTCAGATATCTTCTTGGGACATAACAAAACCCAAAATCCGACGGGATTCTATGTAGAAGGCACACTTATGCAAATTAAGATGAATATTATAGTGTCGACAACGCAAAAAGATGGCTCGAAGTTGGTCCAGATGGTCACGACGCTTAGCAAAATGAGCTGGTAAGTTGTTGAGATAAGGTTGAACAATGTGTCTAATATCATGAAAAGCATTTGACATTGCTCTATGAAAGGTAACACCAACATTTTTCAAGCTGAAAGGGAGCTTCTTATAGGCAAAATTCCCCCATGGACAGATGAAGGCCATCTTGTGTTGATCAACGGGTAATATATTGATTTGGTTGTAACTAGAAAAACCATCCATAAAAGATAAAATCTCACTCCCAGCACACTCATCAATGATTTGATCAATAAACAGAGTGGGATAGTTATCTTTCAGGCATGCGTGATTAATGTCGTGGTAATCAACACAAACTGAGATCGTGGCTTGATTTTTAGTAAAATGTACAATGTTAGAAACCCAATCTATCAATGGGATAGGGTAGATAAAACCATCTTTTAAAAGCTTTTCAACTTCTGCCTTAATAGTAGCAACCTTCCTAGGATGCATGGGATGGAGCCGTTGACGAACGGACTTTGCATCAGGATACGTGGGTATTTCATGCACCACAATAGTTGGATCAATACCAGGCATTCTTCATATGACCAAGAGAAGACATTGTGAAATTCTTTGAAAAGGGAAGTGTAAACCCTGATCTCATCAAGAGAACAGGAAACCCAATGTGGATGTTCTCAACAATTCCAAGTTTAATGGAAATGTCGAGTGGCATGGTTGCAGTAATATTTCCCATATTACCTTCAAACAAGACTTTGTGCACCAAAACAAGTGTTTGAAGTGGATGCGTCGGGTTATGAGAAATGAAAACTTCAAGACACGAAGGAATCTCACTTAGGCTTGGAAGAAATGAAGAACGATGATGAATATCATTCCAAGGAGTTTCATCAAGAGACATAACCTCAACAATACTCTCATCGGTGGGGAATGTCTCATTCAAAGGATCTGGGGAATCCCAAGAACCAAGCCAAGGAGATTGCGCATAGGTATCCAGGTTCATACTGAAAACAACATGACTTTCTGAAGCAGTTGCTGAAGCCGAGACAATTTCATGATAAGCTTGTTCCAACGGACTTAGCGGCATGGAATCACCAAACGAATCAATCTGATCTGGAGAAGGAATAATCCATGGATCTGTAGAAACATAGTTCATATTGATTGAGGTTACATGCGTGTTGAAATATGGTAACAAGAACATTCCAATTTAATTTGTCCTTGAATTAAATTGTGAATTAAAATCGAATTTAATCTCACCAACTACTTCGAAATAATTAATTAATTTATTTTAAATTAATTAGTTGCAGAAATTCAAGTTAGAAGTCTTTCTGAAGTCATGCAAGAGTTATCCCTTACATTAAGGAGATAAGATTGAGTTATATTTGAGTTGTAATTAGTTAACTCAGTTTACTGAGTTAAGTCCAGTTAAATTAGTTCCAAATTGTTTGAGGAACTAATAGAGAGTTAACAGTCAGTTGATGCATGCATGCACTCAACTAGTGCTACTCCAGTTAATTGAAGATTCCCTCATCAGAAACTCATGCATGTCTATTCTGAGAAAGACCTAGTTGAGTTAAAAGTCAAGGACAATGTACTATCAGTTGCATGTGTTTTCTTATGGAGAAAACTCATGCACGCAGTCAATTATAAATCCTTGAGGATTGCGCAATTTTGGAAGGAGATCATCCACTTGGTAACAGGAGAATCATCCACAAGGAACAATGCATGGAAATAGGAGCTTGGAGGGTAGAGAAGAGGGTGGAGAGAAGCCAAGATTGCCTGTGAGCATCTGTGAGGATTATAGTAAGAGCTGGCTAGCTGTGAGAGCTAAGGCTTTGTATAATTCCTATGTATTTCCACCATGTATGATAATCCAATACTGTGGGGTTTTTAGCTGAGGCTTTCCCCAAAGTATTTTCATGTGTATTGTGCCATTGATTCTTCTTCTTCTGGTTATATTGTTCAACTCGATCTTTAAGATTCCGCAAATTGATAGTAGAAGTAAGTTTTAGTATTCTGCTTTGATTTATATTGCATTATCGGGTTAACCTACCATCAGATTTTCTACATGGTATCAGAGCTATGAACAATATACTGAGAAGAGAGTTCGAAGTTTTAAGTTCGGGGTTGTAGGTGCAAATCGAATTCATATCATACTTCAAGGTTGGCCAATGGTGTTCTATGGCTTGAGACTTGAGTATGCCTTGGAAGGTAGCTCGAATTACATAGCATGGAAAGATAGAACGGAGGCTATATTAGAAGACAATGGCTTGAAGGAATTCATTGATCAAGAAATCCCAAAGCCAGCTTCAAATAATGTGCAAGAGTTGGCTAAGTGGAAGAAGTGTGTGGCAAAGGCGAGATGGATCATCCTTGAGGGAGTTCGAGACCATATTATCTTGAGTCTCGATGGGAAGGATACTTTGTTGAAAATGGCAACAATAAATGCTAAAAATAGAAATGCTATAAATAACATTGCTATAAATAACATTTCAAGTACCAATGTTGGATATAACAACAAGGAATGATAAAATAGAAATGTTAAAAATAGCATTGCTATAAATAACATTTCGGGATACATTCCAATTTTAGTTAGTCCCTGAACTAAAATTGAGAATTAAAATTCGAATTTGATCTTAGCAGTTGTTTGAAAAATAATTAATTAATTCATCTTGAGTTAATTAGTTGGAGAAAATCAAACATGAAGTCTATGTGAAGACATGCAACAATTATCCCTTTGATTGAGGAAGTTATCCTTGATTAAGGAGATCAGGATGAGTTGTACTTTGAGTTGTAATTAGTTAGCTCAGTTAACTGAGTTAAGTCTAGTTAGATTAGTTCCAACAGTTTGTGGAACTGATTGTGAGTTCAGTTAGTTAATGCATGCATGCATGTAACTACTGCACTTCAGATAACTAAATATTCTCTCATAAATAACTCATGCATGTCAGTTCAGTCAGAGACCCAGTTGAGATCAGATGATGGGACAATGTACTATCAGTTGGAGGAATTTTCCTATATAGGAAACTCATCCATGCAGAAGGAATTATCGCCTTAAGGATTGTGCAGTTATTTCGGAGGTCAGAGTAGTGTGTGAGGGATTATTACACACAGGTGGTAGCTTGAGGACCCAGGAGAAACTGCGCAAAGAAATAGGAGGCTTGGAGGATTGAAGGAAGGCACAGGTGTTGTCTATTCTATCTATAAGAAGCATTGAGGGATTGTATTGAGAGCTGGATAGCTTGTGAGCTAAAGCTTTGTGTAATCTTGAGATATTTCCACTTGTATGATAATATAGAGATCATGGTTTTTAGCTGAGGCTTTCCCCAGAGCATTCTTTTGTGTTCATGTGTGATTGATTTCTCATTCTCTGTTATATGTGTTCTAATTGATCTTGCTCAAAATCAATTAAGCTTCCGCAAGTTTGTTTGTAGAAGTAGATCAAGTATTTTGCTTTAGTATATTGCATTATCAGGTGATCTACAGTGAAATTTCTACACGCTCCATTTTCAATGTGGAAGACATTGAAGGACCTCTACCAGAAAAGTAGCGACCAGAGGAAATTGGCACTTAAGGATAAGCTTCGAAGAATCAAGATGGAGAAGGGCGATACTATTTCCACATATCTGAACAAGCTCACCACCTGCAAAGATGAGCTTGGCAGTGTGGGAATAACTACTGCCGATGATGATATGGTGAGCCGTCCTCTCCTTGGCCTTCCAAAGAGTTGGAATAGCTACTAGGACTGTGTGAATGGAAGGCAGAAATTGCTGGATTGGGAACAACTATGGTTGGATCTCATGCAGGAGGAGATCAGGAGGAGCACACAAGATATTTCTTCATCCAAGAATGACGATGAAGAAAATTTGGCCTTAGCAAGTAAGGCAAGGAAAGGGAAGGGGAAGGATTCCCATTCCAAATCGAATTCTTCTCATGGAGGGAAGAAGGGTGAAATGTCTAAAGTAAGATGCGTTAATTGTCACAAGATGGGACATTATGTGACTAATTGCCCATCGAAGAAGTCCAAGAAGGGATCCTCAGAAGGATCGGAAGGTGAGGCATTAGCCTCTCAGTTCGAAATGGACTTTACCCTCATCGCATGCATGGTGTCATCGATGATGGGTTGTGTCTGGTATCTTGACAGTGGAGCCTCATTCCACATGACTGGTGATAAAAATTTATTCAATGCCTTGGAGGAGAAAGACCTCAAGATGCATATATAGATGGGTGACAATGGAAGGTATAGTGTTTTAGGAGTGGGAATGGTTTCTTTTTAGAGGGAGCATGGAGCTCCTCTCACCTTGACAGATGTGAAGTATGTGCCTGTACTGAAGAAGAACTTGGTATCGGTCACAATGTTGGAGGACAAAGGCTACGATGTTGTCTTCAGTAAAGGAAAGGCATTCCTAAGACACATAGCCATGAGTCAGACCAAGAGGATATGGATTCGGGTGAAGAATCTCTATAAACTAGAGGTAGATGATTATGCAACATTGAGAATGAAAGAAGAATTGGTGCAAAGCCAAGACATTGGCGAGTTGTGGCACAGGCGATTGGGCCATTTGCATCATGGGGCTTTGAAGATAACGCAACAATATCTATAGGACTTCCCAAAGGTAAACTTGAGCAAGTTGACACACGCAAAGGTTGTACCTTGGGAAAGTACACCAAGTCTTCATTTCATGATCGAGATAGTCGAGTAGAGGCTATCTTAGAGCGAGTTCATACTGATTTGTGTGGACCATTCTGGATGACATCCACAGCGAAGCAAAGGTATTATGTGATTTTCATTATTCTCGTAAATGCTGGATTTATTTCATGCAGAAGAAGGACCAAACTTTCACAAATTTTTGTGAGTTCAAAGCTTTGGTCGAGAAAGAGTTAGGAAACAAGATCAAGGCCTTTGAGAAGCAACAACGATGGAGAATATGTCCCTTAAGAGTTTGATGGAGAATATGTCTCTTAAGAGTTTAAGGACTTATGTGCAGCGGAAGGAATTAAATAAGATTTGACGACACCTCATAACCCACAGAAGAATGGGGTGGCCGAGAGGAAGAATAGAACTATTGTAGGGGTAGCATGGGAAATGCTGCATGACCAAGGCCTACCACTTCACTTGTGGGCTGAGGCATGCAACACAATGGTCTATTTGAAGAATAGAAGCCCGCATCACATACTTGGGATGAAGACACCAGAGGAATTTTTTTCCAGTAAGGGACCAGATGTGGGTCACTTCAGGATCTTTGGCTCATCGGTATATTTCCATGTGAAAAAGGATGCACGGAAGAAGCTTGAGCCGACAGCAGAGTTGGGAATATTTGTAGGGTACACTGATACACCTCACAACTATCAGGTGTACTTGCCTACCAATGGGAGGACAGTGGTTCGCAGAGATCTCAAGTTTGATGAGAAGAAGGCCATGCAAGTTTCCCTTGAGAGGAAGCTCCAACTACAAGCTGCGGAGGAACTATTGGTTCCTAAGGAGGAGGAGCCTCAGACTGGTGCAGAGAAGTTGCATGCAGAGAAGGTGGGAGCACCATCTTGTCAGCACAGACAGAGGAGGTCACCTAAGAGGTATACTGGATACATGGCCCTTGCCAGGGAATGTGTTGAGACCGAGCCATCTTCCTTTGAGGAAGCAGTGCAGCAATCGATTTGGGTTGGTGCTATGGTGGAGGAGTATGACTCCATAGTTCACAAAAGTGTTTGGGACATAGTTCCGAGACCCGAGAACAAGTCAGTTGTGAGTTTCCGTTGGCTTTACAAGGTAAAGAAAGCTGCTGATGGTAGTGTGGAGAAGCATAAGGCAAGATTTGTTGCCCGTGGATTTTCACAAGTCGAGGGAATTGACTATGATGAGACTTTTTCTCCTGTAGCAAGGTACTCATCTATCAGATCTATGTTGGCACTATCAGCACAGATGGGTTGGAAGATCCATCAAATGGATGTGAAGACTGCATTCCTCAATGGCTAATTGAGGAAGAGGTGTACATAGAGCAACCAAAAGGTTTTGAGACCTTCGATTGTGAGCTGCATGTGTGCTGACTCAAGAGAGTGTTGTACAGGCTGAAGTAAGCACCTCGTGCTTGGCACACCAAGATAGACAACTACTTCACTGGGTTGGGCTTCACAAAGAGTGAAGCAGATGCGAACCTATACCACATGGTGGTGAAAGGTAAGTTGTTGATCATCATACTTTATGTTGATGATCTCATATTGACTGGTGATGATCAGTTGATCGTGTATTGCAAGGAGTACCTTGCAAGAGAATTTGAGATGAAATACATGGGTCTCATGCATTACTTCCTTGGCATGGAAGTGTGGTAGAAGGATGGGGATTTGTTTGTGTCTCAGGGCAAGTATGCCAATGAGATACTCAGGAGATTCCACATGGAGAAGTGCAAGCCCATGCAGACTCCTCTAGCAGGTAACTGGAGGATGGAGGTTGCTACTTCAAGAGAAGTGGTAGAAGCTACTGTGTACAAGCAGCTTGTGGGTTCACTGATGTACTTAGTGAACACACGACCAGATTTGTGCTATGCAGTGAACCAGCTGAGTCAAGCGATGGTTCATCCTACCAAGATGTTTTGGAAGGTGGAAAAGCATGTATTGAGATACCTCAGAGGCACATCTTAATATGGATTATGGTACAGACAGACAGAGGGAGTGAAGCTACAGGGCTTCACTGATGCAGATTGGGCAGGGAGTCCATCAGATTGGAAGAGCACATCAGGAGAGATTTTCAACCTTGGGTCAACGACAGTTTCTTGGTACAACAGGAAACAGAGGTCATTTGCACTCAGCTCGGTAGAGGCAGAATACATGGCTGCAAGTTAGGCAACATGTGAGGCCATATGGATGCGGAAAATCCTAGTCGGTTTGTTTGATCAGAGGATGGATCCAACTGTGATCTATTGTGATAATTAGAGTTGTATCAAACTCTCTGAGAATCTAGTATTTCATGATAGGTCCAAGCACATCAACATCTGGTATCATCATCTCAGAGACTTTGTAGCGAGGAGGATCATGTTGCCGCAGTATACTTCAACAGAGGAGCAACATGCTGACAGTTTGACAAAGGCATTCTCAAAGTGTAAATTCGAGCTCCATAGAGACAGGATCGGGGTGGCAGATAATCCCTTTCTTGTTGAGAGGGAGTGTTGAAATATGGCAACAAGAATATTCCAATTTAATTTGTCCTTGAATTAAATTGTGAATTAAAGTTGAATTTAGTCTTACCAGCTACTTGGAAATAATTAATTAATTAATTTTAAATTAATTAGTTGGAGAAATTCAAGTTAGAAGTCTTTCTGAAGTCATGCAAGAGTTATCCCTTAAATTAAGGAGATAATATTGAGTTATATTTGAGTTGTAATTAGTTAACTCAATTTATTGAGTTAAGTCCAGTTAAATTAGTTCCAAACTGTTTGAGGAACTAATAGAGAGTTAACAATCAGTTGATGCATGCAGGCACTCAACTAGTGCTGTTCCAGTTAACTGAATATTCCCTCATCAGAAACTCATGCATGTCTATTCCGAGAAAGACCCAATTGAGTTAAATGTCAAGGACAATGTACTATCAATTGCATGTGTTTTCTCATGGACAAAACTCATGCATGTAGTCAAGGATAAATCCTTGAGGATTGCGCAATTTTGGAAGGAGATCATCCACTTGGTAACAGGAGAAAATCATCCACAAGGAACAACGCAAGGAAATAGGATCTTGGAGGGCAAAGAGGAAGGCTGGAGAGAAGCCAAGATTACCTGTGAGCATCTGTGAGGATTGCACTGAGAGCTAGCTAGCTGTGAGAGCTAAGGTTTTGTATAATTCCTATGTATTTCCACCATGTATGATAATACAATAATGTGGGGTTTTTAGTTGAGGCTTTCCCCAATGTATTTTCATGCATATTGTGCCATTGATTCTTCTTCTTCTAGTTATATTGTTCAGCTCGATCTTTAAGCTTCCATAAATTGATAGTAGAAGTAGGTTATAGTATTCTTCTTTGATTTATATTGCATTATAGGGTTAACCTGCCATCAAATTTTCTACAATGCAGAGGTGGGAGAGAAAAAGTTCCCATTAAAGCAGAATCTTTAAAAAGACCTGCCCCCATGCTCTCATATGGAATTTCAGTATTTCCCACATATGGGATGTTTCCGTTCGAGGCACTAGAAGAGAAAAAAGACAATTGATCAACGGTGACAATTTTTCCTTCATGAGGAAAACAAAGCACCTAGTACAAAGAGGAAACTACACAAAACATGGCATGGGTCCAACTTTTCCCATGTAGAAGGTTGTAATTCATATTTGCATCTACAACTTCCACTTATATCTCGACAATCTTCCCTTCCAAAGTGATAGGAAAACTTGTGAGAATACCATAAGGACGGGAGCCTTTGCCATCAAAGGCTTCCAAGGTATTTAGGTACTGGTTAAGGGGTGGAGAGTCAATGGGTTTCCAACATGAAATAGACGTGATGCAGGTGGAAGCACCTTCATCAATGACATTTCAATGGATTTCCTTTTCTTTAATAATAACTTGAATCAGAAAATCAATCTGATGAGGAAGATGAGGAACATGGTTTTCAAGATGGAAGGTAATCAAACTAGAATCAACAGGATCAATCCCTCCAATAGCATAAAATAATGGCTTCCACTACGTTGGACATGTTTGGAGAACTTCCAAAGCAGACATTGCAGAAGGCGATTGAGCTAGATCTTCGACAATATTGTAATGTTGAGCAGCTCTAGCGTTCAGATTATAGGATGATTTTTGAAGCGCACCTTTCAGAGGTGGTCGGAGAATGGATTCATTATTAGGTCTCTCAATATGGAGAGGACCAGAACTGGGTGGAGTAGAAGTAGAAGGTACGTCAGTGGCTTCTTTCTCCACTATCTTCTTTTGAGGGGTTTGATAATCTTTTGATCGAGTAACAACAAATATAGGCAATGAACCCATCATCATGAAAGCTTGAGAACCAGATGAGGTAGAGGATTGCGATTGGTCTACCAACTGAGTCTGCTGAGATGGAAATGGCTCTTTCAAAACAACCGAAGTCCCTTTTAATAAACAAATAATTTTAGCGTGTTGGGGACAATCCTTGGTATAATGGTCTTCCTCACAAATGAGGCAAGGATATTTTGGATTTCATTTGGAGGCATCATCAGTAGATGACTTGGGAGTATGCTATTTCGGGATATCAGATTTTTCTTTTCCTTTACCCTTTTTCTTACCTTTTGAGGCTTTATCTGCCGAGGTAGATTGGATTCCATGGACCTCAGAGGTTTTACCAGGATTCGAAGGATTTTTCGAAGGATGATTAGAACCAGTATCTGAAACAAATTTTTGCTTCAAAGAAACTTTAATGGAAGTCTGAGACATTGATCCAATTATACCATCAATAGGTGTTACATCGGGAGACTTTGAAGATGCCGGATCCGAAGATGGTCTTGGAGCATCAGGCAACATTTCATATAGCGTGCTAGATTGGGAATACACTAAGTCTAAATACTGGGTACGAGAAATAACTTGGTTCTCAGTAACACATCCACCCATTTCTATATATTTAGAAATTTTGTTTATGAATGATTTTGTGAACCATTCAGTTAAAAATTCATTAGGAATTTCAAATTTGATGAGGCGACGCCGATGTATCCATTCATGGATATGATTGGAAATATGGGTCGCGGTATCTTGCTTCAGAGAGGTGAGAAAATGAGTACCAGTTTCATACTGAACTAGCAACTGGAAGTGGGTGAGGAAGGCCATAGCCAAAGAATTAAAGTATGCATAGGTACCTTGAGGCAACTCGACATACCATTTTGCGGCAGCACCTGTCAAGGTTCGCTGAAAGAGGTGGAGACAAATAGAATCGTCAATGTAAGAATTGGAAGAACACCATAAATGATATGTCATCACATGGGCTTGAGGGTCCTCTTTAGGTTTTCCTTCGAACTTGGGGCAATCGCTTGGAATTTTAGTAGGAATTGGAGGCGAGTAAGGCGAATGAAGAATCAGATCATTAGTAAGCCTTGAGACATCGAGAAGTTCCAATGTAGCTAAAAAGGGAAATTGTGGATTAAAAGGCATATAAGGCCATTGAGGAGACCCAACCTACAGGTTCTAACCTTGTTGGTAAGGATTTTTCCCCCAAAGCAAAGGATTTTGACCATAGGGGGTTTGATTCTGCCCCCACTGAGGGATACCTTGACCATAAGGTGGATTCTGTCTAGGGTAGGGTTGATACTGACCTGCCATAGGCCATTGATAACCATAAGGAGGATAAACATTATGTGCGGCATATGGATTGTAAGGTTGTTGCACCTGTTGACCCTAGATATGAAGAGAATGGCCCTGCTGCTGCAGGGGTTGACCTTTTGTATGTAAGGCTTGACCTTGTTGGTACATAGTTTGAGCTTGCTGTTGTAAGGGTTGGCCTTGTTGCTACAAAGGTTGGCCTTGCTGCTACAAAGGTTGGCCTTACGGATAAAACGGTTAATTAGGTTGTTGAACAAACTGCGTTTGCTGTTGCAAAGGTTGTTGATACTACTGCAAAGGTTGCCCCTACTGCTGTAAAGGTTTCCCTTGCTGCTGTAACGGTTGTTGGACAGTTCCTTGAGAGATTCCCTATGGGTATTGGTAAGTTCCAAATGGGATTTGACCATATGCACTAGGAATAGCAGATTGACTAGGTTGCACATGAGGACCTGCTTGTGGAATATAGGGTGGATTTTGCAGTGCTTGTGAACCATATGGAACATAAGACTATTGGAGTGGTATCTAGGCCATGTAAGACTATTGATACTGGATATTACTTACCTCGGATGAACCAACGGGATTAGGAATACCACCAGGATAAGGTTGATTGACTCCAACCATGTGAGGTTGTGATCCACTCACATGGGTTTCACCTGACACAAGAGGAATGTTTGGGGTTTCCCCCCCAGGTTGTGAATACGACGATGGTACATTTTGTCCACTTAACAGAGGTACTGAGGAACTTACAGACGCATGAACCAAAACAGTCAGTTGTACCAGAATGGAAGGTTGAAATGGCGGTCAAGGTTGCGATGGAATCGTCGGTTGAATGGGAATTGACATAACGATAGTTTGTACAGGTATCTGAGAGGTCAAGTTAGGAATAAACAGACCAGAAGTAGGTATATAATTTAACGACCAGATAGGATTTTGGTACAAAGAGGAAGCACTGGGAGTTCCTAAAACTATTTGAGGCAAGGTTGTATAACCACGTGGAAGCATAGGCCCACTAGTTTTAGGAAGTGTTTGAGACGGAACTCTTCCAAAAAAAGGGAAGCCTTCAGGAGGAAAGTCATATTCTTTCTCTTCATCAACATGAGGAGCATGAGTATCGAAGACTTTCGAAGGACCTCGAAGAGAGGGTGGAATCTCACCTTCCGAGTCCATGGGTGGAAACAACTGGCGAGGAGGAATATGAGATGTACAAGGAGATAAATCCAAAGGAACATCAGGTCGATCATAATGACTATAAGGTCGTTGAGGAGATATCATAAAAGGATCAAATAATAGATTCAAAGGATATAAGACAAACCTATGTGGACTCTTAGGGGTTTCCAGATCAGACTCTTGAGGTGACAAAGAATATGAAGGTGGTGGACGAGAAGCAAGGGGTTGGATGCTTGGGACAATCCCAAGTTCAAATCCTTGAGCTTCAAGTGACTGTGGAAGTTCTAGATGAACTCCTTGTGATGACCCTTCAGTATCAGACAACGAAGGGGAACTATGGGGTGAACTCAATGGTTCAGCCATGGTGAATTTCTCTCAAGAGCAGAAGAAGAAGAGATGATTCATTGAGGGCTAATTAACAATAAAATTTACAAGGAATTACTCAATATGGGGCCAATAAGACCCTGCATGGGTTCGACATGTTATCGTTTGCAGTTAATTTTATGACACAATACAACAAATAAATCAAAATGGGTAATACTAGGCAAGAGGGTTTATCAAGTAACCATGAACCATTATGTTATGAAACCAGCTCACAAAAAGATAGAAAATATAGATGAGTGCCTTAGAAATAAGCCTCTTCGAGGGGGCAACCTCCTTTACATTACACAAATGAATAATTATTGGATGATACAAATGACAAGACCTCCTTTCTATATATAGGAGTCTAAGGGGTCATAATATAAGTAGAGCTGGCATAACAATAATAATGTAAGGGCACAATAATAACAATAGTGGGCTTCTATGGGGCACAATAATAACAATATGGGGACTACATGGGCACAAAAATATAATAAGGGAGTTGTACTAATAACAATAAGGGGTTACACTAGTAGTATAGGGGCCTAACATGCCCCTCTCCTTCAAAAAGTGTTGTCCTCAACACTTGAGTAGTTCTTGATGCTTCTGTATAAAATTTTTGTCCTCCCATGTGGAATCTTCGGCGGGTAAGTTCTTCCATTGGATGAGATACTTTGAAATTGATCGATTTCGTAGCTGTCGAGTTCTTATTTTTGTGACTGCTCCAGGTTCCAATATGATTTTTCCTTCCTCTTCAAGTTCTGGCAATATTGTTTGAATTGGGATATTTTGCAACTTTTCAATGAGTGGCCACACTTCTTTGTCCTTCTTCCATTCATCCCTTGCCTCCTTTATCCAATCTGGTTGGATAATAGAAATGGCACAAAACAATGCTTCCACATCCTCATCCTTTCTTGAGAGTGCATCTGCAACAATTTTTTTTTTCCCTTTTCTGTAGATGATGTCAAAGTCATAACCCAACCTATTTGTGACCCATTTTTTCTGTTCTTCTAAAGTTAATATTTGTTCTAAAAAGTATTTAAGACTATCATGATCCATTTTTACCTTGAAGTGTCTTCCCATTGGGTAAGGTCGCCATTTCTTAAGTGCATGTAGTATTGCCAATATTTCCTTCTCATAAATAGCTTGCTTGAGATGTAGCTGTAAAAATACCCAATCACCTACATCAAAACCTTTTTCACTGCGATGTTGACCTACCTGTTGTTTCATTCGATTTTGCACCAAAGTGGCGTTATCCTTTAAAATTTGGAGAACTTGTTGTTGATGGTCGATGTGATCTTTCACTGCTTGAACCTTTTTCTTCTTGATATGTCCTTCTATCTTGAGAGTTTGAGGAGTGGTAATTTCTTCCAATGTTTTACAAGATATGGTCGGATTCATTTCTTGTTGCTCGATGTGATCTTTCACTTCTTGAACATTTTTCTTCTTGATATGTCCTTCTATCTTGATAGTTTGAGGAGTGGTAATTCCGGCCAATGCATTACATGATATGTTTGGATTCATTTCTTCTTTCTCGATGTGATCTTTCACTTCTTGAACCTTTTTCTTCTTGATATGTCCTTCTATCTTGAGAGTTTTAGGAGTGGTAATTCTTGCCAATGCTTTACAAGATATGGTCGGATTCATTTCTTCTTTCTCTTGGGTTGGGTCCTAGTGTATATCCTCTTCTTTTTATGTTTCTTGATCCTTTTCTTCCTCCTCTTCATACCCTATGTAAAATAGTTTCTTCTCAGCACACTTATGACCTTTAGTGCATTTGCTATCACAATTGTAACAAATCCCTTTTTCTCTTTTTTCTTCCAATTGTTGTGGTGTAACCCTTGTAGGTTGTGGAAGGCTAGGAGAAGAAACACTTCCATAATTACAGTCGTGAGTGGTGGGATTCCTTGTTTCCATAATTTCGCTTTCAATTTTTCTTGCCCACCTAAATGCCTTCTCCAATGAATTAGGTTCCCAAAGACGAACCTCATGTTGAATGTTATCGTTTAAAGTACCTATGAAGAAATCAATCCTTTGCTTCTATGAAATATCATTTACCCTTATATTCAATTTTTGAAAGTCCTCAATGTGCTCTACCATTGAACACTTTTGTTTGAGATTTATCAATTGGCTAAAGAAGGTGTTTCTCTTTGTATCCTCATAATGTGCTATCATTTCCCTTGTGAAAATTGACCACGTAACAAGTTGTTTACGAGAACAAAGCCCTTTATACCATAAAAATTGATCTAGTTCTAAATATGAAGATGCAATACATACCTTTTGTAACAGTGGTACACCATGTAGATCAAATTATTTCTCCATCTGTCGTATCCAATTTACCGGATCCTTGCCATCAAACTTCCTCATATCTTCTTTTCTCGATTTTAGGAACTCGATATTGAAATGACTATAACTTTGTAATTTTGGCTCTTCCTGTTCTGAAATTGTGATCTGCAGTAGTGCTCCATGTCCTCTTTCCAATGCCTCTAGTCTGATTGAAATTGGATTCTCCAAGAAAGAGTTATGCACAATCTCCTAAGATGACCTGATTATACACCTTTTCAGAATAGAAAACTTGTATGACGTGCCACGTGTCACTATTTTGACCTTCGGATCTGAAAATAACACACAAAAATCTACAGTCTATCTTCTTTCTGTAACTTCTTACAAAATTTCAATCTGATGCTCAGAGAGAAAGTTGTGAATATTTTCCCAAAGTCACCTGTTTAATATGTAATTCGGGAGTCTACAAAAACCATAACTTCCTCAGATCATATATCTGAAAATATAGCGAGACAAGATCTGAAATTCAGACCCGAGGTTTAGACCGATTTCTTCTCAAATGGGTTTTTGTTTTAGCTTCTGAAACTTCGTAGCGAAAACGTTATAGCAAAAATTCCACGATGACCTGTTTTAGATGAAATTATGGAGCTTGCAAAAATTATAACTTCCTTAGATCATATCTCCGAAAATATAGCGAGACAAGCTTTGAAATTTGGATCCGAGGTTCAACGAGATTTCGTCTCAAATAGGTTTTCTTTTTAGCTTCTAAAACATCACAGAGAAAAATGTATAGCGAAAATGCCACGATGACCTGTTTGGAGTAGCGAAAACCCTAGAATCCAAAGCTTTGATACCAAATTTTATGGAACCAGCTCACAAAAAGATAGAAAAGATATATCAATGCCTTAGAATTTAGCCTCTTCGAGGGGGAAACCTCCTTTACATTACACAAATGAAAAATTGTTCGATGAGACAAATGAAAATACCTTCTTTCTAGACATAGGAGTCTAAGGGGTCATAATATAATCAGAGCTGACATAACAATAATAATGTAAGGGCACAATAATAACAATATTGGGCTTCTACAGGGCATAATCATAACAATATGGACTACATGGGCACAACAACATAATAAGGGGGGTTGTACTAATAACAATAAGGGGTTACACTAGTAGTATAGGGGCCTAACACATTATATACACCTTAGCCGAAACCAAGGACTTGACGTACGACGACCGATCTCCCCTAATGCTCTGTTCGGTGTATCACGTTTACAACGTGGCTAACTCAGTTACCTGTGGCTAAAGGATATCAACCTAATGGGGTCTCCTCATATATACACAATGGTACAGGGAGCACAAGTCCGTGTTAGTGCTGTCTAATGCAGAACCATTCGATGAGAGCGTCCCTATATACTTATCATACTAAAGTGCCTCCTATATACCTGAAAGTACTGGAGAACCTTCTATATACTTCCATATTAGGATGGGATTTCACCCCTGGGATACACTGCAGGCAGTTAACGACAACTGCTATGTTTAAAGATGTCGGAACACGTCTCTAGCCTAGACCTCTAGATATTTGTGTTAGGTGACAAATGCTCCTTAGGTTAATTGAGGTAAATTTTAAGTTTATCTTGGATTAAGTTTCAATTTGATGGCTCAACGATGTCACCTGTTCCTATAATGCAACTAAATGATGAAAATGAAACCTTTTCATTCGATGAAGGCTAAACTAACAAAGGAAGAGAGACAACCAAATAATGCATCAAACAAGCAAAATGCATCAAAACACAATTCTTTCCAATGAAAAATGTAAAAATGAAATCTAATCTTTCATTTCACTAACAAATGCAATGCCAAGATGCAATCCTATTAGAAACAAAAATCACTTTCCTTTCACTAAGATGCACTAATGATTTTTCTTTCACTTTGATCCAACCATGCAAACTAATGCAATGAGCAAAGGAAAATGCAATCAACTCAATGAAAATGAAAATTTCTTTCACTTTATGGTTTCAAATGCAAAAAATGTCTCAAAAATACTTAAATGACGAAATCTTTCACTTTTTCTTTTCGAAACACAAGAATGAAAACAGGTACTCTCTTTCAGTCCAACTAGAGCAAACAATTTGTAATCTATGCTTGACAGTGGGACCAAAGCAATCTTCAAAGCATAAACATGACTCGACACTAATGAAAACAAATTCACATCAACGAACCAAAAGCATCATGAAAAAGATGTCCTAATTTTAGGAATAATCCTAAATGGAAGAAATCAATCTCAGGAAATCAAACCAAACAATGAGTGGAGGGTGACCTAGAAGCCCTATAAAGCAATCAAGCCTCAAACACACATTAACAAAGTCAAGAGACAATTGTAGTCATACAAGCATAACAACCAAGACAAATACACTGTAGACACACTGGAAAATCATTGACAGAGGCCAAAAACATTGAAAACAAGAAGAAACCCTAATTTTTCTTTATCCTCTGGGATCAATGTGCCTGTTATAGGAAAAAGGGTGATGCAAGGGTAATCAACGTGACTGTAATTAAAAAAGAAATGATGACAACACGACTGTTGAATAAAAACATGCGATGGGCGAGAAAAATAGGGAAAAAATAAAAAAATCTTCGAGATCAGAACATAATGAATGTCTTTAAGCCATGACCAGTGAATGCAAATAGTTACAGTGAAGCAAGCAATAAGGTTACCTCATTCAACAATGTGTGTTCTCTATGCTAGATAGAGAAATACAAGTTGATGGAAAAAATATTGAAGGTTAAAAGAACTCAACCATATGCGGAAAGAAAAGGCAAGGTTGGTCCTCAAGCAAGACAAAATAAATATAGCTAAGATTTAATACTATGAAAAGATTTTATAGGATCATATCACCAGATAAATGAAGGAAGAAGAAGAAAAGGGCCGAGAAAAGAGGGAAACAAATCTCTGCTATGAGTAAGACGATATCCCTCATAAAAGGTTCCTATCATAAGCTTCTGTTATAAGATATGACAATGATGATAAGATGCATCGTGGCATCATGGAAGCATTAGAAACAAAAGTTCATGACATCACCATGGGAATCATGAAGGAAAAAATCAATAAAAAACAAAAAATGAAGGATATAGCTCTTGAAAAAATCAGTGGGCATTGAAGGAAAGAGTAATCTAGGACGAGGCTCATCACACATAAAGTCCAAAAGGAAACATATGCTAATTGGGGATATACAAGATCCTCAAAATTCTTTAAAGGAATATTCATCTTAGGGTTCGCTAATATAGAGAGGAAGCAAGTGTTTCAACAAGAACTCCAACTTATGGAATCCATGAGATGATGGTATGATGACAGGAAGCAGATCAAGGGATTGAAGATCTTTTCAATCAAGGAAGCTACTGAAAGAAGCCTCGATGACCTGAAGGTAAAATAAGGTATGTATGCTTGTGTTCAATATTATAATGACATGTCATATGGTTGTGGGTAACATGGATCATTACTTCTATCTTGAGAAGCATGATCAAGAGAAAAAGGATCTCCTCCTCTAAAAGGATACAAGAAGGCATAAGACACATTAGATGAAATAAACATAATACGTCCTCATATGAAGTATGAGGTGGTTGATCACAACTAAGAAACTCTAATTAAAATCACCTGGGAATGGAATGTGTAAGGAAGGAAGAGATCGTGAGATATGCAACCCTGATGAAGGTGATCAACATCCAAAAGATCAAGAAGGCTTGATTAGAAAAACTCCCAGAAAGATATGAAGACTCTGATGGAAAAGATGAAGACCCTTGACAATGTATATCATTGGGAGATGTGTCAACATGAATGCAAGACGCTGATACCTATAGAAAGATGTCATGATGAAGTGCCACCTAGTAAGGTATGATTTGATGATATATTTTGATTTCTTGAATAATATTTGGATAAGTTCATGCAGGGCTACTTACAAGTACATCTAGCATTCATGTGATAAATGGAAGAAGCATGATGAAAAAGAAGTAGTCATATGATGAAGGTTCCGGATATGAAGAAAACCACTTTCCATGAAGAAAGGAATGACATGACGAATTAAGAAGGAAATTGATCAATGGTTGTTGCTCTACAAGGAAGAAGCTCAACTAATTTTCATGACATAAAGGAGAGAAGTTGATCAAGCAGTTGAAGGACCCATGAAGAAGAAGTTACTGATATATAGAAGAGTCCATAGCTAAGAGGGATCTCTAACATGTCCTTGATCAAGAGAGATCTTGGATTAGATCATCCCTGATTAAAAAGGAGTTACATTTGTGTTTTTCTATTTCATGTGTCATGCACTAGACCCAGACTAACAACCATAACTCTAGGTGAAGACCATGAAGAAGAAATGTAAACACATGATATCCTCCCTAGTTGAGAGGGAGAGATAAACACAACATTCTTGTCTTCACTTTGGATGAAAGAATGGAGGATTGGGTAATCATCTGGCATCTGATGCTCTTTGAGGATGTGTAAGGCATCCAAGACAAGAGTAGGCAAGAGGACCAATATTTTTTGAGGGATAGGAACCCAAGATATGAATAATCCTAGAAGGTTATACTCAGTGAACACCCGGGCGGGTATGTACCTTGAGAGACAATGATTAAGGTGTCTATAGTCACTGGTCTCGCAAACAATGTGCTTTGATATGATGAGAGATATGTTAGAAATAATACTGAGAGGGGGGGTGAATCAGTATTAGCCAGTCAATAATATTTCATTTCCATAATTAGATTCATATATGCTACTTCAGTTAATGGAACTTGCGTGTAAACGCAATTGTATTTAAGGCAACTAGCGTATATTCTGCAAACTTATGACTCAGTTAATTTATCATATGTTGAACTTTACTTAGTGCATCAGAACCATATAAACAGTAACCAGGTGCAGTAAAATAGAACAGACAATCACACACACATGAACACAAGATATAAGGTGGAAACCCAATGTGGGTGAAAACCACCTGCTGCAATCGTCTCTATCTTTTTTTTAATAAGAAACTTCTTTTTACAATTTTTGTACTGGTGCAGTCTTATACCAGTACGCAGGCTTCTACCTGTAGAAGGCTACAACCTTCTCTCATTCTCCAGCTTCTCCTAGAAGGGAGCTACAACCCCCTAGCTCTTGTACTAGCTGATATGTTTACTAGTACGTAGGTGCCGGCCTACAGAAGGCTACAACCTTCTCTTTTCTTCCAGGGACCACATTTCATAAATTTTTAGACTAGATCCATCAATAACATCATTCAAACATCAAATACATCTGCATCAATCAATCTCCTTTGCACCAACCACAACTGAATCAATCAATCACTTTTCAGAACCAGAAACAATAACCAGAACCCAGAACATTGTAACAACAACCAGAAGTAGCTAAATCATATTTTATGAGGTATACACTACTTCAATGTGTCGAACCTACGTGCATACACACTTTTCTCAAGGCGAACCTGCGTACAGATTTGCAAATCAATTTTAAGATGTATACGTTGTTTTGATATGCAGAACCAACGTGTATATGCGCCTTTTCTAAGGTGAACCTGCGTATAGATCTATAAATGATGATTTAATCTTTACAACAATTCCAGACTTCAGTTATACCTAGATCATCATATTTATAGTCTACAACATGCGCAGTTATTCAGATAAAAGATCAAAACACACAAAGATACTTCACTTCAAGCTTTAAGATCTTGACCCATCATTAGATCTTATCCTTCCTCAAGCGCTAAGGTTCATCCTTGATTTAGATCCAGCTGTGCACCATAACCCAATAACCTATATTCTAGATCTTTCTCTTCATTAGATATTCAATACATGAGTGCCTTTGCCTAATGATCTTCTCCTCCTTTTATAGTCTTAGGCCTTACTCAATACCATGGACCAAAACCACTTAGAACCAATACCTTGGACCAAATACCTAGGGTCAACACTTCGAACAGGATACCTTGGACCAATACCATGGATAAAAATATCATAGACCAAATACCACGAAACAAAACTAAGTTTTCCAACATGTACGTGCCTTTCCTTCAGTGAAAGTGCGTGTGTATGCCATACACGCCTTTTGGTCTACGAACCCACGTGTACATGCGCCTTGTTCAATGAGGAACCTACGTATACCTCTCTTTCTTCATTCTGAGAGTCTGAACTGTGATCTGTCATCTAAGTGAGTTGCCATCAAGAACAACACCCATGTCATAGTGCCAAATCTGTGTCATAATGCCAAGAATCCCCCCCTTTGGACTTGATGGCAACCCCAAGTCACTCTCCCCCTTTGTCATCAAGGGCAAAGGATTATGCTCCCCCTTAGTACATGCTGAATGTTCTGATATGTTGAAGAGTACTGATTGAGCTCCATGCTCGAGTCCATGCTCCCCCTGAAAATAAGCAAGGTCTGCAAACAGATGTTCTAAAAGAAGAACATGACTCTATACATCATAAATGACCTTCCTATCACTAATGACTCATACATACATCCATCTCGAAACCATGTGGGGATATACTAAGTTTGACTCATCCACCCAACCAAGTGGGGATGTACCAAATGTTTATACATATCAAAACAAGAACATTACATCATCCATCCCATGCATAGTGGGGAACCAAAATAGCTCGTTTCATGACCTTGACATTGAAAAATATACATGACATAAAGACCAAATATCTGAAACAAGACCATGATAGTTATCAGCAACTATCATCAGCAACATCTGTCAATCACCATCCAGACTAGCAACCATGATCTCCCCCTGAACATGTTCCACCTGCATAAAAAACAATTGTGAATTTGTACCAAGATCTTCTAAGATAATGCCAACAATGCATTATTAGAAGTATATGCTCCCCCTGTGCTAGATGATCATTGTCAGCCCCATATCAGATTCCTTTCATCCTGAGTCTGGCCCACTGTTTTTCTTCAAACCAACATATACGCGACTGTATCCACAGAAACTGACGTATGTACGTGGATATGCTTCATGGAAGTTGCGTATAACCACTTTTCTCTGAAACATATACGTTTTAACCGTAAGATGATGCATCAACTACTCCCAGCTTCTGTCTGAGATATTCAAATGTCTCTCTGGGCAATGGTTTGGTGAATATATCAACAACCTATTCTTTGGAGGGAATATACTCCAATTTGACCTTTTGTTCAAGCACTTGTTCATGTAGAAAATGATATTTGACGGCTATGTACTTGGTCTTGGAATGCATGATTGGATTCTTTGAAATACTGATTGCACTTGTGTTATCACATAGAATGGAGATGGGTGGAGTACATGTGATCTGAATGTCTTGCAATATTTGCATCATCCAAAGGAGTTGTGTGTAGCAAGATGCAACAGCCACATATTCTGCTTCAGCTGTAGATAATGCAATTGAACTTTGTTTCTTGCTGAACCAAGACACTAATTTGGAACCCATATAGAATGCACCACCACTATTGCTTTTTTTGTCATCAACGCTTCCTACCTAATCTGCATCTGTATATGCATGAAGTGTAAGATCTGTATCTATAGGATACCATAGACCAAAATTTTGTGTTCCTTGAAGATATTTGAAAATCATTTTGACTGCCTGAAGGTGTGATTCCTTTGGATTGGCTTGGAATCTTCCAACTATTCCCACTACATGCATGATGTCTGGTCAGGTACCTGTTAGATAAAGCAAACTGCCAATCATGGATCTGTAGGTTGGTTGATGTACTGTTGCTGATTCATCATTTGAGCTGAGACTGCATCCTGTTACCATAGGGGTACATATTGGTTTAGAATCTTCCATGCTGTATTTTTTCAAGATCTGCTTGAGATACTTGGTTTGTGATAGAAAAATACCATCTTTCTTTTGTTGAACTTGTAGACCAAGAAAATATGTGAGCTCACCAAGCAGGGACATTTCAAATTCTTGCTGCATTACCAAAGCAAAGTTTTGACTCATGGCTTCTTCATTGCTACCAAAAATGATATCATCAACATACAAAACAAGTATTAGCAATTTATTATTATCAATCTTTGTATATAGATTGCTATCAGCTGATCCTTTTGAAAAACCTTGTTGATGGAGATATTTGTCAAGATGGTAATACCAGGCCCTTGGAGCTTGTTTTAGACCATAGAGAGCCTTTCTAAGTCTGCATACAAGTTTTGGATCATTTCCAAGAATGAATCCATCTGGTTTCTCAATATATACTTCTTCTTCTAAGTCCCCATTAAGAAAAGCAGATTTTACATCCATTTGGTATACTTTGAATTTCTGAAAACTAGAAAGAGCAAGGAACATTCTTATGGCTTCAAGTCTTGCAACAGGTGCAAAAGTTTCTTCAAAATCTATACCTTCTTGTTGAGCATACCCTTTACAAACAAGTCTGGCCTTGTTTCTAATAACTTCTCCATTTTCATTCAGCTTGTTTTTGAATATCCATTTGGTTCCTATGATATTCTTATCATGAGGTCTAGGAACTAATTCCCAAGTATTATTCTTTTCAATCTGCTCAAGCTCTTCATTCATGGCCTTGACCCAACATTCATCTTTGCATGCTTCATTTACATTTTGAGGTTTGATGGAGGAAAGTAATGCTAGATAGCTTGAAGCTTCTGTAATAGTTCTTCTTGTATGCACACCTGCCTCTTTCTGTCCCAAAATTTGAGTCCCTGGATGATTTTTCTGAACATACGTGGATGGAGTCTTTTCTTTTGCCGTTATCTGTTCTTCTGGTGCTTCATTGGTTTCTTCTTCAGAATTAGTCTAATTTGATGTGGAAGGATAATCCTCATCTTCTCCACAATCTTCGGTTTTTACCTGCTTTGGATTTTTGCATGCTTCATCAACCACAACATCAATACTTTCAATAATTTTCCCAAGTCTTTTATTATAACACTTATATCCTTTACTTCGAGAAGAGTAACCAAGGAGAATGCCTTCATCTGCTTTGGGTTCAAACTTGCCAAGTTTTTCATCAGTCCTTTTGATGTAACATTTGCTTCCAAAAACTTTGAAGTATTTTACGGTAGGAGTCTTACCATACCAAAGTTCATGTGGAGTTTGAGTGTTGTTTACCCGAACATTTGCTTTGTTGAGAATAGTGACGGCAGCGAATGTAGCTTCACCCCAGAAGGTTGCAGGAGTTCCAGAATCATCTAGCATAGCACGAGCCATTTGTTGAACAGTTATGTTCATCCTTTCTACCACTCCATTTTGTTGAGGAGTCCTTGCAATGCAGAATTGCCTTTTTATTCCATGTTCTTCACAAAAGTCAAAGAATTCATCTGAGGTAAATTCCCCTCCTCGATTAGATTTGAGACGTTTGATTTTGCGATCTGATTCATTTTCAACCAGGGCTTTGAAGGCTTTGAATTTTTCAAATGCTTCATATTTATGCTTTAGAAGCCCTATCCAATGAAAAATCATCAATGAACAATATAAAGTATTCCTCTCCACGAGGTGACTTTTTCCTTGATGGACCACATAAATCAGTATGAACAAGTTCAAGAGGCTTACTAGCTGATCCTTCCTTTTCAGGGAATTGCGACCTGGTTTGCTTACCAAATTGACATGATTTGCATATTGTATTTTCTGGAATGCTGATATCAGGAAGATCACGAACAACCTGGAATTTTCTTGCTTTTCTTATTTGAGAGAAGCTTAGATGCCCCAATTTTCTGTGCCATAGCCAGTGTTCATCATTTTTGCTTAGATAGCACTGTTGTTGTCCTCCCTTGAATATATATAAGTTGTTTGGAGTTCTTATATCTTTGATCACGGTTTCTCCTGTATCAAGCTCATGAACAACACATCCATTTGATCAAAATACTACTTCATTTCCTTGATCACACATTTGACTGACACTCAATAGGTTATGCTTTAGACCATCAACATACATAACATTCCCAGATTTAACTTTTTCTTTTAAAAGAACAGAGCCTTTACCTTTTATGACAACAGGAGTGTCATTTCCAAATGAGACCTTCTTTTCCTTTTCTAAGGCATTATATGACTAAAGTTTTTCTTTATCACCTGTCATGTGTTTCGAGCATCCACTGTCGATGTACCATTGATTTTCTTGTCCTTCTGCATATAGGGATATACCACATCTTTCTGTTTGTGGTTCTTTCTTTCTCCATATTTTGGGATTTAATGCAGTTTTCTCCTTCTGAGATGTTTTCCGAAATTTACTCCTACATTTAGATTCTTCGTGACCAAAGTTGTTGTAGATAGGGCATTCTATTTCATTTTCAAGAAGAGAAAAGTTATTGTAGGTCCGTTTCATGATCCCCGTCACATTCCTTTGATTTCGTGCTTCTCTAGTCATGATGGTCTTGTAAGCAACACATTGAGCAACTTTGTGTCCAAATTTATGACATGAAAAACATTGGCCATTAAAGAAGTTCCTGCGATTATCGAATCTACTGACCTGGTGATTGTAGTTGCTATTGATATTCATTCTTGAAGCAGATTGAGTATGATTTACTTGAGGTTTGTAGCTTCTGTTCATCCTTGAAGTAAATTGAGCCTGATTTACCTGGTGATCTGCTTTATGCCTTTGTTGTCGATTGTCAAACTGTTCACTGCTCTTTGCTGCATCAAGATAGCTTTTAGTGGAGGTTGACAACTTCTGTGCTTGGGATGCTTCTTTAGTATATCCAAGACCTGTCTTTATCAAAGGAGAACGCTACACTTTGATAATTTCATTTAAGGTTTCTGAACCTTTAGTAAATCTAAGATTGAGAGTTTTTGTTTTCTCAATATCCTTTCTTAGACCCATAATTTCACATTCTAGTTTTTCATTGTGTTTTTCTCTTTCAGCAAGTTGGAATGTCAGAGTATCTAGAATCATATTCTTTTCTTATAAACTGACTTTGAGTTTAGAGATTTCTTCATAAAGGTCATATTCATCTAAAGCATCCAAGAAATCATCATCTTCAAAAGCCATTACAAGTCTTTAGTCATTACTATTTTCATCTTCATCACTATTTGATAAACCATCACTATCTTCATGAGTATAGTAGCTCTTCTTACTTACACTTTGTTTTCTATTCCATTTTGCTGATTCCTTACCTTTATCAAGCTTATCTTTATGAGGACATTTGGCAGCATAATGACCGACTCTTCCACAAGCAAAACATTTGAAAGGTAGTTTACCTCTGAATCTCCCGGAACCCCATTGAAGGTTCTTGACAAAGTTTGCTTCTTCTTCTCCTTCTGAAATATGTCCTGATTCATGGAATTCTTCTCTTCTTGAAGCTTTGAATGCAGCTTCTCTCATATCTAATGGACCTCCTTTTCTCATTTCGAAAGCAGTTAAGATTCCGTGCAGCTGTGTCATAGTAATAGTTTGAAGATCCTACTTTTCTTCTATGGCAGATACTTTTGATTCAAACTTAGTAGACAAGGATCTTAAAACCTTTTCAACTAAAGTAACTTCTTTTATCTCTTCACCCAAGTTCTTCATGCAATTAACAATCTCATCTATACATAAGAAGTAACTAGCGATACTTTCATCATTGTGCATTTTGAGAGTTTCATATTGAATTATGAGAGATTGCAATTTTGCACGTTTTACCTGATTGTCTCCTTCATAACTTAGAATGATCTTGTCCCATATTTCTTTGGCGGTTTTGAGCTGCATAACTTTAACAAATTCTGATTGTGACAGACTCCCTAATAATGTATTGACAGCCTTGGCATTGGTTTCATATTGCTTCTTACCTGTTGTCTCTGTAGGAATTGCTAATGGAAATATATATCCTCCTTCCACGATTTCCTGGATTTTTGTTCCAAGAGATTGAAGATAGGCTGTAGTCCTTACCTTCCAATAAACGAAGTTGCTCCCATCAAAGATTGGTGGTCTAATGGATCCCTCTCTTTCGTAGTTACTCATGATGATAGATCTTCCTTCAAGCGATCAAGCTTCTTTTGAAGGACTTGCTCTGATAACAATTGTTGGAAATAATACTGAGAGGGGGGGTGAATCAGTATTAGCAAGTCAATAATATTTCATTTCCATAATCAGATTCATATATGCTACTTCAGTTAATGGAACTTGTGTGTATATGCAACTGTATTTAAGGCAACTAGCGTATATTCTGCAAACTTATGATTTAGTTAATTTATCATATGTTGAACTTTACTCAGTGCATCAGAACCATATAAACAGTAACCAGGTGCATTAAATCAGAACAGACAATCACACACAAATGAAAACAAGATATAAGGTGGAAAGCCAATGTGGGTGAAAACCACCTGCTGTAATCGTCTCTATCTTCTTTTTTTCCACTAGAAAAATCGTAATCTTTCATTAACTTGAAAAATTACATATTGTAGATGCGATATCCATATGCTGTTTCTGTCTAGTCCTAGAGGGCTCAGTCAATAATTGAAATTTCTGCATAAAAAAATGAATATTGTCCAGAACAGCACGCAGGATGTTCATATAGTAGAGCTGTTGTTTTTTTCCTGTACATTTGCCACGCAGGGCCATACATATATCCTGTATAATGTATTCAAAAATTTCAAAAGTTCCAAAAAGATAACCGGATCGTGGGCTCTTGGCCCTGTGATAATGTAGATCTATGTAAGGGTGGTGATAGTAATGGTATTCATTTGGCCCCCGTTGTTCCTGGATTAACCACTCTCCTTTGGGTAGTATCGTGGCTGCCTTGGATAACTCGTCAGCACAGCTGTTATGTTCCCTGTAACTATGATTGCATGTGATATAATTAAATTGAGCCTTGAAAATGTTTATTTCATCCAAAATATTACTGAGTGTGTGTATGTGACAAGCAGTAATATTATTGAACCAATTTATAATGATCTTCGAATCTCCAAATATATTAATGCTCATGCAGTTATGCCCCAAAGAGAAATGCAAGAGGTGATGAAGGGTGATGAGTTCAACGAAATTGTTCGTTGCTGCCCCTAGTCCCATCTTAACCTTGAAGTAATGATGATCACTAATGTGAAGGATAAATCCACCACCACATCCTTGTTGTTGTGTCGCGCCATCAAAATACGCCCAAGGGGTATTTTTATCAATAAATGGAGGAGCACGTGGCCTGCGGGCTCGAGGTTGTGGAGGCTCAGGCATCTCATTAAATGCCGTTATTATACAAGCTGTAGTGTGCGGCCAACACACAGGTTTATTGTAAAAAATGAAGCGATTTCGAGCCAGCCAGAGATGCCAGCTGATAATCAAAGGGAGACTTTGGAACTTAGAGCCTTTAATAAGTCGATGATACCAGCTTTCCCATGCTTTGTTTATGTCTTCCCCTTCCTAGAAACCTGAGAAGTGTATAGTAGAGGATATATTTTGCCAAAGATCAATCAAAGTAGGACAATTCAGAAATAGGTGTGAAGTCGATTCCAATGATCCTTTGCATAATGTACACCAAGTTGGCCCGTGGAAGGATCGATGCATAAGATTATCGCCAGTGGGAACTTTATTTTTAAGAATACACCAGAAAAAAGTTTGGTCCGAGGAGGCGCAGTAAGTTTCCATATAGACTTCCACCAGAAAGTGATCAAATCCGGAATCTTGTGTGAGATCAAGACTAAATAACCAGACTTTGGTGAGTATATACCACTGTCTGAATGATGCCAAATGAGTTCATCCAGGCCCTCTTTTATCCTGATATGAGATTCAGTAAGAGCAGAAGTATAATCATGCCATTCTTGATGCCAACATTGTGGTAACTCGAGCTGTAAAGTGGATTTCCATCTTTGAGCAAAAAATGTTGAGTTATGAGGATCCGCAATATTTGCAAGTACCTTGAGATCGTGTGAATGGAGATGCTGAATAAGATCTCTGGATAGCTGGTATCTTCCTCCACTTCCAATCCATGGATCTAAACCAATGCGAGCCTTTGATCCATCGTTTATTCTCCAGACCAGATTATCCCTGATGAGCGGCAGAGAGTGTAGGAGAGCCTTCCAGACAGATGAGATGCCAGATTTGGGCCAACTAGGCAAACGAATCCAATCCATAATTTGTTGAGGCCAAATGTACTTGTGATATGTGATGGTAGTCCAGAGATTCTGTCCAGTTAATAAGGTCCATCCCATTTTGGCAGCAAGAGCTTGTGCGAATATAGGCAGATCTTTTAGGCCCTAGCCTCCCCATTTTTTGGGCAGCGCTATCTTGCTCCAGCCGACCCATGCAAAAATCCATTTGTCCTGGTTCCCATTCCAAAGATATCTGTTGCGGATTTGTTGCAGACGGGCCAAGATACTCTTGGGAATCCACGCTAGTGCCATCCAAAAAACAGGAGTGGCCTCAAGAACAGATTTTACCAGGACAAGTCTACCAGCTCTGGATAAATATTTTTGGCTCCATATGGTAAGCCTTTTCTACAATTTTGTGACTAGCCAAACCCAATCCGCTATTTTCTGGCTAATGGGCTTAATCCAGAACCCCAGGTATTTGAGTCCCCGGTCTAGTGGATTGATGCAGTAAAGAAACAACTAATGAGAAAAATAAGTCTCTTGGATGGAGGTTTGGGCAAAAGTAATGGTGTATTTTGAGTGATTAGCTAGCATCCCAGTAGCTGATGAAAAAAGAGAGAGAATCTTGGAGAAGGTGTGGGAATCCCGAATACTACCATCAAGGAAAATAAGAACATCATCCACGAAAAGTAGATGGGTGAGGAAGCAGTGATCAGATATCTTAAGTCCACAAAGATCACCTTCTCTCTTAGCCGATGCAATCAATCAATTGAGACCATCCATGACAATCAAAAAAAGGAGGGGTGAGAGGGGGCATCCTTCCCTAAGACCCCTTTCAGAGTGAAAAAAATGAGATGCAGACCCATTGATGAGAACACTAAAAGTGGGTGAGGTAATGCAAGCCATGATCCAGGTGATGAAATTGAGGGGGAAGCCCAAATGAATAAGAAGCATCTTAATGTAAAGCCAACTTACACGGACAAAAGCTTTTGCCAGATCTATCTTAAGAGTAATGGCTTTATGGTGTTTGGTCCAGATAGTATGAATGGCTTCTTGGGCCGAGAAAATAACTTTGTGAATCTATCGATGTTCAAGAAAGGAAAATTGTTGGGGAGCAATCTGACAAGAGAGGATAGGGCGGAGGCGATTTGCAATGATCTTAGAGATGATTTTGTAAAGACAATTGCACAAAGAGATGGGTCGGTAGTCATTAAAGGAGGATGGGGTGTCGAACTTTGGAATGAGGGCGATGAAAGTCGAGTTGATAGCATTGTACAGAGATCTAGACAATCTACACTCCTCCACTACCTTCAGCAAATCTTGTCCCAGGAGGTCGAAGAAGGCTAGGTAGAATTCAATGGTCCAGCCATCCGGTCCCGAACTCTTGTCCTTTTTGAACCATTTTAGTGTGCCTTCAAGCTCACCAGATGTCACGGGAGCGAATAGAGCCTTTGCCTCATCGTCGTTTACAAATCTGGGGAAGTGCCCAACAACATTAATGATATTAGTAAGGTTCGAACCAGGAGGGATTTTGTAAAGTTTCTTGAAATGAGTAGAGCCAAGGTGGGAGAGCTTATTGAATGAATCAGCCACACCTCCTTCAGGTAGAGGTAGATTCCAAATGGTGTTTGTAATCTTTCTACCTTTTGCATAGTTCTAAAAAAACCGAGTATTGTCATCCCCTGCTTTCAACCATATGGCTCTACTCCGAAGACGGATGGATTCCTCTCTTTCCTTTAGGATCCGAGCCTTCTGGTTCTCAAGATCAACCAATTTAGATTTGTCTTCTGCAGTGATAAACGCCAAGCTTCGCTCATCGAGTAGAGAGCACAGCTCCGATTCTATATGTAATAGAGTCGAATTCTTCCTCTGATGTTTCTCTCTAGTCGAGTTGATAGAGAGATGCTTGATCTTGGATAAGTTTAGACAGAATCCTTTTGCCATGGAGTCTGATCTATCGATCGGGTTTGCCACCCAGAAGTCCGAAACCATACGAACATAAGTAGGGTCCTGAAGCCAGACATGATTAAACTTAAAAGGGGCTTTTGGTTTGTGGTGAGGCCCCAATATCTCCAGATAAATGGGGGAGTGATCCGAGATACCCCCAGTTCCTACCCATTGTTTATAATGATGCAACTGTTGCATTAGTGGCCCCTTCATAATGAATCTGTCTAATCTTCGAGCTAGGGCAGCCTCACCCATCCTCCTATTCCTCCAAGTGGGAAGAGGCTTGTTCATAGGGACATCCATCAAATTACACTGCTCTAGGAGGTCCATCATAAACCCCGAGATAGAGTCCACTTGTGCCAGAGATCCCCATGACTCACCATAACCTAGGGAGAAGTTAAGGTCGCCCCCTATAATGATGTGATCAGATGAAAAAATAGATAGTCCAAGTAGATGCTGCTAGAAATGCTCCCTCTGCTGGTAAGGTCCATAGATGTTGACAAACCGAAGGTTGGTGCCAAGTTCTGCCGAAAAGAGATCTAACCCCAGAAAGCCCTGACCTCCCCAAGATGCATCAACCCTAATGGATTTGGGATTATATCCAATGGCAAGACCACCAGACCTCCCCATAACATCCAATGCCATATAGTGCCATCCCGGGGAAATAGAGTTTAAAGAACTGGTGATGAGATCAGCCGAGCCTAGGGTTTCTTGCAGCATAATGATGTCAACAGGTTCGATCTCAAGAAGTCTGTGCAGGGCTAGTTTCTTGGAGGCACTAGCCATGCCTCAGCAATTAAAGGAAAGCCATTTCATGGGGGAATGCTACCAGGGGTATTCAATGCTCTAAGAACCCCATCAAGAGTAGATTGACGGCCAGAGGCAACTTTAGCTCCAGTGTGTCTGATAGCTTTGGAAAGATCATATTTTCTCCCCCGAAATGACAGAGAAGCTGGACCAAGGAAAGAGAGACCCAATCCAACGAGATATACCGGAGAGCCACACGGTAGCATACGAGGACGAAGATTATAATGATGAGATTTTGAAACCCTAGACGAAGATGGTGAAGAGGAGGATGTGGATAATGAATGCAAAGAGGGAGCGGAAGGTGCAATAACAGGGGAGGACGACATGGTGCAATGAGCCACAGAGATGGAAGGTGCAACAAAAGAGGAAAAAATAGCAATACAAGAGTTAAGAGGAGTGAGAGGAGTACCTGAAGCTTTGGTGGCTTTAGCAGCTACCCGAGACCTGGTGAAAGGCGGCGAGAGTGTTCTGTGATCCTCGTCCACTGCCTTAGGAGGAGGATTGTTAACTGAGGGAATAGGGCCCGGAGCTGGTGAGCACTGGATGGCCGGCGAATTGATCCTGGATGGTGCTGAAGACGGCTTAGGGATATCCTCTGGTTTCTTATTAAGGGGGCAATCCTTGAATATGTGTCCCACCTTGTGGCACCGTTGACAGCGAAATGGAACCCCTTCGTAGTCCAATATCTGGATCCTGGTATATTTCCCCCATTGAAGCGTAATCTTCTCCTCCAAACCCTCGCGAGTGTCTAAATGAACCAGGATACGGGCAAGAGTTCTATTTCTCGATTCCACAAAGGTGCGGTCATGATCCAAATATGTACATAGGGCATTCCCGATTCGGACAAAAACCTCCTCGTACCAATACTGTAGCAGGAGCCCTAGCAAGCGCACCCATAAGGGTCCGACCCCAATTTGTTCGCACTCAGGATCAAAAAGAGGGCTCCATCTCTTGAGGAGGACCGGAGCCATCTCGATGTGCTAGTATCTGGCAAGAACCCAATCTGTATAAGTCTCCTTCGCAAAGTGAAGGGAAAACCAACCCCTAGGTAGAACCTGAACCTCAGGCAGGTCTTTGAGAATTCCACCCCAGATTTCCTTAACCCATAATGTGAGCCTCGTAGCTGAGTAAGCCCTTCCGCGAACATGTCTGACAAGAATTGTGTTGGCCATAGATGCCACTTCTCCAATTGCAGAGGTCTCACCGAACCAGATCATAATATCCTTGGAAGTCGTCTTCACACACTTAGATTTTCTCTTCCTCGTGCGAGGTGCAGATGGGTGTTCTGTCAAAGGGTCGGGGGAACCTTCCAGTGGAATGGATTTTGCAGACTTGACCTTGACAGCCGGAGTCTCGAAATAGCCCGACGGTGAATGTTGAAAAGAAGGGTTTAGGGCCACCGTCTCTATCTTCTTTTTAATAAGAAACTTCTTTTTAAAATTTTTGTACTCGTGCAGTCTTATACTAGTACACAGGCTTCTACCTGCAAAAGGCTACAACCTTCTCTCATTCTCTAGCTTCTCCTAGAAGGGAGCTACAACCCCCTAGCTCTTGTACTAGCTGATATGTTTACTAGTACGTAGGTGCCGACCTATAGAAGGCTACAACCTTCTCTCTTCTTCCAGGGACCACGTTTCATAAATTTTCAGACTGGATCCGTTAATAACATCATTTAAACATCAAATACATCTGCATCAATCAATCTCTTTTGCACCAACCACAACTGAATCAATCAATCACTTTTCAGAACCAGAAACAGTAACCAAAACCCAGAACATTGTAACAATAACCAGAAGTAGCTAAAGTATATTTTATGAGGTATATGCTACTTCAATGTGTCGAACCTGCGTTCATACACACTTTTCTCAAGGCGAACCTGCGTACAGATTTGCAAATCGAACTTAAGATGTATATGATGTTTTGATATGCAAAACCAACGTATATACACGCCTTTTCTAAGGTGAACCTACGTACAAATCTATAAATGATGATTTAATCTTTACAACAATTCCAGACTTCAGTTATACCCAGATCATCATATTTATAGTCTACAACATGTGCCAGTTATTCAGATAAAAGATCAAAACACACAAAGATACTTCACTTCAAGCTTTAAGATCTTGACCCATCATTAGATCTTATCCTTCCTCAAGCGCTAAGGTTCATCCTTGATTCAGATCCAGCTGTGCACCATAACCCAATAACCTGTATTCTAGATCTTGCTCTTCATTATATATTCAATACATGAGTGCCTTTGCCTAATGATCTTCTCCTCCTTTTATAGTCTTAGGCCTTACTCAATACCATGGACCAAAACCACTTAGAACCAATACCTTAGACCAAATACCTGGGGTCAACACTTCGGACAGGATACCTTGGACCAATACCATGGATCAAAATACCATGGACCAAATACCACGGACCAAAACTAAGTTTTCCAACATGTATGTGCCTTTCCTTTCGTGAAAGTGCGTGTGTACGCCATACCGCCTTTTGGTCTGCGAACCCATGTGTACACGTGCCTTGATCAATGAGGAACCTGCATATACCTCTCTTTCTTCATTCTGAGAGTCTGAATTGTGATCTGTCATCTGAGTGAGTTGCCATCAAGGACAACACCTGTGTCATAGTGCCAAATCTGTGTCATAATGCCAACAAGATAGAGCTGTCAGTTAAGGCCTTGCTGTGGATACAATGTTGGTTACTATGATGCTATACAGATGGGTTACCAATCCGATTCTTCTTATGATAAATTCTTCAGATTGAGAATGACCAAGTACTATCATGAATACCTCCCTAGTTAAGAGGGAGTGTTGAGGAAAATGTGTATCTGAGTTCGATCTTCATGACATTGTATTATGATTTTTGTAAAACAAGAAAATGAATTTATTATGCCTTGCTACATGTGTTCCATGAGCAAGTGGTTTATTTTATAGATGGCTCCCATTGAGAGCCTTAGGATTTATATTTAAGGTCAAATAGTCAAAGTCATGAATAAGGAGATCTTCTTGAGCCTATGTAAAATGTATACAAGTCTAGAACAACCCTCCAAGACAAGCACAATCCTCCAAGACAAGCACTAGAAGAAGTCTGCCTGCAAAACGATGAAGAGAACAGTTAAGTCGGCCTCAAAATGAATATTAATGACAAGTCGGCTAAAAAATAAAGACACATTAGTTCACCCTAACATGTTGGCTAATTATGGAGATGTGACAACTATATATACCCAACTAGGGTCACCATAGAAGCTCAAAATCTCGAACAAGATCTGCAACTTCGGTCAAGTACAATACCTCTGAAATCTCAGTCATAATTACAGTGACACCTTCACATTCCTCTCTGAAATCTCAGACAAATTCAGTGTTACAGGAATCTCGGATGGAGATGATATTACAATGTTTCGGTTGGAGAAACAGCTTATGGTTCTCGGATGGATATTGTAGGAGTATACACTCTCATCATAAGTATTACAGTGATATGTTCACAACATGACAGTGACAAGGATGATCTTGGTGGAAAGAACACAATCATACTCTTGGAGAAGTTCTTAATGCAGTCAAGGATGATCACAATGTTGACATGATTATAATGAAAAGATCTCATAAGTAACATACTCTATCTCAACATACATCAAGGTGCTATCATATCATAGTCATGATCTTGTTCCTAATGAAGACAAAGTCAAGACAATGATGAAGAGGGTGCAGTCATGGTGCAACAATGATCTAGTTGAAGAAGCAGTCATGGTACAACAATGATGATGGTGATCTCAACAGTAACAAAGAAGAGGATTGATGTCTTGGTCTTGTAGTAGCATAGTAGGTCAAGGGTCATAGTCTTGGTATTCGTGAATTTGAATCTCTATAAGAATAATTTTTGTGTGGGTTTTCCTCTCCAAGGGGGAGAGGTTTTGGCCTTGGAAGAATGCCAACTTCTTGTGTTCTTGTCTCTTTGTTTTGGTAGCTATTTGATGAACTAAAGAAGACACATTCTAATAATAATAAGTGAAGACTGGAATAAGAAGAAAATTGAAAAACACTTCATAAATAGTTACCATGACTCGAAGAATCTCATTAACTCTGATTGCCCTAAATTCTTCAACACAAACAAGGGGGTCTCATACACCAATTTGGTGTCTGACTTGGCCGTGATCTTCAAATTGAATAATAATAATAATATTAAACTTAATATTTTTAAATTTGAAAATTATTTTTGAATTTTTAAAATTTGAATTTCTAATTTTTTATTGGTGGATGACTAATTATATGTGGTTTAAAATCATCTTCTCAAAATAAAAAATAGTTGTAAAAAAATAAAATTAAAAAAAACCTCTAATAGCCTAAGTGTCTTCATAAATTAATTATAAATTTTTTTCTTCCAAATTTATGATTTTTCCATAATTAATAGTTTATTTTCCAAAAGAAAGAGTTATGAGCTTTTACTAATTATGGAAACTAAGTGATTTAAAAAACAAAAGCAACAACGCTGCATATTACACTAATTTTTCCCTTTTTGATTTTTGAATGACTTGGTTCAATCATTTTCCTTAATAAATCTCACATATATTATATATTTTCACAATTCAAATCATGATGCAATATAAAAAAGAAAATTTAAGCCGACACTACAATAAATAATTTTTTCTCTTTTGTCTTCATAATATTAATCATAATTTAAAAATATAAAATAAGAAAAAAAATAGGAAAATTTTGCGCTCACACTCAAGTGTTTGTGTAATTAATTATTTTATTATTTTAATATACTAGACATTGTAATTTTTTATATTAGTTATTTTATTACATATGAATTCTTTGTCACATGATTAACATTACACAGAATATATCATATCAATTTGATTTTTTCGACATAAAAAATCTACCATAGATTATTTATTTGTAGTTGAATTAGGATGAGTATAAATTTAAAGTTAAATAAATAATTTGTTACAATATTTAGATTTAAAAAGAATATTGCACACACACACACACATATTTATATATATTAGACATTGTAATTTCTCCTCATTTGGTCCCATGAGCTAAAGATGGAATAAAATGTGCACAAATACATTTTAATAAACTCTTAACTTTTTTAACAAATGATAATGTTGGGGCTAATGTTTCATTCAAAATTATATATGCACATATCTCTATTTTTCTCCAAGGTTATCGGTTCTAATGTTTCATCTAAAATTATGTATGCACCTATCTCTATTTTGCTCCAAGATTATCTAGTCCATTAATTACTTCTGTTATTTTCATTTGTCATATTCAAATGTGTTTCATTATTAGATTTATGAATTTGTTCATGCATTCAATAATTGTTATTGATTATTTTTTGCATAAGAAAAATGTACTAAGCAGTAACGCTGCATATTACACTTGTTATATATATATATATATATATATATATATATATATGGCATGTTTTGTTTTCGTTTTTGTTTTTGTTTTTGTTTTTGTTTTTTTTTTTTTAATATATATTTTTATTTACTTATTATTATTTTTCAATTATTTTGTGTTTTTTTTCAACGTTTTAAGTTTTGTTTTCTTTTATATTTTTCATTTTTATTTATTTATTATTTTGCTTTATTTTTTTTTTTATTTTTTTTCTGCAGGTTCCGTGTTGATCCTCGACTAACGACTTGATCTTATTATATGTCAATTTGATAGTTGATTTTAAAGTTTTCGTTATAATGGATCAATTATGCCCCCACATTGTGTCAATTTCATGGTTGGTCTTTAAGTTTTCATTACAATGGGTCGAGTTCACCTACGCGACATATCAATTTGATGGTTGATTTTTAAATTTTTGTTGCAATGTGTCAAATTTTCTTAGGCTAAGATTTCAAAATCGTTATACTTTTAGCATTTGAAAAATAAATTATTATTGGTATAATGACTATTTCATTTAGGTGTTCATTTTTTTAAAAAACTTAGTTGTAAAATTTTTCCATAATGCCATGGTTCAAATATGTTGAAAATTTAAGTTTTTTATAGTCATGATATTTTATCTTTAATGCTATGGTTGGAAACATTTATAAGTATTTTATCTTTAACAACATGGTTGGAAATTGTTGGAATTTTAAGGCTTTTCAAAAACGTGATTTTTTAACCTTTAATTTCATGCTAAAAAATCATTGGAATTTAAGGTTTTTCGGAGTCATGATATTTATCCTTAACGCCATTGCTAAAAAATGTTGAAAATTTACCTCGAACAAAAAAACATTATTCTAGCATCAATACTTTTCATTTTCACGGTCTTTTTTGCATAATTTTTTTTTGGTTTTTATTGTGATTTTTAAAAAATGTTGAAAATTTACCAAAAAAAAAAAAACGTTATTCCACCATCAACACTTTTCATTTTTGGGTTGTTTTTTTGGGTTTTTTGCTAGAGTTCTCATTTTGAGTTTACAGTTCACGTTTAATAGTTTGCATTGTTATGATACTTTGTTTAAAAATAGATTATTATTATTTTGACTTTGTCCATTGGAAGTAATGCTTCCATGTCATGTGTAGTTGTCATTAGGAGTTAGTTTAAAAGTTATTGTTTCCAATGTGTGAGTTGTAATGATGATCTGATTGTGTCGAAGTCAGTAATTTGTGTATTATATATTTGTACCTGTGATGATCAATAAAAGAATTAAGTGAGATTGTGTTGTGTGTAATCGCTATGCTCTCTCTTCTACTTTTCTATTTTGGTATCAGAGTTGGTACTGGCTTAAATCTTTAACTAGAGAGCCAGGAAGATGTGAGAGATGCTTGATCATTTTTGATCCACTGTAAATAAATTAAGGTAGGAGATTATTCACTGTGTGAGTGATTTTAGTGTTTGTTGTGTTCAAACCCTTGTTTGATTAGAACCCCCTTTCTACAATTGAAGAGAGTTGTAGCTCAAATATAAGGAGTGAAGTTGCCTGCACGCTATCAAGGGAGGAATCGCCATTGTGATTTAGTTGCTCCAATCATCCAATCGATTTTCTGGAGGAAATAGGTTGATTTCTAACTGCATCTGGATTAGTCATTTTGAAGGAAGAGGGGTGCGACATTGTCATTTTTGTTGTTGGAAGAAGATCTACGCAGAGATGATTGCCGATTCATGTGAGAGAGCCAAAGGCTCCGTATTCACCCATTAATTAAGAATTGATCTGACTGCCCTGGGTGCCATTGTTAGCCACGACTCAGTTGATCATTGTTCTTCATTTCGTTCTTGATTTTCCCTTTCCGTTTGTCATCAATCCCCATCAAGGTCTGAGCAGTGGAAGATTGCAGCTTCAGGTTCCAAGGATTATGCGCTGCCATATTTTCAGACGCCAGAGAGGAAGTTGTGAACCTCAACACCACGAGTTTCATATCTTTTTTGGCATTGATTTAATTTATAGATGGTGCAATATTCATTCTCATTAAGAGGGCTCTGCATGGCGAATTCATTGCATACATTCGTTAATGCCCAGGAAGCTTTGTTCAGAATACCACGACGGTGATGAGCGGGGCCTTTGATCCTGAATTTGAGCTGCATCCTGTTGGATTCACGTTATGTCAAGGGTATAGAATAATTTATTTTTAATGGTGGGATCCGACAACATTGTTTAACAGTGTGCCACTGTGTATGTAAAGGGTTATTAGCACTCTAATAGTGTCCTAGTGTGACCATCTATGTAAGGGTAATCTTGTGGTTTATTTGTTAAAAAAAAATAAAAATTGTGAGAGATTGTTTTAGTGTTCTGTGTTTAAAAAAAGAGAGTTGGTGGTTCTTAAACTGGAAGCCCCGATGTCCAAAACATCAATTCTTGTGTGTCTTTATTAGTTATAAATAGGGTTGGTGGTTCTTAAACTGGAAGCCTCGGTGTCCGAAACACAAATTCTTGTAAGGTCAAATTGTTTGATCAACTTTTGAACACATCTAGTATCCAAACCTCCATCCTATCAACTGGAGGATAGCCGAAAGTGAAATCTCTAACAGATGGTGGTTGGTCCATATGATGGTTCATTACTTGATGGCTCTTATCACGGAAGCCTCGACGGGCTGAGTTTTCAATATTGTTGATCCTGCAAATTTTATCAACAATGGTTAGAGGCGGTTACATTTTAAATGGAGGTCAAGTGACAGCTCGAAGATGTTGTGGTGAAAGAGCGAAGATTCCAGAGTGGATGTGGGTGTTGATGAAGACCAATTTGACAAAGATTTATTGATTGTTGTAATATGTGTTTTTCTTGTTATCCATGTAAGCATTAAGGGATGGTGTTGGAAGTAATGCTTCCATGTCATATGTAGTTGTCATTAGGAGTAACGAAGAGTCAATCTAAAAGTTGTTATTTCCAATGTGTGAGTTGTAATGATGATCTGGTTGTGTCGAAGTCAGTAATTTGTGTATTATATATTTGTACCTGTGATGATCATTAAAGTAATTAAGTGAGATTGTGTTGTGTGTAATCGTTTTTCTCTCTCTTCTATTTTTCTATTTAAAAAACGTTATTCCACCATCAACATTTTTCATTTTCGAGTTATTTTTTTATGTTTTTATTAGATTTTTTTGCTAGAATTCTCATTTTAAGTTTACAATTCACATCTGATAATTCACTTTGTTTAAAAATAAATTATTATTATTTTGAATTTGGCAACTTTTTAAATACCCTCCACCTTTTTTATTCCTCTCTCATAGAGCTATAACCCATACTCTTTTTGTCTTTTAGTTTTTAGTTTTATATGCAGTGATGCATTTTATTATTTTTAATATCATATTTTCTGGCCACCAACCTATATAATCGTTATGTATTATTACACTACAAAATCAAAGATATTACACGTTTAGAAGGAATTGGAGCTGATCACTATCTTGAAAGATGATGGGCAAGGAAGGATAATTTTTTATTATATCTAACCCCAGCTATCTAGATTAGTCTTAAAAAAATTAAGACTCTTTCTATAAATGTAGTGCGGGGAATTTGGTTAGCTTGGTCCATGAAAGCATTTTTTTAAGGAAACAACGTGTTGGTAATTTAGTGTGCTATTCCAAGTAAGTCAACCCTCAAAACTTTAAACCTTATCATAAAGTCAAACCACATAAATATATTAGATAGGAAGGACCTGGCTTAATTTCATAGTTCAAGTTAGAGAAACACATGTATGTGGGATAGTTAGGTTATTTTTTTCTAACAGCTTCTAGTTCTTCAATTTCAAAATAGGTGTAGGAAAAAACTTTCTTTAATTACTAGCATTGAAAATTCTACTTTTCCTACTAAAAGAATTTCAAAGCTTCAAGTTTTTTTGAGGACTCTATGATATTTATTACTTGAATGAGAGACTTTTTCTACTAAAAGAATTTCAAAACTTCAAGTTTTTGGGGGACTCTATGATATTTATTATTTGAATAAGATGAGGTTGTATTATAGAGAATATCATTACTTTCAAAGCTTCAAGTTTTTGGAGAGTCTAAAATTTTTGGGGGACTTTATGATATTTATTATTTAAATAAGATGAGGTTGTATTATAGAGAATATCATTACTTTCAAAGCTTCAAGTTTTTGGAGAGTCTATGATATTTATTACTTGAATGAGATGAGATTGAGGTTGAACTATAGAGAACATCATTACTTAAATAAGATGAGGTTGTATTTTAGAAAATTTACTTTTAAGGTTAATATTTTGAATAAATCAATAAGTCTAAATTTATTTTTGATTAATTTCATTTACTTGTGTACAAAGCGTGTAATGAAAGTGCATATGCTCTCACAAAAAGTGAAGCAAGTACTTGGCATTTTGCAAGTAATTCGTAAATTTTGTATTTGACTTTAGAATTTTTTAATATTATATTTATATATATATATATTTTAATTTTAATTTTCTTTTGTTTAGAGTTTTTTGTAATTTGTTTAAAAGTAAAATTTATTAATTTATAAATGTTTATGTAAATAATTGTGTGAAAGTTTGGGTCTGGAATATGTCGTAAAATTGTTTTTGTTTGGTTAAGAGCTTGTCTTTCTCGGAGATAAGGAAATAGGTTAACAACCCAAGACCCAGAGGCATTTGGCAAGAGTGAAAGTCTACTCCCTTACGGACCACCAGCGGGTTATTCTAAGTGGCGTGACTTTCCTTGAATAACGGTGATGAGTCAGTGTGCATTCGTGGTTAACAGTGAGAGATGGTTGTCCTCACTGCTGGTTTGACACTAGAATGAAAAAACTATGTGAAAGTTTAATATAAAATATTTTGTTGATTTGATTTTTTTTTGGATAAGTACTCATAAGAGGATTTGAATATCAAATCTCACTATTTACATAGCACTTCATAATACAAGATCACCACTTAAATTGTCCCATTTAAATTGATTCAATATTTTTTTTAAATAATAATAATAATTCAATTTTAAAATCATAACTAGATTTTGTAAAACAAGAAATCTACCTATACATAATAATTTAATCACTAAAATTTATAAACACATACTTATTTACCCTCTGCATTTAAACTTTAAATACAATATAATATTTTCCATCAAATTTAAAAAATAAATTATTTCATTCACCTAACTTAGAAAGTTGAAACCTTCTCCATTAAAAGTGTACAAGAGTTTCAAGAATGTGGAGAGAAAATAAAATTCTCACCTTGAGATTGAAAGATGAAAACTTTTCCATTAAAATTATTCAAGAGTTTCTTGAGGCTCCCCAACCCATAAGACTTTTTAACTCAAAAATACGCAACACGTGAACATCATTTCAACTACTCATGACCATCTTCATTCGGTTTTACTTTGTGTTACACTTGAATTCGAGACACACTATGATTATTTTTGTTGACTACAGAAATAATTAATGTTCAAGTTGTGTGGAATGAATGTATATATTTAATTATTTTTTGTTCACTTATAAAAATCACTAAACATGATCTTCAAAAGAGTTTTTGTTTTTAAGTTAGTATTCTTTATTTACATGTACATGCACAATGTTCTTGTGTTTCTAGTATATTATAATATTCATGTTATGTATATGTTTATTTTATAGAAATTCGTTATAAAGATTTGTTATATATATATATATATAATTATAATTTATTTTTATTTTTTTTTGTAAGTTTTAAAAAATTAGCGTGAGTTTTTGAAAATCTGATTGAAAACCTTAAAACTAGTCATCTAGTGAAATGTAAATTTTTCATTTTAGAATGGGATCTTAACCCTCATCTTTCCAAATGCAAATCTATTTTCCTTTAGTTCATTTTAGAATAACATCTTAAGCCTAATCATTATTCAGTTTAGAATAGCATTTTAAGTCTAAGCATTATTCATCATGGTAGACCTTAATGCTCCATTTTCAAAAAAATGGTTCAAAAAGTAGTGATGTTGTTGGTTGTACTCACTCTACAAGTTCATTTTGGTGTACTACTTTCTCCTCTTTTTTTTTTTTTTTTAAATTCTCAATTTTTTCTTCCATATTTATTCTAAAACTTTTCCTTTAACCTTTGTTATTTCTTCCATTAGTTCTATTTAGTTATATTACAAAACCCTTTGTTTTGGATTTGATTAATTATAACATTACTTTTAATAAGTGAATAATCTTAATAAGTCTCAACTAGCAAGAACAAATGAGATTGTGAGTGCTGTGAAGCTCGGGTGCTTTGGTGGCTAGGGTTCGGCCCTAGCGAGCCTTTCCCCTTAAGTTTGGTGTTATCTTTGTTTCTCGGTATCTGACTCGGAACCATTTCTTCTTCATTCCCAACCAAGTCTTTCCATGATGTTGTTAAAGCAACAGATGGCAAGCTCCCTCCTACAGATGGATTCATGTTAGTGAGACTCCTACAATGGAAGTTTTTATGGGAGAAGAAGCTCTCAATGAAGTTGAGCTTTTCTACGAAGGTGGATTAATTTGCAAGTTCATTGGGTTTTGGCCAAGGCACGTTGATCTCCACTCTTGGGTTAATGAGCATTGGAAGCCCCTCATTTCCGCTGAGTTGAACATTTATCTGTTAGCCAAAGGTTTTTTCATCATTGTGTTTAATAAACCCTCTGCTCGGGCATGAATTCTGGATGTTGGTCCATGGTTTTAGGGATGTGTCGCTATGTCTAGGAAACCTTGGTTCCCCTCTTTCGACCCTCTCTTGGCTTTCATTACAACTGTTCATGTTTGGGTAAGGCTCCCTAATCTTCCTCTGCATTGGTGGAACTTGGCTTCATTAACATCCCTTGGCAATGCCTTAGGCATGTTTCATTGTCATAGTGAATATACTAGACTTTATCTCAAACCTACATATGTCACATATGTGTGGATATAGATTTTAGTTAAATTCACTAGTCTTGAGTTCCTTTGGGTTCAATCCTTAACTATGAAAACATTTCCTTTCGATGCAGAGATTACTATGCAACTAGTCATACCCTCAAGTAATATCCAAACACAATAAAATCGAAGTCAAAATCCTCCTCTAGGAAACCCAAATGGTGGTCAAGCTCAACCTTTGATCACTATTCAATCTCTTCATAGGCCCCAAATGGTGGTCTAGGTCCAGCTCAACCTTTGATCACTATTCAATCTCTTCATAGGGCCCCTCATCAACTCCACAAGTTTCATGCAACACTCCAAATGGTCTAAAAACCTCAGAACCGATGGTTGGAATATCCCAAGTTACAAATGTAATGTCTTCTTAATTTAAAAAGCAGTGGACAAAATATCCAAGTCAGCAAATGACATCCAAATTTCGGCAAAGGTCCCTATCTTTGAGAGAGATACGAATAAAGCGAAGCCTGAAATCGATTGTGTTGCCTCTCCAGATATTTTATAGGTTTTAACCCTGTACAAAAATTACCTACATACGAATTTTAAAACACAGAAAATAAACAATGCGAGAGCATAACACATTAAACACATATACACAGAGATTTCCCCTGGATCCCAAAACCGGGACTACCAGCTTGATTTTTCATTATATTCCTTTCAATGTTACAATACATATATATACATGCCGAAGCATCCAAAACCATGGACCGAAAACCATCGCATCCAAAACCATAGACCGAAAACCATAGGTAGGTTTGCCCAGCCTAATATAGGGTCCAATTTTTTTTTTCCCGCGGGGGGGGGGGGTTTGAAGGGGGTGGGTAGCCCCCCTCTAACCCCCCAGTTCACTACATAGGTTAGTCGTGGGAAGACTATAACACCACCCAACATTCTCCCACTTGTTGTTTTCTTTCCACAAGGGGCCACAGGAGAGCTTAGTCATTTTTCCATCCCTGAAACCCCCATTGTTTGTCTACACCAAGAGACTTCTTAGAGCTCACGGATTTTGTCAATGCATCTGCAGTATTCTTCAAAGTGTCCACCTTTACCAATAACACCTTTTTGTCTTCTATCATATCCCTCACAAAGTGATACTGAACATCAATGTGCTTTGTCTTTGAATGATAAGCAGGGTTCTTTGCCAAGAAAATTGCACTTTGGTTGTCACAGTCTATCGTTATAGCTCCCTGTACTAACCCCATACTTGAACACAATCTCTGCAACCAAACTGCTTCCTTGCTTGCATGAGTGGCTGTCATGTATTCTGCCTCTATAGTTGATAGTGCCACTACAGATTGTTTCTTACTCATCCAACTGACTGCACCTCCAAATAGGTTAAACACATACCCACTTGTAGATCTTCTTTGATCCAAATCTCTAGCCCGGTCTGCATCAACAAAGCCATGGATATCCAAAACTCTATCCGATCCTGGTCTTTCTTGGTAGCACAAACCATAATCTCTAGTGCCACGCAAATACCTGAAAACCCGCTTCACTGCTGTCCAATTCTCCTTCCCTGGTTTTGACATAAACCTGCTCAATACTCCCGCTATATGTGCAATGTCTGGTCTAGTACAGACCATTGCATACATTAGGCTACCGATTGCACTTGCATATGGAACACGAGACATATCCTCTTCCTCTTCTTGTGTCTTGGGACACTGTTTAGCATATAAATTTACACCTACAAGAATAGGAACCTTCACCGGTTTACTATCCTGCATATTAAACCTATGCAATATTTCTCTCGACTTAGTTACCGGAGAATCCACAGTATGAACATTTTTATGCCAACGTTTCAAATCCCAACTGGGATCCATCATCAAGGCTTATGAATGAAGATAAAAGAAGAGCCGCTAAGAAGGAAATAAATAATAATGAGGAAAATAAATTTTTGGAATCAACAAAATGTCGGCTTAAATTATTAATTAATTTATTAATTAATTAATAATTCATTCAATTATTTTATTTATTTTTATTTTAATTTTAATTTTTGAGTTTTATATATTAATTTTTTATTTACAGGTGAGTTAATAAATTAATTTAAAAATCCAAAATCTAAATGGTAATAATAATAATAATAATTTAATATATGATAATATAATAAATTTTATTTTATTTTATCTAATTTATTTTATTTAATTTTTGTTTTATTTATTCATTTATTTATTTATTGAATTATTTAATTATGATTCAAGATGGGAAATGCTTATTTATTTTTATATAATAGTATTAAAGATTAGAGAAATAAGAATATTGAATCCATATTTAAAGTTATTTGATTTAAAATTATATTAAAATTAATAATAATTAATAACTTAATATTAATAATAATTAATAAATTAATTAATTGTTATAAACTAATAAATATATTAAATTAATCAATAAAAGTTAATAGATATTAATAGGGTTAAAATATTAATAATACTTAATTAATAAAGTTAGTAAATATTAATACTTAATTAATAAACATTTAATAATGAATTAACAGAAATTAACATTAATAATAATTAATATATTAATTAATTGTTATATTAATTAATATATTAAGCTAATTAATATAAAAGTAAATGTTAAAATTGTTAATAAATCAAAATTAATGATGATAAAAGATATTAGTAGAGTTAAAAATATTAATAATACCTAATTAATGCTGATAATATATTAAATTAGTAATCACTTAATAATTAATTGACATTAATTAATATTAATAATAAATAATATATTAATTAATTGCTATATAAATTAATTAATATATTAAACTAATTAATATTAATAAATGTTAATAATGTTAATAAATCAATATTATTAATGATAATGGAAATTAATAGCGCTAATAAATACCTAATTAATTACTTAATAATTTATGAACCGAAGTTAATATTAATACTTGATAATTAGTATTAATTAATATTACAACATCATTAATAAATAATATCAATAAATAAAATAGTAACTTTTTATTAAGATGTATGTATTTATTAAGAATTTATTTATTTATTATAAATTTATTCGCTTATTTATTATTATAGTTATTATTAATTTTTAAGTTAAGAAATTTTTTTAATAGATAATGATAAGGTAGAAGATATGCTATACCTGGGACGTGTTGGCGATCTTGATTTCCCTGATTAAGGGAAGCCAGCTCACGCTAATCTCCACACCATTGTCTCTGTTCAGATTATGAGGATGTTTTATAATTTCAAGTGCTTCTCTGATCTTTCGTCTATGATGCTGCTCTTCCCTTGCGACAATTGAGGCATTTTCCAAGTAGATATGGTGTTTAGTTTTTGAGGAGTGCTCTGCCAAGGCTGAAGTACGAGACCTTTCATTCCTAATATCAGCGCCATGTTCCTTGAGCCTTGTCTGTAGGGAGTGACCTGTTTCACCAATGTAGCTTTTTCCACATGAACAATCTATTTTATAGACTCCTTTAAGCTGATGTTTGTCAATATCATCTTTTACAGACCTCATACCTTGCCTAATCGTTCCAGGGGCTGAGAAATGCGTGATTATGTTTTTCTTCTTTAGGATTTTAGCGATTTTGCCTGTAACTTCATGGATATAAGGCAGAAAAACTTTACCACACTGAGGTTGGTCTTGAGCCTTAGGTTCATGAGATGACAACCTTCTCTCAGCTTTCTCTATGGCTCTTTTAATCTCTTGTTCCTTGTAGCCTATACTCTTAAATGTTGAAACTAAATGCTTCTTTTCTTCATTCAGATGCTCAGAGTCAGAAATTCGAAGGGCTCTGATAGCAAGAGTGTTTAGAACACCAAACTTCTGGGCCGGGTGATGGTGGGAATTAGCATGGAGGTAAATTTCTGTGTGGGTTGATTTCCTCAACACCTTGTCTCGACATACTTCCTCTGGTTTGACCAGAGCTTCCTCTTTGCCCGATCTCTTTTAATTTCCATGCCCAAAATATAATTTGCAGCACCAAGATCTTTCATGTCGAATTTGGAGGACAATTGGGTCTTCAAATCCTGGATAATTTCTTTGTCATTTCCAACGAGCAACATATCATCCACATACAAGACCAGATAAATAACAATCACCAATTAATTTAAAATACACATAGTGATTTGCTTTGCTTCTAGTGAAGCCAAGTCCCCATATAAATGTATCAAATTTCTGATACCACATCCTTGGTGACTGTTTTAACCCATAAAGAGACTTCTTTAACTTGCATACCAGTTCTTTCTTACCCTTCACCGCAAAGCCTTCAGGTTGCTTCATGTAGATCTCATCTTCCAGATCCCCGTGAAGAAATGTTGTCTTCACATCCATCTATTCTACCTCAAAATAAAAAGCAGCAACAACAGATAAAAGTAATCTAATAGAAGTTACCTTGACAACAGGAGAAAAAATATCACCAAAATCAATTCTCGGCACCTGGGAATAACCTTTTGCTACCAACCGAGCTTTGTATTTCTCCACCTTTCCTTCTGCATTTGTCTTCTTCTTGAACACCCATTTGCTGCTAATGGGCTTCCTTCTAGCCGGCAACTCCACCAGATCCCAAGCCTCATTTTTGTGCAAAGATGCCATTTCATCAACCATGGTCTCTTTCCAGAGTTTTACATCCTCTGAATCTACTGCTTCCTTCACAGTTCTGGGATCATCATCAGTAATAGATAAAGCAAAATTTGAACAGAAAGCAGATGGACTATACCTTTCTGGCTGCCTTCTTTCTCGAACTGATCTTCTCATACCTGGAGTTTGTGGCTCTTCATCTTCTGATTCCTCCTCTATTGTAGAGTCTGATTCTTCCTCCTTTATCTCAAACTCTATCTTCTCAGGTTCCTTTGGTTGGACTTCATGTTTAATAACATCTTTTACCTTTTTGAACACCACATCTCGGCTGTACACAACCTTCCCTGTGACTGGGTTCCAAAGCTTATAACCCTTTAAACCATCCTTATACCCAATAAAGATGCACTTTTTAGATTTACTATCCAACTTGGTTCGTTTCTCCTTTGGAACATGTACATATGCATCACAACCAAATACCCTCAGATGTGAAAGAGAGGGTTTTTTACCAGTCCATATCTATTGTAGAGTCTTATCCTCCAATGTTGATGAAGGTGATCTGTTGACCAGGTAACATGCTGTCTCCATCACCTCTGCCCATAATTGTTGTCCTAACCTAGCACCACTGGGCATGCTTCTTTCCCTTTCCATCAACGTCTTGTTCATTCTTTCTGCAACTCCATTTTGCTGAGGTGTATATGGAGTAGTCTTCTGCTGTGCTATACCACACTTCTTACATAATTCTTCAAATTATTTACTGCAAAACTCTCCACCGTTTTCTATCCTCAGCACCTTTATCTTCTTCTTTGTCTGGTTTTCCACTAGAGTCTTAAATTCTTTAAACCTGTCAAAGACTTCAGATTTCTTCTTAAGGAAATATATCCATGTAACCTTGAGAAGTCATCTATAAATGATACATAGTACACAGACTTACCTAGTGATGGAACCTTCACAGGTCCAAACACATCACTGTGCACAAGCTCTAATATATGTTTCGTCCTCTTACCACCAGAGGGGAAACTCACTCAATTCTACTTCCCATATACACAATTTTCACAAAAATCAAAGTCCAGAGAGCTATTACTCATTTCTTCTACCATATCTTTATCATGAAGTATTTGAAGGACCTTCTCTCCAATATCTCCAAGCCTTTGATGCCACAACATGGTCTTCTCTCTAGAGACCACTAGATTTTCCGCTCCACTTTCAGGAACCACAGAACTGTTGCACCCATCAATAATAGTGCTACCTTGCAGCTTGTACAGAGTTCCAGACCGAATTCCCCGCATCAATACCAGTTTTCCCCGAACCATCTTGCAGGTATCTTTCTCGAACACTGTTTTTACACCTGCATCATCCAACTTACTTACAGAAATCAGATTTCTAGCCAATGCAGGAATATGCAGAACACCCAAAAGTGTTCTAACCCTTCCACCTTGCAACTTCAACTTTACTTTTCCGCAACCAATGTTCTAGCCTTCTTGTCATCCCCCAAGAAGACATCACCACTATCGTATTTCTCATACTTGCAAAACCACTCTCTATGGGGAGTGAAGTGAAAGGATGCACCTAAGTCAATCAACCATGGCTCATGATCTACATGCGTACTTGAAGAAGCCAAGTACACATCCCCACCTTCATCTGAGGTGGTTTTTGCTTCTACAGAAGGAGCATCATCAGATCCCTTTCCTTTATCAAGAGCTTTAGATTTATAGTCCCTTTTGAAGTGCCCTTCCTTTCCGCATTTCCAGCACACCACCTTTACAAGTTTTCCTGGAGATTTAGATCTCCCTCTAGATTTAGATCTTCCACTCGATGACTTATTTTTGTTTCTGTTCTGGGACCGTCCTCGTACAGACAAGGCATCAACATTCTGGCTCTCCATATTTTTCCATCTCATCTCCTCTGTCAGCAAGGTTGAGACTATTTCATCAAACTGCAAGGCAGTTGCATTGCTACTTATTGCAATAACCAGACTATCCCACAAATCTAGTAGAGAACATAACAAACTGATGCACTTATCTTCATCTAAAATTTTAATATCAACAGATGGTAACTGACTTACCACAGTATTAAATGCGTTCAGATGCTCTGTCACCGAGTCTCCATCTTTCATCCTCAGGTTATACAACTTTTTCCGTAAGAACAGTTTATTCACCAAAGACTTAGATTGGTACAAAGTCCCTAACTTGTTCCACAAAGCCTTCGTTGTAGCTTCCCCTGATACATTCAGCAATACTGAGTTTGAGACACACAATCATATTGTGCTTTTTGCCTTTCGATCCAACTTCTTCCATTCTTCATCGGACACTCCTGTTGGTTTAGTATCCGGATCTACTGCGATCCATTGATCTTTATCCACCAACAGATCCTCCATCTTGAGTTTCCACAACTTAAAACTCTGACCATTAAATTTCTCGATCTCTATATTTCCACTCCTTGCCATCTTCTTTTACCACCGGAATCGATCTTGCAGATCTCCCACTGAACAGGGTCTACCACAGGCCCGAGTGAAACCCCTCAGCGACAAAGGTGTCCCCTTGAAGCCAGAACTTGGCTCTGATACCAAATGTAGGTTTTAACCCTGTACAAAAATTACCTGCATACGAATTCTAAAACACAGAAAATAAACAATGCGAGAGCATAACACATTAAGCACATATACACAGAGATTTTCCCTTGGATCCCAAAACCGGGACTACCAGCTTGATTTTTCATTATATTCCTTTCAATGTTACAATACATATATATACATGCCGAAGCATCCAATACCATGGACCGAAAACCATCGCATCCAAAACCATGGACCGAAAACCATAGGTAGGTTCACCCAACCTAATATAGGGTCCAAAAAAAAATTTCCCGGGGCGCTGCCCTAGACCCCGTAGAGGGGGGCTACCCGCTCCCCTCAAACCCCCCAGATAGGGGGGGTAGCCGCCCCCCTGTGACCCCCCCACTACGCAATCAACACAACAATGGGGGGACTTCGCCCCCCCTCTAACCCCCTGATTCACTACGTAGGTTAGTCGTGGGAAGAATATAACACAACCCAAATATATTTTTCCAAAAAATCCAGTCTCAAGTGGGTGACTCCTGCAATTTGGACAAAGGAAAAAAGCAGTAGAACCATATGTGAATGCGACCCCTCTAGTAAAGGGAAAGCAAAGATTAATCTTCCCTAGCTCAAATACAAGATGGAATTTAATGGTCAATTATCTACGAATTTGGATACCATCGGTGAAGGTGAAGTTATATTTGAATATATATATATATATATATATATATATATATATAAACCGTTCTTTTAACAAATAAGTGAATAATATTAATAGTTAATTTTATTCTTATTTATTTTACAAAGTTATAAAAAGTGATATTTTTTGAGTGCATCATTAAAAATAATATAAAAAAGAAACAATAGCATTGAGTACTAGCATTTAAGTATTTTAACTGAGCCTAACTCAAATGGTAACGAAGAGATTAGTGTTACTTTTATTAGGGTTTAAATGTCTTTTGCAACACGCTCATTCTTAATTGGAGCTAATCATGAGTTAACTATTAATTGGGTTGGAATCAAAGGTATTAAATATCTCATTTTTTATTTAATTAATTGTTAATTGGATTAGAAAGTTACCAATGATTTCATTTTCCATTTAAGAATTGAGAAGTGGAAGTGTGATAACAATATTGTAAACTATATTAAATTTAAATTAATCAAATTATATCTTAAGAAATTCGATCTTTCTTAGTGTTTGATTATGAGTTTAAGAGGGATTTACACTTATTTGTTTTTTAGATGTGGTGTGTTTGACAAATCAAGGTTTATGATGAACTTATATTGGATTATTTTTTAGATGTTGTCATGTAGATATTTATAGGTGTAGTCTAACTAATAGATGAAATTACCATTTTAAGGGTATTTTTTTTTATTAATTTTGCTCAAAATCTAGTAGATATTTTTATGAATGATATGTTTAAGGTGTTTAATGGCTAAAGGTTTTTTTAGGATGTTGAATCCATCTATGTATTCAAAAATACATTTTAAATAATATTAGTCGAAATTTTGTCTATTAGTTGCACTACTCCAATATTTATATACATAATTGTTTATTTTTTGTTTAATTGGTTATTTTTCATGGGTAAATGTACATATGTAATTATTTATTTGTTTCTTGTCATGTAATTTTACATGTACCTTGAGATGCAATCAATTATAAATAGAGTATAATCTTTTTTGTTAGTTGTCAACTAAAAAAAGTAATTAGCTGATAATATGAGGTATTCATTACATTTTTTTATTATAATTTTTTGTTATCAAAACGTAAACCTTTGTTAGCCCTCTGGGTTAGCTCAATTGGTCGAGTCTTCATTCTTAAAGCACCTTTGCTTTTGAGAGGTCATGAGTTTACTTCTCCCTACACCATCAGGGTCAAGCTCCATGGTTGAGCCTGCAAGAAGAGAAGTCATCCCTTTGGGTGGATCTACCTAGTATAAATATTCCATAGATGTAGTGGTCACCAATCTTGGAGGTTAGTGAACCACATAAAAAAAGAAAAAATATATATTTGTTATTATTATCATTCACATACGGTAAAATTATAAATCTCTTTTATTTTTTTGTTTAAGCTCAGAAACATAAATTTAAACTTAATTTTAAGCAATTTGTAATTTTTTTATGTGTGTAAGCTACACATTTATATAATACTATGAATAAAAAAAATGTATATATTCCTATCTACTAGCCTGCCACTTGGGAAACCAGACCAGTAGTATAGGTAGATGGCCTTTGTTTAGGTAATCATATTTTCTAAGTTAACACAATAAATAAAAACCATAATTATGAGATTGTCGAGATTGCTACTAACTAACCTATATCTCTAATCAAAATAATTAGCAGATTTACTATTCAATGAAAGTAAAACACAAAACCGAATTCTAAACATGTTACCCTAAGGGTGAGTCCACTTATAGATTCACCATATTCTCTTTTTCTTCTTCAAAATCTAGAAATTCCAAGTTTGCTATCTTTTTTTCCCTGAAGCCCTTGATGTCCAATTTTTTCACTTATAATTGGAGAGCATCTATGCATAACAAGATTTCTAATTGGGCCTCACTTTTCTCCACCAACACTTTTCCCACGATAATATTCACCTACCAGTAAGATCAATTTTTTGGTTTGTTGTATCGACCTCTACGCTTATTAATGTCAAGGATCCATTCACCCACATTTTCTTCAATTTCTTCATTTTGAATAAATTATCTTTCCTCCCTGGCTTTAGTTTCGACAATGTTGATTTCATTTCTTACCTCTTGCAGTGTCTAATCCCAGTATATCATTGTTGAGTTATCAATATTCAACAATGTACAAGTTCAAAGGTGACCTCTAGGTCCATGACAGTCACTTTCACTTTAGCCAACACCAATACAAGGCATGGCAGGTAGTTTGCACAAGTTGAAAAAAAAGAGGCATTATCAAAAGGAAGTGAGAGGTTGTAGAGGGTTTAGATGCAGACCTAGATTCAACAAAGGATGGATAGAGGTGAGCAAGAGAGGCCACAAATAATAGTCAGTCCTGAGGTGATTCTGAAGTGAGGAAACCTAAGATTCATACTTACTCACCAAGAGTGGAGGTGGTCATAAACAATTTACAATGGATTTGAACTCCACTAAGCCAACTGGTAGTTTGAAGGAGTTGAGAGGGGGAGGAAATGGTGGCTTTCTATCTCTCCCAACAAAAAGATAATAGAATTGCTAAGAAAAAAGAGAGTGAAAAAAAAATTAAACAGATATGACCTATGAAAATCTCTTACCATGAGCAATGAGATTTGTGAGTTGTGTGCCAGAGAATCTCTTTGTTCCATGCAGTTTAATCCAACCTTTATGTCATGTACCATTACGAATGGGCATGGAATTGAGGGCGACCTACAATCAAAATTCAAACAAGGAGAAGATAGCTAGCATAAAAGTAATGAACTCTATTCCAACTCCAATAAACCCTAATCATGTTGCATGTGTGGAGGATTGTACTCAATCACCCTTTGTTGAGGCTATGGGGAGTGATGTGAAGGCTAATGGTAGTAGCCAATCATGTTCTTGAGGGTGGTCAAGATAACACCCCATCAAAGGAGGACTTGTATCTTTTTTAAAAGTGAATATTTATTACTATTATTAGTAACATATGAGAAAATTAATAAGCTTTCTTATTTATAATTGAAAAGCATAAATTTAAATTTACTTTAAAGCCAACTTATATTTTACTACTTTAAAGTATATTTGTAGTTTTTAAATTTTTTAATGTAAATTTTTTTCTTATTATTTTTAATTTAATATTACTTGAAAGCATCCCATACTAAATTGTAAAGCATCTCTCAACATAATGAAAATTAAAAAAAAAAATATTGACATTTAAGTCAAGAAATATTTTTCTTTATCACAGATCAGGGGAGATATAGAGCCAGTGGTATAGGGGGGGAGGCTCACCACCTCATCGCCTCTCTTAGAATTTAATAGGGGGGTGATGTGGCCATCCTTCCCCATGCAACCACACATTTCAATTGACTCCTAACATACAAGTATCACAATGATAGAATCTACTTCTATTAGGTGTTCATTCTTCCCCTATTGTTGATCTTCATCCTTTTGCACTGCAAGCGAATAATCCCCACTGCAGATGGGATAATTATATTACAATGCCAACTTTTTAGGTGTACCATTCATTAAACGCCTTGGTCCCCTGAGAGCGAGTGATGTATGCAATTGCAATTTGATAAGAAGTAGTTATCGGTGCAAGGATGAGGCAGAGGAAGGATTACATCAGGGAATTAAAGAGATTAAAGAGAAATCAAGGATCTGTATGAAGAATACCCAAGCCATGTGGGATACCATAGACTGGGTAACAATTCTTATGTCCACTCTTTTACAAACTTTTACTTTATCTATCTTTGCCTAGAAATATCTAGTGTTTGGATTACAGGTTGTTTTGATGGTAACATATTCTTTGAGACCGATGCGGTTCTTTGGGTCTTTCATCCAACCTCGAGGCCTACCCTTGGTTCTTCCTTCTAATCTCTCATCGATTCACCCTCTCCCACCATTTTTCAGGTGCAAACTCTAAATGAATTAACGAATCTCTCTTGGTAATATCTTGTTAGAAATATTGTTTTTCGCCTCCTCTAGGGGTTGTTGCCTTATGTAGTTGGCCTTTTCTCCAATATTATGTCGCACTAGAGGATGAGATGTCGGTGGGGGTCTAGAGTTCATGGACCTTCGAGCAAGAAATCTTCCCAGACACAAGCCAAATTAACAACCACCATCTTCCATAGCTCTACTTGCCCCCTCTAAAATCTAAGTTGAGATTTGTCAATTGGAAGCAGTAACCACTGATGATCACCATGCCTAGTCTGACTCATAAATCCAAATTGAAGTGGCCATATGGGTGCATGATCTTGGTCACACTAGGAGAAGGTGAAGTCAATATTTCAATTCTATTACCCTCCATTGGCAAATGGAAACACTCATGGGTCATGTGTTAAAAGAGAAATATGAGGACTGTAATGAGATCGTTGCATGCTTTAATGAAATTCATAGAGTCCAATGCCACTAGTGCTCCTGAATGGCCAACCTTGATGCTCGCCTAGTGCATATTGAAGGACATCTTCAGTGTGGTGTAAAGCCCCCAGTAGGTTCCAGTGCACAAGACCTGACCCCAATAACATCTTCAAACAAATGATGATAGTTCACAATTCTTGGTTGAAATTTTGGTTACAAAATTTTATTTTACTAGCTAAATGTATGACACGGATAACTCACAACTACTATGTTGTTATTATGGCTTTAGTCTCAAAGTGTTTTATCAAGCATCTAGTTAACTTAATATTCTGATTTAGAAATTTTTGATGCTAAGTATTATGATAGTAGCACTCACTACCATAGGTTTGGTTACCCTTGCGACAAACCACAATAACGAAATGGAAAATCATTGATTTTTTGTAAAGCAATGTTTATTTTTTAATAAAAATTCTTAACCAACCCCATATATAATCCAATTTTTTAATAAAATTGAAAATTCAAAGTTTAATGTAATTGTAATTTCAACCATTCATAAATATGATCTCAAATATTTTCAAATAAATTAATCTAAAATATTAAAATTATATTCTACATCTAAATTTCAAATGGTTCAAATTGCAACTTCCATAAATTTGTTAACTTCTAACATAACAAAACATTTTAGATACCATTTTGACAACTTCATTATTATTAAGTAATTGGATTATGTACTTTAGTGTTTACACATCAATTGAAGTATGCTTTTATATTTGCGAGGGGGGTAGTCTTGAGATATAAGATGATGTGAATATGCATTTGACATTTGTCTATTTAATATATATAGGTTGTTCATATCAATAACAAGAGCCACGTGGTGGCGACGTCACTGCCATTGTTTTATTTTTGTAAAATGTTGCAATAAATATTACAATAAAAGCAAGAAACATATAAATTTAATATATATTATTGATTCACTTGTAACATGAATATTACTTCATTTTAAAATGACAGTAAGACTAATTAGCATAGGAAAATGACATATTGATTTACTGAAGTGCTAGACATGTAGAGCTAAATTGAAAAGAGAAAGGGTAAAATATATGCAGAAACGATAGTATTACAGGATTTCAAAGTTCAATTATCTCAAGTTAAAATGAAATTGGTACTAGCAAAAAATGCAAGCAAAGAGAAATAAGTAAATTGTATGTGTTGTTCAACCTATAAAGAAGAAAGAAAGATATCAACAAGTTTTTTTACTATCGCAGATTTCTACCATTGAAGTTTTCTACTTGTTTTTTTTCCTCGTAAACAGGAGCACATCAGGTACAATATTTTGCAAAAAGAAAAAAATTGCATACTAGATATGCATGTCATTAGAATTTGGACAGATTGGATTGCAGTGTAGTTGAAACAATATGTTCAGATGCAATTGGAAAAAAACCTGTGACAATAAGAAATGAAAGGAATGTTATTCAAAGAAAACTAATTTCAGTGCAAGAATAACGTGTTTCAAAATGTTTTAAAAGAAAATAGAATACACCATGAATCAAAGTGTTTTATGAGGACATATACATTGATAGCAGAGAAACTAGAATTGTTGATAATGTTTCAATGCTTGTATACATTGGCCTGAATTTTAGTGCTGATGTTATCAAGTGTCATTGTGAAAATCCCTTTCACATAGAGCTTTTTGAGGGCAAAGACTGTAGATGAAATGTTTTCAAGATATTGTTGAAAACTTGTCTCAACAATGGTTGGACAATATTCCCGTACTTGTGGCATTTGCATTATCAATCTATTTTGTCATCATGTGTTTCCAACGTGCATTCCATATTGAGGTGATAGCAAGATTTTGTACTTTCTTTACAGGAAGTGCAAGTCAAGGAATTTGGAAGCATGGTATATGCACACTTACTGCAGATTTGTTGATAGGGTGGTGTGAAGAATTTTTTTTCTCTAATTATTCCTTGCACCTATTTCAAAATAAATTGGAATTATTGAGTACTATGATGGTATAGTGAGCAAAAAAATGTATATCTTAAATGCAAAAAAAGAGAGAAAGCATTGCTAAACACCTGTGTTCTTGATTTAATGAGAGACAACAAATGTACTTTTGCACAAATGTAATTGAGAACATCAATGAATGTCGTTGCTGTAGATCGAAGTAGCTGGCATCCTTTTGGGTCGTTCCTAAAAATGTTTTTGAATAAATATAGTGGTGTGTTTTTTGATGTTAGTCGTTACTTTATGGCTAGGAAATGTTCTTTGTGGTATTCGTTCAATTGTAGCTATTGTGCATTAGAAAATATCATGAGTATGTGTATTGACTAATTTGGAAATGGGTTACTAGCAAAAGGAAAAACCATGGAAATAGTTCCTGATAGGGTTGCAATAAAACCTAGGGAGAAATTTACTAGAATGACAAACTTAGAGTTGTTGTGTCATTTTCAATTTCACCATCTTTGATGCAGTTCAAATTGTCTATTATTTTGGTGGCATGATATAATTGCAGTTGCAATAGAACTGAATGGATGTTCTTCAGTTAACGCAACAAGATTTTGTATTGTTGTGTATGGTGCTAATCTATAGTTCTTGCAAACTTGAGGTATTTTTTGGATTGTAGTTTTCTCATTTAACACTTTTATACATTTTGAGTCCCCTCCTTCATAGATGCCTTTGTTTCTTATCCCAAATTATTTGATACAAATGTTGTTTCCAGGAAAGAAAATCTCATGGAATTTATTTATAAGATTATTGCTTATGTTCACTGTGATGGCAGTTGTCCACATTTGTCCACAAGGTCTACATGCAAAAGTTGTGCTTTGACTAGTGAATTGGAATTTATGGTTTGACCTGGACCATATACTATGAATATATCACCCTCAAAAACATTTGTCTGTGCTCCTGTGGAAATTTTTATGATTGTGCATGGAGTTGTTTGCAACTTGTTTAGTCTGTGGATATGTGAAACTATGTCACTTGTGTTTCATGAAATTGCAAATTATCTACAAGAACGAATGTCAAAAGAGTTAATGTTACCCTTTTGTATTTTGATCCTTTGTTGTTTGTTCAAGGAGCAACTCGGAATTTGTATTGCTACATTGCATTTTTCCTTGAGGGAAACCAATTTCCTGTTGTGAAGAGAGGAAAATTAATTAGTTGGAGTTTAATATAATTGTATAAAAGTTACTTGTCCACATTGTTCAAAATGTTACGAGTGCATGAGTATGTTTCGCGTTATAGGACCTATAAATTCTATCAGTTAATATGTGTGAGGATAAATAAAACAACGCAGAAGAAATTTAGGAATTGTCAATGTCAAAATTAGCTTACCAAAGAACAAGTGTCAGTTTTCATTATTTCTTCCTTTTGTTTTTTGTTTTTTTAATGTTTTTGTTGGCAAGTTATTTTTCATGCCATTGTGAGACAATGGTTGTTGGATAACAATATCTAATGGAGTAAAAGTGTTAAATATTCCAAAATTTCTAAATGTTTAATATTCTAAGATAACTATGTGTTACATTGATCTTAGAATAGAAATTAGGAAACAAAGTAATCTACTGATAGAGACATGTGAGTTGTAGCTATCGTGCATCTATTTTACATTTGATTTTCTAGTAACTAGATCTTTGTATCTGCACAAGTTTACTTTGCAAAATTTTTCTATGCATAAATGGAACGAAGGAAATCTTGAGAATATGTTACAAATATTTTATGAATATAAGTGTCAATATTTTTTTTCAAAATAAGTGCATGCCTATCTTGCTATGAGATTCAAACACTTTGGAACCATGCATATGAACAATGGAAAGATGAGCTAAGTGAGTAGTCAAGCTATTGTAATGAAAATAGTGTGATGGTATGTCCAATAGGCATCAAAGACATGGAATGTAACCTTGTTACATTGGAAATTTGTCCAAAAGTAATCAAGCATAGAGGCATAATCGGTTTTTGGTTTCGTTGTATGGAAATTGAAATTGATTTTTTCATAAATAGACATAGTTTTTTTCTGATAACTATTTTGCAATATGTCTAAGTTGAAGTCACCAACAAGTACAATTGAATGTCTTCTTGTAGCATGTTTTAAAATGAACTTGATTAAATCAATGGTTTCTTCAACTTTTGTATTTGCAAGTCTGATGGATTTTTCTTCAAAATGGAAAGTTGTAATTGTTGATTCAATGCAATATGCTGTATATGAGAAGTTCTTGTTAGTTTGTGATATTTTTTGTGCAATATGTCAAAATCCCATGAAAATGCAATAGTTGTATATAGTTATATCTTTGTGCAAACATTGGGTTTGATGGGGGCGAATTTATCTTTGTTTCTTGGAAACAAAGGATATCAACTTTCATCAAATCATAGTCAACAAAAACATCTTCTTCAAAATGTAATTAAAAGCTACATGTATTCAATAAGCATATTGTCAAGCTACTCTATGTTTCAATTGAATGAAAAACATATTCAATTTGATAACACAGTTTCTTTAAGTATTTGTAGTTCTAGGGCTTCTTTGTCACAAAGGGAGAATTTTGTTGGCTGCAATTTGTTTACTAGATACAAATATCTCATATCTTTCACACGAGCTAGTGCAGTGTAAACAAGTCCATCTTTCTTAACTCCTTTTGGATTAAAATCCAATATATCCATGGCCAAGCCCTGTGATCGATGTTTGGTCCTTGCACATGCCAATTAAACTGGGAATTGATGTCTTGTGGAACGAATTTTGTTTTTATACTCCTAATGTTTACAAACTCTTGTAATAGGTGTCCAAGGGGCATTATTCCATTTCTGAATAGGTGGTGCATCTTTTTAGATTGTATACTCCCAATTTTTGGATCAACAAATTCAATCCAAATGACATCATTTTCAAGTGTTGTGGATGCCTTGAAAATTCCTTCAACACCATTAAGCAAGTCATCTTGTATGTCATAATTTCCACGAATAAATTCAACAAGCATGTTTTCTTTTATCACAACAACAGTTGAGAATTGCATTTTCATGTTTCTATGGCAATTTGCATATACTGCTTCAGTTTGTTGGTCATGTGCATTTAGTGTGATTGTTTATGTATTCATGAGTGATAACATGTTTTCATTATGTTCCTGTACATTTTTGTTTTAAGTGGAAGAGATATGGAAATGGTGGATCGTTTGGTTGACATCTGTAACAATGTTTGTTAAAAAATGCAAGATCATCATTGATACGTGAGCAAGTTATAAGACTATTTATGATGGACACAAAGTCTTTGTTTTCTTATCGCATTACTTGTGTTAGCTTATATCTTTTGACATTGTATTTCTAGGAGATATAAGGAGCAATAGTCTTGTTTAGGATCAGGTGTTCAAATATCTAATGGTCATGTACAGGTTGTGCCTAGCATAGATCATCACAAAATATTACATCAAGGTTTCCAAATGGTGAAGCTGGAGAGTGCATGATTTCATGAAGTTGTTTGTCAATTTTGTATAGCATCTGAGAACCAATTACGATGCTTAATCTATGAGTAAATGTCTAAATTGTTCATAATATTTGGTTAATATATCAAGTGTGTTAGAAGTCAATGGCATCATGTTACATGTTGATATTGGTAAATATAAAGTTGAGTGCACTGTGACACCATTTGCAATGTATGCAACTTTGCTAGTAAATGTAACTATGAGGCCCTATTTTTTTAATGGGTCACTTTGCAAGTCTTTGTTTTAGTATCACATCAGTGCATGGTAAATTGCTTGTGCAATCAATGTTTTTCCCACTTTTGCAACCCTAGTAATAAGCAAAAAAAACTACCTAAATGGGTTGTTTTTTTTCCATAGCATTATTTCTTTTGTTATTGACTTTTGTTTCATTCAGTTTTCTTCTAATGCCATGATAAACTATTGTGTCTAGAACAAAGGGAAGTGTAGTCGATTCAATATTCTTCATATATCCAATTTGCACTTTTTTAGATTTTATCTTTTCTACTAGGTCATGTTGAACATCATATTCCTCAACAAGAAAATCACTTGTATCATGTTCAGATGGAAAATGAACCACATGTATTTCAACGTTTTTGTTTTCAATTGTGGTCGAAGCAAGTTCAACGTCACCCTGTGATAAAATTGGACAGGAGAATTGTCTTTTGATACCATAAATAATATGTTTTTGGGACAAGTATACCTCAATCCATGTTTGATTCACCTTTTTTAATGTGTACACTTTAGATTCTATGAATGGCATATAAAGCATCATTTTTTTCTCTATAATGGTTCTTAGGATCCTTTTGTTCATTGTATCGGATAAAGTGTATGACACATGGATGTTTTTTTTGTTGGTTGTTGTTTTTGTGGAAGAATAGAAAGAAGTAAATTCTACTAAGCAAATGTTTTCAAGTTCAGCAGGATGTGTGACATATTTATCAATGATTGCCATTTAGACAATGTCTTCAGAGTATCGAGTTCTTGTTGCAATAGAATAAGTCTTTTTATCACATATGTTTGTTTTTCAGTGGGGGTAGTGTAAATGAAAATTACTTTCTAGATGACGAGTAAAGTGGCAATGAGATAATAATATGAATTTCTTGTCGGCTTGACATTTGTTACATGTTGAGCGATGCAATTACAAGTTTGCAGATTGTTTCAACATTGTCATGTTCAATGCATAGGGAAATTTCCCGGATTATTTTGAATGTAGATGCCATATTGGAATCCATATTTATCATATATGGGCTACAATATGTTATTGCAGCATAGGAATCCAGAATAAATTGGCGTTTGTTTTTGCTTGCCACAATGCTGAGATTTTTTTGGCAAATTAATTTATCCATAAATCACATGGATTTCTTTTGAGCAACATAATAGGTTGAGTGACACATGAGCAAAGAAGAAACATGTATTTCATTTTTGTAATTCTAAGATTAGCTAGGAAATGATCAAATGTTGTGTTTTTTGAAAAGATTTTTTGTTGTAGAAGCGAATAAAGATATTTTTTTCATTTCTTGATTGTCATTGTTTTCATTGCACAAAGGTTGCAAGATACAAGTTTTAGGAATTTGTGTGAAAGGAAAACCAAATCTACACGCAAAATATCTATGCCTTTTACAAGTATTTGTGTGATGATATGTCTATATTTCAATCATCACATCTATTACTAATGTTGAATCACAAGTCAAAATGTGATCAATGAATGCAATGACATCGGTATAAGGAGAGTGTTGGTATATTGGTACATTTTTAATCCAAAGCAATCCATGATAATGTTCTAATCCTTTGCTTGGAATTATGCGATAAAACAAAATTTTTCACCTTTCCAAACAACTCGCTATTTTTTTTTATATAGAGTACGCATGGATGTGATTATGTGTTTGTAGTAATGGGTAAAAATGTCTAGATAACATATTATCAGTGTGTCAATGTGATCAGATGCTAATTTTTTTTCTCAAAATTCAAAGTTGTCAAATCGGTGTGGAACTAAACGACCGCATAGTTCTCCTTATCCTAAATCCAGTGCAACTCATTTTGCGCGAAACAGACTCCGTATCCTCCCATAAACATGTTCTGTTCATTTTCCTAAACAGATGAGTTTAAAAAAAAAATCTAGGAAACCCAATCAGTAGTCCATAGTGTTGACGTGGCGCTAACTGGGCATGCCTACATGGTAGGGTGATTGTGCATATGATTTTTTTACTTCGATGAATTCGATGGTGCCAAGTGGCATGATTTTATTGGTGTTGATTTGGATGATTTTGATTGATTGGTTTGTGGCCAACCACATGTTGCCATGTGGCCCAACCAGTGGCCGCCATGTGGCAGCCCAAGGGCCACCAAAATTTGGGTTAAGGTCCGGGCAGCAGCGGTGGGGGTCGAACCCGCAACCTCCAAACTCTAAGCGCCAAGTCTAACCAACACACCACACTTTATTGCTTATTATACTATGGTATGTCGCATATATTTTAATGTAAGTTGTTGTGCCATCCGAAAAAAGGGCCAGCCTTTGGGCACATACCACCCAATAGGACCACTGACGGAGCGGAGTGGGGGCCCAGCGGGCGGGGTTGGGCTATTGGCCTTAGCCTCGGGCACATGAAACTTACATAAAAACACTAAAAAAAACTCATGTTAAAACTTGCAATTAACCTCATTAATCCTTAAGCACTTTTACAGATTCTAAAGAGGAATTTTAGCACAACAAAACTAATTTTCCCATTCAAATCAAGTTTGGTATCAAAGCTCTTGGTTTTGTTTGTGAAAGGAGGATTTAACTGTTTGTAAGTGAATGTGATTCTTTCAAGGTTGAAGCTCAAGAGAGGAGAAGGAAAGTTGGTTGAAGGTGCTGAAGTTGGGTTAGAAGGAGTGCAAGATTACCACAATGTCCACCACTATTTCTACCTCAAATTGCAGTTGAAGCTCTAGTAAGCTTGTCACATGAAGGAGAGCCTGCAAATATGTCAAAGGATGAGAAGGTTTTTAGGAAGGTTTTCTTTGACATGATAAAGATGTTGAAAGTCCTCTATAAAGAGAGCAATACAAGACTTTAGAGTGAAAGCTCCAAGCCTCCAAAGGGAGAAGGTTCTTCAGGAGGAGGAGGTAATAGAAATGGAGGTAAACCTCCACCATCATCTTCATATTCATCTTCACAAGCATCTTCATCCTCTTCCACTATTACAACCCTTACTCATACTCATCAACATACCTCAAAAGGAATTGGTAAAACACCCATGTTAAAAATTGATATTAAATTTGAGCTACATATGTATAATGGTGAAGTGAATGCAGAGAAGCTTGAAAATTGGGTTCGTTAGTTGGAGGTCTATTGCAGAATTCAAAACCTTCAAGATGATGATACAAAGATTCAACTAGCTTCCTTGAGACTGGAGGGTGCAACACTAATATGGTGGGAAGGCAAGACACAAGAAGAGATAAAAAAAACATGGTAACATCTCAATTTCTTGGTCTGATTTCATTGTTGCAATTAAAATACAATTTTACCCTTTAGCATATATGCAGAAAGGCATCATGAATTGGCAGAACTTTAGACAACTTAAAGGTCAAAATGTGCAAGATTACACCCAAGAATTTAGAAGAAGGTCTCTAATGTTAGGTGTACATTTACAATCACAAGACACGTTGTTGAAGTGTATAGGGGGTTTACACAGTTACCTTAGACATAGTATCCTTATGTTTAATCCCAATAGTCTAGATGAGGTTTGTGTGCAAGCCACTCATCTTGAGGAAAGAGGGAAAAATACTCCAGAAGTGAGTAGTAAAAATATATTTAAGGGTAAGGGAAAAAAAAAGGGTTTCAAAGGGAAAGGAAAGAAAAATGCATCCATTAAGAAGGAAGGAGAGAAACTAACATGCAAGCATTGTTCCAAAGATGGTCATGATGAAGCTCATTGTTGGAAGCTTCATCTAGAGATGAGGTCTAAGAAACTCAACAACAAAGGAAAATAAAAGACAACTACAATCATTCAAGAGGATTTGGGATCTGATTCAGGTGATGAAACTAAAATTACATGCATGGGTATAAAAGGAAAATAATCCATTGCTAGCACTAGTACATCAAATTGTCACACTAGCACTCCAAATGAAGAAACAAGGATTGAATTATTTCATGTGAGGGTTATTGCAAAACATACAAAAATCGACACACTATTTGATAGTGGGTCTCAAGCCAACTTGATATCTAAAGACTTAGTCAAGAAACTTAATCTTGAAACCATTCCACATCCCAAGCCATATCCATTGGGTTGGATATGCAAGGACACAAACTTACAGGTTACAAGAAAATGTATTCTTTGGTTTGCAATCATAACAAACTTCATTGACGAAGTTGAATTAGATGTTGTACCGCTTGATATTTTAGGAATTGTTTTGGGTAGTCCTTACCTCTATGATAGAAAATAAATCTTCTATCGCCATGAAAACAAGTACCACTTGTTCAAATATGGTGTGGAGTATATTGTGAGAGCTCATCGCAAGAAACTAAATCTTTCATTGGTTAATGTAGGGCAAATGAAAAGAATAGTGAATTCAAGAAAGAATTTAGTGCTTCTTATGATCAAACCAAAGAATGATATTGATTATGAAGCTTTTCAAGGTTGTGACTCAAGGTTGAAATCTGAATTGGTCGATGTTGTTAGCCAATATGATGAGATGTTTTAGGAACTGAAAGGATTGCCTCCCAAGAGAGGAATCCAACATGAAATAAAGTTGCAGAAATATTGTCCTCTTCCTAACATTGGCATGTACAAGATGTCAACAATGGAAAATGTAGAAATACAAAAGCAAACCCAAGAGTTGTTGAACAAAGGGATCATCTGACCATCTCCTTCGCCATACGGGTCACTTATTGTTTTGGTGCCCAAGAAAAATGGAAAACATGTCACTAAGTGGAACTTAAGGAGTGGCTATCATCAAAGTAGAATTGTTGAAGGAGACACATGGAAGATGACATTCAAAACAAAGCAAGGTTTGTTTGAATGGCTAGTTATGTTTTTTGGTCTTTTCCATGCTCCTTCTATTTTCGTGCATATGATAAATGATGTATTGGAGCCATTTCTAGATGAGATAGGCTATTTAGATGACATCTTAGTTTTCAGAAAATCTTTTGATGAACATGCCATGCATGTGAGAAAAGTACTTGATGTCTTGAAGAAAGAACAATTGCTTTTGAAGATGTCAAAGTGTGAATTCAGTAAAATTTCTTTAGTGTGCTTGAGGCATATTTTTGGAGGAGGTGAGTTGAAGATAGACCCCTCCAAGGTTGATGTCATGATGAATTGGCCAATGCCCAAGAAAATCACTGGAGTAAGAAGTTTTTTGGGAGCAGCCCAATATTGGAGGAAATTCATTGCTAATTTTTCTTCCATAGCAGCTCCTTTGCATATATTGAATAGTGTGAAAAAGGTTTTTCATTGGGGAGGCAAACAACAAAAGGCCTTTGATGTCTTGAAAGAAAATATTGGTTCAACCCATGTACTTGCAATAGACCATGCCATGGGTGCAGTCCTCATGCAATATGGTAAGCCCATTTCATGTCATTCAGAAATTTTCAACGGTGCAGTGACAAAGTTGCAGCAATCAAGGCACTTTCGATGGATGGGATCCTTACAACAATTCCACTTGGTCAGCAGGTATAAGAAAGGTATATACAACAAGTTTGATGATATTCTTTCTAGGCCTATTGTTAGTGAAACTACTTTACTCAAGCATAATTTTGTTTGCATGAAAGTTTTTTTCAGCAATATGAATACTTTCAAAATGCACACTTAAGCTTGAGTCAAGAGAACCAAGTAGGGGAATTTGATTACCATTTGCGTCATAATTTGTTCTACCATCTTGGTAAGAAGGATGTTGCTATTTATGGTGACATGGAAAAAGGCAAGAAGTTAATTGAACGATTCCAAATGGTACCTCAAACAGTTCAAGATCAGCTTGAAAAGAGCCAAGGCAAGTACAAAGCAAGGCATGACAAGCATCGTGTGGATCATAAGTTCCAAGTAGGTGACAAAGTTTGGCTTCACATCAGAAATGCCACTTGTCCTAAAAAATTTGCTCAAAATTCAAAGTTTTCGGATCGATGTAGAACCTGAACGACTGGGTAGTGCTCGTCATCCTGAATCTGGTGCAACTTGTTTCTCATGAATAACGGATTTCGTACGCTCCAAAAAACATGTTATGTTCATTTTCCTAAGCACGTGAATTTTTAAAAAATATATGTAGGCAACCCAGTCAACGGTCCGTACAGCTGGTGTGGCACTAACTAGGCATGCCTACATGGTAGGGTGATTGTGCATATGACTGTTTTCCTCCGGTGAGTTAGATGGTGCCAAGTGGCATGATTTTATTGGTGCTGATTTGGTGAATTTGATTGGTTGGTTGGTGGCCAACCACAGGCTGCCACGTGGCCCAGCCAGGGGCCTCCACGTGGCATCCTGAGGGCCACCAAAAATTGGGTTAAGGTCCGGGCAGCAACGGCAGGGGTCAAACCTGTGACCTCCAAACTCCAAGCGCCAAGTCTAACCAACACACCACACTTTATTGCTTATTATATTATGGTATGTTGCATATATTTTAATGTAAGTTGTTGTGCCATCCGAAAAAAGGGCCAGCATTTGGGCATGTACCACCTAATAGGACCACTGACGGAGTAGAGTGGGGGACCAGTGGGTGGGGTTGGGCTATTGGCCTTAGCCCCGGGCACGTTGCCCCCCCATGTGGCCCAAATTTTTGGGATTAAGGCCTCATTGGGCATTTAATCCATCCAACAAATTCGCTCGGAATTAGGCAAAATTGACGCTCGGTTAGTGGAATTGGAGGTGAAATTGTAGGATGGTGTCAGATTTTGGGGAAATTGAGGTGCGATTAGCAAAAAGACTTGGGGAAGCCATAACTTCTTCAGTTTTTGACCAAATCAGGAGCATAAAGAGGCTAGACAGGAATTTTTGGGAATTCTAGAGCCATTGGAATAGGTTTCAGAGCTATTTGAGCATTATAAACTGATGTATTCACACTTTTTAGCATAATAGAGAGGGCCAAGCCATTGGAAGCTAGACCAAGGAGACATAGCCCAAGCAGGGTGAACTCCTTCATCATGTGTTGTTGTGATATTGTTTTGGTGATGTTCATGTCTGTTATATGTTATTGTTCAGTCATTTGTTTATGTTAATTTGTACATGAAATTTACATAAAAACACTAAAAAAAAATCATGTTAAAACTTGCAATTAACCTCATTAATCCTTAAGCACTTTTACATATTCTGAAGAGGAATTTTAGCATAACAAAACTAATTTTCCCATTCATATCACAATGGCATCTTCAAGGGACATGTTATTGTCACTGGTTGTAGAACTTCCTTTTTTTCAAAGCATTTGTTAATGGACTCCAAAGATGCTCAAAACTAGTGAATGGGACAAAAAATGTTGGTGGACCAAGTTGGTGTATCATTGAAAAGATGTATTTTCTTATAGTCTCAAAGTAGCCAGGAGATGTGCGAATGATTTTTAGACAATGATATGCAATTGGTGATTGTATTATTTTTCAAGGAGATTTTTTTTTTTTTTGACATCTTTGGCAAGTAGCTTATGCCTGTTTAGATCTCCTTTGCAAATATAAATCCATTTGAGTTGGAAACTTGGTTTATCAAAATACAAATTGCTTTGAAATAAATAATTGTAATGTGTGTTGATAAATCCTCAAACATATGCAGTAGTTCCCATTGTGCAATTTTTTCAATAAGTTGGTCCAAGCCATAAAACAAGGTTGGGAAGTTAAGCTCTTTAGAAAATTTGTCTTGAAAAATACCCAATGGCTGGAATCCTTATGAAGGCACAATTTGTACAATTTTCATATCAAGATCATGGATTAAATGTGCCTCTTAGAAGTCGTGCACAAGTTTTCCATATCCTAGATCTAAAGCGCTATCAACAGTCGGTGATTCTATGTCGTCTATATCTTGAATATTATTGTCACGTTTTTTTTCTTCTTCTTCTTCTTCTTGTCGAACTGTTTTTGCCAATCATCACTGATTAATATGTGTTCATTTTTTTGTAGAGCCATGTTGCATAATTCATGCAAAGAAGTCATCACTTTATTTGGCCTAATGTTTCCTGACAAATAAGCATTCCTGTATTCCATTTTTCACTTTAGCATAACTGCAATTATTATGGACTCGTTGATATTTCTAAGTTACTAAGGTTGTTTGAACTTTTTCTAGATTGGTAGGAACATTTATATTTATGCATGTTAACCCAATATGTGATCTTTTGTACCCAAGCTGCCTTATTGTGCAAAGGTTGTCCTTGGTGTCATCCATATTTCCTCCAAAGGTGTTAACTTTGCAATAGAAACAATGTCAGATTTCACCAAATGTAGGTAACTTACCATTGAGAATTTAAACATTGCAACATTTGCAAATTTGGTCATTGATTTTGATGGATTTGGTTTCTGTTCCACCAATGACATTGGGTAGAGTTGATAATGTGAATGTGTAAATGTCTTGTATGTCTTTTGCAAAATTCAGTTTGTTACAAATGAAACATGCATAAGTAGATTTCATATTTTAATTGATGCAACCCGTTATGTTTCCCAATGGCTTTGTTGGAGAAACATTGGAGGCCAACTTGCTATTTTCATTGCTTAGTGACAAAGAATTTGTATATTGTTCTAATGGCTTGCGATGTTTACGCAGCTTAGAAAAGTTTCTCTTTTTTGATGCTTTATTGTCGATTGATTGGAACTGTAGCAAAGAGAAAGATGTAATAATATTGGTTTCTTTATGAACAGGATGCTTAAAAGTAATAGGCAACACAACATTGCAATTATTTTCCTTTGACATTGACTCAACTACTAATTATACATTGCTAGTGTGGTTGCTATCATTAGCACTATTTATTTACTTAAATGCGTATGTGACATGGAAAATTGAATAAAAATGAGGTATAACACTTTGGATTAATTGTTTGATGGATAGAATCTAAAAGAAATATATTTAATTGTTTCACTTCAAATGCATATGTTAACATTGAGTAGTTCACATATCCATTGGAATGTAAAAGTTCTTCCTTCTATATGTCCTTTTGCAAATGACTTTGATAAGTTAATAATATAACCTTACCAACTATTGATACATTGTTCCTGTTCAATGATCCTAGCATAAAAGTGTTGTTGCAAACATTTAATATCTCTAATGTCATTGTGAATGAAACAACTATAAAAGGTTTGTGCCAATTTCCTTCTTAGACAAATGATGTCAAACCATGGAGAAAGTGCGCAAATAGATTCAAACAATGAGTCATGGAAGTCATTGAAAATAAGATCATAGATTAACAACACTTTTTGCATTAGAATTTGTCCAATTGAGAACATGTCATATTGTCCACAAGAACATTGGCATCGAGAATTGCATGGAGCAATCGATCTAGGGAGTGAAGATGGCATGCCCATTATGCGGTGCAACAACAATGGTTCAAAATGGCCACACATTGGATTTTGGTTATGCAATAAAATATTATATTGATAGTCATCAATGCTTTGATTGAACTGAAGATAAGGTTGCCCATTTGTAAATAGCCAACATTGACTAGAATTGACAACCAATTAGAGAACCATTTGATGCCAAAAACATCTCCCCATAAGTTAATTATAGAAGAAGTAGAAAAAGAGGAGGGTGTACACAATCCTTGCAAATATGTATGAACATCACTAACATGGTGCAAGTCTTCAAGATACTCAGGAGTCAACTCAGTATGCAATGATTTCAAAGTAGTGTCATGTTGACAATTCAAACAATACTGGAAGTGATTAACAATTCCTTCTCATATTTCAATCAAGGTATATTGGAAGTGAAGAAGAACAACGAAAGAGTAAAAAAGGAAATCCCTTGGATAATAGCGGAAATGTTGTAGTTTATGTAAGTTGAATCTAAATAACTTGTGATCGATTTCTTCGAAATTTGACCCATTCAGTGCAAAATAATTTTTCATTGCCATGTGGATAAATGGGAAAATATGGTAGTGTGTAAAATGCAAGATTGCTTTAGAATGGAAAAACATACAATATACTAAATGTTCTATTACTTACTATTGTTGGACGACAATGTGGAATTTGTAGTATAGTTATATGTCTCCTTTCTTTTTTTCCTACTTTTTGTTCACCACGTAATCAAACACAAGAAGCTAGTTCTGGGACAAAGAAGAAGAAGAGCAAGGTATAAGGCAGTTTGAATATAGCATTGTCTAGATTTTGTCAAACAAAGACAAAGTAGAATAATACAATTAAACAATGTCTAGTTCAGATTCAAATGGCCATCAAGCACTAGTGAACGTGTGCATGTTTTTGCCACACTTTGAACAATAGGATAATGTGTCAAAAAAAAAAAATAGAACAATTTCCCAATAACAAAATATGTAAGAGATATATAAATACAAATAGGCTCTAGATTCATCTCTATTTGTACTGATTTTTTTTGGTTACTTTGCAAATCAATACAATATGATTTATTCAATAAAAATATCATAATCTAATCAATGTTTATATAATATCCACCATAAATTAGTATTCACTAGAAATATTGGTTGGGAAAAAAAGGTAAAAGAAAAAAAAAAACCAATAAGAACAATAGCGTACAAACTTTCAATCATTTTTTGTGTCTTACTCTATTCTTGGTATTTCAACATGTTGCATGTGTATAAGAACCACATATTTTGTTTTATAATTACTAAAATGTGAGTGTATTTTCCAATTTAAAAAAAAAGTTTCAGGTCCAAAATGTCTTAGTAAAATCCTAAGAATGAGATTTGGAAAATTTTCCCCATATATATTAGATTTATAAATCAATGAAGATACAAATAAGTAATGCATATTTAATTAAAAAAACTATAAAAATGGGGAAATAATAAAGACAAACATTACTATAAACTTCAAAAAGATTTACAAATGTATAGCATTAACAAAGTGCATATTCCATTTTCTAGTTACTAGAGTGTTATTGGTGTTGGAGATTCTAGAAATATTCTAAATCTAAAACTACTCTATAAAGTCCTAAAAAACATCAATTCCATAAAGCTCTAGTGTCATATATATATGGGCTAGTTGGTCTATTTGTATTTTAAATTTCTGAATAAGTAAACACAAACCTAATGAGGTATATCAACCACCAAAGGAAAGCTAAATGTTACAAAGGTAGTTTTGATATTATTGAATCTAAAGTAGTCTTGATATTATTGAATTTTGATGTATGTATTTGTGTATGTGAGAAAGAGATCACAATTAACCAATGGTACAATAATTATTTATGAAACTATATTTTTTATATTCTAATATATTTAATTAAAATTAAGGAGAACATATTTTATTTATATAGAATATAGATTTTATCACTTTGCTAGTTTATATGTAGCAACTATAATGTAATTAAACAATATTTGTGTTGTTTTAGAAAACACTATTTTTAATCTTAATAAAAGATAATGATCAACCCAAACTAAACCAAATATTGTATATCAACTACCAAAAGAAAGTAATTGTTACAAAGTTAGTCTTGATATTATTGAATCTTGTCATATGTATTTGTCTATGTGAGAAAGAACCTGTAATTAACAAATGTTACAATAACTACAGATAGAACTGTATATTTTTATATTTAATATAATTAATTAAAATTAAGAAAAACATATTCTATTTATATAAACTATAGATTTTATCACTTTACTAGTTTATATATAGCAACTATAATGCAATTAAACACATTGTTTTTAAATTTAATAAAAGCCAATGATCATATATATAAACCTAAAAAAAATATATATATATATATATATACCATAATTTTGGTACTTTTAATTTAAGTATTATATTCATATTGAATTTTGGTCCAGAATGGATGGATGCAAACACCAGCATAGATCCATCTTAAATAAAATACGGATCTAATATGAGCCGAGAGAGATCCAATTTTTTCACGTGCAAATTTTTTATGAGCCAATATTATTTAAATGCTTTGTATAGTTATTTTTTTTAGATTTTTTAAAATTTTTATTCTGATCAACATTAGCAAAAATTCAATTTTAATAGAGGAAAAACAAAATTACACATCATACTAGTTGTACAAACGACTAACAAAAAAATTATATTTTTTTTATCTTAAATAAAAAAATAGATTATTTTGTTTTATGCATGATGAAATAGATTATTCTACACAATGGATTCCATTAATAAATGTATGTATTAATGTTAGTTGTACTTCAAAGTTCTTATGTGTCATCATATTTACACATGATTATTCCATGACACGTAATGCCAATAAACAGCGGTGTTCGCCCACCAAATTTAGTTGTGGTCAATTTGGCGTTATCTCATTTCTTTGGGTGTCAGCCTCCAAATAGGTATACTCGTCAGATCACCAAGTCTTTTATGTCACGTATATGCCATGCGTGCCCCACCAACTATCTGACATGGAAACGTGACTTCATGTGACGATGTCTTCCTCACAACATTTTGAGCGGCCACAACGACAAACTCTAATTGACACGTCTTTTTCGATGATAAAAAATTTAAAAATATAAATATTTTAAGTATTTGATATGAAATGAAATGATATTTTAAGGTTTATGAGATTATAGATAGTTTATGAGACTATTAGTTCTTTGTTTTTTTTTTTTTGTAATTCAATTTTTTTCTGATTTAAATTGATGATGAGCTGGCCTAACCTTCCAACAATTCCCTTGCTTAAAAAACAATGCCAAGAAACTGATGCTGACATGTTCTCATAACTTTCTCTGATGTCTTTGAATGCATCACATTCCAAAATGAAATGTTTTTCCGATTCCACAGCCCCAGACGTGCAAAATGTACACACCCGTTCTTCCCAAGTTTCTTTAGGCCTTTTCCACCGTCTTGTTTCACATCGAAGTTGATGTGAGTTGATACAGAAGTGTTTACTTAGGGGAGGAATTGCCAAAATAGTGAATAGTGGTTGGAATCTGAGCAAAAAAGCTCCAAAAAATCTTGCACTAGAAGTATTTGAATCATGTTTTTGGTGGTGGAAATAGATTCAACATCGTCAAAAACCTCTATCACACCTAAAACTTTAAAATTTGACCACTGTAATCTACAAAAATCTTACCAAATTTTAACAAAATCTTACCTAAATTTCCATAATAATTTTCAGGAAAAAAAAATTAAGAAAAACATAAAAAAATAAAAATAAAAATAAAAATAAAAATAAAAAATAAAAAATCTAGTTAAACTCAAACATCTAGTACTATAATCCAACTACCTCACACCTCGGGGAACACCTAAAGGTATAGCTCTACCCGGACGATGTTGAGACGTCATCTGCCTCGAAAACGCCAAAGCTAAAGTTTGACATAGGAGTCCAAAAATATTTATAGATTTTTTTTTTGTGTACTCGAACTAATTGCCTCTACCCGTGGACAACGTCACTGTTAAGGTAGTGACATAATAAATAATATTAAAATTAATGATAAAAAGTATTTATATTTTTTAATTAATTATTTTTGAAATCAAATAAAATAATTTTAATTATTTAATTTTATTTTTCATTACGAAATAATATATTTTTATTTTTATTTCTAAAGATAATGGCTTTACATTTATAAATTTGAAATGATTTGTACTCGAAGGCCCTTCTACTAAAGGAGGTTTAATGTATCAAAATGTATTAAATAATTGTTTTTTTTTTTTTAAAAGCAATAAAAAATAGAAAATACTGATTAAATAATGTTTTTTGTTAAGGTAATGACATAATAATAATAAATATTATTAAAATTAATGATAAAAAATATTTATATTTTTAATTAATTATTTTTGAAATCAAATAAAATAATTTTAATAATTTTATTTTATTTTTCATTATGAAATAATATATTTTTATTTTTATTTCTAAAGATAATGGCTTTACAATTTATAAATTTGAAATGATTTGTACTCGAAGGCCCTTCTGCTAAAAGAGGTTTTTTTTTAACAGAAACGGTTAGAGAGATGTATTACTTTCTGGCCAAAATGCCATAATTCTGATTACAATGTGCAGAGCAATATTCAGTGAGCTCTTTGTTCAAGTCCGAGATCTCTTTTTCTATGCTACGCCAGAAATTTTTACAAGTTGATTTCCGGGCAACCGCCTCTATTTTTCCAAAAATAAAGATGCAAACAAACTGCTTCAGCAAGAGACAGTAAAACATGATCACCAGGAGTTTAAGGAATGGGGTCCCAGCTTTCTTCTCCTTCTCTAAGGATGACTCCGAGGGGAAGAAGGGCTGCTTTATTAGCTTCAACGTCAGCCTCTTTGTTATTTTCTCTCATGACATGATAGAATTTCAAACTCTGAAAGGAGTTTGATAGAATTCTTGTTCTGGTGATCAATCTGGACAATCTTAGATCTGATGGGGTAGAGCTGTCTATGAAAATTTTTATGATAGTCTGCGAGTCTCCCATCACTATTGCATCCTTGATTCCCAGGGATATAAGTTGTTTCAGTCCTTGGAAAAGGGCCAGAGCTTCAGCTTGCATGCTGGTGTTTAAGCCCACTCCCCAGGCAAATCTGAGAGCAATTTTACCATCCGCTCTCTTAACAACTCCACCTGCATCGGATCTGCCCGGGTTGCCTTTGGCAGCCCCATCAAAAAAGAGGGAAGTGTGAACCTGCTTTGAACATAAATCCAAGAAATCAGAGGCATTGAGACGAATTTGCCAATCCTTAGGGAGAACGGGGGGCCTGACAATTTCATTGAAGCGGAGGTCGCTCAGTCCTGCCCCATCCAACTGATCCCCAACACATTCCTTTAACTGAGATTTTATTTTAATCTAGACAGTTTTATAATCTCTCTTCCTATCCCTGAAGATCCTCTGATTTCTTTCCAGCCAGGTGAACCAACAGATTAATTTGGGGAGGATGCACCAGGCAGTTTTGAGGTGACCATTTTGGAGAGAGCCTCCAGGGTACGACGTCCTCCAGATCGAAAACAGCTCAGGAATATTGTTGGGAAGAATGAAGTCCGCCTGCCAAGAGCCTAAAGCCGCGTTCCAGAGATTGCCCACGAAATTGCAGTGCAGCATCAAATGCGCAGCGGATTCTGACTGATTGCCACACAAGGAACAGCGAGAAGGGCCATGGTAACCTCTTTTGAGGAGTCTATCATCTGTCAATATGCGCTGATGACAAAGAAGCCAACAAAAATAGTCAATTTTTGGTAACGAACTCTGATACCAGACTCCTTTCCAAGGTTTCGGGTCAGAGGGAACATGAGGATGCGCTAATAGCTGTCTGTATCCCTGAGCCACAGAATAGCGCCCAGTCGACGAGCCCCAACCACGAATGTCTTGCTTTCTGCTTCTCATAGGGGCCTTACCATTGAGGAAATCTAAGAAAATAGCCAGATCTTTGGTTAGGGACTGGGGAGTCACAAAATTTATCCAGCTGCTCCAGTATCCATTCTCCCATTTGGATATGTCCCACAGAGTATTAAAACCCGAGTTATGCATCCAATCCTTTAGCGCTGTCAGAGATCTATCATCAGACAGAGGATCACAGCCCATGATACGATCCTCCCAGATTCTGATTTGCTTACCATTTCCAGGGATCCAATGCGCGTGATCATTGATAAGGGAGAAGGATTTTGCACAGAGCTTTTGAATAGGCGAGCCAGTATTTGCTCTGGGATGGTCAAGACACCTTTTCCTCTGCCCACGGAATTTTTTTTTCCACAAGGCGATCTGTGCCCGCCCCGACTTTGGGGCTATAATCCTCCAGATCAATTTTGCACCCAAAGCCAAGTTTTGCATGCTGATGTTCTTGAAGTTCAGTTCGCCTTCCAATCTGGGCATGTAGATTTTATTCCAGCTTAATAGAGGGATTTTCTTTTCGTTGGATTTCCCGCCTTTCCAAAAGAATTTTTTGATGTGGTCCTCCATTTTCTTCATAATACCTGCGGGGGCCAACATCACTGCAAATTGATAAATAGGGAGGCTGTTGAGGACAGCTTTTATAAGAACTGACTTACCTGCTAGATTAAGCCAGTTAAAGCCCCAGGAATGTATCTTAGACTCGAACTTTTCTAACAAGGGCAACCAATCTCTGTTGACAGGGCGATGTAAAAAGATAGGGAGACCTAGATACTTGAAGGAGGACCAAGACGAGGAAGCTGCGAAACCAAAGAAACTGGAAATGGCCTGCAATATGGAGGCAGGGGTATTCCAACAATAGATATGGAATTTTCCTTTGTTCAGCTTACTTCTTGATTCTTCACAGTAATCTTCAACCACTTCTTTGAAACTTTTAGCTGAGGGCACAGAAGCAGCACCCAGCAAGAGGGAGTCATCCGCGAATAACGCGTGATTTATGTTGTTAACACCTCTCGCAATGTTCAGGCCCAATAGATCTTGATCCTGCTGCTTTTTGATCAAGAGAAAGCTGAGGACGGAAGCTTGAAGGACAAAGAGCAAGGGGGATAGTGGACACCCTTGCCTCAAACCACGAGAGGCTTTGAAGAATTCTGAAGCCCTCCCATTCACCAGAGGGGCTATCCAGGGCTCACTGATACAGGCCTTAACCCAATTGACAAATTTGGGACCAAACCCGAATTTGTGCAGGACCTCAAATAGAAAACTGTGTCTCACTCTGTCAAAGGCACTTTCTAGATCTAGCTTGACAGCCATGCCTTTCTCTTTGCGAGCCATACTGGAGTGGATTGCCTCCTGGACCAGGACAAAGTTGTCCACAATCTGTCTTCCCTTGATAAATCCTCCCTGGTTCGCAGGTATGATATTCGGAAGGATGGTTTTTAATCTGTTGGCAATGACTTTCGTGATCAGCTTATAACCTATATTGCATAGAGATATAGGGCGAAATCGGTTGAAGGAGTTGGCTCCTTTCTCCTTGGGGATGAGGGCCAGGAAGGCCGAATTGGTGCTTCCCCAATTTTCTGGCACTCTTTGGATTTCCTAACCATTCTGAACAAATCTTTCTCCACTATCTGCCAACAGGTTTGGATGAATCCGACAGTGAAACCGTCAGGGCCCAGGGCCTTGTCCGGTTCCATAGCGAAGAGAGAGGCCTTTATTTCATTATTAGTGATCTCAGCATCCAGGAAATGATTATTTCTTTCAGTTATCAGGGAGGGCACCTCATTCACGATGGAAGGAGGGTAATCGACGGCTTCTTCTTCACTGTAGAGATTTTTCAAATGGGTGTAGGCAGCGTTTTTTATGCTTCTGATGTCTCTATGAATGGTGGTCTCAACTTTGATTTCTGAGATGGAGTTGAAGCATTTTCGGGCCTGTGCTTGCTTATGGAAGAAAGATGAGTTTCTATCTCCCGCCTTGAGCCAGAGGCTGCGGGATTTTTGTCTCCAAAATTCTTCTTCTGCCAAGCTGGCCTTAAGGAACATGCGCTGAAGGTTAGCCTCCCTGTCAAGTAGTTCTTTAGTGATCTCAGCGTTTTCCGATGCTAAGTGATGCGATTCAAGGCGCTCCTGGATCATTTTCCTTTCCACAGCAGGATTTGGTAAAGATTTTACCTAGGACTTTAGAGCAGATTTAACTCTCCTAAGTTTCTCTTCCCAGACAAAGAATGCAGAGCCTTTGACAGGGAGCTTCCAGGTATCTTTTATCAGAGGCAAGAAGGATGGCTCCTTGACCTAGTGAATGTTGAACTTGAAAGGAATGGGACCTTGATCTAGAAGAGCCACCAACTCGAGTTTGATGGGGCGGTGATTGAAAACACTGTAAGGGAGAATATGCATTCTAGTTTCTAGACCAAGAAGGAGAAAAGAACTTTGGACGAGAAAGCGGTCTAACCTTGCAGCGATGTGGCCAGGTCCGATTCTTTTGTTAGTCCATGTGTACTTCCCAGCCGAGGGCTTGATGTCGATCATATCCCAATCGAGTAGCAAATCATCAACCCATTCCCGCGCTGGGTCTCTGACGATGTTTCCTCCGCGTTTTTCAGCCACTGATAAAGTTAAATTGAGATCTCCTGCGATGATGATGTTGTCTAAATCTTCAGTAACTGTCAGATTCCTAATGGAATCCCAACAGTTCTTCTTCTCTGCTGAGCTGATGGGAGCATACACATTGAAGAGGGAGTATGTCGTATCTGAGTCTATATGATGGATTTTTGTGAACAACCAATGAGTATTTTTAACTTCTCTGAGCTTTGTGATCTTATTTGCATTCCAGATAGAACCCAGTCCACTAGAAGCACCTCGAGCTGAGACTGCTAGACCTTCGCTTTGTTTCCACAGCTTCTTGTCGATCTGGAGGAAGGCATAGTCCTCCATTTTAGTCTCCTAGATGAGGAGTAGGTCAGGATGTTCTATTCTTATCAGACTTCTTATAGCTTCTTCTTTTTTTTCTGCTCCCCATACCCCTGCAGTTCCAGGAGACGATCTTCGTCACTTGCATTTTGAAGGATGAGCTTCCCTAGAGCTCGGAGGCTGATTTTTGTTCTTCTTCGGGGTATTTGCCAAGAGCTTCTCAAGAGTTGGTTGGCTGCCCTGGAGCTTGTCTTTGCAGGTCTCTTGTTCTCTTTTTTCCCGCGCAGATTTTCAACCCCTCAATGATCTTCTGGCTGAGGTTTGTGAGGTTTCTATTTCGCCTTCTTCTTCTGATTCCTCTGAACTTTGCACCTCCTCTGTCTCAACAACAGGAGTCTCTTTTGGTCTGTCTTCGTTACTTTCCACCTGTATTGATTCCATGGGGGGCTCTTTGGGGATCGATCCTTCTTTCTGCAGCTCTGGTTCTAGGGAACCTTCTGTAGCTGGGCTTAACAGAATATATTTATTTCCTTGTTCTTCCATGGCAGGGGTTTGATTGCTAGGGGAAGCCTGTGAACCAATGCCTTTCACGTTGCCTGGTTGATTGGCTCTGTGGGTATTTTTGGATCTTTTAACCTGGGTCCAGCCTTCATCCTTGCCTTTCTCCATTTCAGTATTCTTTGGGCAGTTCCGAGCAAAGTGGCCATAGACCTGACATTTCCTGCACTTGAACGGGAGCTGCTCATAGTCTAGCTTCTGGACATGGGACCAACTTCCAACCCTAATCTTCACTGCCTCGGGCAAGCCAACTTCAAGGTCAACTTCAACGCAGATTCTTGTGCAGTCGAATTGATCTTTGTTATTTGCACGATCGATAAATTTGCCCAAGGTATTACCAATGTGCTTTAGGGATTCCTAGTTCCAGCAATGCACAGGCAGATTGGGCAGCCTAACCCACACAGGAACGGTTTTGGGAACGTCAACTGAAGGGTCAAAATCAGGCGTCCACTTGTTAAGGTACAACCCTTGAGGACCCATGAAGTAAGGCCCGTTGCGGAATATCGGATCCTTGTCCTCTTTATCAGTGAATTCAAACATGAAGAATCCCTTCCCCAGAAAATACGAGGTGACTCCATTCTTAATCAACAGAGCCCAGTTTCTAGCAACCCAGTTCTCCGTAGATTTGGGAGAGGGCCAGAGGCCCATAAACTGGCCTACCAGTGCTCTCTCAGCCAGCCAAAGGGCGACCTTGATCGGACCCTCCGGGGGGAGCGAGATCTCTGGTATGTCATCCAAACGTTTAACGAATTTCGCAGCCTCGGAGACTTTCTTCTTTGGCAGGGATTCCAGAAGCTTAAGAAAGGCTTCTGCATCGGGAGAGGGAGGCAGAGGGGGCGGATCCATTGAGGCAGCAACCACAACGACCAAGATCAAACCCCGCAAGCCATCTCAGACAAGAAGGGGAGCTCGAACAGATTCTCAACGCACAGAACACTGCGGTGGGGAGCGCCTCTCAGAGGAAAAGCCCGCAGGAGAACAGCGGCAGCAGCCCGAAGGCCGAGCCAGACAGGGGCGCTGAAGAGCGGCGGCTAGGTCTCAGAGCAGCAAGCGATAAAATCCGTGCTCAGAGATATTACTAAAAGAGGTTTAATGTATCAAAATGTATTAAATAATTGTTTTTTAATTTTTAATTTTTTAAGGTGTTTTTTTTTTAAGCAATCAAAAGTAGAAAATACAGATTAAATAATGTTTTTTTTTTTTTATTTAAAAAAAATTGTTAGCAATAGAGTGGTAGGCATGATTTTCTTTAATCGTGAAGGAAATCTCGCATTAAATTTTGTTCAAGTTTGAAAAGAATTTGTCAATAATCAAGCAAAAGCATTAGCATTTTTTAAGGGACTAGCCATCCCAAAAACAAAAAGAATCAAAATACTAATGGTTTTCGAAGACTCGTCAATCAGATATCTAACAAATATGAAATTAAGCTTCCTCTCGGACATCAAACCTCCCCATATTATTAAAAAGGCAGAAGGGGTTGTGAAAAGTTTTCAATCTATTGAATTTTTCAAGTGTTAAGGCCTTTAGATATCCTTACAGATTTAAAGGAAAACAAAGGGGTTGCTAATATAGGGATTGTTAAGCATATGTAAAATTTCTATGAAATAAAAAGATAGGTGGCGTGATGGTGTAAAGGAAGCATATGTGACATTTCTATGAATCCAAAAGACAAATGGCATGATAGTTTATAGATTATATGACAAGAAAAACCATTATGTGCCCCTTTGTACCTCACTATTACTCTTTCAAGCAAGACAAAAAATTTGTAATTAAGGGTGACAAGATAGTGCTATGTATTCATTGTGGCATTTTAATGCAAATAGATGTTGGTTTCCACTTATGTATATGAAGTTTTATTATTGTTTGTTCCTAACTCTTCTTCTAGCTTGCTTTGTGTCTTTCTTGGCAGAGGGTTATGTGATCTAGGTTTTTCTTGCCATTTTTAAAGGACTTGGATTCAAAGGAAGGTTTATAGTATTATTCTCTATAGAAGCTTCTAGCTTGGAAATTTCTTAGATGATTTGGTCACTTTGAAGCCAATATTTATAAGTAGAACACAATGGAATGTCATAGTGTGCTAGTTGGTGCATTACTTGTGAGTTGTCTAATTTGTCTTAGTTTTAAAGGAGACAAGCTAGGAAAAATGAGGATATTTTGATAGCCTTATCTCATATCAATAACAAATCGGTGTCTCATTTGGAAGCTCAAAAAGATAAAAGCATTTAATTATCATCTATTATGGTTTGTTAAAGTTAGTAAGTAGAGAATATGGAAGTTGATCTTAACATGTTATACCAATTGGTTTTCAAACTTGTTAGAAGTTCCCATTCGCTTGCATTTTTTCCAAAGATTTTGTTTGGGCCAATCATAGTAAGGAGAAAATGGTTCAACAATGAATGAAGACTTCGTAAAGGAGAATGTAGCATTAGAACCATATCTACAGGCAGATGTAAAGCAAGAATCCCTTAGTGGGAAATTTTCCCTTAAACTCAGATTTTAATGTCTTACAAGGTTGTTTAGTTTACACTAATTTAGAAGGATATAAGCAAACAAGCTTATAAGGATATATGCAAACAAGGATACGTAACATTTCTATGAGATAAAAAGACAACTTAAGTGGTGGGTGGAAGGTGACATGACAAGGAATAACCATTACACAACCCTTTGTACCTCATTATTACTCTTTCAAGCAAGACAAAAAAATTGCAGTTAAGGACAACAAGATAGTGTTATGTATTGATTGTGGGATTTTAATGCAAAGGGATGTTGGTTTCCACTTATGTATTTGAGGTCTTATTATTAATTGTTCCAAATCCTTCTTCTAGCTTGGTTTGTCTCTTTCTTCGCAAAGGGTTTTATGATCTAGGTTCTTATTTCCATTTTTGAAGGACTTGGATTCAAAGTAAGGTTTCCAATCTTATTCATTATGGAAGCTTTTAGCTTGGAAATTTCCTATATGATTTGGTTACGTTGAATTCAAGATTCATCATTAGAACACAATGGGAGGCCATAGGTGTGCTAGTTAGTGCATTCCTTGTGAGTTGTCTTATTTGCATTTGTTTTAAAGGAAGAAAGTTGGGCAAAGTGATGAGATTTTGATAGCCTCGTCTCATATTAATAACAAATTTCTATGAATCATGTGCCTTAAAAATGATAATTAAGTGAATACAATTCAGTTCGAGGGTGGAACCTCCTTTTATAAGCAATACAATACAATACAAGCCATTATGATTCTAAGACTAGGTCTTCTTGGTACATATATATATGGGAGACAAAGGTTATAATTATAATGAAAGGGTACAAGGAAAGGTTCTAGCTTACTTAACAATATAACAATAGAAATGTCATAACTCAATATCTAGGGCTTAATAAGGGTTTTTAGGGTTAACATGGAGCTTCGCTAGGTCTTAACATGCACCTACCCTTTAAACATGCGTTGTCCTAAACACTTGACTAATTGTGGGTGTTTATGCATGAATAACTCATCTTCCCATATCACCTCTTCCACTAGTAGTTTCTTCCATTTTATGAGGTGCTCAATGGTTGCTCAATGGCTTAATTCCTTTTTCAATTATTGTTTCTGGTTCTAGTATGATTTTCCCTTCTTAATTAATCTCTAATAAAATAGTTTGGATTGAGATCTCGTCACTTATTACCTTCTTTAAGCTAACAACTTGGAAGACTAGATGTACACATGAATATGGAGACAACTCCATTTTGAAAGCCATACTTCCAATACTACGTAGCACCTTATAGGGGAAATAATAACTTAATGTTAATTTATTTGGACACATACGCCATGAACCATTTTTTTAAACCATTATCATTAGTGAAGAAAAATCACTTTGGCTAGGTTGAATAATGCCAACCTCTAACATTTCTTGAATCAAGTGCACAATCTCACTCTTCTATGCATATGGACAGTTGTAATGATTAATTTTAGGCAGTACACTTCCAAGTTGGAAATCAATATCATGGAATGATCTTGAGTAGGTGGAAGACACTTAGGAATCTCTACAAATACCTTGGAATTATTGTTGATAACATTTAAAAGATCCACTAGAGTAGAGGATATAGATGTTTGAACATCTAATAAGCACAATTGTACAATTACAACATGGTGTCCCTTTTTTATTACTCTTGTCATGCTATTAGAGCTTATCATTTTAGAGAATTTCCCTTTCAATTTCCTTTCCTTTTGAGGAAAATCTCATGAAAAAATCTTAAAAATTAAGGGCCATCATTCCCAATGATTGCAACCATTGGACACCAAAAAAAATCATCACCACTTATTTGGATTGAAATCTTGGGAGTATCCAATAAATGCTCCCCCATATTTAGCTTGATACTATGTCACTTCCCTGAACAATTTATGGTACCTCAATTTACAATCATTACTTGAAATTTTGGTGCTAGAAACACAAAGCTATTGATAATTTTGGCCATATTGTAATTGACTAAATTATGAGAACCACCAAAATCAATCAACATTGTTACCTTTTTCATTTTGATATATCCTTCTATCTTGAGGGTTTGTGGGTTATGGATGCCATCCAATGCATGACAAATATTGTTGGAGTAGTCTCTTCTAGCTCTGGAAATTGTGACAACTCCAATTCTTGATCTTCTTCCTCATCGCGATCTATGTAAAATAATTTCATCTCACCTAATTTATGCCCTTTACTATACTTACTTTCACAATTTAAATATAGTCCTTTTTCTCATCTTTCATCCATTTTCTAGGGTTCAAATTTTTTTGGTTTAGTGATGTTAAGAGGGAGAGCATGATGTTCTCTATAGTTTTTAATGAGCAATATTCTTGTGGCCATATTTTTACTTTTGGATTTCCTTTCCACATTGAATTCATTCTCTAGGGATTTAGGTTCAAAGAGACGCACCTCATTTTGAATGCTTTCCATTAAATTTCCCATAAGTAGGTCTAACAAATTATCCTCTAAAATGTTCTTTACCTTGAGACTTGACTTTTGGAATTGTTTAATGTGCTTTATAATTGGACCTTTCTATAAATGATTTAGAAATTAACTAAATAATGTATTACTTTTAAAATAATGAGGTATCAATTCTTCTCTAAAAATGGACCAAGAAATAATAGAATCATTTTCCCTTTCATAGATCTATTGATACATACAAATTGATTTTATTCTAAATACAAGGGTGTAATATTTACCTTTTGTAAGGTTTTCACTTAGTGTATATCAAAGTAATGCTCCATCTAGGATATACATATTATAGGATCATTATATCAAACTTCATCATATTGATCTTTGAAGTGAAGTAGTTCCTTGGTGCGACATTGAATCCCTGATGGTGTGCAACTTGAGGTGATGAAAAATCATGATTTTTGTATTCAATATTTGTGTTCTCTAATTGTGATAAAATGCTCTCCATATGTGATTGACTCCCAATGCTATTGTTCTCCTTGTTTTTATGACTTTCTTAGATCTCCACATCCCTTTTAGAAAGCCTCTCTAAGATCATATTTTCCATGGAACTCATGAATTTTTGTATTTCTTTATTAACATATTTTTTTTGTTTCTTCCTTATTTTTATTCATCTTCATTTCCACTTCCATTTAAAGGTTTTCCTTATAACATGATAAATCTACTTATTTCAACTTGCTACCACTCATATCATTAAATGTGTTCTTTGATTCAGAGAACTCATATTCTAATTCTTCACTTTGTTCATATCTCATGTTTGAGTTTTTATGAGGTGTACCAGTAGTATTTATTGTAGACCACTTATCCATATAAGAAAATAATAATACTCCTATTTATCACAACTTTTCAATCACCAATAATAAAAATTTATGCCACTTGTACCACTAATAATAAATATGAAATATTATCCCTTCTAATCTACAATTTCAACTTATAATATTATTATTTGTCTTCTCTACATTTCCACAGGCCTTATCAAAATTTGATGTGCCAAGTGAAATTTATGGTGACTTTCCCAAAAATTGTTGATTTTGTTCCACTTTCTAAGAGAGAAATTGTATAGTGTTCCACATGTCCAATTTTTCAAATCTAATTATGAAATTTTAACCCAAGGTACTCAGTATGTCTTGTTAGATCCTTGAAATTTTCATAGACTAAAATTACTATGGAACAAGGTTACAATAAACTTACCAATATTATAGGCTTAAAAACTATTTTTAGGATTAATTACTGATCTGTAATGAAAATTTGAAGGTGATAGGAAAATTTGCAAGTAAATTTTTATGTCTTTTAGGCAATGGATCACTTTGCAAAAGAACATAAAATAATAGTTTTAAAACTCAATTAACAACATAAAAATATAGATAAATATACCATAGCAGAAACACAAGACAACAAAATGATAAAGGAGTTCACCCCTCTCCTAGGCTACATCTCCTGGTCCAACTTCCAATGTTGGACCTCTTTCATTAAGTGCTCAAATTTGAGTTTACATGGATTTACAGTACTCAGAATGTAAAAATTATGTCTCCAGTAGCTCTAAAACAGTTAAAAAACCCTAAGTTGGGCTCTTGTTGGGCTCAATTTGGCCAAAAACTGAAGAAGTTATGCTCTAGAGAATATTTTTTGCTAACTGCTCTACAAACTGGACTGCTCTACTAATTATCCTACGAATTACGCCTTTTTCGAAACTGCCAAGCACCATTTTCACTTGGTGCCAGCGAGATTCCTACTGGTTCGGGTGCATTTTGTCAAATAATTTAAATGCCCTCTAACCTCTTAACTCTGAAAATCATGGCCATATGAGCCACATAAGGTTGAGGATTAGGCCTTAATGCTCGCCCCTACCAGTTAAGCACCTTTGTTGTCTTTGTGGGCCTTGACCCAGGTTCAGAGTTAGTTAGCCAAACAAATCCTTACACCGCTGACTCTTTCGGCATCAACCCGTAGAGCGCGTACTGAAGTCTCACCTGAAGCAGTATGGGGGGATGCTGGAACCAAGTTTCCGCACCCTGAGATGGTCGTGATGTCAGTTTATACCCCCTGCTCATGCCTTCGTGCAGGTCACTAAGCCTTAGGGCTTATCGATCTACCCTCTATCCCGCCCTTCAACACCTTTGTGAAGGTGTACGATTGACCTTCGTGCAGCCCTAACCAACAGTTCATGTACTTTCGCGCTCCTATGAAAATGTATTCTATAGGTTCCCAAGTTATCTCAAGTGTTTTACTTATTCTACCAATCAATTACAGTTATCTTCGCTTAAATTGATATTCTTACTTGTGTTGAATTAATAGATATAATCACATACATTCGCACATCAAATAAACATTGTAATATAAACCCAGATTGTAACACAATATAATCAGATGCATTAATAGAGACTAACTAAACAGTAATTGAAGAATAGCTCTCTTTATTGATATCTCTAGTTTAATACAGACTCTATCCACCCTACGCACACAGCTGCAGGGGTCCGCGTACTTAGTTGTGGACTTCTACCTTAGGCCTCTGTGCACTTAACTTTAGAGCCTTTGCCTACACTAAGACCTGAAAACACTTAGACTTCTCCAAGCTAGATCACTCTATAGGAACCATCTCAACTCTACTTTGCTACTAACTACTTAGAGCTTACTTACTTAGTTCCTTTTTATACAATCCCATGGTCCGCAGACCATGGGTAGATCTTTACAACCGACTTGACACTTTACAAAATAAGGGCGGACAACCCTTTATGACTCTTTACACCTTCGCACTCCGTGACCACAAAATGCGGAGACTTTACAACTTTATTACAAAATTGTCCCAAAACATGGGCTTTTAGCCCCAAAACTACTCTTGGGGGAACCCGTTCCCAACAAGCCCCCAAAAAAAACATGGTGACTCGCCCTCGAGTCACTTTGTAGGCACGAAGATCTTGGCGCGAAGATCTCCCAGCTCGACCTGTATGACTGCCACCTCAGCGGTGCACTGCGCGGCTGCCTGCTTCACTTCTTGATCCAGGTGGATCTTGGTGGCCACTTGCCAAGTCCACCTGGACCCCCACCATTGTTCCTCTCAGCATTTTCAGTTTCCTTAATTGTAGCACACTTTACTATTTTTAGCAGTTTTTCGGGTCCTGAACTTCCGGAGCCGTTTTGAGGCCCTAAACGACGTTTTTTGGGAAATCTGGGGCAACATGGCTCCATGGACCGATGTTGCCTCCCAAAGTGGTAGTGCTCGGATAGATCTTTCTAACGAGCTATTGTACGCGTCAAATGGAGATCGTATGCCAAAGTTACAACCCCGGGAAGTTGATGTACCAATTTACCCAAACGGGGCCCATAGTTTGGCGTTTCATCTTCTAGGGTTAGGTTTTGGAATGTTAAGGGTTTTCCATTGTTTCTCAACAATAAATAGGCCTTCGAGCCTCATTGTAAGATAGTTCAGAGGCATGTAGCCACCACATCTTTTCTCAGAGATAAGCTACCATCACCCTAGCTGGTTTATTTCCATTTTTTGTTATAAGCATATTTCAGTATTTTACAGTAATGAAATGAAATATTATTTTCGCTGCATATCTGTGTTTATGGTTATCTCTGTAATTTGTTGCGTTCCTGTCTAAATCCGGATCAGTGGCATCAAAGCGGTCTGCTTTTCCTCTGTTTTTCTTTGCATGTCCCCAACAAGGTCGGGATATAAGGAGTTAGGGCTTGAACTGGTCGAACCTTTGCGAGACCAGCCTCGGAAATCCCGACGGCCTCCTATGGCGGATGAGAAGAAAGACGAGGGGGCAGGAGATCCTATCAAAATCTTGCTCGAAGAAGCCCTCGAGCGACAATGGAACGCGATGATGGACAGTTTTGCCCAAATCCTTCAGCGGCTACCCAGAAGCGACGCATCGGCTTCCAGCAGCTACTCTGGAAACGCCACGCCCTTTAAGGTACAAGTTAATTTTGAAATCCCCATATTTGAGGGTCAGATAGATGCAGATTTCGTAGATAAATGGTTAAATCTGCTGGAGGGTTATTTTTCTGTTCATGAATTTTCATGTCGAGAAAAGATTGTTTTTGCTCTTCTCAAAGCAGCCCCCCACATCAAGGACTGGTGGGAAACCTACTGTGAGCAGAAGGATGAAAATACTGGCTCACTATTTTTAGCCGCACCCACCTGGAATTCATTCCAGGATGCCATCAAAGAGCAGTACTACCCTGTCGGAAGCTATGAGGATGAATACATAAAATGGACCACGCTGCGGCAGGGAAGGGACCAAGATGTGTCGGAGTTCACTAATCTTTTCCATACCCTTCGCACAAAGTTGGGTATCAAGGATACAGAGCAGCATTTGATACTCAAATACCGCGGCTGCATGCATAAGTACATCCAGGAAGAAATACAATTCCTGAACATCTCCTCGCTCGGCACAGCGTACCGATATGCTGTCAAGGTCGAGCAGAAGTTTAAACAAAAGAAGCGAGACTTTGGATCTGCGAATTCGAAGCAAGGGAAAGGTGCCCCTAAAACACAGAACAAAGGACAAAGCCAAGGCGGGGCAGCCCAAGACAACCCGCCAAAGCTGCAGGCAAAGAACAACGCCGCGAAGACGAAAAAGGACACGGGAAAATGGTGTGAGTTCCATAAGAGCTCCACTCACAACACCAGTGAGTGTCGGGCCAAGCAGTCACTGGTGGCTGAACTAAAGGTTCCAGAATCAGATGCATGTTCCGACTCTGAGTCAGAACCCGACAAGGGGGATGACAAAGGGAAGCAGATCATTGACGCGGATCCCAATGCCACTGTTGCTACCGCCAAGATCCAGAAAAATGAACCCGAAGATCCAGAGGAGGAGGAGCGTCTCTTCCACTCCCAGATGTGGGTAAAGGGCTCCCCGCTACAGTTCATTGTCGATAGCGGGAGCCAAAAGAACCTCATTTCGGCAGAGGTCGTGAAGCGGTTGGGCTTACCGACCACAACACATCCACAACCATACACCATCGGGTGGCTTCACCAAGGACGGGACCTTCGCGTGAGCCAACAGTGTCGCCTTCCGTACAACATCAAGCTCTTCACGGATGAGGTATTGTGTGACATTGCTCCCCTTGAAGTTTGTGATGTATTATTAGGACAACCATACTTGTGGAAGCGACATGCTGTGTATGAATCAAGGCCCCGTGCTATTATTGTTACATTGGGAAATAAGTTGTACAGGATACCAGAGGTAGCACCGCCTACCGCCATCTCTTTGATTACTGCAAAACAATGCAGTAAGCTCATTTCCAAGACTGGGAAATTTGTTTCCTGATGATACGCCCATAAGGAAAGAAGAAGATGGTAGCCACGGCCTCTAGACAGGACCCCTCCGCACGACAACTACAGATGGATAAGGTCGTGAAGGACTACGAGGACATCTTCACCTCCCCGCAGGGGTTCCTCTGCACTGTCAAGTCAAGCACTCCATCGATCTGACCCCAGGTGCGCCGCTACCCAATGGACCAATTTATCGGCGCTCCATTCTGGAGAACGATGAAATCAAGAGGCAGATTCAGAAGCTGCTGCAGAAAGGTCACATCCGTCCGAGTTCATCACCTTGTGGGAGCCCGATCGTGTTGGTACAGAAGAAAGATGGGACTTGGAGACTCTGTATTGACTATCGGGCGCTGAACAAGATCACTGTTCGTAATAGGTACCCGATCTCGCGGATTGATGACCTCTTGGACCAACTAAAGGGGGAAAAATATTTCAGCAAGATCGATCTGAAGTCAAGATATCACCAGGTACCAATCGAACCCTCTGATGTGTGGAAGACTGCCTTCAAAGCCAAGGAGGGCCTCTTCGAATGGTTGGTTATGCCTTTCGGATTGACGAATGCTCCTGCAACCTTCATGAGGCTAATGGATGACATCTTGCGGCCATTCACCAACTCATTTGTAGTGGTATACTTGGATGACATTCTGATCTTCAGCCAGAGTTGGGAAGAGCACCTCCACCACATCCGACAGGTTCTTCAAACACTGCGGCAACACAAGCTATGTGCCAATTTGGAGAAATGCACTTTTGGCATGACCCAGGTTCAGTATCTGGGATACATTATTGATGAACAGGGGGTGCATGTGGATCCGGCCAAGATCCAAGTCATTCGGGATTGGCCATCTCCAACCACTCTGACAGAACTCTGCAGCTTTCTAGGTCTTGCCAACTTCTACCGCAGGTTCGTGTTGGGGTTTTCTCATATCACTTGGCCCTTGAGTCAAGTCACCAAGGGAGGAGCGAAAGCGAAATTCTTTTGGTCTGCATCTCAACAGAAGGCATTCATAGAGTTGAAAGATCGCCTCTGCACGGCACCAGTGCTCGCGTTACCAGATTTACAACAATCATTTGAGGTCGAGATAGATGCCTCTGACTATGCTATTGGGGCAGTCCTTACTCAAAACAGGCATCCAGTGGCATATCACAGTGAAACACTTTCAGACACAGTCTGGAAGTATCCCACTTATGATAAAGAGATGTATTCCATTGTGCATGCCTGCCGACAATGGAAGCATTACATTTTGGGGAAGGAAACGGTCATCCACACAGACCACTGACCCCTGCAGTTCATACAGACCCAAGGGAAATTGCAGAATGATCGCCATCAGAAGTGGTCTACATATCTGCAACAATTCCACTTGAATATCAAGTATAAGAAGGGCAGCACCAATAATGTTGCAGATTGCCTCAGTCGACCACCAATCATGGCGTTAACCACCGTGCTCAACTCTTGTGGGCACGAGACTTCTGATTAGCCACTTCTCTACAAAAGCGACCCAGAATTTGGCCACACATACCAGACACTCTTGGGGGGTCGGCATGTTCCAGATTTTCATCTCCAAGATGCCCTATTATGCCACCTGGGTCACCTTTGTGTTCCTTCAAGCGAGCGTGCCAAGATGATTTGGGAAGCACACTACAGTCGGGCTGCTGGGCATTTCGGGGTCGAGAAAACGGTGGCAGTACTGCAAAAGTATTTCTATTGGCCAAATCTTCGACATGATGTCGGGAAATACATCAGATCATGTACTGCTTGTGCCATTGCCAAACCAACCATCAAGAAGCAAGGCCTCTATACCCCACTGCCTACCCCTAGTCGACCTTGGGAATCCATCTCCATGGATTACATGTCAGGCCTTCCTTCCACTAAGCATGGAAATGATTGTGTTTTTGTGGTCGTCGACAGGTTCTCAAAGATGGCCATTATGGCGGCCTGCAAGAAGAATATCACAGCAGAAGCCACTGCTAAACTCTTCTTTGAACGAGTTTGGGTGCACTTTGGGATCCCACTGTCTATCATCTCAAATCGGGACAGTCGGTTCCTCAGTACATTTTGGTCCAGTCTCTGGTCAATGCTGGACACCAAACTCACTAAGTCCACAGCCTTCCATCCTCAAACTGATGGCCAAACAGAGGTTGTCAATCGGATGATTGTACACATTCTGCGCATGTACAACTCAAAGCATCCACGCACATGGGACGAGAGCCTCCCCTATGTTCAGCACAGCTACAACCGAACTCTTCATAGCTCGACAGGCCACAGTCCTTTTCAGGTGGGCCTGGGATTCCAGCCACTATGCCCCATTGATGTGGCCATGCCACTTGCAGCTACTCACACAGATTCAGCTCATGTCCAGTCCGAAACAGATAAGGAAACCAGCTTCATTGAGCACATCCAACATATTCGCCAGCAGGTCCATGACATTATGGAGAAATCAAATGCCAAGTACAAGCAGCGGCATGATCAACATCGGGTGCCACACAAGTTTCAGGTGGGCGACAAAGTCTGGTTGCATTTGCAAAAGGAACGCCTTACGAGAGCCTATCGGAAATTGAGACCACTCCGATATGGTCCTTACACCATTACTAAGGCTGTGGGAGACAATGCATTTGAGCTCAGCATTCCCCATTCCTTGGCCTACACCCAGTGTTCAATGTGGACCGCCTTCGGCCATACTTTCCACCATTGCTAGACACATCCGACATTGCAGAACAGCTCACACCCACAGAATTAAATGCAGATTGCATGGAACAAGCTGCAACTGATCAGATCATGGACACACAGATCAAGAACACTCGCCAACAGAATATCCAACTGTATCGAGTTGTCAAAGCAGGCCAACTCCTTCACCAGGGCAAGTGGCTCACCAGGGACCAAGTTCAGCAAAAGTTTCCTCATCTCATGGAGGAACTCAACGCAATGGGGACCATTGCTTCCTAAGGGGGGAGGAATGATCCAGGTGGATCTTGGTGGCCACCTGCCAAGTCCACCTGGACCCCCACCATTGTTTCTCTCAGCATTTTCAGTTTCCTTAATTGTAGCACAACTTACTATTTTTAGCAGTTTTTCGGGTCCTGAACTTCTGGAGCCGTTTTGAGGCCCTAAACGACGTTTTTTGGGAAATCTGGGGCAACATGGGTCCATGGACTAATGTTGCCTCCCAAAGTGGTAGTGCTTGGATAGATCTTTCTAATGAGCTATTGTACGCGTCAAACGAGATCGTATGCCAAAGTTACAACCCCGGGAAGTTGATGTACCAATTTACCCAAACGGGGCCCATAGTTTGGCGTTTCATCTTCTAGGGTTAGGTTTTGGAATGTTAAGGGTTTTCCATTGTTTCTCAACAATAAATAGGCCTTCGAGCCTCATTGTAAGACAATTCAAAGGCATGTAGCCACCACATCTCTTCTCAGAGATAAGCTACCATCGCCCTAGCTGGTTTATTTCCATTTTTTGTTATAAGCATATTTCAGTATTTTACAGTAATGAAATGAAATATTATTTTCACTGCATATCTGTGTTTATGGTTATCTCTGTAATTTGTTGCGTTCCTGTCTAAATCCGGATCACTTCTTCGACCAATTGCTTTATCGCTGGTCTTGAACTGTCAGCCTGAAGCTTCTGTTGAGTCGCTTGCAGACTAGCAAGCTTGCCTTCAATGGAGGCCGTGACCAAATAGGCCTTGTCCAACCAAGGCTTCAAGCATGCCTTCAGCACTGCCTCTTTGTGCTGAGCTGCATCTACCTGTTCCTTTAGTGTTTTGGCCTCCTACAGCTTCGCAAGTCTCTGTGTGAGGGCGACAGTGCGCGTTGTTCCTTTCACCTCGTTGTAGCGCTATTGCAATTCTCATGCCTCTGTCTCCAGCCTCTGTACATTAGGATCTTCTTGCATACTGGTCAGTACTTCGAACGACTATTCAAACAACCTTGTGTTGTATGCTATTGCACTGTCTACTGCTGTTATCGCCTCTGTGACAGTGGTTGCACACTGCTCCTTTACTTTTGGCGGAGTTGAAGGCTGGGCCTTCAACTGCAACTATGCAATCTGGAGGTTTAGCTCCAGCTAAACCTTGGCCAACTCTGTGCGAGCGTCGCGCACCCGCATAGCAAGTTTGTGGACTTGTTCATTTGCCTCTGCATTGTAAGGAATGGCCAATTCAGGGATCATTCAGCAGGCTTCCTTCACGACTTTAATCATGCGCTGATTTGTGAAAGTAAGTTCCATCATGGAAGTGAGGGCGGTGTCTCACTGTAGGGCCATATGCACATTATTGACCTTTCGCTCACTGATCACCTTCAAAGCGCGCTGTTCATGGGCCCTCAGCTCCGCGATCACCCCATCCTGCAGTAGGTGGAGCTTCTCGCCAGGAAGCATGCCAAGTTCAGCCCTACTCTCTTGAGGGCGCTGACAGCGGGCCTGTCAGCTTCAATCTCTGTGGTTAATGCTCCCTCCGGCAACACTATCACTCGGGAGTCCTTCACATGTAGCATCCCGAAGGCTTCTGAAGTACTGCTAGTGAGGCTAGTAGACACTGCATCGGTCTGTGATGCATGGATCTGCAGCTCATGCAAACCCGTCTGGATGGCCCCCAATGCTTGCTGTTGCTACTGCTCAAACTGCTGTAGTACCTCCGCGGTGACATCCCGCACTGTATCTCCAATGTCGTTCAAATCTCCCTTTGTTAGGGTGATTGGGTCCAGCGACGTCTTACTGGCCTTGGATTTCTTCCACGGCCCAACTTTTTCCTGTCCTCTTGGATGCTTGATATGGAATGACACCATCTGTGGGTCCACTTCATGTTGCTTTTTTGGCTCGTCTGTTTCTTCCTCTGTTTCGGGCGAGGGCGACCTCAGACCTTTGTTAGAGCTGCGCTCTACTCCACCTATCTGCTCTTCCGCCTGCTGTGCATCATCGCGCTCTACCTGGGCCTTGTCATTGGCCTCCTTCCTCCTCTTCTCGGCTAGTTGTGCCATCTTGAGCTTGGCCTCCTCCTTTTTACGTTGCACGACAGACTTGCTCGATCCCACCACTGAGTCTGAGGTAGTGCGCCACTCTACCGGCCAGCGATCAAGAATTGCATCGATCGCGTCATCAGTTTCCAAGTAAGGCAAGTCATGCCACTTCTACTCAGGGTCCTTCTGTGCCCTGATCGATACATGGTGAAAGTTCGCCTTGAATTCCACATACTCCTTCAGTTTGTCAAAAATAGTAGGCGACAATCGTAGCTTGCGGTTGATAACCATGCATATATTCATTTCCACCAGGATCCAAAAGATATTTCTATCCTTGATGTACTGAGCATCCTTAGTTGCCCACAGTGAATCGTACTTCGCCACTTCTGGCAGGTCTGGCATGACCAAGGGGAATTGACTATCTTCAGGCAGCTCCCAGGCTACCAGCACAATGGACAACAAGAGCCACACATAGTGGAAGTTCTTGTTGAGCTCCTATGCCTCACGAAAGTTCACGAGGAACTCACCACAGAGATATCACACCCAATTAAACTGAAATCCTTCTACGCATTGGGCTGCTAGAGCGATGACGGGTGTCGGCACTTCATCTGCGCGACACTTCCGCATAACTTTTCCTGCCAAAATCTGCGTGGCCACCTTTACCGCAGGATCACATATACTTGAGATGGCATAGCCTCGCGGCTTCTTCGTGAGCTTGAATTTCTCCTTCATGGTCTCCGCAAGGGTATGCTCGCCACCTTTTCTGCCAAACATCATGGCCAGATTTTCCCCTGTATATGGCAGCCGTGTGATCCTATGGATCAACATGTCGGTGATGGGTATCACTCCTCTAGCATGTCGTAACCCTTGTAATGCCATAGCAGGTTGAGCAGCCCTGCCTTGTCTACACCCTTGAGCCACTTCCACTGTTCCAATGCAGTCATCCCGGTGGTTGTATGAACAACGCGGTTAATTAGCTGGTCTATCACCAAGTGAGGGAACTTCTCAGTGTCAGCTAAGTCCCAGTCTTCCAATTTCAATAGTGATACCCACCCCAAGCACGGTCCTTCAAAGACAATCTCATTCGGTAGTAGAGGTATGTTCAAGGTGACCTTGCTTTCGTCAATGTCCTTCGACACCTTAGTCTTTCCCTTGCGTGGAGGGACATATTCGGGCAACTTAGTAATAGGTTCAGAACCCTCAACTTCAACGTCCTCCACTTCCACTCCCATATCCTCATCATCCATCGAGATGTCCTCAATCTCTTCCTCCTCCAGTTCTAAGTTAATAGTTTTTCCCTTTTCTTGTGCGGTGGGCTTGTCCTTCTGTGGGTTTCTTCTAGGCAACGTGCACACTGGTGTCGCAACCTACTTTCCTTTCTTATCCTTCACACTCTCCTTGGTCGGGGTAGGTTTTGATCTAGGTGTCTGTGGTGACTTGGGGACTTCAGCTAGTACCTTTGCAACTTCCAGAGCAGCTCCCTTTGCCTCCATAAAAACTTCTGGCACAACCCCCTCGGCTGTCACTGCTTTGGCATCCATAGCTTCTGATCCTAGGATAATGTCACGGATGATGTTGCGGTCGGACTCTGGAAATCGATCAAACGTTGGCCAGTCAAGCAATTCTTCAAAGAATGCGTGGTTCATGTATGTCTGAGATCTCATCAACTCAATGCTCAAAATGGCAGGTGTTTTCGTTGGGTAGCCACATGTAATTTATAGGCCATTTTGGATTCAAATCCAACCGTTCCCACCAAATTCATTTCATTAATGCTAGATTGGCAGCAGATTTTCAAGGATCTTACCCATAAATTTCATCTTAAATATCGCCCCCCCTGCTCCATTTGGCCGCGTCCTCATCGTTAAATCATGAACAATGACTTTAACGGTCACTTTCCCGCTGACCTGCACGATTTTTCCCTGGGTAGCATAGATCTCTTTGCATTGTTGTGAACCCTGTGACATCTCCTCGTTCCACGCAATCCCCTGATCGCGCAGTTTCCCAAACCAGGTAGAGTAGTTTATAGTCTCGCGCCTCCTTTCAGCTGCCTGGAGCGCTAAGACTATGCTACCTTCATATAGTTACCTGGCCTGATCACTGGTGTATGGCTTCAATCGACTGCCATTCACATTTCCTGGGAAGGGATCTCCATTCAATTTAATCAACTGAACTGTTCCACCATCGGTAATCTCGTTAATGACGTAGGGCCCTAGCCAGTGCATCCTAAATTTCCCTGGAAATTTATCAAACTTGTTGTCATATAACAAAACCATATCATTTACCTTAAAGGTGCGCAATTTAATGTGCCGATCATGCCATGATTTTTCGTGCTCCTTTTGCACCTGTTGGTGAAATCCAGCCAGAAACCTTTCTTCCTCAAGCTCGGCAAGCTGCACGAGCCTCTCTTCCAGGGCTCTGCGATCCGTCATACCCGTGAATGCCGCTATGCGCAAACTAGGCACAATGTATTCCATTGGCATCACTGCTTCAACACCATATACAAGCCTAAAGGGTGTCTATCCAGTCAACTTTTTTCACGTCGTTTGATAAGCCCATAGTATTGTAGGTACACGCAGGTCCCAATCATTTTGTTGAATGTTTCAAATCTTGGTCAGCGCATTCTCCAGTACCTTGTTGAATGCTTCCACCATCCCATTAGCCTGTGGGTGATAAGGCATGCTTTTCTGGTGATATACCTGAAATTTAGCCGTTAGGGAGCTAATCATTTCGTTAAGAAAGTGCGTACCGCGATCACTCATCAAAATATTTGGACACCCAAATCGCTTCAGTACATACCCAAAGATAAACTTCGCAGTGGTCGCGCCTGTGCAGTCCTTCACAGGCCATGCCTCCCCCATCGAGTCAAATACTCAGTTGCGGTGATAATGTACTGCGCACCTGTCTTCTTTCCTTCAGGCTGAATGGGTCCCACAAAATCTATTGGCCAATTCTTGAAAGGTTGTAATGTCATCTGTGGGTTTAGAGGCAGCTCATCTCTCCATGATGGCATGCCAGTCCTTTGACACACGTCGCACGCCCTGCAGTAGGCTTTTAAATCCTTATGGAGGGTTGGCCACCACAACCCTACGTGTAGAATCTTCTACGCGGTCTCCCTTCCTGCGTAATGTCCTCCTGCGACACCCCCATGAGCATCTGCGAGGATATTGCTTCTTTCAAACTCTGGTACATATCGTCGCAATACTTCATCAGACCCCATTTTGTATAGATGTCCGGCAATGACAGAAAAGTCTGTCGCGCACACCACTAACTCCTTTTTCTGCTAGGTGGTGTAGCCTTTCGGGGCAGTTCCTATCGTTAGGAAGTGTATGATGTCTTCAAAGTGACCATCTACGACACACATTGTAAAGAGTTGCGTGTCAGGAAATCCTTCCTCCAAATTAGTGGGCTCTTCTTCCATTTTGATGCGCGACAGATGGTCTGGTCCCGCGTTCAGTCATCCAGGCTTCACAATAACTTCAAAATCATATTCCTAGAACAATAACAACCACCTACAGATTCTCCCCCCCAACATAGGCTTATTGACCAGGTATTTCAATGCAGAATGATTCGTATACATCTTAAAATGTCCACCCAGCAAATAGTGTCTAAACTTTTGGAGCGCGTATACCATGGCTAGTCCTTCGCGCTCGGTGGTGGAATAGTTCTTCTCATCCTTGGATAACTTCCTGCTTGTGAATCCTATAGGATGGTCCAATTCTCCTTCACCAGCCTGTGTCAGTAATGCTCCCAATGCTATACATGATGCGTCTACATGTACATGAAACTCCTTCTCCCAATCTGGGAAGACTAAAATCGATGCGATGACCATTTTTCCTTTCAGCACATCTAAGCTTTTTTGACAGTCCTTGTTCCAACAGAATGTGACATCATTTTTCAACAACTTCTACATAGGCCCGGTGATCTGGGCATAACCCTTGATAAACTTCCTATAGTACCCAGTGTGTCCCAATGTTGCACGCAACTGTTTCACACTCCTTAGCGCCTCCAGGTTAATTATCATTGCGATATTTGCAGGGTCTACCATCAATCCCTGTTTGCAGAACACATGACCCAGCAGAATCCCAAAAGGGACACAAAACAAACATTTCTTCAGATTGAGTGCAATCTGGTACCTTCAACAAGTATCTAGCATTAAGCGCAAACTTGCCACATGGTGTTTTACCAACCCAAACACAGTCCAGTCATCAAAGTACACCTCCAGAAACTTATGAATGAAGTCTTTGAATGCAACAATGACTACATGCGAAAAAATCGCAAGCGCATTCTTTAATCCGAAAGGCATTACGGTGTACTGAAAACATCCCCATTCAGTCATGAAGGTCATCTTGCTTCTATCTTCAGGTGCAATTTTGATCTGATGGTACCCAGAGAACCCATCAGTGAAGGAGTACACTTCCTGGCCACCTACATTATCCAATACCTCATCAGTGAACGAAGTTGGGAAAGGATCATGCACACAAACATTATTCAACTTCCTGAGATCTATGCATATCCTTATTTCATCCTTATGCTTCTTTTCCTGTACCACCATTGGGCTCACCCAATCAGATTCCTCTATGGGCTCAATGATGCCTGCCACGAGCATCTTATCTAACTCTAAGCAGACCTTCTCCTTATACTTTGGATTGAGACGGTAAGGTCTTTGCTTGACCGGCTTCGCGTCAAGTTTTAACATGATCTTCATAATGCCCAGGTCTCCTATTATCCCCTTTAACTTTGTGAACTTGGTAGGGAACAAATCCTGGTATTTGCAAAGAAATTCAGCGACCTTATCTACCGTCACGTCATCCCAGTAATCTCCAATCTTCATGAGTTTGGGCTTCGCCTTTGTGCCAATATTTATCTGTTTAGTTTTCAGCAGTGTGGTTATATCAAGATTCTCAATCTACAGTCCCTTGACCTTGCGGTGACCCTCAGTTTCAGGGATATTAATCTTTCGGGGGTCCTCGTCTTCTTCTTCAATAGCCACGTTATAGCATCCCAACGCGTGGCTTAGCTGAGTAGTTCAATCGGGTTGAATAAGATCCAAAGGATCATGCAGTATCCTAAAGATCGCTGCTTTAACTTCTTGTAACACTTCGTCAATATAGTCAAACCCATCTTCGAAGCTGAACGTCATTATGAACCCTTCGCGCAAAATATCCCATTCTTCTGTGCCATGGCGGAGCTCTATCTCCAAGTACCAATTCATCGGGATGACATCCAGGGTGTGACAGAACAAGTGCACCCATTCAAGTTGGGGCTTTGCTCTAGAGGCCTTAGCCCATTTGGACAAGTGTTAGTGCGGATCATCCTTCCCTTCATACTTGTTTGTCACTCGTACCTTCAGCTTCCCAAAGTGTGTTCTCATCATCGTCCTATACTCGCGCTAATCATCAAAACTACCCTTGTGCATACCCCACCATCTCGCGGGCATAGCGCGCAGTGCCCAGTCCAAAGCCTGGAAGCGCTGCTTCTCTGGTACTTCCCTCTCAAATGCATCCAAAAACACATCCACATCATTCAAGCCATCATAAGTGGGTAGATTTCTTACCTCTGACGACACACAGCGCAATGACTGGGTCATCATGTTACAGCTCAGCGTAGTTACTTCATGTAGCCAATTCTGCCAACGCTCTAATTCTTTGTCCGAGTCTGAGGTGCAGGAACTCTCGTGATCCCATGTAATTCATCCATCCACTGTTGGATTCACCCAATCTTGGTCTCACGCTGTTATCTTATATATGCAGTCCAAATCGTCATCGCTTTCGTAATTGCAGACTGGTTTAGTATAGCGCAATCCTTCTGTAGGATCTAGGGATACTATTACGCGAAGCGATTCCTTTTCAAATATCATATTTTGCTTCTTTAGGTTGATTACCCCATTCATGTCAGTAGCACAATCAATGCCAAGGAGCGCAGGGTAGGGGTTGTTGTCATCCACAATTTCTATTACATTAAAATCAGCCAATGTGCTTGCGCCTTCAATATCTACAGTTACTCCCTGCAACCGTCCCATGGGGATGATCTTCTGCTGATTTTCCATCCTTAATTGAATTGGAGACCACTGCAGTGCGGGTCTCCCCATCCGCTCCCAAGTCTGCTTTGGAAAAACGTTCGCGTCTAACCCCAGATCCAGAATAACTTGATCCATTTCATATTCTCCTATCTACACAATGAGTCTCATCTCACGTCCTATCCTTGCCTTATGCTTACCAATATTATATACCACGCGCGGTTCACCCGAAGTGTTTCCGACACATCTAGTTATAAGTTCCTGTAGCCCCTTCACAGCCTTACTATCGCGAAAACTTCATACAGGTCTCTAGAAAGGTCATAAGCATAGAAGGGTCCATTTCCTGAACAGGTTTATCCCGACTCCCTGAGGTAGAGGCCTCAACGAAGCTCTTCTTTTCTTCCACGAACGTTTCGTGTGCGCGCTCCAAATCAAATTTAGCCTCCTTCTTTGGAGCTTTGCGAACCCACGTGCTGTCTTCAGGTTGTTTCCCCTTATCATTGCCCATTGCAATTCCAATTCGGAGCACTATATTCACATTCAGATCTTCTTCGTGAGGCTCAAGTATCATCATCTATAGGTTCTGAGTTGGCTGCAGAGGTAGCACCCCTTTGTTGCGTATCCTTGCTATCAGTGTAGGAAAATCCTCAGTCTCATTATCAAACTGAGTACAATATTTGCACGACGGACGTGTTGGGTTAGTGAATTTGTGGGCATAGTGTCTTGGTCCTCCACAATTGTAACAGATCAGTTGTCCCCGATATCTACCAGGTCCTCCTCTACCTCGGCCTCATCTGCACCCCTGAAAGCCTGTCCGCGCCATCCCAGCGCCCTGGTCAGGAGGCCGCGTTTCTGCCTGAACTCTATAGGCGGGTGTTCTATCCATCATCAATTCATAACTTCGAAAATTGCGCTCATCATGCCCTACCGACTTACAGAAGCTACAGAAAAGTTATTGCGGTGTTTGTACAAACTTCTGCAACAAATGACAATTATCAGTCGTATGTTTCCCTGCTACCTGACATATAGTGCACCACAATGCAAGCCCTACTTGAGCTTTCGGCCTCAAGGGCATCGATCCTCCTCCTACAGTATAGTTCACAAAGACTGGGCAATGGTATTTGTCATGCCCCTGACTTTTACATTTCAGGCACCATATCTCTTCGTGCGCCTCTGGCTGAACTGTTCTGTCCTGCTTCAAACTTTGCATTTCGAGGCAAATATTTTACAACTGCGCATGGATCTACTGAACCCCTAGACTCGGATCTTGCATCGGTGTTTCATGCAGTCTTATTGCAATCTTCGAGGCCTCTTCTTGAGTCGTAATATTCTGTTGTGACAGCACAACCCTTAGGTGAGGCAGGAGCGAAGCCACGAACCATTCGTGGTGCTGCCCATCCATTAAATTCATGTTAGATTCGTAGTGTTACCCATCCGTTAAATTCATGTTATATTCACAGATTGTACACTTTAACCTCTAATCCAACTCCCAAGGTGTCTCACCTGGTTTCATCGCAATTTCCTTGAACCCCACAATCAACTGCACCTCAGATTTAGGCCTATTGAACTCTTTATTCAGTGTGGTCTATATCTTTGCCAACATAGCTTTTGGGTTATAATTAGAGTACTACATGTATCAAGTTAGCGCATGATCTTGCAAAGCACTAACCAACGCCGCTTTTTTCATGTGATTGTCTGTGACGCCCTGAGCTTCCCATGCAGCTTTTACGACGAACCAGAATTGGTCTGGGTCCTCATTTCCCAAGCCCTTAAACAATGGCAGCTTCACTGAATTTGCCATGTTGAACTGTGGTGGAGGTGGTGGTGGTGTGGGCGAAGTCGCGAGTGACGGTGGTGAAGGTGGAGGTGGTAGTCGCAGGATCCCTTGTTTTTTCAGCTGAACTGCACTTCACGGAGAAACCTGTGCTACTCCCTCTTTGTCACTCAAAGGAGGTGAAATCAATGGGCTATATTCAAGACCCTTTCTTCCTTCATTCCTATAAGTCTTTCCACTTCGTATAGCTCCAAACATCAAGGTAGTTTCATAAACCACTTTTTGCACAATAAAATCTTAATCCAAGTATTTAAAGGCTTCATGTACTTACCTCGCAGACCTTTGAAAAAGCACCACTCTACCTCGTTGTAACTAAATGAGGTATCGACCATGAATTCATTCACAAACCCTCCTATGATACAATTGAGCCAATGATCGACAGTGCGGGCGATCTTATCCTCAGAGGCTTCCAGTCTCTGTACTAACTCCGGGGTCTAGACAATAGGACCGTCAAGCCTCCACCTTCCTTGGTTATCCGCTAGCTTCGCGATCCACTCATATAACTCAACTGGAAAGGAACAGAAAAAGATCTCGTGGATTTCTGTATACAGGTACTTGTCTAGCCACTGTTCCTTCATCAGCCGTGGATTTCTGTTCTCCTGCGCCACGAATTCGTGGATCTTCCTATCCAACCAGCCTTCAATCTCTTTCTTAGTTGGATTCCAGTGATATGACATCACACATCTCTCATGCAGATTCTCGATCCTGGCAACGGAACCATTTGTTGGCTTTGTGGGCCCTGACCTAGGTTCAACGTTAGTCAACCAAACAAATCCCTACACTACTGGCCCTTTTGGCATCAGCCCATGGAGCGTGGACCAAAGTCTCACCCGAAGCAGTATGGGGGGATGCTGGAACCAAGTTTTCACACCCTGAGATGGTCGTGATGTCGGTTTATACCCCCTTCTCCTGCCTTCGTGCAGGTCGCTAAGCCTTAGGGCTTATCGATCTACCCTCTATCTCACCCTTCAGTACCTTTACGAAGGTGTACAATTGACCTTTGCATAGCCCTAACTAGCGGTTCAGGTACTTCGCGCTCCTATGACGATGTATTGTATAGGTTCCCAAGTTATCTCAAGTGTTTTACTTATTCTACCAATCAATTACAGTTATCGTCGCGTAAACTGATATTCTTACTTGCATTCAATTAACAGATATAATCACATACATTCACACATCAAATAAACATTGTAATATAAACCCATATCGTAATGCAATATAATCAGATACATTAATAGAGACTAACTACACAGTAATTGCAAAATACTTCTCTTTATTGATATCTCTAGTTTAATACACACTCTATCCACCCTGTGAACACAGCTGCAGGGGTTCGCAAACTTAGCTACAGACTTCTACCCTAGGCCTCTGCACACTCAGTTGCAGAGCCTCTACCTACGCTAAGACCCGAAAACACTTAGACTTCTCCAAGTTAGATCACTCTGTAGGAACCATCTCAACTCTAATTCGCTACTAACTACTTAGAGCTTACTTACTTAGCTCCCTTTTATACAGTCCCATGGTCCGCGGACCATGGGTAGATCTTTTTGTAGGCTTTGATTGTATTGGGACCACTTAGACTCCTATATATAGAAAGGAGGTATTTTCATTTGTATCATCCAAGAATTGTTCATTTATGTAATGTAAAGGAGGTTTCCCCCTCGAAGAGGCTGAATTCTAAGGCGTGGATCTCTCTTTTCTATTCTTTTGTGAGCTGGTTTCATAACATTTGGTATCAGAGCTTTGGATTCTAGGGTTTCGCTGCTCCAAACAGGTCATCGTGGCATTTTCGCTATAACTTTTTTTCTGTGACGTTTCAAAAGTCGCAAAAAAAACCCATTTGAGAATAATTGGCGCTGAACCTTGGGTCCGAATTTCATATCTTTTCACGCGACATTTTCGGAGATATGATCTGCGGAAGTTGGTCTTTTTGCAGACTCCGGAATTACTCTCAAAACAGGTGACCTGGGGAAAATCGTCATAACTTTCTTTCTGAGCATCGGACTGAAATTTCGTAAGAAGTTACAGAAAGAGAACGGACTGTAGTTTCTGTTTATATATTTTTCAGAGTCAAAGGTTGAAACAGTGACACGTGGCACTTCATACAAGTTCGCTCTACTGAACCAGTCTATAATCAGGTCACTGCGGGAGATTGTGCATAACGTTTTCTTGGAGAATCCAATTTGGATCAGACTTGTTGCATTGGAAAGAGGACATAGAGGGTTACTACAGGTCACAAGTTCAGAACTTAAAGATCTGAAATTACAGAGTTACAGTCGTTTCAAGGTAGAGCTCCTAAAATCAAGAAAAAGCAAGATGAGGAAGTTTGATGGCAAGGATCCGGTAAATTGGATACTTCAGATGGAGCAATATTTTGATATACATGGTGTACAACTGTTACAAAAGGTATGTATTGCATCTTCATATTTAGAACCAGATCAATTTTTATGGTACAAAGGGCTTTGTTCTCGTAAAAAACTTGTTACGTGGTCAATTTTCATGGAGGAAATGATAGCACATTATGAGGATATAAAGAGCAACACCTTCTTTAGAGCAACAACACAACAATTGGAAAGAGTAAAAGGGCTTTGTGACATAATGGAAAGCAAAATTATGGAAGCCAGGAAGCATAACCCTCACAACTATAAAGATGGAAGTGTTGTTTCTCCCAGCCTTCCACAACCTACAAGGGTTACACCACAACAATTGGAAGAAAAAAGAGAAAAAGGGCTTTGTTACAATTGTGATAGCAAATGCACTAAAGGTCATAGGTGTGCTGAGAAGAAATTATTTTACATAGAATATGAAGAGGAGGAAGAAAAGGATCAAGAAACATCAAAAGAAGAGGATATACGTCAGGACACCACCCCAGAGAAAGAAGAAATGAATCAAACCATATCTTGTACAACCTTGGCAAGAATTACCACTCCTCAAACTCTCAATATAGAAGGACATATCAAGAAGAAAAAGGTGCAAGAAGTGAAAGATCACATCGAGAAAGAAGAAATGAATCTAACCATATCTTGTAATTCAATGGATGAAATTACCACTCCTCAAACTATCAAGATAGAAGGACACATCAAGAAGAAAAATGTTCAAGAAGTGAAAGATCACATCGAGCATCAAGAAATGAATCCGACCATATCTTGTAAAGGACTGGAAGAAATTACCACTCCTCAAAAGATAGAAGGACATATCAAGAAGAAAAAGGTTCAAGTAGAGAAAGATCATATCGAGCATCAACAGCAAGTTCTCCAACATTTAAAGGATAACGCCACTTTGGTGCAAAATCAAATGAAACAACAGGTAGATCAACATTGTAGTGAAAAATGTTTTGATGTGAGTGATTGGGTATTTTTACTGCTACATCTCAAGCAAGCTATTTATGAGAAGGAAATGTTGGCAATACTACATGCACTTAAAAAATGGCGACCTTACCGAATGGGAAGACGCTTCAAGGATGAGGATGTGGAAGCATTGTTTTGTGCTATTTATATTATCCAACCAAATTGGATAAACGAAGCAACGGATGAATGGAAGAAGAACGAAGAAGTATGGCGACTTATTCAAAAGCTGCAAAAGATCCCAATTCAAGCAATATTGCCAGAAATTGAAGAGGAAGAAAAAATCATATTGGAACCTGGAGCAGTCATAGAAACAAGAACCCGACAGCTACGAAATCGATCAATTTCAGAGTATCTCATCAAGTGGAAGAACTTACCCGCTGAATATTCCACATGGGAGGACAAGAATTTTATATAGAAGCATCAAGAACTACTCAAGCGTTGAGGACAACGCTTTTTGAAGGAGAGGGGCATGTTAGGCCCCTATACTACTAGTGTAACCCCTTATTGTTATTAGTATAACCCACTTATTATATTGATGTACCCATGTAGTGCCCATATTGCTACTATTATGCCACATAGAAGCCCACCATTGTTACTGTTGTGCCCTACAATATTATTGTTATGTAGGCTTTGATTGTATTGGGACCACTTAGACTCCTATATATAGAAAGGAGGTATTTTCATTTGTATCATCGAAGAATTGTTCATTTATGTAATGTAAAGGAGGTTGCCCCCTCGAAGAGGCTGAATTCTAAGGCGTGGATCTCTCTTTTCTATCTTTTTGTGAGCTGGTTTCATAACAATCTTCCTATCCAACCAGCCTTCAATCTCTTTATTAGTTGGATTCCAGTGATATGACATCACACATCTCTCATGCAGATTCTCGATCCTGGCAACGGAACCATTTGTTGGCTTTGTGGGCCCTGACCTAGGTTCAACGTTAGTCAACCAAACAAATCCCTACACTACTGGCCCTTTTGGCATCAGCCCGTGGAGCGTGGACCAAAGTATCACCCGAAGCAATATGGGGGGATGTTGGAACCAAGTTTTCACACCCTGAGATGGTCGTGATGTCGGTTTATACCCCCTTCTCCTGCCTTCGTGTAGGTCGCTAAGCCTTAGGGCTTATCGATCTACCCTCTATCTCACCCTTCAGTACCTTTACGAAGGTGTACAATTGACCTTTGCATAGCCCTAACTAGCGGTTCAGGTACTTTCGCGCTCCTATGACGATGTATTGTATAGGTTCCCAAGTTATCTCAAGTGTTTTACTTATTCTACCAATCAATTACAGTTATCGTCGCGTAAACTGATATTCTTACTTGCATTCAATTAACAGATATAATCACATACATTCACACATCAAATAAACATTGTAATATAAACCCATATCGTAATGCAATATAATCAGATGCATTAACAGAGACTAAATACACAGTAATTGCAAAATACTTCTCTTTATTGATATCTCTAGTTTAATACAGACTCTATCCACCCTGTGCACACAGCTGCAGGGGTTCGCACACTTAGCTACAGACTTCTACCCTAGGCCTCTGCACACTCAGTTGCAGAGCCTCTACCTACGCTAAGACCCGAAAACACTTAGACTTCTCCAAGTTAGATCACTCTGTAGAAACCATCTCAACTCTAATTCGCTACTAACTACTTAGAGCTTACTTACTTAGCTCCCTTTTATACAGTCCCATGGTCCGCGGACCATGGGTAGATCTTTACAACCGACTTGACACTTTACAAAATAAGGGCAAACAACCCTTTATGAATATTGACACCTTTGCACTCTACGACCATAAAATGTGGAGACTTTACAACTTTATTACAAAATTGTCCCAAAACATGGGCTTTTAGCCCCAAAACTGCTCTTGGGGGAACCCGTTCCCAACAACCTTTTACTTTGGTCACATGGTATTATGGGTGCCATGGGTCCAAGGGTCGGGCTAACTGCTCGCCCTTCCCGTCAGGCCCCTTTAACTTTTCGCACATTGGGTCACATGGGTTGCCATAGAGCCTAGAACTGGTCCCCTCTATAGTGATCTCCCACCTGGCGCCTTCGACCTAGATCTGTGTTCATGTGGGTGCACATAGAACCATGCCTTAGGGCCTATCCCTATCCCTCTTCCTGTTACCACCATAACGCCATGGTCCTCTTGCATCATGAATCCCAAGGCTAGCCCCCAATTCCTTGCACTTGTCGCCCATCACCCTGCTCAGTTTTGCCTCCGGTTACATGAAGGTTTTAGAACTTTGGGTTGGGGCTAAGCCCGAGCCCTCAGCTCCCTTCTTCCTGTAGTCTTGTGGGAGGTAACATGACTGGGGGTCAGGGCTTAGCCCCATCCCCGTCCCCCAACACTTATCCATTGAATACTTAAATAGAAGTTCGATGTAATGTATGTTAAGAACCACCATGCAATGTAGTTGTAAGGTGTTGCACTGACAGGCATGAGGTCGCTTGTTTGATTGCTATGAGGCTATTTCACCCATGAACCAAAATTTTACACCAACCCGAGATGCCACGTGGTGGCCTGCCATTGGGCCACGCGGCTCCCATTCATAGGTCCACATAAACCACGCCAATCAACCAATCAAAAACCATCAACTATGAACCAATCACATGAGGCCTCTTGGCAACCTGCCATTGGCCCAAAATGTACAATCAACTTGCACAGTCAGCCTGCCCAGTCATCGTACAGATTGCCTAGTGAGCAGTCTTGCATCCAACCTATAAATATTTTTACATATTTGGGAAAACAATCAGAACATGATATTGGGAGCATACAATATTGGTTTTGAGTGATTCAAGTTGTGTTGGATTCAAGTCAGCAAGTTCTACGCTTTGGAACTAGTTTCGAACACTTTTAAACACTTTGAAGTTTGAGCACTTTACTGATCCCCTGAATCACTCATCCCAACTGGAAGATTTTGGACCTCCAAAAGGCTATTTTCAGTCAACAAACAGATGAGGGTACAGTTCCCTCACCCTTCAAATCTCAATCCATTTGGCTTTGCTTGGATTTATACCTTTGAGCCCCATATGAAGGTGCTTCTTGTTCCTTCTTCTTGAAGTTCTTGTTTTTCTGTCAAGGATAGGATCTTGCTGCAATTCTTCAAGATATTCAGGAGAGAAAAATTCTATTGAAAAAATATGAACATTCTCTCCTTGTTCTTCAATCAAAGGAGGCTCATCCAATTTCAAGTTCTTTTCACTTTGAAGTTATTCTTTTCTGATGCAAAGCCTTACTTCATCTCTAACTTGAAATTCGTGGTCAACATGATGATTATCATGTCTAGCCTTGTACTTGGATCGAATCTTAACCAAATGTGATTTCCATTGCCATGCACCATCCTTCTTCAAAGCTAAAAGATTAGGATACCCACAAGAATATCTATTAGAACTAATGTTCCCTTTATCAAGCAGCTCTTGCATCTGCTTCTTAATCCCTGCATTCTCTAACACTGACATCTTATTCATACCAATGTTCAAAAGTGATGCATCCTGTTGTAAGTGAACTTCATGTTGTTTTCATCTTTTAGAAGGAAACATGTCAAATTCCTGAAACATTATTATCACATGTGTTAACAACCTCAAATAAATCAGATTTTAATCTTGCATCACATCCTTGGAAGGCTTCAAATTCCTCAACAACTTATTGTTTAATCATTAACAATGCAAAATATTGACTAGCATTTACAAACCTCTTCATTTGTCCAGCATTCACAAGTGACAAATTCAACTTCTTGCGATGTGCTCTAACAAAATACTCAATCCCATTTTTAAACAAATGATATTTGTTGTCATGGCCACGACGAAAGATGACTTTCCTATCATATAAGTATGGGCTTCCCAAAACAATACCACAATTGTCAAGTGGAATTACATCAAGCTCTACCTCATCTATAAAGTTTGCAGTGATGTCAAATTTCAGTTTGTATTTTCTTGTCACTTGCAATTTTCCATTGTCACATACCCAACCCAAAGGATAAGGTTTAGGATGAGGAATGGTTTCCAAATTTAGTTTCATGACAATGTCTTCTGAAATAAGGTTTGCTTGTGATCCACTATCAAATAAAGTATCTACTTTGTTATGTTTTGTGATGACTCTAATATGGAAAAGATCTATTCTTTCTCTTTCATTTTGAGTTTCAATGGGCTTGCTAGAAGAACTAGTACTTGCAATATAATCCATACCTGATCCAAAATGGATCCTAAAAACCTCTAAGTCTTTCAATACTTAAGAACTATCGCCAAGGATAAACCTTCAAGAATGGCGGAAAACACTATCGGACGAGAAAAACACGCAAAAATGGTGAAAACAGAGCCTATCGGAGGCTAAAACAACAATGCACAAGATCTGTCGAAGCTGGCCGATCAACGGTCCAGATCTAATCATCATATTGCAATAGGAGGTAGCAAGTGGAGTCAATTGGAGGAGGCCTTATGGGAATCGAGATAGCGATCAGCGCGATTAAACGAGAGCCGCTGATCAAGTACGCATATCAACAACCCAGATTTACCCGCGCTATCGCATCGCTAATATACATACAGAAGGACTTACCCACGGTTTGAAGGATTGGTGATATGCGATTGCGATATATCGCATCGCAGCTATGTAAGGGGTGATGCCAAAGACATGCGACATGCGATAAAGCCAGACTCGACGGGTTTTATGGATGCAAATATATAGATTTTGAGTTCTGGTAAAAAGGGTTTTTCTATGTAATTTCACATTTTCGTTAAATAAATGAAATACAAAGGAAATGCGCCTGAAGCGATAAAATGGACCCAAAAGGTTTATACATGCAGCTATATATATATTTTGAGTTCCGTAATGAGTGGGATTTTGAGCGGGCCTCAGGCGGTAAGTGGTATTGGATGGGCTCCACCCGATCCCATACACTGGCCGACACGTGGCTTGGCATCGGAGAGAGAAAACCGCCTTTTCGGACAGGTAATCCCCATACACATAAGCCGCCTGAAAATTAATATCAACCGTTGGATCAAAGATCACCTAGATCAATGGTGGACTTGCGGTAGTGACCAAAGGCGGATTCGAAGATTTTTGAAGTTCGATAGAAAGAGTTTTCGCGTGTTTTTAGTGTATTTCTCTGTGTAAACAGAGAAACGACTGTTTAGGGATTTCAAATGCGTTGATGGTCCCTTCCGTTTAAAAACAGGTGGCCACCATACTTGAAGACATTACACCATGATTGGTTAACGCTCAGAGGGGATTTGAGTGGGCAAAGGCTAGAAGCCAAAAAGCCCGAAAGGGGAGACAGACAGACAAGCGCCGATAGGCTTAAAAGCTAGTCAGTGGCAGAGACAAGGTAGGCAGTGTTGAGACAGAGAGAAAACAGAGATAGAGAGCGAGAGGGAGAGTCTATGTACTCAGAAAGACTTGAGGGATTCAAGCAAAACCTTGTTGTTTGTTCGTGTTGTGTTGAGACTCAATTTGAGCTCACATTTGTAAAAACTCTACTCTTGAAGACATAATAGAGAGGACATCATTGAAAGCTGGACCAGGAGATGTAGCCCAGGAGTTTTGGGGGAACTCCTTGATTATTTGATGTGTTATGTGTGTGTGTTTGTTATGTTTCTCTAACTGCTCATTGTCTATATTATTCGCAATATTTTCGATCCGTTGCACTAAATAATATAGGCAAATCCTGCACATGAGTCTGTAATACCTTAATATTAATCAAAGATCTCATTTTCAGATCAAGTGGTATCAGAGCTTTTGGTTTTTTAGTTTTGTTAAGGTTAGACAAGCTTGTGCTAGATTTTTGAATGCTAATGAGGTCAAAGCTCAAACAAGGAGAAGGAGAACTTGTTGAGGCTAATCTAGAAATTGGAAGAGTCTATACTAGGAGGAGAATGGTAGAGCAAACCCCATTGGAATTAGAATCTTAGTTCATGGACAGTTTTATGGCCATGCAAGCCATGGTGGAAGAGATGTATCGAGAATTCAAGAAGGGTCGAGGTGAAAGCAGTTCAACACCCAAACAAGACAAAGGAGCAAAGGAACCTTCTCTAGATGCCCCTCTAGAGGGCAAAGGGAAAGGGGAAAAGCCTCCTCCCTCATCTCCTCCACCATCACCTCCATCATCCTCATCTCCTAGCCCTGAAAAGAAAAAGAAGAAAACATCTTTGATTAAATTAGATGTAAAGTTTGATTTTCCAATTTATGATGGAGAATTAAATGCAGAAAATCTAGATAACTGGATTAGACAGATTGATGTATATTGCAGGGTGCAAAACATTGATTCAGAAAGGAGAAAGATTCAACTGGCTAGCCTTCGACTTGGAGGAACTGCACTAGTGTGGTGGGAAGGCAAGACACAAGCTCATCTGAAGAGACATGGTAAAATTATTTCTACCTGGAATGAATTTGTTTCTGCCATAAAAAAAAATAAAAAAAATTCTATCCTCTAGCTTATATGCAACAAGTAATGATGAGTTGGCAAACTCTTCGCCAATTAAAGGGCTAAAGTGTACAAAGTTATACCCAGGAATTTAGAAAAAGAGATTTAACTCTAGGCATATCTCTAGACTCACCTGAAACTTTGTTGAAGTATATAGGTGGTCTGCATAGCTATTTGAAGCACATCATTCTCATGTTTAATCTCACTAGCCTAGATGATGTATCGGTTCAGGCTACACATCTAGAAGCTAGAGGAAAGAATGTGAACCCAAAGGCTGTGGGATCATCAAAACCCTCTGCAAGCAAGAACAAGGAAAAGAAGAAGCTGAAATGGAAGGAGAGGAAGACAAATGCTGTACAGAAGGACAAACCTTCATGCACTCACTGCAAGAAGGATGGACACGATGATGAACACTGCTGGTCTTTGCATCCATAACTGAAACCTAAGAAGTTTGATGGTAAGAAGAAGAAGACTACTGCTGCTATTTAGAAAGACTTGGGGTTAGACTCAGGTGATGAAACAACAGTCACAACCACAGGTATAAAAGGTAAAAATTCTGAAGCATATACAAGTAATTTTGCACAATCTATTGATAATGAAGATAATGAGAGGAAAAGACATGAGCTTTTTCATATTAGAGTTATTTCCAAGCACCAAAATATTGATACTTTATTTGATAGTGGATCGCAAGTAAACTTGATTTCTGAAACAATTGTAAAGAAATTGGGATTACTAACAACACCTCACAAGAATCCATATCCATTAGGTTGGGTATGTGATAAAGCAAAGCTACAAGTGACTAGACAATGTAAACTTAGGTTTGCTATTGGGTCAACATTTGTAGATGAGGTTGAGTTAGATATAGTTCCCTTGGATATATGTGGTATTGTTTTAGGAAGTCCTTACTTGTATGATAGAAAATCCATTTTATATAGAGCTGAAAATAAGTATCAACTCACTAAAGATGGAATAGAATATATTGTAAGAGCTCATAAACTCAAAAATAACTATTCTCTCATAAACTCAGGGCAGATGAAAAGAATTGTAAATTCATGCAAGCAATTTTTACTAATGGTTGTAAAGGAAAAGAACCCTGATAAAACCAATGTATTTGAAGGCTGTGATGCTAAACAAAAAGCTGATTTAGTTAAATTTGTTTCAGAATATGATATCCTATTTCAAGAACCTAAAGGTTTGCCACCCAAAAGGGAAATAGTACATGATATTCATTTGCAGCAAGATGCTCCATTACCTAACATCGAAATGTACAGGTTATCCGCTTTAGAGAATGCAGAGATCAAGAAGCAGGTACAGGAGTTGCTCAATAAAGGGTTCATAAGACCAAGCACATCACCATGTGGATCTCCAATCGTACTGGTGAGAAATAAAGGTGGTTCGTGGAGGATGTGCATTGATTATAGAGCACTGAATAAAATAACGATCAAGAATCGTTATCCTCTTCCTCGCATTGATGATCTATTAGATCAGTTAAAAGAAGCAGTTTACTTTTCCAAGTTAGACTTGCATAGTGGCTATCATCAGGTCAGAGTTACAGAACAAGATGCATGGAAGACTGCTTTCAAGACAAAGCAAGGGCTGTATGAATGGTTGGTTATGCCTTTTGGCTTAACTAATGCTCCTGCCACTTTCATGAGAGTTATGAATGATGTACTTAGACCTTTTATTGATGATTTTGTAATTGTATATTTAGATGACATTCTTATTTTCAGTAAAACATGTGAAGAACATTTGAAGCATGTAAATCAGACTTTAGATGTTTTGAAAAGAGAAAATCTCTATGTGAGGTTAATAAAATGTGAATTTGGCAAAACATATTTAAATTATTCGGGTCATATTGTAGGGGTGGTGAATTGAAGATAGATCCCTCTAAGGTCGAAGTCATTGTGAACTGGCCTAAACCCAAATCTGCTACAGAAGATAGGAGTTTCCTTGGAGCAACACGATATTGGAGAAAGTTTATTGCTAAATTTTCCTTGATTGCAGCTCCCTTACATGCTTTAATAGGATTGAACAAGGTGTTTTAGTGGGGAAGCAAATAGCAGAAAGCATTCAACACCTTAAAGGAAAAAAATTAGTACAACACCAGTACTAGCACTGCCATATCTTCAACGACCATTTGAGATTGAAACAGATGCCAGTGACTATGCCATGGGAGCAATGTTGATGCAACACGGTAAACCCATATGCTATCATTATGAGACATTTACTTCTGCAGTAGTTAATTATCCCACATATGATAAAGAATTGTATGCATTAGTACAGAGTGTGAAAAAGTGGAAACATTACCTAATGGGAAAAGAAACAATCATACATACAGATCATCAACCACTTCAATATTTGCACTCATAAACTAAATTGCAGTGATCAAGACATTATAGGTGGATGGGTTTTCTATAACAATTTCATCTTGTCATCAGATATAAGAAGGGCATACACAATAAGGTTGCAGATATGCTATCAAGACCAATCATAAATGCATCTACTATACTTAAGCATAACTCAGTAATGCATGAAAGTTACATTGAACAATATGCTCAAGATGTATATTTTAAAGATGTATATGCAACTTTAAGTCATGGCAAGCAAGTAGAAGAATTGGATTATTATGTTAAGGACCAACTCTTATATCATTTGGGAAAGTTATGCATTCCACAAACTGAAAGAGTTAACATAATCCGAGAAGCACATACTTCTCTCATATCAGGTCATTTTGGTGTAAGTAAAACAGTTGCAAAGGTTCTGTTATTGGCCAAGAATGCATGAAACAGTTTCTAGATATATTAAAGGGTGTACTATGTGTGCTAAAAGCAAGCCCAGTAATAGAAAATTAGGCTTGTACACCCCACTTCCAGTTCCTTCTCGTCCTTGGGAAAGTGTTTCCATGGAATTTTTTGGGGGATTTCCAAAATCTAGAAAAGGTGATGATTATTTATATGTTACTGTGGATAGGTTCAGCAAAATGTGTATTTTGATACCTTGTAACAAGTAGGTTACAATTGAACAAACAACGAAGTTGTTTTTTCAGCATGTATGGGTTCATTTTGGGTTATCCACTTCTATTGTATCTAATCGAGATTCCGAAGTTTTGGTCAAGTCTATGGGAGTTGATGGACACCAGATTGAAGAAGAGCACATCATTTCATCCACAAATAGATGGTCAAACAGAGGTGGTCAACAGGACAGCGATCCAGTTGCTCAGAGGCTATTGCAGCAAGCATCCCAAGCTTTGGGATGAACATTTGTGTTATGTGCAACATGCTTACAATCGTGCCAGGCACTCTTCTACTCAGAGATCTCCTTTTGAGACTTGTTTTGGTTTTATACCAAAGTCTCCCTTGGATTTTGTCTTTAGTAAAGACATAGCAGTTGATGGACACAGTGATATGGACAAAGAAACTAAGTTCATTGAACAGATCCAAGAAATTCACCAGGCAGTGCAGGAACAACTAGAAATAAGCCAGGCCAAGTACAAGGCAAGGCATGACAAGCATTGAATTGAGCATAGCTTCCAAGTTGGTGATCAAGTCTAGATGTACATCAGAAAAGACAGAATGCAAGGTGAAGGTAAGAAGCTGAAACTAATAAGGTATAGGCCTTTCAAGATACTTGAGAAAATTGGTGAAAACACTTTTCACCTTGATTTGCCAGCTTATATGCATATCTATTCAGTCGTTAATGCAGAGAACTTGAGACTGTATGAACCTTCAAAGGTTGAAGATCCCGAAGAGCAAAGTCAGTTGCCTTCTATTGATGATCTGTTGCCTGAATATCTCAATGAGTTGCAGGAAGACACAATTCTGGACAGGAAGGTGAGAACTACGTGCAGAGGGGATGTTGAGTACCTGAGAATCAGACTCAAAGGTTTAAAACCAAGCAGTGCACCATGGATAGAAATTAGGCAAGTGAGGAAGTTGTATCCTCACTTGATCGATGCTTAAAAACCAGCTTTTTGTGGTCCAAAAGCTTTTTTAGTGGGAAGGCGTGATCCAAAATGGATCCTAAAAACCTCTAATTATTTCAATACTTAAGAACTATTGCCAAGGATAAACCTTCAAGAATGGTGGAAAACACTATCGGACGATAAAAACATGCAAAAATGGTGAAAACAGAGCCTGTCAGAGGCTAAAACAATAATGCACAGGAGCCGTTGGATCTGGCCAATCAACGGTCCAGATCTAATCGGCATATTGCAATCATAGGCAGCAAGCGGAGTTAATCGGAGGAGGCCTTATGGGAATCACGATAGCGATCAACGCGATTAAACGAGAACTGTTGATCAAGCGCGCAGATCAACGGCCCAGATTTACCTACGCTATTGCATCGCTAATATACATAAAGAAGGACTTACTCGTGGTTTGAAGGATTGAAGATATGTGATTGTGATATATCGCATCGCAGCTATGTAAGGGGTGATGCCAAATACATGTGACATGCGATAAAGCTGGACCTGACGGGTTTTATGGATGCGAATATATAGATTTTTAGTTCCGGTAAAAAGGGTTTTTTTTGTGTAATTTCGCATTTTCAATAAATAAACGAAATACAAAGGAAATGCACTCAAAGCGATAAAACGGACCCAAAAGGTTTATACATGTAGCTATATATATTTTGAGTTCCGTAATGAGCGGGATTTCGGGCGGGCCTTAGGCGGTAAGTGGTATTGGACGGGCTCTGCCCGATCCCATACACTGGCCGACATGTGGCTTGGCACCGGAGAGAGAAAACTGCCTTTTCGAGCAGGTAATCCCCGTACGCATAAGTCGCCCAAAAATGAATATCAACCGTTGGATCAAAGATCACCTAAATCAATGGTGGACTTGCGATAGCGACCAAAGGTGGATCCGAGAGGATTATAGGGCGGATTCAAAGATTTTTGAAGTCTGATAGAAAGAGTTTTCACGTGTTTTTAGTGTATTTCTCTGCGTAAATAGAGAAACGACTGTTTAGGGATTTCAAACACGTCGATGGTTGCTTCCGTTTAAAAACAGGTGGCCACCATACCTGAAGATGTTACACCATGATTGGTTAATGCTCAGAGGGGATTTGAGTGGAAAGAGGCCGGAAGCTAGAAAGCCCGAAAGGGGAGATGAATAGACAAGCGTCGATAGGCTCAAAAGCCAGTCAGTGGCAGAGACAAGGCAGGCAGTGCTGAGACAAAGAGAAAACAGAGACAGAGAGCGAGAGGGAGAGTCTGTGTACTTAGAAAGACTTGAGGGATTCAAGCAAAACCCTGTTGTTTGTTCCTGTTGTGTTGAGACTCAATTTGAGCTCACATTTGTAAAAAATCTACTCTTGAAGACATAATAGAGAGGTCACCATTGAAAGCTGGACCAGGAGATGTAGCCCAGGAGTTTTGGGTGAACTCCTTGATTATTTGCTGTGTTATGTGTGTGTGTCTGTTATGTTTCTTTAACTGCTAATTTTCTATATTATTCGCAATCTTTTCGATCCGTTGCACTAAGTAATATAGGCAAATCCTGCACATGAGTCTATAATACCTTAATATTAATCTAGGTTCTCATTTTTAGATCAATATATATTAATCCCATGGCTATGATTTTTGTTTCATCTCCGAAATTAGATCCTAGATCTTGTTGTGTAGTTGCAACAGTCTTTTCTTTCTCCTTGTTGTTAAACTTTTTAGGTCTCATCTCAGGATGAAGTTTCCAACATTGGTATTCATCATGGACTTCTTTGGAATAGTGTTTACATGTGAGTTTTTCTCCCTCCTTCCTGATTGAAGCATTCCTTTTATCCTTTCCTTTGAATTTCCCCTTTCCTTTGTCTCTAGACTTAAATAAATTCTCACTAGTTTCTTCAGAAAGATTCTTCTCTCTTGCTTCTAAATGAGTTGCCTGTACACAAACTTCATCTAGCTTTGTAGGGTTAAACATGATAATTGTGTGTCTCAAATAACTATGTAAACCTCCAATATATTTTAGTAGAGTATCTTGAGAGGATAAATCTATACCCAAAATCAAAGCTCTTTTCCTAAATTCTTGAGTATAGTTTTGCACATTTTGACCCTTAACTTGTCTAAAGTTTTTCCAATCCATTATAGCCTTTTGCATGTATGCTAATAGATAAAATTGTCTTCTTATTTCAACAACAAAATAATTCCAAGAGGATAAAACCTTACCACTTTTCTTTATGTCCTCTTGAGTTTTGGCCTCCCACCAAATGAGTGTTGCACTTTCCAACCTAAGAGAAGCAAGCTGAATTTTGGTTTCATCATCCTTGATTCTTTGTATCCTGCAATACACTTCAATCTGATGAACCCAATTATCTAATTTCTCAGCATTTACCTCTCCATCATACATAGGAAATTCAAACTTTATGTCAAGCTTTAACAAAGGAGTTTTACCATGTCCCTTTGGAGAATTTGGAGGTGTTTGTGAAGGGGAAGAAGTAGAAGAAGATGAGGATGAGGATGGAGGTGAAGGTGGTGGGTTGTCACCATTCCCTCCATTCCTTTTTGGAGGTTTATCTCCATTTACTCCATCTCCTTTTGGATTTTTTGACCTCTCTCCTTGCAACCTTGAGTTCCTCTCCTCATAAACAACTTTCGACATTTCAAACATTTCAAAGAAAGATTTTTTGAAAGTTCTCTCATCTTCAAACATCCCTTCATGACCTTATTCATGTGCCATGATAGGTGAATCTTGAGATATGTGTGCTCTCCTTGAAACAATTTGAGACCTTGGCTCCACAAGTTCTCCTTCTCCTCTTTTGAGCTTCAACCTTGTAAGCATAAGAAAACACTTGCAAACAAAATCAAACCTTCAAAATAACCTTGAGCTCTGATACCAAATTGATTCGTAATGAAAACTTGAAGGTGATACGAAAATTTGCAAGTAAAATTTTATGTCTTTTAGGCAATGGATCACTTTTCAAAAGAACATAAAATAATGGTTGTAAAAATAAGTTAATAGCATAAAAATAGAGAAAAATATATCATATCAGAAACACAAGACAACAAAATGATAAAGGTTTAAATGCCCTCCAACCCCTTAACTCCAAAAATCATGACCATATGGGCTACATAGGGTCGAGGGTTGGGCTTTAACGCCCGCCCCCACCGGTTAAGCGCTTTTTTCTCCGAGCATGTGGTCTTATGGGTGCCATGGGTCCAAGGGCTAGGCTAACCACCTGCACTTCCCATCAGGCCCCTTTAACTTTCCGCGCACTGGGTCACATGGGTTGCCATAGAGCCTGGAGCTAGTCTCCTTTGTAGTGACCTCCTGCCTGGTTCCTTCAACCTAGAGTTGTGGTCCTGTGGGAGCACATAGAACCATGGCTTAGGGCCTATCCCTATCCCTCTTCCCATTACCACTGTAGCACCACGGTCCTGTTGCATCATGAAACCCGGGGTTGTCCCCCAATTCCTTGCACCCTTCACCCAATTCCCTACTCAATTCCACCTCCAGTTACATGAAGGTTATGGAACCTTGGGCTGGGGCTAAGCCCGATCCCTCGACTCCCTTTTTCCTATGGTCTCGTTGGAGGTAAGGTGACCGGGGGCCAGGGCTTAGCCCCGACCCCATCCCCCAACACTTATATGTTGAAAACTTAAATAGAATTTCTATGCAATGTATGTTAAGAATCACATGGTATTATGGGTGCCATGGGTTGAAGGGCTGGGCTAACTGCCTGCCCTTCCCGCCGGGCCCCTTTAACTTTCTGCACATTGGGTCACATGGGTTGTCATAGAGCCTGGAACTGGTCCCCTCTGTAGTGACGTCCCGCTTGGTGCCTTCGACTTGGAGATGTGTTCATGTGGGAGCACATAGAACCATGCCTTAGGGCCTATCCCTAGCCCTCTTCCGATTACCACTATAGCGACATGGCCCTCTTGCATCATGAATCTCAGGGCTAGCCCCCAATTCCTTGCACCTATTTCCCATTTCCTTGCTCAATTCTGCCTCTGGTTACATAAAGGTTTCTGAACTTTGGTTCAGGTCTAAGACCGAGCCCTCGACTCCCTTCTTCTTGCAGTCTCGTGGGAGGTAAGGTGACTGGGGGCTGGGGCTTAGCCCCTTCCCCTTCCCCCAATACTTATCCATTGAAAACTTAAATAGAAGTTCAATGCAATGTATGTTAAGAACCACCACACAGTGTAGCTATAATGTGTTGCACTAACAGGCATGAGGTCGCCCGTTCGATTCCTATGGAGGCTAGTTCGGCCATGAACCAAAATTTTACACCAACCTGGGATGCCATGTGGTGGCCTGCCATTGGGCCACGTGGCTCCCATTCATAGGTCCACATAAACCACGCTAATCAACCAATCAAAAACCATCAACTCTGAACCAATCACATGAGGCCACTTGGAAACCTGCCATTGGCCCAAAATGTACAATCAACTTGCACAGTCAACCTGCCTAGTCATCGTACGAACTGCCCAGTCAGCAGTCTTGCATCCAACCTACAATTGTTTTTACCTGTTTGCGAAAACAATCAGAATGTGATATCGGGAGCATACGATATTGGTTTTGAGTGATTCAAATTGTGTTGGATTCAATTCGGTGAGTGCTACGCTTTGGGACTGGTTTCGAGCGCTTTTTAACACTTTGAAGTTTGAGCACTTTACTGATCCCTTGAATCACTCATCCCAACTGGAAGCTTTTGGACCTCTAAAAGGCTATTTTCAGTCAACAAACAAATGAGGGTATAATTCCCTCACCCTTCAAATCTCAATCCAATTGGCTTTGCTTGGATTTATACCTTTTAGCCCCATATGAAGGTGCTTCTCGTTCATTCTTCTTGAAGTTCTTGTTTTTCTGTCAAGGATAGGATCTTGTTGCAATTCTTCAAGATATTCAGGAGAGAAAACTTCTATTGAAAAGATATGAAAATTCTCTCCTTGTTCTTCAATCAAAGGAGGCTCATCCAATTTCAAGTTATTTTCACTTTGAATTTATTCTTCGCTGATGCAAAGCCTTAGTTCATCTCCAACTTGAAATTTGTGGTCAACACGATGATTATCATGCCTAAACTTGTACTTGCATCGACTCTTCACCAAATATGATTGCCATCGCCATGCACCATCCTTCTTCAAAGCTAAAACATTAGGATACCCTCAAGAAAAGTATTAGAACTAATTTTCCCATTGTCAAGTAGATCTTGCATATGCTTCTTAATCCCTGCATTCTCCAACACTGGCATCTTGTTCATACCAATGTTCAAAAGTGATGCATCCTGCTGTAAGCGAACTTCATGTTGTTTTCATCTTTTAGAAGGAAACATGTCAAATTCCTGAAACATCTCATCACATGTGTTAACAACCTCAACTAAATCAGATTTTAATCTTGCATCACATCCTTGGAAGGCTTCAAATTCCTCAACATCTTTATGTTTAATCATTAACAATGCAAAATATTGACTAGAATTTACAAACCTCTTCATTTGTCCAACGTTCACAAGAGACAAATTCAACTTCTTATGATGTGCTCTAACAAAATACTCAATCCCATTTTTAAACAAATGATATTTGCTCTCATGGCCACGATGAAAGATGGCTTTCCTATCATATAAGTATGGGCTTCCCAAAATAATACCACAAATGTCAAGTGGAATTACATCAAGCTCTACCTCATCTATAAAGTTTGTAGTGATGTCAAATTTCAGTTTATATTTTCTTTTCACTTGCAATTTTCCATTGTCACATACCCAACCCAAAGGATAGGGTTTAGGATGAGGAATGGTTTCCAAATTTAGTTTCTTGACAATGTCTTCTGAAATAAGGTTTGCTTGTGATCCACTATCAAACAAAGTATCTACTTTGTTATGTTTTGTGATGACTCTAATATGGAAAAGCTCTATTATTTCTCTTTCATTTTGAGTTTCAATGGGTTTGCTAGAAGAACTAGTACTTGCAATATAATCCACACTTATCAATCCCATGGCTGTGATTTTTGTTTCATCTCCGAAATCAGATCCTAGATCTTGTTGTGTAGTTGTAGCAGTCTTTTCTTTCTCCTTGTTGTTAAACTTTTTGGGTCTCATCTCAAGATGAAGTTTCCAACAATGGTCTTCATCATGGCCTTCTTTGGAACAGTGTTTACATGTGAGTTTTTCTCCCTCCTTCTTGATTGAAGCATTCTTTTTATCCTTGCCTTTGAACTTCCCCTTTCCTTTGTCTCCAGACTTAAATGAATTCTCACTAGTTTCTTCAGAAACATTCTTCCCTCTTTCTTCTAAATGAGTTGCTTGTACACAAACTTCATCTAGCTTTGTAGGGTTAAACATGATAATTGTGTGTCTCAAATAACTATGTAAACCTCCAATGTATTTTAGTAGAGTGTCTTGAGAGGATAAATCTATACCCAAAATCAAAGCTCTTTTCCTAAATTCTTGAGTATAGTTTTGCACATTTTGACCCTTTTCTTGTCTAAAGTTTTGCCAATCCATTATAGCTTTTTGCATGTATGCTAATGGATAAAATTGCCTTCTTATTTCAACAACAAAATAATTCCAAGAGGATAAAACCTTACCACTTTTCTTTATGTCCTCTTGAGTTTTGGCCTCCCACCAAATGAGTTTTGCACTTTCCAACCTAATAGGAGTAAACTGAATTTTGGTTTCATCATCCTTGATTCTTTGTATCCTGCAATACACTTCAATGTGATGAACCTAATTATCTAATTTCTCAGCATTTACCTCAATGTGATGAACCTAATTATCTAATTCTAACATATATCAATTGGTTTTCAAGCTTGCTAGGAGTTCCCATTCTTTGCATCTTTTCCAAAGATTTTGATTGGGCCAGTCATAGTAGTAGTTAAGAAGGAGGAAATAGTTCAATAATTTCCTGAATATTTGGCAAAAGGGAATAGAGCATTGGAACCATCTCTATAAGAAGATTTCTAATAATAATTGTTTATTAGGAATATTTTTCTTGAAATGTGAGTTTTAATGTCTTGTAAAGTTTTTTAGTTTTAGGTCAATATATATATATATACAAAAATTTAAATTGTTGTTTTTTTCTTATGTATGAACTACTTAATTAATTAACAATCACTTCGATTTGAAATTATGTCATTTTATACCTCATTTTTTAGATACAAATTTAATGTACAATATGACTAGAACTTTTATATATATATATATATATATAAACCAATTAAAATTTGAGAAATAATATAGAAATTTAAATATTTTTTACTTATTAAAAAAAAACTTCTATTTGAGCATCTTCATTATTACCATCTCATTAAACTCATCTTTTTTAATGTTTTATTTTATTTTTTTTCAAATTATTTTATTTTTAAATATTCCTTAAAATATATTTATATTATATAATTTACAATGTTATAAACCACCTTTAATATTTGACTCTTAATAAATAATAATATTTAAATTTAATTAAAATATTAAATATTAATAAATAAAATACAACAATTGCAATGATGAAGTTAGGTTATGAGAACAACCCCTTGTATATAATTATTAAAGTTGAACTTCAGTGAACACTAATGATGGATATAGTTAGGTGAGTAGTCATAGATGGGTTGGATGTTGAGAGCGTTTACCACCTTTCAACGTTTGATTTGATTTGAGGTTCCATCCTTTCAACATTTGATTTGAACAAGTTCCATAAAGTAGCTTTAATCTTCACGGGAAATGATGAATTTACAAAAGTTGTAATATGTACTCTTAGGAAACTGATATATATATATATATATATATATATATATATATATATATATATCGGTGGGTGGAGAAGAATCATAATAAGTTTATGAATAAGAAGATGATATATGGTAAAAGTTTTATTAATATTAATTTAATTATTAGAATTAGTTTTTAATATTAAAAATTATTAAATTAAGATTAATATTTTTTATTTTATAATAATATTAATTTTTAAATTATTTTAACAATATATTATAATATGCATAATATATTAAATGAACTTTAATATGCATAATATATTAAATGAACTTGAAAGTGAAGAATATTTCCTTGTAATGGGCCATACAGCATATAATTTAATCATTCACTTTTTCATTTTACTCTTGTTTAATTTAATCATTCACTTTTTCATTTTACTATCGTTCAGAAGAATTTATAATATAATCATATTTATTTGTTTCATAAACATTATTAAGACTAAAGATGATAACATGGTAATCATTATAATAAACATTTTTTACAAATTAAATATTTATTTAAATAATAATAATAATAGCTTTATATATATGTATATATATATATTAATGAGAAAAAGTCATAATTTTATTGAACATAAAATAAAATTACATTCCTTATATGTTTTCATAGTGTATTTTGGGTTCATTATCATAAGTTTTTTATTAATATCGCTATATAAAAAAACACGTTTTTATAGTGTATTTTGGGTCCATTATCATAGGTTTTCATCACTATCTTTATATAAAAACACTAGGAACTCCAACAAAATATAACTCTTTTCAATAATCAAAATATGATAACATAAACTTTGCAAAGCACTTACTCAAAAAGACATCATACTATTTTACATTACAATGTTTAAAGGAACTTCAAGATTATCCTATATACCAAACTTAAATAGTCCCTCCAAAAAACATTAAGTCTTATACAAGCTCCATGTTAACCTAAAAACACCTTATTAATACCTAGATATTGAGTGGTTATGTTTCCATTGTCAGAACCCCTCATGGTCTCATTCTATTATAATTGTATCATTTGTCTCTCACACACACATATATATCATCATCATCAAATATTGTCTTGTTCATTGTATTTGATGTATAAGGAGGTTTCCCCCTCGAAGTGGACTGTAATTATTGGTTTGTAATCATTTTTAAGGCAGAAGGATCATAACCATTGAAATCAAGCAATTACTGAGTATCTCTTCAATCGAAGAACCTACTAGTGGAAGAAGCGACATGGGAAGATGAGTGTTTCATGCAGAAACACCCACAAATAGTCAAGTGTTGAGGACAACACTTCTTTGAAGGGGAGGGGCATGTTAAGCCCTATATAAGCCCCATGTTAACCCAAAAACCCCTTATTAATCCCTAGATATTGAGTGATTATATTTCTATTATTATATTGTTATGTAGGCTAGAACCCCTCATGGTCCCACTTTTTTTTTCAAGAAGAAAAAGGAACAATATTTTTGTATTATATAAAAAAATTTGTTTACATATGTCAATACTCAACCATATTCACTAGAGGATGACTACCTATAGAGGTAAATATTCTTAAGCAAGTCAGCATATCAAAATATACATATAGTCTACTAATAGTTTCCCATCTGTCAAAATGTCATGTTACATGTCCAATTTTATCAGTGAGGCAAAAAAAGAGTCAAAGCTACCCATTGCCAATGTCAGTGACATTAGAGCACCTACAAAAAATCCAAAAAATGTTATGAGTCAATCAAGTATACCTCGTAGAGGAGGAAACTTAATAGAAATGTATTTTACCCCTCCTGAACATGTAGTCGTTTTGGAATGTTGAGAATACAATCTCTCCAAGCTAGTATCGATGTCCCACTTTGGGTAATGTGTCTGCCCCGCCATTTTTTTCTCTATAGATATGTGAGAAATTCACCCCCTAGAATAGTCCCATCATAGACCCAATCCAATTTGTGAGCATAGGAGGCTCAAAAGAGGTATGAGCCATCGCCCAATCAATGAAGGCCTTTGAGTCCCCATAGATAGCTAATGTCATAATGGATAACTAGTGTGCATAGAATAGTACCACCCAAAGGGTAATGATCTCCACCTCGGTATTTTTCCCCTCCCACTATTCTAGTTGAAGTCATAATAAAGTCTAGGCCTAATAAAAATGTAATACCCTCTTCAACACAATTGCATATAAGGTGCCCCGTTGAAGAAATCGACAGGAAATCTACCCCAAATATCAGAGTGCAGGATGTGCCTGGAAGGTCCCATATTGTCCACATGCCTCAATTTGTGTAAATATGCACATATATTTATGCAAGTGTGCTTAATTCCCAGTGTTATGTTTTCAAATATGCAAATATTCTTGGATCTCCATATGCCCCAAAATATGTATAGAGGTAGTGAGCAAAATTTGATATTTATTGTCTCCAATCCTGCAAATAGGCCTCAATGGATGTAGAGTTCCAATCAACACTAAACTTTAATATTTTTCAGAACACCAAGCCAAATGGAGATCACATGCGGACATCTAAGGAATAGGTGAACCACGTCCTCCACCTCTTCCAAAAAAATACAAATCTTCTTAGGCCATTGAATCCATATCAGCATAGGTTTTCCAAGGTAAGTAAGTAGGTCTGCCAAGAAATTCACCCAAAAGCATTTAATCTTGAGTGGAATATTCCACTTCTAAATTTTGCAGAACCAACCATTTCCCTTGTTGAGCGAATTGTTAAAGGAGATATATTTGTAACCTCAGATACTGAGATCTATCCCTCTCAAGTGAAAATGTCTTCCTAATATGTTAATGTAATACCAACTAAGTGTAGATCGGTAATATACTTGTCCCAATCCACCGCTAGTTTCAGGTCCCTAGAGCTTATCCAAGTAGAAAATAGACAATTATATTCATTTGGTGCAAGAATCTGACTAAGGTAGTAGATCCCCAATTACAAATGCGATGAATAAGAGGGGCCAATAGTGAATGTTTACAATAAAATCATTTTATAGGATCAAGTCCAACCTCGACATGAGTACCAACACATATATCCCATTTCATATAATCAATCAACCATTGCTTCACCTTTTGCATGTTGTTCCAAATATATGAGGCCAAGCAATATACTGGAGCCCTATCCTTTAACCACTCCAGAAAACATAAATCTTTCAGATATTTCACTCTAATAATCCTCTTCCATATGTTATTTCCATTTACTACGTGCCACATACTCTTGACCAACAATGCTCATCTAATGTAAAAAATGGACAGTTCACGGGTTTGATCCCGAGACCTCCTCCACATACCAACTCCTTAACATATACATGCCAACCAATGTGCCCTCATGGTCCCATTTTATTGTAATCGTATCCTTTGTCTCCTCTGTATATACTAAGGAAACCTAGGCTTATGATCATCAAATATTGCCATGTTCATTGTATTTAATGTATAAGGAAGTTCCCCCTCGAAGTGGACTATAATGATTGGTTTCTTATCATTTTTAAGGCACAAGGATCATAAAAAAAACAATCTAAACTATATCTTAAGGATCCAAATCTTTCCAATAAGTCCCCACATTAATACATGTATCAACATATATCATCAAATAAACTCAAAATATTGTCCCAAAAACCCCCATAAAAAAACATAACATATGTCACCATATAGTTGTTATAGAAAAGATGGATGATCAAATTTAGAGATGTATCCATCATCATCATCTCAAATGTGTCATCAACTAGTAGCTATCAATAATCCAACCTTAATACAATACATTCACCCCTTTATTCCTTTCCCTATAAACATGATGAAAATATATATGATTAAATCGAGAAATGAAACATTGGATATCCTTGAAGATAAACCTTAATAATAAAATTTCTAAAGTATACAACCCATGCATCCAAGTATTTTTTTTTGGTATGCAAGCTGAAATATTTATATTTCAAAAATTTACATAAATTATAGTCATGGAGATCTAGACCAATATGTATCCAGGACGAGTAGCTACTTGCAAATAAAATTATGTCTGCAAAAAAAAACATGTTTGTCTTGAGGAGAGAATTAGAGAGACCATCTTCTCATGAAAGGGGAACTAGATGGTCTCACAAAGAGGTTTGAACCATAATTGTAACAGTATTGCACCAAAACCAACATGACTAAAAATAAGGAGACAAGAGCAACAAAGTGAGCATGGAAAATTAAGACACTCAATATGCCTATCTTGAGAATTTAGCATGCATAGTTGATCTAGTCCTTATCCTATTCATTCTTGGTTTGGTTGAGTTGTGCTTTCTCCCTTGGAGCCTTATGTTGTTGAGCATTTTCCCTCCTAGCATGTTCTTGTTGCTCCAAATAGAGGAAGGGGTCATTGTGTCCTTTAGGAATCCAAGGGGGACGCTCCCACTCAATAAACACTTTCACTATGTAGGAATCAACCTCCCTCCATGAGGTTTCTCCCTTGTTTGGCCCTCAGTGCCAGTCTGGATGGCCAAATCCGATGCTTGTCCTGCTTGTTCTAGAGAGCTATGGAATTCAGGCACCCTTTGATTATTATCCTAGAATTCTGGGTGATTCAGACTGGAGGGTTTTTGTCCATGATGAGAAGTGTTTATTTCTTCAATACCATCATGTGAATTAGAGGACGTTGGAGGAGGGGGAGGAAGGGGAAAGGGAATTCCCATCACTCTATGTTGAAAAATGTGCAACAAGAAATGTTAAATTTAGAATGTGCTAAAAATAGCAATTTGGCCAGTGAGGTCATTGGCCACATTGGGTGAGAGGTGAAACTGCTAAAAATAGAAAGTTTTAAAAATAGCATTTTTGGGTCCCTTCCTATTTATAGCAGTCCCTAGTCTATCTATAGGAAGTAAAATTAATTTTGGTCTTAATAGCAATTGGAAATATTAATTAATTAATTCAGTTGAGTTAATTAGTTAAGGAAATTCGAACTTGAAGTCTTTGTGAGCATGCACATGAGTTGTCCCACTGATTAAGGAATTTATCCTTAATTTCCTCCACTGATTGAGGGAATAAGTATGAGTTCTATAATGAGAGAATCAATTGACTTAGTTCTAACTAGTCAAGTCCAGTTAGATTATTTTAACAAGTTGTTAAAATAATAAAATATAGTTTGTTAATGCTTGCATGCATGTGACAACTATTATTTTAGATAACTGAGGATTCACTCATGGATAACTGTTGCATGTCAGTTCTGTCAGAGACCCAGTTGAGATCAGATGTGGGATAGTGTACTATCAGATGCTTGACTATTTCTAGTAAGTAGTTTTTGCATGGTTGAGGAACTAGTGTCCTCAAGGATTGCGTAGTTGGACCATTGGTTAATTTGGTATGTTTGGAATTAATAGCATATGCTTTTGCTATTATTTCCTAAGAAAACTACACAAGGACCATAGGTAAAGCCTATATAAACAGGGCTTGGTTGGTTCATGAGACATATCTTCATATCTTCATAGTTCATTGAGAACTGAATAGCTTGAGAGCTAATTCTTTTTGTATTGTGAAGAGGATTTCCACTTGATTGATAATACATGGTTGGGGTTTTATGCTAGTGCTTTCCCCTGGATACATCTTGTGTTATGTGTGATTATTTCTCTTGATCAGTTATGCATGTTTCTACTTGATGTTGCTCATGAATTCGATTATGCTTCCGCTTAATGTTTTGTAGAAGTAAAACAAGTATTATGCTTTAGGACATTGTATATATCGGTTTGTTCTACAAGTGAAATTTCTACATGGTATCAGAGCATAGGTGATCAAGCAAGAACAGTATACTAGCAGGAGAAATTCGAAGTTTATTATTCGAGATATAGATCTCAAGTTCTTATCACATCTATTTCATCAATGGCGTTCTATGGTTTGAGGCTTGAGTATGCCCTTGATGGTAGCTCAAACCCTATAGCTTGGAAGGATCACATGGAGGCAGTTTTGGAAGATAATGGCCTTAAGGATTTCATTGATCAAGAAATACCTAAGCCTACTGACAAGACTGAGTAGGTGGAATGGAGGAAGTGTGTGGTTAGAGCTAGGAGAATTCTCTTGGAAGGAGTGCGAGATCACATTGTCTCGAGCCTCCATGGGAAGGAGACTCCACATGCAATGTGGAAAACATTGAAAGATTTATATCAGAATAGCAGTGATCAGAGGAAGCTAGCACTGAAGGACAAACTTCGAAAGATCAAGTGTGAAAGGGATGAGACGATCTCTATGTATCTGACCAAGCTCATCACATGCATGGATGAGCTTGCAAGTGTAGGGGTTGTGACATCGGATGAGGATATGGTGAGTCTAGCACTCCTTGGCCTTCCTAAGAGCTGGCATAGCTACCAGGACTCGGTGAATGGAAGGGAGAAACTGCCAGATTGGGAACGACTATGGTCGGATTTGATGCAGGAGGAGATCAGACGGAGCACCAAAGACAGTTCTTCATCCATGCATGATGAGGAGAATTGTGCCTTAGCAAGTAAGGCGAAGAAGGGGAAGGAGAAGGTTTCTCTTTCCGAATCCAGTTCTTCCAATGATGGGAAGAAGGTTGAAAAATCGAAAGTGCGATGCTTTCATTGTCATGAGGTGGGCCATTATGCTGCAAATTGTCCATGAAGGAAATCCAAGAAGGGATCCGGGGAAGGATCTGAAGGTGAGGCACTTGCTTCACAGTTTGAGTTGGATTTCACACTCTTCGCATGCATGGTTTCATCCATGGTGGGAAGTGGTTGGTTTCTTGACAATGGAGCTTCTTTCCACATGACCAGCAACAAGAGTTTGTTCAGTACTTTGGAGGAGAAAGATCTCTAGATACTCATAGCGATGGGTAATGATGAGAAGTATAGTGTCTCAAGTGTAGGCACGGTTATTTTTCAGAGGGAGCATGGATCTCACCTTACCTTGACCGATGTCAAGTATGTACCATGACTGAAGAGAAACTTGGTGTCGATCACGATGTTGGAAGACAGAGGCTATGATGTAGTCTTTAGTAAGGGAAAGGTTTTCCTTAGACACATCGTCACTAGAAAAGTGAAGCAGATTGGTTCATGGGTCAAGAACCTGTATGCTTTTGAGGTTCAAGATGCATGCAAATCCTTGAGCAGCAAGACAACTGATGGAGACTTGGTCGTTGATAGGGAGGGTATATTACCTCTCAACATGTAGAGCCAGAAGAAGTCTCAGACAATTGTGGAGGAGCCATGATTGGTGCAGCAGCTTCAGGAGGTTGTGGAGTAGCCACAAAAGGGAAAGCTAAGAGGAGATCGAGTAGAGACATCTACTCATGTAGAGACCTCCAGTAGGGGGAAACTTTGAGCCAGGTGGGTTGAGGGATCACATGTAGCCATACCTCTGGGTAGGAGGTGGGGCAATATAGAGTGATCGTCCCAAGGAGGAGGGGCAGGATCCTTGAGGTACCCAACCTCTTGGATGAGACCTTGCTACAGGAGCCCTGATGTGGAGTAGCAGGAATTGACTGATTGGGTAGAGACATATGCAGATGGAGCGGCAGAGAGAGCGACAGTGTAGGGAATCCTAGGACAGTGCATAGCTAGCAAGTTGCAGCAATGCGAGAGGCACAAGTGTTTTTCACAGTGCTAGGTGGCACAAAGAGGTGTGCAATGGTGTGAGATGCATGGAGATGTTGCAGTAGCACAGATGTCAGAGAGGGAGCACTTGTCAGCAGCAAGTAGAGCTTCAACATCAGAGTATGTTCCTAGCCCAACAGAGTGGTTAGTTGGGAGTGTTTTTGTTCCAAGTGTTGTTGGAGCAAGTGGACTGGGTAGATGTGTTGCATGCAGAACATTCTAGAGTTACAGGATCGGGTTCGAGAGGAAGCCTTTCTTGTTGAGAGGGAGTGTTGAAAAATGTGCAACAAGAAATGTTAAATTTAGAATGTGCTAAAAATATCATGTCTAAAATTAGCAGTTTGGCCAGTGAGGTCATTGACCACATTGGGTGAGAGGTGAAACTGCTAAAAATAGAAAGTTATAAAAATAGCATTTCTGGGTCCCTTCCTATTTATAGCAGTCCCCAATCTATCTTTAGGAAGTAAAATTAATTTTGGTCTTAACAACAGTTGGAAATATTAATTAATTAATTCAGTTGAGTTAATTAGTTAAGGAAATTTGAATTTGAAGTCTTTGTGAGCATGCACATGAGTTGTCCCATTGATTTAGGAATTTATCCTTAATTTCCTCCACTGATTGAGGGAATAAGTATGAGTTCTATAATGAGAGAATCAGTTGACTTAGTTCTAACTAGCCAAGTCTAGTTAGATTATTTTAACAAATTGTTAAAATAATAAAATATAGTTTGTTAATGCTTGCATGCATGTGACAACTATTATTTTAGATAACTGAGGATTCACTCATGGATAACTGTTGCATGTTAGTTCTGTCAGAGACCCAATTGAGATCAGATGTGGGAAAATGTACTATCAGATGCTTGACTATTTCTAGTAAGTAGTTTATGCATGGTTGAGGAACTAGTGTCCTTAAGGATTGCGTAGTTGGACCATTGGTTAATTTGGTATGTTTGGAATTAATAGCATATGCTTTTGCTATTATTTCCTAAGCAAACTACGCAAGGACCATAGGTAAAGCCTATATAAACAGGGCTTGGTTGGTTCATGAGACATATCTTCATAGTTCATTGAGAACTGAATAGCTTGAGAGCTAATTCTTTTTGTATTGTGAAGAGGATTTCCACTTGATTGATAATACATGGTTGGGGTTTTATGCTGGTGCTTTCCCCTGGATATATCTTGTGTTATGTGTGATTATTTCTCTTGATCAGTTATGCATGTTTCTACTTGATGTTGCTCATGAATTCGATTATGCTTCCGCTTAATGTTTTGTAGAAGTAGAACAAGTATTATGCTTTAGGACATTGCATATATCGGGTTGTTCTACAAGTGAAATTTCTACACTCTAAACAAATTCCTCAAGGTTGTGCACATGTGAACCAAGTATGCGTTGATTTCATCTATTTATCCTAAACTCTCTCCTTGGCTTCTTCTTGTTCTTGAATTTGTTTTCCTGGAAATTTTTAGATGACCCAGTGACCATTACCTATGTTCCTTCGCTCATGAGTCTCCATGGTTGTGATGAGGTGATGGATGTGCATCGACATGTCTTGATCAATTTGTTCTACACCCTTACCCTATTAGGGAGGGAGAGGTTGGCATTCATGACCTCTACCAACTCTTCTGGCTACACCCCTTTCCCTCACCATGATGAACATACCTGGGAAAGCTCTACCTCTAACTTGAAATCACTTGAATCACGCTTCCCCACCAGAACCCCAATGACCATCCACTCGTGGAGAAGAGAAGTTGAGGGAATGAATGTTGGGCTAAACATTAATAGAAAAATGCATGTATCTCACTATCAAAAAATGCTTTGTCCTTGCCCGAACTTCTGCCATTTGGATGCAATGAATGTGGCCTTTGGTGAGTTCATAGAATGGCCACCACCCATCTAGTCCCATTAAAACCTCATGCAACACTAACATGCATCAGTTGGCTCGCCTCAGTTGTTACATTAACACCCATTTATGGGGACCCATGCATCCAATTATCACCATAAGAGGGTTACCAAATATTTGAATTTGTTTTTACACCTTTTCTAGTTATAAGCATGAGAATTGAATCCACGAGCATTAGTTGTACATTGTCATTCTCACCTATTTCTAATTCAATTTTATGCTTTATTTCATGTGACTCCCTCAAAAATATGACTCCACTAGCCCCATTAACTTGTATGTTTTTTTAGAAGTCTCATCAAAATAAGCCCAAACTCCTGATTTATCCACCTCTTCCAAAGTTATTTGTCTTGAAAGCTTATCATTTTTTTAATGTAAAGTTATTGAGGATATTTGAACATTGAGAAGCACATTAAATAATTGGCATGAACTTGTCATCAAATAATTACATTCATAGTAATCCAAACACCTTGTGAAATAATAAATGGAAAAGATTTGTGATTTTTTACATTATGTTCTCACACCAATTCCTTTGAACATTCTTCTATTAAATACCCTCTCCATGCCCTCTCCAAACATATCTAAGCCTAGTAAAGAAATCTACTTCTTTCCATACTTGAATAGTGAAGGAGCATAATAAAATCAAATCAATAATAGTTTTTTCATCTTCCTCTCAAATTAGAGAACACTTATTGAGACCACATCTACTCCATAGAAAACTTGTTAAAACCATATCTACTCTTCGTACTTAAATTATTTTAAGGACTTTATTTCTAAGTGACAACCATATGAAAATCCCCCACTCGATATGGTATTTCAATTTTTTGATACTCTTAAATCACCATCCTAGATTTTACACCACATAATCCTCACAAAAAACTTTATAAATTAGGTTGTATGTATAGAGTCCACCTGAGACATCTACACATTAAGTAGCCAAATAGAGCTAAATATTAAATTTTTTGTTTTTATTTTTATTTTTGCATCATAAAAATCAAAGCCCATAGTTCTGATTCTACTGCTATCCATACACAGTTTTGTATTACTAGTGACATGTCCATAACCTCAATCCCATACTCAAATTCAACAATGTGCAGATTTAAAATAGTTCTATTTGTTGAATTTTCTACAAGGTGAGCAATGGAAAAATAATTTTCTGATTTGATAATGACAAACTAATGATCTTCATTCAATTTCTCTCATTCCACTAATATCATTTAGCAATTATACATAGAAATATCAACAGTAAATGCAACCAAAATAATAAATATCATAGAAAGAAAACCATGCATAATAGAGACAATATTTTTACCCTAGGAAACCCAACCTTGGGAGAAAGCCTAACAACTTTTCTTTAGGAGAAATCATTCTTTAACTTGGTTTAAAAATCAATCATTTTATCTAGAAATCTATGCCAACATCCAAGTCAAACTTGGTCAAATTCACCTAATAAACATTGTTCAAATGTTGGTCAAACCAATCAAACAAATTAGAAACCAATGCTGGTCAACATTCTGGTCAAACAAACTTGTAGTCCTTGCATTCATGTAGTATTGCATCCCCTGCAACTTGCAGCCCTATCTTTTGGCCATTAAAAAATAGTAATTCATCCTCCTTTATCCACATGTGTGGTTGTCCAAGATACCTCAAAAATATGAAGAAGAAACTTACTTTCTTGGTGGAGAAATTGAAATGTCATATTAATTATATATACTAGTTGAAAGGGGTAAATTTGCCCAAGGGACACACCCTTTCATGTGGTTGGGTAGACTTGATGCCCCAAAAATAAATTTATTTTGATTTTTACTCAAGAATGACTTAAGCATGTTGGAATACCTCTCGATGTTACAAAAAATAAACACTCCCTCTTATCAAGGGAGGTATTCTTCTTAGCTACAACAAATTTCCCCTTAGCTAAAATTTCTCCTCCGTGAGAAAATTTCATGAGCTTGTTATGTTGATACATGTATATAGATCACTCCACCTTAGAGTAGGCATTGTGACTCCTCACATGCACATTTATATATCACTCCATCCTAGAGTAGGAAATGTGACTACTGGGCCATTTACCCCTGGCCAAATTAGCATGGCCTAGACAAAGTCCTTTATGGCTCCTAAGATAAATGTATCAATCTCCTAGGGTCAAATTAGCCTGACCTAGGTAAAGTTCTTCATGGATTCTCAAGAGAGGGTATTCCCCTTGACCATTCTCCTATGGCCAAATAAATATGACCCAACCAAAGTCATTTATGGATTCTCAAGTGAATTGCATATATCTCCTTTACTTAGATCAACGTGACCCAATCAATTCCTTTTGGCTTCTTAGGAGAAGATTTGTCTAATCCTACAATTTCCATGTGCCATTCACCCCTAGTCAAATTAGCATGACCAACAAAATTCCTTCATGGCTACTTAGGTGAATGTATCCATCTCCCTTGGTCAAATGAACCAACCAAGTTCATACGACTTCTCAAGAGATGGTTTGTCCAATCCAACAAAGACATCAACACTCCCTGTTAATGAGGGAAACATTTTGCATCACGCTAAGCTTGTCTCTGAAGTATAGAAACTTCGCTCTAGACAAAGTACAATTGCGAATGTCTGCAATATGCTCATCTATGGATATGTATTGGAGCTAACCTGCTCCCTTATGCACCATGTCTTGGATTAAATAACCCAATCAAATAGTCATACAAGAAGCTTTTGAAGCCACATTTCTTCAATGCTTATGACACTAGATGCGATATACTCTGCCTTTGCTATACAGAGTGTGATAGAATTATGCTTTCTACAAAACCATGAAATTATAACGATCCCAAGCTAATGTAACACCTCAAGGTGCTCTTCCTGTCCTTTACACTCCCAACGCAATCTGAATCAATATATCCTTGCAACCTCACTTCATCACCTGAGACATATCTCAAACCATATCCAATTGTACCACACAATCACCTCAAAAGATGCTTTGATGCATACCTTGGATTAACCATAAACTAGTTGACTTCCTTCACCTGATCCATCACCACAACTACTTTTTGGTCACCCTGACTGGGTGCTCCCTCTAACACTAAAGAAAATACTCCTATGGAAATCCTAGCTACCCCCTCTGTCGTTGTTTCCCCCTCTGTCACTAAAGGCATACTACTCCAAGAGACCTCTTGTCTCTAAGAATCTAGTTTGACAATCTCAACCGATGACATCCTCTTGGAAGGTTTCTCCTTCCATTCCTCTTGACTTTATATTTCCTCGGAACTGACAACTCTTCCAGACATCTAGCATGGTCCTCGATGTCCTAAAAATCTATACAATCCTCCCTCTAAAACATCAATCACTCCTGCTAAGTCTATTCTTGAGCTCTTAGGTCATACAAGACCCTGATTGTCTCACGACTGCAACAAAAATCTCCTCATAGTCCACTCCCTCTTTCTTGGAGGACCCTCTTGCCACAAACTTCACTTGGTACTTCTCCAAAATGGATCTATTCTTCCTTTCTGCAAACTCTATTCAAGAGGTCATGGAAGAAAAATTATAATCAAGCAAAAAATACAATGACAAGAGGTTGACCAAAAAATAAGAATAATAACAGTACTATGTTCATCATGTCGATGTTTCGAACCCCAAAGGGGATCCATCATCAGGACAGAAAATGAGTGAATCTATCACTCATTTTCTATCTTGATGATGGATCCCATTTGGGGTTCGAAATGTCGACATGATGAACATAGTACTGTGGATAATCCGGGTCATATTTTTCCAAAAAATGACCACAGGAGTTTAAAATTTAACAAGAATAATAACAATAATAATCAAGGGAAACAAATATGATTAGAAGTACTTATCTCTTGATTAAGGAATAAATTGTAGAGGGTTGCAGGAAATCTTAACTCCCTCTTGATCCTTGTCTCCTTACAGAGAATCATTGAATTCCTTGGAAGTATAGTCTCCTCCATTATCTAACTTCAAAACCTTGATCTTCTTCCTTGACAATTTTTATATTTGAGCCTTGAATTCTTAGATCCTACTGAAGGCCTCCTCCTTGGTCTCCATGAAGTAGATCTAAGTCTTCCACGAAAATATTGTCACATAATACAAGTAGCTACCCAAAGATGTAACTGTCATCAGTCTGCATACATTTGAATGCACTAGATCCAAGATCCCCTTAGATCTATTATCACAGCTTGAAAAAAAACCCTTGGAATTATTTCCAAGTGCATAACCCTTAGAAACACCATCATGTTTTATTTGGAGCTCTAGAAGACCAATGCTTGGGCTAGTGATCCCATTAGTTTGTATAGTCTTCCCTTTTTTTCAAATCGAAGAGAAAATCCCAAAAAATTGTTATGTGCCTAGAAGCACAGATGTCCACCAACCAAACATCACTGCCAATAGTGCATGAAAGAGCAGAGACAAAGAGATAGTCATTTTATTTCTTCTTTTGCTTGGATTTCTCCTCAACTCCCTCTGGCTCAAGAATGACTTCCCTCACATGATCATGAAGCTTATCCAACCTATCTTCTATTCTAATACTTGGCACCATTTTGATAACAGATCAAAAATTGAATCAAGTTGTTAGATGCTTGTCTCTTAAGTTGACTTCAATGTCTACTCTTTCAACAAGGATCTAGTTCCATGTTTAATTTTCTACAATGTGAGCAATATAAAAATAATTTTCTGATATGATAACTACCACCTAATGATCTTCAATCAATTTATCTCATGCAAATTATATCATTGAGCAATTATACACATAAAATATCAACAGTAAATGCAGTGAAAATAGTAAATATCTTAGAAAGACAACCATGCACAATAAATACAATATTTTTACCCTGGGAAACCCAATCTTGGGAGAAAACCTAGCAACTTTTCTTTAAGAGAAATCATTTTTCAACAAGCTTTACAAATCAACAATTTTGTCTAGAAGTTTGTGCCAATATCCAAGTCAAACTAATAGTCAAACTTGGTCAAACTTCAACTAGTCAATGTTGGTCAAACTAGTCGAACAGATAAGAAATCAATGCTTTTCAACATTCTGGTCAAACAGACCTACAATCCCTACACCCTTTAACCCTGCGGTTATGTGGCCCTATATCCCTATCGCCCATGTTGCTTGCAACCCTCTCTCTTGCTTGGTCAAAACAATTAATTTGTCCTCCTTTATCCACATGTGCAGTTATCCAAGAGAACTCAAAAATACGATGAAGAAATTTGCTTGCTTGGTGGAGAAATTGAAATGTCACATCAATCATATATACCAGTGGAATGGGGTAAATTAGCCTAAGGGACACACCCTTTCATGTGGTTGGGCCGACTTGATGCTCCAAAATAAATTTATTTATATTTTTGTTCAAGAATAAAATATGCATATGGGAATACCTCCAGATGCTACAAAAATCAACATTATTACTCCAAGAAATCATCCACTGAAAAATATCAAGTACAAACACCATTAATCAAAGCACATCAATAATAGATCTAATGTTGCTCACTAAAAATAGAAGCTAGAGTTTTATTAGCGATGAAAGTAAAATTGTTTTACATTGCAACATATAGCCATCTGAAGTTACAGGGGAAACATCAAGATATACAAACTTAGTTCCACCATCCAACAATGAAAATAAAATATGTGAAAGACTGAAGTTGACAACGAAATTGCAATTTTGATTCTTATTCACTTGCAAATTATATCATTGTAACAAACATCTAATGATATTGCATGAAGCATTGCATATTTAAGGTATCTTTGCGTTAGATATTAAACTTGATTTGCCAAGCAGTACTTTCATCATGTGGATGAAGTGTATGCAAAACTTAACAAGATAGTATAGAGGTTCAGAAATATGCTTATGAAATGGGCATCTTTATTTCAATTGTGGATTCTAGGAATATTTTGGAATCAAATGAATAGGAGCGAGGTCAATTGTCCATTGGATTCTAAAATATTCCTATAATCTACAATCGAAATAATTTCAGGGCTGTGAAAACACCTTTACTCAATTACTTGTATGAGAAGTTATTAAGTTTCAAACATATCTATAATTACTTTTGTACACAATAATCATTATTGAGGAAGAGTTAAAGCTAGAGATGCAATAAATACTTGGAAAAATAAGAACTTGTCTAAAATTTAACTATTGAACTTAATTCTATTGTAGATTTCAGAAATATTTTGAAATCTGATAGATATGACATTTGTTAGACCTAACTCCTATCTTTCAAATTCCAAAATATTCCCAGAATCTATGATTGAGATAAAGATGGCTAAACATAACTAAGGTTGTCACTTCATCCAAATCCGAGAATGATAAATAATTTGTTGAACTAACATGAGTAAACTTAACTCGATTGCAAACTTTAGGAAGATTTCAAAATGATAGATAGGAATTTTTTTAAACCTCGTTCCTATCTGTCAAATTCCAAAATATTCCCTAAATCTATAATAATAAAAAAACAATGACTAAAAGTAACTAAAGTTAACACTTCATCCATATCTGAGAATGCAAATAATTTGTTGAACATGGATGCTATGTCTTTGAACAACTTTACTTTGGTTGAGTTCATGCTTGAGTATCACATAAAAATATCAAGATTCTATATCGCACATGCCTCAAAGAAATCATTCATGATTTTAATAACCATACCAATCCAAACAACAAAGGAGAGATAATATTTAAAAGCTAAAGTATTCAACAGTAGAGGGTATTCATACTACATAATTCCCCCTAGAGAATGGACTCACTGATTTTATATAACACAGAGCACTAAAATATTAGCTTTCATTTGGGGCGTGTAATGTTCTTACATGATACAAGTAGTCCAAATCCCAAATGTTTTCCATGGGATAGTCTGGTCTAAATCAATACGCTTATAATAAATCAGGGATAACTTTATATCTTTTCAATTTTAGAGAATTGACTACCACCAGAAAGAAGATATACCTTTCCAAATATAATATAAATTCATGTTAAAATCATTTTTATATACCAGTTGCATATAAAGATGAATCTCTCTCTCAAAGGGATCCACACACTAAAATTTTAAATGTCTAGTACTATGTATTTATTCAACACAAAAGTTTAAATATTGGACATCATATAAATTCCCCTTATGCTTCAATAAAAAGGCACAATGCACTTCAGAATGAACAACAATATTATTTAAAAAATATTAAATGCTATAAATCTAAATAAATTAAAGTTAATTAAACCTAACAATTTTCCTATCACTCTTTGTAAGTTCTTATAGCTAGATTGGAGGCTTTTGTAAGTTCTTATAGCTAGATTGGAGGCTTCTGTAATAGTTCCATGATTGTTGGTATTTTTAGACAAATAAAAATTGAATGAAAAATACAGCGATAGTCTAAAACAATCCACATTATCATGGCCCAATTAAACCTAATTCAAGAAGTCAAGTTTAACATCCTTGCATCATACTTATTATGTTCATGGTGGCTCTACTTCTATTGTTACTTAAGTGCAAAGTGTTTTTTTTAATATGATATTCGATTAAAAAAAGTGTTATAGTAATTGGGAACATATGGTTACCAACATCCATATATTGCCTCAAAACTTGTAAAACAATTAATTAGAGATGGGTATATAAGAAAAAAGAAAAATACCATAAAGGTATATCTTAAAAGTTGTGAAACACTTATTCTGTGTCAACAATTTGAGACTAAATGATATGATAAAAGGAATTTTACCTAAAGTCAATTATGAGACTAAATGATATGATAAAAGGAATTTTAGCTTGATATAATGCAATAATTAATATTTTACTATATTTCCCATGTGTAATCATTATTTTAATGACCAAATTAGCCACTTGCAATGGAATGAAAAGGTGGAAATTTATTTATAGCATTGCATGTGATTTATAATATTTAAAAGTAGTGACCCATGAGGTGTATATTAATTGGTTTGCGTATGATTTAGTCCCTACCAAGTCTCAAATTCAAAACTCATGGAAAGGGGTTGAGGATTTTGGGGGAATTAAATTATCCCAATGAGGGAATTGAACCCTATACAACTTTATAAACAAAAATATAAAAATTAAATTAAAAGTTATAAAGATGAATTAAGATCGAGTGAATCTCTAATATTAAGTACCAATAAATAAGGAATTTGGAATTTGCATATCAAATTTAAAGAACTTATCTTTGAGGAAAAAAGATGATTGAGATTGAGCTATTTAACCCATTGGTAGGAAGTTCATTGTGGAACATCACCCTCTAGCCGAGTTATGATACCACCAACACAAAGTAGGAAATATGAGACATTAAATTCATTCTAAATGGGGTTCAAACCTAGGCAATTCTCACTACTAAGTTTATTTGAAGATAAAGTAGTAGTAGGAAGTTCATTGGGGAACTCCACCCCCTGGTTGGGCTATGATACCACCGAGAAAAAATAGAAAAAAAGGTGACACTAAATTATGTCTAAATGGAATCCAAACCAAGGCAATTCTAACTGATAAGTTTCCTTGAATATAGAGTATTACTAGACACAACCTACCCCTCAGAACACAAGGAAGGCTTCTTTCTCTACTTCCCATTCTCCTAAGAATTCCTCACTCCAATTCTCTTCAATGGGTGCATAAAAAGGTCCAACTATTATCTCAAAAACTCTTACATATTTTTTGAGTTCCTTGGCTCTTTGAGATGTATATGCTCATTTTGGCTAGTTTGATCTATATGATATTGGCGCTATTTTTTTCTCCTATTCATGTCTTTCTAACTTATTTTTATTTTATTTTCATTCAAGCTCCCTCCTCCCATTCGAATTTCCCATTCATGGATGATGAATGTAACTAAGAAAGGTTCCCCCCACTCTTTCTTATTGTTCTAAGAATGTAGGGGATACACATTGCTAAAGTATAAGAGCGATGGCTTAACTTTAGGAAGTGGTTTTCTCCACTACTCATGGCTTAAATAAGGTGAATATGATCAAGTAATATAGGTAGAAAAGACATAGGATTTTTTTCTTTAAATGAGAATAAATCTCTTACACCCACTTACCTTTCATAAGTGGTGGTATCATAGCCCCTCTAGGTGCCCAGGGATTTCCAATCTTGGTCATCGTTTCTTTTTATTAATTAATATATGTGTGTGCGTGTGTGGGGGGACAACACCATGTTAAATCTACCTCATGGTGATTAGTACAACATAAATAAAGTATCCATGCAAATTTCTTAATAAGTTTAATTACAAATATTCCAATGAGAAAAATTGGGATATTATACCACTAACTAAGCTCCTTGACCAGATAAATTCATCCTCAAAATTATTTATCTAAACACGAATAGATATTAAAAAAGTGGTATAAACATATGAAGCAATAACATCCTTATTATACAAACCAATCTACTTTTCCCTTTGAATTGAAGTGAAATCTAGATCTACCACCTTACTGAGAGTGAAGAATCCCTTTTCATGCAATGAGTCAACCAAATTCCTTGAGATTATATAATTTTCATCGCATCATATCCATGGAAACTCACTCAGTCTAACTCTATTTACCCTAACCACCTTGAAAATCATTCATCTACCAATAAAAGGGAATGTCAATACTATTACATTCTAGATTATGGAACTATTATGATAGGACTTAATATGCTTCCTAATCCAATACTCAACATTATCAAACCCTATGTACTTTTGGATTGTAACTTGACCCCAAAATCTTGTATTTGTAATAAACCTCCATCCACAATTTGCAACTAGAACTTTTGAAAAGTGATGGATATTTTTGAGATCCCATTCATCAAATTCCTTATGGATTGCATATTTTCTTCCAATTAACCCATGTTATACCATGCTTTACCTTATCCCCAAACCAAATGAATCTAAAGTCGATCATTCTTATCCTCTTAAGAATTCCTTTATGGATTACTGTTAGAGACATATAATAAATCAGAATGGCCTTTATGACTAACCTGGATAGTGCTAGCCTTCCCCACCTTGAAAGCCATTTATTGCACCACATAGAAGTAATTTTCTACATTAACCATAAGTCATTCCTATTCTATATTAATAATGGTATATATGTAAAAGGTACTTCGAACCATTGTATAATAAAATATATTGGAAAGGGAATATCTAACAAACCTTTCATTATCATTATCAATTCTTGAAAAAAGGGATTGTAAACCTACCCACATTGTTCTCCATTCCTAGCACAATACATCATCATCAATTCCTGAAAATGAGATTGTTGAGTTATTCACATTGATCCACATTCCTATTGCAACATAGTATAAATCTATTATCTCCTCCAATTTAAGATCACACCTTATATAGTCATCACATAAAAGAAAAATATCATCCACAAATAGTAGATGTGATACATATAATAAAACTTTAACCTTGATACCCATGAATGAGTTTGCTATATTTTCCTTCAACGAAGTGTAACATGCCCCAACCATCTAGGTTGAAGCACATCACTATATTGTCTCTAATACCATGAAATTAAAATTCCTTTAAATTTAGTTGTTATGACCTCTAATATCATGACTATTTATGCCCACCAGGGAGCCAACATTAAGCATATTATAATTACCTTCCTTGTACCATGTCTTGGTCACTATACCAAACCTATTTCCTATAGTTGGGTATGTTGTAGCATTTTTTGGTTTTGATTAAGTAGAATATTTCAAAAAATGTTAAGTTAGGATATGGACATAGCAATAGTGAATAAAATGTTAGTTAAATATATATATATATATATATATATATATATATATATATATATATATATATTGATGATGATGTCCATATCAAAGAAAATGTTAGGGTAGCTGCTCTAAAAAATAAAGGCAAAAAGAAAATGTTAGGTAGAAATAAAACAAATAAACTCTGAAAGTGAGCAAGTCCAAATGCCACTACTTTTTCTGCAAAATAATAGTTGTGTGCAGCTTGTTTTAAATGCCACAACCCATGATAGTCAAACTATTTAATCTTGATTGCTTCATGCTTTAAATTTGATGTTATAGATAGAGAATAAAGATCTGTCCAAACTGTTTAATCTTGGCAGATCAATAGTTAGGTAGAGAATAATAAGGTGCTCATCAGTTTAATCTGAGCCCTTGGAAGTTATAAGGGTAGATTTAGATAGTTTGTTTTTGTTAAATAGGAAGAAAGGATAAGGGTTGCTAGCTCAAATACACCCATTAAATGAAGAAAAAATGATAGGGTAAGAAAGGCTAAGTAGAGAAAGGTTGCAGAAGTTTAATGGTTGATTGGACAAAATGTACATTTATCATGTTTCTATGTCTAGGAGGCAATTATAACAAGGAAAATGAATGTCTACAACATCAATTTATTAACCTCCCTCATCTTTATTCATTCATATATTTACTAATTTCCCCTTCCTACCTTCATACATTCATATTCATTCATTTTCCCCTAAAAAGCCCTTTTCCTATGGTAAAAAACCCTTTTTACCTAGGAAAAGTAAAAGCACCATGTAAAATCCCTTTTTACATGAAAAACCCATAAAAATACCTTTACCCTAAGTACAAATGCTATACGAAAAGTAAAAACATTCATAAAAAGCATTATATTTAGTGTTATTCCTCTTTTCCGCTATATTTCATATTAACATTGACTTATGTATTAAATCCTTAAGAATTCCCCTTTCCCATATATAATAGCTCCTTTAATATAATATCCGAAACCCTTTAGTTTCATTAGAAACTATGCATTATATAACTATATATCGCATCGCAAATCGACGGAGCCGCGGGCCTTTTGAAACATGCATATACATTAGTTTTGTAATAAAACTATGTATGAAATATCACACTGGCAGGATCAATGAACCCTTTAAACAAGTATAGACAACCTCATCGCAATTCCAAACCAAAGTAATAACCTTTCGCCTTTGCGATATCCGATCCCTGACTGCGATATCAAGGCCTAGACCCGACGCTGCATATATTATAACCTATTCCCATATCGCGTCTGCCCTTATCGCAACTCCCCACCTAAAGCCATAAACCTCTGCCATTTACGATCGTCGTTATGCGATAAGGGGCCCGAACCCGACCCAATATATAATACAGTTCAATGTTATGTCGCATCCGGCCCCTATCGCGGTCCTTTGTAATGGACCTCCCACCTGCCAACTCTGATTGCGATAAGCGATATCCTCTCGGACCCGATGCCATTTTCCTCCAGTATTAATATAATTTCAAATCCGCCATATATGATTTTGTAAAGGTTTGTAGTGTTAAATTTTTTTTATGATTTGAATGCAGAAATGAACCAAAGCTTCATTTTTACTACTAATCTCAGTTTAAACCTAGATTAAGCCATTCCCGCCTTGATTAATCCTCCGTACTATTTCCGCCACTGTTCATTTTTTGCCCAAATGGTTAAAAAGCAAGACTATTTCTCCTATTAACGCATTTTAAGCACCATTTGCTCTGTTTGCCTGTTTTATACAGTGCGGCCTCTATAATTCCTTTGCGGCCATTAAAGCCATGGTTTACCTCCCGATACGCCTTAGACTCCTCCGATAGTCTTTCAAGCTTGGCAGAGCCATTAAAGACCCTCAGCCACCATGTTTTTCTTAATAAGTGTTGTGTTTTGCAGGTAAGAAGATCGTTGTTCCAGGCTTATAAACAAAAATCTTACGAAACAGTTTGAAGACCAGATATGAAGATTTACTATGAAAAACACAGTAAAAACAGGAGCGCAGTAAATTTACTCAGCATGATCAAAAAGGAAGTTACAGAGTTTAAAGCAATATTAGTAAAAAGATTTAACTGAATGAATCAGCCAACGTGAAGGATACCAACAACAAATTAGCGAAAGGGGAAAAATATCAGACAATAAAAGCCAGCACAGCCTGAATAAAGGGAGACAGCAAGAAGCAGTTCAATAGCTACCCTTATCTTCTTGCCATGAAGATCTTTTCCTTTCCTTGAATAAATCTTAAACAATTTTAAGATATTTGTATTTTTATTGTTGTATAAATAACTCCTTTTCTCAGTTGTAAATGGTTCGGAGTTGAAGATTCATAGCTCATTGCTTATAAAGTTTTTGACTGTTAATGCTACTTTGAACCTGGAAGCCACCTTTGAAGGAAACTTTTGCAGACTCTTGATGTACTAAATCTTTCTAAAACCTTAATACAAAAAAAAGGATTCTGAATATGGTCTTGCACAGTTTGTGTTATCCTGTAAGTTTTTCCAATTTTTCAATCATTATGTCTTTCTTCATATGCTTATGACTTGCAGAGATATCTAGGTAGGAACAATTAGAGTTTCAATTGATTCCTATAAGCTCATGAAGTGATCATCTATTAAGAGACTGGATTAATGCAACTGTTTGTGTAGCTAATCCCCTCTAATCAATAAATCATCAACATCTTGGGTAAGCATTAAGTATACTACCTTGAACCTCTGGAACGTAGTTTGTGAGGTTTTCCAACTTGTGATTGTTCTGTTTTATAGTCTGGAAACTGTGATAATCATATTTTTTGTTGTCTTCTACTCACCACTATTTTGATCTATATCATTGTGTAATGCTTTATAGCAGTCCCTTGCTTAAGTATTAATATACCCCAAAGGATTTATTACTTCAATTCTGCATCTGTCTTCATTAATTGGTCTTCCATAAACTTAAACCAAAAACCCCCCAAAACAATTATTTTAGATGCTTTGGCATTGGTCTTCCAGAGCATCTAAAATAATTGTTTTGGGGGGTTTTTGGTTTAAGTTTATGGAAGACCAATGAATGAAGATAGATGCAGAATTGAAGTAATAAATCCTTTGGGGTATATTAATACTTCAGCAAGGGGCTGCTATAAAGCATTACACAGTGATATAGATCAAAATAGTGGTGAGTAGAAGACAACAAAAAATATGATTATCACAGTTTCCAGACTGTAAAACAGAACAATCACAAGTTGGAAAACCTCCTAAACTATGTTCCAGAGGTTCAAGGTAGTATACTTAATGCTTACACAAGATGCTGATGATTTATTGATTAGAGGGGATTAGCTACACAAACAGTTGCATTAATCCAGTCTCTTAATAGATGATCACTTCAAGAGCTTATAGGAATCAATTGAAACTCTAATTGTTCCTACCTAGATATCTCTGCAAGTCATAAGCATATGAAGAAAGACATAATGATTGAAAAACTGGAAAAACTTACAGGATAACACAAACTGTGCAAGACCATATTCAGAATCCTTTGCTTTGTATTAAGGTTCCAGAAAGATTTAGTACATCAAGAGTCTGCAAAAGTTTCCTTCAAAGGTGGCTTCCAGGTTCAAAGTAGCATTAACAGTCAAAAACTTTACAAGCAATGAGCTATGAATCTTCAACTCCGAACCATTTACAACTCAGAAAAGGAGTTATTTATACAACAATAAAACTACAAATATCTTAAAATTGTTTAAGATTTATTCAAGGAAAGGAAAAGATCTTCATGGCAAGAAGATAGGGGCAGCTATTGAACTGCTTCTTGCTGTCCCCCTTTATTCAGGCTGTGCTGGCTTTAATTGTCTGATATTTTTCCCCTTTAGCTGATTTGTTGTTGGTATCCTTCACGCTGGCTGATTCATTCAGTTAAATCCTTTTACTGATATTGCTTTAAACTCTGTAACTTTCTTTTTGATCCTGCTGAGTAAATTTACTGCGCTCCTATTTTCACTGTGTTTTTCACAGTAGATCTTCATATATGGTCTTCAAACTGTTTCGCAGGATTTTTGTTTATAATCCTGGAACAACGATCTTCTTACCTGCAAAACACAGCACTTATTAAGAAAAACATGGTGGCTAAGGGTCTTTAATGGCTCTGCCAAGCTTGAAAGACTATCGGAGGAGTCTGGGGCGTATCGGGAGGTAAACCATGGCTTTAATGGCCTCAGAGGAATTATAGAGGCCATACTGTATAAAACAGGCAAAAAGAGCAAATGGTGCTTAAAATGCGTTAAAAGGAGAAACAGTCTTGCTTTTTAACCATTGGGCGAAAAATGAACAGTGGCGAAAATAGTACGAAGGATTAATCAAGGCGGGAATGGCTTAATCTGGGTTTAAACTGAGATTAGCAGTAAAAATGAAGCTTTGGGTCATTTCCGCATTCAAATCGTAAAAACGATTTAACACTTTAAAACCTTTACAAAATCATATATGGCGGATTTGAAATTATATTAATACTAGCGGAAAATGGCATCGGGTCGAGGTGGATATCGCTTATCGCAATCACAGTTGGCGGGTGGGAGGTCCATTACAAAGGACCGTGATAGGGGCCGGACGCGACATAACATTGAACTATATTATATATTGGGTTGGGTCTGGGCCCCTTATCACATATCAGTAATCGAAAATGGCAGAGGTGTATGGCTTTAGGTGGGGAGCTGCGATAAGGGCGGACGCGATATGGGAATAGGTTATAATATATGCAGCGTCGGATCTGGACCTTGATATCGTAGTCGGGGATCGGATATCGCAAAGGTGAAAGGTTATTACTTTGGTTTGGAATTGCGATGAGGCCGTGTATACTTGTTTAAAGGGTTCATTGATCCCGCTGATGCGATATTTCATACATAGTTTTATTACAAAACTAATGTATATGCATGTTTCAAAAGGCCCGCAGCTCCGCCGATTTGTGATGCGATATATAGTTATATAATGCATAGTTTCTAATGAAACTAAAGGGTCTCATATATTATATTAAAGGAGTTATTATATATGGGAAAGGGGAATTCTTAAGGATTTAATACATAAGTCAATGTTAATATGAAATATAGCGGAAAAGAGGAATAACACTAAATATAATGCTTTTTATGAATGTTTTGACTTTTCGTATAGCATTTATACTTAGGGTAAAGGTATTTTTATTGGTTTTTCATGTAAAAAGGGATTTTACATGGTGCTTTTACTTTTCCTAGGTAAAAAGGGTTTTTTACCATAGGAAAAGGGCTTTTTAGGGGAAAATGAATGAATATGAATGTATGAAGGTAGGAAGGGGAAATTAGTAAATATATGATTGAATAAAGATGAGGGAGGTTAATAAATTGATGTTGTAGACCTTCATTTGCCTTGTTATAATTGCCTCCTGGACATAGAAACATGATAAATGTACATTTTGTCCAATCAACCATTAAACTTCTGCAACCTTTCTCTACTTACCCTTTCTTACCCTATCATTTTTTCTTCATTTAATGGGTGCATTTAAGCTAACAAACCCTTATCCTTTCTTCCTATTTAACAAAAAACAAACTATCTAAATCTACCCTTATAACTTCCAAGGGCTCAGATTAAACTGATGAGCACCTTATTATTCTCTACCTAACTATTGATCTGCCAAGATTAAACAGTTTGGACAGATCTTTATTCTCTATCTATAACATCAAATTTAAAGCATGAAGCAGTCAAGATTAAATAGTTTGATTGTCATGGGTTGTGGCATTTAAAACAAGTTGCACACAACTATTATTTTGCAGAAAAAGTAGTGGCATTTGGACTTGCTCACTTTTAGAGTTTGTTTGTTTTATTTCTACCTAACATTTTCTTTTTGCCATTATTTTTTAGAGCAGCTACCCTAACATTTTCTTTGATATGGACATCATCATCATTTTTTTTTTTTTTTTTTAAACTAACATTTTATTCACTATTGTTATGTCCATATCCTAACTTAACATTTTTGAAATATTCTATCTAATCAAAACCAAAAAATGCTACAACAGGGTACCCCAATAGTACCCACTCTTTAACCCCCCCAACCACTCAGTTGAGGCAATGCCAACACTTGACTCTATATATACATAACTTATGCAAATTGTATCATACGCAATTGTATTTATGACCAAAATAGAAATATAACACATAGCACATAAACACATAAACAACATATATATAATAGAGTAACTTAGTAGTAAACACATTTAAAGGCATAATTGAACACTTATTTAAATATACGCAACAACTAGTTATAGAACTTAGACATTACACCTAACCATAAACCTCACTACTCCAACACTCTCATTAGGGGGTCACCATCGAGCTAGGGTTATGACTTCACAAGGGAAAAGGTCACATAGAACCCACAGTGGTCATGTAATCAATACCAAGAAGGTAACATGCCAAGGTACTAGACTCCAACAGCCTCCAATCTACAATCTTGTGTCCCCCATCAACCTTCACAATCCAAGTAGTAGACCCCCTTCTCTACACCCATAGTTCATCAAGCTATGCCACTACCCTTCTATGGATTCCAACACAGGTTGGCCAAGTAGTCTTAGAGCCCTATGGTTCTATGAGTTTCAGCTACCCTCAGGAGTCTCTAGTTACCCACCAAGACTCACACTAAATAATCCTATCCCCATACCTAGATCCACATAGGGTCTACAAGGTAATAATATCGTAGTCACTCACTATCTCTCTCGATAGCAAGAATGGTAGTTATCATAGTTAAAATGGTCCCTTTAATGGAATAGAATGGAAAATAACACTAAAACCCCACTTTTATGTGCATGTTACCTTTTTGATAATTGGCACCTCAAGAAACCCCTTTCCCCTCCTTTTGGAAACTTAGAATAAAAGCATGACTTTAGGCTTTCATTTAATATTTGGATTAGCCCCTTAGTTTTAGTCTATTTCCCACTCATGAGTCCTAAATGCCTATTTCTCTTGTTTGCCTTGGTCTACAATAGTAGTGTATTTTATAACATGAATGTGATCATATTTTACAACTGCTAGACTCGTTGTCATTTCTACACATAACCTCTTCAACTGAAGACCACAAAGGCACTCTGACCATAAAATTCATATACATAGGCAAGTTGGCCTTAAACACATATTTACATGGGCACACTAGCCCAACACATCCTAGCTTATTAGCCTAATGAAAATGTGTGCCAATACATACAAGGGTCACACTAGGGTTATTATATAAAACCCTACTCAAGCTTTCAATCTTGGTTCGGAAAGTCGAGGATGATAGAAGGCATCTTTATCTCAACCTCTATTAGGATTAAAGAAATCATATGTTGAACAATTAATTAATACAAAGAAAGATATTGACGTGACATAACTTGTCACCGAATTTACAAAATGAACACAAAACCCCAAGTGAATTAACATCATTCTTAAGTATAGCCAACTAGCCTTGTCATAAGCCTTCGAAAGATCCAACTTAACCACCATTGGTTCTAATCTCTTTTTCTTACTACTATGAAGACCCTAATGAGCTATGTGTATTACTTCATGAATATTTCTACTTGATAGAAAACCAATATTGATTTGAAACAAAAATAGACAACAAGCTCTTAACTCTGAGAGCTATTATTTTTGCCACAATTATATATATATATATATATATATATATATATATATATATATATATATATATATATATATAGAGAGAGAGAGAGAGAGAGAGAGAGAGAGAGAGAGAGAGAGAGAGAGAGATATCCAAGGAAATGGGCCTAAAGTTTTCAAATGGGGTAGGATTAGCGTATTTAAGGTTAAGAGCTATGAAGGTAGAATTGAATGCAAGAAGCAACTTTCCATAAGCAATGGACTCTTCTATCACTCTCAATAAATCCTCTTCAATTGTCTCATAAAATCTAAAGATCGATTCCACATGCCATCCATTAGGACTTGGAATTTATCCTTTTGAAATGAATGTAGAATTGTTTGCAATTCCTCTTTGGAAACTTCCTCTAGTAATATTAAAGTAGCCTGCTACTACTAAAGTAACCTTGCTCTCTTCCTTTTAGATCTCATTAAAATGTTCAGCACATGTTTAAGCAATATCCTCAAAATTGGTAGCCACAAATTTATTAGGCCTCGTCACCTTTCAAATAGTTCTTAAATCATCCTAGGGATTATATAATAATGAAAAAACTTTGTATTTTCATCACCTTTTCTAGGCATAGCTCTTTGCTTTTAAGTCTCCAAGTTGCTTCTTTCTCTAGTGGGATCTTACTTCTCCTTTGTTGTAGATGGTGAACCCTATTTTTGTCTCCTCATTTGGATTACCATCCATCTCTTTATTAATAAATGTTCTAAATTTAACACACAAGACACTAGCTTATGCTCATCCCTTTATTTTTTCTCATGAACTCAGTTTAAAAGTTCTTATTTGATCTTCTTTGAGTTTGTTATAAACTAAGAGCTACTAAAAATTTTAAGACCTATAAAATGAAACCAACTTTCTTTGAAAAACTTAACAAAATATTCCTCTTCCGTCTAATTAGGATTAAACTTAAATGAACTTGGAGGTTTTTCCCCCAAGGGATAACATTTCAAGAAAGACAAGGAAATGATTTGACTCACCACTTGATCCAACCCAATGTCTAATCCTCTCCTAATCATCTCTCATAGATTTTGACAAGAGAAGCCTACCCAACCTTTTAGTAATTATATCCTCCCCCACCCACTTACTCCACCAAGTAGCTCTCAATTTTTATGGCTCTTATCAATTGCGACTATCTCGGGTGATTGAGAGGAATAGTTTTACCCTTTCACTAGGGTTCAATCCCTGAAAGTGACATGTTGTGCTCCTGATGAATATATTGGTGTAATGTTATTGAGCCTTATGTTAATAAAGTCTCAAGCTTCTATGGAATCTGATTTTTACCCCACATACCATCAAAATGAATGGTGATGGATTTCCATAGGATTTGTATTTCATGGAAACCTTAAAATAATAAAATAATAATAAACATTATCTTATCTAATAGAGAAGTTAAGATCCCCCCACACCCCAACCAAACTAAAATTCTCCTATTAAATAACAACCAATATGAAATTCATCTCCCATTAGTGGAACATCTCAACATAAAGGCCATAGATTTTCATAACTATAACCACTTTATCTAGATATTGGAATATAAGGATACTTCTACACTTGAATCAAAGGACCAATAATTATAAAACAAAAACCCTAGTCCTCCTTTTGGTAATAAAACCTCTCAAACAACCTCTAACATCAAAATAAATGAATTACCATCCCCCACACATGTTTTCTAACTCAAAAACCAGTTTACTTCCATGACTATGGGATCTTTGATAACATTACTTTAGGAAAAGGTAGGGGTAGAGTGTGTAAGAGTGCACCACTAAATTCAAAAAGATGGTTACCATCTTGGGTATCTCTCCTAAGAACCTCACTCCTCAAGTATTTTGGGGGTTTTCATAGTCATTTGCAAAGGCAAGTGATGCTCTTCAATCCTAAGATAGTCAATAAGGCCTATGTGAAAGTAGAAAATATGGAAAATATAGGCCACAGAAAAGGAAAACCAAGTAGTTCCAAATAGAAAGAGAACTAAGACACTGCCAAGGAAGGAAAGAAGAAGTGGAAATGAAAATACAAGAAGATGACACCATTGCACATTATTGCAAAGATCCAAGGAACCATTGCAACCATTGAAATATTGATGGTCACATTAAAAAATGTTATAAACTATGACCAGAGTTAAATCCTAAGAATATGAAGAAAGATGCCAAGAAGAATAACTTTCTAACTATGGATTTAAGAAATTAAGAAGAGAGTAGCTTAGATGTGGATGAGAATATTACCTACACTTCAGATTTGTTGCACAAGTATGTTTTGGATGTGCTACTAAGTCTGAAGATGAGGACTGCTAGAAACATGAGAAACTATGCACTTTAGGAGTTGAAGGTGGCCTTGACCCCTATTAGATTACACATAAAAATCCCCTTGACATTGATGTCAAAGAGGGAGGTAAGTAAAGATAAGGATAAGTGATTATGAGGACAAATGGGGAAGGACCAATGTGTTGCCATCAATGCCAAAGGGGGATATTGTTGGTGAAGTTTTCATTGATGGCAAACGGTGTTGAAGGTATGCTTGTTGAAGATTTCCTATGTTGATATAAGCCACAATTGAATATTGTTTGATGGTTTGTTTGCATTGTTGTCAATACTCCTATGTTGTTGAGTATGTGTTGTTGTCAGAGGTATGACAGCCTTAATGTGATATAAATGCTTGTGTATGTTTTTTTATTTGCGCATTGTATGAGTAAGGATGATTAAAGTTGATTAATTATAATGGTATGATTAAACGTTGATTATTGTAGGTTGATTACAGTTCAAGACTTATTACAATTGTACAAGACTTGTGGTTGATTATATTTAAGATGGAAGTATGATTTCTAGTCGTGCTTAAATGTTGTGATGCAAGAGGGATTTGCATCTTGTAATCATTAAAGTTGGCTTATGTTAATGCTTGTTGTTTGAATAATTAAAAATTCATCTTACGTGTTTTAATATTAAAAATTTGAAAGAATTTGAAAATGAAGAGACAACCTTGGAATGCAAAGAGGTGGGCCATTTCAATTCATATTCCTACATGCAATACTAATAGCTAGCAATCTATGTTTATAAAAAGATGTGATTTTGGAAGGTAGCGAAGGTTGGTTAGATTATGAGATGAAAGAGTTGTTGTGAGTTACCTAGCACAAAGGGAAAGAAGAAGAGGAGTTGATGTGAAGCAAAACTAAGGAAAAGAAGGCAGAAACAAAGAGATTGATGCATGCAAAGTTAAAGACCAGGTAAGCCAGTATGTTAAATTTTTATTACCAAGGGATTGTTGTCTCCTTTAAGGTAGTAGCTTAAAAAAGAGCAATATGGATCATGTTGAAGAGAGAGTAGGAGCTTCCTAGCAAGTAGTAGCTTCCATAAATAAATTTAGGTAGGAGCTTCTTGTAGGTTATAGAAAAATTCCTTGCAGATTCAAACTACAAATTGTAATATGCTAAAACAATTGACTTGAATCTACTCTACTTATCAGCGGAAACAATTATTAATTGATCAAATCACAAAGCATACAAGAGAAATAATTTAATCACACATAACACAATGATTTCCTAGGTAAAGCCACAACTAAAACCCCTACTATATGTATATTGCACTAATCAGAAAATATGAGAAGATTACAATGCTTTGCTCAAGCCTGAGCAACCTTTGCACTATCTCTTTTGTCTCCATTCTTCTTAGGTAAGCCTTGGATGAATACAATATGCTCTACTCAACCTTGAGCTCAACCTACACAAGTATTTTCTATCCTCTGCCTGATTAACTGCCTTTGGCCAATACTTAGCCAAATTTCTAGCCTTCCAAGCTCCTACTTCCTTTCTCTCACAAGATCCATGCACAAACTTGTGCTTCCTATTTCTTGGTCTCACCAACTCGTGCTCACCAAAACAATGATTAAACTTGTGCCTTCATTCCTCCTTTTAAAGGAAATTCAGATGGTTAAAATTGGTGAGTTTTCTAATTAAGGAATGATTTATTTTAGGCCTTCTTTTGACTGCATGCACCATCCATTTAATTTAAATGATTTTACGACTGATAGTACACTGTCCCTCAACTCCAATCTCAATTGGGTCTCTCTCTGATCTGACATGTATGAGTTAAGTATGAGTCAATATTCAGTTTACTGATCACTGCATGTTACACCCCACTATTGGAGGTTACACCCTACTATAGTAAGTTACACCCCGATGTTGTTGGTTACACCCCACTACTGGATCTCCCACTAATTCCTCCATTAGTTGGAACTAGTTAAATTGACTTTAACTCAGTTGGACTGAATTAAATAATTACAACTCAAGATAAACTCAAGTAGTGCTCCTAATTGTAGGAGACACTCAACATGACTCTAGTTAGACCCTCAACTCGAATTAAGTATTGAGAAATAGCAACAAGAAATTCCAGTTTAATTTGTCCTTGAATTAAATTGTGAATTAAAATCAAATTATATTCTCATAGCAACTTGTAAATAATTAGTTAAGTTTAATTGACTTAATTAACTTAGGAATTTCGAGTTGGAAGTCTTTCTGTAGTCATGTATGTGTGATCTCTAAATTTTAGGGGTCTGGGATGAGTTTATTTGAGTTGTAATTAGATAAATTAGTTTGACTGGGTTATGGTCAGTTAAACTAGTTCTAACTTTTGGAGGAACTAGTAGAGGTCTAGTAGTGAGTTGGTGCACTAGTGCATGCTCAATGCTACTCTAGCTAATTGGAGATTCACTCAAGAGAAACACATGCATGTCAGTTCAGAGAAATTCCCAGTTGAGTCTAGAGTGTAGGGACAATGTACTGTCAGTTTTATGATTTTCTGAGTTGTACAGATCATGCATGCAATCAGTTATGGACCTAAGTTTGGATTGCGCAATTTTGGAACAAAGATTTCCCAATTAAATATGGGTTGATCCTCTTAGAAATTGCGCAAGGGAATAGGGGCTTGGAAGACAACGAAATTGGCTAAATGTTGTCTAGAGCGGGCTTGTGAGGTGGATAGTTGATTATACTTGTGCAGGGGTTGTTCTAGTGAGAACATGGATTGTATTTTCTTCTTGGATTTATGATTAATGAAATATAGATAGTCGGGGTTTTGAGCAGTTTCTTTCCCCATAGAAATATTGTGTTATGTGTGATTGATATTCTTCCTCTTGTTGATTATTGTTTTCATTGATCATTATTGGTTTTCGTTGTTAAGAGATTGTCCTGATGATGGATCCCTATTAGGATTCGAAACATTGACAAATACGATTATTACTATGGATACTCCGAGATTCAACTTAAAAGTATAGTATATTCTTGTCTTATGTTTTAAAAAATTACATGAGTTGTTGAATCTACAAAAAAATCTACATGGTATCAGAGCTTAAGACATATACTAGAGCAGATTTCGAGTTTGGGTTTACAGGTGAAATTCGAATTTGCAATTCATACTTTAGGATAGGCAAATGGCTTTCTATGGTTTGAGACTCGAGTATGCCTTGGAAGGAAGCTCGAATTACATAGTCTGGAAGGACGGGATGGAGGCAGTGTTGGAGTAAAATGGCCTCAAGGAATTCATTGATCAAGACATTCCTAAGCCACCAACATCGGATGCTAATGATCTGGTTGAATGGAATAAGTTTGTGTCAAAGGTGAGGCGGATTATTCTTGAGGGAGTTCAAGACCACATTTTCTTAAGTCTCCATGGAAAGGAAACTCTGTATACTATGTGGAAGGAATTGACGAACCTGCTTCAGAATAGCAGGGACCATAGGAAGTTGGCATTGAAGGACAAACTCAGAAAGATCAAGATGGAGAAGGGTGACTCAATTCCGAAATACTTGACCAAGTACACTCATTTTCGAGATGAGCTTGGGAGTGTTGGGATTACTATTTCTGAGGATGATATGGTGAGCCTATCTCTTCTAGGACTCCCTAAGAGTTGACACAGTTATCGAGACTCTGTCAATGGGAGCGAGAATTTGTTAGATTGGGAACGATTGTGGTAAGATTTGGTATAGGAAGAGGTTCAGAGGAGCACTAGGGAGGGATCATCATCAAAGACTAATGATGAGGAAAATTGTGCCTTAGCAGGTAAGACAAAGAAATGGAAGGAGAAGGCATCCCATTCCAAATCAGATTCTTGTCATGGAGGCAAGAAGGACATGTCGAAAGTCAAGTTCTTTCATTGTCACGAGCTGGGACATTTTGCTATGAATTGTCCGCTCAAGAAGTCCAAGAAGAAGTCCTCGGGAGGAGTGGCGGGTGAGGCTCTTACCTCTCAATTCAAATTGGAATTTACCCTCATTACATGCATGGTGTCATCAATGATGGGTAGTGTATTGTACCTAGACAATGGAGCTTCATTCCACATTACTGGCAATGAGGAGCTCTTCAGTGACCTAGAGGAGAAGGACCTACAAATGCATATCGAGATGGGTGATGACGGGAGGTATAGTGCTAATGGATTAGGTACGGTTACATTTAAGAAGGAGTCGGGTGCTCCTTTCACCTTGAGAGATGTTATGTATGTTCCCAGGTTGAAGAAGAACTTGGTATTCATTTCCATGCTGGAGGATAGAGGCTATGATGTGATATTTAGTATGGGAAAGGCATTCCTTCCTCACATTGCCATAGGACAGGTAAAGAGGATAGGGATTCGGGTGAAGAATATCTACAAGTTCGAGGTAGAAGATTGTGTTGCCTTGAGCATGAAATCATAAAAGGTGTAGAACTGAGACATCGATGACTTTTGGCATAGGAGGTTGGGTCACTTGCATCATCGCACTTTGAAAATCATATAGAAAATTTCTACCAGTCTTCCCAAAGGTACAGTAGAGCAAGTTGACACATGCAAAGGGTGTACTTTGGGAAAATTCACCAAAGCTTCCTTTCACAACAGAGACAGTCTAGCATAGATGATTCTAGAGCAAGTCCATTCAGATGTGTGTGGACCATTCTCGACAACATCCATGACCAAACATAGGTATTATGTTATATTTTTTGATTATTTTTCTCGTAAATGTTGGATATTTTTCATGCAGAAGAAAGATCAAACTTTCGCAAAGTTTTGTGAATTTAAAGCATTGGTCGAGAAAGAGTCTGGCAAGAAGGTTAAAGCTCTGAGGAGTGATAACGGTGGTGAGTATGTCTCAAATGAGTTTAAGAAATTTTGTGTGGCAAAAGGGATTAAATGGGAGTTGACGACACCCCATAACCCACAACAAAATGGGGTGGCTGAAAGGAAGAATAGAAGCATTGTAGGGGAAACACGGGAGATGTTGCATGATCAAGGCCTACCACTACACTTGTGGGCTAAGGCATGCAACACAACTATTTATTTGCAAAACAGAAGCCCACATCAGATTCTTGGGATGAGTACACCAAAGGAGGCTTTCTCAAGGAAGAGACTAGATGTTGATCACTTTAGGATTTTTGGGCCATCAGTATATTTCCATGTGACCAAATATGCATGGAAGAAGCTTGAGCCAACAACAGAGTTGGGGATATTTATGGGGTACACAGATACACCTCACAACTATTGGGTGTACCTTCCAACCAGCAGGATGACAATGGTTTGTAGGGATGTTAGATTCGATGAGGAGAAAGCCATGCGATGTTCCCTTGAGAGGGAGCTTCAACTACATGCGGTTGAGGAGATTTTAGCTCCTAAGTTTGAGGAGCCTCAAATTTATGTGGAGCAGCCACATGCAGAGGATCTGGGAGTGGAGACATCCACTCAGGCAGAGTCTTCTAGAGATGGGAGAAAGCACACCAGAGAGGCTAACAGGTTATTGCTGGGTGTGAGAGAGAATTTGGGAGCACCCACATCACAGTGTAGGTAGAGGAGGTCACCTGAGAGGTACACTGGATACATGGCTCTTATGAGCGGATGCGTTGAGACATAACCATCTTACTTTGAGGAGGCAGTGCATCAACTGGTTTGGGTTGATGCCATGGTGGAGGAGTATGACTCCATCGTTTGTAATAGTGTTTGGGATGTGGTCCCAAGACCGGCAGACAAGTCAGTGGTGAGCTCCCGATGGCTTTACAAGGTAAAGAAAGTAGTGGGTGGTAGTGTGGAGAAACATAAGGCCAAGTTTATGGCCCGAGGATTTTCTCAGGTAGAGGGGATTGACTATGATGAGACCTTTTCTCTTGTTGCAAGATGGGTTGGAAGATACATCAGATGGATGTAAAGACAACCTTCCTTAATCGAAAGATTGAGGAAGAGGTGTACAAAGAGTATCTTGAAGGTTTTTAGATCTTTGACCGTGATTCGCATGTGTGCCGACTCAAGTGAGTGTTGTATGGGATGAAGCAAGCACCCCGTGCTTGGTACACCAGGATTGATAGCTACTTCACTTGGTTGGGCTTCATCGAAAGTGAAGCAGATGCGAACCGATACCACATTGTGGTGGAAAGTAGATTGTTGATCATTGTTTTATACGTCGACGATTTGATTTTGACAGGTGATGATAAGTTGATCAAGTCTTGCAAGGAGGATATTGCAAGAGAGATCAAAATGAAGGAATTTGGGCTCATGCACTACTTTCTCGGCATGGAAGTATGACAAGGTAATGGGGAACTTTTTGTCTCTCAGGGCAAGTATGCCAACGAGATACTGAAAAGGTTCCACATGGGGAGTAGTAAACCCATGGAGACTCCTCTAGTAGGTAAATTGAGGAAGTAGGATGCTACTTCAGGTAAAGTAGTGGAAGCTACCATTTATAGGCAGCTTGTTGGTTCACTCATGTATTTGGTGAACACATGACCAGACATGTGCTGTGTAGTTAACAAGATTAGTCAAGCGATGGTTAGGCCTACCAAGTTGTATTGGAAGGCGACCAAACATGTGTTAAGATACCTCAGAGGCACTACTCAGTATGGATTGTGGTACAAATGGACAGAGGGAGTGAAGCTTCAAGGCTTCACCGATGAAGATTGGGTAGGGATTCCATCTGACAGGAAGAGCACATCAGGAGGGATCTTCAGTATGGTTTAGCAGTTGTTTCTTAGTACAACAGGAAACAAAGATCGGTTGCACTCAGTTCGGCAGAGGCAAAGTACATGGCTACAAGTCAAGCAACATGTGAGGCCATCTGGATGAGGAAGATTCTAGTTGGTTTGTTTGGTTAGTAGATGGATATAATAGTGATTTACTGTGATAATCAAAGTTTTATCAAACTCTCTGAAAATCTAGTTTTTCATGATCGTTCCAAGCATATTGATATACGATATCATCATATTTGAGATTGTGTATTGAGGCAGATTATGTTGTTGGAGTACATTCCCACAGAGGAGTAGGATGCTGACATTTTGGTAAAGGCATTGTCAAGATGTAAATTCTAGTTTCACAAAGACAGGATCGGGGTAGCTGATAACCCATTTCTTGTTGAGAGGGAGTGTTGAGAAGTGGCAACAAGAAATTCCAGTTTAGTTTGTCCTTGAATTAAATTGTGAAATAAAATCGAATTCTATTCTCATAGCAACTTGTAAGTAGTTAATTAAGTTTAATTGATTTAATTAACTTAGGAATTTTGAGTTGGAAGTCTTTCTATAGTCATGTATGTGTTATCCCTAAATTTTAGGGGTCCAGGTTTAGTTTATTTGAGTTGTAGTTAGATAACTCAATTTGACTGAGTATTGTCAGTTAAACTAGTTCTAACTATTGGAGAAATGAGTAGAGGTCTAGTAGTGAGTTGGTGCATCCTTAGTGCTACTCCAGCTAACTGGAGATTCACTCAAGAGAAACTCATACACACTAGTTCAGAGAAAGACCCAGTTGAGTCTAGAGTGCAGGGACAATGTACTATCAGTTGTATGATTTTCCGAGTTGTACAGATCATGCATGCAATCAATTATGGACCTAATTTGAATTGTGTAGTTTTGGAAGAAGGATTTCCCAATTAAATATGGGTTGATCCTCTTAGGAATTGCACAAAGAAGGGGATTGGTAGGTAGAAGAACTGGCTAAGTGTGTTCTAGAGCGGGCTTGCGAGGCAGAGAGTTGATTATACTTGTGTAGGGATTGTTCTACTAAGAACAAGCATTGTATTTTCTTCTTGTATTTCTAATTAATGCAATATAGAGAGTCGGGGTTTTGAGCAGTTGCTTTCCCCAGAGAAATATTGTGTTATGTGTAATTGATATTCTTCCTCTTGCTGATTATTGTTTCCATCGATCATTGTTGGTTTCCACTATTAATAGTAAAGTAGATTCTTGTCTTGTGTTTTAGAAAATTACATGAGTTGTTGAATCTATAGAAAAATCTACATTAACTGAGCCAACTAAGTCAAATTAACTTAGTTAACTATTACAAGGTGCCATGAGATGTGGAATTACAATTTTATTCCCAATTTAATTCAAGGACACATTAAATTAGGATTTTCTTTCTTGATGTTATTTTTAACATTTCTTGTTGCTATTTTCAACAAGAAGCCTATATAAAATTAATGTAACAAAGGGAGTAGGAGCTTCCTAGAAAATTCTAGATTGCAAAATAGCAAAGAGGTTGGAGCCTCCAAAATCTAATGTAATAAAGGAAGTAGGAGCTTTTCTTTGCATCACAACAACAACAAAGTCATGGTTTTTCCCTTTATGGGTTTCCACTTATATCTGGTTTCCACATGTGTTGCTTTTGTGTGTTGATTCTTATGTTGTAGGTGAATGTTGTTGAAATATTAAATTTTTTGTTCATATAATGTTATGTTGCTCATTTAATAGTTTGGATAGATATCGAAAAGAAAGTAAATAAAAAATTGATGTCCATGAATGCGCTGTAATGATTAACCTGCCCTCTCAGTATAGTCAACGTTCCAACAAGAGGGTGATTCTGAGTAGCCTTCATCACAAGGAAGAGAAGGAGATCACAAAACTTTTCCATATCAAGATCCAAGTCAAGAAGACTAAGGTAGATACCCTATTCAATTCTAGTTTGCAAGCCAATCTCATAGCAGCTAATCTAGTTAACAAGCTTGGGTTGGAGGTTCATGATCATCCAAGCCCATACATGTAGAGGTGAATGAACAAGGATGAATAAATCAAGGTCAAGAAATAGTGTAAGATAAATTATTGTCTTTGTAGAGTTTATTGATGAAGTCAAGATAGACTTAGTACCCATTGATGCGTGTGGTGTAGTGTTTAGAACTTGATACATGTATATGATGAGGGATGTAATATTCATGTAGAGAACAAACTAGTACTGCATGATCAATGATGGGAAATCCCATATTATTATGCACATTAAGGTAAATTGAATATTGCATTGGTAAGTGGCAACCAAGCTAAGAATTTGATTAGATCCACTAAGAAATATGTGTTACTTTTTTTAAGAGAGAATTGATCAGTTTATGAATCAATAAGGGCAAAGGCATCCTTGAAGGGATGTACTAAAGAGAAAAAACAATAGTTAGAGGAGTTTCTATTGTGTTAGTCTATGGTTTATCTTACCGATCACCAAGTCATGTTGCGATCTTAAATTGTATTGTTCATTTAGGATATTAGTAATATATCTTCAAATGGTGACTAAATAAGTTAAGATTTCCAAGCCTAGTCAATCATGTAAGGTGTTAGTATCTAAAGAAAATATTTCTATGAGGTGGCATCACCCACTGTACTGTATATTTGTAGAATTGGTGTGAATATAATATGATATGGAAAATTATCCTTTTTTTCCATATTGTTGTTCATGTGTTGTGTTCCATTTCTTAACATTGTATTAGAGCCCCATTGTTCTTAATGGTTTGATGTATCCATTGTAGTTTTCTATGGAAGGTGAGGAATTCAAATTCTATGGTAATGTTTCATATGAGACCATTGATAAACAAATGAAGAAGATATATGGTGCAAAAGAGATAACTAGCATTGAAAAGGCGCGCAATAGAGGAAGGACATCACTGAAGAGGAAATTTATTGATTTTGGAGCATGGTTGGTAAAATTTAGATTTATATTTCAATATTTATCCAATTTGAATGATTTCAATTGTGTTGGAAATTAGATTCAAATATGCACCAAAGGGTATTTTTTTATTTTCAATATTCATCTCTAATTTTATGATATTCATCCTATAAGAACCAGATTTTGTATAATCACTAAGTATGTCACCATTAAAATGCAAACTACAACCATTATATAAAACTAAATTGAACATACAATATAGTGTTGGAAAATATTTTATATATTTATCAAATCTCTCTCAAGGTTGACTGGAAAAAATAGTGTTTAAAAAGAATATTTAATTGAAATATTTACCAAAGAGGAAAAACATATACAAATAGTTAAAAATGTTTTTTTGTCATAGTAGCAGCTATCATTTTACAAAATACCAATTGCAAATAAAACATCATGTTTTTTTAGTGAAGTGGGTATCTTTATTTTTTATTTTTTTATTACATTCTTGAATAGTGAGATCGCTCTCAACAATATAGTCAGTAATGACCAAACTTTATCGATAATCTACTACCAATGACCCAATTTTTCCCTAAATCTACACCAGCAATCTATTTCTTCAGTCAACACGCTGACCTCACATCTCCCCAACAAATCTATGATTCATAGTTATCCCAATGGCCCCTCTTCAAAAATCAAGTAATATGATTGCATATAGAGTGACCCATCCAATCCATTTGAAAAGAGTGGTCTGAATCATGGGTCAATGTATGGACTAATGAATTTGACCGGCATTTTCATTTAATGATTTACACATGTCCTTGTGCTAAAAAATCTCCCATGATGAAGAACCAATTTAATCGGTGCCTTGCAACTTCATTACGATGTAAGTTAATACTTTGCTAAATTACAAAGTACATACAGTCCCAGATCTTGTATGGTGTGTACATGTTCCAACAATCTCCTTGTTTTTTTTACTATTAACATGCGTTATGTAACGATGAAAAGAGTGACAAATAACTTGATGAATTTCACTCACTGAAAAACCCAAAGTAAAATCTCTTTCAAAAGAGTGATGTGGAGATATTTATAATTATGTTTGGTTATTTGAATTTCTATGCTCTTTATATTTGTTAATGGTTGGAAAAGAACATGAAAGGAGCCTTTTGTTTTTCAATGAAAAAGAGAGACTTTTCATTGAAAAGGAGAAGCGAGATAAGTTTTTTTTTGGGGCAATAGTCAGAAGGAGGACATTTTCTTATGAAAAAAGAAAATAGTCTTGTAATTATGCAATAAAAATTATTTTTGTGTCAAATGTGACCTTGATCCACCTAGAATTGAATAAGGAGATTATAATCACATTATAAGCACTTTTTGTGATACTAAATGATGTTTGCATTCTTTGATGCTACTCTTTTTAGGTTTAATTTTGACATTAATGCACTTAAAATACAATTGTAATATCTCATGCAACCCTACACACATGGCATACAAGTGTAAGTTAATGAAATTTACTCAGAAACTCATACTAGTCAAGGATATGTGATCAAGAAGTTACCACATATATTCAAGTTTTCAATGATATATCTATTCCACGACAAGTCTACCTCAACACTAATTCTAGTTTAATTCAATTCAACTCCAATAATTTCGAGAAATATACTTGTGATAGTTCTTTTGTAAGTGCGAAATCAATATTAAGTTGAATTGCATTGTACTTATTGGGTGCATTCTTGGTAGAACCCAAAACGTGAGAGACTTGATTGAGTCATTGTATTTTTGAGTTTTCTTTGAAAAGGTCGAGTGGTTTACAAAGTCAAAATTTTGAATTCATAATTCAATTAAAAACTCATTGGAAACAAATGAGTCACCTGAAATGGAATAAGGTCTTTGTAAACAAATTAAAATGGAAAGCTGGGGTGAAAAAATTTAAGTGTGAAGTGTAAGCAAGTGAGTACAAGCAAGTATGACAATAATGATGGTGAGAATCATGGAATTGGTTTTCTTATTGGAAACCTTATTGAAAAATCTAAGATCAAATCGATCACAATGACCAACAAAACATTAAAAAAAATTCTAGTACACATTTGCGAGAAATGCAAATAAGGTTCCATTTGCTTCAACCTTAATCTCAATGATTGAAGGATGAAATCAAGGATCTCAAGAATTAGGAATTGGTGAAGCATTTTGAACTAGGATTTATTTACAACAACCCTTTTTTTAATGATGATGATCATTCAAATCAACAATCCACTCTTGAGTGACTCATCAAGACAACTTCAACTGCATATGAAGATGAAGTTGTACATAATCAATTTTATAAAGATATTTCCAATTGCATTGTAAGGCCTTGCAAAGAATTACACTTCAACAAAAATCGACATGGTTTAGGATATGTAAACCACAAAAAATTCCATATCCTAGATTACTCTAAACCTCTTAAGTTTATGAGTGGAGATTTCTGTTGAAATATGGCAACAAGAATATTTCAATTTAATTTGTCCTTGAAAAATTGTGAATTAGAATCGAATTTAGTCTTAACAACTACTTGGAATTAATTAATTAATTTATTTTAAATTAATTAGTTGGAGAAATTCAAGTTAGAAGTCTTTCTGAAGTCATGCAAGAGTTATCCCTTAAATTAAGGATATAAGATTGAGTTATATTTGAGTTGTAATTAGTTAACTCAGTTTACTGACTTAAGTTTAGTTAAATTAGTTCCAAACTATTCGAGGAACTAATAGTGAGTTATCAGTCAGTTGATTCATGCATGCACTCAACTAGTGCTACTCCAGTTAACTGAAGCTTCCCTCATTAGAAACTCATGCATGTCTATTCTGAGAAAGACCTAGTTGAGATTAATGTCAAGGACAATGTACTATCAGTTGCATGTGTTTTCTCATGGAGAAAACTCATGCATGCAGTCAAGGATTTAATCCTTGTGGATTGCGCAGTTTTGAAGTGTTGAAGATCAGAGTTTTCCACTTGGTTGAAGGAAAATCATCCACAAGGAACAACGCAAGGAAATAGGAGCTTGGAGGGCAGAGAGGAAGGTGGGAGAGAAGCCAAGATTGCCTGTGAGCATCTGTGAGGATTTTACTTAGAGCTGGCTAGTTGTGAGAGCTAAGGCTTTGTATAATTCCTATGTATTTCCACCTTGTATGATAATACAATACTGTGGGGTTTTTAGATGAGGCTTTCCCCAAAGTATTTTCATGTGTATTTTTCATTGATTCTTCTTCTTCTGGTTATATTGTTCAGTTCGATCTTTAAGCTTCTGCAAATTGATAGTAGAAGTAGGTTATAGTATTCTGCTTTGATTTATATTGCATTATCGGGTTAAACTACCATCAGATTTTCTACATGGTATCAGATCTAGATTTGTAGATATTTTCTACATGGCATCAGAGCTGGATTTGTAGAAATTTTCTACATGGTATCAGAGTTGTGAATAGTATACTGAGAAGAGAATTCAAAGTTTGAAGTTCGGGGTTGTAGGTGCAAATTGAATTCATATCATACTTCAAGGTTGGCCAATGGCGTTCTATGGTTTGAGACTCGAGTATGCCTTGGAAGGTAGCTCGAATTACATAGCATGGAAAGATAGAATGGAGGTTGTATTAGAAGACAATGGCTTGAAGGAATTCATTAATCAAGAAATCCCAAAGCCAGCTTCAACTAATGCATAAGAGTTGGCTGAGTGGAAGAAGTGTGTGGCGAAGGCGAGACGGATCATCCTTGAGGGAGTTCGAGACCATATTGTCTTGAGTCTCCATTGGAAGGATACTCCATGTTCAATGTGGAAGACATTGAAGGACCTCTACCAGAACAGTAGCGACCAGAGGAAATTGGCGCTCAAGGATAAGTTTCGAAGAATCAAGATGGAGAAGGGCGATACTATTTCCACATATCTTCTGAACAAGCTCACTACCTACAGAGATGAGCTTCGCAGTGTGGGAATAACTACTGCCGATGATGATATGGTGAGCCTCACTCTCCTTGGCCTTCCAAAGAGTTGGAATAGCTACTAGGACTCTGTGAATGGAAGGGAGAAACTGTCGGATTGGGAATGACTGTGGTCAGATCTTATGCAGGAGGAGATCAGGAGGAGCACACAAGATGGTTCTTCATCCAAGAATGATGATGAAGAAAACCTGGTCTTAGAAAATAAGGAAAGGAAAGGGAAGGGGAAGGCTTCCCATTTCAAGTCGAATTCTTCTCATGGAGGGAAGAAGGGTGACATGTCTAAAGTGAGATGCTTTAATTATCACGAGATGGGACATTATGCAACTAATTTCCCATCGAAGAAGTCCAAGAAGGGATCCTCGAAAGGATCGGAAGGTGAGGCATTAGCCTCTCAGTTCGAAATGGACTTTACCCTCATTGCATGCATGGTGTCATTGATGATGGGTTGTGTCTGGTATCTTGACAATGGAGCCTCGTTCCACATGACCGGTGATAAAATTTATTCAGTGCCTTGGAGGAGAAATACCTCAAGATGCGCATAAATATGGGTGATGACGAAAGGTATAGTGTTTCAGGAGTGGGCACGGTTTCTTTTTAGAGGGAGCATGGATCTCCTATCACCTTGACAGATGTGAAGTATGTGCTTGGTGTTAGAGTCGGTCTCATCAGCCCTCCGTCAGAGATCAAAATTTCTCTTTTTGCATTTCATTTTAGGTGTCTCACCCAGTTCACTCAGTTGCATTCCGCTAGGGGCATCGATCGTCTGACGGAAGGGTCTTGTCACTCATATCCCTCATGTCATGTACTTGCTGGTCCGTGTCTATACATCAAAATCAATTTTAAAGTCATTTACAGTCTTGTTTGGCCTCTTGGTCAGCAAAGAGTCATTTCAGTCATTAGGTCTAGGGTTTCGCAAATTTTGTCTTCAAAGTGTCCATAATACCAGCAGGCACATGAGGGAAGTTCGAAATAAGTTTTCATCGCAAAATTTCATCATTATATCGCTTGATCATGACTTTTCTTCAAAACTCTGTTTTGAAGAAAAATCGTCAATTTCATCTTTTGCAATAAATGCCATGTATATTTTCAAAGTTTTTCAGTTGTGAAGATGTTCAGGCGCAGCCCTGGTCATCCTTTGCCGAAATCCAATGCCAACCATCCCTGCAAAAATAGACAAGGTTTCATCATTCAGCTCAAAAAATCAAAGTGGAAACAAGTAAAACAGAGTTATGTGAAAGTGTCAAAGTTTAAAACATTGCAAAAATGGGTTTGTCAAAAGAAAGAATCAAAGTCCATGGCTATATGAGATATTTTCCACTTTTAAATTTCATTTGCACGTCAAAGATAAGAGAGAAGTCGAGTTGAAGTTTGGAGGAGCGAAAACAGGGTTTTAGAGGACCGACTGTGTGTTGTATCTGCTGCGCGGCGCATTGAGTGGAGGTCGTGGTGCATACAAGTAGCACGGCGCATTGGCCCTACTTTTGCAGTGTAAAATTACATGCACGCGGCGCACACAGAGGTCGCGGCGCGTTGGGTTAGGCGCGCGGCGCACAAGGCTGAAAGCATAAAATTTCTTGCCTTCTCTCTCAAATTCAAATCGATTCGGCCTCCTTTGCTCCAAGTTGGTTTGTGAGACTTTGTAATTGTCATTAACTATGTTTGGTGTCAAATATGAATTTGATTATAAGAGTTTGAATGCCAAAACTCAAACCTTCTTATCTTGTTGAGAAATGCTCCCTTAGTGTTTGAAGTTGGAGTTTTAAACTTGTTTTGGTGTTAATCATTCTATTCCCATCACCTTGTTTTTCCCTTCCCCTCACTATTATCTCATTCATCACTACAGTCACTCCCAAGTCCTATTATCCCTATCCCTAAACCCTACCATTCCCTATCACTCTCCCTCTCTCATATCAATTATAAAATTCCCAAAACCTCAACTTCCCCAAACAGTGCAGTGGCTGTCCCTTTTCCCAAAGTTTGTCAAACCAAAAGCTTTCGAAAGACAAAGTACCACTTGACAAGACTTCAGTGTCTCCACTGTCCTATTTCCCACGGTCCCATATTGACTTTGACACATTTGGCAAAAGCACCAAACTCTTCATATTCACCTCAGGCAACATAGATGAAGAAGGCATCGAGGAGACGTGAAAAGGCATGATCTTGGCCGAAGCTTCTTTGGCTGAGCATGATACTTGATGATGGACCTTCAGTCCAAATTTCAGCAAATTTGGAGAAAATTTTGTCAATTTTGAAAATTTTGGTCTAAAACAGGTTTTTCCGCCCAACGCGTAGCGCCACTTGGCGCGCGCTTATAATTGGCAGCTCTGCAGGAGGAAAACTTTACATTTTTGGATTTTTCATCAAAAGTTATGCATGCTCATGGATTACCTAAGGATTTCATCAAGTTCTGGGTTGCCTAAAGGGTCAAAAACACCCTAAAAATCACCTTTCTGCCACCTTTTGCACCCACAGGAAGCAGTGTTGGGAGATTGGATTTTTGGAGGGGCAAATGACATCCAAATCCAAAAATTCCACTTGGATTGGAAAGTAGACAGGTAGGGATTTCCAACGAGCTATCCTGAGCGCAATTTGGACTTCAGGAAGTGCCTCAAAATCAGCTCCAAAGTTGTGCTACGCATACAGATTTTGGGCACAGCGCATAGGGAAATTTGGCCTATTTTTCACTCAGCAGCTCAAAATTTCGCCTAGTTTTGCCTAGTTTGACTTTTTCACTTTCCTAATGGAAAATTTGTGATGTAATTTGATGTATATTTATGGATCATGATGTAAATATGTTAGATTTTTACTTATAGAGGTAGATTCATCAATTTAAAGGTTGTTTGAAACTGAATGAATCAGTTTCCTTTTATATAGAGGCAAGTTGTTTCACTGCCTATTTTTCAGTTCCTTGTTTAGATATGGTTGAAACAGCTCCTAGAATGATGAGCTCGACCCCTAGAGGCATGGGAAGGAGTTAGGCTTGTCTATATCATGTAATTTCTCAGTCTTTTTCAGGGTTGGACACTTGGGATGTCTTGACACTCCATTGTACATCTGATTTCTGCATTTTTGGCAAAGGAAAGACCAGGGTTTTGCAACACTTTTTGGGATTCCTGTGGCTCTGTGTTTTGATGGTGTTCCTCTCTATGTAATTTGTGAGTTCACTGAAATTTATGTGCATCATTTTCTTTTCTCTTTGCTTCTAAAATTAAACAAATGAGTGATAAAGGTAGAATTCATTAGCTTGTTGTGCTCTGCCTGTTAGTTTTGTTTAATTTTCAATGTTTTCTTCAGTTTGAAGAGGATTCTTGGTACCCTCTTGCCCTCTTCAACTTCTCACCGGTCTGAAACCTCCACCTTTACAAATTAAAGCATCAAAACAATTGCCTTTCTTGCCCCAATCAGAACTCTGCAAAACTGGCCTTCATCCCCAGACCCAAAATTTCCTTTCCCTTGATTCCAACAAAACACTCAAAAAATCAAATCAAATCCTTGCATTTCATACCTAGCCTAACATCATAAGATATTTCAGTCATCTCAAGCCCCAATCAATCATCATTTGCTGAGATTGACCTGGAGAGAGCCCTCTCTTGTCCTCGTAGGGCTAGCTACGAGGCTGAGCGCAGTTTGATGTTGGTCCTGGATCCTGCCTTTTCAGCCTAAGGTAAATCTAGGCACTAACACTTGGACTGAAGAAGAATTTAGTATTGGTCACAATGTTGGAGGACAAAGGCTATGATGTTGTCTTCAGTAAAGGAAAGGTGTTCCTAAGACACATAGCCACGGGTCAGACCAAGAGGATATGGATTCAGGTGAAGAATATCTATAAACTAGAGGTAGATGATTGTGCAACATTGAGTACGAAAGAAAAATTGGTGCAAAGCCAAGACATTGGTGAGTTGTGGCACAGGCGGTTGGGCCATTTGCATCATGGGGCTTTGAAGATAATGCAGCAAATATCTACAGGACTTCCCAAAGGTAAACTTGAGCAAGTTGACACATGCAAAGGTTGTACCTTGGGAAAGTACACCAAGTCTTCCTTTCATGATCGAGACAGTTGAGCAAAGGCTATCTTAGAGCAAGTTCATACTGATGTGTGTGGACCATTCTCGACGGCATCCACAGTGAAGAAAAGGTATTATGTGATTTTCATTAATGACTATTCTCATAAATGCTGGATTTATTTCATGTAGAAGAAGGACCAAACTTTCACAAAGTTTTGTGAGTTCAAAGCTTTGGTCGAGAAAGAGTCAGGGAAGAAGATCAAGGCCTTGAGAAGCGACAACGGTGGAGAATATGTCTCTCAAGAGTTTAATGACTTCTGTGCAGCGAAAGGAATTAAACGAGAGTTGACGACACCTCATAACCCACAGCAAAATGGGGTGGCCGAGAGGAAGAATGAAACTATTGTAGGGGCAGCATGGGAAATGTTGCATGACCAAGGTCTGCCACTTCACTTGTGGGTTGAGGGATGCAACACAGTGGTCTATTTATAGAATAGAAGCTCGTATCACATACTTGGGAAAAAGAAACTAGAGGAAGCTTTCTCCGGTAAGAGACCAGATGTGGGTCACTTTAGGATCTTTGGCTCATCGGTATATTTCAATGTGACAAAGGATGCATGGAATAAGCTTGAGCCGACAACAGAGTTTGGGATACTTGTGGGGTACACTAATACACCTCACAACTATTGGTTGTACTTTCCTAGCAGTCATAGGACAGTTGTTCGCAGAGATCTCAAGTTTGATGAGTAGAAGGCCATGAGAGTTTCCCTTGAGAGGGAGCCCCGACTACAGGCTATGGAGGAACTGTTGGTTCCTAAGGAGGAGGAGCCTCAAACTGATGCGAAGCAGTTGCATGTAGAGGTTCCAGTAATGGAGACATCCACTCAAGCAGAGTCTTCTAGAGATGGGCAGAAGCGCACACGAGAAGCTGACAGATTGTTGGAGGATGCGAGAGAGAATGTGGGAGCACCATCTTCTCAACGCAGACAGAGGAGGTCACTTGAGAGGTACACTGGATACATGGTCCTTGCTGGGGAATGTGTTGAGACCGAGCCATCTTCCTTTGAGGAAGCAGTGCAGCAGCCGATTTGGGTTGATGCTATGGTGGAGGAGTATGACTCCATAGTTCGTAACAATGTTTGGGACATGGTTCTGAGACTAGAGAACAATTTAGTTTTGAGTTCCCGTTGGTTTTACAAGGTAAAGAAAGCTGTTGATGGTAGTGTGGAGAAGCATAAGGCAAGATTTGTTGGCCATGGCTTTTCACAGGTTGAGGGGATTGACTATGATGTTACTTTTTCTCCTGTCGCAAGGTACTCATCTATCAGATCTATGTTGGCACTATCAGCATAGATGGGCTAGAAGATCCATCAGATGGATGTGAAGACTACATTCCTCAATGGCGAGATTGAGGAAGAGGTGTACATAGAGCAGCCGGAAGGTTTTGAGACCTTCGATCATGAGTCGCATGTGTGCCGACTCAAGAGAGCATTGTATGGGCTGAAGTAAGCACCTCGTTCTTGGTACACCAGGATAGACAACTACTTCACTGGGTTGGGCTTCACAAAGAGTGAAGCGGATGCGAAATTGTACCACATCGTGGTGAAAGGTAAGTTGTTGATCATCGTACTTTATGTTGATGATCTCATATTGACTAGTGATGATCAGTTGATCATGTCTTGCAAGGAGGACCTTGCAAGAGAATTCAAGATGAAAGACATGGATCTCATGCATTACTTCCTTGGCATGGAAGTGTGGCAGAAGAATGGGGAGTTGTTTGTGTCTCAAGGCAAGTATGCCAACGAGATACTCAACAGATTCCACATGGATAAGTGCAAACCCATGCATACTCCTCTAGCAGGTAACTGGAGGAAGGAGGATGCTACTTCAATAGAAGTGGTAGAGGCTACTGTGTACAGGCAGCTTGTGGGTTCATTGATGTACTTAGTGAACACACGACTAGATTTTTGCTATGCGGTGAACCAGCTGAGTCAAGCAATGGGTCAACCTACCAAGATGTTTTGGAAGGCGGCAAAGCATGTATTAAGATACCTCAGAGGCACATCTCAGTATGGATTATGGTATAGACGGATAGAGGGAGTGAATCTACAGGGCTTCATTGATGCAGATTGGGCAGGGAATCCATCAGATAAGAAGAGCACATCAGGAGGGATTTTCAACTTTGGGTCAGCAACAGTTTCTTAGTACAACAGGAAATAGAGGTCGCTTGCACTCAGCTTAGTAGAGGCAGAATACATGGCTGCAAGTCAGGCAACATGTGAGGCCATCTGGATTTGGAAAATCCTAGTTGGTTTGTTTGATTAGAGGATGGATCCAACTATGATCTATTGTGATAATTAGAGTTGTATCAAACTCTCTGAGAATCCAGTATTTCATGATATGTCCAAGCACAACGACATTTGATATCATCATCTCAGATACTGTGTGGCGAGGAGGATCATGTTACTGTAGTATATTTCGATAGAGGAGCAAGATGATGACATTTTGATAAAGGCATTGTCAAAGTGTAAATTTGAGTTCCATAGAGACAGGATCGGGGTGGCAGATAATCCCTTTCTTGTTGAGAGGGAGTGTTGAAATATGGCAACAAGAATATTCCAATTTAATTTTTCCTTGAATTAAATTGTGAATTAAATTCGAATTTAGTCTTAACAGCTACTTGGAAATAATTAATTAATTTATTTTAAATTAATTAGTTGGAGAAATTCAAGTTAGAAATATTTCTGAAGTCATGTAAGAGTTATCCCTTAAATTAAGGATATAATATTAAGTTATATTTGAGTTGTAATTAGTTAACTCAATTTATTGAGTTAAGTCCAATTAAATTAGTTCCAAACTGTTTGAGGAACTAATAGTGAGTTATCAGTTAGATGATGCATGCATGCACTCAACTAGTGCTACTCCAGTTAACTGAAGATTCCCTCATTAGAAACTCATGCATGTCTATTCTGAGAAAGACCCAGTTGAGATTAATGTCAAGGACAGTGTACTATCAGTTGCATGTGTTTTCTCATGGCGAAAACTCATGCATGCAGTCAAGGATTTAATCCTTGAGGATTGCGTAGTTTTGAAGTGTGTGAGATCAAAGTTTTCCACTTGGTTGAAGGAAAATCATCCACAAGGAACAACACAAGGAAATAGGAGCTTGGAGGGTAGAGAGGAAGGAGGGAGAGAAGCCAAGATTACCTGTGAGCATATGTGAGGATTGTACTGAGAGTTGGCTAGTTGTGAGAGCTAAGGCTTTGTATAATTCCTATGTATTTCCACTTTGTATGATAATACAATAGTGTGGGGTTTTTAGCTGAGACTTTCCCAAAGTATTTTCATGTGTATTGTGCATTGATTCTTCTTCTTATGGTTATATTGTTCAACTCGATCTTTAAGCTTCCACAAATTGATAGTAGAAGTAGGTTATAGTATTCTGCTTTGATTTATATTGCAAAATCGGGTTAACCTACCATCATATTTTCTGCAATTTCTTGATAAATAAATATCATAAATCAATGAGGAAAAAATGAAGTTCCAACACTCTCAAATAACTAGTCACATGGAAGATAAATGTTAGGATCTCCATCCTTATCATAATTGTGGCAAGCAGAATCATTCATTGGATATATGTTCAAAGGAAAACAAAACTACAAGATTAAATATTCACTATGGGTGGATCGATCCTTGGCAATGGTCATTAATAGATAAGAAGTTATATTCGTCTTACGAAAGAATTCAATTTTGAGTCAAGACACATATCGAAGTGGAAAGTGAAATGAAAATGCTACTCTCTTGCAACTCAAAAGGGGGAGTACAATGATGAAACTCTCCTACACCTTAAGGATGGGACTGTATAAATTAGGTGAAAATGGTTATTGGACCCAAAAACACCCAAATCAAGTAAATATGGTTATTGATAAATCCCAAACCACATGCCATAGTGATGAAATAGTTAAGGATAACCAATATGAAAACCTATGTTGTCTCTCCTTTTAAATAAAAGGGGGGTAATTGATGATAATTGATGCTTAAGTTTTGACAACATAAACAAATAAAAAAAATTTATATATGCACAATAACAATCTATAGGTGGTAGACCTAAAAAATGCCAAATGAGAGAAATCAACAACAACATGATAGTTGCACATATTTCATCATTTTAATCAAACAATTGGTCTACAAATCAAAGAAGTTTCAACAAGGAATCAAGAAACTCAATATTTATTAAATCAACATTTGGGAAGATCCATCATTGATTCCAGGATCCTCTCATTTAGCTCTTTATTATCCAATTGTCATATATTAGGATGTTATTCAATACCTAAAAGTGCCAAAATGGTTAGTGCTCAACCTAAACACCAAATTCATATAGCACTTCTATGGTGATACTACATGTTCACCAATTAGCAAAAGATGCCAAATTATTCTAGCTAACTTGCTTGGAAAATGATAAAAGTGTCAATTAATTTAAAAAAGTTTAGACATTAGTGGCTATCCACTTCTAGTTTTCATCTCTTTTCCACTTTGTTCCACATGAACCATCCAACATCTAGTTTTCACAATTTTTTAGGCAAATTTTTCATTGTAACTTGGATTAAAGGCTTTTAAGAGATCCAATATATTGGATTTTACAATGTTGTTTATTGCTTAATTGATATAGATATATATATATTGTGATTGAGGTGGAGGAATGTTGGCTTATGGCTACCTTACCAATCACTAAGTACTATTGCAACCTTAAATTGTAGTATTCATTTAAGATATTAGTAATATATCCTCAAGTGATGAATAATTAAGTTATTTAAGATTTCCAATCCTAATCACCATGCAAGGTGCTAGGATCAAGAGAAAATCTTTCTATGGGGTGGCATCACCCATTGTACTATATACATAGAAAATTTTAGGGGCGAATGTTCGCCCTTTGGCAAAATTAAGGGGTTTTAAATTTTTAGTGGGCAAATATTTTGTATCATAGTACATTTTTACAAATCACCTCAAATAGCCCACCTTATTTTAAGGGAGAGGGTAAAAAAGGTAAATTTAGCCCTTGAAATTAGGAGTTACAACCTTCCATTCGCCCACTTTCAAGAATAGGTTTTATTTAAGTGAATCCATTCGCCCATTTTCAAGAATAGGTTTTATTTAAGTGAATCCTATGGGCCAAAGGCCCAAATACCATATTTATAAAAGAGGTATGGTAAATTAATAAAAATATAAATAAATGAGAGGTATGGTAAATAAATAAAACATTTTTTATATCTACTTCATACGTCACCTTATATACATGCAAGGGTGTAAACAAATAAAAATATAAGTAAAGTGGAGGTATGGTAAATAAATAAAATGTCTTTTTATACTTACTCAAAAGGTATGGTAAATAAATAAAAAATATAAATAAACTAGACGCATGGTAAAACTAAATAAAACCTCTTTTTATATTTAGTCCATAACCGTCGTTCTATTTATGAAGGCTGAAGAAAGAGGTTTTATTTAAGTGAATCCTATGGGCCAAATACCATATTTGTAAAAGAGGTATGTTAAATTAATAAAAATATAAATAAATGAGAGGTATGGTAAACAAATAAAACATTTTTTATATTTACTCCATAAGTCACCTTATATTTACGAACACTCAAAAAATACGTTATATTTAGGTGAAACCTATGGGCAAAATACTATGGGACAAATACCATGGACTAGATTGTTATTAATACCATGCAAAAAAAACATTATTAACCCTAATATTAGTATTAATAAAAATAAAAATGGCACATGGTATTGACCCATGGTATTCACCAAAATGGCACATGGTATTGACCCATGGTATTCACCTGGAATGTAGCCTATTTAAATGGGGGAATTAAACCAGCATAGATCCATCTTTACTCTGGATCTACTAACCCCCGAGAGGTATCAAATATCGTGGTATGCAAACTAGCATAGAGTGAAAAAATATTTGATCCGATCAAGAGTAAAAATGGATGTTGTAATTTAATGTATGTTAAACATTTTAGCTTGGTTAAAATAAAAAATAAAATAAAAATCAACTATTAATTTTATTAATTTTTATAAATTACTAATAGTAATTTTTAAGCTCCAGGTTTATGATATCCCATGGTATTGACCCATGGTAATACCATGGTATTCATGTGAGCATAGACTATTTAAAGGGGAAATTATATCATCCTAGATCCATCTTAATTCTGGGTCTACCAAGTGCTCAGAGGGATAAATAGATTTCATCCCCCTAAGAGTGGTAGATGTGGAGTTAAGATGGATATAGGTTGGTTTTTATGATAATGAAGATATTAAATAAACTTAGGAAATTATATTGTAAAAACATCTTAAGGTGAATGGTTAAAGCATAGACATTGGACAAGTATATTTGTATACTTCTGCTTTAAACTGAAACAAATCCAGGGCTAAAAGGAATGGATTGATTGCACTAGTCATCCTTCTATAACTTTCCAACATATGCTGGAGTAAACATATTGTAATTTGGGTAATTTTTCTAATTGCAAGTAGGAACATACTTGTGTATTGGCAGGGTGGTTACGAGGTCCCTAGAAGTGATGAATTTGAATTTTTCTTGGTTTTATATATAGTATTAGGTTTTTTCTCATGCTTTCTGTGAATGGCACAAGTGAATTTTATCCTACACCCACTAGGTTATCGATATGTAATTTCGGTAATTTTGATTTCAAAAGATATTTTAAAGAAATGCAATGATTTCATTTGTGTATTCAATAAACACAAGATTTTATAATTGAGTAAAATATTCGCCATGGCTGGTGAGAGATTCACCAAAACATTATATATACATATCATATTATTGATAAAATCGCCTTCCATTTTTCCTATATACCATGGAGATTCGCCCATTTATTATACATGTAAATTTAGGGGGGGTTCTTAAAATTTTCCCTGACTATATATGTGTATAATTGGTGTGATTATAAGATGAGATGGATAGTTATCCTTTTTCTATCATATTTATGTTCATGTGTTGTGTTCCATTTCTTAACAGACATAGGAGTGTTGTAGGAGCCTAAAGGGATACCACCTAAAAGGGACGTGAAGCACGAGATATAATTGTTGCATGACTCCCCATTACCAAAATTGGGTTGTATAAATAGTATGTTCTAAAAGTAAATGAGGTGAAGAAGTATTCACAATAGTTGTTGGAGTAGGAAGTGATTCATTCAAGCCCCTCACCTTGTGGGTCACCTATCATTATCGTTCTCAATAAGGATGGGATTTGGTGTATGTATATCGACTGTAGAGATTTGAATAATATTACACTCAAGAATCATTATGCTCTTCCTAGGATTCATGATTTGTTGGACCAATTGCAACCTGATAAGTAATTCACTAAGTTTGATCTAAAATCAGGATACCACCAAGTATGTGTCAAAGAATAAGACGCTTGGAATACCATCTTAAAGACAAGGAAAGGTTTATATGAATAGTTGGTATTTCCATTTGGTTTATGTAACACACTAACTACATTTATGAGACTGGTGAATTATGTATTATGCCCATATTTAGGTTCATTTGTTATAGATTTTTGGATGATATATTGGTTTATAACTCTATCTAGGAGGAGAGCATATCACATATCATGCAAGTATTACCGAATCTAAAGAAGCACTAGCTACCGACTATCTTCAAGAAATTCCAATTATATCATCAGACATTGGTGTATTTGGGGTATGTGGTCAGTGCAGGGGAACTCAATATAGGTCCCATAAGGATGTAGGCCATCATAAATTGGTCAATTCCTACAAATTTCGATGAAGTTACGAGCTTTGTTAGCGAAGCATGGTATTTATGGAGTTTCACAACATACTTTTAGTGGTAGTTGAGAAACTTCATTCCATAAAAACAAGTCGTAAAAGTTTCCAGTGGGGGAATAATCAACAAAAGGCTTTAAATGAGCTAAAATAAAAGACTAGTCAAGCACCAATTCTTGCATTACTAGACTTGCAAGAGCCATTCAAATTGGAGATAGATGCAAATGGACATGTTATGGGAGAAATATTGATGCAAGGAGGTAAGTCATTTCACTATCATTTGAAAATGTTTCATGGGGGAATCTTAAACTACCCTACTTATGGTAAGGAGCTCAGTGCCTTGGTGCAAGGTTTTAAGAAGAGGAAGTACTATATGATGGGAAATGAGACCATTATTCATGTAATCACTAACCATTTAGTATTTTCTAGCCTATATTAATCTTTAGAAATCCAACCATTACAAGTGGATGGGGTTTTTATAGAAATTTCATCTAATCATCAAGTACAAGAAGGATAACACTAATAAGTTGGAAGGCATGCTATCAAGGCCACCCAAATCAAACATGATAGATTTGGTAACTCTTATGCACATGGAGCCAATTACCCATGATGCATAAAAAGAGGCATACATATAATATGAAGACTTCAAAGAGGTTTTTTAGTAGATACAAGTCCAAATTCATGTTAAAGAAGGTGAAAACAAGGATAATTATCATCTCTAGAATGGGTAACTCTATAAGTCAGACAAGCTTTGTGTCCCTAAAGGTGAAATATTGCAGCTTCATAAAGAAGCTCGCACCTCTAAGGTTGTAAGACATTTTGGGTTGGGAAACCAGTTGCTAACTTACAAAGGTATGTGTACTAATCTATAATGAAAGAACATTAGCATAGTATGTTGGAGAATGAATACTTTTTTGTACTAGCATTCCAAATAATAAAAAAGAAAGTCTTGTATAAATAGGTGTGTCTTAGTGATTCTAAGGCATATCTACGTATTTTGTCTATGGTATGATGAATGGAGTCCTATAGAGTTAGTGCAGAGAAGCAAGTCATAGAGGAGGAAAAGGATCTGCAGCTGAGTGCGCAGAGGCCTAGAGTAGAGTCCACAACTAAGTGCGTGGAGCCCCGCAGCTGAGTGTGCAGGGAAGTTTTGAGTATGTAACCTTACATTGAATATCAATAAAGAAGACTATTGGAGAAATTAATGTGTTTACTTGTTTACTTCTATTGCTTATGTTTACGATATATATATTAAGAAAGCCTTTATGAATTAATAATGTATTGATGCGTGAATCTATTTGGTGAATCTCTTTAATTGAATGCAATGCATGTTAAGTGTTTACACGAAGGTTATAATACTTTCTGTTAAGTTTATGAAGAAATTAAGCAAGTCTATGTGGATTTTGATTTGAGATTAGTCTATGATGCACGTAAGTAGATAATCTATCTGTTAAAGGTCCGCAGAAGCCGATCATATACCTTCGCAGAGGTCTAGGGGCCAATTGAAGGAAGTTATAGTTCCGAGCCTTGAGGGCTTAGAGATCTGTGCGAAGCAAAATCTAGATCATAAAAGGACATCACACTGATCTCTGGGTGTGGAAGCTTGGTTCCAGCATCCTCCCATACTCCTTCGGGTGAGAATTCAGTCTGCGCACCATGGATTGATGCCAAAAGGGCCAATAGTGTAGGGTTTTGTTTGGCAAAAATAACTCTGAACCTGGGTTAGGACCCCCTAAGCCAACAATGGTTCTATTGTCGGGATTAGGATCTACATAAATATATGTGTGATGTCGCATCATTGAAATCTGACCAGAAAGGAAATTGAGAAGTGGTTGGATAGGAAGATCCACGAATTTGCGGCATAGAAGAACAGAAATCTGCGCCTGACAAAAGAGCAATGTTTGAACAGATATTTGTACATATAAATACACAAAATTCTCTTCTACACCTTCCCGATTGAACTATATGAGTGGATCGCTAAGTTGGCAGATGACCATGGAAGGTGGAAGCTTGACAGTCCAATAGTGTGGACTCTGGAGCTAGTGCGAAGGTTGGAAGCTTCTGAAGATAATATCGTGCATGTTGTTGATCACTGGCTTGACCGAGTCATAGGAGGATTTGTAACACAATTCACGGTTGATACCTCAGTTAGTTATAGCGAAGCAGATCAACGCTTCTTCAAAGGACTACGAGGTAAGTATTTGATATCTTTGAATACTTGGATTAACTTAGATGCTCTTGGGTGAAAACATTGACTTGATGTTAGGATCTACACGAAGTGGACGGAGCTTTAGAAATCAAGAAAAATCAAGTCTTGAATATAGCCCGTTGATTGGAACTCCTTCAAGTGATGACGAGGGAGTAGTACAGGTCTCACTGCGGAGCGCTGTCGAGTTGATAAGGTAGGGTTTTCTGCGAATACATCATCCATCCACGCCACCTCCACCTTCACCTCCACAACATACACCTTCACCCACATCACCACCACCACCACCACTGTCATTCAACATGTCGAATACAATGAAGTTGCCAGTTTTCAAGGGCTTAGGAAGTGAGGATGCAGATCAATTTTGGTTTGTTGCGAAGGCTGTGTGGACATAACAAAAAATTACAGATGATAATATAAAGAAGGTGTAGTTGGTTACCACTCTATAGGATCATGCGTTGACATGGTACATTAAGTATTGCACCAATAATCTATTGGCATCTTTAGCAGACACTCAGGCCGCTTTAAACAAAGAATTCGATAAGCCTAAGTTTGATTCACAATCAGTAATTGGATTCAAGGAAATCACAATGAGTTTCGGTGAAATGCCCTGGGAGTTACATCAAAGATTGAAGTGTGCGATCCGTGAAGCTAATATGCATCTCAAAGAAAGTCAGCATCGTGAGTGGTTTATAGCCTCGCTCCTGCCCCACCTAAGGATTGCTTTATCACAACAAAATATAGGAACTCAGGTGGAAGCTCTAGAAATCATGATGAGATTGCATGAAACACCTATTCAAGATGCATCTTTGGGAGTCCAACAAATTCACTCATAGTTGTAGAACCTCTGGTTGGAATTGCAGAGCTTGAAGAAAGAAAAGGAGGTTAGGCCAGAGGTACGTGAGGAATTTTTGTGCCTCAAGTGTAAAATCTAGGGGCATGATAAGGACCACTTCCCTATATTCGTGAATTACATTACAAGGGGAAGGTCGATGCCCCTAAGACAGAAAGCTCCAGCAGGCCAACGTGTAGAACCCACGCTATGGTGCACTATTTCTCAGGTGGCCGGAAAACACGTAACATATAATTGTCATTTGCTACAAAAGTTTGTGCAAACACCACAATAATTGTTCTGTGATTTCTGCAAATTGGTGGGCCACGATGAGTGCCACCACCGAAGCTATGAATTAATGATGGAGAGGATTCCTACATATCGAATGCATGTAGAAACTCGACCTCTGAATCAGGGTGTTGGGGGAGCGTGCAGAGGATATCAGGGGTGCGGATAAGGTCGAGAAGGAGGAGGACCTGGTAGAGGTCATGAACATGTCATTTGCTATAATTGCGGGACACTAGGGCACTACACACGAGAGTGTCTGAATCAGACATGCCCGTCATGTCAATACTGCACTTAGTTTGACCACACAATAGAAGAATGCCCTATGTTGATAGCTAAGATGCAGGAGAAGAAGGCACAACCTTAGAAGCCTATCTAGAGCATGCAGATGATGAGGGCTGAACTCGCAAGGAAGATTCGAACTTGAATATTGTGCTGAGAAGCGGAATAACGACTGGTGACGATAAAGAAAAACAACCTGAGGAGAATGGGTGGGTCTGCAAGGCCCGAGAAAAGGAAGTTGGCTTTGGTCTAGAACGCACAAAGGAGATGTTTATGGAGGCAAAGAAAAAATTCGCTGAGGCATCTAACTCAGGCGGTTAGGGCAAACTACCAGGTACCAACGCGCCCACAGATATTGATCCCTTTGTACTTACCACATTCTTGGAGACCTGTATGAAGTCGTTGCACGATAGCAAGGCTGTGAAGGGGCTACAGGAATTGATAAACAAGTGTGCTGGTAAGGAAAATGCTCCTGATGGACACCGCGTGGTCAGGAAGATTGGCAAACATAAGGCAAGAACAGGGTGCGAGATGAGGCTTATTGTGTAGATAGGAGACTATGAGATGGACTAGGTTATTTTGGATCTGGGGTCTGATGTGAACGTTTTGCCTAAAAAGACATGGGAGAGAATGGGGAAACTTATGCTGCAGTGGTCTTTGATTCAATTGAGGATGACGAACTAGAAGAAGATTATCCCTATGGGACGACTGCAAGGATTCACCATAGATATAGAAGGTGTGAGCGCACTAGCTGATTTTAAAGTGATAGAAATTATCGATGACACCAATCCATATCCTGCGCTCCTTGGAATTGATTGGGCTATTGATATGAAGGGGGTCATTAAATTGAAGAAGTGGACAATGTCATTTGAAAGGAAATCACTCCGCGTGGTAGTACCATTGGACCCTACAAAAGGACCACGTTATACTGAACCGGTCCGTGACTATGAAGAAAGTGATGATGACTTGGATCAGATTTACAAAATAATAGCCGGAGACCAAGACTGGATTAACCCAACAACTGATGGACAAATTTCATGGGAGCAGGAGAGTTCCTGTACCTTAGATTCAGATGAAGAGTTGGAGCACTGGCAGAATAGGTTGCATGAAGTATCTACGTTGCGCTGCAACATGATGACTAAATCAATGTGTTGTGTGTCATCAGAGGTAAGAAATTTACCTTATTATGGTGGTTTAATTGATGTAGATAAGTTTTTCGATGCATTTGAATGAGAAGTCCCTGAGGATCATCGCTTCCAAGCACTAGATTTGGTGTTGCATGCTACACCCACACGATGGTGGGGAACACACAGGGATAGCTTTGAGGAATGGATATATTACAGGAGGATAACGAGGTTGCGATTTGGTCACCCAAAAGTTCGGCTGGATGAGAAATATGATGGGAGAAATGATATGCGTGATCATTTAGCGAAATGGACTAAAGTTTATGGAACAGAGCCACAGCCAGAATGGGTGCACTTATTCTGTCACACTCTGGATATAATCCCTATGAATTGGTACCTAGAAATGGAGCTCCACCGTGGCATCGTGAAGTAGGATATATTAAGGGAAGGATTCTTAATGACCTTCAGTTTTGAAGATGGGTTTGAAAGCATTGATGAAGCTCTGCAGGAGGTTAAGGTAGTGATATTCAGAATACCACAGGACCCTTTATTGTTGGTTCAGCCAGATTGGAGCACCTAGCTACGCCATGTGTTGGAATGCTATAATGTAACTGTTGAAGGGGAAGATGAGGATCCAAGAAATATCAATATTCCATAGGCAGAATGCCATCACGTAGTTGAAGGTCTGCAAATAGAGAACCCAGACATCATCGTGCCATTGAAGACTAGGCAAGTAAACATTGGTACGGAAGCAGAGCCAAAATTTGCAAAGATCGAGGATTACTGGAATGATGCCACGGTGGATAAAGTTTCTGAATTGCTTCACGAATATCAGGATTTGTTTCCTACAAAAAATTTGGACCTAAAAGGCATCATAGGTGACTTGGGCATGATGAAAATTACCTTGAAGCCGAATGCGAAGCCTATTAAGTAGAGGCCATATCGCCTTAATCGCAAATACAAGGAAAAGGTCCGCTGGAGTTGGACAAGATGCTTGAGGCAGGCATTATTGAACCTATGGAGGAATCTGATTGGGTGAGCCCAATGGTGGTCCAAGAAAAGAAACAAATGGAGAAATACAGATTTGCGTAGATCTAAGGAAGCTTAACGATACCTATTTCCATGATCCTTTTCTGACATTGTTTATTGATGAGGTACTCGATAATGTTGGAGGGCAGGAGGCCTACTCATTCACTGATGGGTTCTCTGGGTACCATCACATTAAGATCACACCAGAAGATAGGAGCAAGACAACCTTCACGACATAATGGGGTTGTTTCGAATATACTGTGATGTTGCTTGGACTCAAGAACGCACTGGCGATATTCTCTCGTGTAGTCATTGCGACGTTCAAGGAGTTTATTCACAAGTTTTTGGAGGTATATTTCGATGACTGGACAGTGTTCGGGTTAGTAAAACACCATGTAGCCAGTTTACGATTAATGTTAGATACATGCCAAAGGTATCAGATCGCACTGAACCTAAAGAAGTGCTTATTTTGTGTCCCCTTTGGGATTTTGTTGGGTCATGTGGAGTGAAAGCAAGGACTAATGGTGGACCCTACCAAGATTGTAGTAATAGTCAATTTCGAGGCTCTAAGGGGTGTCAAACAATTACGCGCAATGCTGGGCCATACTGGATATTATTGAAATTTCATCAAGGTTTATGCTCAGATTACCACACCTATGGAGTATCTATTAAAAAATGATGCTACATTATTTTGGAATGAAGAATGTCAACGCAGTCTAGACGTATTGAAAAAAAATATGGTCACCACGCCGATCTTGGTCTTCCCGGATTGGAAGAAGGAATTCCATGTGCACATTGATGCCTTATGTATTGCGTTGGGAGTAGTGTTGACACAGGCCGATGATGGAGAGATGGATCACCCTATAACATTTGCGAGCAAAAATTTATCAAAGGCTAAGAAGAATTACTCAATGACAGAGCATGAAGGATTGGCTATGGTGTACGTGCTCCAAAAGTTTAGACACTATTTGTTGGGTGGACATTTAAAGATGTACATAGATGATTCCACCTTGAAATACCTGGTCAATAAGCCTGTGTTGGGGGGCGGGGGGGGGAATATGCATATGGCTATTGTTATTTCAAGAAAATGACTTTGAGGTAATTGTGAAGCCAGGAAGGTTGAATGTAGGACGTGACCATTTGTCGTGAATTGAAACAGGGGAGGAGCCTACTAATTTGGAGGAAGGGTTGCCCGATGCATAACTCTTCGCGATGCCCATAGCAGATAACCATTTTGCAGATATTATCCACCTTTTGACTACAGGGATGGCTCTAGAAGGATACACTAGTTAGCAGAAGAAGGAGTTAGTAGTGCATACGACAGATTTCTCCGTAATTGTGGGACATTAGTATAAAATGGGCGCTAATGAGATACTGTGAAGGTATGTACCAAATTTCGAATGAAGTAGTATCCTAGATGAAGCTCATGGAGGGACTTCAGGAGGACATTATGTTGGAAAGGCAATGTCGCAGAAGATTTTGCGTGCAGGATTGTGGTGGTCTATGCTGCATAAATATTCTAAAGCATATTGTAGGGCATGCGATGCATGTCAGAGAATGGGCAGACCATCATGGAGGGATGAGTTGCCACTGAAACCTCATGTGTAATTGCAGCCATTTGAGAAATGGGCAATTGACTTTGTAGGACCAATTTATCCCCCAGGCAAGAAAACAGGTGTGCGCTATATCATCACCACGACAGAGTATTTGACCAGATGGGTTGAGGCACAAACTGTGAAGGATTGTACAGGGGGCACAACTACAAAGTTCTTATTTGAGTACATGTTAACTAGATTCGGTTTCCCAAAAGTATTAATGAGAAATTGCGGTACGCACTTCCTCAATGAGACAATCAGTGCACTGATCGAAGAATTTCGGGTTTATCATTAGAAGAGCACATTGTATCATCCTCAGGCTAATGGGATAGTTGAGGCCTTTAATAAGATATTGGAGAACACACTAACATATATTTGCAACGTGCAGTGGAATGATTGGGACGTACGCATACCGACAGTATTGTGGGCGTACAACACTACTTGCAAAAAGTTAACATGTTAGACACCTTTTAGATTGGTCTATGGCGTAGAAGCTGTGATGCCTATGGAATATATCGTGCCTAGTCGACGCATAGCAGCTTTCACAGGGATGGCAAACCGCGGAGCCTTGGAAGAATGGCTCGCTCAACTGATGGAGCTTGAAGAAGATAGGTTCTTGGCTGGATTTCATCAGTGAGTATATAGGGAACATGAAAAAGCATGGCACGATCGACACATCAAGTTGTGCACATTTAAGGTAAATGAATTGGTATTATTATATTATAGTAAGTTCGCTAAGTTTCCAGGAAAGCTTCAGATGCATTGGCTTGGGCCATATGTCATCAAAGAAATTATAGATGGAGGCATAGTTCAGCTTGTGAAGCTGAATGGAGAACCTTTTCCGGGAAAGGTGAATGGAAGCTGATTGAAGTCATATAGAGGAGATCCAGATCAATGACTATATGACAGTAGGACAATATTAGTTCTCCAGGTAGTTGCAAGGGAGCGCGGGACTATAAACTACACTACCTAGTTTGAGGAACTGCATGACAGTGGGATTGTGTGCAAAAGGGCGACATCCAGTATGAGAGGCTGCATGAAGGGAGCTGTGCTTGAAAGGAGATATCGAGCAACACAGCTGGAAAGTGACCGTTAGAGTCACTGTTCATGATTTGACAGCCAAGAGATGGTTAAGAGGAGTGAGCGAGCGACATTTAAGGCTAAAATATTTGCAGATCTGCCGCCAAACCAGCATTAATGGTCGAATTTTAGGGGGAACGGTCGTATTTGAATTCAAAATTCCCTATAAATTACACGTGTTGGTCCAGCAGAGAACACTTTGCACCCTTAGAGTTTTTGAGCTATGCTGTCTCTTGCTTATGAATCGTGCATTCTTCGAGGATTTGGTCGCAAGCCCTGCATTTCATCATTTACCTGAGTTAACCCAGAAATTCATCTGTAATATCATGTTAGAACCAGGGCCCGCTGAGATTGAAAGCACTGGAGGAACTTTCGCCTCCAAAGGAGATGTTCCAGAGGTGGTGAGCATGGAAGCTCTGGCTCCTATGCCTACGGTGTCGAGGCTGCCTAGGCCAAAGCCTACGCCTATGTGAGAAACCCAAAAGGCGAAGAAAGACAAGCAGAAGAGGTTGGTGCCAATGCGCGAGTCGCATAGGAAACATGCTCATTTGAAAAATAAGGACAAGCAGCCCGAGAAGGTGGTGGATTTGGAAGATGAAAAAGGCATTGAGGATATAGATGTTGAGGGCATGGAGCCCATCACTAATTTACCTGAATACATCCCTCCGCAAAAATGGAAGGCCAAGGTGCCCAAGGACCCAGACTCAGACAAGTTCCTCATTCACATGCCCCTATTTCCAGTAAAGATAACCTTCGAAGGTCCGTGCCTCGCATGGATCCCTTTGTTAAAGATGGAATATTGGGACCTGACTGACCATGAGGGGTTCCCTCACATCGCGACAAAGAATTACATGAGGCGAGTGTATAAGCGAGACTCAGGTGTTAGTAAGTTAGAAACAGTTGAATGGATCCGTTGAGTAGAGCAATCCGAGTTGTTGAACCTGCTGTGGGTGCCCCACTACCACCGCTTTAACATTAACACCACCTGTATCTGGCAACTGCTTACTCTAGTGCATGATGGGTGTTTATGGCTTGGCGCGCCTATACCCTTCACGAATATGCTCATCCATAGGACCACGCACCTACCGCATGAGGGTTTGAATTCGACCAAGGAGTTTGGCAGAAAGACCATCGAGTGAGACTTGGAAGAAAAGATGAAAAATAAGTTTGAGCTTATCAAGAAGCCGCGCGACTACTCCATCACATTCATCAACGATCCCGCGGTGAAGATTTCCACCCAAATACTGGCTAGAAAAATTATGAAGAAGTGTCGCACGGATGAGGATCCAGTGCTGTGGTGTCGTTAGCTGCACAGTGCACAGAAGGTGTGCAGTTGAATTGGTCATGGTACTTATGCAGCGAATTCCTTGCGAATTTTCGCAAGGCCCAATATGAGAGTAGGCCCTTCCACTACGCGTGGTTGTTTCTCTCCATTATGCTGGTCACATGGGATCTACCGAAGGACAACTAGTTTCCTCCCATGAAAGCAGGATTGTCAGAGGCTACATAGTTTTCCTCCATATAGGCCACGAAGGACCCCGCACGAATCACTGAAACGAAGATTTTATGGGCATTGATGGAGGCAAGCTTCTGCATGGCCATCAACCAGTGCCAAAGGTTGTCCCCAACCTTCTATGAATCGCTGTCTAAGTATGCTGAGTTCAAGGAAGACTTCCACTGTGTCTACATTCAAGTGCAGAAGGACCCACAAAAGAAGTGGTTCGATTTTCCGTATCTAGTCACGGATGATGCCATACAGGAAGTGGTCAAGTGTTGGCTAGCAGATTGGTACACCCCATCCAACTTGGATGTAGGTACCATCAAAGGCATCGGGAGCTCAGTGGAAGGATGCAGCAAAACAGGTGGCACAAAATTTGGCTGCACAGCGGAAGAAAGAAGCCGAGGAGAAGGCTCGAATGGAAAAGGAATTCATTTTCAAGGAACAGGATGACCAAGAACAACACGACACCAAGTAGAGTGGAAAATCCCCTTCGCTCGAAACTGAGGAGGAAGAGTAGTCTACGCAGGGCGGTGGAGGCAATGAGGGGCAGAGCACCCCATTTCGGATAAAGAAGCGTAGAGAACAACATTAGGGGGGTTTCCCGGAAGAATACAAAGTCAGCTAAAATGCAGGTGGATCCCATCACTCTGACGGAGGGAGATATCGACGAGATCGGGGACAAAGTGCATGAAACTATCACTGAGTTGTTGCAACAATTTGAGCAATAATACATGTAGTCGTTGGGAAATGTTTAGAAGGATCTACGTGAACTGCAAATTAAAACCAACAGAATACAGGTGGGTGTAGGTCAAGCGAGCGCCACACAGATGAGCCTAGCACTAGGGACAAGTCAGGCTACAGAACTGGTAAGGAAAGTGGGCCTGAGAATAGTTGCTCTGCTAGAGGGGTCCCTAAACGCAGAATCAGCCGATGACAAGATCATCGTAAGTACCTTGAAGAACATCGGACTCAATATTGCAGCGCTCCCCAACGAAGTTCTTCATGCACTGCAAACAAGAGTGACAACAGAACTGAGAGCTCGGGAGTAGCACGCTCTCAGTTTAATAAGCGAACATTAGGTGAACAATTAACAAATGTTCGTTGAGAAGACGCAGGCTCTGAAGGAAAGGGATGTTATTCAGGCGCAGAGTTCCCAGTTGGCTTGTGCGGTTGTAGAGGTGTGCAGAATAGTGTCAGAGTTTCACATACCTGAGGACGCACAACTAGAGGCCAAGGTCCGGAAACTAGCTGTGAGCGTCCTTGATGCAAAGGCAGAGGTGGAAAGAGTTCAATTTGAACTCAAAATGAAAATCATGGAGCTGGTTCTCAATTCACATCCATCAACTCTGCCTGAATTCAGGGAACAGCGTAGAGCCGCCATCTAGGAAGGGATCACTACTTTGGATGTGACAATCGTTGAACACACAGCTTTATTTAAACAGGCCATGGAGTTGGTGACGACCCTATAGGAAGACCCCAACCTGTAGATATTGAGTACAGAGATCCGCGAGCTCCAAAAGCAGTATGACGAGGTTAGGGTGATGACGCGCTCCATTGCTACAACACAACGCCTCGCCAAGTTGCAGGAGGGGAAGCAACTCCTTGCACAAGTGGAAGAAACTCATAAAAAAGAGGCAGTGCTTAAGGCTAGGTTGGGTCCTTGGTTGGAAGAATTCTACCAAGTCTCAACCAACATTCAGAAAAAGCTAACGAACTTGTAGCTCACACAGCAGAAGATCAAGTTGGCTGGCGAGGACCAACTATGGAGCATCTTGTCGATCAAGTGAAGCAGGCAGCCATGCAGAGCACGGCTGAAGTAGTAGTTTTGCAGGTGGAGCTGGGGGATCTTTGCAGCAAGATCACCACACCAGCCGAGTGACTCGAGGGTGAGTCATGACCTTTGTGTCGGGGGCCTGTTGGGATGGGGTCCCCTAGGTCAGTTTTGGGGCAAAAGCTGAAATTTTGATGTAAAGTTTGATAAAAATATGTAAAGTATCTGTGAATTATGGATGGGGAGCACGTAGTTAGTTAAGAGTCAAAAAGGGTTTTACCTTTGGTTATGTAAAGTGGAGTCGGTTTTTGAGATCTACCCATGGTCTGCGGACCATGGGATTGTATAAATAGGTGTGTCTTAGTGAGTCTAAGGTAGATCTACGTATTTTGTATATGGTACGACGAATGGGGTCTTAGAGAGTTAGCACAGAGAAGCAAGTCTTAGAGGAGGAAAAGGCTATGAAGCTAAGTGCGTAGAGGCCTAGAGTAGAGTCTGCAGCTGAGTGCACGGACCCCCGTAGATGAGTGCGCGGGGAAGTTTTGAGTTTGTAACCTTACATTGAAGATCAATAAAGAAGATTGTTGGAGAAATTCATGTGTTTACTTGTTTACTTATGTTTCTTATGTTTACAATATATATATATATATTAAAAGTATTTACGAATTAATAATTTACTGATACGCGAATCTATTGGGTGAATATCTTTAATTGAATGTAATGCATGTTAAGTGTTTACGTGAAGTTTATAATACTTTCTGTTAAGTTCATGAAGCAATTAAGAAAGTTTGTGTGGATTCTGATCTGAGATTAGTCTATGATGTGCGTAAGTAGATAATCTATCTGTTAAAGGTCCGCAAAAGTCGATCGTAGACCTTCGCGAAGGTCTAGGGGCCAATTGAAGGAAGTTACAGTTCCGAGCGTTGAGGGCTTAGAGATCTGCGTGAAGGCAGATCTAGGTCATAAAAGGACATCAAACTGATCTCTAGGTGTGGAAACTTGGTTCCAGCGTTCCCCATACTGCTTTGGGTGAGACTTTAGACCGCGCACCACAGATTGATGCTGAAAGGGTGAGTAGTGTAGGGTTTTCTTTGGCACAACTAACTCTGAACCTGGGCTAGGACTCCCTAAGCCAACACTGCCTCCCCTCATACTCTAGATTTAATTCAACTTTCAAACATATTTTCCTTGATGTGAGTTCATTCTTGGAATTCGAAGCACTTCATGTGCTTAGACCAAACAACAAAAGGGTCAACAAACTAGCAATTCATGCCATAAGAAATGAGGAAAGCACTCTAAGAATAGATGAGAGGGTGCTCCATTCATGAATACCCTAAGCATGGCACATATGGACATTGTCATAATAAGGCATCTAGTGGTGTTGTGGCTCACGTGGACAGAAGGCATGCATCCCAATTATTCAAAATCTACTTCACCTCATTTTCATTCAGTCCTCCCTCACCCTTCGTATATGGCATCTTACTCTTCGCATCAAGAAAAAAAATTGTGTGCAGTTAATTATGATGTTTATTCAACATCTTAATCCAATATTGTTAGATCTACCTCATTTAGTTGTTTTCTTCCTCATTCTCTTCTAGATGGATTGGGAAGAGGTAGATAGTCATTCTTTGGACATCTTGTTGCCAAGACCTAACTCGACTCTTTAACCAACCCCTGGCTTTGTGGTCTCCCTGCTCTCATGATATGTTGTTGAATGTTAGTTTTCTTGTGCTAATTTCAACTTCAGAATTAAAAACAATTGCTTATCGTTTGCTTCATGTGCATAGGTTTCCTTTATGGTGTTTGTGAATGAACATGTAAATTTATGTCAAGTTTTATGTTAAATTCATGAGAAAAATAACATGTAAATCAAGTGCTAAACAACAATGAACAAATGTACAACAAACCATCAATATGAACATTTAACACAATGTTTTGATGAAGGAGTTCACCCCTCCTGGGCTACATCTCCTTGGTCTAGCTTCCATGGCTTGGGCCTCTGTATTATCTCAAAATGGAAAAAAAATTGTTTACAATGCTCGACTTCTCCTGAAACTTGCTTTGATGTGCTCAGAACATCTAAATCATCTAGGAATTCGTTTTCCTGATCCCAATTTGGTCAAATTTTGCAAAAGTTATGGCAAAACCAATTTCTCCTAGTAAAACTCCACTAAAACTGGAGGAACTCCAGTTACTCCAACTAATTTTGGAGAAATCCCTGAATTTGTCGGTCCGCCAAAAGTTCCGCCAAGATAACTGCGTAGTTAATTAACGATAAGCGGAGATTAATTAACGTTAACTGGTGGTTAGTGCAATAATCATGCAGTTATGGCTAACCATTAGCCAACGATGTAAGTGGTAGTGGTTACGTATGAGTGGTACATGCCAACGGTTATGCTGGCCATTATGGTTTTACACTGGATGTCAGTTCTGTGGTAATGGTAACATGGGAGGGGGATGGCCCGTGGGGATGGCTCCCTCCTCCCCCCAACCACCATATGTTATGAAAACAAATATAAACGGAAACCATAGACTATTAAGAACCATAGCGCAGGTATATAGGTAAGTCGTTGAATTTGTTCGAGCGAGGTCATGGGTTCGACCCCGCTGACCTGCCACTTATTTTGCCACAGCGCGTCAATAAGTCCGACCTTTGGCATGGACACGTGGTGGCCTCCAGGCTTGCCACATGTCCCTTCCTCATTGGTCCACCTCCATCCAATGAAAACAAGCCAAATCATCAACCCATCGACCAACCACGATATGACACTTGGCAAAACCTTACTGGCCCTTGACCATCCCGTTGACCTACCACATCAATAGTACAGACTGTTGACTAGGCAGTGATTGTACCTTGTTTTTGCAAAATTCCACTGTTTGGCAAAGCAGACAAAACATTATATCTTCCTCATACAAGCTTGGTCTTGAGTGAAATGAGTTGTGCTAGGATTGTATCGCCGAGGAGGATGCAGCAATTCATGTTTTGAGTGATTCTGAGCACTTTGATTTTTGAGCTAAACACTGAGCACCTGATCATTCCTCCCCATTAGAAGTCTTTTCAACCCCAAAAGATACTATCAATTGTTCAGTAGGTGAGGGTACAACTCCCTCACCTTCTTGATCTGCAACCATTTGGTCTTAGAAGGATTTTGTCCCTTCAGTCCCACTTGAAGGTATTCGACATTCCCTCTCTTCGAAGTTCTAGTTCTTTTGTCAAGTATGAGATCTTGTTGAAGTTCATCAAGATATTCTGGCAAGAAATAATCTATTGATGGTAGTTGAACAGCTCTCCTTGATCATCAATCAAAGGAGGCTCAAAAAATCTCAAATTCTCAACATTAACAACAGATTATATTTTCATATAAGGAGGCAAATCTAGCTTAAATGCATTGTTACCAATCTTTTCCAAAATTTTAAAAGGACCATAATGGATTGGCTTTATATTTTTACCTTCCCCTTGAAGTCTCTCTTTGCTAATATATAATCAAAATTCGTCTCCAACTTGAAATTTATGATTGACACGATGTTTGTCATGCCTTGCTTTGTAGCTGCTTTGACTCTTTTCCAACTGTTCTTGTAGTGTGTGATGTATCAACTGAATTTTCTCAATGAACTTCCTTGCCTTATCGATGTCGCTATGACCATCAATGGCGACATATTTCTCAAAGATAAAGTCCCATGGAGATTTTGGCAAGTACCCAAAACATGCCTCAAATGGCGATGTGTTTGTAGAAGAATGCTTTGCCCTATTATACGCACGTTGTATGTAAGGCAACTGTTCATCCCACAACTTGGGATGTTTGTTGCAATATCCTCTAAGAAGATGAATGATTGTCCTGTTGACCACCTTGGTTTGTCCATCTGTTTTCAGATGAAAGGATGTACTCTTCTTCAACTTAGTGTCCTTCATGTCTCACAAATTTGACCAAAAATTCCCAACAAATCGAGAATCTCAATCACCTACATTGGAAGTAGGAAGGCCGAAATGAACCCAAATATTTTGAAAGAAAAGATGAGTTGTTTTTTCAGCTATAATTTTATTTTTACATGGCGTTAGAATACACATCTTTCTAAACTTGTATACAACTACATACAAGTAATCATGACCTTTCCTTGACAATGGAAGACCTCCTACAAAATCCATTAAGATGTTCTCCCATGGACGTGAAGGTAGCGGAAGTGGAGTGTACAATCCTAGTTTCCTATTGCTAGGCTTACTTTTGGGACACAAAGAACAACCTCTAATGAAACAAGATACATTATCAAATACGTGTGGCCAATAACAATACCTTTGGAGATTCGTTACTGTCTTTCCTACACCGAAGTGTCCAGCAATCGATGAAGTGTGCGCCTCCCTTATGATATTGTTTCTTTCTCCCTGTGGAATACATAACTTGCCCAAGTTATACAACAAATTGTTATGTACATGGTAATCTAACTCTTCAATTTCATTTCCTTGCCTCAAGCTTGCATGCACATCTTGAAAGTCATTGTCATATGCATATTTCTCAATGTAAATTTCATGTAAAATAGAATTGTGCTTGAGTATAATAGATGAATTTATAATAGGCCTAGAAAGAATATTAGCTACTTTATTGTAGATTCCATTTTTGTACTTGATAACCAAATGAAACTGTTGTAGAAAACCCATCCATCTGAAGTGTCGTGATTGCTGCAACTTTGACTGCGACTGTAAGTACTGCAATGGTTGATGGTTGGTATGGATAATGCTCTCCTTCCCCATCAAGTAGTGTTTCCATTTTTTAACACTTTGTACCAATGCATACAGTTCTTTGTCATAAGTGGGATAGTTAGTCACAACACCATTAAAAATTTCAGAATGAAATGAAATGGGCTTACCATGCTGCATAAGAACTGCTCCCATGGCGTAATCACTGGCATTCGTTTGAATCTCAAATGGCTATCGAAGGTCTGTAAGAGCCAATACTGGTGTTGAACTGAGCTTTTGTTTTAAAGCATCAAATTGTTTCTACTTTACATCTCCCCAATGGAAGAATTTCTTGACACTAGTCAATACTTGTAGTGGAGTTGCAATGGAAGAAAAATTAGCAATAAATTTCCTCCAATATTGTGCTACCCCAAGAAAGCTTCTTACCTCTGTAATTGTATTGGGCTTGGGCCAATTCACAATGACCTCAACCTTATAGGGGTCTATCTTCAGCTCACCTCCTCCAACAATGTGTCCTAAAGACACTAAAGAATTCTTAGCAAATTCACACTTTGACATCTTTAAAAACAACTGTTCTTTTCTCAAGACATCAAGTACTTTTTTCACATGCATGACATGTTAATCTATGAATTTTCTGAATATGAGAATATCATCTACGTAAACAATGACAAATTCATCTAGAAATGGTCTCAATACATCATTCAAGCTGGATCATTTGTAAGACCAAAAGGCATAACAAGCCACTCAAACAATCCTTGTTTAGTTTTAAATGTGTTTTCCAAATGCCCTCTTCAGCTATTCTAACTTGATGATAACCACTTCATAAGTATAACTTAGTGAAATACTTTGCATACCTTAATTGATCAAGAAAATCATCAATTCTTGGGAGTTGATAATGATTCTTCACCATTATTTTATTCGGTGCACGGAAATCCACACACATGCACCAAGTCTCGTCCTTCTTTGGCACGTAGACAATGGGTGAACCACAAGGCAAAGTAGATGGGCGTATGATACCTTTGTTTAGAAATTCTTGAATTTGCTTATTGATTTACATGCTCTCCATGATCGACATGCGATACATGCCAATGTTTAGAAGTGGAACATCCTGTTGCAGCTATATCTCATGTTGAGTTCCCCTCTTGGGAGGTAACCCCTTTGGTTCCTAAAACATCTCTCCATGCTTGCTTACCACATCAAACAAATCAAATTTTAACTTATCATCACAACCTTCAAAATATTCATAATCAATATCATTCTTTTTCTTGATCATAAGAAGCACAAAATTTTTACTTGCATTTACTAGTCTCTTGATCTGCCCTGCATTAACCAAATAAATGTTTAACTTTTTGCGATGGGCTCTCACAATATACTCCACTCCATCCTTGAGAAACAAATATTTTTTCTCATGGCGATAAAATACCGCTTTCCTATCATACAAAAATGGACTTCCCAGAATGATTCCTGAGATGCCAAGAACTACATCTAACTCAACTTCATCAATGAATTTTTCAGTAATGGAAAACCTGAATAAGGATTTCCTTGTAACTTGTAAATTTGCATTATTGACTATCCAACCCAAGGGATATGGCTTATGATGAGGTACAGTTTCAAGGTTAAGCTTTTTGACCAAGTCTTCTGAAATTAAGTTCGATTGTGACCCCTATCAAATAATGAATCAATTTTTGTATGGTTTGAAACTACCCTTACATGGAGCAACTCTATCCATGATTCTTCATTTGGAGTGTTTTTATGACTATGTGAGGCACTAGGGCTTTCTATAGTTTCTTTTCCTCTTGTGACCATGGCTGAAATATTGGTCTCATCACCGGAATTGGATCGAAGATCATGTTGTGTGGTAGCGGTCGTCTTTTGTTTTCCATTATTGTTTGATTTCTTAGGCCTTAGTTCAGGATGTAATTTCCAATAGTGGGTTTCATCATGCCCCGCTTTGGAACAATGTTGACATATAGTTTTCTCCCCTTCTTTCTTCACACTTGCATTCTTCTTTCCTTTCCATTTTCCACCCTTCTCTTTCTCCTTACCCTTAAATGGCTTCTTCTTACTACCCTCTTCCTGAATGTTCTTTCCTCTTTCTTCAAGGTGTGTGGCTTGCACACATACCTCATCTAAATTGCTTGGATTGAACATAAGGATAATATTTTTTAAGTAGGAATGTAAACCCCCAATATATTTCAACAGTGTATCTTGGGAATTCAAGTTTACTCCTAACAACAAAGCCCTCTTCCTAAACTCCTAGGTATAGTATTGAACTATTTGGCCCTTGAGTTGCCTAAAATTTTTCCAACTCATAATGGATTTTTTCATATAGGCTAAAGGATAAAACTATCTTTTAATTGAAGAAACAAATTCAACCCAAGAAATGGATATCTTACCATGAATTCACATTTCCTCTTGAGTCTTTTCTTCCCACCAAACTAGTGCTGCTCATTCTAGCCTTAATGAACCCAACTGGACATTTATGTCATCTTCTTGAAGGTTCTGAATTCTGCAATAAACCTCTAATTGTCGAATCCAATTGTCTAACTTTTCTGCATTCACCTCACCATTGTACATGGGAAGTTCAAAATTAATGTCCAATTTGAGTAAGGGAGTTTTTTCCTTTGGGGTTTTTGAATGAGTATGAACAGTTTTTGTGGTGGAAGTGGAAGATTATGATGTTTGAGATGATGAGGATGATGAAGATGACGAGGAAGATGAAGATGGTGGATATGGAGGAGGCTTTCCTCCATTACCCTTTGAATCCTTCTTTTCATCTTTTTTATCTCCTGAGCTTCCCTCTCCATGTGGGGGCTTAGAACTCTCTCCAACCATTCTAGTATTCATCTCTTCATAGAGGACTCTAACCATGTCAGTCAAGTCATAGAAAGCTTTCTTGAATGCTTCCTCTTCTGAAAGACCTTTAGTCTCTCTTGCTCTAGACATGATGGCTTTGGATTCAAGCTCAATTTTTGGTATGACTTGTACCTCCTCAATCTCAATTGAAGGTAAAACTTGAGGTGCTTCAAGTGCAACTGGGATTGGAACTCTGGGTGGAGATTGTGGCCTTGTGGCTCTCCTTCTTCTCGGCATTACCTCCGGAGTTGCAACCAATAGTTTCAGTTCTCCTCTCAGCAACTTTAACCTTGTAAGCATCACAAATTTGCAACCATTAAAACCCTAATTGCACAAAACTAAAGTAATCAAGAAAATAACATTTGCTTTGATACCAACTTGATTTGTTGTTGAATGTTAGTTTTGTTGTGCTAATTTCAAATTCAAAATTAAAAACAACTACTTATCATTTGCTTCATGTGCATAGGTTTCCTTTATGGTGTTTATGAATGAACAGGTAAATTTATGTCAAGTTTTATGTTAAATTCATGAGAAAAATAACATGTAAATCAAGTGTTGAACAATAACCAACAAATGTACATCAAACCATCAAAATGAACACTTAACATAGTTTTTTGATGAAGGAGTTCACCCCTCCTGGGCTACATCTCCTTGGTCCAACTTCCATGGCTTGGGCCTCCGTATGAGCTCAAAATGGAAAAAGTGATGTTTACAATGCTCTAATACTCTTGAAACCTGCTTCAATGTGCTCAAAACATTAAAATCATCTAGGAATACGTTTTCATGATCCCAATTTGGTCAAATTTTGCAAAAGTTATGGCAAAATCAATTTCTCCTAGTAAAACTCCACTAAAATTGGAGGAACTCCAGTTAGTCCCGCTAATTTTGGAGAAATCCCCAAATTTTTCAGTCCGCTAGAAGTGTCGCCAAGCTAATTTCATAGTTAATTAACGATAAGCAGAGATTAATTAACGTCAACTGGTGGTTAGTGCAATAATCACGCAGTTATGGCTAACCATTAGCCTGTGGTGTAAGTGGTAGTGGTTACGTATGAGTAGTAAATACCAACGGTTATGTTGGTCGTTATGGTTTTACGTGGGTCGCCGGTTCTGTGGTAATGGTCACATGGGAGGGGGCTGGTCCACGGTGCTGGCTCCCTCCTTCCCCCAACCGCCATATGTTATGAAAACAAATATAAACGGAAATCATAGACTATTAAGAACCATAACGTGGGTATAACGGTAAGTCGCTGAGTTTGTTCAGGCGAGGCTGTGGAATCGACCCCGCCGACCTGCCACTTATTTTTCCATAGCGCGCCAATAAGCCTGACCTTTGGGGAGGGACACGTGGTCGCCTCCGGGCTTGCCACATGTCCCCTCCTCATTGGTCCACATCCATCCAAGGTCAACAAGCCAAATCATCAACCCATTGGCCAACCACAATATGACACTTGGTGACACCTTACTCTCCCTTGACTATCCCATTGACCTACCTAGTCATCTGCCACGTCAGTAGTACAGATTGTTGACTGGGCAATGACTGTACATTTTTTTGCAAAATTCCATTGTTTGGCAAAGCGGAAAAAATGTGATATCTTCCTCATACGAGATTGGTTTTGAGTGAAACGAGTTGCATTGGGATCGTATCAATGAGACAGACGCAATCGTGCAAGTTTTGAGAAATTCTAAGTACTTTTATTTTTGAGCTAAATATTAATCACCTGATCATCTCACCCTCTAAGAATTAGGGGGAGTAGGATTTTATCTAGTCTAGCTTGTGCTTCCTAGTTCAACCTTCTAGAGAGCTCCAGTGTGGTCACAAACACAACAATGTTGGTTATCAGGTTCCTCTTGGCATGCAATAAGTTTCATGGAACAACCTATCGAAATGGTAGATCGTACTCAAACAATTAAACGTAAAATCTAATTTGACTCCTCTTGGAATGTAGTAAGTTTCATGGAACGACCTATTGAAATGGCAGAGCATACTCAAATAAGAAAACATAAAATCCAGTATGAGTAATGAGAATAAATCTCTAATCTTCATAATAATATGGACCACCTCCAATTGCAACATTCCCAACCAAAATCTCAATGGTCCACCACAATGGACATATTGATAAGTTAGCATGATCAAATTCAAATGATGGAGGACAAAATTAACACACTCATGAGTCAAATTAAGAAAATAAAGCTCTTAGGTGAACATGGTTCCCAATATTCCTCTTCTTCAACAAATTATATTAGTCATCCTCCTCCTTCTCTTCGTAATTTAAATATAGAACCTTGGTTTGTTTCTCCCCTAGATCGGGTCAAGAATCCCACTTACTAGTCCTTATCATGCAAGTCAAAAAACATCTTATCTTGGGAATTTTCTACATAATATTCACAACTAGGAACAAGACTTATGTTGTAATTTTGTTGATATATTATACAAAAAGTGGACCTTTGACGTTATCAAATAAACTCAACTAAAAGACAATTTTTAATAGAAATTTGAAACATTATTTTGTTCCAAATACAAATGTACACTAACACAAAGTTTTTGGTTATATTTTTTAAAAATAATAATGATGATGATTATTATTATTAATGTCCACTATGACCAATATGGTCTATCAGACCTTGAGAAAGTAAGAGATTAACTAAGACTCTTTAAGCTTTTATTTCTATGATCAAAAAAGAAGGAAGAGAAGTGGTCCTAAACCAGCCTAGATCCATCTTAACTCCAGATCAACCAAGAGCCAAGAGGGATCAAATCTCTTGATATGCAAACCTCTTTTAGAGTGAAAAGATATTTGATCCCTCTTGGCTCTTGGTAGATCCAGAGTTAAGATGGATCTAGGCTAGTTTAATTTCCCTTTTAAATAGGCTATATCCCACATGAATAACTTGGGTCAATACCATAGGTTCTCAATACCATGGATCAATACCATGGGCCATTTTTATTTTTATTTTTATAGAGTTATTTCTAACTAAATTCAGGCTTCTGTGATCCATATCTTATGTTTTAATAAATCTTTCGGAGATAATCACATTGGAGAACATTTTGCCGATGCATTTTGAACCATCTAGTTTGGTTCATTGTCAAGAAAAAATGGGAAATCACTTCTAACGGCTAGAATCTAATGGCTAAAGGTCAAACAACCATTGGTCAAAATTAAATAATAAAGAGTCAAATGAATAAATAAAGAAGGAATTAACAACTAACAAAGGGGAACAAATCAATGTATATTAAAATAAAAAGGGGACTAAATCAAGGGAAAAGGTAAAAAAATAAATAAATAAGAGAAAAAAAGAAGTGATTGACCAAATATTTATATAATTTTTATTATTTAAATTAATTTAATTTAATTAATTAATACATTAATTAATTGATTAATTTATATATTTAAATAGAAAAGAAAATAAATTTAGGAAATTTCTCTTATATATAAACCTTTTTTTAGTAAAATTAAATGACTAAAACCAACCCAACCTCATTAAAAAAATAATAATAATAAATAAATAAAATAAAATAAAATAAAAAATTTAAGAAGAAAAAGCCTGGACCCAACAATTACTAATCGTCCAGCCATTGTCTTTGTTTAGATTGGTAGCGATGAGCACGTCCATTCCTATATCTGTAATTCATGCTCATATTCAAAGGTTTTTCATGATCTACGCATCACACCCCCCTCCAGTGTGGCCTCCCATTCATACATTGAAACCTCCCCATTTGCTAACACATCTAGCAGTCAATACTCCTCTTTGTCTCTTGTTCATCCCCTGTCCTCCTCTAGCCTTTTCTCTCCCTCGTTCTCCATTGACCAAACCTCTCTCTCCTTATCATTCCCTTTATCCTTTGCTAATAACCTTTCAGTTGAGAGAGGTGAAGTCTCAACCTCCAGTACCATCGCTTATTTAAACCTTGTTGGGAACCACTCCCCTAATCCCTTTGCCTTTGACATCCCCTCTTTGGGTTTCTCATGTCCTCCCTCTTTGGATTCGATTTGTAAGAATATTAATCATAACAACAACAACAACAACAACAACAAAAAATAATAATAATAAAATGAATCTAATAATAAGAATTATAATAATAATAATTCTTTCTCTTCTTATAATAATAAGGTTGTTAATCTTTCGAGCTTTTCCTTTGACCCTCTAATTTATAGTCTTTTGGGGAAGGTACTAAATTTTTCCCTTGCTCCTAGAAAAAGTTATGTGGAAGACATCATTTGTGGCATTGAATATGGGATAAGGGAATTACCGGACAACATTAAAGATACCATCAGGAAATATTGAGTTATTTTCCTTAGAAAGGTGAAGTCCTCGAAGAACAACATTAGTAAAGCAAAGTTTGATTCCCTTAAATCTTTGAATGGAAACCAAGGAATTGTTGTTCTCAAAGTGGACAAGGGTGGGGCTATAGTTATCCTTGATAAGGAAGATTACTAGAGTAAGATGGTGGATCACCTTTGTAGTAGCAGGAGCTATAGGAAACTTAACAAGAATCCCTTAAAGAATATTTCCCGAACAGTTGCTCTGGCTATAAAATCCAGTAAACATAGTTACCGATCAAATGAGAAAGTGAACCGGTACTCGCTTTTTTGAGGTAGCAAAAACACACCCGATTTTGAAAAGTGGTGATGTCAGGATACACCTTTTTTTTAGCATATTTTTGGCACTTTAAATTTTCTTATGTATCAAATATGAACATTTTTTTTTTTTTCGATGTTAGTGATTTTCATGCTGATTTTGAAAAGTGCATCAACACATTTTTTTAAATGTTAGTGATTTTCGTGCTGATTTTGAAAAGTGTTGATGCAGCATCAACACATTTTTTAGAGCGCTTATTTTTGACACTTTAAAAACTTTTTTTTTGTTAGTGATTTTCATCTTGATTTTGAAAAGTGTTAATGAACATAAACACTTTTTGTTTAGAGGGTTTAGTTTTTACACTTTAAATTTTATAATGAATTAAGTGTGGATAACTTTTTTTAAATGTTAATGATTTTTGTGTTAGTAATAAAACATAAAAATATAAATATAAAAAAATGACAAAAAAAATCAAATACAAAAAATATAAAAAAAGGAAAACAAAAAACAAAAAAACTTATAAAAATGTAAATAATATATATATATATATATATATATATATATATATATATATATATATATATATAATTTAAAGGAAAACAAATTGATCCACATAATAAAAATCTAACAACATTTTTTTAAGTTAAAAAATAATAATAATAACAATAAAACCTCATTACAAAAAAAATAAAAAATAAAAAAATAGATTAAGAAAAAAAATTAATTAAAATAAAAAAAAAATAAATTAAATAATTTAAATAAACAAAATTAAAAATAAATAAAATAAAATAAAATAATATATATATATATATATATATATATATATATATATATATATATATATATATATATAAATTTTATTTTATTTTATTTTTTTATTTTTTTAACTATAAAAATAAAGAAATAACATTTAAAGAAAACAAACTTTAAAAAAAAAAAAAAAAAACAAAACAAAACAAAAAAAAAAAAAAATACTTAAAAAATAATTAACTAATAAAAACAATTAAAAAAATAAAAATAAAAAACAATTTAAAAAATAATAATAATAATAATAAAACATTTAAAAAAAATTTAAAAATCAAAATTTAAAAAATAAAAACAATTAAAAAAACCAATTAAAAAAAACAAACAAAAAAAAACAAATAAAACAAATAAACAAGTAATTAAAAAAAAAAAAAAAAATTAAAAACAAAACAATTATCAAAAAAAAAAAACACTGCAAAAAAAATTTAGCCCACTCTGCGTCGCCACCCCCCTGCTGACCCCTCTGCCACCCAGTCCCCATCCCACTCCCTGACTTCACCCCCCTTGCTCCTCTTCCCCACCCAACCCCCACGCCACTCCCGACCCTCACCCTCCTCCCGAGCCCTCCCCCAGCTGGGCCCCACCTCACTCCCCGATCTCACCCCGCTCCCTCCCCTACCCTCTCTCCTCCCCCACCCGAGCTTCACCCCACCCGTTGCCCTCACCCCCCTCCCTTCGCTCCCCTCTCCCGTCCCCCACCCAGCCCCCACCTCAACCCCCACTCTCGGCCCCCTCCCCTCCCCACTCTCGGCCCTCCCCCTCCTTGCTTGGGCCCCCAGCCAGTGGCCAAGAGGCTGCAAGCTGGGGGCTCAGGTGGGGAGGGGAGGAGGTAAGGGGGGCGGTTGGGAGTGGGGAGGCGAGGGGAGGGGAGTGAGGGAGAGGTTGGGGTGGACGCCGGGTGGTGGAGAGGAGAGGGGAGCAGAGGGAGGGAGAGGGACGGGCTTATATTTTGTAATTGTTTTTTATTTATTTATTTTTTAATTGTTTTTTTTTATTGTTTTTATTTTTATTTTTTTTTCAAATTGTTTTTATTTTTATTTTTTTTTTTAATTGTCTATTATTTTTTTTTTTTTTTTATTTTATTTGTTATTTTTTAAATTTTAATTTAAGTTTTTTTATTTGTTTTGATTTTTTTTTTTTAATTTTGTATTTTAATTTTTATAATTTTTTATTTTATACTTTTTAAATTTAAATATTTTTTATTTTAAGTTTTAAATTTAAATATTTTTTATTTTTTATTTTTTTATAATTTAACTTTAGAAATATAACTTTAAAAAAATTAATTTAAATATTTCAATTTTTTTTTTTTTTTTTTAATTATTTAACATTTTTTAAATCATATATATATATAAACCATTTTTTAAGTTTTATATATATATATCTTTCATTCTTACAAGTCAATTTTGATTTTTTTTTCCATCATGAATCATCCCCTTGCCACCCTTGGCCAGTTGGACCTCTGGTCGCCAAGGAATTTTTTTTTTTTTGAAGTTTTTAATTTTTTTTAAATTTTTTTTTTTTTTTTTTTTTTTTTTTTTATTTGGTTTTTATTTTATTTTACTCTTCTTTTTTTTACTTTTTCCTTTTTAAATTTTACATGGTATGGTTAATTTTTTTTACATTTTATAGTTTTTTTTTATGTCATTACTATATATTTTTCATATTTGATTTTTTTTTTCATGTTTTTTTATGTTCTATTATTTTATTTTATTTTCAATATTTATTTATTTTATTTATTTTTTTATTTTCACACACACACTCACATATATATTGTAGGGCATGTGTCGATGCTTGTCTAGCAACTTGATCCCATTATGTGCAATTTGATAGTTGATTTTAAATTTTTCGTTATAATGAATCGAGTTTGCCCCACAATGTGTTAATTTCATGGTTGGTCTTTAAGTTTTCATTACAATGGGTTGAGCTCACCTACACTGTGTGTCAATTTGATAGTTGATTTTTAATTTTTTTTGCAACGTATCAAGTTGTCTTAGGCTAAGATTTCAAAATCGCAATACATTTAGCATTTAAAAAAATACTCTTGGTATAATAACTCTTTCATTCAGGTGTTCATTTTATAAGTTTTTTTAGTCATAAATTTTTCCCATAATGTCATGCTTAAAATATTTTGAAAATTTAAGATTGTTTTGTAGTCATAATCTTTGGTTTTAATTCCATTGTTGAAAAATTGTCAAGATTTTTAATGTTTTTCTAAGTCGTGATATTTTATCTTTAATGTTATGGCTGAAAACAATTATAAATATTTTTTCTTAGCACCATGCTTGAAAATTGTTGGAATTCTAAGGTTTTTCAAAGAAGTAATATTTCAAATTTAATGTCATGCTTAAAAATCGTCGGAATTTTAAGAGTTTTCAAAGACGTGATATTTTATCGTTAATGTCATGCTTGAAAATCATTGGAAATTTAAAGTTTTTTAGAGCCGTGATATTTTGTTTTTAACGTCATTAGTAAAAAGTGTTGAAAATGTACCTTAGAAAAAAAAAAAAAAAAACAAAACAAAACAAAAAACAAAAACAAAAAACAAAAAAAAACAAAAAACAAAAAAAACAAAAAAAAACAAAAAACAAACAAACGAACGTTATTCCGGCATCAACACTTTTCAATTTCAAGGTGTTTTTTGCACCAAACAAAATGGCTTTTATTGTTTTTGACTGATATTTTTAAAAAATGTTGAAATTTTACTCTGCAAAAAAAAAACAAAAACTTTATTTCAGTATCAACACTTTTCGATTTCAAGGTGTTTTTTCATGTTTACCCGTTTTGAGGTAATAGTTCCCATTTGATCGGTAACTATATTAGCAACATTGTTGGCTCCTTTAGGCATAATCTCATCGAGAGTAGCCCTCTCACTCCTAGGATTTATGGGCTTCCCAAGATCCATAAAGAGGGGGCTCCCCTAAGACCCATTGTCAACACTATAGGAGGACCAAACTATTTTCTTGCGAAGTATTTAGTGCAAAAGCTTAAACCCCTCGTTAGCCTCACTGAGTCCTTTGTTAAATATTCTTCATCATTTGTCAATGAGTTAAAGGGTATAAAGTTGGATCTTGGAGATATTCTTGTTAGTTTCAATATGGTCTCCCTTTACACTAATATCCCTATTAATGAGGCCATTGAAGTCATCAATTGGATCACTGATCCAGATACAACAAAATTGGTTGAAATCTGTCTTACCTCTACTTTCTTCAGCTTTGAAGGAGAATTTTATGAACAAACTTGTGGTGTTTCCATGGGTTCCCCCCTTTCTTATGTAGTGGCTAATCTGTTCATGGAAGACTTTGAATCTAGGGCTTTGGCCTCTGCTTCTTTCAAACCAAAGCGCTGGAAAATATTTGTGGATGACACTTGCGTAATCTGGCCTCATGGAAGGGAGAAGTTGGATATTTTTTTCCAACATCTTAACAATCAGTCTAGCTCCATAAAGTTTACTATGGAATGTGAAGTCGATGGCTTCCTTTTGTTCCTTGATCTTCTTATTTCTAGGAAATAGGATGGTTCTTTCTCCCACCAGGTTTTTCGAAAGAAAACTCATACAGAGTAATATCATCATGCTAAGTCCAATCATTTCTCTGCTCAAAAGTTGGGTGTTCTCAACACCTTAACTACTCGATCATTAAGAGTTTCTGATGAAAAATCCCATCTCCTTAATGTTTTCTATAATAATGGATATAGTAGGCGTCAGGGGTTCAAAGCTTTCCTTAGAGCTAGCAAAGGTCCTTCCATTAAGAAAGAACCCAAAGATCGAATTTCAGGGATCCATCTTCCTTTTATCCAAGGGAGGATGAACAACATTGCTAGGACCCTAAGGAAGTATAAGGTTTCCTCTACCTTTAGGCCCCTTAACACCATTTGAAGCTCCCTAAGGTTTGTTAAAGACCCTGTGGACCCTAAGAATATGAAAGGTGTGTATGAAATTCCATGTTCTTGCGGGACACCCTACATTGGTGAAACTGGTTGCTCGATAAATCAAAGGATTCATGAGCATGCAGCTAACATAAAACTTGGGAGGACCCACTCCTCGGCCTTGGCAGAGCATGTGGAAAAGACAAAACATCACATCTGCATTGAAAAAGCCCAAGTCATTGCAAGGGTGGATCATTTCTTTCATCAGAAGTTTAGGGAGGCCATTGAAATAGAAAGGAAGCCTAGTAATCTAAACAAGGACAATGGCTGGTCGATTAGTAATTGTTGGGTCCTTGCCCTTTCTTCTTCTTTTTTTAATTATTATTATTATTATTTTTAATGGAGTTGGGTTGATTTTATTCATTTAATTTTACTAAAAAAAGTTTATATATAAGAAATTTCCTAAATTTCTTTTCTTTTGTATTTAAATATATAAATTAATTAATTAATTTGATCTAAATAAGAAAAATTATGTATATTGGGCCAAGCACTTTTTTCTCTTATTTATTTATTTTTTTGACCTTTTCCTTTAATTTAGTTCCATTTTTATTTTAATAGACATTGATTTATTCCCTTTTATTAGTTGTTAATTCCTTCTTTATTGATTTTTTTGACTCTATTATTTAATTTTGATCAACTGTTGTTTCACCTTTATCCATGACATTCTAGCCGTTAGAAGTGGATTTCTCTACATCACCCTACTTATTTAATCTAATGCCATGATCTGATTCTCCATCTTGTCCTGAAGATGAACTAAACTAGATGGTTTGAAAGGCATCAACAAAACTTTATCTATGTGATTATCTTTGAAATATTTATTAACATATAAGAATTATTTTTATTTTTATTTTTATTTTTTTACTTTATTTTGATTGAGTTTTAATTTTATTTTTTTTAATCTAATTTGACTTAGTCAAAATATTAAACATTACATTACAATATGTCTACAACATAGACAAGAGAGCACTTCTAGACAATCACTATAGTTTTGTTGACTTAACAAGTCAAAAAAATTAATAATATGACAAAAATTTTAAAATAAAATTAGATATGAGTAAAAACCAGAGCATTAAAAAAATCAATTTTAACTACATTGATTTATTAACAAACATTATCGAATTCAACTAATATTAATTATTATAATAATTCAACCCACTTTTAAAAAAATACCAAAAACCATGTTAATGTTTTCCATAAATAAGTGGAAAATGTTTTCACGAAAGTTCTAATTTTTTCAAAAGATAATGATATCCTACGGAGGCTTCTGAAACCATATGCCTTGACGATGAACCACACTGGTTGGTTCGAAACGCGTCGACAAATGACATTCCATGTGATTTTCGCCGAAATCTTTCTCTAACCATATGCCTTTTCAACTTGAAGATGAGTGATACATTGCATATTATTTCAACAAGAAGTGACTGTGTCGTTAGAGGTCAAGTAATTTTCAACGAGTGACCATACCGGTGGAGATCTATTAATTGTTTTAAATGTTGTTTTGGTTATTTTTAATTATACTGATTGGTTATATTGTAATCAGTTTAGTTCATGGTTAAATTACTTTGATTTTTCAAATTTTTTTAAAGTTTATTAAAAAAAATTAAAATTATAATATTAATTTAAATATTTTGAAAATTAAAAATCAAAATTTAAATTTTTAAATTTAATCTATAGGTTTTAAATATAATTATTAAAATAAAAAAAAAAAAAAATTAAACATTAAAATTTTAAAAAATATATAATAACACTAAGTGTCTATGCAATTAATTAAGATTGCCATTAATAATCAATCAATATTGACAATTAGTACTTCCATTAAATCAATTAGTAAGTAGTTCTGTATTATTAAAATTTATATATTCATGCCAAAGGCATTTTCACCCCAAACACTCTTCACCCTAGCCAATCCTCTTGCTTCATTTTCATCGTCCTCTGGGCAGTTAAAATCTTACACATGGAAAAGTCATGAGCGAGGCGATAAAATTTCATTCAATCCTCAATCGAGGAAGGTGTTGACGTGTTTTAAGTGCCTTTGGGAAAGATAAGATGGGGTAAAATTACCCACCAAATATTGGACAAGTGCAAACATAGTTGGGTAAGAGGTGGTAAATTATAAATTATGAAAATAGTGCTTGGTGGTTAAAAGGGATCATGGTTCCCTGAGATCGTTCTCTTAGAATCTCGGGAAAGTGTTCATAGGTGTTTACGATCTTACAAAACAAGTTCTAGGTTTGAATTCGAGGAAGAGCACGTAGGCCATCTGCAGCACTCATGCGAATAAACAGAAATGTGGAATAATTCATCTCCATGTCGATTGTCTATGTGCGATTTGACTCTCTCGCCTCTTCTTGCGCCAACCAAACCAGCTGCACTACCACCCGGCAAGGCGTTTTCTCGTTATTATCTTGTGTTTTCCTGAGCTTTGTTCAGTTAACAGAAATGGGCTGAGTTCTAGTTGTGCTTTTTCTGAATTCCATGGGAGAAGGAAAGTGTTGCCTCTGTTCTTTGCGTTGAGTGAAAAATCCCAACAGCAAGAGACAGAACCAGAATCCATCGAAGATGAGGATTTTGTTACTGAATTTGCAGATTATTTAAGTAGTAGAGTTTATGAGAATGAAAGGCAGTGGGATAAAAGAGCTGCCAGGAGAAAGGTTCAATGCCATGCCTACTTCTTTGCTATCATCGCTTCCAACGTTGGGATTACTAGCATGGTCATTGCGGTTGTTTACTACAAATTTGTTTGGAAAATGCAGGGTTACACTTCAATTCTCTTCCCCAACTATCACTTTTCCCATCTTTTGAATACTCCCACTTCATAGTTTAAATGATAATAGTCTATTAATTATTTCACCTCCAGGTGGATATCAAACCCATTTAGATGGGTCTATGCTTTTAGATATAAATTCTCAGTAGCCTGTGACTTTCTTGTCTTTATGCTCATATGTATGTGATGACACAGGTATATTACCTTGCTTGTTCTCTGATGGAATTTGTATGCAGGGTGCAGAGGTTCCCTACACAGAGATGGTTGACACATTTTCATTAGCAGTGGGAGCCACAGTATGTGCAAGTTCTCTACTTGAGCTATTGGTAGTAGATTTGGAACTAATTCTTGTATAGGTTGGAATGCAATATTGGGCTCGCTAGGCTCATCAAGCTCTCTGGTATGCCTCACTGTGGCATATGCATGAGGTATAACTACAATTCACATAAAGGTGGACCAAGAATTAATTATTTAAAAGAAAAACCCAGGGTGTAACATAGCAGATATGTTTTGCACTATGCAATCCCCTTTTGCTTCATTGATTGCAATCCATTTTTGCTTCATTGATTACAGGGTTGTGGAGATGTTAGTTTTACATTCTAATTGAGAATCCACTTTCTTTAGGCAGTCTCATCACAGGCCAAGGGAGGGGCCTTTTAACTTGAATGACGTGTTTTCTATCATCAATGTTGCTCCAACCATTGCATTACTGGCTTATGGATTCTTTCAAAAATGCTTTGTGTCAGGCCTTTCTTTTGGTGTTGTAAGTATTGGCCTTTGTTTTCACTATTGCTACCATTGAAATTCACAAAATACTAAATTGACAATATTCTTTAAAGAATGATGTGATCACTATAAATTTAAACCACGTTTGACTTAATAGTTATGTCAAGGTGATTTTCAACACCAGTATGTTAGTCACTCTATTATTAACCTACTATGCATTTTGAAAAATTCCTCAGGGGCTTGGTATCACTGTTTTTGGGATGGCATATATGTTTGTCCATGATGGTCTTGTTCATCGCCACTTTCTTGTTGGGCCTATTGTTGATGTTCCATATCTTCTTAAGGTAGCAACTGCACATCAGGTTTGTTCCTAGATTCCTTATCATAACTCTATAGATCGCTTCATCTATTTATGAGTTAGACATAGATTTCTTTCCAGTAAGTAGCGAATCTCATACAAATTTTTTTAAATGCCACTGCAGCTTCATCATGCAAACAAGTTTAATGGTGTACCATATGGTCTTTTCCTTGGACCAAAAGTGAGTTTTCTTCTTCCCTTATAACTGTTTCTAGCTTTGTATTTCAAATGTGTTTAGAGTTATTCATGCGTGATCTTAGGTGAAGATATATTGATAGTTTATTGATTTTTGAGTTTCACAGGAACTGGAAGAGGTTGGAGGCCGTGAAGAGCTAGAGAAATTGTATAATAGTAAAATAAAGGGCCTCCAAAAGCTTTAGTGAAGGCTTTGACTTTCCTGCTTGTGTTATTTGGCACACATTTTCCCATTTTATATCTATGTTCATAGGAAACTCCAATTTCCTGGAGAGGTAAATTTGTACACACTATGAGAGTAACCTTTGGCATGCAAATTAGTATTTGAGATGGGAGTCTTAAAAAAAATAGGGGATTTTGTTGTCAAAGGGGATCCTTGACATAAGGGTTCTAAAGAAATCCTAATCATCTAGTTCATATAGATAAGAACAATCCAATGCATGTATACTACATTAAATGTATTTTTAGCATATCACATAATGGTCCACTCCTTGTTTGCAGGGGTTGTAAACTTTGGTTGAACAGGAAATAACTAGTTCTAAAATAATGACAGTGTATTACTAATGAGGATTTTGTTGTAAAGACCCTTTTCAAAATCAAATCACACATCAGAAGAAAACGTTGTAGGCTGCAACCTGTTTGGAAAGGACTTTTAGCTATTTTTCTATTAGAAATAAGGGTAGCAGATCAAACTATTCATTATGCTTGGTTTGTTGAAACTAGCAATAAGTTTAGAACTTAAATTCATCATGAAATCCAAGTCATTAATATTAAGGATTACAAACGAGCATTGGATTGATGAGATATTGATGTCCATACTCAATTTCATGTAGAACTCCTTGTTGCAGGAAGGATGCATGCATCGACTGTTCACCGGCCCCCGCTGGAGTTTCTCAACACAAAACCCCCATTGAACTATATGGTGGGGCTGGGTGCAGGGGCCATGGTGTTCACCACAAGGTCTAATTTCGGGCCTGCGGGCCCGCCATAGACCGATTTTTCACCACCATAGGCAACACAACATTAGGCAAAGGGTGGGGCAAGGATGGTGCCAGTGTTGTGGGTGCCAAAGAGGAGGAAGAAGTAGATGAAGAGAAGGGATATGATGAGAACCATAAATTCGATGAATTTGAGGGAAACAACGTGGATTTGTTTACCTTTGTTGAATACGATGAGGGTGACAAGGAAATCGATGTCTGTTAAGAAAGCATTGATTAAGAATGGACTCTTGCGACAAGGGCTGGTGGGAGGTAAGGCCGAAACATAGGAGATTGAGAAGTACAAAGCCTCAAACCTGAAAATTGCATAGCAGTTTGCAGATCTTAAGAGGAAATTGTATACGCTCTCCACCGAGGAGAGGGACATCATACCAGATATTAGGGATTATTCGCTTCAATTAAAAAAAAAAATAAGTAAAAAAAAAAATAAAAATTTGAGAGTTTGTTCCCATTCCGGATACATTGTTGGAGAATACCAGGCAAGAGAAGGAGCACATCAATGCATTGTGTTATAGATCTAACCCAAAAATATATGATAACAGAAATAACCCAATAAATAACAAGATAGAAATAGATAAAAATTCTTCTTTATTGATCAAACCCTTAAGGTAGGGCAACACCATACATTCACTCCTTAAGGAAGGAGAACACTCCACAAGCCATATGCCTGTTCATACAATAATCCTTGACTATATTCCTTCACGTGGAGTCTCTAGCTTCTATATAGGCCTCATACATACAATACCATGGATCATTACCATGGTTCCCTCATACCATCAAACTAATACCATGGGCCCATTACATTATTATTAACTACTTGTGGTCCCTTACATGATATGGGTTAACCACCTTATTTATTACTATGGCCCATCCCATTATTACATTATTACCTTGGGTACCTCCTTTGGTACCCCATATTATCCCCCCTAGGTATATAACATTCCACCCCCCTAAGCATGTTTCGTCCCCGAAACATGGGAACAACACAAATAATAAGATCTACTTAAAAGTGTAGTCCACTGGTACCATGCACGTGCATCTAGCCATCTAAGAGAAAGGTGAACCCTCGATCTCGCTGGTGCCTCGCTCGCTTGAGATGGAAGTTGACTGTGGTAGCTCTTCTATGTGGATGTGTAGTAGGTGGATCTTCGCTCCTCTCTATCTGTCCTGCGGGGGTTGTTGTCCATGTGGCTAATTGGTTGCCATCTTGCTGGTTGTCTTGCGGGGTGATGTGGGTGATGATATGTTGAAGTTTGAATCCACGATGGATTTTTCTTTAATTCACCCCTTACGGGAGCCTGACTGTTATCTGGTGCATGTTGTGGTGCCTGCTGTGGTGTCTTATCTTTCAATATTACTTCAACCACTGGGCCCTCCTTTGATGTATCAGCACCTATAACCTTTTATGCTTCAGCCTCTACTTGTGTTTGATTGTCTATCATCACTGGCTCATCATCTAATATGTCAGACCCTGGAACATCTTCTGCTTTCGCCTCCTTAGACTCTACTTGTTTATTAATGGAAACATCCTGTAATGTAATTTTCTTCTTTTTATACCAGAGCTTCAGGAATTTCTTCTGTACATTAATATTGATAGTACCCACTGATTCCATCCAAGGGTATCCCAAAACAACATCCATGTTATCTATATCTGAAGCATAAAAATCACCATGAAACACATACTTATCCATAGAAAGCTTCAAATCCTTATAAATTTGAACATCCTCATCATCAACCTGTGTATTTTCAATTTGTTTTGTTGGAAATTGCAATTTTTTTGCCAAGTTGACATTTATGAGATTTTGCTTGCAACTCGGATTTATAGACACAATGATTTTCTCCTTCTGAATCAATCCATGAACCTGCAATACAGAGTTACCAGCAAAAAATAACCCTTTTGGTTCCTTGGTTTCCTTCTTTCCTATAAAAATAAAATCTTTGCTAGGTTGTGTGTCTGTCTATGTGAGCTTATCCACAAGATTAGATTTACGGTCAAAGCGCTCTATAAGAGCTTTTTTGAAGGCATCCCAAGTCAAAAACCTTCCATTAGAACGGTGATGCTCTTGCCACCATTGTCGTCTTTCATATTCCAAGTACATGCTTCCCACCATAAGTTGAGTCTCATTATCATAGACGTGATCCAAATATTTCTCCATTTGTGCTAGCCATCTAGCTGGATGAGACCCATCAAATCTATACAAGTCCCTCAAATTCCGATCTAGGCCCGCCATCACAAAAAATATTGGCGAGAATTTGAAATGGTCACAATTCCGTTAATATTGCTCAGAATCCCTATTATAACCTGTTTTTAGAAATGGAACAATCATTCTGCATCTGCCCATGTGGTAGAAATCTTGATCGAGGCACTTGGAATTTCAGATCTGTGCTGCAACTCTCCCTCTGTCACCAAAATTTCTGCAAAAAAAAGCTGATTTTAAATAAGCGATATCTCCCTCATCCGGACTCCGATTCGACTGATTTTTTTTTTGAATTTGGGTATTTTTTCACAAAGAATCCATATCTACAATTATATTTTGCAAATCTTGCACCAGGGCATCCATATCTGCGCCGCCAACTCGCTGCCTTGAAAAATTGTCTGCAACCCCACTGATTTTTAGATCAGCGATATCTCCTTCATCCGGACTCCGATTCAACCGATTTTTTTTTTTGAAATCGGCTATTTTTTCACAAAGAATACAGATATACAATTATATTTTGCAGATATTTCACCAAAACATACAGATCTGATCTGCAAACTCGCCGCCCCCGAAATCCTGCAAAAAATTTAAAAAGAAAAAAATTCTCCCCTTGTGCCCAAGAAAGTGCTCTAATACCACTTGTTATAGATCTAACCCAAAAATATATGATAACAGAAATAATCCAATAAATAACAAGATAGAAATAGATAGAAATTCTTCTTTATTGATCAAACCCTTAAGGTAGGGCAACACCATACATTCACTCCTTAAGGAAGGAGAACACTCCACAAACCATATGCTTGTTCATACAATAATCCTTGACTATATTCCTTCACGTGGAGTCTCTAGCCTCTATATAGGCCTCATACATACAATACCATGGATCATTACCATGGTTCCTTCATACCATCAAACTAATACTATGGGCCCATTACATTATTATTAACTACTTGTGGTCCCTTACATGATATGGGTTAACCACATTATTTATTACTATGGCCCATCCCATTATTACATTATTACCTTGGGTACCTCCTTTGGTACCCCATATTATCCCCCCTAGGTATATAACAATTGGATCCCAAAAACAGGGTTGCGAGTGGCATAGAGACACCGTGGGCGCAGGCTTTGATGACTCATCTCACGACTGTTGGAGAGGGGAGACAGACTGTGTTGACTTTGAAGCTCAATAGGCTCTCTAATTTAGTTTCAAGATTGACCATCGTAGAGCTTAATGGGTATCTCATTGATCTCAAGAGTATGAAGATTACCAACGATGCAGATATTTTTGAAGTTAAAAATGCCATATTGTTGCTCAAATCGGTTACTCATACTAACTCGAAGCATCCTCCTGCTTGGATTTCGACGACAAGGATAGAGGAGGTTGTAGGGAAGATATTGGATGTATGACAATTGATTAAAAACGTTGTGAATCATTCCCAAAGAATGAAGATGTATGTTGGAGGCTTGCAAATTGGCAAGTCCAGATGAAGCCAAAGCTGTCAGTGCACATGGTGTAAAGGTGATCCCCAATTTGGTGAAGTTGTGGATGTAAGCTTCAAAGATCGAATAAGATGGTGTGAACAAGATTCTAGTGCTGAGGAAGGGGACTGGAGTAGATTCCTGACTCTGTGAGGCTTTGGAAGGCTATGGTAAGGTTAGAAAATGAGGAGGATGCTCAGATTTTGTTTCATAGGGCAATGAAGTGTTGTCCACAACATGTTCCCGATGAACTCATTAGAGTGCATAGATATGACGCATAAACTACGATAATGACCAAGAATGGGAAAAATATAACTATGGAGTTGATTCATATATAGTTAAATCATCTCTAAGCAAAACAAATTTATGAATTGAGAGGGAATGTGACCATGAAAACTGTTATTGGCAAGGTCAACCATTCTATGAAATGAGAGATTGTTGAGAAGAGGAGAGATTGTACCTTGCAATTCCTTGGATGAAACATTGAGTGAAACCACTCTCTGTCTGCGTCGACTGCATATGACACCTCTCAACTCATAGAACGAAATGTTGGTTTTCCACGAAGTGGTTAACGATTGAGATGGATCATAGGTGATTGCAGATAAAAGTCCAAGGAGAGCCTCTTGATCAAAAGCATTTCTGAGATGAGGATGCTAACAGTGTGATAATTAAAGGGTGGAAGAAAATGAGGAGGGACTGAGACAAAGAATGGAAAAAAAGAGTAAAAGTAATGTCCATAAAAGTGATAGAATGTTATAGATCTCCATCTTCTATTGCTCTCAACAGAATGTCAATGGTTTGGGCTTCTTCATTTATTTATAGAAATTCACCTTCAAATTCTGACTTTATTATGCGTTGATATTATATAGATTTAGCGTTGAATTCTAAATTCATTACATGCTGATAAAGAATAGAAATTCAAACCTTCCAAGCAAAAGAAATATTGTAAAATATTAACACATGCTACTTCCAAAAGAAAACACTGCAACACACTGAAAAAAAAATATTGTACAATCCTAAAGTCCCTCCAAATTCGAAAACAAAACAATGCAACAATATACCACACTTTGATCAAATTAACTAAAAGGAAATGTTTCACCTGTCATGGGACCACTTCGCATTGTTCCACTAGCAAGCACATGACACACTGAACCCGTAGGATAAGCGATTTATTAGTGAACACATACATATTTCAATACTCGCCCAGATGTGGGAACGTGTTACTTGTGTTGCTTCTCATGACTCCAATGAAAAGATTAATTGGTGAAACCATACATAAATATTAGCGTTGATTAATTAGCAAATCCATACATAAAATATTAGAGGCAATTAACTAGCATAGTCAATACAAATGAGGCATGGAAATTGCATTTCAATTTACAATTACCATTACCCCATAAAATCTTTTTGAATCTTCTATTCCTAGATTTTAATTTACAATTACCATTGCCCCATAAAATATTTTTAAATCTTCTATTCTTTAGATATTCATTTACACCTCTCGGTACAATTGCTAATACAATTGCTAATAATTATATTTGTTAAAGCTAATAAATAATTTTTAAATTCATTATGATTCAATCCTCCCTGATAAATATTGATATATATCATTATACCCATTTCATATATATTTTTTCTTTATTGATGACTTTTATCTAGACAATTACCAAATTGATTTTTGGGATTTGAAAGGATGCGCACTGCGCCCTCCAACATTTGGTTTCGGGAATATTTTATTAACCGAAACCATAGACATACTCCACCAATCATTATTGTGACAAAATATTGATCATTAATACCCTCAAACTAGTTATATTGTGTAAATAAATACCTTTTAATTTTGGTTTATACTAATATATCATTAAAATCAAGTTTTTTTAAAACATATCCTTAATAATAATAATAAGCTCAATAATATATATATATAAATATATATAATTTTATGAAAATGTGTTGATTTAACATAATCAAAATAATGGCCTCTTTGATTACGTAAGAAAAGATATTGCTATGGAAAAATCTGTTAACCACATAAATAAATATATATTAACTATTAATTAATGTGTAATTTAAAAATCACTATTTTATAAATCATAAATTATTATTATATAATAAATATATAAAATAAGTTTAAATTGGTAATATATAACTAAGTTTAAACTTATTACATTTTAATTATTATTATATATATAATTATTTTATAAAACTGAACATTTTTTAACTAAATTTAAAAATAATTAAAATTTAAATGCTTTCAAAGAAATCAACCATATTATATTTTAATGAAAGTTTCATTTGTTTTAAATATATTTTGTCAACATAATATAACAAATTACTCATACATGTAAAATTATTTTTCAAGAAGAAAAAGCATAATTGTATTATATTGAGATTATATAAAGGATCCAGATAATACATTGTCAAGCATTTAAGGTTGGAAAATCTAACAACAAAAGGAACAAAAACTAGAGGAAGAGTCCCTCTATGAAGAAGAGGCAGTTGTGCTGCTGCACAATAGAAATAGTTCCAAATTGATCTTACAGCACATGCATATTCTGAGATGAATACAGAGATTGTTCAAGACATTTCATATACTATACATATGCCGAGATGAAAAATGAGAGGGGTGGAAATAGTAGACCTGGAGATAATTGAAAGGAGATTAAAAGCCAGGGATAAAGAAATCTTGTATGACATAGGATTCCTCGCCAAATATTACCTTCATGGACTAGGTACCTGTTGCTAGAAGAAGACCATCCTTTCACAAGCAGTTCGCTTGCTGGTTCTGAGCCCTAAAAATATGTTGAATGGAGCTATCTCTCATAAGTCCCCAGTAAAACATCCAGCCTACGAGGTGTGGGTTCCTGATATTGCACTTTCCTTTGACATGATCGACCATGATCTTGGAGTCTCCAAAAATTGAAATGGACTGTATACCAAAAATTGACTCATACATGTAAAATTATATATGATAAAGATTAACTAAAATCAATATAATGACATTATTAATTTAAGTTTAATATTCCATTTTTTGTAAATTGCAAAATATATATATATATATATAAATCTATAATATTCCATTTTTTGTAAATTGCAAAATATATATATATATATATATATATATAAATAAATCTATTGATAAATTTGAAGATATTACATCTTAATTATTTTAGAAAAATGATAAAGTTAAAAAATGATAAATTAAAATTAAATACTTTACAAAACTTCAATTATCTTTAGTCTTAAATTTACCTAATTATTAATATGATATAATAAGTTACTCATATAGTTAAATGAAATATTAATAATAATGTTATTAATCTAAGTTTAATATTCCACTTTTATAAATTGCAAGAATAAACAAAATATTGAAATCCAAACAAATTGGACCTTTAGCATAGAACCATTTAAGAAATAGACATGTATTGTTTGGACTTTTCCTATGTCTTATATTGACATCATCTAATTCTTCATTGTTATGAGGGTTTTTCAAATAACATTGTTTATATTGATGAAAGTGTGTTTCATGATAATGCATATGTCTATATCATTTCAATCAACTATTTCGATAAATTAATGATAATCACTTGGGGTCACAAATGGCATGGGTACACCAATCCTTAACATGGTTGGATTTTTACCCACACCCATAGGATTTCAAACCGATAACCTGTTCACCATGGAGTGCCTTAGCTAAACAACTTGTCACTATCTATTCTATTCCCATGAACATGTAGGTGACCATTTTAATTAATTGAATGTTCCACACTTTTTTAATATAGCAACTCTATATTATACTACCATATAATTATTCTCAAAGGGATTAGTCTACTATTAATTACTTTTTGCATAAGAGATAGGTACTAAGCAACAATGTTGCATATTACACTTGTTTATTTTAAGTGCCTTAATATAACAACTTCTCACTATCTATTCTACGTCCATGAACATATAGGTGACCATTTTAATTAATTGAATGTTCCAAGCTTTTTTAATATAAAAACTCTATATTATACTACCCTATAATTATTCTCAAAGGGATTAGTCTACTATTAATTGCATTTTGCATAAGAGACAGGTACTAAGAAACAATATTGCATATTACACTTGTTTATTTTAATTTAAAGAAGGTAGTTTTTTTTTTCTTTTTAGAATTCAATCAATTTTCAATAATAAAGATCTATAATTTTCTTTTGATGTTGTTTTGGTTATTTTTTATTTATTTTAATTTAAAGAAAGTAAGTTTTTTTTGTTTTTTTTTCCTTAACTAAAATTTGTTTAAATTTTTTTTATTGAAATTATAAGTTTTTTTTTTGTTTTTTTTCTTAACTAAAATTTGTTTTTTTTTTTTTATTGAAATTATAATTTTAAATTCAAAAATTTATTATTTTTATTATAAAAATATATTTAATATTTTTAATATTTGTTTTATAATTAAATTGACTCAAATTGATATACCGCAATAAAATTAATATATACTAATGATTTTATTAATTTAATTATTTTTACTAAATTTAAAAATAGAATTCAATTTTGATTTTTTCATTTTTATAAATTATTAATAGAAATCCATTTTCTAATACATTTTATTATTCTCAACAAATATTAAAATATAATACAATAATTTTTTATTAACCATAAAAATCATTAACTAATATCTTAAACTAAAATCTTACGTATTATTCATTTATTTAATTTGGAGAGGTGCTTTCCAACCCAATATGAAAGAGATGTTGTAATGTTTTATCCTATCCTATTATGGAACATTTTATCCTATTATGTAAACATTTTGAGTCAGTGAAATTACATAAAAATAAATATAAATTTAAAAAAAAACACAATTTTTTGCATAATTAAATTTATAAAAATTTATATATATATATATATATATATATATATATATTACAATTTTAATAAAGTTAAATTAAACTATTAAACTATTGGACTGGAGGTTTTGACAATTTCCTATGATATTCTAAACCCATGGCTTTTCCCATAATATTTTTCTCTAATGTAGGCTATTAAAGGGATAAAAATCCAATAAAAATAATTAGGGTCCTTTAGATTCCTCCCACCATAATGATTTTCTTTTTGATCTACATTGTGAAATTATTATAGAATTTTACGATTTTGAAATGATATTGTTTATCTATTTTTTCCATTTCTATTGTAATTTTTTAGTTGACTATATCAATAGTTCTCTCATGCCTTCACATTATTTATTTTTGCATCCAAAGGAGAGGCGCTCTCCACCTCAGTATGGAAGAGATGTTGTAATGTCTTGTCCTATTATGTAAACATTTTGACTTAGTCAAATTACATTAAAAAAAGCACAAATATTGCATAATTAAAAATATAAAAATAAAAATCATAATTATAATTATAATTTTAGCTATAAAATGATAAAGTTAAATTAAGCTTTTGACTTACCATGGTTTTCCCATGGTATTCTTAACCTTTGAGACTTAGTCAAATTACATTAAAAAAAGCACAAATATTGCATAATTAAAAATATAAAAATAAAAATCATAATTATAATTATAATTTTAGCTATAAAATGATAAAGTTAAATTAAGCTTTTGACTTACCATGGTTTTCCCATGGTATTCTTAACCTTTGATTTTTCTCATGGTATTTCTCTCTAATGTAGACTATTTAAAAGCATAAAATTCTAATAAAAATGATTGAAATCTTTGAGATTCCTCCAACCGTAATGATTTTCTTTAAAAAATTATAGGGTTTGGTCTACATTGTGAAATTAAGAGCTTAGATCCATCTTAACTCCAGGATCAAATCTCATATCAATAGTGAAAAGAGATTTGATCCTCTGGGATTTTGGTAGATCTGAGTTAAGATGGATCTAGGATGGTATAATATATATGTAGTTAAAATTGAAATATTTTATTTATAATTCACATTCTTCACATTAAAATGTTAAAACATGTCCCCTCATATAATTTTAGTGTATGTATACATTTAATTATTTTTATTATTGATATTTTCTTGAATATTACATGTCAAATCCATATTAAGCATCGAAAGAATTACAAATATCTCTCATACATTGAATTAGAAAGCAAGTATTCTGGAATAATTTTTTTCAATTTATCTCTCTATATGTTCCATGTTAAAATATTTTACTCAACCTGCATATTGAAATATTTTATGTTTAACCTATGTTAAAATTTTCTTTGTTATTGATATTTTTAAAATCTTATATTTCAACTCCACATTATAAATAAAATAGTACACATATTTGGTTATGGAAAGTGAAAATATAAGAGTTTTTTTTTTTTAAATTTAAATTACTTTATTTTTCTCCATATAAAGTAGATATAAAATTATGTTAAATATGGACATTGAAATATTTTTACTTATGGTTGACAGTAAAATATTTTTTGTTATTAATATAATTTGTTTTAAATATCACATTTAAACTAAACATAGAATGAATTACACATATGTAATATCAGTAAAATATTTCATGCATCTTTGTATTAAGTAGTGAAGAAATTACATTTCTTTCTCATATTAAAAGGTAAACTAGAAATTGCACCAAGAGGTGCAAAGGAACGCCGAAAGGAGGAATGGAAAATGTGGAAGGTAATAATCGAGTAAGCCAGAAGCAACATTTCATAACCATCTAGTGACACTTCCTCTCTCCTATACTCCACCATTGAATAGGATTACACTGTGAGTTTTGAGTCCCACGGGTGCAACACCCACGGGAAGGGTTGAAGGGCTGCCTGCTTGCCTCTAGGCCAAGTGCCAGCTCTGTCACTTGTGTCTGAGAAATAAACGGCTTTCATCCAAACAAGACATAGATGACGGATCGTGGCGTTTTTCATCCAACCATTCCATAATCCCGGTGTCTTGAGGCCTCTGTATTTCATTATTCCCAGAGAGATTAATTGGCGGCCCAACTACCTAGAATGGATTCCCTTTGGCACCAAATCTCTCCATGTGTCGGACGTATTTTGGCTCCAAATCTGGAAAAGTATTAACGAGAATCTCATCCACTAGCCGCCTCATGAACTCCATGCTTTTCTCGACATGTGTTCGTACAAAGTATTTCTACCCACACAGAGTAGGATAAAGTAAATAAGCAGAGTTGCACTGCACTGTTCGATTGACAAAGACAAAATTTTAAGTTCACTTTTCTTTGTCTGGTTGACATCTTTAAAGTTAAATGATATCTCAGAGAATAAATGTGATAAATATAAAATGTATCCTAGGATTTTGACTGTTCCCAAACACTTAAAATGATAATCAATTGCACTGTCCTGCAAACTAGGCAAAAATAAAGTAGCATAAACCAAAGGATGAAGTTTAATATCTTCAGGTTTGACAGGTTGCATTGATGATTTCCTTTAGTTTTCGACTGACCATATTATTTTCCAGAAACTACACACTAGACGACAACCCAAAAATAGCGAATATCTATCATGACATAAATCATGCAACAATTTTGAGCTAAGAGTTGGCATTAAAAGGGGGATCAGGTGGAGCAGCAAGACCAAGATGATCCACGACCCTTATCCTGCACATCATTATCCTAGAATCATTTTTCATAACATCTTATTCATTGGAAGTGACTTTCTCTTTCTCTTTACCTTGATTACGAATTCGCTCGAGCTCTTCTCGTTTTTTTCTCTTACGAGTACAAATTTTTATTTTAAGCCCCTCACCACCATGCTTATTGTGTTGAGATGAATTTTTTGAATTAGGTTTTCGAATTGGTTCCACCGAATATTTCATAATCTTACCCTGAAGCAGCATCCTTCTCTTCCAAGGCCTTCTCAAAAGCACAATGATTGGAACCCTTAAAACTTTCCTAGGTTGTGCAAATGGATCTACCCAAGCATAAATACAGCTCCCATAAAAGCGAGCTAGAACTCCCTTAATTTGGTCGTTAAAAATGTAGTTTTGACTTATAGTTCTCTCGTCCATAATTTGTACAGGCCACCACAGAGACATATCCATTTTGGCCCACAAGAGTCTCCCTTGAGCCAAGCATTTTTTATTCTGGAACTTACGCGATCCTACATTAATACTTTGATTCCTCTCTACATCGTTGCCTTTCATGAATATCTAGTTCTCCATTTACTGTAGTAGCCCTCTATCAAACGGTCTCAACGCTCAAAAAGTGACCAACAGGTTCACTCAAAAACCATCAAAGAAAAAAAAGAAAAAATCAAGGGTAGTTGAAGAAAGACCTTCACAAAGTGACGAACCAATCAAGTTGAGAAGAGGTGGATCTGCTACTCGATGTTGATCTGGAACCTGAGGTTTATGCAAAGGCACCAAGGACACCACCCACAAATTGTGACAAAGCATGAATGGTAGATGCATAGTAATGCATAGGTAGAGGCGAGGGCATCAATAGAGCCTACAAAAGGTGTCATGTTGAAGAGTGATATGGATTCGCCAAGAATGGTGGCATTTAGACGTTGAATGGCCAGATATGCAGAGGGCATGACGAAGAAGAGTGCTCATGTAGGCAGTGAATGCAAAATGTGGAAAGGAGTGGGTTGGTTCTAGGCTGCTACGTAGAGGCCACCACTACTGGTCATGCAGAAAAAGATGCAATGATCATCCAAGAAATTCGAGAGCCCTAACACTTCCATACATTTACACGTGATGGCGTGGTAGAGCATAACAATGTAGGAAAGAGGCATCATCTTGGAAGTCTAAGAAAAGGCGGAATCGTTGGGGGCGAATAGAATGTCGTTCCACCATGAGAGCGCACCAACCGTGTTCTAGTTGGTTTCCAAGATCTCCAGTGTTCTGGCGAGTAGGAAATAGTCTGCGAAGCAAAGGATCTTGGCTATGACAGTTGAATTCTGCAAGAACAAAGAGCGGTCTTGAATATCAAAGACATAATCTAGCGGTTGTGGGCTTGCGATTTGCGGCTATGGTGTAACTGTGGTGTGGCAAACCTATTGTCAAATTGAGCCATGGAGCGCGTGGCCTATGAAGCGAAGGACCACTGGAGCCTCGAACAAATAGTGAAGTGTTGTTTGAGTAGTGTTAGAAAATGGAGTGTGGAATAGCACTGGAGCATGTAAAGCAAAGAGGCCCTGTTGTGAAGCATAAGAATCTAGTTTATGTGAGGAGCAGTCGTGTTATCTAACATGTAAGTTTCCTACTCGATGAAGGAGGACGAAAGTGAGTGATTTTGATTGGCTGCAATGAATAGTGTTTGAACATGCAAATCTCACAGAGAGAATGCCTTCGACGTAATTATTAATGTATTTTTTATCATATTTACTTACTAGTTTATAATAATTACAATTATATTTATTATTGATTGCCTATTATAATAATTATTATTATTATGCTTATTAATTATTAAAAATTCTATTAGGGTTTTTATTTTTACACTTTGGCATTGGAATTAAAGTACACTACTAATCATATTAATAAATCCCAAAATTATCAATTTAAAAACTCATTAGATTTTACTCTTAAATGATTAAATAATCAAATACTACTAAATTATTTTGAAGTTTTCGATTTGAATCTTCTCTGTAGAGACATGAGCAAGTTCAAAATAAAAAGTTCAGCACCTTATGAGATAATGTTAAGTGAAATAGGAGCAACTCTAATCAAAGCAATTGCTATAGTGCGGCTCACAAGATATCTAAAAATAATTGAGAAAATGGGAGTAGGTAGATGGCCTAATGTTATCTTCAATGAAGGCCTGAGTGAAAGAAAGAAAACATGGATGAGACAAAACCACACATGGATGAAAAAATGGAATATCTGTCTCAATTCTTGTCCCACAAATAGCTAGGAGGTAAAGAACTTTGTTATGGAGAAGTTTCGTAAATGGGTATGGGGAAAAGCGTTAGGTAGAAAGAAGAAGTACTATGTTGAGGAATTCAACCCTACATGTGATCTACAACAAAAAGAGTTCATTGGAGCTAGCATTTGGATGGAAAAGGTTCTTACTGCTCAATTAAGAACCAACTCGCATCAACTTCAGTGTGAAACAGGACGGCGGAAAAGTCCTAAATAATCTTGGGAAGAACGAGTGTATACATTTTGCATGTCTGGGGCAGTGGAATCGGAAAAACATTTCATTTTGGAATGTAATGCGTTCAAAGACATCAGAGAAAGTTATGGGAATCTGTTAGCATCGATTTCTTGGCATTGTCTTTTCAACGAGGGGATTGTTGGAAGGTTGGGCGAGCTCACCATCAATTTGAATAAGAAAAGTTTAGAATTGCAAAAGGCGAAAACCAGGGAACCGATAATCCCATAGACTATTTTTAGTCTCATGGACATTAAAATATCATTTCATTTCATTTCATGATCGTGTTTTGGCATTTCGTCTTTGTGTTGAAAAAATAGGTATGAGAATAGGGTGAGGTGATGAAGAACTGAATATAAATATGTTTTTCAGTCGTATATGCAATAATCTAGTTAATTAATATATTCATGTGATTCACTCATCTTTATGTAATCCAATGTGAAAATTCCTAGACTCGAAGGAACCCCTACTGCAACAAATTTGAATCTACTTCACCTACTTGATTTTAATATACATTAACCAAGTTATTCTTCTGAATATTGAAAAAAATTACTTATGGAGCCTACACCAATTAAATATTTGATCTCATGAAATAGAAAATAGAGCAAAGAACAAGATACATAGGACACACTTATTTTTTGACACAATAGTCCCTGGAAAACCCAATGTGGGAAAACTAGTGCAACAACTCTGAGGGCTTTATTATTATGTAGGAGAAATATCTAAATACAAATCTAGGATGCTCATCTAGCAATCCTTTATAGAGAACATACTTGCGGAAAATCTGAGTGAGTTTTACCTCACTTCACCCGGTAGAATTATGGCTGATCCGGCACAAGACTGGCTAGCCCCAGCTATTTCTACATTGGCTCTGCGCCATTCCTGCGTCACCTTCTCCCTCTATGTCATCTCTCCTAGTTGTTCCGGCAATTCTTGATAGTTTTGGTAGTTCTACGTGACAGACAGGTTTTCTGCGTCAGCCTTGTGTCACCTTCTTTGCCCTCTGCGTCAAATCTCACAACTGTTCCGGAAGTTCCCAATAGTTCTAACAATTCTGGAAATTTTGTGTGACAAACAGCTTTTCTGTGCCAGCTCTCCTAGCTACTGCGATGCCTCTGCGTTAGCTCTCCCAGTTGTTTCGGCAATTCCCGATAGTTCTAGGTGTTCCCGACAATTCTGGTTTCTGCCCTCTGCATCAGCTTTCCTGACAGTTCTGAAAGTTCCCGACAGTTCCAACTTCTACCCTCTGCATCATCTTTCCCGATTGTTCCTGCAATTCCGGATGTTCCTAGAAGTTCCGGCTTCTGTGTGGCAGGCATCTTCTCTACTCTGTTATCTCTCTCTGTCTCTCTGTCTGTATTCTCCCGAAAGTCCTTCTCCCAGATTATCACTGCCCATTTACTACAGAATAATCACTTAATTCAAAATCCTTAGCAAACCCTTCCCTAGGAATCAAATTCTTGATCAATTCATTCTCTTTGCGTGTGTTTCCAAATGAACCCTAAGCCTCCATTTTATACTTTTCATGTTGAGTCTTCAATGGTCGAGATTAAGTCTCTAATCAATGGCTAAGATTAAAAAACAACTTGATCCGCCTTCTACATCATTCTCGCCCATATTTTTATTAACACCCATTAATATTTTAATTTTCCAAAGTTTAGACTTAGGAACCCCATTAAAAATATTAATTATTTTAATAAAATACAATCTGTGTGGAATTTCACCAAACAGTTTCTGGGTTCTTTAGAAATCATGTTCCTTAGCCTCTCCACAAATTTTCAAGGCCAGAGCACTTCCGATGCTACCAAAAGAGAACACTCCCTCTTAGCGAGGAACGTGCTCTAGCAACAACGTCCACCTGCATGCTGCTCTGTTTCCGAAGCACCTCCTTTCTGCACTGTTTTTTCCACCAACGCTGTGTTTTTGTTGCTACTGTACTTTTTCCCATGACACTGCCACTGCCACTGCTGCATATGTACTACAGTTCCCTCTCAAATGTTGCATTTGTTATGCTACTAGCACTGCCACTGCTAACACTGCATCCATACTGCAACTTAGTTGCTGAGAGAAGCAACTGAAAAACATCCAAAATTAGATGAACTTAATTGCTTTCAGCATAATACAACGAATGTCAGAATTTGATTGTTGTTGACCCTTTGAATCTTCTATGTTGTTGTTGACCTCTATGTTATGCCATCTGCACTACTGCAAACCTTTCTTTGTGCTGACCAGTATCTAGTCCCAAGCCACTGCATCTATCAAACAATCCACTGTATCATCTGACACTAAGTCCATCTCGCTACTACTGAATCTTGGGCTCCCGTAGCAAGGAACTCAACCAAGAGGTGGACTCCTCAAGGATCCTGCCCACATGCAGTCCTCCTGATTACAGCGCAATATTGCCCCATCTCCCTCCTAGAGATGTGTGGGCACTCATGGAAAACTCATCCTCGTCAATATTTGTTGAAGCAACCTTAGGATCATGTTTCTCATCCTTGTCCTTTTTCTTCAAGGGACACTGGGATGCATAGTGGCCCATATCGCCACAACTGAAACATTTCACCTTCGAAATGTCCTTCTTTTGTTTCATCTTCTGTTGTCCCTTCGATGAAAAAGTTTGTTCTCCTCCTCCTCCTTCGTCTTTGTGCCACTCCCACTACTTCCATTGAGGTTTACCTGTACTAGGTCCCTCCTTAACTCCTCTTGTTGAAGAGTCGCCCACATCTCCTCCCATGAAGGTAGTTTTTCTTTGCCCAATATGCTTTGGACGGAAACTTTCCATTCATTAGAGACTGCATTCAGGGCTATCCTCACCATTGCGGTTGGCTAAGGAGTGGACCCCACTATAGCAAGCTGGTCTCTAGTGTCTTGAAGACGTTGGAGATATAGTTTCATCCCTTCTCCTTTCTGCATCAAGGTCCACTGCAATTTTTGTTCCAATTACATCTTTTGTTGTTCGGAAGAGCCTTCATACATAGAAGACAAGGCTTCCCACATCTCCAGGGTTGTATCCTTTCTCTGCAAGTGTGAGACCACGTGATCTCAAACTCCATCAAGAATGAACCTCTTTGCCTTCCCCTGCTCGGTTTTGTAATTCTTCTTTTGATCATTTTCAACGAGAACAACTACAACACTATTGACGTAGGTCTCAAGATCATGTTCCTCCAGAACAACTAAGATTCTGGTTTTTCATATGACATAGTTGGAAGCTCCTTCCAACCTATCCTAATCTCTGAGCCCATGCAATGCCATCTCACCCAACTGTCGAACTGACTCCTCTAGTCACTGCTCAGTTGCTCAGCAAGTGAGAAATTCAAACTTTCTGGTGGAAAGTTCTCTGAGGAGAAAATTCCCCTTCTACATGTCTTCGTTATTTTCCAGCAAATTTATGCCCATGCAGAAAATATGCCCTTCAAGCACTGCGCTGAGACTCTGCATCACTCCCCTGCCTCTGCAAACTAACGAACTGGAAATCGTACCTCTATGTCGTCTCACTCAGAGAGATATTTCCTTGGATCTGCTTCCCAACAAGGATTGTGTAATCCCTTCAAGGGGATTCGAATTGCTGCCAAGTGCAGCTTTCAGCCTCACTACTTAGCACTTGATCTGATCTTCCTGTTTCAAAAACAACGCTCTGATACCATGTGAAAATTCTTAGACTCAAAGGAACCCCTACTGCAGCAAATCTGAATCTACTTCACCTACTTTATTTTTAAGATACATTAACCAAGTTATTCTTCTGAATACTGAAGCAAATTACTTTTGTAGCCTACACTAATTAAATATTTGATCTCATGAAATAGAAAATAGAGCAAAGAACAAGATACATAGGACACACTTATTTTTGGACACAGTAGTCCCTAGAAAAACCCAATGCGAGAAAACCGGTGCAGAAGCTCTAAGGGTTTTATTATTATACAAGAGAAATATCTGAATACAAATCTAGGATGATCATTTAGCAATCCTTTATAAAGAAAATACTTGCGGAAAATCTAAGTGAGTTTTACCTCACTTCACCTGGCAGAATTCTGACTGATCCAGCACAAGACTAGCTAACCCCAGCTATTTCTACGCTGGCTCTGTTTCAGCCCTGCGTCACCTTCTTTGCCCTCTATGTCAGCTCTCCTGGATGTTTTGGTAGTTCCGGGCAATTCTGATAGTTCTGCGTGATAGGGAACTTTTTTGCGTTAGCTCTCCTAGATGTTTCGGCAGTTCCCGACAATTCCAACTATTCCCGGTAGTTCCGGCTTCTACCCTTTGCATCATCTTTCCCAGCTGTTCCGACAGTTCTAATTTTTCTTGATAGTTCTGACTTCTATGTGACGAACAACTTTTCTGCTTTGCTGGCTCTCTCCGCCTCTCTATCTGCATTCTCTAGAAGGTCCTTCTCCCAAATTCTCACTACCCCTCTGCTGCAAAATGATCACTTAATTTGAAATCCTTATCAAATTCTTGATCAATTCATTATCTGTGTGTGTGTTTCCAAATGAACCCTAAGCCTCCATTTTATACTTTTCCTGTTGAGCCTTCAACGAATGAGATTATGTCTCTAATCAACAGCTAAGATTAAAAAATTACTTGATCAGCCTTCTAGATCATTCTCACCCATATTTTGATTAATAACCATTAATATTTTAATTTTCCCAAGTTTAGACTTAGGAACCCCATTAAAAATATTAATTATTTTAATAAAATACAATATGGGTGGAATTACACCAAACCGTTTTTGGGTTCTTTAGAACTCATGTACCTTAGCCTCTCCACCAATTTTCAAGGCTAGATCACTTCTGATGCTACCAAAAACTAACATCCAATTGATGGATTTCTTCTATGTGTGGTCATGCTCAAGTCCATTCATTATGGATCGTGGAGGAAATGTTGTAGGCACATGAATTGGATGGGTCACCTAGAATTCATGTTGTCGAAGGGCCTGAGCACCCAACCTCTGCCACACATTGCCAACATTATCAACTCTTTAGGTTTCACCTGTGTCGGCCTCACCTCAGAAATTTTCAGTGGCATCGATCTGGGTCATTTCAATTTCACTGGTTATCAGAACTTCATCTCCCTCAAACTTCTTTCTCAACTTATGAGTAGGTCTTGATGTTGTTTTTGCCTATATCCTCAACTCCTATGAAGTTTGAACCTAAAATTTGATGGGATTAAACCTCACACAAACCAACTAATCTACACCTCATAAATGTATATGTGCTTCATGTATATAGATATGTGTGACAATATTAGATTAAAACTGCATGAGCATCACCTGGGCAATTTTCAATGGCATTGATCTGGACCATTTCAATTTCACTAGTGCTCAGAACTTCATCTCCCTCAATTTGTCTCTCAACTTATGAGTAGGCCCTAATGTTGAATGGGAAAACCATTTACTCAATACAAATTTCAATTTCACTAGTGCTCAGAACTACTCCCATGAAGTGCCCATCTAAAATTTATGGGAACTAAATCCCACATAAACCAATTAATCTAAACCTCATGAATATATATGTACTTCATGTATATAGAAGTGTGTGACAATATTTCTTCCACTGAACTCCCATGAAGTTTGAACTTCAACCCTAATGCAAACAAAATCCCACATAGACTAAGTAATCTACGCCTCTTGAATATATATGTACTTCATGTGTATAGAGATGTGTAACAATATTTCTTCCACTGAATTGTAAATCACATATAAACCCCAAAGGTTTTTTTTTAATAATAATATCGAATGATTAAGTTCAAAATTTCATTTCGTTTTTTTTTTCTCGTTAATAAGAATGTTTGAGAAATGTAAGTTTTAAGTTTAGGAGTGCCTATGGTAAAGAAAGCATCATAACCACAATCATATTATTCATTGATTTAAAAGGGTTAAATGGTTGAATTCAAAATTTATTAAAGACACAAAGTCATAAGTCATTGTTGTGACACTGCACAAGAATATCTGCAAGAAAGTAGGTTTTAACATTCCGTAGACAATCTTTGTAGGTCATCCCATTTCTTACCAGTGAACTAATTCCATATATTAAAATAACATGGTCATAAAACACGAAGGAACTTTTTAATACATACAAGGAGGTTCCACCATCGTGTGCTTTTGAATCTATGGACATTACACCATCAAGTAGTCCTGAATATATGGATTCTAAGCAAGCATTCTCGACTGCACAACCTTTACACCGTTCCCGACACATTTGAGGTTGTTTGTCACCTTCAAATACTTTTGTTTCTGTACATACTATTCCATGTATAATAAACTTTACATCTTCACATGGATGACATATATTGAAGTAACAACTTACCCTTAAATACATGAACAATGTACTTTTAGAAAAGCATGATGAAATTATTCCCAAGCTTGGAAAACCAAGTTCAATCATCAAGCCAGTCCAAACTAAAGATCTCTTGAACCTCATCAATGGTGAGTTTGAAGGGTAGAGGCTTTGATGGACGACCATGCTTCGCATTGCTTGTTCTATCATATATGAATACACGTTTTAAAGATCTTGGTATTACTATAGGGACTTTATTCAATACTGAACACTCCCTCATGTCCAATGATTCTAATTTTTATAGTTGATCAAATTCAGTGGGAAGGTCCTGCAAAATCCTGCAAAGTGAAATATCTAAATATTCTAGTTTCCCAAGTTTGAAAATGGGAGGTGGCAACCTTAATGGGCTTGGATAGGCAGACAATCTCAACACCCAAAGTGAATGTAACCATCTCATTTCATCAAGTAAGTTTTGGATAAAATGACAATTAGTAACAGACAACCTTTGGAGGGAAGTTAAATTGCATAGTTTGACTAGCAATTTCCCCAAATCAGTACAGTGATCAATATTAATTTCCATAATGTTTGGAAAGTTAAAGGGCTCAAGTTCCATATCCATTAGAGTGTTATTTCTAAGGCCCTCACATAAGCACACAAACAACTTTTCCAACTTCTCACAGGACCTACAGTTCTCACACAGAGGAGAATTAATAATTACCTTATGAAGAAACAGAGACCTAATTTGAATAGGTGAAGAAAATATTGGCAGACTACTAATATTTTCACGTCGATGGAACTGTAATTGTATACTACAAGAACTTTCAGTTTTGGCATCCTATGTAAAAATGTTCGAAGACAGTATTGATTTGCGGAAAAGAATAACGCCAAAGCTTCCACATCAAGAAAATCAATTTGACACCAATCTTGTTCTTTCATTGCACCTACAATTCCTAGAAATATAAAACACAATGTATTATGTTGATCAAAATGCTTATCAAACACCTTAGTAAACATGGAAAATTAGTAAATTGAATTCATAATTATTCAATGTTTCGTATGGAAAGGGAAAGAAAGCAGGTTTCATGAGCAGACATACTTGTGTAAATTGGAACAAACTAAGCGCAAGATGCCTGATCTTTGAGAGAAGTTAGCTATTTTGTGGGAATTTTATCCTCTTTGGAAGGCATGAAGAGCCTCTTAGGAGAGATAATGTTATCCTGGCTTGCCAGGTACAAGGCTAAATCGCACATTACATCATGTTGAGAAAAGGAGAGCTTAGCAGCACAATTGTAATTGATGGCCCCACTCCTAACCCATTAAAACCTTGTGTTAACCAATCCAATCATGGTATCTGAAAAGCCCCCTTTTATCTCTAGTTTGATACTAACATATTTATTTATCTTACCCTCCTAAGATCATAGGAAGCGATAAAAGTAAACATGTTCTGTAGAACATACGTGAAGACGCCAAAGCAGTAATCAAAACAAATTCATACGAAGTAGTAAAAGTAAACAGGTTCCATAGTACATACCTTGGATAGCCTGTGATATTAAGGAGATTTCGACTTGCAAAGTCTAGCAATACATTGAAAGTATATGCCCATTCCATCTAGAAAACATATACCCAAATGTCTAATAATGTTTCTACGTTGAACTTTCTGCCTTTGGGAAAATCCCCCAAATCCAAAAAGCATTCTTTATGTTTAACATCAAGCACATATATACTCGTTTACAAGCGTTTAAGAAGACTCTCTTTGTGATATTTTGATATAGATTCTGATTTTGACAATTTTCTATGAGCATTGCTCCAAATTGGCCTGGGCTTACCACACAATGAGTTTCCAATAACCTTGAGGGCAAGTGGTAAGCCCTTACACTCTGCTACAAGCTATAACTATAGTGTTAGTTAAATTGTGTGCTAGTTGTCTGCATAAATCATGACTTTAAAACACTAGTTGGACCAGCTTCATAAGTTTCCTTGGCCTATGTAGCTGCTTCGCCTGATCCATCCATTCTTGTTTGGTTGCGCCTCATTTCTCCTAACAGTTTGTCGTTGCAATCCATATCTTCATGAGGTCATTTTTCTCTTTTACTGTTCATTCTGATATCCAGAACAACCACTTTTACCTCCAAGACTGCCAGTAACTCCTCAAATTTCCTTTGTAATAGCTCGCATTTTTTATCCAAGAGTGCCATATGCGCCTCTCTCTCCTCCACTTCTGTGATTAAAGAGGGTCGACATATTCTCCACAACCTCCATTAATTGTTCCAATACCTTCGTCATTCTCTCCTATTCCTGTGCAAGGGAAGCCTCCACGGCCTCCGTTAATCGTTCCAGCAACCTCCTCATTCTCTATTGGGCAAGCCAAGGGAAGCCAGGGTGTTTGTCACCAGAATAAGTCGCCTTCTTGTCCAAGGATTTAGAACAATACCTCATATACCCATGTTCCCCACAATTCCACCTGAGTTGCAACTTAATTGATATTATAAGCTTTTAGTATTCATAAATGTCATTAAAATTGTCTCAAAATTCTGCAAAACTTTGCCCAAACATGTCAAAATACAATTGGTTCGAAGGACGAAAGTATATCTCTCTGATTGGGTGGTGTGAACCGTGTTTGCCCACCCAATCTCACAAAGAAAACACATTTTCAGCATAATTATTATTTTTTACTTTTGGTTACTTTATATAACTATATAAATTTAAGGTGCAAATTGAAGTATTTTAATTATGGCTTACATTAATTTTTTTGTTATTATTATTTTTAATTTTTTAATTTAAATTATTATTTTACTATTTTTAAATGTAATGTTGGCAATGTCCTTTGGCACAATTATAGAATTTTATAAATTTAAAATGACATTATTAATCTATTTTTGTCATTAGTCAACTATATCAATGGTTCTAACAAGCCTTAACATTTTTGCATTTTTTCCTTGAGAGGTGCTATACCTCCAGTATAGGGTTGATGTGTAGGTGTAATGTAAGTATGTAAACAATTTTAAATGTTGGATCAATGAAAAATTAACTAAAAGATAAAAGTAATATGGGGATGAATGTAAACATTTAAATGTTAGCTCAATTAATAAAAAGTTAAAAGTAATAAACAAAAGGTTAAAATAGTAAATAAAAAATTAAAAGTAATATAAACACATGGGATGGATGTAAACATTCAAAAGTTTGCTCAATTAATAATAAAAATTTAAAGTAATAAAAATAATAAAATTCAATTTGTTATATTTTTATTAACTTATGAATAGGCTTTGTTACAATACCATGGGCCAATACCATGGCTTATCAATACCACATGCTCAACAATGATAATTTATTTCAAAATCAAAATATTTTATAATAATATGACAAGATTCTTAACCATGGATATTCACCCCACTTTTCCATTAATATTATGAACTTGGGAATAGACTTTGTTACAATATCATGGGCCAATTTCATGGCTTATCAATACCACATGCCCAAAAATCATAACTAATTTCACAATCAAAATATTTTATAATATGAAAAGATTCTCTTACATGGATATTCAACCCCACTTTACCATGGATATTTTTAACTTGTAAATAGGCTTTGTTACAATACCATGGGCCAATAGTATGGCTTATCAATGTCACATGTCCAAAAACCATAACTTATTTCACAACCAAAATATTTTATAAATATTTTATTTTAATTTAATTTTATAACATTTTTAATTAAATATAGAAAAATATTATAATTACTTTTGAGATATATCTAAACTCTCTATCCTCGCCACTACTAAACATATTCCCATAGAAATTATATCAAGGTTTTAATAAAATTAAAAATGAGAATACTTTTATATATAAAGATGTGAAATTTATATAATGTAAATAATATTATTAAGAACCATCATAGATCCATCTTAACTAAGGATCCAAGCAATTAGAGCAAGAAAAGTGACTAACAATAATAGAGAAAAGATATTGCATTATTCTTTTAATTTTTTCATTATTGTATTTTATTTGACATGATTGATCCAAAATATACGTTTAATATTTTACAACCAATTGAGTTTTTTTAATTTAGATATAGTGGAGTCAAATTTAAGATAGAGGGGAGCAGATAGTGACAAAGTTGGAGGGTGGAGAGAGAGAGAGAGAGGTGAGAGAGAGAGGGAAAGAGAGGAAGGAAGAGACAGAGGAGGAGAGAGGGAGGTGAGGGAGAGAGGGAGAGAGAGGAAGGAAGAGAGAGATGAGGGGAGAGAGATATATAGAATTGGAGGGGGAGAGAGTGGGAGGAAAGAACAAAGACATAGAGAGACAAAGGTGGAGAGAGAGAGGGAGTGACAAGGAAGAGATGGAGAGAGGAGAGGATGGAAGAGAGATAATAGGAGAAGAGAGAGATAGGGAGAAAAGGGGAAGAGAGAATGGGAGACACATATATGGAGGGGAGAGAGAGAGGGAGACACAAAGATGGAGGGGAGAGAGAGAAGAAGAGAGGGAGGGAGATAGTGATAGAGTTGGAGATAAAAGAGAGGGAGAGAGTGATGGGGGTAGAGACAAAAGGAGGTTGGAGAGAACGAAGAGAGAGAGGACTCAAGAGAGAGGGAGAGAGAGGGAGGAAAGAAGAAAGACATAGAAGGAGAAAGGTGGAGAGAGAGAGGGAGTGACAACATAAAGATGGAGGGAGAGTAAGGGAGAAAGGAGAGTAGGGGGGAAGAGAGAGGGAGAGGGAGAGGAAGAGGGAGGGAGAGATAGATAGATATGGAGAGAGAATGTGTAAGTTTGGGGGCTAAGATAGAGAGAGGTAATAAGAAAGCGACACATAGATACAAATATAGATATTATATAGTATTATATAACTAGTCTAGATCCATCTTAACCCTAAATCTATCAAGTGCGGAGAGGGATCAAATTTCTCAAGGTGAAAACATTTTCTCAAGTTTTTCACTCAAAAAAAGAGGTTTGCACCTTGAGAGATTTGATCTCTCTTGGCGCTTGATATATTTGGGGGTTAAGATGGATCTAGGCTGGTGCTATCGAGTGCACTATAAGATCTCGTAAACTATGGAATTTAATCATAAAGTTTTTGAATATAATTACCCACACTTTTTTGAATAAATAAATAAATAATTGAATCATGATATTACATTAAAAATTAATAATAATATTTCCAAACTTTATTTTTAAATTTAAATAATAACCATATAAAACTCTCATTCATATATATATATATATATATATATATATATATATATATATCTATATATATATAGTTTAAATTAAAAATAATAATAACTAGCCTAGATTCATCTTAACTTTGGAACTACCAAGCTTTGAGAGGGATACAATTTCTAGATGCAGAGCTCTTTTTGAGAGAAAAGGGATTTGATTCCTCTACGTGCTTGGTAGATTTGGAATTAAGATGGATCTAGGTTGGTTGCACGGAGAGCATAGTATGGAAGAGATGTTGTAATGTCATGTCTTTTCCTATTTTGTTAACATTTTGACTTAGCCAAATTATATAAAAATAAAATTAGCGTAATTAAAATTATAAAAATATTAATAAAATTAATATTAATAATTATAACTATAAAATTATAAAGTTAAATTAAACTATACTCCGTGTTTTGACAACCCATGGGTTTTCCCATGATTTTTCCCATGGTATTTTTCTCTAATGTAGGCTATTTGTAAGCATAAAATTCCAATAAAACAATTGAAGTCTTTGAGATTACTCTCACCTTAATTATTTTTGTGCCTAAAGGTGCTCTCTAGTCTAGTTTGATATGTTGTAATGTAATGTCCTATCAACATTTTGAGTTGGTCAAAATAAAATAAAAATAAATTTTTATATATTTTTAAATAAAATAAAAACATAAATGGTAGAGATTTTGTAATGCCCTATTTAATATTTTGACTCTGTAAAAATAAAATAACATAACATAATTTAATTATATTTATAACTACAATCATAGTTCTAAGTCACATGGTTCGGGCTCGAGTACGGGTTCTGCAATGATTAGGTTCGGTTCAAGTTCGAATTTTTTTATTAGGTTCGGATGAGGTTCGCTATTAGGATGATTGAGCTGAGAGGCTGGTTCTACAGCTTTTTGATTAGGTTCAAATGAAGTTTGCTATTAGGATCATTGAGCCTAGAGGCTCATTCTACAGCCCAGTATAAGGGGATGTGTAAGTTTGTATGTCCATTCGTGCTCCTTTAAAATAAAAATTATGTTCTAAATAGAAAAATAATGTCAACTATAACTAATAAAAATGAATATGTTGTAAAGTAATTAAAAGTAAAAAAAATGTGTGAATCAGATATTTAAATCTTATACTTTTCAAAAATATTTCAACAAGAGATTTAAATAACCTATTTGAAGACCTATGTTAACTAATTTATGTCGATATCAACTTCATATATATCTATATATAGAAAAAAATTAGTTTTTATGGTTAATTTTTTTATTTGGTCCTATATATACTCTATTTAGCATTGAAAATTACAATTTAAACAATGAAAAATAACATATTGTATTTTGCACTCTAAAAATGTTTGTTTGATCCCTCTCGCCTCATGTTTGATTCGTACTTAAGATGGATCTCTCTCTCTCTCTCTCTCTCTCTCTCTCTCTCTCTATATATATATATATATATATATATATATATATATATATATATATATATATATATAGGATAAATATAGTAAGAAATCAACATCAATAAACATAAAAATATATTATCACGAAGATGGAAATTGCAAGGATAGATTGCATGTTTGAGTTGTGACCTCAAATTATGAGTTTTGATCTATGGATGTCAATGACTATAAGGTTTGATGAGGTGTGCCAAACCTCAATTTTTTTTTAAGTTTCGCCAAATCAAACCTCAAGGTTGAAGTTCGATGAACCTTAGGATAAATTCATAATCGAGTTGTCTTTAGTGCGACTTTTTGGAAGTTTTTCCGGTCTAATTTCTCTAAAATCCGGCAGGAATTTATTGAAATAACAAGTTTGATGGGTAACCCCTGCACAATCTAAGAACCCTACAGGTTTTTGAGGGTGTTGAATCCATATATACAGTTAAAAAAACCAGTTTAAATAACACAAATCAAGATTTCACCTAAGGTTCTCGCACCAGAAAGTCCAAAAAGTCACACTAAAGACAACTCCATTCATAATTAATTATAATCAAACCAACCTAGATCCATCTTAGCTCCAGATCTACCAAATACACCAAAGGGATCAAATTTATCTTTAAATTCAAACCTATTTTAGAGTGAAAAGAGATTTGATCCTTCTCAGTGCTTGGTAGATCTGAAGTTTAGATGGATTTAGGCTAGTCTTTAAAAACTATGATCTACATTGTGAAATTATTATTTCTTCGAGAGGCGCTCTATAGCCTAGTATGGGATAGATGTCAAGCTTAAATGTTTAACATTTAACATTTAACAAATTTAACATTTAACAAGTTTAACATTTAACAAATTTAATCTAATGGCAATGTTAGCCCTAATTAAAATAAAATAAAATTTAAAAACTCTCCAGACTAGTATTGGAGAGAAATAATTTTTAACATTTTGACTCAGTCAAATTACATAAAAATAAATCAAAATTAAAATTAAAAACTAATGATTATAATTATTGACAAAACATTTTTTCTCTTTATAATTACATAAAAATAAAATAATAAAACAAGAAATAATAATATAAATTAAAATGAATAAAAAAATAAAATTGTTTAACTAAAATAAGATAGTCAATTTACCTCCCCCGATCGGGGTTTGAAGGGAGAGGGGGTCCTTGATATGGGAGAAGGACAAATGGACAGGGTACGTGGGCGGCCCACCCAAGGACCCACACAAGCGCAGCAGAAGGTACCGAGAGAGGGAGGAAGGTGGATGAAGCCTCGGGAAAACAAACAATTAGGTGGGTAAGTTTTCAAGGCAGAAAGGTGGCGAGGGATTTTAGTGCATGCATGCAAGGCTTGAAGAGGAAACAGGCGACAGGCGACGAGACTGGAAGCTGAGAGGAGAACCAGGCCTATGGGAGAAGGGACTGTCATTTTCACCTGGAATTCTCCTTCAACAACCTGGAGGGATACTGGTATGTAACTCATGCCTACCTAAGTATAGATATGGAATCAATGTTGCAAGATTGGAGGTGATTCTAGCATCGAATGGGGTGGTTTCGAATGTTTTGTGAAAATGTTGGTCCAGTCTTTTGTCGTTGATGTCTGGTTTCTTATTTGCTACAATATATGGAAGAATGCGAGAATTTTGGCTCAGTTTTCTGTTGTTAATATCTAGTTATTTATTTGCTACAATTTATGGAAGGTTGTGGGGGAAGAGGGGATCTATGGAGGGTTAGGAGGGACTCTCGGATCCTGGGGAATGAAATTGGAAATGGCCACCGTGAAAACCCACAGACTGGGATATAGAAGGGGTCGAGGCTCCCCTGAAAGCCTACGGCGGTTTGGTAGTCTCTAGAACCAGCGAGGGGTGCAAAGGGGGTATGGGAAGTGGAAGATATGCTCAGTCTGGTTAGTTTGGTTAGTGGGAGACATGCAAATCCAAGGGGTAGGAAAGGGATGTCGAGGAACCTTAATTGTGGTAAGCTTGACCAACTGGTCTTAGTGTGGCTCTCAGGTAATCTTGAGAAGCAGTAGGGAATCAATAGGGAGGTGGGGGACTGGAACCCCAATGCGACTGGTCATTCCGCCATGGCAAGAAAACTATGGTGGAAATGGCAGTGTGGTTCGGTAGAGGCTCGTAAGTCTGACCGGGGGGGGAGTGCTAAGTAGGCTACTAACATCTCTCTCTATCATTCTAGTTCAAGGCAGACTACAGGGTCACGTCAAAATCCTCAAAGGTAGGAGGGAGGAGTCGGGGCATCACGACTCCAGTGGGCTAGCAATTTTTGCTTGAATCGAGAAAAACCCCTGCATTTCTTGGTTTGGTCACTCCAAACCTTGTCTGTTAGCAACCTCGGGTGTAGATGGACCTCATCCTGGAACCCAATTAGTCGACCACAAGGGGGAATTAAGCGATGGAGGGAAGATAATCTCTTACTGTTCCGCACAGTAAGGATTAAGGAAAGATGGGAAGGGACTGGGGGCACCCGCGTCATCTCCTACAAATTTGAATTTGTTATTCCGTAGAGATGATTTACAAGGAAAGGCTGAAGGCCATGAATGAAATATGGATTGGTTATAATGTTTGCACTTATGCTACCCTTACAAGTTTATTTAACTCTTCTGCCACTTTGACTTCGGTGCTCCGATACCAAAAGCAAGAAAGAACGAGAGAGGGGTGGGGGTTGAAAGAATTTCAGAAGGAAAATAAAATGGTGAAGGTAGAAGCAAGGCAGGGAAGAAAAGGGGGTCTTTAGGCCAACAAATAGACAAAAAAGAAAATGAAGGCTCTGGTGGCTTCGATGAGTAAGACCCAGCGAAAAAGGAGCAGGAAAAATGGATAGGAAAGCATGCAGAACTTAATGCATGCATACCATGGAGGAACTCCAGCTTAGGTAAAAGCCATAATTTCAACACGGGAGGGAGATCTAAATTCCAAGGTTGTGACAGAAGAGCTTCCAACGGAGGAATGGGAGCCCCTGCTCATAGATCCAGGGCACACCAGAGGCCGACAAACACTGTTTAGACAGACAGTCCATCAATACTGGGTTATGAAAAAACTATTGGCCAAGGCCATGACAACACACAGGGAACAAGAAGAACCAGTGAAATATCTTCAAGAGGATCTAAGCCTAAAGTACATCCAAAAGGAGATTTAGGCAGTGTAGGTACAACAATATAATTAGAACCTCTGTTTTGGTCAAATTGAAAAACAAATTCAAACCTTGTTGTAGAATGAAGTGCACAGGTCGAGTGCAAAGTACCCGACCCATATTGAGTCATTTGATGAATGAAGTAGAGTAGCAGAAAGTAATTTTTTGGTTTTATGTCAGATAACATTTACTTTAAAAGTCGAAGGATTAAGAATAAATTAGTTGCATTAGTATATTTAGCATGGATGGATATTCTCAAATTGTTTAAATTTTGGATGGCATATGTTGTTGATCAGTGGCCAATAGACCTAGTTTCCCTCAGGCTAGTTGAGGCCACCTGACATATTTTTTGTTACCTTCCTATATATAATTAATATAAAAAGGAAGTATTGCCAAGCTTACACAAAAAAAAAAAAACAAAACAAAACAAAAACAAAAAAAAATAGTCAATTTACCTTATGAAACATTTCGACTCACTATTTTCAGAACCCGTGGTATTATTCTCTAATATTGCCTATAAAATAAAATAAAGTAAATTATTTAATTAAAATAAAATAATCAATTTACCATTATGTAAACATTTTTACTCTCGAATTTTCACAACCCATGGTTTTTCACCATGGTATTCTTCTGTAATGTAGCCTATTTAAAGGCATAAAATTCAAATGAGTTTTCCACACATAAAAATAACCAATTGTCAATTTGTTGTGCTAAATTTGAATCTTTTTGTGTGAGAGCTATATATAGACACAAAAAGTGGTTTAGGAATTATAACCTTGAGTTGTCAATCTTACAGGTGGCTATTATTAGTAAAGGTAAGTCTTCCCCTACACAACATCAAAGTTTTCAAAAAAATTAGGTAATCACATTTTAATGATTTTGATTCATGTATTTATAGTTCTTATGTCTAAAAATTTATGCTTTATTTTTAATTACTTATCTATTATGTAAACCAGTGTAGATCCATCTTAACCCGAATCTATCAAGTGCCTAGAGGGATCAAGTCTTTCGAGGTGCAAACATTTCCTCAAGTTTTGCACTAAAAAAATAGGTTTGCACCTCAAGAGATTTGATCTCTCTGAGTGCTTGATAAATCTGGGGTTAAGATGGATATACACTGGTATAAATTATAATTTTGAAATGATATTATTTATTGTAACACCCGCTAAGTTTTTTTTTTTAACTATTACTATTCTTATTGTTCTGTAAGTCACATTATAGTTAAATTGTGAGTAAATTAGGATTATATTTCCATATTTCCTAGTGGTTAATTATAATATACACATCTAATATTTTTATTCCCTTGTTAAGACAATGTTTATGACTTTATATTCTTTACTATAATAGTTATGATAATACCCTTTCATTACAGAGGTGATGATAACCTTAACACTTAATCTTCTCATTTTATTTTTGGCTCTCCATTTACTTGTACACCAAACATTACAGAGGCTTTCATTGTCATGCACTAGAAGTCATTTTCATCCCCTCAATGATCTATGGTTTTTAATCGACGACTATAAGGATTCAGGGTTACTTTTGGGTAACCAACCCCTTCATAAATGAGCTTTAGTCGACTCAATGTGTCTTTCCTCTAACACTCTAGTGACCTCTGTAACACTGCACCACAAATATTCAAATTTTCTATTCCATGCCTCTCCAAAGTTTGTTTGTACTGTAAAAGGGGTCGACAACATAGATTGATGAAATTCCAAAGGTAAGACATAGGGTTTTTCTTATTCAACATATTACAATTACAATTTTGCAAAGATTTAATGTTAATCAATTTCAATTTGTTGTTGTTTAGTTGTTAAATTTCTCAAAATTTTCTTACCTGTTTGTAAGGATTTAATAGTGGTTGACTTGCTTCTTCAGAACCCTTTCCAGGAGGAACATCTATCTAGGAAAATTGTTCTCCCACTCTGTTGTCATGGCTTTGCTTTAAAGGGAATTTTCGTCCAGCATTGACTTTGTTTACAGGAATTATTGTTCAGCGCTTAACCTTTCCTTCCTATCATTTACAGTTCTTCTTGCTTGCCTCTCCCGATGTTAATGGAATAGCTAGGACCTCTCACAAGGGTTTCCCTCTGTCTAGAATGGCATTCGAGTCTTTTTCCTAATTTCAATTACACAGAGTAAGTTTGTTCTCTTCTTGTTTTATTATAGTTGAGGTAATTTGGGCCTTTTCCCTCTTCTTATAACCCTTGATGAAATCTTCTTAAGCTATCATGTAACCTTTATGAAGTTTGGTAACTAATTTACAGACTCTGACTCTATTCCACATGTCGACATTTACGAACTCAACAAGTTACTTGACATGTATAAATATTCCCTCTTGTAACCCATCTTCACTATTGATTTTGTAATTGTAAAACTAAATTCTAAGTTATGACATGTTATTTCAATTGTGAACAGGTTAAGTTTTTGTTTCCCTTCTCTCTGAGTAAGTGCGTTCAAATTCTTAATTCCTTAAGTTTTTCTTTAAAACCCTCGTTGATTTTCTCTAATTTAATAACATTCTATTCAGTTTCCAAAACCATTGGCTCTGGCAAGACTGGGGTTATTTTCTCTTCTTAATGTCTTGAGCTTCATTACTCTATTTTCTAGATATGAGGGTACTTAGCTTCTTTTACCTTTAGAATTCTCTCTGCACTTATTTGCAAATATTTCTATGTAGTTTGATAATGGTTAATATTTTTTCTGTCTTTTTTTGCAATGTGCATCTCCAGGTTGGATTAGTATATCATACAAGGTATGTGCAATTCATGTCTAACTTACTCATTCTTTTTATCTATTTTTGTGTGACCTGATTCTTATGTTAATGCTCATTCCTTCTAATTACGTGCAGGTCAAAATTTTTTGCTTGCTCTACTAAATCATTTAAGACTCACTTCCTTGGAGTTATTGGAGCTTTCATTGACTTATTGAAAGTTCTTATTATGGGTTTTTTTCCAGGTGTTAATTATAACATCTGGCCAATGTTTTCTTGTTGTATTCAAGCTTTAAGCTTAGTTTTGATCCTAGAGCTCACCTAAGGTTTATGAATTTAGTAGTGACCCAAATGTCCTGTTGAGCATGTAATGTATTATCCGATACAATTTCTTGCAAGTATTTAATTATAGCTACAAAATATTGTATTTTCCTTTGCATGGAGGGTTTTAGACTGGAATTGGATTATCAACAATTGTTTAGTCACAGTTCCCGGTCCATTTGGGTTGTATGCATATTTTAACTTAATGAGTTCTTTTTCGATTAACTGCAATTTGGTAAAGTAACACGACATTGGGATTCTTTCCATCATCAGTTTCTAATTTATTTATTTTCTAGTCAATGATGGTTCCCAATTAACCCTAAACCTAGGGTTGTAATTGTAATCACTAAAACTTTCGGTCGTCTAAGGGCATATTAAAATATTTGACCATTTATAATTTTGGGTCTTTTCTTCCCATGACAGGATTTTGTTCTTTCCTGTTGATCGTGATTGCAGTCTTTCCCCATTACATACTCTATGTCACTTATATTGTTCACATTATAATAAACCCAATATTTGTCTGACTTGCACAATATTATTGTGAGTGTTGCTTTGTATCCAATAATGTAGATTCTGCACAATTGAAAAACTTCTTGGTTAAGTTTAAATATTTTCTTTTATGCATGTATATTTAATCAAAGGTACCCTCTACGTTTTACAAATTTACTTTATAAGGTATTTCTTATAAAGAATCTGTTAGTTTTTCTTTAACAATTCATTGTTCACTTTAGAGAATATAGGATGGGCCTACGCAGGCCTATCCTACTCCTATGGAGTTATGATACCGAACTTTAAATTGTTCTTGGTTGTTGGTTTCAACTGGCTAGTCCAAGCGACTAATTTGGTCCATATTATCTCACACACTATCACTACAAGGAAAATACCTTCTAGCGAAGGTTATAATGAAAATGTTTAGTGTTATAAAAGAGGCAAAAATTGTCAAAAAAACATCCGCTAAAACATTTGTTTGAGATAGAGGAGGTTTTAACAGAACTTCATTACAACTGAAAAATTTGAGCGGTCGGAAGTTCTAGCAGATTTATTTATTTATTTATTTTTCAGTGCATTTAATGGAGAAATGACATACATAACTAAAAGCACCGAGGAGTTGAATGCAAAGAATATTGGTGCATAATATTTATCACACCAATGCTAAGAGACCAAAAAGCCTCAAGGCATTCTTCTAAGGAATGACATCTGGGCACGCAAAAAATAATTCTTGTGTCAGTTCTTTTTTTAAACTTGTAGTGTTGATGTGGATCATTAGTATAAAAGCCTTAGTGAGTTAGGTATATAGAAGGACTAGTGTTGTTAGTTTTCACAAAGCACTCGGCTAGAAATAATATTTGGTAGGCCCAGGGAGTTGGTTATATTAAAGCACAGTTGTGTTAAGAATTACAATGCACCAGGGCGTTAATCTCAAACATAATCGGTGTTTTAATTTATAAACACATTGGTGCTCTCGTTTTCTTAAAAGGAATCGAGCATGCAAAAAAATCTCATCACGGTGCTTTTGATATAGCTCAATGCACAGGTGCTCTTTTATGTTATAGACGCACTGAATTTTTGAATGAGATTTTCTTTTTTTTTGGAAAGACCGACCCGTGACATTGTAATTATTGTAATTTTTTAAATCCATTTTTCATCGAAAAATCAACATATATCTTATAATAGTATTCATATAAATTAAAATTTGATTAGTACATTTGTATATGATGTTTGGATTAATTGTTATATTACCAGATTTAGGATATCTTCATTATAATATTTAGTCATCCATATATTTAATCTGTGGTGTAACATTTCATAGCGACATTAGATAACACAATAGAAAAAATTAAAATGTATTTTATTACATATCAATAAGAAGATTTTTGTCATACAAAATGATATTGTTATTGGTAACCCCTTGTCTTTCAACTGGGAAACTGTGTCCATTACATTAAACAAAAATTTTCTTTGTCATATACAATTATTTCAAAAAATATAATAGGTTGCATTAATATCAAAATCGATCATCATTCTTCGTTGGAATTTTTTGTTGATTGCATTGATTGTTTCGTCTTTTTGATCTTGTTCCATCCACAAACATAAAAATAAAGTGTAAAGAGTGTATCTATATTGGTAAAAATAATGAAAATTGAAATAAATAATGTAAATCTAATAAAAATGTATTAGAGCAATAAGTGACTCATAAATTGTGCACATGGTTTCAAAACCAAGTCTCATGCCTTGTTGCAACAAGTCTTCTGTTGGCGTAATTCCATACTTTGTTTCCTGTATGTTTTAAACCCCATTATAAATCATAGATTTAATATAAAGGATTTTTTTGTTCTATTAATTATGAACTTAGAGAAGTAAAACAACATAAATACTTACAAATTCCACAATTAATTTTAGATATTCCAACATATACTCACAACCCCTATTTAACCCAATGTCAACCAATTCTTCTGATGGCTCTTCTTTGTATGTTTGCACCTATTTCAAGACATTCAAAGATGGTTGTTGTAAATTAAACAACTTAAAATATACAAAAATGAAATATTGAGTTGTTATAAGGAAATATTAACAATTACTCATAAATTGGTTCTTCTTTGTATGTTTGCACCTATTTCAAGACATTCAAGGATGGTTGTTGTAAATTAAACAACTTAAAATATAAAAAAACGAAATATTGAGTTGTTATAAGGAAATATTAACAATTACTCACAAATTTTGAAATCAACTCTTTTCTTCCTTGTCGTCCTATTTTATGTGCTGAATAAGTTCCATTTTTTTTTTTGCTTTTTTTTTTAGCAAGAAAATACTTGAAAAATAATATTTAATGCTAAATTATTTTTTATATGTAGATTGTCAATCATGAGTACATATACATTTTAAGCGCGTTGTTGTTGAGATGGCTCCTCCTGTGATGCAATTATTTCCATTTCTTTGATGATCTCCTTATACACTTTTTTGGACATTCTTACCAGCATGTTTCACATATCAGTCGTTGATCATTTGGGATTTTCATAATCTTCTTGAAAAAAGTAATAAACTATTTTTATAATGATATATGAAAATTAATATAACAAAATTGATATTAATAAATGAATGGTTTGTAGTAATATATACACATAATTCTAGAAAATCATTTTATATAATTAGGAATATTACCTTTTGAATGATTGTTTTTTGTTCTTGTATGTTTTTGTTATTGCAAGCCTAACATGTCTCATTGACCATTACTCTGGATACACATCTTGTAGTTTAGATATAATTTGGTTCTTAGAATCATTAGATTGATTTTTGTATTGTAAATGGAAAGTACATTGATATGTTCGTTCCACTAGATCCCTCATAGTTATGTAAAAAAAAACTCATTTAACTAAACTCTAATACCACTCTAGATGAGCCAAGGACCAAATCATCGTCATTTACATGTTCTATAATTTTTGTTTTATTAAAAGGACATTGATCTTTTCCTTCATTGTTGCTCCCTCTAGAACCTTATGTTGAGAATGCAACAAGATGATGGAGCTTAGTGGAAAGGAGTCGCCTTCACTAAGTGGGCCCGTAGGCAAATTATGGCGCAAAGTCTATTTTTAGACTATGTTTATTTTTAGACATATGGATCATGGTCTATGAGTTGCAGGATGTTGTTTATGGATGATTGGTCATGTTGGGAAAAATAGATGGACTTCTATTTCTGGTTCACAGCGGAGTGATCAAAGTCTATTTTTAGACTGCCAGACTAAAAATAGAAAAATCAAATATTATTGTCTCATAATAATATTTAGACTATAAACTTTATCTTATCCTCTTGGAGCACTTCAGTTTGAGCTACAGATGTGGCACATGCAGCTGTCAGAAGGAAATACGCTTTCTTTGTGGGTTAGCTGAGCTATTGCATGCAAGACTTCAGTTAGAACTCATGTGGTTGAGTTTGGTGGAGTTGATTGTGGAGTTGATGGAGTTGTGTTCAGTTTGACTTGGTTAAACTAGTTGTAATTAGTCTAACTGCAAATAGACTAGTGATGAGTAGTGTGAATTAATTATTAACTCATAAATCAACTAAAGAATACATCAGTTAACTCAATTGCATGTCAGTGCATGTACACTTCAGTGGAGACAGGTGTTAGAGGTTGAGATTGCTATCAGTTGTGACTATAGTTGTGCATGAGATCTTGCACAATCAATGGATTGAGTATGCCCATGAGGATTGCCCAGTATATGCCCAGTATTATAGCCTGTGCTCACGTGATTTTTAGTGTGAGTGATTTTCACTTGGTATTGTGCAATAGAGGCAGGTGTTAGCGCTCGAATCTACCTTAGGCTGAAATAAGGTAAGACTCAAGGCTACATCAAACCACGCTCAGCCTCGTAGCTAGCCCTACGAGGACAGGAGAGGGCTCTCTTCGGTCAATCTCGGCAAAAGGTAATCAAAGGGGCTCGAGATAACTGAATTGATAACTAATTTTAGGCTAGGTATGAAGTACAAGGACTATGGAATTTATTTTTTGAAGTTTTGTTGAATTCAAGGGAAAGGCAATTTTGGGTGCGGGGATGAGGCACAGCTTTTGCAGAGGTCTACTTGGGGCAAGATAGGCGATTGTTTTGGTGCCTTTAAAGTGATTGAATGAATAGACCTGACAGGTGAGGAGCTAAGGAGAGCAAGGAAGTCTCAAGGATTCTCCTTAAACTGAAGAAAACATGGAAAATTAAACAAACTTAAAGGCAGAGCATAGCAAATTTATGGATTCTACCTTAACACTTCATTTGTTTAATTGCAGAGGATTAAATAAGGAAAGTGATACACATACACAACTTACAAGTACTGAGAGAAACACACCATCAACACATAAGGCCACATGAATCCCAAATAGTGCTGCAAAACCCTGGTCTATCCTTTGCCAAAATTGCAAATAAAATATGTACAATAGTGTATCAAGCTATTCCCAAGAGTCCAACCCTGAAAATGACTAAGAAAATACATAATATAGGCAAGCTAACACATTCCCTTGCCTCTAGGGGTTGAGCTCATCATCCTAGGAGCTGTTTCAACCAATTCTAAACAAAGCACTACAATTTAGGCAGTCAAAACAACTTGCCTCTATAAGCTAGGAAACCAATTCATTCATTAAATTTTTGCTATTTTATGAATGAATCATCTAGAATAGGTAAATAAGTGTCAAGTCAACATAAAGTTCCATTAATTACATCAAGGAGGGTGAAAAATCCCATCACAAGTCAAAATTGGTCAAACTAGCTTCGTTTCCTGAGCTGAAGATGAAACTTTTGCAAAAAATCCTGATGCGTAGCACGCCTTTCCACCTGCTTTTGGGGCACTTCCCGGCATCCAAATTGAGCTCAGGTTAACTTGTTGGAAAGCCCTGGATGTCTACTTTCCAACCCAAGTGGAATTTTCCAATTTGATGTCCATTTGCCCCTCCAAAAGTGCATTCTCCCAAGGCTGCTTCCTGTGTGTCCAAAAAGGGGCAGTGAGGTCATTTTTTGCATGTTTTTTGACCTTTTGGGGACCCAAACCTTGATGAAATGCCTTGGCAGTAGCTGAGCAGGTGTATTTCATCATGAAAAATCCAAAAATGCAAACCTTTCATGATTTGGACCTCCCAATCTTATGGGTAGCGCGCGGCGCGCTACGCGTTGAGCCAAAAAACCTGTTTTTTAACCAAAAATTTCAAAATTGACAAAATTTTCTCCAAATTTCTTGAAATTTGGGCTGAAGGTGCCTCATCAAGTGACATGCTCAGCCAAAGAGGCTTCGGCCAAGATTCAGAGTCTATCCTCCCTTTTCGACATTTTAGTGCCCTTTTGGTGCATGCAGTTTCAGTTGTAAAGTCACTGTCTATCCGCCTTCATGGTGTTTCAAAGTCTGTTTGACTTTCAATGAGATGAAGAATGAGAGTTTGGCGCAATTTCCAAATATGTCACATGTGTATCCAAGTATCATAGGAAAGCCACAATGAGAATAGTTTTGTCAAATGAGTTTGCATGAAAAAACAGTCATTGCTTTGATTATGAAGGAATTTGACAAGTGTGTAGAAAAGAGGTGGAAATGACAATGGCCATAACACTGACAGCAGGGATGTAATGGGAAAAAGAGAGTGTGAGGCTAAGGTTAACAATGAGCATGGACACCACTGAAAATAGATGACATAGGCATATATTAACCCACACAGTCCCTAATATTTGTTTCAAACCCTAAGAAGTGAATTTGGAAATAAACATAGGGTTTTACATTTCACACTTGTTTCTCCACTTCAAAACACCATAATCATGTCTAAAATTCACTGAGAAAACATAAAGAACCTACTTGCAAGCAGTTGGAGGCAATTTGGCATGAATTTGAATGAAGGAGCAAAAAATTTTACCCAATGCGTAGCGCACACCTGAGTGCGTAGCGCCTGTGTATTTTTACACTGGCCAGTGAGGCCCAGTGCGTAGCGCCCATCTCAGTGCATAGCGCCTTTTGCAGAAGGCTTTTGGAGGCCTTCCCGGTGTCCAAATTGGGCGCAGGATAGCTCGTTGGAAAGGGCTTTGAGTCTAATTTCCAATCCAAGTGGAATGTTTCAATTTGGAGTTTATTTACCCTGTCAAAAATTAAATCTACCAATACTGGTCAAAATGTGCCAAATGAGGCTGCCTCAAGGCAGAGTGCTGTTGCAGTCAACTTTTGAATGTCTTTCTCAACTCCAAATTGAGTTCATGATAGCTCATTGGAAATCTATTTGTGTATAGTTATCATTTGACTCATCAAGAAAGTCATTTGGCCAACCAAGCTAGGAGAAAACTTGATTTTCCCAAGGTCACTTCAGAGGTGCATTCGATTCTCCTGAGGCAACGGTATTTTTGACATTTCTCCAAAACCATTATACCTGTGTAAAAAGTGAAGGAGGTTTTTCTTCCTTGGAATGTTTTGAACAAAAACCTCTCTCAGTTTTCCAAAATTCATCTTTTATTGCTCTGAAACATCATTTGAGTGAAACTTATCCCGATGTGTGGAACAAGGGATTTTGTCGAAATGAAGCGAAATGAAGGGGATAAGGGGCTTCTAAATTCTTGGGGAAATTTTTGGAAGTAGGGAGGGATGTTAGGAAGCAGGGAAAAGTGGAATCTCAGATATTGAGTGAGGGGAAGGGGTCCAAAAGGGCAAAACACAGGCCCAACCTAGAAAATTGCCAGGGTGTAGCAAGAAACTAGGGTTTGCGCGAAAATGAGGAATTTGGCGGATCTAAGGGATGGAAAGTGTTTAATAAGGTACATGAAGGATAGGGGAAGGTGTATGAATATCTGGATACAAGTTTTGCTAATGATTTGACCATCCAAGAGAAATTACCTCCAAAACCCTAAGAGAGGGAAATGGACCTTACCAAGGCACAACTGAAGCATGAATAAGCTGTAAAATGACCCAATGGAACTTGACATGATGATAAAAACCATATGAATGATGATAGACTCAGCTGAATAGTGACATAGACTGACATTTGGGCAACTTTAGAAGGAGTGAAAGCAAACCCTAGACCTAATGCCTAGTGACCAAATTTTGCTTGAAAACTTTTTGAAATGACAAAATTTGACCTGGACACTCTGAGACCACTTTGTAAGAGCATATTTGATCACTGGAGGAAGGCTGGAAAGACTGACACTAACATTAGGCAAAGCAGTGGAGAAGATTTGAACCTGCGACTTGTTCGGATCTGAGCTAGTTTTGTGTGTAACAGGTGGAGATAGTGTTGGATACTTATGAGGAGTATTGTACTATGTATTGTTACATGTTTTCAATCATTAATATACAGATAGTGTGGGGTTTTCAGCTGTAAGCTTTCCCCGGGTTACATATTGTGTTAATGTGTGCATGTGATTGATGTTTCATTGTTTTTGATGCTGCTAAATTGATGATCAACGTAGAGGAGATTATGTATTGTGCATGTATTCTGCAATAGTGTATAATCGGGATAATCTATGTGAATAAGTGTTTATTATTCAAAATTTCTACATGGTATCGGAGCTGTTGATCATCAGATCTACTATTCAGGAAGTGTTTACATTCTATTTCCTCAGGCAGAGTCTGTAATCGGGCCAGGTAGCCTCTGGATTCATCCTTCCTTTGTAAGGTGAGATATTCGATAAAAGCTCATACAGTCAATCTTTGTACAAGAAATAATTTGTTCTTACGAATCTTAGATCAGAGGCGGTTGAGTTTAGAGCTGGTGGAATTCGAATTTGCAACAGTGTTTTCTTGGTGTCAACGTTGCAATGTCTTTCAACGGATTGCGACTGGAGTATGCTCTTGAGGGAAGCTCGAACTATATTGCATGGAAGGACAGGATGGAGGCGGTGTTGGATGATAATGGGTTGAAGGAGTTCATAGAGGCTGAGGTCCCAAAGCCTACTGATGCTGCCGCAGTTGAGGTTTGGCAAAAGAAGACAGCAAAGTGTCGAAGGATTCTGTTGGAGGGCGTGAAGGATCACATTGTGTCCAGCCTGCATGGAAAGGCTTCTCCATACTTGATGTGGAAAGCGTTAACAGATTTATTCCAAAGCAAGAGCGATCAGAGGAAGCTGGCGCTCAAGGATAAACTCAGAAACATCAAATTTGAGAAGGGAGACAGTATGCCCAAGTATCTCATGAAGTTCACTCAGTGTTGGGATGAGCTGGGAAGTGTGGGGGTGACTGTCGATGATGAGGACTTGGTGAGCTTGGCTCTCCTTGGTCTTCTGAAGAGTTGGCATTCCTATCAGGACTCTGTCAATGGTCAGGAGAAATTGCCAGGATGGGAGAGACTTTGGTCAGATCTTGTGCAGGAGGAGATCAGGCGAAATACCAGGGACGGATCTTCATCAAAGGGAACTGATGAATAAAATTGCGCTTTGGCTGCCAAAGCAAAGAAGGGGAAGAGCAAGAAGGCTTCTCAATCTGGTGCGAAAGGCAAGAAGCAGGACATGTCCAAGGTGAAGTGCTTTCACTGTCACCAACATGGACATTATGCCACTAATTGTCCGCAGAAGAAGAAGAACAAGCAAGCTGCTGGATCTGCAGCAGGAGAGGCTCTAGCCTCGCAGTTTGAGCTTGATTTTTCATTGATCGCATGCTTGGTTACAAGTTTGATGGGATCAGTGTGGTTCTTGGACAGTGGTGCGTCTTTTCACATGATAGGAGATCAAGATTTGTTTTCTGATCTGGAGGACAAAGATCTTGGAGTGCACATCGAGATGGTTGATGATGGTAGATACAGTGCGACCGGTATCGGTACCATTTCCTTTGAGAGGGAGTTTGGTAAACCCTTCGTATTGAAGGAAGTGATGCATGTTTCAGGATTGAAGAAGAATCTTATCTCTGTGGCGATGTTAGAAGACAAGGGATATGATGTTGTTTTTAGCGAGGGAAAGGCTTTCCTGCGCAGTAAGACAACTAGAGAAACCTGGAAGATAGGGGTTCGAGTGAGGAACCTTTATCAGTTGCATGTAGATGGATGCATAGCAATGGCATGCAAGGCAGAAGGATTGGTGATCCGGGATGATGGCAAGTTGTGGCACAGGAGATTGGGTCACCTTCACCATGGATCCTTGAAGATACTACAGCAGATCACTACAGGGCTTCCTAAAGGCACTCTTGCGCAGTCAGATCAATGCAAGGGGTGTACTTTGGGAAAGTTTGTGAAAGCCACCTTTCACGAGAAGGATAGTCACGCCACGACGATCCTTGAGAGAATTCACACAGGCGTGTGTGGACCTTTCTCAGTAGCTTCGACAGCAAAGCACAGGTATTATGTGATATTTGTTGATGATTTCTCTCATAAGTGTTGGATCTTCTTCATGCAGAAGAAGAGCGAGACATACTCAAAGTTATGTGAGTTCAAAGCACTGGTCGAGAAGAATTCGGGGAAGAAGGTGAAGGCTCTTAGGAGCGACAATGGTGGTGAATACATCTCTGGCGAGTTCAAGGATTTCTGCAGTGCAGAAGGGATTCGAAGAGAGCTCATAGCTCCCCATAACCCACAGCAGAACGGGGTTGCTGAGCGGAAGAACAGAACGATCGTGGGTGTTGCACAGGCAATGTTGCATGATCAGGGCCTACCCCTTCACTTGTGGGCGGAAGCATGCAATACTGCAGTATATGTGCAAAACCATTGTCCTCACAAGATACTTGGCATGAGTACACCCGAGGAGGCTTATTCTAGTAAGAAGCGTGATCTTTCTCATTTGAGGATTTTTGGTGCTAACATTTACATGCATGTGACGAAGGATGCCAAGCAGAAGTTGGAGCCGACCGCAGAGGTTGGGATATTTGTGGGGTACACTGATATGCCCCACAACTATCATGTGTATTTGCCAAACAGTGGCAAGACTGTTGTGCGACGAGATATAAATTTTCAGGAGGAGAAAGCCATGAAGTGTTCACTTGAGAGGGAGCTACACTTGCATGCAGATGAGGAGCTATTAGTTACTAAGGATGAGCTTCAGGACGTGGATCAGCCACAAGAAGAGGTTCATGGAGTGGAAGAGACCACTCATGCAGTGCCAACTATCAGAGGGCGAAAGCGCTTGACAGAAGCTGAGTGACTGGCTCAAGATGCAGAGAAAGTTGTAGGACCACCTACAGCCCAACGCAGGCAGAGACAGTGACCTGATCGGTACACTGGATACATGGCTCTTATGAGCAAATGTGTTGTGACTGAGCCATCCTCTTTCGAGGAAGATATGGAGGATCCCGCATGGGTAGACGCCATGGTGGAAGAGTATGATTCGATTGTCAGAAACAATGCATGGGAGATTGTTCCTAGACCGGAAGGGAAATCAGTGGTGGGTTCGAGATGGATCTACAAAGTTAAGCAGGCAGCTGACGGGAGTGTGGAGAAGTACAAGGCAAGATTTGTTTCCCGCGGCTTTTCACAGATAGAGGGGATCGATTATGAGAAGACCTTTGCACCTGTCGCAAGGTATTCTTCCATACGGATGATTCTTGCTCTCTCAGCACAGATGGGATGGCACATTCATCAGATGGATGTGAAGACTGCGTTCCTCAACGGAGTCATTGAGGAGGAGGTGTACATTGAGCAGCCCAAAGGTTTCGAGATCTTCAGCAGTGAGTCGCATGTGTGCAGGCTCAAGAGAGTGCTGTATGGGTTGAAACAAGCACCACGTGCTTGGTACACACGGATAGACAGTTATTTAACCAGACTTGGATTCTCCAAGAGTGAGGCAGATCCTAACCTATACCAGATTGTGGTGGAGGGTAAGTTTCTTATCATTGTACTTTATGTAGATGATTTGATTCTAACGGGTGATGAGTTGTTGATACTTTCATGCAAGGATGATCTTGCTAAGGAGTTTGAGATGAAGGACTTGGGCCTCCTTCATTATTTCCTATGATTGGAAATTTGGCAGCGCAGTGATGGACTATTTGTTTCTTAGGGTAAGTATGCTCGGGAGATACTGGAGAAGTTCAAAATGCATGGCTGCAAGCCTGTTGATACTCCTCTTCCTGGAGGTTGGAGGAAGGAGGATGCCACTTCGGCAGAAGAAGTGGATGCCACTGTTTATCGGCAGTTAGGGGGGTCGCTTATGTATCTGGTCAATACACGACTCGATATATGCTATGCTGTTAACCAGCTTTCACAAGCTATGGTTAAGCCTACCAAGCTCTTTTGGAAGGCGGGCAAGCATGTATTGCGTTATTTGAGAGGCACATTGGGATATGGATTGTGGTACAGACAGGAGAATGAGGTGAAGCTATGTGGCTTCACGGATGCAGATTGGGCAGGGAGCCCAACGGACAGAAAGAGCACATCACGAGGGGTCTTTAGTATCGGGTCGACAGTAGTTTCTTGGTACAACATGAAGCAGAGATCCGTGGCACTTAGTTCAGCAGAGGCTGAGTATATAGCAGCAAGTTTGGCTGCATGCGAGGCTATATGGATGAGGAGGATCCTGGTCGGTTTGTTCGGTTCTTACTTGGAGCCTACTGTGATAACCAGAGTTGCATTAAACTCTCGACTAATCCTGTTTTTCATGATAGATCTAAGCACATTGACATCAGGTACCATCATATCAGAGATTGTGTGCAGCGGAGAATCATGTTACTTTCATACATTCCAACGGAGGATCAAGATGCTAATATCTTGACGAAGGCGCTCACCAGGAGCAAATTCGAATACCACTGAGGCAGGATAGGGGTTGTTGATAATCCATATCTTGTTGAGAGGGAGTGTTGAAAATGCAACAAGATGATGGAGCTTAGTGGAAAGGAGTCGCCTTCACTAAGTGGGCCCGCCGGCAATTATGGCGCAAAGTCTATTTTTAGACATATGGATCATGGTCTATGAGTTGCAGGATGCTGTTTATGGATGATTGGTCATGTTGGAAAAAATAGATGGACTTCTATTTCTGGTTCACAGCAGAGTGAACAAAGTCTATTTTTAGACTGTCAGGCTAAAAATAGAAAAGTCAAATACTATTGTCTCATAATAATATTTAGACTATAAACTTTATCTTATCCTCTTGGAGCACTTCAGTTTGAGCTACAAATGTGGCACATGCAGCTGTCAGAAGGAAATACGCTTTCTTTGTGGGTCAATTGAGCTATTGCATGCAGGACTTCCGTTAGAACTCATGTGGTTGAGTTTGGTGGAGTTGATTGTGGAGTTGATGGAGTTGTGTTCAGTTTGACTTGGTTAAACTAGTTGTAATTAGTCTAACTGCAAATAGACTAGTGATGAGTTGTGTGAATTAATTATTAACTCATAAAGAAACTAAAGAATACATCAGTTAACTCAGTTGCATGTCAGTGCATGTACAGTTCAGTGGAGACAGGTGTTAGAGGTTGAGATTGCTATCAGTTGTGACTATAGTTGTGCATGAGATCTTGCACAATCAATGGATTGAGTATGCCCATGAGGATTGCGCAGTATATGCCCAGTATTATAGCCTGTGCTCACGTGATTTTCAGTGTGAGTGATTTTCACTTGGTATTGTGCAATAGAGGCAGGCAAAGCAGTGGAGAAGATTTGAACCTGTGACTTGTTCGGATCTGAGCTAGTTTTGTGTGTAACAGGTGGAGATAGTGTTGGATACTTGTGAGGAGTATTGTACTTTGTATTCATAGAAAATTTTAAGGGCAAATGTTCGCCCTTTGGCGAAATTAAGGGGTTTTAAATTTTTAGTGGGCGAATATTTTGTATCATAGTACATTTTTACAAATCACCTCAAATAGCCCACCTTATTTTAAGGGAGAGGGTAAAAAAGGTAAATTTAGCCCTTGAAATTAGGAGTTACAACTTTCCATTCGCCCATTTTCAAGAATAGGTTTTATTTAAGTGAATCCATTCGCCCATTTTCAAGAATAGGTTTTATTTAAGTGAATCTTATGGGCCAAAGGCCCAAATACCATATTTATAAAAGAGGTATGGTAAATTAATAAAAATATAAATAAATGAGAGGTATGGTAAATAAATAAAACATTTTTTATATTTACTTCATAAGTCACCTTAGATACATGCAAGGGTGTAAACAAATAAAAATATAAGTAAAGTGGAGGTATGGTAAATAAATAAAACGTCTTTTTATACTTACTCAAAAGGTATGGTAAATAAATAAAAATATAAATAAATTAGACGCATGGTAAATAAATGAAACCTCTTTTTATATTTAGTCCATAACCCTCGTTCTATTTATGAAGGTTCAAGAAAGAGGTTTTATTTAAGTGAATCCTATGGGCCAAATACCATATTTGTAAAAGAGGTATGGTAAATTAATAAAAACATAAATAAACGAGAGGTATGGTAAACAAATAAAACATTTTTTTTATATTTACTCCATAAGTCACCTTATATTTACGAACACTCAAAAAATGCGTTATATTTAGGTGAAACCTATGGGCAAAATACTATGGGACAATACCATGCAAAAAAACATTATTAACCCTAATATTAGTATTAATAAAAATAAAAATGGCACATGGTATTGACCCATGGTATTCACCAAAATGGCACATGGTATTGACCCATGGTATTCACCTAGAATGTAGCCTATTTAAATGGGGGAATTAAACCAGCATAGATCCATCTTTACTCTGGATTAAACCAGCATAGATCCATCTTTAATCTGGATCTACTAACCCCCTAGAGGTATCAAATATTGTGATATGAAAACTAGCATAGAGTGAAAAATATTTGATCCGATCAAGAGTAAAAATGGATGTTGTAATTTAATGTATGTTAAACATTTTAGCTTGGTTAAAATAAAAAATAAAATAAAAATCAACTATTAATTTTATTAATTTTTATAAATTACTAATATTAATTTCTAAGCTCCACGTTTATGATAACCCATGGTATTGACCCATGGTAATACCATGGTATTCATGTGAGAATAGACTATTTAAAGGGGAAATTCTATCATCTTAGATCCATCTTAATTCTGGGTCTACCAAGTGCTCAGAGGGATAAATAGATTTCATCCCCCTAAGAGTGGTAGACGTGGAGTTAAGATGGATATAGGTTGGTTTTTATGATAATGAAGATATTAAATAGGCTTAGGAAATTATATTGTAAAAACATCTTAAGGTGAATGGTCAAAGCATAAACATTGGACAAGTATATTTGTATACTTCTGTTTTAAACTGAAACAAATCCAGGGCTAAAAGGAATGGATTGATTGCACTAGTCATCCTTCTATAACTTTCCAACATATGCTGGAGTAAACAGATTATAATTTGGGTAATTTTTCTAATTGCAAACAGGAACATACTTGTGTATTGGCAGGGTGGTTACGAGGTCCCTAGAAGTGATGAATTTGAATTTTTCTTGGTTTTATATATAGTATTAGGTTTTTTCTCATGCTTTCTGTGAATGGCACGGGTGAATTTTATCCTACACCCACTAGGTTATCGATATGTAATTTCGGTAATTTTGATTTCAAAAGATATTTTAAAGAAATGCAATTATTTCATTTGTGTATTCAATAAACACAAGATTTTATAATTCAGTAAAATATTCGTCATGCCTGGTGAGAGATTCGCCAAAAAATTATATATACATATCATATTATTGATAAAATCGCCTTCCATTTTTCCTATATACCATGGAGATTCGCCCATTTATTATACATGTAAATTTAGGGGGGGTTCTTAAAATTTTCCATGTTTGTATTGTTACATGTTCTCAATCATACATATCATATTATTGATAAAATCGCCTTCCATTTTTCCTATATACCATGGAGATTCGCCCATTTATTATACATGTAAATTTAGGGGGGGTTCTTAAAATTTTCCCTGTTTGTATTGTTACATGTTCTCAATCATTAATATACAGATAGTGTGGGGTTTTTAGCTGTAAGCTTTCCCCAGGTTACATATTGTGTTAATGTGTGCATGCGATTGATGTTTCATTGTTTCTGATGCTGCTAAATTGATTATCAACGTAGAGGAGATTACGTATTGTGCATGTATTCCGCAATAGTGTATAATCGGGATAATCTCTATGAATAAGTTTTTATTATTCAAAATTTCTACACCTTAAACATATATGAATTAAGAGATTGTTTGAAACATGTTACCTAATATTCTTAAGTATATTATTAATGAAAATTCAGAGAAAAAAAAAAAAAACAACAACAACAACAACAACAACAACAAAAAACAAAAAAAAAACAAAAACAAACAAACAAAAACAAAAACAAAAATAAAAAACAAAAAAACAAAAACAAAAACAAAAAAAAACTCATATTGAATAGTATTTTTTTATTCACCAGATTCATCATTCTGCAATTTTTCTATCAGCTTTACGCTCTTCTACACCTATATTAAAAATAATCCTATCGACCTTGTTCATTTTGTGACTCTGCATGACACACACCAATCAATATATATTAGTTAAACTTACATATAGCTCAAACATATTAATTTTGTAAAGAATTTACAAAGAACTTGCCTTCTTTACTTTTTTTGATGTGTTATCACTGTGTCAACCAATATTTTTATTACTTGAGATATTCTGAGACATTTTTTATCAATATAAAACTTGTAGCATTCAATATAGAAGCCATTAAATATATTTTACAAATAAATCAAATAATTTTCAGCCAAAAAAACTCTGTAACCAATATGTTTATCTAAATAAACACACCATTAGACTTAGAACATTAAATGCATCAGACGTTTAATTTTTTTGGAGCACCGTCATGGAAAATTAATTTTTAAAAATAATTTTAAATTATTACAATGTGATTTATAAGGATAAACGCACATAAATGATTTAACAGTGTTATTTGGAAGAGGCACGCTAGTACATTATATTACACCAGGAATGACGATTAACATACTAGACAGAATAGAGAATGTTCTAATATGTCGATATGTTGTGTTACACGGGGAGCACGAGTGCGTTATATTACAAAGGGTGCACCACGAAACATATAATTATTTTTAAAAAATGGAGACAGCTCATAGGGTTTCGATCTAATTCAATAATTGATTCCCCTGCTTTACATGTCAAATGCCCTATTTATAGTAAGTACATAAACCCATTAAATATAAAATCCCTAAATTGAAAAACCCTAATTGTGAAGTGGTAGAGGAAGTTAAACCCTAACATGAAATTTTGCAGGAAGAAGCAAGGGTTTAAGGTAACTATTGATTTTTTTTGTTTTTGTTTGAATTTTAATTCAAATTTACTAGTAAAATCTATAGTAAATTTTTTATTATACAGGATTTTTAATTTTTTTTATAAATTGTGAATAAATCTAACAGAAATTGTAAAATATTTTAACAGTAAAATTTAATATTTTTTCTATCTAGGGTTTTGAGTGGATCATCATACCTTTCAACTTCTGTTTTTTCGGTGGATCCAAAAGATTTTGTAGCTCCACAGTGTTCTCACTATATCTCTCTTGAAAATTATTTCTATTTTAATTAAACCCTAACAAAAATTGTAAAAAATTTTAGTAGTAAAATAAATAATAAAATTTAAAATTTTTTAGTATACAAGTTTTTGATTGAATCACCATACCTTTCATCTTCTGATATTCTGAATAGTTATATTACTCCAAATTAATATGTTGTTGGACAGTGCCTGGCATGTATCTCTTGCAAATCATTAACTTGAAATTTTGGTTAAAATAATGAAATGGTGAATAAATTTTTACTATTTAAAAGACTATGAAATTAAATTTCGAGAAATCAATTGCCACTCATTTTTGAATTTTAGAAAAGAAATTTTTTTTCTTTTTTTTTTTTTTTCAATTTCTCCGCACATCGGTGCGTTTGATAGTCAAGCACACTGGTGCATTTATACAAAAGATGCACCGACGTTGTCAAGGCGACAAAGTTTTTCAATGCACAAACATGATTCATTTTTTTTTCGAAATCCCAAAATGGTGCGATAAATTTTTTAACGCAACGATGAGATTGTTATTTAATATCATCGGTGCTCTAATTGCTATAAGAGCACTGAGTTGGTTGAATTCGTTTTTATTTTTTATAATTGGGAAACAGATGCGTAGTGGTGTTGTTTTTTTTAAATGCATCGGTGCATTTTTGTAGAAAAGCACTGATATGATAACATATTTTTTTCGGAATGTCAAAAACTGGTGCGGGTATTATTTTAATTTAAATGCATCATTGTGCTTTGTTCTAATAAGTGCACCGATTTGGTTTAAAAGCTATGTGAAATTTTAATTTCACATAAAATGGCATAATAATAGCAAATTATCCTTTAGAATGCATCCACATGAACTACAATAGTTGATAGTATTCATTTTATGCTTAAAGTCGTCTTATTCTTGAAAAATGGTTTGAAAACTATATTGAAATTCAGATTGTGGTTATACGGTTGTCGAGATTAATTTTGCATGTGCAAAAAAAAAAAAAAAAAAAATCTGATTTTTCTCAAATGCAGGGACAAAATCTCAATAATATTTGCAAATGGCCAATTATTCAAATTCTAGCTCGTTCCATATTGTTGATCAAAGTCCTTCACGGAGTTCTCCCTTTCCATCTCCAGTAAGTTCAGATTTTATTTATATTTTGATTATCTAATTGATTTATATTTATATTTTTTATTTTTTATTTTTTATTTTTTTAATTCATGTCAATTTGAATAAAAATGTATCCAAATTTGCAGAAACCTGATTCATAATCGAGTTCATATACATAAATTATTACTCCATTTTTCCAAAAACATTAGAAGCTCTGATTAGGAGAAACATATCGCAAGTGTTGGTAGATGAAATGGACAGCCTCTTCACCCTACTAATTGGAAGATGGCATCTTCTAGTTGCAATCTTGGATCAACGATGGTAATAGTTGTTTGGTATAATGTAATTTCAACAAACCAATTACATTTACGTGCTTAATAATATCATTGATATTGTACTAGTGACGTTCAATATTTTTTGAAATTATGATTCTAGTGATGATGAGCAATCCACCTACTATCTTCTGAAGCACCACACTACAATGTCAACTCGAGAGAACATTTCATTACGATAAATAATTGGAGAGGAATCATACAAATAGAATCAACCACCTATTCAGGTCCCACTACATCCATATTCACCAGTTATGAATGACTACAACAATAGTAGTTTTTCATCACAAGTTGGAAATGGAGGTAATCAAATGGAGGTTGGTATGGATGATTACTTACAGAATATGACTATCATGGAGGCAATTTTGTTATATGCATTCTAGAATGATGAGCTAGGGGATGATGCTCATATCACTGATACCTTATTCGAAAGCCTGAAATATGCTTCCACCTCCCCTATCTTTGGACTTGGCAACATGTCAAAATCTACTCAGCTGGGGACAAGGATGTTGTTGTACAATGTGAAAGTAAATTTTGGCATGTCGAATGCATGTTTCTCGGCAATATTGAGGTAATTGAATTACATGATCGATCAAGTTCTTTATATTTTGTACAAGTGGGGGGACACCTTTGATCGAAAAAATGTAAAGGAAGATCGCGATAGTGGGTTAATATCTATCAACTCTAGAAAGATGTGGCATGAACCTAGGGAGCCTTATGTTTTCCCAAAACACTGCAACCAATTTTTTTTTAACCCAGATGTGTTGGATAGGGATTGGTGGTTCGTATTAAGACACGATCTTAGATCAAAACATATTTTTGAGAACAACAATGTTATCATGCAAAGCAAGGAATATAATCAGGGTGATGACAATGGGGAGTGATGTGTAATTATTTTTCATCATTTATACTTATGTTGTATGTTTTTTCTATCATTATTTCACTAATTATTTTATTATTTTATTCGTCTTGTTGACATTTTATAATATGTTGGTAAGATTCACAAACATTTTTACACATTTTTTTGCAGTGGAAACATTTTTACAATACTTAAAACTAAGTATTTCCAATTGTGTACATTATCTATGATAATAAGGATTCAAGGTCGCAACCCTTATCAAATAAGAATATATTAAGCACACTGAATTTTTGATGGCGATTAAGAGGCATTTGTTTGACTTTCAAGTAGACTCTGTGATGAATTTTTGTCTTTTATTTAGATTATGTGAAATAAATATCTATTTTTTATGTATTTATAACTAAATTATTTAAAGTAGACATGTCTTTATCTTTATGAACATGATGTAATATAAGTTACGAGAAATGTGAAAAACATGAATTTTAGTGACTATCCCGTGATAAGTATGTAGAAAAAATAATATTTTCTGATTTGCTCATTAAGAAATAATCAAATATATCATTTTTCAAAAGTTTAAATCTATTGCAGTGGTATGATCAGGATTATCCACAGTTTTGTGTTCATTCTGTCGACGTTTCAAACCCCAAAGAGGGTCCATCATCTTTCTAGAGTTGAATAAGCTTTCATTCATATTCTATTAGTCCTGATGATGGATCCTCTTTAGGGTTTGAAACGTCGACAGAATGAACATAAAACTATGGATAATCCGGATCATACCACTGCAAAGTTTAAATCTAATTTATTATCGTTTTTGTATTATTTAACTCATATTTATTATTAAAAGGACTTAAATTTAAACCAATTATATTTTTATTACTAGAAAAAAATTCACTTGTCTCATTAAAGGATAACTTTCAATAGAGGAAATCTCCAAGTACAAGTAACTTCACATGAAGCCTTATCATGTTACATTTCTTTATCCTCATCTTTAGAGAGAGAAATTTCTAATTTAAATTGGTAAGAGTTGCAATAAATATTAAATTTAAATTTCTTGAAAATCTTATAACTTTAGTAATAAACTAAATTTTACAAAAATATAATTTTTTAATTTATATTAAATCTAAATTAATTGGGCCGATAAGCACTCTACAACTCAGCATGGGAGAAATATTTTCACCTAACGTTACATTTAAAAATAGTAAAATAATAATTTAAATTAACAAATTAAAAATAGTAATAACAAAAGAAATTAATGTTCTGTCATAATTACAATACTTCAATTTACACCTTAATCTTATATAACTTTATATAGAGATATAAAGTAACTAAAAGTTAAAAAAGATAATTTAGCTTTTATTATGAGGAAGAAATGTAATGAGTAAAAAAAATATAATTTACTTTTTACTACAAGGAAGAAATGTAAGTTTTTCACATGAGAAGAAATAGTATTATTGATATTACATTACGTGTAATTCATTCTATTTTCTATTTGCATGTGATATTTAAAACAAAATATATTTACAACAAAAATATTCTACCAACAACCATATGTAAAATATTTCAATGTCGATATTAAATAATATAATTGTATAGATACTTTATATAAAGAAAAGTATAGTTTAAAATGAACATTTTCTTATATTTTCACTTTAGTGAGAAAGATTGAGAGAATTCCTTTTCCATTAACAATTGCTTTCTAATTCAATGTACGAGGGATGTTTGTAAATTTTTCAATATTTAATATGGATTTGATATATAATATTTTACAAAATATTAATAATAAAAATAATCAAGTGTATACATACAGAAAATATTATGAGAGGGCATATTTTAACATGTGGAGAACGTGAATTATAAATAAAATATTTCAATGTCAATTACATATATATTATACCAGCCTAAATCCATATCAACCTAATATTACAATCATAGTTTCAACCATATTAAACTTTATAATTTACAAAAATATTTTTGCATTTTTTTAAAGTAAGCCGTTTTGCATGCAATTTAATATATAAACGTTTTTATATAAGTTCACCAATACATAATCTATAATAAATATTTCATAAAAATAAGCATCATGATGATAATCATCTAACAATCATAAACATCATCTAAGGTACACATTCGAATTCACTACCATCATCTAATTATATACACCTCTAGCACATATAAACGTCATTAGCTAGCACACAAATCTAATAATTTCACTGGGCATCATCATCGTGATCACATCTAACAAAACACAAACATTCTATTCTAACATCATCACCACACACATCCTCAAATTAATATAAATTTCATGTCAAATAATTTCTATCACATACACATCTATCTACAAGCACATTAAATGAACACATCTAACATGACCTAACAATATACACATCAACACCAGCATATAAATTAAGTACATAAGCATGAACAAAAAAACGCACAATATATATATATATACAAAAAAATCAAATAAGTGCAATCAAATATCCGATAAAACAAACGTAGTGTCAGGCTGGTATGCAATAGAAGACGATGGATGGTCAACTACTATATGATCAACGTCTGTCGAACTCAGCTGAGGTGGAGAAGGAAGTGGCTAGTTTGCATGAGTAGAAGACGATGTATGCTCAACTACATATGCACCCTCAACGCGATCTGGTGAACTCTGAGGTGGAGGAGGAGGTGGTTGGTCTACTCTGTTAGGATAAGCATGAGGCACATCCTCTAGCTTTGGAATCTCATCATCAGGAGACTAACAAGGAGGTGTACTACTAGAAGGATCACCGACACCCTAATGGTCATGATCTAATGGGGTGGTACTACTAGAAGCATCATGGTCACCACCCTCATGATCATGATCATGATCATCACCATGATCATCATCATCACCACCTTCATTTGATGTATTTGTAGTTGCATGATGTTGCCCTTCATCCCTCATCATTGTTAGTACCCTACTAGCTTTGATGATTTGCTGCATAAGAGACATCATTTCATAGACGGTACTAGTACAAACCCATGAAACTAATATCTGCAGTGATATCTCAAGGCCTTGCAGGGTGGACTCCCGCATCAATCAAAACTCTGTCCAATCTATTGTAGTAGTCCATCCGAACTCGTAGACCAGGCCTACAGCCTCGTATGCCCACGCCCCCTTGAGGATGTGCCTCACCCATCTCCTCATCTCCTTTGACATTCGATGGGGGAGGAGGCATGTTCCCATCAAATGTGTCAATATCTACAAAATATATAGTACAAATAAATACTTACATAATTTCATTAAATAATTTAATAAAACAAGTTAAATAATGTGCTAAAATAAATTTTATTCTAATTCATTAAAACAAGAAAATGAAACTTGCTGACTAATTTAAAGAAAACACTAATATTACCTCTATCATTTGGAGACTCAGTAGTTGTGAAAAAGATGTTGGGACACCCTCTCTAATCAATCCCCATGTATAGAAATGCCAATGTGACAAGCGCATGGTCATGCTCAGTGGCCAGTAGCGTCAACGGCTCAAGAGAAATCCTGGCAGGATACTTCGGCATGCCCCTCTTGGGCATCATCTTCCCCCACATGCACATTCGGACCTCAATGATCGGCCTAGGAGGGGGAGGGTCAAATTTATGCCTCGTCTCTGGAAACCTATCAAAAAATAAACAAAAAATCTTGAAAGTGAAAGGGAATGTCTCCCTCCCATGTCTTAGTGCATGACATCTATCTAAAGCCATGCAAAATTTCCTCAAAAAGATGGCAAACCATCTGATGCAACATGGCACCTAAATCAAAGAATCAACATAATACAAAACAGGGCAACTAATGCGTCGCACATCACTACTAGAGTTTGCAATCATGGTGACTAATAATGAGAGGCACCTAACCTCCTCTGCAACAAAAGAATAAATCTTTAGATGTCCACCATGAACCGGAAAATCTAATGGTGGACCGCATGAGGCCCAACATATCTCTGAGTGTATGCAAGCTGACTCCTAGCAGCAACCCCATGGCGGACATCATGGAACTGGGGAAAATCCTCCCCTCTCCTAGATAGGCCAATGATAAATTACAGGTCCTCCTCAGTGGATCTATGCCACGTCGTAGGACCGACATGAAAATTCTTCGCCTGGACATTCCATCGGTGGATCAAATGCGCCAAAAATACAGAGTGCGTCTTCAGGGATGTAGCCTCCTCATAGTACTTGAGAAGGCCTACATTCCTCAAGAGCACTCAGGTCACTGCAGTAATAGGGCAAGGATATAAATCCCTCTTCCTCTCTCCGGCCTGCTATGTTCAAACCATATTGTATGGATCTGCCTGCTCCTCCTACTCCTGTTGGTGCTCCCTCTATTGATGTCTCTCTACTACATGATTGACATATAAAATAAATCAGCCTCATACATAAAATACATTTTTTTATTAAATCAAATATGTTTTTATAAATATGGAAACATAAATTTTAATTTAAAAAAACACCGATGTGCTCAAACACAATCATTCACCAGCGTCGATGCAATTTCAAATATAACTTCACCGTTACCGGTGCGCACATAGGCATAATGTGCCGCTATTGGTTCATAATTTTAACTTTTTATAGCGGTGCGAAAACTTGTGGACTGGTGCACATGGATAACCTTTTCGGACCAGTATGGAACATTTAGGTTATCGAAGCACCGAGCTATGGCTCTATTTTTAAATATTAAATTTTTGGTGTGTTTGGTAAATATAAATGCATCAAGTGTGACGCACCAACTTACAATCTAGCACATCAATACCGGTGAATTTTAGTTTACAAAACACACTATAACAATGACAATGTGGTATGTTCATGCACTGACTTGCGGTGCACCCTGTAAATTTACAGGGCACTCCACTATCAGTGCGAGCCGAATGTATTGAACGCACCGCGCGGTGAATTTTCTTTTAGCCTAATTTACAATTATAATCCACTAAAAATTTAAATTACAAAGAAACATAGAAATTTCCTAGACATTTTGCCATCAGGGAGGCATTGTGGACACGTAATGGAGAAAAACAAATTTTAGGACAGTTTGAAAATATTGAAAACTCAAACAGTGAGCACGGTACGGAAGGATGGTGAGCAAGAGAAGCACTGGCGTCAAGGTGTTTGCATGTGGCAAGAGTGGTACCATTGCTTCATATCTCTTCCACATTGTATATTGTAAAATTTAAATTATGGTCTGGAGGGTTTTTTTTACTTAACTCTCCTCCGATGTGCTTTTCCAAACGTGAAATGCACCAGTGCAAGATATATCCATAAGCATCACATTTTGTTTTTAATTAAAAAATATTGGGTGCTTTTCTTGAGACGCCCCAGGGTGTTTCTATACAGGTACCCCACCAGTGCTGTGTTTTTACTATAGCACCATTATTTTTTTAGAATTTAAAATCCGCCTAACAGTGCTCTTTGGAAGATGCTCCAAGGCGTGTTGTTAATCATACCGCACCAAGGCTTCATTGGAAATAGAACTACATTTCTTTGAAAGTTAAGACTATAGTGGTGCTCCTTACTGGCATGCACCGGGACATTTTACTATGTGAAGGGAATTGGTGATATTGACTATTCAAGCACTGGTGCGTGATGTTATGTAGTGCATTATTATTATTATTATTATTATTTATTTTTTTTTTTTTTTTTTATATAAATAAATTATCAATAGTGCACCATGTTATTTGCAGCACCAGTGCTTGTATGGATAGTAAAATATTGGTGCATTTGTATCTTTAAATGCACCGTTAAAAAGACATCTGCTAAAACATCCGCTCGCCCACCTCCGCTACAAGCAGATTTTTGGGCTATTTTTATAGGGGCTTCCACAAAAACCTCTGCTAGAGGTTTTTTCCTTGTAGTGGATAACAGGTTGATAATATCTTAGTTCATACTTAGAACTGATAACTTTCCACTATAATAACTCTTTTAGACCAATGTTCACATTGTTTACTTCATTTAGCCAGGCCTCTAGTTTTTTCATAGAAACTATTTACAACAACTAGTTATAGAATCAATTCACATAAATAATTTACAATTACAAAAGCAATTCACAAAAATATTTTACAGAAGGTCACATAAACGATTCACGGAAAGACATAACCTGTAGCAAATTTCACCAAGATACATAGATATGCTTATCTATTCAAAGTCAGTTAGTTTGCCATAGTAAATCACTAAGGAAGGAGGAATGCTCCTCCCAACCAATGAGCCCGTAACACCACCAAATCTCCCCTCAAGTTGATTTCCTTTCAGGACATTTTTTCTTAGACTAAGAACATACCAGGTCTACCGGGGTTTTTTTGACCTCACTGGATCTTGCCAAAACTTTCACAGGCTCACAGGTCTAAAAAGAAATTCCTCTGACCACAACCAACTCAAGAATTTCTCTATGACATTGTCGCGCCTTACCTCAACAACATCATGTCTAAGGTATTGAGTTCTCTTCTCCTCTTTCTTGATTTCTTCAAGTTCCCTCTCTACCCTCTTGGCTCTATTTTCCCAAACTGAGATATTTATCTCTAGGGAGAGGAGTAACTATCCATTAACTATCTGATAGGTGAAATCCTCTTTTAGCATTTTCCTCCTTCATGTAATTTCCTTGGATGACCATAACTAATCTTCTTAATTCAATTAAAATAAAATAAACACACATGTTTAACATTTTATCAAGCCTACTATTAGCCCATAGTTTTCCAAGTTACTTCTAGTAGAAGTAAATTAAAATATTTACTATTCATTGAGAGATATTAGATCTATCTATTTTTTCCATTGCTATTGTATTTTTTATTCAACTATATCAATAGTTCTCCTAGGTCCCTAACATTTATTTATTTTTGTATCAAGAAGCACTCTCTAGCCTAGTATGGAAAAGATGTTGTAATGTCATATCCTATTATGTAAATATTTTGACTTGGTCAAATTACATGAAAATAAAAATAAAAATAAAAGAGGAGCACAAATATTTACATAATTAAAATTATAAAAATCTAAAAAAATAACAATTATAATTTTAACTATAAAATTATAAATTTAAAATTATCGAACTTCGGGTTTTGACAAACCATGGTTTTTCCTATGGTATTTTTCTCTAATGGGGCTATTTAAAGACATAAAATTCCAATAAAAATAATTGGAGTCTTTGAGATTCCTCCCACTTTAATGATTTTCTTTTAAAAACTATATGTAGTTTGATCTACATTGTGAAGTTATTATAAACTTTTATAATTTTGAAATGATATTGTTTATCTACGTTTTCTATGTTATTGTATTTTTCTAGTTGATTATATCAATAGTTCTTGCAAGTCTTTAACATTTTATTGTCGAGTGTGCTAAGATCTCCTACATTATGGTTTTTTTCGACAGAAACAAACCATAATTTCTGTTAATAAAAATAAAAATTACATTTTGTAGACCTGCGGTGTGTGTATGTCATCTTGAGCCAAGAATTGTTTGATACAACTATCAAATACAGTGCACACAAGCATTGAAAAACCCCATGAGAATGGACCCAGTAAATTCCTAAATAGGCAGCCATTAACATATAAAAATCTTGTAAAAAACCTAGCAAAAATAGATAGAAAACCCAACAAATCTGAGCTAGAAAATATGCTAATCAAAAAAATTGGGCACAAACCGCCTAGTTAGCCCTATAAATCCTACAGAAAAAATGTCAAAGCCCCAGCATAAGGCAACGACTTTGTGTAAGAAACCCTGGCCACAACATGAGGTGAAATCAACACCAAAAACCCTGCAACAAAAAAAGAAAACCAAAAAATGCAAGTAAGGTACAAGCCACCCTATATAGCTTCATAGTGAGGCCTAGATCCAGGTCGTAAAAAAGAAAATAAATTGGGCCGCAACGACCAGTGAGAAAAAAACTTGTGGAAACTTGCAGAGAATCAGTTGAGATTTCCGCATGAGGAAGAAATAGTGGTTGATAGACGTTGAAGCAGAGCATATATAACAGAGATGGTGGCAGTGCTAGCAAGTATCCACAACTTAGTTGAAAACCTCCCACAATAGATAAAACCCACCGTGATAAATCCCATACCATGAGGAGGCGAATAAACTTGCAGGAAAAGGCACAAGGAAGAGATATCTTACTCCGCCCCCTCAACCCCACCAAATTGGACTTGGCAACAACGCATCAGTAACCGAGAGTCGACAGACAGACTGGCAAAGAAAGAAGGCCACAACGGAAAATAAAGAGGGGCACAAACCAAGGTCGGAACAGCTAGGCTTAGCCACCTGACCCTACTTCCTCAACCCTCCATCTCTTAAGCTATGGTATTCAAACATAAAGTTTATTAATAAAGTACTCACAATTTTTTGAAAAAAGAAATAAATAATTGAATCATAATATATATTACATTAAAATAATAATAATAATTCAAAATTTTATTTTTAAATTTAATTAATAACCATATAAAAACTTAAATTAAAAATAATAATAATTAGCCTAGATCTGTCTAAACTCTAAATTTACCAAGTGTACAAAGAGACTAAATATTTAAATGCAAACCTCTTTTAGAGTGAAAAGATATTTGATCCCTCTAAACACTTGGTAGATCTGAAATTAAAATGAATCTAAATTGGTTTATAACTAATATCATTTTATTTTGTTCATAAATATTGCCATATATTATTATTATTATCTAAATTTTAAAATCACGACCAAGCTAAACACCAAATTGGTGTATGAGACCCCCTTGTTTGTGGGACAAGGGACCCACCTCCATGCACCAAATTGGTGTATGAGACCCCCTTGTTTGTGGCACAAGGGACCCACCTCCGTGGAGTGGTGTATGAGACCCCCTTATTTGTGGCACAAGGGGCCCACCTCTGTGGAGCAATTTAACTGCTAAATCTATGAAGGCATACATACTCTACCCCTCTTTGGTTTTGAACTTGTGACCTCTTATGAAGAAACACATGCTCTTAACCATTAGGCCCACTCAAGCTGTATATAAATTCACGTCATGCAATTATATATAATAGAATATTTTATTTAATACTTTCACCATCAAATATTGTGTACAATTTAATCCTTACCTTAAATTAATTTAAATTGTTTAGTGTATTACAATGTCATATCTCATTTGGTTTTCAATATATAATTAGTTTTACATAAATTGTTTCCACTTCGATTCGCATTTGTATATTGTAAAGAAGAATTTTCATAAATGTGTAGGTGCAAAGTTCGTAAATAGACATTGCTACCATTATGTAATATTATTTTTATTACTTTTATTGGGTTTTATAAAAATTTATATGGTTTCATTGTATTATTTTTCCTAGGTTATGTGAGTTTTGAGATGACTAGTAAGTTTAATTTGTGGTTTTGGTAGCCGCGACTCAAGGGCATCTAAAATCACCATAAGATCGCATCTAGCCTAGACCACACCAACCTTTAACATGGTAGGATTTTTTCCTACAGAATTTTAAACAGGTGATCTTTACACCACGAAATGCCTTAACAAAAAACCATGCCACCGTTTGCCCTATACCATATAGCCTTTTTTTAATATATTATTATAAAAATCAATATAAAAACAAAGCTAAGAAATATTAGAATTAGAATAGTTAATTAAAATTAAACGGCAAGATTTAGAGAAAATATATTATCCTTCTTCTCATATTCAAATCCAACTTTATAAGGATTGAATCTCTTTATGAACAAATTATTAGTTGGCATTGGCAATGCATCAACAATCACATCTTCTCCGATAAAAGATGAAACTTCACAATACGCTAAATAAATAATAATAATAGTGGTGATCAAGTAAAAATAAATAAAAATAACGTTATTAAGCACGTGGAATAAAGGCTAACGGAAATCCTCCAAATGTGGAAACGTTTTTCCTATATAGGTCATTTTTTCCACTTTTCAAGTACTTTTTGCAAGTAATTTTCTTCGCTAGGATTCAAAAACCTAAACTTTCATCCCAACAAAATTGTGCAAAGTCACGTGCCCGTGAGTGTGATGTAGAAACTTTTGAAGTCGTTAAATCAATTCAAAGTGTTAAAATTGCATTCTCATTAATAAGGGCAATTTTTAATTCATCATATTCTAATAAAGAAAAGGGAGTTTAGTTAGCATTTAGACAATATTTTTTTTGGTTGACTAGTGGAATTGGCAACGGCGGTGGTAACGTACTCGCGTTACACAGGGTCGAATCCCACCGGCTGCCACTATAACCTCTAGGAGGAACCGTCCAGCCCACAAGAACGGCCCTCGGGTAAGACGAGACTCGAACTCGTGACCTGCACAGCAGCGCGGATGACTTAACAAATCATCCGCTGGCCACAAGACCAAACCTCTGCAGGCTTAGCGCTTATACAACATTATTCAGCATGTTGTCCTACTTTTGACTAGACTTAGTATGGCTTAATATATATATATATAACTTTTTTTTATGTTGGTATGAGTATTTACTTGTTGGTTCTTAAGAGTGACTTAAAATTATTTATGTTTCTAAGAGTTTATTTTATTTAAATATATGGAAGTAGACTAGCAATCAAGATCCAGAGATATATGGCAAGAGCAAAATCTTGTCCCTTTATGGACCATCAACGAGTTATTCTAGGTGGTGTAGTTTTCTGTGAATAACCATGATGAGTCAGCCTACATTCGTGGATAATAGTCAATGATAGATGTCTCACTATTGCTTTGACAACTAAGTTATGATAAGTTTTTCCATTGTTTAAAAAAATGATTATTTATTGCTAAATGAGGTGATAGTTATGCATGAATCAAGAATATATTGATACCTTCTTGATGTTATTAAATACTATAATTTGATTTGATGATGGATATATTTCTAAATTGTTTAGTGTGACATGGAAAAATTACAAGTATATGAACTCTGAGATTGAATTAGGATATCTAAACCTGAGATGGAGTCAAGAGATTAGTTTGCTTTTTTCAAAATGTTATGTGACTATGATTTACACTATTTTTTGGACAATGTTATTTCATATGCTCTCATTGTTTGTGGGGAGAGGGGATAGTGTTTCCAATTAAGTTTATATTAAGAAGGTGTAATATGAGTATCTGAGGGAGGTTATAGGAAGAAGGTGTAATATGAGTATCTTAGGGAAAGATGGAGGTGTTTCCTACCTCCTTCCATGTATCTAATTGGAGAAGGCATGTGCTTACTTAGGAGGTTACAAGATCCTGTAAAAAAAAGCTATGGATTTAGTGGCTCGTGAGATTCAGTTCAGAGCATGAAGATGCAAATTCCTTATTCATTAATGATCGTGAGTCTCTCACAAACGGTAAATGAGATAGAGTTAAAAAGGTCTCACCCATGTTACAATTCTTCACCCGCCATGCAAATATATACACAAGGGTTGAAGGGATCATGACCTCAACCTTAGTATTGCTATTCGTTAAGATTTAGTATTCTAAGATAAAAGTGTTATTTATATGGATGGCATTTATAAATGATATTTTTTCTAATAATAAAAAGTTTATTCATGAACTCATTGTTCATATATGTAAGATACACACATTTAAATAAAAAACATATGGTAAAATAGATTTGATTTTATCATATAATTAGAATTAGTTAATATCCATTAAAAGCAAATAATAATTTCATTAAAATTTGGTTAATTAAAACTTATTAAAAAATAAGTTGAAATTAATGTTATTAAAGATGAAATTCACAGTGTTTGAAATTAACACTTTTGAAAACCAATATTCACAACTTTGCACAACATTCTAAAGTTTTCAATCTAAATAAACAAGAAATCATATGTGGGAGGATTTTATTTAAAAAGCAATATCATACCCCACTAAGTCAGTTTAAAAGATAAGATGGAAAGTGGGTGAATAAAAATAATATGCATATTTCTTAATTAAATTTAGGAGTTATTCATGAAGTGACTTATGGCTTGGTAAATAATAAAGATATTAGTTAATTAAAAATTAAAAATTATGCATAATAGAGCATGTGACATTTTTAACCAGTGTTGTAAACGAGTTGAGTACCTTCATACACTAAGATGTGATAATGTTGAAATTTACGTGAACAACTAGTGAGAGTGTGGTTTGATTGTGTAAAATCCTGATAAATTTTTTTTTTGTGGTGGCAATTCTTCACTTGTTCATTGGTGAAGCTTCCCAATCCATTGGTGAAATGGGTTAAGTTTTTTCACATTTATTATTAATAATTTTTTTCATAAAATCTTTCCAATTTGAGGGTTCTAAGGGAAGTCGACTAATAAATTCAATTTAATTGGCAAAGAGAAAGAGAGAGTTAAAAACAATTTTCCGGAGTAAATTTTGGAACAATCTCATAACAAATTTGAGGCAATAAAAAAATCATATTAAAAGAACATCTATAATTTTTAAATTAAAAAAAATCCTCACAAACTTCTTAATATCATTTTACACGGAGGTTTCTCAATCCTTAAATTTAGAAACATTAGTAAAGCTCGTAGAGTTAATCAATTTCCATTTTGAGAATTATAGCCTTGATAAGTGCATGAATAATGATTTGTCAAAGTTTCTCTAATTTTTTCTTTGCAGTGGAAAAACGCTTTTACAATGTAAAGGGTTAAGGAGAGAGTTTCCCACTTAATTTTTTCTTTGCAGTGGAAAAATGCTTTCACAATGTAAAGGGTTAAGGAGGGAGTTTCCCACTTATTGCTTTAGGGTATCTCATGAACACATCCCACAATAGCTTGTTTGTTTTTTATTTTAGTTGTAGATTATATGAAAAAAATAAATAGAGTTTTTAATAAGTTTTTGATGACAGGCTTGGTTATCTCGGCTGCCAATAACTCAGGATTAAAACTTCCACAACTTTGTTTTCTTTATCAACTTCAACTATATTTTATAAAAAAAATTACATATGCAGTCAAAAAAGAGAATATGGATTTGCCTTCATAAGTTCCATGAGTGATTCTTCACCTAACCTTCAAATTTCCTCACTTCATTCAAATTAATGTGTCCATTTACCCCCGATCGGGGTATGATAGGGAATTCGAGGTGGGCCAGAGGGGATGTGTATAGACCTGCGGTTCGGGTCACCTTCACCGTGCGAAGGACGGGCGAGGAGGTCGTGCGAAATGTGAAGTGAACGAGCCAAGGAGAGTTTATACGATGTTGGGCGAGTTGAGAGGGTAGTCCCACGAGTTGCGGGCCGACCCTCCACTCGGGCGAAGGCAATATGTTGAACGAGTCGGCTTGGGCGTTGGGCGTGGGTCGGCCGGGTGACTTAACCCACCATCCACCCATATATATTGGACGGCGTTTTAATAACCTTCACCGTTTACTATTAGTGTTTCTGTCCTCTTCTGGCAACTGTCATAAACAAATCTTGACAGTTATGGATGAGTTGGGTGACTTTGCGGATCCTTCGGAGGATGTGCCCATTTGGACACCCACCAGGACCACTACTGCCAGTTTATTCCCCTTCATGTTTGACCTTACCGATGAAATAGAGGCTCTCCCACCATTTTCTCGCCCTCGCATCCCGTCGGTTTCTCTCCCAGAAGACGCGCTCTCTCCCCCTAAGTTCATCTCTTAGCCCCTCTTGCCGCACTCGCTGGCCCTTATCAACCCTCCATCTAAACCTAGCGGCCTTTCTCTCAAAGGTGATACTACCCTTAACCCACCTCTAATGGTGACAAACCCCCCTCCTTCAGAACATCCCTAGGGTTCTGCGGTCCTTGGACTGGTACCATCTACTCCTCTATTCTCTTTGACCCCCTCTAGGGGACATTATACAGGCATTGGACCGATCTTTGGTATTTTCGCTACTATTCCGCAAGCGGTGACCGAAAACCCTAGGGCTTCTCCTCCTTTGGGACCTGCTCAATCCTCGACTCAGGAAACATCGGCTGCGGGGAATTTTGGGGTTTCTAGAAATAAAAGGGGTCTTAAGCTTCGAACCAGTGCGGTGCCCCTTAATTTTTCTGAGGACATTAAACTACTGGACGCTATGGACATTGCCAAAAAGGTGCTAGTGGGTCGGGTACGCGGTAGACATTACAGTGTGGCGAAATTACAACAATGGGTCTCGGAGGTCTGGAGTGAAAACCTGAAGGATACCCCGAAGGTACAAACACTCGTCAAAGGTTGGTTTGCATTGCATTTCAGCGGTCTGGAGCATACAAACTGGGTGCTTTCCACGGTCTGGCACCTTGATTAAGCCCCTATACTTCTCAAAAGATGGACTCCCCTTTTTGACCCGGAGCGGGAAATGGTCGATGCCGACCCTATATGGGTTCGACTAATCGGACTTCCCTTACATTTTTGGACGAAAGATGTCTTCAAACACATTGGGAATGCCCTCGGCGTTTACCTCACTTTTGACGATTCATACCAAACTTCGGGGAGAATGGCTTATGCCAGGATATTGGTACACCTGGATCTTTCAAAGGGCTTGCTCGAGTACATAGACATCTGATGGAGGAACAATACCAGAAGACAACAGCTGGATTATGAGGGCGTACCATTTCGTTGTCGAAGGTGCCATTAGGTTGGGCATCTTTATAAAGACTTCCCCCTACTGGGCAAAAATAAAAATCAGCCCTCGGCACAGGAAAAGGCAACCCACCTGCATACTCCTCAGGACGCACAACCTAGGAGCCAGGCTTCTATGGCTCCACAGAACCTGGTTGCTCCTGAGATCCTAGCCGGATAGCAGAAGAATCCAACAGAAGAGATTGTGGCACCCCCACAGCCGAAGAAGCGAGGCCGGCCCCCCAACCGTCCTCAGCCGCCTCCTCCTACTCATCCTCAGTCACCATCCGAGGGCTTGCCCTCGTCGGGTATGAATCCTCCCTACATCCTTGTTTCCTCTTGCTACTCATCTCATATTGATTGCATTTTATCAACCTCTTTTTCTGATCTACATGTCATGAACCCATCCTCTGAACATCTAGGATTGGGACAGGATTCTAACCCCCCTTTCACCGCTCCGCTCTCCTGCCTGATTACATCTAGCCCCATCTTCTCACCTGCCCCCTCCTCGACTACTCCCTCTCATCTCCCATCATCTACACCTATCTTCCAAATCCCCCCACCTGGGGGGTACATGACTCGCTCGAAATCGAAGAGACAAGCCCAGGACCATGTTGGGCTTGATATACTCCACTCTCCCCCTCCCCCTAAACTCCATAGGGGCCGACCTTCCAATCTATATAAAGCCCAAGGCACAACTGAAGATGAGATTGCTTTGGGGGTTCAATCTACCATCCCAGGGACACTTAGAGCCAGAGAATCCCAGTCTGTCCCCCCTCCATGAAGATTTTCTCTTACAATTGTAGAGGGTTGGCTAGGCCGGACAAAAAACTAGCTCTTCGTCATTTGCTAAAAAATGTTCCGCTTGATATTATTTTCCTACAAGAGACCTTGGGACCTATATTAGACATCTCACAGTCCCTCCAAAACATGCTTCCTGGATGGATTTTTATTGGACTTGATGCACATGGGAGGTCGGGAGGATTAGCTTTGGGCTATAACTCCCATACCATCAAGACGCTCAATTGCTGGGGTGGTTTGGGCCATCTTGGAGCAGATATTAGATCTGTTGAATTGGGTATGAATTTTCAGATATATAATGTTTACGGGCCTTGCCAAAATAGACCTACTTTTTGGCAGAACCTCCTGAGTACTGATTTATTTTTGACTAACCACCTGATCCTTGGTGGCGACCTTAATTTTTCCATCGAACATTTTCAATCCTGGGGACACAGTGCACAACGAGACTCCCTTTCGGATTACTTTCTATCTGAACTGGATGCTCACCATCTGATTGACATCCCCTCTGCAAAACCCCAAGCGACATGGAGGAACAACAGGACTGGGGAAGACAGTTTGGCCCGCAGGCTTGACCGCTTCCTTGTCAAAGAAAAGGTTATGGACTTGGGTTTACATATCAGACATTGGGTAGGTATAGGTGGGATCTCTGATCACCTACCCATTTACTTGGAAATTGATGGAGGGCAAACAAAACCTAAAGGACCCTTCAAGTTCTGCTCTGTCTGGCTCAAGGATGACTCCTATAAAAGAATGGTCACTGATTTCTGGAAGGCCAACCCCCCTGGGAGGAGAGAAGACAGTACTAAAGGATTTATACACAATCTTAGAATCCTAAAGAGAAAGTCCAAACTTTGGGCACATAACAAAAGAGTACAGGAGGAACAATCTCTCTATAGGATTGAATTTGAAATTGCTGCATTTGAAAATGATCTTGGAGGAATATACACCTCAGAGGAACATAAGGAAAGGATGGTTTCTCATTATTCTGAAAGAGCAAAAATTCTCAAGGATAAGGAAGAAACCTGGCACCTAAGAAGCAGAGCCAGCTGGATGCTTGAATGGGACGAAAACACAAAATTCTATCACAAATTCGCCAATGGAAGAAAGGAGATCAACACCATATTGCAACTACAGAATGAGCAGGGGCAGATTGTTAATACATTCCCACAACTTTCTGAACTTGCCTCCTCTCATTTCAAAAGCACATATCGTGCCCCCAAGGATATCAACTTGGCAGAAATTATCAGGGTTGCACAACTCTTCCCCAGATTTGTGGATCCTGAGGAGGGAGGTGAATTAATAAAGGCAGTTACTCTGGAGGAATTGGAATACACCTTAAAGTGGTTCAAAAAGGATAAAAGTCCAGGACCCGATGGTTGGTCGATTGAATTCTACTTGGCTTTCTTTGACACCATTGGGGAAGACCTGCTCAGAATTGTTGAGGACTCGAGAACCAAAGGATATCTTGAAACCTCAATCACCTCTACTTTCATTGCACTCATTCCGAAGAAAGACAACCCGGACTCATTCGAGGACTTTCGTCCCATATCTCTCTGCAACTGTATATATAAGATCATAGCTAAGATCATTGCAAACAGGATGAAACCTATTCTTTCTAATCATATCTCTCCGGAACAATTCGCCTTCCTACAGGACAGACAGATCCATGAAGCTGTAGGTACTGCTCAGGAAGTAATACATACTCTACACTCTAGGCGTGGCAAAGGTATGATTATGAAGGTCGATTTATCAAAAGCTTTCGACAGGGTAAATTGGCTTTATATTAGAATGTTGTTAACCCATTTAGGTTTTCCTTACTTATTCATCAAATGGATCATGAGTTGCATTACTAATATCCCTTTCAGCATTCTGGTGAATGGAAGTGCCTCTCCCTTCTTTACTTCTAAAAGGGGTCTGAGACAGGGATGTCCTCTCTCACCTTTTCTCTTCCTACTTGTTATGGAAGGACTCAGTAATCTCATCAAATAAGAGCATCGAAGGGACAGATTAAAGGGTATAAAGATAACAGAAGGTTGCATCTTGACCCATCTTCTCTTTGTAGATGATATCCTGGTTTTTATTAATGGCAGTATTGGGGACATTAGTATCATCAAAGCAAATTTCTCCCTTTCTCAAGTGGTAACAAGTATGATCATAAACGAAAGCAGTCCACTTTAACAACAGCTGAATGTACTTTGCATGAGATCTATTTTGCTCTGCAACGATTCCATTTCACTCAGCTGCAACTATCTGATGGCTTAAAATATTTGGGTTACAAGTTGAAGCCACTCGGCTACAAAATCGCTGACTGGACTTGGCTCATCTCCAAGATGGAGAAAAGACTTAATACCTGGTACCTCAAATACCTCTCGTGTGCAGGACGGCTCACTCTAATCAAAAGTGTCCTGGAGGCCACTCCAGTATATTGGATGTCCTTGGCTTGGATACCCAGAGGCATTCTCACTAGAATACAATCCCTCTACTGCAGATTTCTTTGGCAAGGGAACAAACATGGCAGGATTTTTGCATGGGTCAGGTGGGAGGCTCTGAACCTACCAAAAAAATGGGGGGGTTGGGGCCTAAAAAAGTTAGAAGACTTCTCATCAGCACTTGCTGCCAAACTTGGTTGGCAATTAGTATCAACAGACAGCCTTTGGACAAGGGTTACATATGCCAAATATATTGCTCCGATGCACATCATGGACTAGATTAAAATAACTCATCTAAGTACCTCAGGTATCTCTATTATCTGGAAGGTCGTCCTAAAAGCTTTGAACCCTATCAGAGAGGGCCTCACTTGGAGAATTCGATCCAGGCACACAGTTCGCATCGGCCTCGATCCGTGGATGGGATGTGGGGACATGCACAGCCTACCTATGGAACTCATACAGTATCTTCAGCAACATAACATTTCTTATATTGCACAAATTGCAGACTCGGAGAACACCACTTTCCTCCAACAGGCCTGGAAAACTGCACATCATTTAAACATTCCTCCTATTTGGACACAACACTGGGAGGACTACATTCAAGCCCTCACTGATGCCCACATCCGTATCCTTGAAGGTGATGATGAGATTATATGGGCTCTCTCAAAAAATGGAAGGTACTCGCCAAAAGAAGGATATCTGACTTTGTCATCACCAAGGAAGCCTTTGATGCTCGTCGACTGGTGGAGACATCTTTGGAAGCTTAAGGCTCCTCCCATAACTAGACTTTTAATGTGGACCATCCTACGGAACAAAATCCCAACTAGTGAAAACCTCCTCAAACGAGCACAATATGGTCCCCATTGGTGCAGCATTTGCAAGAATGAAAATGAATCCACTTCCCACCTATTTCTAGATTGTACGGCTACTGGTAACCTGTGGAAACTTATCCTCCCTCCCATCGCCCCTTCTGTAAATTGGGCTGGCAATACTATTCTTGCGGCCTGGCAGTCCTGGTACAACACTTCATCTACGCATAAGCTTCAAAACCTCCCCCTTCTGATTTGCTGGACTATCTGGATTGAAACCGTATAATCTTTCAGGACACAGCGCCAAACTGGGATGTACTGGCGGCCAAAGTCAAGGTCGATTTCTCTCTCATTCCGGACAATCCTCCGCCACGTAACACCCACATCCCCACTCCTGTTCAAAATGACTACAATAAACCTTGGGCTTACTTCGACGGTGCAGCACAAGAGCAAGGTTGTGGGGGGGGGGGGGGGGGGGGGGCCTATACTTCATATAAACCACCATCATACTTATAGGATGCTCATAGGTTTCCGAAGAGGCACTAACAATTCAGCTGAGCTCCTTGCCGCAAAACATCTCATTCATTTCGCTTTGGAGAAAAACTGCAGAGATCTACAATTATTTGGGGACTCAAAAATTATTTGTGACTGGCTGAACAGGAAAACTAGATGTTCTACTTATGCATTAAATCACATTTTGGAAGAAACTTTGAGATTGATTACATCTTTTGATACTTTTACATGCTCACATATTTACAAGGAGCAGAACGGGGCTGCCGACAGCCTATCCAAAGAGGTTGTGCTCGGGGAGCTGGGCATCTGGTTGATTAGAGAGCACCATGGTGAAGCATACTACCAATATTACCATCGTCCATTCATGGACCTACAAGTTTAATTCATGATTTTGTTTTGGATATGTTTTGATCAGGCACGGACCTTTTTTGTTTGTATATATTGACACTGAACAGTATGGTAAACAGTATGGTTACTGTATGGCTTACAGTTTTTTTGTTTATTATTGTTGCCCCCTGCGTCGAACAAAGGCAACAATTTTGTTTATACATGACATGTTTATGAACTGCAAATGCACCAGCATCTACAAAATGTAATTTCCTTGCTTAATGAAATTACGATTTTTCCTTATGGGAAAAAAAAATATCTGATAAAACAAACATAGTGTCAGGCTGGTCTGCAGTAGAAGACGATGGATGGTCAACTACTATATGATCAACGTCTGTCGAACTCAGCTGAGGTGGAGAAGGAGGTGGCTGGTTTGCATGAGTAGAAGACGATGGATGGTCAACTATGTCTACACCCTCAACGCGATCTAGTGAACTCTGAGGTGGAGGAGGAGGTGGTTGGTCTACTCTGTTAGGAGAAACATGAGGCACATCCTCTAGCTTTGGAATCTCATCATTAGGCGACTAACAAGGAGGTGTACTACTAGAAGGATCACCGACACCCTAACGGTCATGATCCGATGGGGTGGTACTACCAGAAGCATCATGATCACCACCCTCATGATCATGATCATGATCATCACCCTGATCATCATCATCACCACCCTCATTTGATGTATTTGTCGTTGCATGATGTTGGCCTACATCCCTCATCATTGTTAGTACCCTACTAGCTTTGATGATATGCCGCATAAGAGACATCATTTCACAGATAGTACTTGTACAAACCCATGAAACTAATATCTGCAGTGATATCTCAAGGCCTCGCAGGGTGGACTCCTGCATCAATCAAAACTATGTCCAATCTATTGTAGTAGTCCATCTGAACTCGCAGACCAGGCCTACAGCCTCGGATGCCCACGCCCCCTTGAGGATGTGCCTCACCCATCTCCTCATCTCCTCTGACATTCGATGGGGAGGGAGGTATGTCCCCATCAAATGTGTCGATATCTACAAAATATATAGTACAAATAAATAATTAGATAATTTCATTAAATAATTTAATAAAACAAGTTAAATAACGTGCTAAAATAAATTTTATTCTAATTCATTAAAACAAGAAAATGAAACTTGCTGACTAATTTAAAGAAAATGCTAATATTACCTCTATCATTTGGAGACTCAGTAGTCGTGAAGAAGATGTTGGGACACCCTCTCTAATCAATCCCCATGTATAGAAACGCCAACGTGACAAACGCATGGTCATGCTCAATGGCCAGTAGCGTCAGTGGCTCAGGAGAAATCCTAGCAGGATACTTCGGCATGCCCCTCTTGGGCATCATCTTCCCCCACATGCGCATTCGGACCTCAGTGATCAGCCTAGGAGGGAGAGGGTCAAATTTATGCCTTGTCTCCGGAAACCTATCAAAAAATAAACAAAAAATCTTGAAAGTGAAAGGGAATGTCTCCCTCCCATGTCTCAACGCATGACATCTATCTAAAGCCATGCAAAATTTCCTCAAAAAAATGGAAAACCATCTGATGCAACATGGCACCTGAATCAAAGAATCAACATAATACAAAAGAGGGCAACTAATGCGCTGCCCATCACTACTAGAGTGTGCAATCGTGGTGACTAATAATGAGAGGCACCTAACCTCCTCTACAGCAAAAGAAGAAATCTTTAGTTGTCCACCATGAACCTGAAAATCTAATGGATGGACCGCATGAGGCCCAACATATCTCTGAGTGTACGCAAGCTGACTCCTAGCTGCAACCCCATGGGGGACATCATGGAACTGGGGAAAATCCTCCCCTCTCCTGGATAGGCCAGTGATAAAGTACATGTCCTCCTTAGTGGGTCTATACCACGTCATAGGACCGACATGAAAATCCTTCTCCTGGACATTCCATCAGTGGATCAAATGCGCCAAAAATATAGAGTGTGCCTTCAGGGATGTAGCCTCCTCATAGTACTTGAGGAGGCCTACATTCCTCAAGAGCGTCAGGTCACTGCAGTAATAGGGTAAGGATATAAATCCCTCTCCCTCTCTCTGGCCTGCCATGTTCAGACCATATTGTATGGGTCTGCTTGCTCCTCCTACTCCTGTTGGTGCTCCCTCTATTGATGTCTCTACTACATGATTGACATATAAAATACATCAGCCTCATACATAAAATACATTTTTTTATTAAATGAAATATGTTTTTATAAATATGGAAACATAACTTTTAATTAAAAAAAAAAACGGTGCACTCAAACACAATCATTCACCAGAATCAGTGCAATTTCAAATATAACTGCACTGCTACCAGTGCACACATAAGCATAACGCACCGCTATTGGTTCATAATTTTAACTTTTGATAGCAGTGCGAAAAACTTGTGCACCAGTGCACATGGCTAACCTTTTTGGACCAGTATGGAACATTTAGGTTATCGAACGCACCGAGCTATGGTTCTATTTTTAAATATTAAATTTTTGGTGTGTTTGGTAAATATAAATGCATCAAACATGACGCACCAACTTACAATCTAGCACATCAATACCAGTGCATTTTAGTTTACAAAACACACTACAACAATGAAAATGTGGTATGGTCATGCACTGACTTGCGATGCACCCTATAAATTTACAGGGCACTCCGCTATCGGTGCGAGCCGAACGAATTGAACGCACCATGCGGTGAAATTTTTTTTTGAAAAACAGTGGAAAATTTAGCCTAATTTACAATTATAATCCACTAAAAATTTAAATTACAAAGAAACATAGAAATTACCTAGACATTTTGTTGTCGGGGAGGCATTGTGGACATGTAATGGAGAAAAACAAATTTTAGGACGGTTTGAAAAAATTGAAAACTCAAACAGTGAGCACGGTACGGAAGGATGGTGAGCAAGAGAAGCACTAATGTCAAGGTGTTTTCATGTGGCAAGAGTGGTACCATTGCTTCATATCTCTTCCGCATTGTATATTATAAAATTGAAAATTATGGTCGGGAGGGTTTTTTTTACTTAACTCTCCTCCGGTGTGCTTCTCCAAACGCGAAATGCACCAGTGCAAGATATATCCATAAGCATCACATTTTTCTTTTAATTAAAAAATATCACGGTGCTTTTCTTGAGACGCCCCAGGGTGTTTCTATATAGGTACCCCACCAGTGCTATGTTTTTACTATAGCGCCATTATTTTTTTAGAATTTAAAATCCGCCTAACAGTGCTCTTTGGAAGATGCTCTGAGGCGTGTTGTTAATCATAACGCACCAAGGCTTCGTTGGAAATAGAACTACATTTCTTTGAAATTTAAGACTATAGTGGCGCTCCTTACTGGCATGCACCGGGACATTTTACTATATGAAGGGCATTGGTGATATCGACTATTCAAGCACTAGCGTGAATAGTGCACCATGTTATTTGCAGCACCAGTGCTTGTATGGATAGTAAAAAATTGGTGCATTTTTATCTTTAAACGCACCGTTAAAAAGACATCCGCTCGCCCACCTCCGCTACAAGCAGATTTTTGGGCTATTTTTATAGGGGCTTCCACAAAAATCTTTGCTAGAGGTTTTTTCCTTATAGTGGATAACAGGTTGATAATATCTTAGTTCATACTCAGAACTAATAACTTTCCAGTATAATAACTCCTTTATACCAATGTTCTTGTTTACTTCATTTAGCCAGGCCTCTAGTTTTTTCATAGAAACTGTTCACAACAAATAGTTATAGAATCAATTCACATAAATAATTTACAATTACAAAAACAATTCACAGAAATATTTTACAAAAGTCGGTCACATAAACGATTCATAGAAAGACATTACCTGTAGCAAATTTCCACCAAGATACGTAGATATACTTATCTATTCAAAGTCAGTTAGTTTGCCACAGTAAATCACTAAGGAAGGAGGAATGCTCCTCCCAACCAATGAGCACGTAACACCACTAGATCTCCCCTCGAGTTGATTTCCTTTCAGGACATTTTTTCTTAGACTAAGACCACACCAGGTCTACCAGGGTTTTTTTGACCTCACTGGATCTTGCCAAAACTTTCACAGGCTCACAGGTCTAAAAGGAAATTCCACTGGCCACAACCAACTCAAGAATTTCTCTATGACATTGTCCTGCCTTACCTCAACAACATCATGTCTAAGGTATTGAGTTCTCTTCTCCTCTTTCTTGATTGCTTCAAGTTCCCTCTCTAGCCTCTTGGCTCTATTTTCCCAAACTGAGATATTTATCTCTAGGGAGAGGAGTAGCTATCCATTAACTGTCTGGTAGGTGAAATCCTCTTTTAGCATTTTCCTCCTTCATGTAATTTCCTTGGATGACCATAACTAATCTTCTTAATTCAATTAAAATAAAATAAACACACATGTTTAACATTATATCAATAGTTCTTGCAAGTCCTTAACATTTTATTATCGAGTGTGCTAAGATCTCCTAAATTATGGTTTTTTCGAGAGAAACAAACCATAATTTCTATTAATAAAAATAAAAATTACATTTTGTAGACGTGCGGTGCATGTATGTCATCTTGAGCCAAGAAATGTTTGATACAACTATCAAATACAAGGCACACAAGCCCATTGAAAAACCCCATGAGAATAGACCCAGTAAATTCCTAAATAGGTAGCCATTAACATATAAAAATCTTGTAAAAAACCTAGCAAAAATAGATAGAAAACCCAGCAAATCCGAGCTATAAAATATGCTAATCAAAAAAATTGGGCACAAACCACCTAGTTAGCCCCATAAATCCTACAGGAAAAAATGTCAAAGCCCCAGCATAAGGCAACGATTTTGTGTAAGAAACCCTGGCCACAACATGAGGTGAAATCAAGGCAAAAAACCCTGTAACAAGAGAAGAAAACTGAAAAATGAAAGTAGGGTACAAGCCACCCTATATAGCTTCATAGTGAGGCCTAGATCCAGGTCGTAAAAAAGAAAATAAATTGGGCCACAACGACCAGTGAGAAAAAAACCTGTGGAAACTTGCAGAGAATCAGTTGAGATTCCCGCATGAGGAAGAAATAGTGGTTGATAGACGTTGAAGCAGAACATATATAACAGAGATGGTGGCAGTGCTAGCAAGTATCCACAACTTAGTTGAAAACCTCCCACAATAGATAAAACCCACCGTGATAAATCCCATACCATGAGGAGGCGAATAAACTCACAGGAAAAGGCACGAGGAAGAGATATCTTGCTCTGCCCCCTCAACTCCACCAAATTGGACCTGGCAACAATGCATTAGTAACCGAGAGTCGGCAGACAGACTAGCAAAGAAAGAAGGCCACAACGGAAAAGAAAGAGGGGCACAAACCAAGGTCGGAACAGCGAGGCTTAGCCACCTAACCCTGCTCCCTCAACCCTCCATCTCTTAAGCTACTTTATTCAAACATAAAGTTTATTAATAAAGTACTCACAATTTTTTGAAAAAAGAAATAAATAATTGAATCATAATATACATTACATTAAAATAATAATAATAATTCAAAATTTTCTTTTTAAATTTAATTAATAACTATATAAAAACTTAAATTAAAAATAATAATAACTAGCCTAGATCTATTTTAACTCTAAATTTACCAAGTGTTCAGAGAAATTAAATATTCAAATGCAAACCTCTTTTTGAGTGAAAAGATATTTGATCCCTCTAAGTCTAGAAAGGCATACATACTCTACCCCTCTTTGGTTTTGAACCTATGACCTCCTATGAAGAAACACATGCTCTTAACCATTAGGCCCACTCAAGCTATATATAAATTGACATCATGCAATTATATATAATAGAATATTTTATTTAATAATTTCACATCAAGGATTGTGTACAATTTAACCCTTAAATTAATTTAAATTGTTTAGTGTATTACAATGTCATATCTCGTTTGCTTTTCAATATATAATTAGTTTTACATAAATTGTTTCCACATGGATTCACATTTGTATATTGTAAAGAAGAACTTTCATAAATGTGTAGGTGCAAAGTTCGTAAATAGACATTGCTACCATTATGTAATATTATTTTTATTACTTTTATTGAGTTTTATAAAAATTTAAATGGTTTCAGTGTATTATTTTTCCTAGGTTATGTGAGTTTTGAGATGACTAGTATGTCAAATTTGTGGTTTCGGTAGCTGTGACCCAAGGGCATCTAAAATCACCATAGGATCGCATCTAGCCTAGACCACACCAACCTTTAACATGGTAGGATTTTTTCCTACAAAGTTTTAAACAAGTGATCTTTACACCACAAAGTGCCTTAACAAAACACCATGCCACTATTTGCCCTGTGGACATTTTTTAGTGTATTATTATAAAAATCAATATAAAGAGAAAGCTAATAACAAGAAATATTAGAATTGGAATAGTTAATTAAGTTTACGCTGCAAGATTAAGAGAAAAATTAGTATCCTTCTTACCCATATTTAAATCCAACTTAATAAGGATTGAATCTCTTTATGAACTAATTATTAGTTAGCATTGGCAATGCATCAACAATCACATCTTCTCCTATAAAATAAAAGATGGGAACTTCGCAATACGCTAAATAAAATAAAATAATAATAATGATAATGATAATTTTATAAACTAAAAATAAATAAAAATAACCTTATTAAACACGTGGAATAAAGGCAACGGAAATCCTCCAAATGTGGAAACGTTTTTCCTATACAAGTGATTTTTTCCACTTTTCAAGTACTTTTTGCAAGTAATTTTCTTCACTAGGATTCAAAAACCTAAACTTTCATCCCAACAAAATTGTGCAAAGTCACGCACCCGTGAGTGTGATGTAGAGACTTTTGGAGTCGTTAATTCAAAGTGTTAAAATTGTAGTCTGATTAATAAATGGTTAAGAGCAATTTTTAATTCATCATATTTGAGCAAGGAAAAAGGAGTTTACTTAGCGCTTAGACAACATTATTCGGCATGTTGTCCTATTTTTGACTAGACTTAGTATGGCTTAATATTTTTATAATTTTTTTATGTTGGTATGAGCATTTATTTGTTGGTTTTTAAGAGTGACTTAAAATTATTTATGTTTCTAAGAGTTTATTTTTTTTAAATATAAGGAAGTAGAATAGTAATCAAGATATGGAGATGAGGAAGGGAGCGTACGAGCAGGAGGACAGCACAGGGGAGAGGACGGCCAGGATGGCCACCTACTGCCTTTAATCAAGATCAACCGAACGTGGTGGCGTCCTGCATGACTGCAGGAATTTCGAGGAAGAAAAGGGGCAAGAGTGTGGTGGGAGAGGTAGGAAGAAACGGCGACAGTAGTGGGATGGGACGTAGGGTAGATGGGAAGGGGTACATGAGGGTGGCAAGGGTAGGAAGAGAGCCCAGATTGCAGTGAAGGAAGGAGGGGAACAGGGCAGCACGAGTGACAAGATCTTCTGCGGCCGAGCTCAATTCCGGGTATGTTTCCTTTGGCTTACCTCCTGCAATTCACTCTGTTAAGCATAGTATGTTGGAGGAGGGGGGAAAGCTGGGACATGCAGGGGAGGGGCTGTGTCTGGGCGGGTCTGAGGACTGCGTTGTGAGGCAGCGAGAGGAACAAAGCATAGGCATGCCTGGGGAATGTATTAGCAGGGCAAAGGGCCAGCCCTAGAAAACTAAGGTTGAAATCCATGAGAAGGACAGGATGGCAGAGGGCTTGACCACCAACCTTAGTCCAGGGGGGAGAGACCATCGATTCTCCAGAGTGACGAGGGAGGCTGGAGTGGGGAAGGAATGCTAAGAGGCAAGGACATGCTGGGTTATGAGAAGATCGAAGCTCCTAGAAAGCTAATGTTTGCTGTTGACAATTGTAAGCAGGAGTCAGTAAAGGAAAAGATGGCACGCCTGGGTAGAGGCCGGGGTCGTGGGGGCAGAGGGCGCCAGAGCCAGCCGTTTAAAAGCGATCCTACAACTTCGACACCGGCAGGTCAGAGAAGAGGCATGAAATCTATCAAGACGACTATCCATGAAGCAGCTCGCGCATACAGAGAAGGGACGGATGCTGACATTCGTCAGCTCATCTAGGAGATGGAGGATAGCGTCATGGAAGAAGATTCTGAGCCAGAGATTGAAGAATGGGGGGATATTGTCCCAGACCCAAGGCACACCAGAGGCAGGATGACGCTATACAGACAAGCATTGCACATGTACTGGGTTATGAAGCGTTTACTGGCCAAAGCCCTGGAGCAGGTGGCGGGGGAAATGGCAGAAATAGCACAAGGTATGCCCAATATTAAGAAGGACATGAAAAATCTGCAAATTATCATGATTATGCAAGACAGTAAGCTTGAGGAGATCCAACAACGTTTGATGAAGCTGTCTCAAGCGCCAGGCGACTCTGCTGCTGCACCGGCTATTGTGGAATCTGATAAAGATGATAGAAAGGAATAGTTTTTTAGTTTCTAGTTTTGGGTTTTTAGCGGATAGCATTCTCTTTTCCTGTGTTTTATGTTAGTTCGGAACCTGAATAGTGTTTCTAGATGTGAAGTTTATTTAGCTTGGATTAAAAGACTAGTAAAATTTTGTTACTAGATGGCATATAACAGACTCAGGTGGCCAACAGACTTGGTTTCCCATTTGGGCAAGTTGAGGCCACCATATTGTTGTACATGGAACAACTTGTTTTATAAATAGAAAAAGAAGGAACTGCCGCAGCTTACAAAAAAAAAGATCTGGAGATATATGGCAAGAGCAAAATCTTGTCCCTTTATGGCCCATCAACGAGTTATTCTAGGTGGTGTAGTTTTCTTTGAATAATGATTATGAGTCAACCTACATTCGTAGATAATAGTCAATGATAGATGTCTCACTATTGCTTTGACAACTAAGTTATGATAAGTTTTTCCATTGTTTAAAAAAATGATTATTTATTGCTAAATGTCGTGATAGTTATGCATGAATCAAGAATATATTGATACCTACTTGATGTTATTAAATACTATAATTTGACTTGATGATGGATCTATTTCTAAATTGTTTAGTGTGACATGGAAAAATTACAAGTATATGGACTCTGAGATTGAATTAGAACATCTAGACCTAGGATGGAGTCAAGAATTGGTTTGCCTTTTTCAAAGTGTTATGTGACTATGATTTATATTATTTTTTGGACAATGTTATTTCATATGCTCTCATTGTCTGTGGGGAGAGGGGATAGTGTTTCCAATTATGTTTATATTAAGAAGGTGTAGTATGAGTATCTTAGGGAGGTTATAGGAAGGAGGTGTAATATGAGTATCTTAGGGAAAGATGGAGGTGTTTCCTACCTCCTTCCATGTATCTAATTGGAGAAGGCATGTGCTTACTTAGGAAGTTACAAGATCTCGTAAAAAAAAGCTATGGATTTAGTGGCTCGTGAGGTTTAGTTGAGAGCATGAATTAAGGATGCAAAGTTCTTATTCCTTAATGATCGTGAATCTCTCACAAACGGTAAATGGGATAGAGTTAAAAAGGTTTCACCCATGTTACAATTCTTCACCCTCCATGCAAATATATACACAAGGGTTGAAGGGATCATGACCTCAACCTTAGTATTGCTACTCGTTAAGATTTAGTATTCTAAGATAAAAGTGTTATTTATATGGATGGCATTTATAAATGATATTTTTTAATAATAAAAAGTTTATCCATGAAATCATTGCTCATATATGTAAGATACACACCTTTTAAATAAAAAACACATGGGTAAAATAGATTTGATTTTATCATATAATTAGAATTAGTTAATATCCATTAAAAGCAAATAATAATTTCATTAAATTTTGGCTAATTAAAACTTATTAAAAAATAAGTTGAAATTAATGTTATTAAAAATGAAATTCACAGTGTTTGAAATTAACACTTTTGAAAACCAATATTCACAACTTTGCACAACATTCTAAAGTTTTCAATCTAAATAAACAAGAAATGATATGTGAGAGGATTTTATTTAAAAAGCAATATCATACCCCAATAAGTCAGTTTAAAAGATAAGATGGAGATGGAAAGTGGTTGAATAAAAATAATATGCATATTTCTTAATTAAATTGAGGAGTTATTCACGAAGTGACTTATGGCTTGGTAAATAAAAATTAAAAATTATGCATAACAGAGCAGGTGGCAGGTGACATTTTTAACCAGTACAGTAAACGAGTTGAGTACCTTCATACACTAAGATGTGATAATGTTTAAATTTACGTGAACAACTAGTGAGAGTGTGGTTTGATTGTGTAAAATACCGATAAAAAAAAAATTCGTAGTGGCAATTCTCCACTTGTTCATTGGTGAAGCTTCCCAATCCATTGGTGAAATGGGTTAAGTTTTTTCACATTTATTATTAATAATTTTTTTCATAAAATCTTTACAATTTGAGGGTTCTAAGGGAAGTCCTCTAATAAATTCAATTCAATTGGCAAAGAGAAAGAGAAAGTTAAAAACAATTTTCGGAAGTAAATTTTGGAACAATCTCATAACAAATTTGAGGCAATAAAAAAATCATATTAAAAAAATATCTATAATTTTTAAATTAAAAAAAATTCTCACAAACTTTGTGATGACCCCGTAAAACATGTAATTATGAAATGTTACTGTGGTAAGAAACTAATGAGAATTGTTAATTACTTTTATTAAATGAGATTATTATGAAATGAAATATATATTTTTGAAAATGCTGGCAGCCTCCTGGGGGGGAGGACTTCTAAAGAAAAGGAAACAGTTATGAAACTGAAAAAGAAACTAACCCTTCACACAGGAAAAGTGCTGGGAGGGAAACCTCTGTGCTGTGGTGACAGACAGAGGGAGAAAATTCCAAGAAAGGAAAACAAGAAGGAAAGAGGGTTAAGTCTGGTAAAGACCAGATAACCCCAGCACGCAGGTGCTAGAGTCTTGTTGAGGGCTGCAGGCCTGCAAGACAGCTCGGGGGGAGAATCCAACGTACTGATGGATCTCAAGGTTGGGTGGATAAGAGCAATTATGTAAAATGCAGGTGAACTTCTGGAGCGTTAACTCCTGTAGCTGGTAGACCAGGTACGAATTATTCACCAGATTCAGATTTCCGTTATCAGTATACTGGGTGTATAGAAGGAAAGTAGATGAATCCAAGTCTCTGTTGCTAACTAGAGGTAAAGAATGTTTAATATTAGAAACAGTTTCTATGAGCATTAGAACTGGTTATTAAGGCAAAAGAACAGAGACCATCTACTGTATGCATTGCATGCTAACTATATGAAAATCGATGCATGTTAACTATATAGAAACCGATGCATATTAACAGTATAGAAACCAATGCATGCCATCTGTATAGAAACTGAAGCATGTTATCTATATAAAAACCGTACGAGTCCTGGAAGACCATAACAGTATGCCGAATATTTAAGTGCATAATATAAAGATGCATTAAACCCTATAACAGCGGGAAGATTCACTGAAAACTATAACAGTAGAATGATTTATAGAAAAATCAGAACGGCAAAGAGAATTATTGCAGTTCTAGAGCGAACAAGAAAAACATATTGAAATAGTACTGTTGCTCATAGCATACAATGAAGTCGTAACAAGGGATGTAGTCAGACCCTGTACCAAGGGTTTACCTTTCATTATAGTCGAGAACAAGTATAAAATCATCACTGTGTTATCACTCGCCGGAACGCATTCGGCTTAGAGTTCAGGGGTTGATACTATTATCCACATAAAAGCGACATGGTATCACCTGGTAATAGAACCCTGCTGTGGTAAACGGCCATGCAACTGCCGTAATATAAGTCATGTATAATGAGCAAATATATGACTGTTACCATAAACCCTTAAATAAAACAAACGCAATCCTGTAAACCAAAGGAAATACGATAACCTCTAATATAAGACGAGCTCAAATATGTCTTTGAGTCAATATTATATGCGTATAAACAAGACAGGTCACTAGTGCCAACTGTATCAGATGAACAAATTTATACATCGTATTCAAAGGAATATATATTAACCTTATGATAAACAAAAACCCCGATGGGTATAACGACAGTATGATTACCCAAGTGTCCAGAGAGCCGAAGAAGACTCTCATTCCTCCATAAATACAGACAAAAACTTGTGATTTAATATTCAACATTTTCGACAATATGAGAAACAGAGAGGAGTAAATATCCTGAGTTCATTGAGTCGATTCGGTCCTGGCTAGGAGGCCGTGGACTCTTAAATAAACATACATACAACCCTGGCATATTGCCAAAATAGATACTTAACATAAGATTGTATAAATCAAAGAGAACGCAGGTTCCGGCATGGAATGGCCGACCGCGAATCGAAACCAGGGTTTGACTGAGTGAAGAAACCCTGAGACATTAAAGAAAAAAAACCGCCATGAGGAACTCCTCAGGCTAAGAGAATCAACATAAGACATACTGCATAAGAATAAACCCTCACCCATCAGGTGGAAGCGCAAGCTCTGCATCAATTTATGATGGGGTAAATACCTGGAAGTGCCACGGTCGCATATTCGCTTCTGGAACGGCTGAAGGATCGTGATGTAAACACCTGACACAGTGAAAGCATTTGAGATTAGTTCATGACTGAAGTATCCCAGAACTAATGAACCGGGCAGTAAACAAAAGCACTGTACATATATATATAAATCCAAACAGTTGAGGAAAGACCTGTAATCGGCGGGCTATGGTCATTGAAATACTTGGAATAGCGTTGCAGACCTGGTAGATGATGCGAGGAAGACACCGCCGAGCTGAGCAGTACTCAGCCTCCCGAAACATGTGCAAATGAACCGAATGAAGTAGCTCAGTGGTATATTAATCACCACTAAACCCTTGGGCTAATTCAAGCCCTTAGATCTTAACATGCAATCCTCACCGTTCAATCGACTGGGAGCTTGGCGCGTAAACTCTAGCGTTTCAACCAAGGAATCACGTGGACTCAGCACGGCACTAGCCACCTGGCGAAGGTAGGTGAAGTGAGTTAAGATTACGCTCACCACCTGGCGCTGGAGCTGGCCGGAGCAGCTACTGGTGATTGCAATAACCATTAACTTAGCCTTTAATTTCGTAAAGGTTGCCAATTGGGTCAGGTAACATTAAACCAAGGGAGAAACCTTATTATAGCAGGGTTGGTATACGTATATGTAAATATAGCAGTGGAGAACGATGCCTTGCATACATATTTATTCTATGATCAGATGGATGAATAGTAAAAGTAATAAGTTCTGTAATATTTTTTTAAAATTTTTGTATATTGTCGATGGGTCATGACAAACTTCTTAATACATTTTACATGGAGATTTTTCAATCCTTAAATTTAGAAACATTAGTAAAGCTCGTAGAGTTAATCAATTTCCATGTAGAGAATTATAGCCTTGATAAGTGCATGAATAATGATTTGTCAAAGTTTCTCTAATTTTTTATTTGGAGTGGAAAAATGCTTTTACATTGTAAAGGGTTAAGGAGAGAGTTTCCCACTTAATTTTTTTTTTGTAGTGGAAAAATGCTTTCACAATGTAAAGGGTTAAGGAGAGAGTTTCTCACTTATTGCTTTAGGGTATCTCATGAACACATCCCACAATAGCTTGTTTGCTTTTGATTTTAGTAAAATTTTGTAGATTATATGGCAAAAAAATAGATTTTTTAATAAGTTTTTGATGATAGGCTTGGTTATCTCGGCCGCAAATAACTCATGATTAAAACTTCCACAACTTTGTTTTCTTTATCAACTTCAACTATATTTTATAAAAAAGATTACATATGTAGTCAAAAAAGAGAATATGGATTTGCCTTCATAAGTTCCACGAGTGATTCTTTACCTAACCTTCAAATTTCCTCACCTCATTCAGTTATGTGTCCATTTAGCCCCGATCGAGGTGCGATAGGGAAGTCGAGGTGGGCCAGAGGGGATGGGAGGTGGAGGCGCCAGAAACCAACCACTTGGGCCCAAGGACAAAGGGGACATCGGGATGTGGGAGGATGAGATACCAAGAAGGGCAGCAAGTAGGACAGGGCAGGGAAGAGGAAGGCACAGAGCGAGGATAGGTGTGGTTGAGAACGAAAGGGAGCGAGGAAGGCTTGGGGGCAAGTGAGAGGGCGGGAAGAATAGAGTCGACAAGTGGCATGAGAGTAGAGAGGTACCCACGGCAGGAGCAGCCAGAGGCATGAGGGAATTAATGAGAGACAGGGATGGAAGCGTCAGAGGTTCATCATTTCGAGGAAAAGGAATGAAAGAATGGGCGGCAGGAGGAAGAAGAGGGCACGTGGGAGGTTGGATGGAAGAAAGTTGGGACAAAAGGATAAAACAAAAAGAGGCGAAGGTAGTTGAGAGAGGAGATAGTTGCATGCAAAGGAAGAAGGCGAAGGAACGAGAAAAGAAAGGTGGTGGACGCAGGCTGGTCAACGAAAATCAATGGTATGTCACCTTGAATGCCTTACCTGATAGAATTGAAGTAATGATTAATTCAGAGGAATTTGGGGAGGGGGCTTGGGAAATCCATGACTCAGAACGAGTCGCGACCTGGGGTTCCTGGGACTCTAACCTGGTTTGGAATGTTAATGAAGCAAAGAGATATGGTAAAGTTAAAGGGTCTTTTTGGGAAGATGAGCAGAGAGGGAATGAGGTAGGATGGGGAGACAATGGGGATTCCATTAAGGGAGAGCGCAGGAATATTAAAGTCCCGGCCAGGTGGTACCTGAGGCACGGAAAGGAAAAAACATGTAGCAGAGACAGAGCGGTGGGTATTACGGTGGCCAACGAAGCAAGGCTATGGCTAGCCTGGCTTGAGACGAAACCAAATTGGAATTTCCAGAGCGGGACCCAGGGGATAACCAGGGGCAAAATTCAAGCGGGGATACCTAAGAGGAGAGAGGTCGGGACGGGAAACCCAATTGAACTCTAGAATAGGGATAAGGGAACCCAAATCAGGGACTCCTGTAGGACCATAAAGGATGACCCGCATGTTACGGGTTGCCAGGGAGGGATGAAACAGAGAGGAGAAGAACTGAGAGGTCGAAGCTTGTTATGTCAAGCGCAGTCAAGGGGGAATCTGAGGGAGAAGGAGGGAAAACCCAAGTTTCCAGGACTAGGGTGAGAGGCCAAGTCCGGAGCAACTAAAAGTACGACAGTTTTGTGTGTATGCATTCAGACTGATGACATTTCTTGTGTTACTGTTTTAGGTATTATAATAACCAAGGTGTAGCACAGCTTGGAGGTCTAGATCACACATTACGCTGTAGAGAGAAAACCTACAGTGGAGAACGATTCAGGCGAAGAAAAACACAGTCGAGACAAAGACAGCATGGCTAGAGAAGGAAAAGAGGTGGCTAAACGAGGCAGCAGAGGAACTGGGAAGGCAGGGAAAAGGACCTTGGGGGGGATGCAACCTCCAGCAGAGGCCAAAGAAAATGAGGCAGGAAGTCTAGAAAGGAGCATATGCAGACTCTCATCAGCGCTTACATGGCAGGCAAATTTCCAAAGGTAAGAGCACAAATAGCCGGGTGGGAGAGGGAACTCAATGACAGCATCACCAACCAGGACATTGAGACAGAAGAGTGGGAAGCCATGGTGCAAGACCCGGGGAACACCCGCGGCCAACATACTCTATTCCGGCAAACAATCCAACAATACTGGGTTATGAAGAACATAGTAGCCCAAGCTATGGCACTAAAAAAGGAACAGGAGGTACAGGAGGAAGCCAAAACAAAGGAGCCAAGCAAGAAGGATCTCCATATGGAGATTGGTGAGCACCAGTATTGCAGCAATAATGTTGCAACTCCTGGGCTGCCTTCTTTACTCTTATCAACCCAGTAGTTCGTAACAAACTTGGAAGTGACGGTGTTGTATGCACAAGTACTAGTTCTTACTGCAGGTTGTCACTTGGTCAGCCGGCACAAGATCACTAGGAGCTCAAGCCAACTTCTATGGATTCCAGAAGAAGCTCTATATGTGATGAAAGGAGAGAAAGACTACTCTACAGATACTACTCTAACTGCAGAAAGGAGAAAGACTGAAATGTAAAGCAAACCAAGTAAATCCTAATTAACCAATGAATCCTACTTTTGCAGAAAGCACTATGAAAACCATGAAAAGAATGCCATTACCTACTCAAGGAAGTAAACAACATCTAACTAAGCTATTTTTGGAAGTAAATGAGCAAAAAAACATCTTTTTGGATTTTTATGTATTTTTATGTGAATTTGACATGCATGTGATTTATTGTTTGTGAATGTGGTAGTGAATAGGTGGTGTTGAAAGGCAGTTTTGGGACTTGAGAGGATATAGGATGGTGTGGTTGGGTCCTAGGAGGTCTCAGGTGGCCTTCTGGAGGCTTTCCCCACACTTGGCCTTCAAAAGAAAGCCTACAGGAAAATCTACAGGAGAACACATGAAATGTACAGGAGGAAAAACAACGTTCTACAGGAGGCCTACAAGAGGAGGCCAAGAGCAGTTTTGGTTGTTTTGAGATTGTGAGAGTGGGTGGAAAAGGTGGATGAGGGTTGGAATGAAGTGTTAGGGCACCTAGGGTGTACCAAGAATCATTAGGAGAGAGAAAGATGATTGGATTTGCTCAAGGAGAGAGGAAGAAATTCTATGGAAAATGCAGGAAACTAAGGCAGAATCGAGGGGAGACTTGGGCGACCTGTAGGGCATGGATTAGATGGAGGATGGGATGGCTGATAGGCTAACCTGCTGATAGAAGATATCTAGTGCATAAACAACTTACAGTCAACAAATGAGATTAAGCAAGCAATGAAATAAGTGCATCTAGAAAAACAGAGTTTTGCATCAAACTAGTCTAAACTGTGATCTATGAAAGGAAATGTTGATAACTACTGCAAGAAAGGAAAGAATGGAAGAAGACTATGGTAAATGAAGAAGTGAGCATGATGAAGAAGTTATGAAGCAAAGCAAACTAGACTATTAACCAACTAAAAAGTTGTAAACATTAGAAGTCCTATGAATGAGGAAAATCTGTGTTTTTGGGGCAGCAAGAGGATCTTTGCCTCAAATCATGGTCCCAGAGGGAGGAAGAGAGGCCAAGGCACTATTTCTAGCCTTTTGGATCTTTTATTTATCACTGCTTAACCTGCTATAGAAAGAACAAATGGAAGCAAACTATTGAATCATCAAAAGCAACCTATTCTTGACCATAAAAGAAATTCATCTAATAGCAACCTAATCTACAAACTGAAATGAAACATACAAATACAAGTAAAGAGGAGCTTGGTTGCTTGGATTGGTCCATAACCCAAGAGCTTCAGCCCTCTGAGGTAACTCAGTGCTAACTCAAAAAGGATTCCATATTTATTTCCAAAAACAATAATAAGATTACATGGAACTGTCAAAATAATAAGCTCGAAGTTGAGCAGAGTTTACATAAGCAAAAGTACAACAAAAATCTGACAAAACTCCAACCCTAGTGAGGCCCTAGGCCTCTCTACTTATACAAATAAAGCTACCAATAGCGTCCTTAAAATCAGGGAGGCTTAGCTTCCAAAACTCGAGATAATCATCAGTCATCCTCCACCTTCTCGGTTGCCTTCTAGTGCATGACTTGGCTGCTTGTACTCCGAGCTGAATGAAGGGGAATTCGAAGTGAGGAGTAATAAATGAGGGGATTCCCTCCTATAAGTCCTCTCCTTTGTCCACTTCGAGTTATTGTTGCCATTTGTCCACTGGATCTTTGACTTTGACCTCGAAATTCATCAATAATCTGCATTAAACACATATTAGACCACATGGCATCATAACTAACTCAACTCACTCTATAAGCATAAATATAATCAGAAAATCATACAATAAGCTAAGAGAATGGTTGATTTGACTAGGTTAGGAGGTAAAATGAGCCCATATAATTACCCATTTATGAGGCTCATCATCACCCCCCTATTGAAAGTGTTTCTCATCCTCTGAGCAACTTAGTCCATCTCCTCATCTTTTATGGCCCTGCTGGCCTCCCTAGCATCCCATTCTTCTGATGTGGTCTCCTCTTCCTTGTCATAGAATCCTGCCTTCCTATCTATCTTCCCACTGCTCCTTCTTTTCTTCTTCTCTTCTATCTTCCAGCATGCCTAGCAGCAGTGAGGGACTCAATTTGAGGCCAATCCAATTGACCTTCAGCCTCTGCATGGAGTGCTTATACATTGGCACTCTCCTTAATGCCTCCTTCATCCTCATTGGGGAATGATATTCCCAAATCTGCAGACTGTGTGGTAAGGTGTTCCATCTCCTCATACATGCATGCATACAATCATCCCCAAGTAGCCTTTCCATATCCTCAAAGTGTGCAATGGCTTGTGCCTGACCACTTATATATCTAGGGGTAATCTGAGGATTATTGGTAAGCATGTTATGTGTGTTAACGAGTGCCATGGGGTCTAATGGCTCAGCTCTAATCATTAATGGCTCATTCTGCTCCTTTACCATCAACCTTCTTATTTATGCTGCCCTTAACTCTTCATGGTTCATCCATGAGGCCATGGCCATTAGTTTTAGGTCCCCTAGCCTGGCATTAGGGTCCCACACATTCATGTCTGTGAGGGCCATGTTATGTAGGTAGAATTCTGCCATCTTTGCCTTATATTCTGATGTGCTTTGGTCACACAGGTCCATAAACTGCCTGTAATCTTGGAAAGGCAATGTGCCTCTTCGTGCCAAAGTCTTTATCTGAAATTGCAACCATTGGTCCTTGAGATACAGGCCATAGGATTTTGTTGGTGTTCTACATTGCAATGCTTCCATGGACCAGCTGGCCATGCATGCCAGTTGGGTCTCTTTCTCTTGCAGCTGCCTCCTCAACAATTCATTTTCTGTTTCAAGTTGGCTTCTTGTAATTGCTTCCCTATGTCTGATAGCACTCAACTCTCTGCCCATTTCTTTGAGTTTGTTCTCCATATGGCCAATATCCTCAATTCCTTTGGATTTGGCGATGTGCATCCACCTATGTGTTCTTATCCTCTCTTTCCATAATTCAGAGAACAGTGGTATTGCAAATTTTTGTGGAGTTATTCTTCCCCCCTCTAGAATACTATAGTAGGAGCCAAGATTTCGCTGGGGATCAGGTTCTTGTAGCTCTGTTTCTTCCTCCTTTCCCTTTGGTTGTCCTTCTATCCTTTTCTCAAGTTTTTGGGTCTCCTGTAGTTTTGACAGTGTCTCCTGTAGTTTTGACAGTGTCTCCTGTAGAACTGTCTGTGCCACCTGTAGGACTGCTTTTGGGTCTTGTAGTCCTACCTTTTCTTTCCATGTGGGAGATCTAGGAGTCCCCCTTTCATATGTGATAGGTGCCTTAGGAGGGGATTCTTTTCCTTGGGTAGAGGGTGAATCTTCAATTATAATTGGCACTTTTGAAGAAGGTTTGGGTTTCCCTGTTTTGATTTGTGTGCTCTTCCTAGCCCTAAAATACATGGAAGTCTGTCTTTTCCTCTTCTGTTTTGGCTTGATGGGTGTACTGAGGGCAGTGAGAGCAACTGCTGCCTCTCTTTCTAGAGTCTCAGGGGACACTTCTCCTTGTTCTGTCTTTTCTTCCCCTTTTTCTCCTCCTTCTATTTCTCTTTCTGTCTTAGTTTGCTCTGTTACTTCCTGCTCTGTTTCTTCAGCGTTCTCCTCCTCTATCTTAGTTTCTTCATTCTTCCCTTCTTGTTCTGCTAAGTCGCTAGTTGCTTCACCTTCTCTCCCTTGCTGCTCTTCCTCCTCACTGCCAATAGGACTGATATCATAGGTTAGGGTCTTTATGTCATCCTTAGCTGTCATGTTTCGGAAGATTTCCCATGCTATAGGGAATGTAAATGTATGGAGGTCTTCTTCCACTAAAATTTTAATTAACCCATGGTGAGCTAGCTGCTCTAAATTTCCTGCTTGAACTTTAGTGTTGGAGTCAATGAGAGACTACAGGAGGAAGTAGGGGATGCTGAGCTTCTGAGGGGCTAGAGTGTCCATGCCATACCTTAATTCATGAATGATTCTAAAGTGGTAACCATAGATAATGTTGTACCTCCCTCATAGGAAATATATTTGATTATTTGATAGCTAGCCTCATCCCAAGGATATGGTATGCTAGCCCTTCTAATGCCATTTTTATCCTCTATAGGGGTTTCCTTGTTTTGGAAAAAAAAATTCTTAGCAGCCTAGCCAATTGGTTTCTCGTCCTTACTCCAAGGCAATCCAAGAGGAAGGGTAGTGACCATACTAGTAAATTCAGGGGTTATCTCCATGGAAAGACCTCTGAAGGTGACAGTGGCATGTGTTCTGGTGTGAAGGACCAAAGAGTGGGCAAATTCTTGAGCAATTTCCTCATCAAACCCTCAGACTTTCTCAAAAAAGTTCATCCAATTTTCTCTTGTGAACATGTCCACTACTTGGAGATGTGCATGGAGCCTGGAGGAGTTGGTGGTCTCCTTCCTCATAAAACATCCTATCATTTTGTTTATGCTTCTTTGGGAAACTAAATGTGGAGAAGGACACAACAATTTTTGAAGAAAAACAGAGAAACAGAGAGACTGTGTTTTTTTAGAAAGAAGCAGAATTTTTATTTTATTTTATTTTTTATTTTTTTTTTTTTATTTTTTTTTTAATTTTTATTTTTTTTTATTTTATTGTTATGTATTTCCTCCACCTAGAGGCTTGATTCCACCCTCGAATTTAAACCATTGCTTGCATATTTTGATATTCAATGGGGATATGCATGGAACCTACCTCCTCAGCCCGTGAATCGTGCTAAAACCCATGTTTTCTCCCTTCAAAACAACTCATTGGTCCTCCTATAGAAGACTATTGTCTCTCCAGTAGAATCGTTGTAGGTGCTCCTGTAGAACCTATAGGTGCTCCTGTAGAACCTGTAAGTGCTCCTGTAGAACCTGTAAGTGCTCCTGTAGAAAATGCCGAGAGTAGGAATATGGGAGAGATTAATGGAGAACGATGGTTACGAGGCTGTGGGGGCACGAGGAGATTGTAGGAGCGGAGTTTCAAGGAGAGAATGAAGGAAAAGGTGGTGAGAGTGCTCGGGGAGGAGTACTTATTACTTTTTATGGATATTTCCGGTGATGGAGGGTGAGCTGGAAAAGTGTACGTTGGCCATATTTGGACCGTTGGTCCCCACCTACCTTGTCATCATGGCCCTTTCCTCGTAATCATCCCTCATGATTGCATCGGAGTTCACACTTCCTCCACTACTTGTCCTTGACATCTTTCTTGAGTTGACTGTGTGCACGTGTGGGTGACATCTTCGGATGAGTGGAGTCAACTAGATGAAGGTGGCCAATTTAACTGGCCACCTTTCCCTCGTTCAACCTCAACCATCTCATTAATTTTTCATGCCTTCTAATTACACAAATGCCAACAGAGGAGCGAGTTAGTTACTTACCTGAGATCCGAATGTATTTGCTTGTGAGGTGTTGTGGTTCTTTCACTCTCTTGCATGCCATTGTTTCTTTTGATGCATGATGTCTGCTTGCTAATGTGTGGTTGTGCCTTGTGCAAGTTCTTCTTTGGTTGGATCTGAACTTCAAGAGTCTTCTTCAACCTTCATATTTGCACTCTCTTGCTATTGATGCTGGATTTTAATGGGATCAGCTGCTACAGGAATTCCTACAAGAGCTCTTGTAGCTGCTTCTCCCCTTGAAACTTCAGCTTCTTTCTGTGCTTGGAGCTGAGGATGATGCCAGAGATGTATATAGAGATGGAGAGGTAATAGGTAGGCTTCAGGTGAGGTTGATGGTGTTGTTCCCTTTCTTATTTTTTATTTTCCTGAAGAACTATTTTTTCTGTGTTTTTCTTGGACAAGAAGAAGAATGACGCTTGGGGTGTGATGCAGGCTTGGAAATAATAGCAAGGAGGTTTGAAGACTGCAAGAGGATTTATAGATTTTTTGTGAAGCTTCCATGTCCCTCAAACTGCCTTTTATATCCATTTCTGGCTCTCTGTAATTCCTACAGGAGCCTCCTGTAGCAAACACAAAGCCTCCTGTAGAAAACACAGTTTTTGAAAAATAAGCACAGTGAGGTGAAAAAAATGCCATGAATGATGGAGAAAGGTGTGGGAAGGTAGGATAGGTGCTAGTGTTGGTTTCAGGGCTCCCTTGGCACCTTTTGTTGCTTCTTGTAGTCCTCCTGCAAACCTGCAATGCAACTGGAAATTCTTTTTTTTTTTTTGAAAACAACTAGGGCGCCTCAGGGAGGTTTTCACCCTAATTGCCTGCCCTAGGCGCCTCCAAGGGAGGTTTTTACCCAAGGATCTTGTTTTTCTCTCTCTTTTTTTTGACATCACTGGGCTGCCTCAGAAGAGGTTTTCAATCCAATGATAGGACTCAAGCGCCTCATGGAGGTTTTCACTTGAGTCCTTATTTTGTTTATTTCTTCTTTCTCTTTAGTGAGTGGGTGAAGTAGAGGCTAAGACATGCTCCACTACCATCACTGTCCTATTCAAATATTCAATGAACTCTCGCTTGGAAAGGGGTTTCTTGTAGACTTTCAACCGATTTCCATTGACAAGCATGGGGATGGCTTCATCATCAATGGCTCTGATCAGAACTGAACCATTGTCATTGAATTTCTCCATAGTGTAGGGTCCCAGCCATCTTGTTCTTAGCTTGCCCTTGAAATCTTTATATCTTGAATCATATAGTAGTGCCCAATCTCCCTCTTGGAATTTCTTCTCCTTGATATTTTTTTCATGCCATATCTTTTTCTGAAGCTGAACTACCTCTGTATGGAGAAGGGCCTACATTCTGTGTTCATCCAAACCATTGAGCTGAAGTAATCTTTCTTTTTGTGCATGGCTAAGGTCTAGGTCTAGCTGAGCTGCCATCCTCAGGGTATTGAATTCAAATTCTATTGACAGCAAAGCCTTCTTCCCATAGACCAGTTCATAGGGTGTGAACCCTGTAGTGGTCTTCCATGTTGTGTTGTAGGCCCAAGTGGCCTCAACTAATCTGTCCGCCTAGTCTTTTCTACTGCTGCTCACTACCTTTGTCAAGATCCCTTCCAATGCTTTGTTAGTGACCTCCACCTGCCCATTGGCTTGTGGATGGTAAGGGGTCGAAGTCATGTGCTTGATTCTATGATGTGTGAGCAGGTCTTCAATCAAATTGGAAGTAAATTGACTACCTTGATCTGTGACCAATTCTCTTGGATACCCGAACTTGTAGAATATGTTCTCTCTCAAAAATTCAGCTACTTTTTCCTCTGTCGCTGCTTTGATTGCTTTTTTCTCTGCCCACTTTGTCAGGTAATCGGTGCACACAATGATGTATTGCTTCTGCTTTGAAGGAGGGCTGATAGGCCCCACAAAGTCCATGCCCCACTTCTCAAATGGCTCAAAGGTCACTTGAGGTTGCATGGGCATTTCATCCTTTGGAGTAGGTTTCCCCATCCTCTGACACTGATCACACTGGCTGGTATATCTCCTCACATCCTGATGAAGAGTGGGCCAGTAGTAGCCTGCTTGCAGTATCTTGAAGGTAGTTCTTTTTTCTGCAAAATGAGCTCCATAAGGCCCATCATGACAGGTCAGGAGGATCTCAGAGACTTCCTCCTCCCTGATAGATCTTCTCAAGATCTTATCTAAGCCAAGTTTGAAGAGATTGCCCCCAATCCAGGTGAAAGGGGCGCTTTTCCTTACTATCTTGCTCTTCTCTTTTGAGGACAGGTGTGGTGGGAACTATGTTGAAACCAAGTAGTTTGCTATATCAGCAAACCATGGAGAGAGTACTGAGATAGAAAACAGGTGTTCATCTGGCATTTGGTCATCCACCATTCCTTCTTCACCTGCAGGCAAATTTACTCTAGACAAAAAGTCAACAACAACATTTTCTTTACCAGGCTTATCAATAATGGTCAAATCAAACTGCTGCAGTAAAAGAAACCACCTAATAATACGAGCATTTACATACATTTTGTTCATTAAATATCTAATTGCAGCATGATCAGTGTGCACAAAGGTTTGATAGCCTGTGATATAATGTCTGAATTTATTTAAGGAATGCATGAGCTAGGAGTTCCTTCTTGGTCACTGTATAGTTTAACTCTGCCTTTGACAAGTTTTTTTCTTATAAAGTATATGGCATAAGGTAACTTTTCATCAATTTGTCCCAAGGATGCTCCTATTGCTTTGTTCGAGGCATCTGTGTGAATGTGGAAAGGTAGGGCCCAATTTGGGCCTCTCAGAATTGGGGCAGTCACGAGCTTGCTCTTCAAGGTATCTAGGGCCTCTTGACAGTTTTCTAACCATATGAACTTGACATCTTTACCTAGGAGGCCAAACAAAGGAGAGGCTAGCTTGTTGAAATCTTTAATGAATCTTCGGTAATACCCAGTCAAGCCTAGGAAACATATGACATCTCACCTTTTGAGGAGGTGGGACCCTTTGGATGATGGAAATTTTGTTGGGGTCCACCTGCAATCCTTGTTAAGATATTGCATGACCTAGCACGGTCCCTTCAGTCATCAGAAATGCACATTTTTCCAGACTGAGGGATAGGTTCATCTCAATACACTTGTCTAGAACTTTTCCTAGATTATATAAGGCTTCCTGAAAGTCAGAGCCATATGGAGTAAAGTCATCCATGTATATCTCTACTGCATCATGAACTAATTCAGAGAATATACTTAATACCGCTCTTTGGAAAGTGGCGGGAGCATTACACAAACCAAAAGGAAGGACCCGTTATGCAAAGGTACCCTAGGGACAAGTGAAAGTGGTCTTATCTTGGTCTTCCGGGCTGATTTGAATCTAATTGTACCCGTTAAACCCATCTAGGAAAGAGAAAAACTTTTTCCCTGCCAGACCATCTAACACTTGATCTATGAAAGGTAAAGGAAAATGGTCCTTTTTAGTGGCTTTGTTCAATTCCTGATAGTCGACACAGATTCTCCACTTACCATCTTTCTTTGGCACTAGCACCAAAGGAGAGACCCATTCACTGTCAGAGATGGGATAGATGAATCCTGCATCAAGCAATTTCTGCAATTCTTCCTTAACAATATCTTTAAGTGTTGGATTCATCCTCCTTTGAGGCTGCCTGACTGGCTTGCAATCCTCCTTGATGTATATATGATGAGTACATACTAAAGGTTGCACTCCCTTCATCTCCTTATAATTCCAGGCAAAGGCATCTAGGTCTTTTCTTAGCAAGCTACACAGTTCCTTCTCCTGGGAAGTGGATGGATTGATTTTCAAGGTTCTTTCTGGGTCGAACTCTATATTCTTAACATGGAGAGGAGTGGAGTCAGCTGCACAGAGATCAGTTGAGGGGTTGTTTTGGGTTTCTCTTACTATGTCCTCTAATGGTGATACACTGGGAGGTGGATTCTGAATCAGATTTTCAATCATATCATCCTCATCTTGTGATTTTCCCCCCATGGCGATTTCTAATGCACAAAGCAGTGCAGAATAGACTTCATCCTCATCTTCCTCCTCCAACCAGAGAGGTAGATCATGTTCTAGCAAGGGTTGGGCAGGAGGATATAGGATTAACTGCTTGGACATATGCCCGTTCTTTATGGTCATGTTCCCAGCTCGACAGCTGATGTAGGCATCGGCGGTAGCCAACCAGGGTCTTCCCAGAATGAGAGGATACCCAGTGAGCTTTGCCTTTGGCTAGAGAACTAAGAAATCAACAGGGTACTCCCAAGAATCAATGGAGGCCATCACATCTTCCACAATCCCCTCAGGGATCACGGTGGAGCAGTCTGCAAGCTGTAGCATGATCGTGGTCTTCCTCAAGGAGCCCCGGAGGTTGAGTTTGAGCATTGTGTCCTTTGTCATCACATTAATGGTAGCTCTTAGATCAATCAAGGTGTATGGAATCATGGTGCCATTGATGTGGATATCAACTACTAGGATTCCAGGGTTCAGATATTTTGGACAGATTACATACCCCAACATCAGGTCGGACAGTTTCCCTATGACATTGATGGTTGGGGCATCCCTCTTGCGCTTTCGTGGATGCCTAAAGCACTTCTCTTTGATCAACCTATTGTAGATAGGCACATCTTTTATGGCTTGGAGAAGTGGTATCTTCACACATAAATGTTTCAATTCTCTTAGGAGTTCAGTTTCTTCTAGGGTAGGCTGGACTGTTGTGGATAGTCTCTCAGGAAAGGGTGGATTTGCTTTAGGTTCGCTTTCCTCTTTATCTTCCTCAACCTCCCTGGGTGGAGGCTGGCTATCTGGGAGAACTTTCCCAGATCGCAAGTTAATTTCCTGAATCTCCATAGCATAAGTCAGGCATGATGGTTCCCCACTACACACTTGTTGAGCCTGTCTGTTGTTTGGGTTTGGATTTGGCTGGGCAGGCATTTGGGGTTGCTTTGGTGGAGCAGGAGGTAACATTTGTGGTTGGGCAGGTGGTGGAGGAAAAAGAGCGGGAGGAGAGTTGTATTGGGGCCTCCACCCCTGATGAGATGCATTCCACTGAGGCTGCGGCTGAGCATAGGATTGAAATGAATGGGTGGCTAGTTGGGCATGATATGGAGATGTGAAGGACCAAGGAGGAGGTGTGGACCAGGAAGGATGAGCCGGGGGGGGCCAAGAAGGTATGGAAGTGACTTGGTTGGGGTTGTAGTATGCCTGAGATGTCCCTTGCATCCCCTGCTGATATGGTCTAGGTCCATGCGGCCTCCTTTGGTTTATGTAATAGAGTTGTTCAGTGACTCCCTCAGCCCCTTGATATACAACTTTAAGTCCGGGTAAGGAAGGGAACTTGTCTGTAGAATGATTTTCTTCACAGACTGAACAAACCTCTATAGAGTTCAATGGGCATTCATTCCTAGGATGCCTCCTGGTGCATCTAGGGCAAAAAATGGCCAAAGCCCTCTCTGTTTCCTCTTGTTTCCTTTTGATATGCAAGGTATCCATTTACATGGCAAGAGTCTGTAGCATCTTACTCTTGAAGTCTTCCAGCATGTTTCCAATTTCTCCTTTAATGGATGAGTTAGAGGAAGAGGTACTGGCTATGGGTTGACTCCCCCTACCTTTCTTTTTGGCTGCTTTAGAATGGTTCTTGAAAAAAGTCTTTATGTCCTCATAGGACAGTTGGTAGATGTCTCCCCGGCCAGTAGATGGAGAGTGTCTAAAAGATCTTCCCGAATTCCCCTAAGGAGGACCAACTTCAAAGAATTAGGGTCAAGTGTACACCCGGCCCTTTTGTAACTGAGCTGGGACCTCTCTTCATAGTCCTCTAGGGACTCATCACTTTCGATGGTCATTCGGAAAATTTCTTCTTTAGTATCTTTTGACCTACAATAGTCTCGATACTTGTTGTTAAAGGCTTGCTGCATCTGAGCCCAAGTTGTGATGCTATTGCTAGGTAATCCCATGAACCAACGCAATGTTGCATCCTTGAGAGTAGAAGGGAACAATTTCAACTTTTGCTCATCTTCTGCATAGTCATAGGTTCGACAGATAACAGCAAACTCAAACAAAAAGGTGTCAGGATCTTCTGTAGTCAGACCGTGGAAATGAGGTAGGGCGAAAGGGCTTATATTCTTCATTTTGGTGTCCCCATTGGTCTCCCGAATGGGAAAGGTACCCTCTATTCTCTCTCCATTCCCCCTAGAATTTTTGTGTTCAGCCATGGGCTTCAAAGGAATGTTTTCTTCTTCTTCTTCCCCTACAGGTTCTTCAAATATGTCTAGTTGTTCACCTAAGGGTTCTTCTTGATCGCACCCACCAAAGAAGAGAGAAGGTTGGTTGTGTGAAGCAGTGGGGGCATTGGGCAAGATTTTTCCTGAGTTATCTCTATTCCTACGAGGCCTGAAAGGAAATATTTTTGGTTTGTTTTTGTTTCTTTTTCCCCACACTAATAGTACCTGCAAAACTGAAATTGATTGAACAAAACAAATTGAAACTAGGTGAAATAAACTTGCTGAATGGAAATTTGTAGAATTGAAGAGGAAAGCAAGGAAATGCAGAACTTGAAAGAAAAGAATGACTAGTCTAATCCTGCTGAAATGAAATTTGCAAAATTGAAAAGGAAAGAAAAGCAATGCAGAACTTGAAGGAAAAGAAAGGACTAGTCTACTTTTGCTGAAATAAACTATTAGCAGAATGTTGCAATAGAAAATAGAAGAAAGCAATAATCACAGAATACTCTGGCGCTCCCCAGCAATGGCGCCAAAAAGTATGGTGAGCACCAATATTGCAGCAATAATGCTGCAACTCCTGGGTTGCCTTCTTTACTCTTATCAACCCGGTAGTTCGTAACAAACTTGGAAGCAACAGTGTTGTATGCACAAGTACTAGTTCTTACTGCAGGTTGTCACTTAGTCAGTCGGTGCAAGATCACTAGGAGCTCAAGACAACTTCTATGGATTCCAGAAGAAGCTCTATATGTGATGAAAGGAGAGAGAGACTACTCTATAGATACTACTCTAACTGCAGAAAGGAGAATGACTGAAATGTAAAGCAAACCAAGTAAATCCTAATTAACCAATGAAACCTACTTTTGCATAAAGCACTATGAAAAACATGAAAAGAATTCCATTACCTACTCAAGGAAGTAAACAACATCTAACTAAGCTATTTCTGGAAGTAAATGAGCAAAAAAACATCTTTTTGGTTTTTATGTATTTTTATGTAAATTTGACATTCATGTGATTTATTGTTTGTGAATGTGGCAGCGAATAGGTGGTGTTGAAGGGCGGTTTTGGGACTTAAGAGGATGTAGGATGGTGTGGTTGGGTCCTAGGAGGTCTCAGGGAGCCTTCTGGATGCTTTTCCCACACTTGGCCTTCAAAAGAAAGCCTACAAGAAAATCTACAGGAGGACACATGAAATCTACAGGAGGAAAAACAACGTTCTACAGGAGGCCTACAAGAGGAGGCCGAGAGCAATTTTGGTTGTTTTGAGGGTGTGAGAGTGGGTGGAAAAGGTGGATGAGGACCTAGGGTCTACCAAGAATCATTAGGAGAGAGAAAGATGATTGGATTTTCTCAAGGAGAGAGGAATAAATTCTATGGAAAATGCAGGAAACTAAGGCAAAATTGAGGGGAGACTTGGGCGACTTGTAGGGCATGGATTAGATGGAGGATGGGATGGCTAATAGGCTGACCTGCTGCTAGAAGATATGTGGTGCATAAACAACTGACAGTCAACCAATGAGATTTAGCAAGCAATGAAATAAGTGCATCTAGAAAAATAGATTTTTGCATCAAACTAGTCTAAATTGTGATCTATGAAAGGAAATGTTGATAACTGCTGCAAGAAAGGAAAACATGGAAGAAGACTATGGTAAATAAAGAAGTGAGCATGATGAAGAAGTTATGAAGCAAAGCAAACTAGACTATTAACCAACTAAAAAGTTGTAAACACTAGAAGTCCTATGAATGAGAAAAATCTGTGTTTTTGGGGCAGTAAGAGGGTCTTTGCCTCAAATCATGGTCCCAGAGGGAGGAAGAGAGGCCAAGGAACTGTTTATAGCCTTTTGTATCTTTTCTTTATCACTGCTTAACCTGCTATAGAAAGCACAAATGGAAGCAAACTATTGAATCATCAAAAGCAACCTATTCTTGACCATAAAAGAAATTCATCTAACAGCAACCTAATCTACAAACTGAAATAAAACATACAAATACAATTAAAGAGGAGCTTGGCTACTTAGATTGGGCCCTAACCCAAGAGCTTCAGCCCTCTGAGGTAACTCAGTGCTAACTCAAAAAGGATTCCATCTTTATTTCCAAAAACAATAACAAGATTACATGGAACTGTCAAAATAATAAGCTCAAAGTTGAGCAGAGTTTACATAAGAAAAAGTACAAAAAAATCCAACAAAAATCCGACAAAACTCTGACCCTAGTGAGGCCCTAGGCCTCTCTACTTATACAAATGAAGCTACCAACAACTTCCTTAAAATCAGGGAGGCTTGGCTCCCAAAACTTGAGATAATCATCAGTCATCCTCCACTTGCTCGGCTGCCTTCTAGTGCATGACTTGGCTGCTTGTACTCCAAGCTGAATGAAGGGGAATTTGAAGTGAGGAGTAATAAATGAGGGGGATTCCCTCCTATAAGTCCTCTCCTTTTGTCACTTCGAGTTATTGCTGCCATTTGTCCACTGGATCCTTGACTTTGACCTCAAAATTCATCAATAATATGCATTAAACACATATTAGACCACATGGCATCATAACTAACTCAACTTACTCTATAAGCATAAATATAATCAGAAAATCATACAATAAGCTAAGAGAATGATTGATTTGAGTAGGTTAGGAGGTAAAGGGAGCCCATATAATTACCCATTTATGAGGCTCATCAAAGATAGCAGCAATCCAGATTCAAGTCTACTGAAACAATTTAGCTCTGAGCAGGATAGAGCAAAGTCTATAGGACATGAGGAGAAGCAAGATGTCAGGGTCCAGTGCAAAAGCCCCAACCCCAGTGGAGTCCCCGAAAGAGTGAAACAGGTTTCTAGACAGAATTTTGTTATATGTCGATTAGACTTTACTTTCCTAAGTTGATTTTTATTATAGATAAAACAAAAAATGTTGCATGGATGGTGGAAAAAGACTTATTTAAATTTTGGACTTCCTTAAACACTGGCAGGTGACCAACCTGGTTTCCTACAGGCAATTCGAGGCCACTTGTTATTATTGTGAAAAACATGTTAGTGGATGGATAATATTAATAGAGAAAGTACTACCAAGGTTACAAAAAAAGAAATATGTGTCCATTTAGCAAATGGTGCACTGGTAGGCCAAACAGGATTTTTAAGACCCAAACACACAGCTCTGAAATTTCTGTTGTAGGCACTGCGAAATAATTTCATAGCCCAAAAAAAAAAAACAAAACAAAACAAACAACAAACAACAAACAACAAAAAAAACAAAAACAAAAAGACCTGTAGGCATTGCAAAATAATTTCGTAGCGCACCAAAAACTATGTTTTTCAAATTTCTAGAAGGTGAAATGACTCGACCTTGTTCTAATCAGCTTCCCATGGCCTTAACTTACTCCTTGACACGAGAAATGATTCCACTTACCTTCCTTCACCTCTGTTTGCAAATTATTACAAATTTACCAACTAAGAATCGGTCCAAAAAGGTTTTGACAACATTCAACAAAACAAGGTGCTCTGTTTTATGTGACAACGCACATAGTAACTACTTCAAGGCACAAAGGACATTCCTCCATGGGTTTGGAAACAATTGCAACAAAATACCAATGCATGGCTAACACACACAGTAGTTAAAGTCATAAGGCATTAACTCTTAATATAAATTGATTTAACTGATTGCAGGGTCTCAAAATTGTATGTGAGCAACACATAGCATCTACAACACATATACGGCACTACCATATACTAGTAGTAATAACACTCATCAATATACAAGAATCATATATTCTAAACACATTAGCAACAACTACGGCAACAATATGAAGTTACAACTTCATATGCACAAGGGTAAATATGTTCAACTCCAAATTGCACTTGAACCATAAAATCAACTTGCTCCTAAAGCATACAACCACCACACTTCTTGACACATTCATATTCTTAATACAAATCGACTCAACAAGTGCAGACATCAATAAATTGAGACTTCATTAAAATTATACTGACAAAGAAATAGACACATGCATATAAATATGTTACTCATTAACCAAATTGAAATACACATCAAATTGGCTAGATATACAATGCAACTCAGGCCTCTTTCAACCTTTATCTCTTCTCCTTGTTCTGGAGCTCCTCTTCTCTTCTTGTCCAGTGCTCCATCCTCTTCCTCTCAAACACTCTTTCTTTAAAAAGAAAGCTAATGTGGGAAAACCAAGAGTCACAAGAGATGAATCGTTTCCCCTTCTTCACAAAACTGAAACTATATTTACATTAAGAAATAATTCCTCCAACTTATTCTAAAAACAAAACTCCTTCCTAATGTAAATATTTATAATTTCTTACAAAACATTTAAAACCTCTCCCAACATCACCATGTGACTATCCCATCACATTGGCAAGCTTTTGGTCCAGTCTTCATTGAATTTTGTGCTCCATCTATGCCCTTGCATTAGACTCCCAAGATATGAAAATTTATGACCTCTTGGTCATATGCATCTGGTCTTCTCATAACAAATTCATCTTGTGAGCTACAAAATGCCTCTGCAATGACAAGTCTTCACCTTGCTACATGATACCTCACCAAACTTTCTCATGAGTTTGGGCTTTTGGCATCTTCTTGGTCCTCTTCTTTGTAACCCTTCAAGCACTCATTGCTCTCGGTTATTGCAAAGCTCCTCATGTTCCTCTACTGTCACCTATACAGTGAAACTTTAAAATATCACCATATCTTTAAATAGTGTGTACCTTCTTCTATTGCTTCTACTGCGAACTCTGACCTTTACTTGTTTCCGAACTGTTCAAACTTTCCAATACATTGCTCAAAAATTTCCTCAGCATCATAGGTTTTCTCTTCATGCAACCAACTATACCTTCTTGCTTTCCTTTTGTCAATTTCATCTTCTAATTCAGTCCTTGGCTGAAATTTGTTGTCTTCAAGCTGCTCATCAAATCTTCATCTGCTTCATCACATGTGTTCATCACCCTTAGGTTGTTCTTCCATGGTTGCAACTCAACTCCCTTGAGATTTTCCTCCAACTGAGCATTTTATCTTTATCTCAACTTCACCTACAAAAAAATCCATTTTACTTTCTTCCAGAGACTTCATCTATAACCTTGGTCTTCCTCATCTTTTTGTAGCAGTCCTCTCATCATCTCTAGTTGTAATTTGATTTCAGCTACTTCTCTATCAATTTTGTCCTGACTTGATCTACTATCACTTTCAGTAGTCATAAATTCCTTCTTCTATGAGCTTCTCCCTGCTCATTGTGAGTTGCACACAAACCACTATAATAAGCTGACTCCATCAAATTGTTTGTAAATACCATACTAAGCTCGTTTATGTGTAGTCTTCTCCTAATATTTTTGTTGACTTTGATCCGGAATGGATCATTATATTGGTTTTCATCCATCTTAATGCATTCAGAGTGGAAAAAGTGGAGAAATCAGTTTATGGGAATGTTTTTACTAGTGGGACCTAGTTTGGAAAAATGGGATCTGAAACCTTCCACGTGTATTTGAGGAATCAAACAACGATTTTTGGGGGTAAAAAATATAACATATATGCACAAATATGTTCCCTTGGATCCCAAAACCGGGACTACCGGATTGATTTTTCGTTATATTCCTTTCAATGTTACAATATATATATAGATAGACAGATATATAGATATATATACATGTCGAAGCATCCATAAACCCCAATCCATTAACCTTGGATTAGAACATAATCGTAGTTCCCTTGACCAGAACTACAAAATAACATGGGCAAAAAACTATCATGCCCAAAACCATGTGCGAAAACCACGCACAAAACGATAGGTAGGTTCACCCACCTAATATAGGGTCCAAAAAAAAATTCCCTGGGGCACTACCACGGACCTCCTAGAGGGGGGATACCACCCCCCTCAAACCCAATAGCCCCTTGAAACCCCCCGACATGGGGGCTTCCACCCACCATGTGACCCCCCTGCTGCGCCCGATACAATGGAGGGAGGCTATTTCCCCCCCTCTAATCCCTCGGCTTCGCATATAGGTCTAGTCATGGAAAGAATATAACACACACCCAACATTCCCCCACTTGTTGTTTCCTTTCCATGAGGGGCCACATGAGAGCTTAGTCATTGGTCCAACCCCGCAACACCCATTGTTTCTCTACACCAAGAGAAATTCTCAATGCTCATGGACTTTGTCAATGCATCTGCAATATTCTTCAAAGTGTCCACCTTTACCAGCAACACCTTTTTGTCCTCAACCATATCTCTTACAAAGTGATACTGAACATCAATTTGCTTTGTATTTGAATGATAAGCAAGGTTCTTTGCCAAGAAAATTTCACTTTGGCTATCACAACCTATCCTTACAACTCGTTGTACTAACCCCATACTTGAACACAATCTCTTCAACCAAACTACTTCTTTGCTTGCATTAGTGGTTGCCATGTATTTTGCCTCTACAGTTGAAAGTGCCATTACCAATTGTCTCTTACTCATCCAACTGATTGCACCTCTAAATAGTTTAAACACATACCCACTTGTAGATCTTCTCTCATCTAGATCTCCAGCCTAGTCTGCATAAACAAAGCCACAAATGTCCAAAACTCTGTCCAATCATGGTCTTCCTTGGCAGCATAGACCATAATCACTAGTGCCACGCAAATACCTGAAAATCCACTTCAGTGTTGTCCAACTCTCCTTCCCTAGTTTTGACATAAACCTGCTCGATACTCCCACTGCAAGTGAAATGTCTAGTCTAATACAGACCATTGCATACATCAGGCTACCGACTGCACTTGCATATGGAACATAGGACATGTCATCTTCCTCTTCTTGTGTCTTGGGACACTGTTCAATAGATAACTTTACACCTACAGGAATAGGAACCTTCACAGGTTTACTATCCTGCATATTAAACCTATGTAGTATTGTCTTGACACACTTCCTCTGGTTTAACTAGAGCTTCCTCTTTTCCTAATCTCGTTTAATTTCCATGCCCAAAATATAGTTTGCAACACCAAGATCTTTCATGTTGAATTTGGAGGACAATTGGGTCTTCAATTCTTGGATAATTTCTTTGTTATTTCCTTTCTTAAAATATACATAGTGATCTGCTTTGCTTCTAGTGAAGCCAAGTCCGCGTATATATGTTTTTTGATACCACATCCTTGGTGATTGTTTTAACCCATACAGAGACATTTTTAACCTACATACCAAGATCTTTCATGTCGAATTTGGAGGACAATTGGGTCTTCAATTCTTAGATAATTTCTTTGTTATTTCCAATCAACAACATATCATCCACATACAAGACCAAATAAATAACACGATCACCAATTAATTAAACCTATGTAGTATTGTCTCGACACACTTCCTCTGGTTTGACTGGAGCTTCCTCTTTTCCTAATCTCGTTTAATTTCCATGCCCAAAATATAGTTTGCAACACCAAGATCTTTCATGTCGAATTTGGAGGACAATTGGGTCTTCAATTCTTGGATAATTTCTTTGTTATTTCCAATCAGCAACATATCATCCACATACAAGATCAAATAAATAACACGATCACCAATTAATTTAAAATATATATAGTGATCTCCTTTGCTGCTGGTGAAGCCAAGTCCCCGGATATATGTATCAAATTTCCGATACCACATCCTTGGTGATTGTTTTAACCCATACAGAGAAATTTTTAACCTACATACCAAGATCTTTCATGTCGAATTTGGAGGACAATTGGGTCTTCAATTCTTGGATACTTTCTTTGTTATTTACAATCCACAACATATCATCCACATACAAGACCAAATAAATAACACGATCACCAATTAATTTAAAATATACATAGTGATATGATTTGCTTTTGGTGAAGCCAAGTCCTTGTATATATGTATCAAATTTCTGATACCACATCCTTGGTGATTGTTTTAACCCATACAGAGACATTTTTAACCTACATACCAGTTCTTTCTTACCCTTCACGCAAAGCCTTTAGGTTGCTTCATGTAGATCTCTTCTTCCAGATCCATGTGAAGAAATGTTGTCTTCACATCCATATCTTCTACCTCAAAATCAAAAGCAGCAACAACAAATAAAAGTAATCTAATAGAAGCTACCTTGGCAACAGGAGAAAAAATATCACCAAAATCAATTCTCGACACCTGGGAATAACCTTTTGCTACCAACCGAGATTTGTATTTCTCCATCTTGCCTTATGCATTCATCTTCTTCTTAAACACCCATTTGTTGCCAATGAGTTTCCTTCCAGTCGGTAACTCCACCAGATTCCAAGCCTCATTTTTGTGCAAAGATTCCATTTCATCAACCATGGCTCCTTTCCAGAGTTTTCCATCCTTTGAATCTACTACTTCCCTGATAGTTCTGGGATAATCATTAGTAATAGATAAAGCCAATTTGAACAGAAATCAACTAGACCATACCTTTCTAGCTGCCTTCTTTCTCAAACTGATCTTCTCACAGCTGGAGTTCATGGCTCTTCATCTTTTGATTCCTCTTCTGTTGTAGAGTCTAATTCCTCCTCCTTTAGCTCAAACTCTATCTTCTCAAGTTCCTTTGGTAGGACTTTGTGTTTAATAACATATTTTACCTCTCTAAACACCACATCGTGTTTGTACACAACCTTCCTTCTTTTTGGGTTCCAAAGCTTATAACCTTTTAAACCATCCTTATACCCAATAAAGATTCACCATTTAGATTTACTATCCAACTTAGTACTTTTCTCCTTTGGAACATGTACATATGCATCACATCCAAATACCCTCAAATGTGAAAGAAAGGGTTTCTTACCAGTCCATACCTCTTGTGGAGTCCTATCCTCCAACGCTAATGAAGGTGATTTGTTGACCAGGTAACATGCAGTCTCAACTGCCTCTGCCTAGAATTCTTGTCCTAACCCCGCACCACTGTGCATGATTCTTGCCTTTTCCATCAACGTCCTATTCATTCTTTCTGAAACTCCATTTTGTTGAGGTGTATATGGAGTAGTATTTTTTCGTGCTATACCACACTTCTTATAGAACTCTTAAAATTCCTTCTTGCAAAACTCTCCATTGTTATATGTCCTGAACACCTTTATCTTCTTCTCTGTCTAGTTTTCCACGAGAGCCTTAAATTCTTTAAGACTGTCAAAGTCTTCAGATTTCTTCCTCATGAAATATATCCATGTATTCCTTGAGAATTCATATATAAATGATACATAGTACACAGAGTTACCCAGTGATGGAACCGACACAGGTCCAAACAAATCACTGTGCACAAGCTCTAATATTTGTTTCGTCCTCTTAGCACCAGAGGGGAAACTCACCCGATTTTGTTTTCCATATATACAATTTTCACAGAAATCAAAATCCAGAGATAAATTAGACATACCTTCTACCATACCATTACCACGAAGTATTCAAAGGCCCTTCTCTACAATATTTCCAAGCCTTTGATGCCATAACATGGTCTTTTCTCCATAGACAACTAGATTTTCTGCTCCACTTTCAGGCATCGCAAAACTGTTGCACCCATCAATAACAGTGCTACCCTGAAGCTTGTACAGAGTTCCAATCTAAACTCCTCGCATCAATACTAGTGCTCCCTAAACCATCTTGTAGTTATCTTTCTGGAATTATTCCTTTTACACCTGCATCATCCAACTTGCTTACAGAAATTAGATTTCTGGCTAATGCAGGAATATGAAGAACACTAAAAGTGTTCTAATCTTTCCACCTTGTAATTTCAACTTGACTTTTTTGCGACCGAAAATTCTATCCTTCTTATCATCCCCTAAGAAGACATCGCCACCATCATATTTATCATACTCGCAGAACCACTCCTTGTGGGGAGTGGAGTGAAAGGATGCACCTGAGTCAATCAACCAGGCCTCATGATCTACATGTGTACTTGAAGAAGAAGCTAAGTACACATCCTCACCTTCATCTGAGGTGGTTTTCGCCTCTACAGAAGGAGCATCATCAGATCCCTTTCCTTTCTCAGGAGCTTTAGATCTATAGTCCTTTTTGAAGTGCCCTTCCTTTCCGCATTTCCAGCACACTTTTACAGGTTTTCCTGGAGATTTAGATCTCCCTCTAGATTTAGATCTCCGACTCGAGGATTTTTATTTTTATTTTTGTTCTAGGACCATCCTCGTACATACAAGGCATAACCATTCTGACCCTCCATATTCTTCATCTCATCTCCTCCAACAACAAGGATGATACTATTTCATCAAAATACAAGGCAATCGCATTGCTACCTATTGCAACAACTACGCTATCCCACAAATCTGGTAGAGAACACAAAAAACTGATGCACTTATGTTCATCTGAAATTTTTATATCAATAGATAACAACTGGCTTACATATTATTAAAGGCATTCAGATGCTCTGTCACCGAGTCACCATCCTTCATCCTCAGGTTATACAGATTTTTCTGTAGGAACAGTTTATTCATCAGAGACTTAGATTGGTACAAAGTTCCTAACTTGTCCCACAAATCCTTTGCCGAAGCTTCCCCTAATACATTCAACAATACTAAATCTGAGACACACAACCGTATTGTTCTCTTTTCCTTCCAATCCAACTTCACCCAGTCTTTAGCTGACATTTCTGTTGGTTTAGTACTTGGATCTACCACGATCCACTGACATTTTTCGACCAGCAGATTCTCCATCTTGAGTTTCCACAACTCAAAAATTTGACCATTAAATTTCTCTATCTCTATCTTTCCACTGCTCACCATTTTCTTTCACCACAAGAATCGATCCCGCAGATCACCCACTGAATTGGGTCTAGCACAGGGCCGAGCAAAACCCCTCAGCAGCAAAGGCGTCCCCTTGAAGCCAAAACAACTCTGATACCAAATGTAGGTTTTAGCCCCGTATAGAAATTACCTGCATATGAATTCTAAAAACAGAAAATAAACAATGGTGAGAGCATAAAACATAAGACATATATACATAGAGATTTTCCCCTAGATCCCAGAACCAGGACTACCAGATTGATTTTTCATTATATTCCTTTCAATGTTACAATACATATATATACATGTCGAAGCATCCATAAACCCTATTCCATTAACATTGGATTAGAACATAACCATAGTTCCCTTGACTAGATCTACAAAATACCATTGGCATAAAACCATCATTCCCAAAACCATGTGCGAAAACTACGCACAAAACCAGAGGTAGCTCTGCCCACCTAATATAGGGTCCAAAAAAATTTCCCCAGGGCACTGCGCCTGGCGCATATCGCCCCCCCTATGACCCCTCTCACATGTGGGGTTAGTCGTGGAAAGAATATAACACACACCAACAAAATGAAGTTGGAATTTAGAATTTTTTGCAGCTCTTCTTTTACTACTTCTTTAAGTGTTGGGTTCATGCGTCGATGTGGTTGCCTAACTGGAGTGCAATCTCCCTTCAAGTAGATGTGGTGGGTGCATAGGTTAGGGTGAATGCCTTTCATGTCTGTGTAATCCCATGCAAATTCCTTTTTATGTTTCTGTAATAGTTGTAACAACATCATGTTCTGTTTGGGAGTCAGATTAGGATTAATATTTAAAATTTTCCTTGAATCTATTTCAACTGGGCTGCTTTTGAGATTAGGGTTGGTTTTCATATGTTCTATACTCAAGTCTTCCATGGTATCTTCTACCCCTGAATCATCGATAGAAGTAACAACAAGGGAATTACTGATAAATACATTGATAATATCATCCTCTATTTCATTCTTAAAATATTAGGATTTTCCAAGCGTGAGAAATGGTTGGGAATACTCTTATTCAGGTTCAAATTCAGCCCATAAGGGATTTTCCAAATCCTAACTTAGTTTTGCAGGGGGTTAAAGGCTTAGGTTACTTATGGCTTGTCCATCTGAAATTGGCATATAGCCTGACCTACAACCTATGAATGGATCTGCAGTGGCCAACCAAGGCCTTCCTAATATCAGGGGATGCCCCCCCAGGTTTGTTTCGGTTTGCAAAATAAGAAATTATGTTGGATACCTCCAGGAATCCATTGTGATCACTACATCCTCTACCATTCCTTGAGGTTTAACACATGGCCTATTTTCCAATTTTCGTATTGTAGGTGTTTGTCTCAGCCCATATAATCCTAAAGTGGTGAAGACCTCCTTGGTCATTACATTAATTGCTGCCCCTAAATCAATTATTGTATTTGAAATGGGCTTTCCATCAATATAAACAATGACCATAGGATTCCTTGGATCATTTTATTTAGTCAAAAGAGGTTGACCAAACATCAGTTCTAACAATTTTCCCATCACATGGATGGTAACAAGTTCTTTGGGCTTCCTTACAGGTTTCTTAACACATAGGTCTCTTACTGTTCTTGCATAGATGGGGACATCCTTAATAGTTTTTCGCAAGGGAATCCTTATGTGCAAATTCTTTAACTCCTTGAGAAAATCAGATTCAGGTTGTGGAATCATCCTAGATTCAGCTAGTCTTTGTGGATATGGGGGATTCTTGGTTACTATAACAATTGGATTTAATTTTATAGTTGTATCGGGATTATTCGAATCGACTATTATAGGTGTAACAGTCTCATCGAGGTCCACAATATCATCCCTAGGTGATTCACATTCCTCTTCAGTGATAACAAGGGAGGTCTTTGGATTTACTACTTTTCTTGATCGAAGGTGGATCTCATTACATCCAAAAGGAGTGATGTAGTAAGTCTGGAAAGAAGTGGGGGCTTCTATATTTTGTACTTCCTTATTATTTGGGTTAGGGTTAGACTGTACAGGTAGTTGGGGTCATATGGGAGGAGTAGTAGCAGATAACAAGAGAGGTGGAAGTTGCAATTGTTGTTGTACTGGTAATGCAAGAGGGACTGGACCTAAAGAGTTTCTCCTCCAATTCTGAGGCCAAGAATATGGTTGAGATGAAGGATACTAAAAAGGTGGATAAGAACACCATTGGTTCCACGGTGAAGGAAATTGAGTTGGAGGAGGAGTGGAATATTGTCATGGAAATTGTTGAGCATTATATACATTATTCCACGGATTAAAAGAAAAATCTTAAGACATACCTAATGGTCATGGTTTCCAAGGCTTCCTGGACCAAATAAAGTAAGAAGACTGAACCTCCTCGCTTGATTCCTTGAGTGATACTTTCAGTCTGGGAAGCTCTGGATAATAGCCTGTAGAATGTTCTAGGTCACAAATATTGCACAAGTTGATGTTGTTGACTCTACATTCCTTCAAAGAATGTTTCTCTTTACATTTTGGGCAAAACATAGCCAAAGCTTTATCAGTTTCATCATGTGCCTTTTTCACTTGTGTTGTCGCCAATTAGGCAGATAAGGTACTGAGAAGATCGGTCTTGAGAGTTTTGAATAAATTTCCAATCTTGGCTCTGGTCACACCTCCATTTGCATATTTTTGTATTCTAACAGAGGCATCTTGTGCCATACTTCTCCCCCGTGACGATCCTCGCAAACACCTTAAGCAGAGTTTTATTATCTCATCAAATGGATCCTGAGATATATCTCCTTTTCCCAACAGATTCAACATGTTGAGGCAATCATCTCTCATTCCTCGTATAAATATTATTTTCAAAATTTCTAAATCCAAATCGCTATGTTTGGATCTCTGTAGATTATAATGGAATCGTTCCACATAATCTTCCAAGTTTTCTTCTTCCTTTTGTGTCATGTTGAATAGCTCCTCTCTTAAATCGTTGGTCCGGCAATAGCACTAGTATTTTGCGAGAAACGTAGTATTCATATCTCCCCATGTCTGGATATTTGCAGAACCCAGTCCCATAAACCATCTTAATGTTTCTCCTTTCAGATTGGTAGGGAATAGTTTTAGCTTCTGAGCGTCTGACATATAGTCAAAACTCCTGCACAGAACATTAAACTCAAACAAGAAAGTATTAGGATCTTCTATGGTCAGTCCCTGGAAAGATGGAAGGGTTGATAGAGGGATATTTTACATGGGAGCCTCTCCCCTTATATCACTTATTGGAAATTCAAAAGTGGTGATAGTGGAATTTGTCCTATCATTGTTATTGTTGTTCTTGTCTACCATTGGAAATCCTCCTGATTCTTGTTCTGGTGAGTACCCTTCTAAAGATTGTTCGGGTGAATTATCTGTGGATAAGGATTCTTTTGATAATTGCTCGGATTGTTCTGGGGTTGGTTGTTTTACTACACTCCCTGAGTTTGGGTATTGGAAAGTAAAAGAATGTTCTTCTTATTCTGGTTCTTGATTTTTCCCACTGGTTTCCCCTTGTCCTTCTAATCCAAAATCCTGACCACTAGTTTCTCCTTGTTGTTCCTAAGTTGAGTCTACAAATTTGGGAGTTTGTAGGCTAATTTGAGGAAAATGGGATCCTAAAACAGAGGAACCAGATACTCCTAATTTTGATGTAGAAGTAGCATCTTTCTGTGGGCTTGTTTTTCTTACGTCCTTATGTGGTGTTGATTTCTCTCTCTCTCTGCTTTTGAGATCAATTCTTGGATAAATGTTTTTCTCCCTTGATTAATGTTTTTCTTGTTCTTTTTATGACTCGTTTTACCTATATATTTATTACAGCTCCTATGTTTTGTTTCTTCTTCACTCATACATTCTACACATGGACCCTATGTGTAATTATTTTTACACCCTAAGTGCCTCAATTACTATAGTAGTGAACCCGCTCAAGTGTGTTAGAGCGATGTGTAAGTTCTTACCTCTCACCTTACCGCCCAACTCCTATAAAGTTGAGGACACTCTATTAAAAGGAGATCCAAATAAAAATTTATACACCCTAAGTGTTCTGACTATTACAGTGGTGAGCTCGCCCAGGTGTGTTAGAGCGATGTGCAGGATATTACCTCTCATCTTATCGCCCAACACCTGTAAAATTAGAAACACTCTAGCAAAAGAATTCAAAAGAAAGCATTGGCTGACTGTATCAATTGACAGCCTTCCCCAGCAATGGCGCCAAAATGTTTGGTTAGTTTTATTACTTCCACAACCATTAATTATAAACTAGGGTAAGTATTTTTATTTCAAAGGTGTTTGCACTGTCTGTGTTGATACATATAACAACAAGGCGAAACAGAAAATAAAAGATGTCGTTGAACACACTTGCAGGGATTAGAATACTCTTGCATAATGGAAATTCAACTTGCAGAAATCAAAAGGCACACTACAAAAATGAAATACACTCGTCAAGGAAAGAATCCACACTTCATAAAAGTTTCAGAATAAAGGTTGGCATGCCATATGCTATCAAGAATTAAATAACATAGAATTAATTAACCTGTGTAACAACACATATAGTAAATCTAAAAGTAGAAGTGTATCTATCCCACAATGAACATGTACAACGATAATAAGAAATCCACACTTAAAACATAAAAGAAATAACTACTCTACCAACATTGTGATCCTTGCTAAAGAGGAGGGCCCTTCCTCCCTAGCAGCGTGCAAGAAGAAAATGGAAACTTAGTTAAAAACTCAACACGAAAGTTATTGTAACATCACCAAATATACTTTGTATTAAAAATGTCTGAAGAGTACAAAAATCAAAATATCGGTATCTCAGTCCCACTCGTCTGTCTACCCCTTTTTACATGAGACCAAGCACTCTTTATAAAGTCTTTTACAGAGTCCTGAAATTGGAAAAATAAATCAGTCATGAGAATTTACGATTCTCAAGTTGATTACGGTAACAGAAGTAATTTAAAAAGATATAACTTGTTACAAGCTATTTAAATAAATATCAATGTGGTTACACCGCTCCTATCTAGACACACATTTATAATTGCCCATATTTTCATTATTTTATGTGGCTCTTTGGCAGCTGTCTTTGAAAGTAGTAGCTAGGGTCTTGACAGTGCACGGTGTAACAACAGCTCCATGGTATAACAACAGAGAATGGCAAACCTGAGGTGTAACAACAACTCGAACCATGTGATAGCAAGGAATAACAACAGTCATTCATCCATGGCCATCAATAGCTATGGAAATACCTAAAAATAAAAAATTCTAAAGAACTCTTCCAAAGACACCCTAGTTAGTCATCCCAAAGAAAGCATTGTTTCATTCAATATTTGGTAGAAAACAGCATAATAATACATTAAGGAAAAGATTGCTTCTTTATCAGAGAGAGTGACATTAGACTAGGGAGGTTGAAGGTTCAAATCCAGAAAAATGGCCAAAAATGGGGAAAATGATGCCTGAAATATCCTTAAATATTGCACCCAATAGCAGGGTCTCTCCAACTTGCACAAGCAACAAGAAGTTGATCAGAAAAGAAAACATCTAGGCAAGGGCAGTCAACATTTAGTTTTCCACCTTCTATACCAATATGCTCCAACATGGCTAAGACAAAGTCCATACATCTCTTTTCATCCTCACAATGCATCCCCATGCCATTTCCCATCATTCCCAAGCCTTTACCATTCATTTTCCCCTTTGTCCTGAAGTGCTACAGGAAATTTTTATGCTGCTACAATATTGCTAAACTATACAAGGAAGAAAAAAAATTGACCATATCTTTCAAACCATGCCGCCATGTTTCGAGTTGTTTTATGTGGAGATGCCTAACGTTGATGATAACATGCTTAAAAACTTTAGCAAATTCCAGTGTATATTTTTCGAGACATTGGTCGCCATCACCTACAACCATTTTCAGTTTTCTTGAGAATCATGCATCCATTGGCTATGTTTTTTTATGGGGAGGTGCATAAGAATGATAGAAACATGCTCAAAAAATTTCAGGTGAATCCAATCTACCGTTTGAGAGATATGGGTTAAACAAGTCTACTACAGGATTGTCCCAAAACTGCTACAGGATTGATCCAAATTTGCTACAAGATTGTCATCAGTACAAAAGAAATATTCAAATCTTGTTTTTTTCACCTAAGAACAAGGGGAGGGGTCCACCTTGACCTCATCATCCATTTTCCACACCACTTGTCCTCTCCTCTACCTATATTTCCACTTCTGGCAATAAGAAAACACTCCTTTTCACCCATTCTTCTATCCCTTACACCATAGAAAAGACCTTTGATCCTTGTCAACATGTTACTCATGAATTATCAATATTTTTAAAGGATGCACCTGAAGTAGATCATGATCCCATGAGGTTATGTGTGACTGCTACGGGAAGACACACAACCTTGTAGCAATCTGCACATCCCCTACTATACCATAGATAGAGTACCAAATCCAGAAGTCATTCACTATGGAGCATTTGAGAATTACAAATCTGCTCCTCAAGAAGCTATAGGACCCTTTTTCAACCACTACCGATTCTTGATACCTAGCAAGAAAGCAGCATCTGATCCAAATAACACCTAAATGAAGAAAAGACATATATCTATATATATATCTCGAAATTGCAGGAAGTAAGGGAGACAAAGTAATGACCTCTCAGAAGAGACTCAAAATCAGCCTCACCCAAGTCCAAAAGTGTCATGCAAACATCAAGTGATCAACACATCAGATTTAGAACCACCAATGGCAGTTTCAATATTCATATCAGTAGGCCTCAAAATCACCTACAAAAACACATCAAGGGTAAAGCCAAGGTATGAAATCCTTGAAACCTCTCCTACATACTTATTTTAGCTCAAAAAAACATTGCAAGTGTATGAAGGAAAAGGTATTTTTATAGCCAAACTTAGTAACAGAGTAGCCTCGACCTTATCTAGCAGTTAACTTCACTTTTCCATCAAGACACCCACATGTGTGAGAGAGGAACAAGACAAAAGTTAAAAAGACTTGAAAAATTGGGTTGTTATCATTTAGTCATGATAGAGGACAAGGAGTGCGAAGGGTGGGTGGGGCCATCTCATTTGACTCAAAGAACTCTGAGTTTATTTTGCATGCAATGAGAAAAAATAAAATTTTGAAAAAAAAATAATAATAATAAAGGTGGACCCACCACCTCTTGGTATGAAAATTGGATGCCACAGGATCCTCCAGATTCTACTACAAGATACTTATGGGTTGCTACAGGATCCTACAGGTTGCTACAGGAAGCTGACAGAGTGTTATAGGAAGTTCAATTTCACCTAGAAGAACCATCAAAACCTCGAGATGCAATGAAATTTTCAGAGGAAATGTAAGTAAAAGTTCCTTATGGGTTGCTACAGGATCCTACAGGTTGCTACAGGAAGCTGACAGAGTGTTATAGGAAGTTCAATTTCACCTAGAAGAACCATCAAAACCTCGAGATGCAATGAAATTTTCAGAGGAAATGTAAGTAAAAGTTCCTTCTCTCCAACATTTAGCATAAGTATTCCAAAAACACCTTATCCATCAAGAAAAACACTTTTCAAATTCTAGTAAGAAAAAAAAGTTGGATTGGATGAGCATAAAAGTCTATTGAATCCATGGGAGGAGGATTTAGGAAAAGAAGAAGCTAAGATTGAAGGGGAGGACTCAAATAAATAATCAGAGGGAAAGGAAAAAAGAAAGAATCATTGAGCCAAAGGCAAAGAAAATAATTGAAGAGCGTGTAGGCTTCCATCTAGTGGGAGCAGCTACATCCAGATGGTGTGTTATAAAGGTTATCAGAGGCATACATGAAGAACAATAGAGAAATGAAGATGAGTAGGTTGTTGTTATAGACATTTTTGTGCCTTACAGCATGAAGCATGAAATGTCCATAATCTAAGGGATCCAAAGTCCCTAAACATGTTGTTCCTACCCCTAGAGGAACAAGGTCAGCAAACCACAGCACTGAATAACAGTTCTCCACCTGAAAACACTCAAAAACAAGCAATTTCTGGATCATGTCAACTGCTCCACTGAGCATCTGCGCTGAATGTCAAGTGCTCCGCTCTGTACCTGCGCTGAATGTCAACTGCAAAGAAGGCCACCTACGTTGAGCGTACTTGGACAAGTGGCACAGTCATTCCTCAAGGTGTCAGCGCCCAGGAAGCTTCCAAAATGACACTTGGATCAAGGAATTCGACTGGTGATGAGTAAGAGGTTCCAAATCTCCAAGTGGAAGTTAGAATCTCCAAGTGGACTTAAGAACTGAAGTGAGAGAGGACACTAGTTAGCTTCATGCCAGCCTCAAGCTGACTCATCCTTTCTCCAAAACTCCTATATATAGAGCTCTCTCATGAGGTCTAAGGAAGCTGGAATCTTGTGAATGTAAGGAAGTGTTGTTGGTTTGAGTTTAGAACTATTGGGTGATTTGCTTTGAAGGAGGTGAAGAGGAGATTTCTTTCTGCTGGGAAGGTGATGCTGGATTGGGCCTCTTATGGTTGTATCACTTTCTGAACTTTACTTCTTCCATTAATAAAGCATTTGAGGTTCTTCTATATGCATGTGTCTCAATGATGTATTGTCATACTTGTGTATTTGATTTATTCTAATCCTTGAATCAATTATGAATGTATGCTTCTTGTAGTTTCCCTCTCTTTCCATTTTGCAGGATCTTGGTGTAGCTGGGCCAGTGAAAGAGCAAGGAGCTGGGAGCAAGCAGCAAGGAGAGAAGATTGGATCAACCATTAGCGAAAGATATCGGTTAGTGGATCCCTTTCTCCCCTATTTTACTTTCATAAAGAAGAAATCTTAGATAGCTTTGCTTCGATTGTTGCTGAGGTACTATCACCCTTAGAGTGGGATAGGGTCATTCCATATTGGATACTTTTCCCAACAACAAATTGGCGACTCCGCTGGGGATCGTATCTTGTTGGTTGTTTGTGTTTTGCTATTCATTTCATAAACACAGGGAGTACCGAATCGAACTGCATTTGGATCTTTCAAATGCAAAGTAGAGGGCAGCTACTCTAGCTCAGTTTCTGGGCATGTTTATGATTTGAAGAGCTGATCCACAAGGACTCTGAACAGCTCTTAGTGATAGCTTTTCATCCTCCTAATTACCCTTTAGTGTGTACTTGATTGATAGCTTTTGATTTGGCCAAAAACTGTGAATTTTTTAGCAATCTGTGACCCGGAAACCAAGAGAAACGAGAGTTTCTCTCTTCATTGCAGGCACTGTGAAGGCAGTCTGCATTTCATCGCAGGTCCCGAAGGGACTACCTGCGCTGAATGTCAAACTGACAGTGTACTACTTGCGCTGAACCAGTTTTGCCTTGTGCAACTGGGGTTCCCTGCTGTTTATTGCCCTGTTTTCATCCTTGTTTTTGCAGCCTGTTATCAGTCTATGTACCTATCTGAAACCACCTTTCCCTGCCACTATTCCGCCTCGGTTGTATAAAGAAACTGTATTTGTTCTTTGTGTATTTCTTACATCATTTGCAGTTTCCCATAACGAAAAGTGAACTAGTCTTGTTGTGGCCTCTTAGATCTAGACCTGTGATAAATGTCGTATCGATCTTAAGAGTTAGTTTGTTTGCTGTTCATAGCTGATTGAGCTTTTGCTTTCGTCATATGGTTTGAATTTATGTATTTCTAGTGTTGAAACAAGTAAATCTTAAGGTGTCTTTTGATTTTGGACAAAGCTTGTTTGCTTTCACTTGAAATTGAATTCAAAATTATACAACAGCTTTCTTTTTGTAATACATCAACATTAAGAAAGAGAAAAGAAATACCTGCATTGTGCATGTGCATTTTGACAATTTGTATGTTGATTTAGGGAAAAGTGCATTAGTGTGTGCTCTATGATCTGTGTGAAAATATGATGTCTTTCTTTTCCCTCAGTAGTTAAGATTTTCAAAGTTGAAAGATTGAAAAGCTTGCTTATCATCTTAGACTGCATTTAGGAAGTTGTATTATACATCTCGTGGTGATCCATAAAGGCAAACTGCTAAACAAGATCGACTTAAAATGAATTGAATTTACATAACAACGCTTTGAAACATAACGCAAACACATAGAGGTCTAAGCTAGAGACGTGTTCCGGCGTCGTTAAACGTGATATCTTAGCGTTGAGTGGTTGGGTGATTCCTCCACGGTGAAACGATAAGTATCAATACGGACTTGTGCTCCCACGTACCGTCGCGTATATATTGGGAGACCCCTATAGGAACAAATCCTTTATCCATAGGAAGCCGTGTCGGCCGCCCTACTGATTGCGATGCAGTGAACACAGCATTCACGAAGATCGACCACCCGTACCGTAAAACGTATTCTGTGGTTTCGCGAAAGGTTTGGCACACCCTCTGCCTAGATCTCCAGAGCAGTTTCTTTTGGCCTTTTTCAAACTCTACAACTGAAAAAGTCCATCCAAGCATTTGTCACTTCGGGCTCGTTAAAACATCGAAGGAGACTAGAGTCATCTTTAGCTTTTTCTCGACTCTTAAAAAGTGAAAAAGCAAGTGGTGTCTAAAGCGTCGTTATAAAATTTATTTTAAACGGAACATAATCACCTCCTATTCCTGCGTTGATCTGTAGGTTGAGAACATGGAACGCCCCAACCAAGGAATTCCCCATGATGGAAATCCTAGTCCTTTCTCCTCTTGGGGAGAAGTTGGTGCGCCCCACATGGCCACATTGTCGCTTCCAGGACTGACAATTGGCCTGCCAATTTGGCTATTCTCAACCAATGTAGTTCAGAACACCATGGTTCCTGAACAGTCGAGTCAACAGTTAGATCAGTCTAGAGCTGCCCACCAGCCTTCTACTTCCTATAACTCTTCCTCCAATCCCTCGTCTTCGCAAGGTAGAGCCGGCGAAAACCAAGCTCCCATGGAGAAGAAGGAGAAGAAGAAGAGAGAGAAGAAGAAGAAGGAGCCTAAGGCGACTGGGGGCAAGCAAAAGACATCTGACAAAAATCCACACACAGCACAGACCGGGCCTAAATCGCCATGTGTCATATGTAGAGGAGACCACTTCCATAGAGATTGTCCCTGTATTCCTCGGATACTAAGGGACTGGTCCCCTCGTTTGCACAATTCGGGAGCATCAACCTCTGATAGCCATGTTGAATGCTTACCGTCAACCAGCGAAAGTGAAGGTTCAAGACAAAGAGGGGGAGTAAGATCCCCCTGCAAACTGTGTGAGGGCGATCACGCCATCCACCGTTGTCCCTTCTTAGACGAAGCGAAGAGAGTTTTGGAAGATCGTCCGGTTTCACCGTTGAGACTTCCTCCTGGATACAAAAAACTCGTGCCAAGTCCTTCGTTGGTTGAGGATACAGCTGGCCCGCTCAAGTGGTCGGCTGAAGCGTCAGTCACTGAAAATGAACCTACTGAATCCAGACCGGACGAAAGTCCAAAGGTCGAAACGGCAGTTGACCCGGTTCTCCCTTCAGAAGTTTCATCTTCAAATGACACCATCACTGAAGACTCATCTTCAAATGACACCCTCACTGAAGAGAATAAGGATGACACCATCCAGATTCTTTTCATCAACACAGACTCTGACGAGCATCAGGGCAATGCGCCCATTCCTTTGTCGCAGGAAGGAACATCTTCAGGGTCATATCCGGCCGTATATTCGGTCCCACCACCAAGCAACCTGGTTGTATCCTTTGATTGGAATCAACTAGGCAGACCCCGGTTGCCAGCTAGTATACCATTCAGAATCATAGTCCAAATATACAGAATGGTAATGGCTGGCACTATCATTGATGAAGGGGCATCTGTGAGTATCCTTTCCTCTATTGCTTGGAAAGCACTGGGTTCCCCGGCGCTTTTGCCTGAGATAAGAAATCTCTCAGGTTTTGATAAAGGAACCAGTCGACCATTAGGGATCCTCCCCAATGTGCCTATAACATTGAAAGGGAAGACCGTTCAAATGAACGTGATGGTCGTTCAAGGACCCTTGGATTATAACCTACTCCTTGGACGAGACTATATATATTGCATGGGAGCAATAGTCTCCTCACTCTTTAGAGTAATGTGTTTTCCACATGAAGGAAGAATGGTCAAGCTCGTAGACCAACTTTCATTTCCGGGATCACGCATCGCAAATAGTCACATACCAACCCTGAATGGTCTATTCAATCAAGAAATGTCTCCACCCCCAGTCCTTCTTCCCGATGAGTGCGAGTGATTCGGAAAGATGGGACTGGAACCCAGGGGGCATGCATCCTGGTCTGCTTCGGGCAGAAAAAACCCTGGGTATAAGGTAGAATTTCCGCGAGAGAATATGACTAGTCCGTACCCCGTCCGTGGATGGAAGAGGGGTTGTTCTGGAATAAGATTCTTTTGTCAAAGTTATGTGAGTTGACAGACGGAGTCTCTCACCTTTGTCTATTTCGGTAGACATTGCCGAGGAAGTGTTTTGTTTGAAAGATTAACGAGACAATCTTTGGGTAACTAGAAAGAGGTAAGCCTCCCTCAATAACACAAATGTTTTGTCTTTGAGTAGTGTTCTTCTCTTGTCGTAAGTAGTTGCTCTCTTGTCGCAAGTAGCTGTTCTTTTGCGATCTTGCAAAAGATCTGTTAAAAGATGAGCTGACGAGAAGACAAGTACCGCGTAAGACCCGTTAAAAATAACGAGAAGACAAGTATCGTTAACATTAGACTAGCAAGACGACAAGTAGCTGTGAACACCCAAAGAAAAGCAGAGGTGGGGGAGAGGAGGGGCAACCTTGAAATTGTATTTTATACCTGGGGGCATGCAAACCTTTTGGAGTGCAAGCTAAGAGCGGTTATTTATCTGTTTTTGGGATTAGCCGTTTCCGAACTTGCATAAAGAAAGGAGCGGAGCATAGCTTCGTGAGATAAAGCTCCATAAAAAATAGCTATCTCACAGGAGACATTCTTATCTTATGACTGGTATAATCGAGCAGTTTTAGCACATAGTTCATGCTCGTTAAAAAATAAACGCAAGATCCGAGCAGTTTTAACGCGGTCTTCATGCTCGTTAAAAAATAAATAAAAGCAGTGAGCAATGTTTCCCCCAGAGTTTAAGCTCATTTTTAAATAAAAAATGAACCTATTTTCCGTTAAATAACCTCTGTGATCGTAAATTTATCAGCCATAAAAGCCTTGGTCGTGTTTGCACCTGCCACCTCCACCGTCATTTGGCCGATCGTTCACCTCCATATGATTGTTTACCCATTTTGAGGAACAACTACGAAGAGTGATTTCACTTAGCCATCCTTGTGACACTGCCGTGATTGGAAAATTCCAACCTGTACCTGGAATCAGCTGCTATCCCTGTTCATCACTCGTTCCTCAAAAGACGAGTCTTCTTTAAGCTCTTTTCATCTGACTCGTAAAATATGAAAAGTTTGCCGAGTTTTGGCCTTCCAGCTCGTTAAAGTGACCGGAAGAGCTATCCCTCCTCTAGATTTTAATCTTTTTGGACCTGAGGGATTATTGCACAAAAAGGTCGAGCGCTTGTTTTATTCGGCTCGTTAAAGTTATCGAAAACTCATCCCTTCTGTATTGTTTTATACTTTTTCGGACTTAAGGGATTAGATGACGAAAAAGGAATTTTGGAGTTAACTTTCTGTACCTTTTCAGACTCTCTAAAAATGAAAAGGACCGAGTTTTCCTTGTCATTAGACTCGTTAAAATGATTAAATAGCGACAAACTTGTCTTTAGACGAGAACGAGTTTCCCTATCGCTAGGCTCGTTAAAACATAGCGATGGGCTTGCCCGAAGGGCAGGTTATAGAACAAGCATATGTTATCCTCCTCAAGCTTGACAAAAATAAAGAGGTACTGGTCAGAAATGACTGGGGAAAATTGGGAGAACCTCAAAGCTTTAATGGTAGCAAGTCGCTCTTGAACATGACACTTTTCCTCCGTACCACATCGGGTTGGGTTGTTTCATTCATCGGTCTCATCACCATGGTCTCGCCAAACCATCCATTTGGGGTAATGCTACCGATCCATCGCATCAGTGTCGTTATATGTTCAAGAGATGTTGTTCAGAAAGAGTCAACCGTGTCCCATCCACTGCCATACATTATCCTTCATCCATCCATGACCGCCACCCTGAATCATATGTCACAGATTGTTTTCATCTCCACTAAAATCATTAGCTCCGTTCCATGTCACTGATGTGGGATTCATTAAGGCCCTCCTTTGACGGATCGCTTCTTGTCGACTTCAGCTCATTATCCAAGAAGTTGATCTAGGAACAACCCCCCTCAGTACTTTGAAGCTTGCATGCCTCAATGGCAAGTTTCTCACTTCCGGCGACAGGTATACATCAATGACCTTCGACCGAAAGATTTTACGTGGTGTTCGACGCCAAGTCCTTTATTCACACCACGTGAATTGTACTGCAGTACCTTGAGGGTCATTATCATTATCGGTGATTCCTCTCGCGCTTGTTAACGGTTTACATCATTGACCGGTAATCAAGCGATGTCTTTCCATGTTCGACTTCAGCGCAATTCTCACATGGATCGACTTGTACTTAGAGTGAAGATCGAACGAGTTTGAAGACCCCGGATCTAGTTTCATCCATCCGGGCTGCGATATATATTCAGGAAATATAAAGACATTTGACATGTACATCATTGCAGCAGATGATCATCCTACTCAAAGGATGATAATTTCAGCAGAGAATTATCAGTCTACCATCAGACGATCGTCTGTTCTATGTACCAAAATGAATTTATAAAGCTGAGCATGGGAATGCCCGCCTCAGCTAGGTCATGAAAGAAGAATGAAAAATAATGTATTGTATTGTATTTTATTACAGGTCACCTCTCAGCGATTGAATGAACTTCGGATCCTCCGGATAAAGCATTTCACCCGATAAACGACCTCATACTTTAGGGGGCAACTGTTATAGACATTTTTGTGCCTTACAGCATGAAGCATGAAATGTCCATAATCTAAGGGATCCAAAGTCCCTAAACATGTTGTTCCTACCCCTAGAGGAACAAGGTCAGCAAACCACAGCACTGAATAACAGTTCTCCACCTGAAAACACTCAAAAACAAGCAATTTCTGGATCATGTCAACTGCTCCACTGAGCATCTGCGCTAAATGTCAAGTGCTCCACTCTGTACCTGCGCTGAATGTCAACTGCAAAGAAGGCCACCTGCGCTGAGCGTACTTGGACAAGTGGCACAGTCATTCCTCAAGGTGTCAGCGCCCAGGAAGCTTCCAAAATGACACTTGGATCAAGGAATTCGACTGGTGATGAGTAAGAGGTTCCAAATCTCCAAGTGGAAGTTAGAATCTCCAAGTGGACTTAAGAACTGAAGTGAGAGAGGACACTAGTCAGCTTCATGCCAGCCTCAAGCTGACTCATCCTTTCTCCAAAACTCCTATATATAGAGCTCTCTCATGAGGTCTAAGGAGGCTGGAATCTTGTGAATGTAAGGAAGTGTTGTTGGTTTGAGTTTAGAACTATTGGGTGATTTGCTTTGAAGGAGGTGAAGAGGAGATTTCTTTCTGCTGGGAAGGTGATGCTGGATTGGGCCTCTTATGGTTGTATCACTTCCTGAACTTTACTTCTTCCATTAATAAAGCATTTGAGGTTCTTCTATATGCATGTGTCTCAATGATGTATTGTCATACTTGTGTATTTGATTTATTCTAATCCTTGAATCAATTATGAATGTATGCTTCTTGTAGTTTCCCTCTCTTGCCATTTTGCAGGATCTTGGTGTAGCTGGGCCAGTGAAAGAGCAAGGAGCTGGGAGCAAGCAGCAAGGAGAGAAGATTGGATCAACCATTAGCGAAAGATATCGGTTAGTGGATCCCTTTCTCCCCTATTTTACTTTCATAAAGAAGAAATCTTAGATAGCTTTGCTTCGATTGTTGTTGAGGTACTATCACCCTTAGAGTGGGATAGGGTCATTCCGTATTGGATACTTTTCCCAACAACAGTTGTTCAGAGGATGAGCAACCATTTCAGTAGAGGGAATGATGGGCCTCCAAATTAGATACAAATCAAGGCCCATATAACCTTTCTTAGGCATATAAATAATATATTAAATATCTCCGTCTACACTTAATAATGTTTTTTAGCTTTAATATGTTCATTAGGAAGGTTTAGAGATAATTTCATATTATGTGCATAAGAATATTTATTTTTGTAGAATATTAGACGGATTCTGAAGATTTGGAAGATGAGATAGTCTAGGGACTTTCTCCCTACTATGAAATGGATAATAAATGAATGGGATATAATGAATTTTTTGAGCAGATTCTCGAGCTCCATTGATTGAGAAAAGCAAGGGATGTGTTCCCTGCTACAGGAGAAGCCAGATTTTAGTATTTAATACTTATTTATCCTGCTAGGGACCATATCCACTTTTTTTGGAGTTTTGGAGGGAATCATTCCCCCTATTCAAGGATATTTCCCCTCAAGTCTTTTTGTATAAATAAAGGGGCCTAGTAGCCCAATAGCAAGTTTGAATTAGTGGAGAATAGACTTTGAGGAGAAGCAGGCTTCTTTCCCTTGTATTTTTTATGTATGAACAATTTTGACGGTGAATGAAAGCCATCTTATTTTCAGTCTGATCCATATTTAGGGGGCCAAGTCCTCTTGGTTTAGGTCCCAACCCAAAGGCTCTATTCTCTCTCTTTTTTGTATTTTATTTGTGCATCTTCTTTCATGTATCTAGGTAGAAATATTTCCTTTCCTTTTTAGTAGAATTTGTTTATGAGAAATTTGCTTGTGTAGGTTTTTCAATCACCTCTTTTGTGGGAAGAGTGTTTGTAGATATTGTGTTTGCAAGCCAAAAACATAGTTTATTTCCTATTGTAATAGCTATAAGTTGAATTAGTTTCCTTTTTCATCTCTGTTTTCTGCAATTAAATCATTTGTTTGGCAGTCTTTTCAAGCATCTAAAGAACAATATATCTTATGTGCAGGTCAAGGTATGGGTTTGTAGGGCTGATTATTCTCATTTACACTTATCATTCCATCACCAACACTTTCCTTCCTTCCCCAACAACCTCTTCATGCAGACCGTTTACAAAGATCACTTTTCAGATTTGTTAAGAGGTCATTGTATGCATCTTTCCTTGTGCAAGATGGGCTCTTGAGGAGCTCTAGGATTCACAAGGGATTCATACACCCTTCTCCTACCTTATACCACCATTTATTTCCTTCAAAAAACCTTCTAAGCCCACAAATTTCTCACGGATCTGATCGTGTAGCAAAACAAGACAACCTTGTAGCACTTTGTCTTGATCTTGTAGCACTATGGAAAAATCCTCCAAATGCATTCCAATTTGCCCCACAAAACTCTTGACCACCCCTATGCACTCCAAATTATTATAAGCCCATAAGTATGAATAAAATTGATTAATATATCTAGTAGGAACTTTTCTTTGGTTAATAAAGTAGATTAACAGTCATTCCCAACAATCTTGTAGCAACACGGTAGTAAATTTCTACTAATTTTTAGCACATATTAACAAGGGTTTTTTTTATATTCCAATTGTAATGGAGTCCTAGTACATCCCACTTAATAACAAAATCTACCCCATCACATTTTCACTTGATCAAGTTAGGAATTTGGTAGGTTAACTAGCTCACTGATTCTGGAATTTCTGGTTTTAGAGTAGTAATTTTCTACTAATTTTTAGCACATGGTAACAAGGGTATTTTTTATTTATTCCACTTGGATTAGATTCTTAGGGCATAATATTTAATAATAATAAAAAAATATCCCATCTCATTTTCATTTTATTTTCTTGGTAATTCGGTGAGATAATTGAGAGGACAGATTAGCTGGTAGACTCATGTAGCAACATAGAGTTTCCTGTAGCAATTTGTTTTCGAGGTCCAAATTCAAGATAGAAGTAGGTTTATAGACTATGAATGCTCTGATACCACTTTGGTTGAGTTGAGTCATGGTTAGGTTTCCATTTATCTTTTACATTTCTTTCTTCTTAAATGTTGATTTCAGCAATTAGTCTAGATTTCCTTTCGCAACTTACTTTAAGAAAAGTGTGATTTCCTTCATGCAAGAGTAATTTAGGATGTTCATTTCTCCAAATAGAATAGATTTTATTTTTTCCATTTTGTTTCCAGTGAAAGTATAATATGTTTTATTATTGTTATTCACCTTTTTTGCAACTTAGGATTGGAAGCTTACCTAGATCTTTGCTCATTTGAAGTTGTTTCATTTCCTTCTCTTCACCTGCATCAAAGTGTTAGGTCCCTATAATACTAGTGATTCCTCCCATTACTATTGTCATTGTATCCTTTATTGTTATTATTGTGCCCCATAGAAGCCCACCATTGTTATTGTTGTGCCCTTATATTATTATTGTTATGTTGGATTTGATTATATTGTGACCCCTTATACTTCTATATATAGAAAGGAGGTTTTTTCATTTATATCATCTAAGAATTGTTCATTTGTGTAATGTAAAGGAGGTTTCCCCCTCAAAGAGGCTGATTTTGAAGTCATTGATCTATCTTTTCTATCTTTTTGTGAGCTGGGTTCATAACATTTGGTATCAGAGCTTCGAATTCTAGGGTTTCACTGCTCCAAAACAGGTCATCGTGGAATTTTCGCTATAACTTTTTTTTTTTGCGATGTTTCAAAAGCTAAAAAAAAGACCCATTTGAGATGAAATCTCGATGATCATCGGGTCCAAATTTAAGATCTTGTATCGCTACATTTTCGGATATATAATCCAAGGAAGTTAGAGTTTTTGCAGGCTCTCGATTTACATCCCAAACAGGTGACCTTGGGAAAATCATCATAACTTTCTCTCTGAGTATCAGATTGAAATTTTGTAAGGAGTTACAGAAAGAGGATAGACTTTATTTTTTTTTTGCATTGTTTTCAGGTCCGAAGGTTGAAACAGTAACACATGGCACTTCATACAAGTTTGATCTACTGAAAAAGTGTATAATCTGGCCATCTTGGGAGATTGGACATAACACTTCCTTGGAGAATCCAATTTCGATCAGAATGGTGGTGTTGGAAAGAGGACTCATAGGTTTACCACAATTCGAAATTTTAGACCTTGGAGATCTGAAATTTCAGAGATACATTAGATTCAATATCGAGCTCCTACAAAGTGAAAAAAGGTGTGTAGTTTTTTTTTTTTTAATTTTGCATAAGTTTGGTTTGAAAAATTATTTTGAAGGAATTCAAAGGGCATAGTGAAGAATAATTATCATTAATTGATGCCCCAAAAAAAGAAAATGGAAACACCTAGTAAGCAACCTAAAATCTCTAGCATGACTACTGAAGAAGAGGAAGAAATGCAATATGATATATCAAAATTACGAGACCAAGTGCAACAAATTTCACTCTCACAAAAAGTAACAGAAGCTAAGATGGATGGTTTAAAGAAAGGCATGGAAGATAAGATGGATGGTTTAAATAAAGGCGTGGAAGCTAAGATGGATGGTATGAAAGACAATATTGAAGATTGGAAGAAGGAAATGGATGGTTGGAAGGAAGGTTTGACAAAGTTGCTACAAGAAAGGCTTCCTAATGGTGAAACGGTAGTAGAGAAAACTCAGAATGAGAACAAAATAAATGTTAATCATGATTCAAAGAATGACAACATTGAAGATTTGAAGAAATGTGTGGAAGGTTTGACAAAGTTGCTACAAAAAAGGCTTCCCAATGGCGAAAAGGTAATAGAGAAAACTCATGATGAGAACAAAATAAATGTTAATCATGATTTCATAGACTCTAACAGTGGATTGAAGACCCACCATGTTCCAAAGATCGATATGAGGAATTTTGATGGCAAGGATCTCGTAACATGGATACTACATATGGAGCAATATTTCGATCTCCATAATGTGCAAAACACACAAAAGGTACACATTGCAACTTTATCTTTGGAACCAAATAAGTTTGTATGGTATTGATAGCTTTGCTCTCATAAAAAAATTGTCACTTGGGAAATTTTTATGGAAGAAACGATAGCACATTATGAGGATACAAAAAGCAACATTTTTTTAGCCAACTAATAAATCTCAAACAAAAGGGTTCAATGATGGAGCACATTGAGGACTTCCAAAAATTGAATATAAGGGTAAAAGATATTCTAGAGGAGGATAGGATTGATGTGTTCATAGGGACTTTAAAGGATAACATCCAACATGAGGTTCGCCTTTGGGAATCTGATTCATTGGAGAAGGCATTCAGGTTGGCAAGAAAAATGGAAAGCAAAATTATGGCAACACAGAAGCCTAGCACTCATAACTATAAAGGTGGAAGTGTTGTTGCCCCTAGCCTTCCACAACCTACAAGGTTGAAACCACTACAATTGGAAGAAAAAGAGCAAAAGGGCTTTGTTACAGTTGTGATAGAAAATACACTAAAGGTTTATAAGTGTGTTGAGAAGAATTTTTTTTACATAGATTGTGAAGGGGAGGAAGAAAAGGAACAAGAAACATTAAAAGAAGAGGATATACACCAGGAAAAAACCCTAGAGAAAGAAGAAATGAATCTGACCATATCTTGTAATGCATTGGCCAAAATTACCACTCCTCAAACTATCAATATAGAAGGACATATCAAGAAGAAAATGTAATAGTGTTAATTGATTCGGGAATTACCCATAGTTTTATTCATTGTAAGATATCCAAGGAATTGAATTTCTTCCTATATACAACACCAGAGTTTTAAGTGATGGTTGCAAGTGGAGGAACAATAAATTGCTCTAGAAAGTGTCATAATATCAAGTTATCCATGGGAGAATATATGTTGAATAGCCAAATGCTTTCCATTCCAATGGGTGGTGCTGATGTTGTACTAGGAGTCCAATGGCTACAATCCTTGGGTACAATAGCTTTTAATTTTCAAGAGCTTTTCATTAAATTTTCTTTGTAAGGAAAGGAAGTTGAATTAAGGGGTATCACAGGGAAACCGGGAAAGATAATCAGCTCTAACAGAATGAAAAAACTTCTAAAGAAAGAACAACGAGGCGTAATTGAAAAACTATGTTCGCTAGAGTTTCCCACATCAAAATCATCTATTTCTCTAGATCTCCAAAAAGTCTTGGACAATAATTACAAGGTATTTGGGACTCTCAAAGGCCTCCCACCTATTTGTGATCATGATCATGCTATTCATTTTATTCCAGGAAGTGTTCCTCCAAACATCAGGCCTTACAGATATCCCTATGCCCAAAAGAGTGAAATTGAACGTATGGTTGCAGAAATGCTAGAGGCTGGTATAATTCAACCTAGTCAAATTTCTTTCTCTGCTCCAGTAGTATTGGTGCACAAGAAGGATGGGTCATGGCACATGTGTCTGGATTATAGGGAGCTCAACAAGCTCACTATTAAAGATAAATTTCCCATTCCTGTCATTGATGAATTATTGGATGAATTGCATCAATTTACTTCACCAAGTTGGATCTTCATTTAGGATATCATCAAATCAGAATGAAGACTGAAGCCATTCCGAAAAAAACATTTAGAACTCATGAGGGTCATTATGAATTTTTGGTCATGCCTTTTGGCCTTACCAATGTACCTTCTACATTTCAAGGTTTGATGAATTCCATTTTCAAACCCTTCCTTATAAAATTTGTGTTAGTATTTTTTGATGATATACTAATCTACAACAAGTCTTGGGAGGATCATGTTCAACATGTTGACAAGGTGCTCAAACTATTGGAGGAGAAACAATTATATGCAAAAAGCTCTAAATGTTTCTTTGGAGTACAAGAGGTGGAATATATGGGTCATATTGTATCTCATCAAGTGGAAGAACTTACCAGCTAAAGATTCCACATGGGAGGATGCGAATTTTATATAGAAGCATCCATAACTACTCAAGCGTTGAGGAAAACATTTTTTTGAAGGAGAGGGGCATGTTAGTTCCTTATAATAGTAGTGATTCCCCCATTACTATTGTCATTTTAGCCCTTATTATTATTATTGTGCCCCTATTGTCCCCATATTGTTATTATTATGCCCCATAGAAGCCCACTATTATTATTGTTGTGCCCTTATATTATTATTTTTATGTCGGCTTTGATTATATTGTGATCCCTTAGACTCCTATATATAGAAAGGAGGTTTTTTCATTTGTTTCATCCAAGAATTGTTTATTTGTGTAATGTAAAGGAGTTTTTCCCCCTCGAAGAGGCTGATTTTGAAGTCGTTGATCTACCTTTTCTATCTTTTTGTGAGTTGGTTTCATAACACAAAGGGAGTTAGACTAGGAAGAGGAAAGTGTTTGTTGCACATATAGTTCTGAATCCTCTTAAGTTTTTACGAACTCTGGATGGATAATTAAAGTTAGTAGCCTTGTGAGTTACAACATTCTTGTTGCAATATTGGGGCTCATCAATTGCTCAGCCAGAAAATCCAATGGAAGTTGAACAACTAAATAGAAATTCTAGAAAGAAGCTCACCCCTAAAAGGAAATCTGTAGAAGCCCCATCAAGAACTCCAGATATCAAATATTTTCTTGCAGACACGGATTTGGATATGGAAGATAACCAAGAAACCCTAAGCGAGGATGAATGCGTGATGTTTGAAATCATTAAGACATGTGTCAGATCTGACTCAGAAGACATATTGGTTGAACAAAAGCTTCATTATCACCAATTGTATCTCCAATGGTGATAGTACTATCAATAACAAGAAGGAGAGAGCATAACATGTAGTCTAGATGTGGAAGGTTCTTCTCAAATTAACAAAGGAAAAGGCTAGATAATAGGGAAACACAACAAGAAGGGAATGAAGACAACTAGTGAAGCTATTCATAATGTGGGAGAATTCTGCATTAATTATGGGTAAGTGGTTCCATTCCCAAGGTATTTCCCCCCCTCTCAACCCCCTTCTCAATGAAAATCATCACCTAGAATATACATAGCCTCAAGAGCAGAGGTAAGTAGAGGCACCTGTGAGATATGATAGCAAATGAAAAGAATGATAAACTCATTTTACATGAAACAAGAGTATCAAGTGAGAAAGTTACTAATATTTTGGATCATTGCTAGAGAGTTTGTGAATTGATGGATTTAGATACTAAAGGAAGTGCAAGAGTGCTTGTAGTACTATGGAACCCTAAGGAAAAAAAATTCCAGGATTGGGTAGCATGTCAATGCATTCTATCTAGGCGTTTCCAATATGTGGGGACAAAGGATATAGTTTGTCTTACCATGATCTATAGACCATCTATACCGACTAAAAAAGCAACATTTATGTCTCATATTTGGGCAATAAGAAATATCCACAATGAGGACCTTTAGATAGTCAAAGGTGACATTAATCTCATTAAGAAGTTGGATGAAGAAAAGGGTAAAGTTCCTCATCTAGACCCATAAGCACATTTGTTTAGGGAGAATCTTCAAGATTTGAGGGTTACAAATGTGGATATGTTATGCAACCAAATCACAAACAATATATCTATATATATATATATCAATGACTTGAAATTATCCTCTTTGAGGGGATAACCTCCTTTACATCACATAAATGAACAATTCCTGGATGATTCAAATGACAAGACCTCCTCGGTATATTTAGGAGTCTAAAGGGTCAAAATATAATTAGAACCTACATAAAAATAATAACGTAAGGGCACAACAATAGAAATAGTGGGCTTCTATGGGGCACAATAATAACAATATGGGGGCTACATGGGCACAACAATAACAATAAGGGGGCTACACTAAAAATAAAAATAAGGGGGCTATAACTTCCCCTAGTTGATTTTCATGTAAATAAAAATAGTACCAAGGTCATGGGACATGTATTCTAAGTTGAATGTTGGGAAAAACATAGTGATGGTTATCACTGGTGATTTATTTATGTCTTTGGAAATTGGCAAAGGAAAAGCAGGAATAATTGGCATTTTATTTATGAAATAAAGGAAAATAGGATAAAATGGAGATAAAGGGTCACATATTTGCATGTGAGTAAAATTGAAGGAAAAATGAAGAAAAATAAATAAAATAGAGGCCTCAATGATAAAAAGGCTTCTAAGGATCAGTTCACGGTCTTTTGACAGTTTTAGCTTGGAGTTCTCTTCCATTCCCTCACTTTCTCATACTCTTAAACACTTAGAGAAATATTGGAGCATTCTTGGAGCACTTTGGCATACCTTGGATTGGAGAAAGAAGGCAAAGGAAAGCAGGAAAGAGCGAAGGAACAGGTGGATCAGCGGCTACAGTTGGATTGATTTGCAGGTAAAAAGTTGCATGTGTGTTTTCCTTACTGATTTATGGATTCATAGTGTATGCATTTTGATTATCTGGAATTGAGGATTGCATGGATTGATAGTGATTTTAGCCTCGCCTTTCCATTCCCTCGATAGCCATGGTGTTGTGGGTTTTTCCCATTTGATTTTTTTATGATTGGTGCTCATAATTCCTTATTGTTGTGGGTTGAAACGAATGCTCTGGAAGCCCTGGAACATCTTGGATTGAGTTAGTAGTCCCAGAGCCTAAGTTGGGACAAATTCTCAGGATCCCTTGGTGGGTTGAGTTACTAGTCCCTGGAGTCATGTTGGATAGATGCTCTGGAGACATAGAAGGTTGTAAGTTGAGTTACTAGTTCCTAGAGCCATGGAAAACTTGGGTAGAGATTGATCTAGTTGGTGCTAGTGATGTCTGGCTGTGAGGTGGAATCATTGGTTGAGGTTTGAGGTGGTTTGGCCTCTAGAATCCCTAGTTTGGTTTGTTTATTCCATGAGATCCCACATTCATTCTTGTAATATGGCACGGGGGTGATTGGCTGAAAGAGAGGTTTGGTCCAGCCGAATCTATGGTCGGGTGGTGCCTGGAATCCCCTGACTTGGTTGGTATATTAATATGTTAATAAGACTTATTATTCTATTTTGATTCATGTATATCTATTGGCAATGTGTTGGTGATATTATGGTTGGGTTTCCATGGTTTATATGTTGGTTATTTTATGGTTACATGTTGTTCATATGATGTGTATCTTCTATGGTTCATGTTATGAATGTTTTAGCTATTGATAATTTGATGGATGTACCGACTAATAAGTGTCATTGTAGCTATGTGGAGAGGGCATAGGGACTTCCTGGTGATTCTCAGATGAATCTCATACTTTTGTGATCAGCTTTGCATTTATGGCATGTAGCTTACATGTTTGTCATGTGTTTTATGAAATGTTTGTTATGTTCTAGGCAGTTTATGCCAAGTTTTTGAGTTGAGATTGAATACTTAGCTTTGTTTCCATGTTAAGTATGATTTTGGAAAGTCTTAAGAAATTTTGTGAAGTGGTCTAGAGGCAGGCTTGAAAAGGTGGCACTGATCCTGGGACCGCATGCTCAGAACTAGTGAAATTGGGGTATAACCACATGGAATCAGTGTTGTGCATGTGGTTGGAGGCCTATAACCACATGCATGCCTTGTTATGGGTACAGTTGTGGGCCTAGGGTAGAGAAAAAGGTTTTCATCTCAGGTTTTGGCCACTTGGGGTGGTTGTTCAACCTCTGAGTGACTTGTAACCCCTATAGGATGTTATTATGTGGTCAATTTTCCAACCTCGCTTCCTTAAGTCGATCTAGGATTTTGGGTCATGTCATAGTAGCTTTCTGTCTCATGTTTACCCTGGCAGAGTAGTGAAACTAGGTAAATGTGGGAGGGGTGGTTACAGATTGGTATCAGATCTCCCAGGTTCAAGCACTTGGACTACATGGGAGAAATGTGTTTTTCATGCATGCACATTCGTGTCTATGTGATAATTATGCATGCATTGTCATGGTTATGGTTATCGTCCATGAGGTCATTATTGTAGTTTTGTTGTCATGTATGGGTTGATGATGTTGATGTTGAGATGATTGATATGTTGATTTCATTATATGTGTGTGTGTGTGTGTGTCATGCTAATCCAGATTGATTTTGTAGATGAGATAGCCTCCCATGAACTTCATTGAGGTGTGTTTGATCATGTTTATATTTGGTTTATATGACATGGTATGTTTGTAGGAAGTAGAATATCAAGATGACTAGCAGAATGGTGGACTACAATTCACGTGATTCTCCCTACAGATCAGATGAACAACATGGTGATGAGTAATCCCCTAACATAGTAGATACATTAAGAAGTTTGAAAGTAGAGATCAGAAGTTGTAAGGCAGATAATGAAAATATCATTCAGTCACGGGAAAGACTTGCTAGAGCACAGAAAAAGTAATCGTAAGTTAATGTAGTCATCCTTCAGAGTATATCATATTTTCAGAGACAGGGACTGCTTAGGACCAGTCATGGACAGTAGGAAAAGAATAATGAGGCATATGGCAGCGGGTCTCAATCAGGATACACGTTTAATGAGGATGACACAGTCAAAGATGGTAGGTCCTTGGATACACCTCGAAGGAGGGGTAATGATTGTGGGTTCTATTCTAGTTTTGGTTCAGAGAAACAACATCATCATCTCTATCACCATATGTATAGGAGGAGTCAAAAGTAATACTTGCCATAGGAGTTCAAGAAAGCAAAGCCTCCTACATTTGATGGAGAAATTAAGAAGTCACAAAATGTAGAAGCTTGGTTGCTTGGGATGAATAACTTTTTCATACTGCATGATTTCTCACAGAATATGAAAGCCAAGATAGCTACTTTCAGTCTTAAAATAAAAGTATACATTTGTTGGGAAGATGTGAAGAATGTCAAAGGCATTCGAGAAGAGGAGCTGACTTCAAGATTTCGAGATACTTTTCAGGAAGAAGTATCTATCTGAAAGATACTATGATGACATGGAAATGGACTTCTATGAGTTGAAGATGGGATCTATGACTAATGAGGAGTATACTAGAAAATTATTGGAGTTGTTGAGATATGTGCCTTATCTTAAGAAGGAGAAAGCAAAGATTCAGATATTCATCAGCGGGTTGTCGGTATCATTAAAAGACAGGATTGAGTTTGATGAGCCTAGATCATTGGAGGAAGCCAACAAAAAGTTGAAGCATTGTTATGAGCAATCAAAGTGTAGGTCTGAGTCTAAGAGGGATTGTAAGGGTAATGAGAAGAATAAACTAAAGTGGTATAAGAAGAGGGGAAAGCCCGAATATAGAAATGACAAGGAGAATGAAGCATCGTACAAGAAGTTCAATGCAGTTGACAAGGGACATGGATTTCAGTCTCAGGAGAAGAATAAGGGTGATGGCATGAATCCTTTTCGTTGTTGGACTTGTGCAAGGATTATCATAGGAGAGATTTTCAACAACATCAAGATGGCAGACCTTAGATATACAGTTCTTAGGAGGCACAAACAATTGGGGATGTTGGATAGAGAATTCCTCAGATTTACGCAGTGTTGGAGAATAGGTAGGTTGATCATCAAGCATATATTATCAAGATGGAAGGTAAGCTTTGTGATCAAGTTATTTATATTTTGATTAACCCTAGATATAACTATATTTATATCAGTCCTGACCTAGTGGATAAGTGTTGCTTGAATAAAGAAGTGCATGTAGAGTCTTAATTGGTACAGTTGGTTGCAGGTATTAAGAAAAGATTTCATCATTGTGTAAGATCATGTGCATTTGAGATGAACAGTATGTCTACATCGGAACATCTAAACGTGATTCCATTGGGATCATATAGTATGCTATGTGGTATGGATTGGTTGTTCATTCATACGACTAAGGTAGATTGCTATGGTAAGGTTATTGAGTGCTTGGATGATGATGGAGAGAGGAGAATATTGCAGGGTAAGAAGAAGCCTACATCAGTGAAAATGGTTATAGCTATGCAGGCCAAGCACAGTGGCAGGAAATAATGTGTATTGTTTGTAGTTCATATTTCCAGTGACAAAGGGAAGGATGTTAAGGATGCTGAAGTCTTGAAGAGGTATCCGATTTGCAATAGTTTCAAAATGTATTTCCATCAGAGATATCAGAGTTATTGCCTCATAGGGAAGTGGATATTGAGTTAATGTCGGGAGTAGCACCAGCATCAAAGGCACCTTACAAGATGAGCACTCTAGATTTGGTGGAATTGAAGTTGCAGCTGAAGAAAATTCTTGATAAGGGAAACATTAGGCCAAGTGTGTAGTACTGGGGTGCACCAATGTTGTTTCCAAAGAAGAAGGATGGTACTCTCAAGTTGTGCATTGACTACAGGTAGTTGAACAAGGTGATGATCAAGAACATGTGACCTTTACCACAGATCGATGACTTGTTTGATCATTTGAAGGGAGAAGTAGTGTTCTCAAAGATTGATTTGAGATCAAGATATCATCAAGTACGCATCAAAGAGAATAAATTGACATGACTACTTTCCAGACCAGGTATGGGCATTATGAGTTTGTTATAATTCCTTTCGGTTTGACTAATGCTCGAGCTATTTTCATGTGTTTGATGAATAGTGTGTTGTGTCCTTATCTGGAAACTTTTTTGATATGATTCATTGATGACATATTGATATATTCTAAGAATGAGGAATAACATGCAGAACATTTAGCAGCAGTATTGAGATTGCTAAGAAAGCATCAATTATATCCCAAGCTTAGTAAGTGTAGTTTCTTTCAGATAAAATTTCATTACCTTGGGCATGTTGTTATCGAGGAAGGTCTAACAGTGGACCCAGAAAAGATCAGATCTATCATGGAGTGGGAAAATCCTGGAAATGTGGATGAGGTCAGATCATTTATGGTAATATAAGGTTATTACAGGAGGTTCATCAGGAACTTCTCATGGATTTCTTATCCTATTCCACATTTGCAGAGGAAAGCAAAGAAATTTGAATGAACGGAGGAATGTGTAACTAGTATTGAGCAGTTGGAGCAGTTGCATACAAATGCTCAAGTTCTAAATATTGCAGATCCAAATAAAGAGTTTGTGATATGTACAGATGCTTGTAAGAGAGGACTTCGTGGAGTTATAATGCAGGAAGGACAGGTAGTATGCTACAAGTCAAGGAAAATTAATGAACACAAGAAAAATTATGTGACTCATGACCTTGAGTTGGCAGCTATCATTCATGCATTCAAGATGTGGAGACACTATCTTCTTGGCAGGAGGTTCATTTTGATAAGTGATCATAGTGGGCTGAGATACTTATTTGACCAACCTAATCTAAATGTTAGGCAAGCTAGGTGGTTAGCTACGCTTAGTGAGTTTGACTTCGAGATCAGGTACATTAAGGGTAAAGAGAACAGGGTTGCAGATGCTCTTAGTAGAAGAGTACATGTAAATCATATTACAGCTATGAGTTCATATGGGACAGATTTATAGGAGCAAATCTTGCAGGCAGGATAGCAGGATGATAGGTACCAATGGCTTAAGCACAAGTTACAACAACAGGGTATAGGTGATCAGGATGTCGATTATCATCTCACAGTAGATGGTTTGGTGAGATTTAGGGACAAGATATATGTGTCGAATAATAGTGAGCTCAAGAAGGTTACCTTGAGGGAATTTCATGTTAAGTCATATTCAGGTCACTTAGGATATCATAAGACTTTGACAGTTGTGAAGAATTTCTACTATTCATCGAATCTGAAGAAAGAGGTGGTTGAGTTTGTCACTAGGTGTTTGGATTGTCAACAGGTAAAAGAAGAGTGCAATCATCCAAGTGTTTTCATTGTAGTTGATTCTAATTTGATAGTGGAAATGGGAGGTCATTTCCATGGATTTCATTATATTTTTTCCAAGGACATGTAGACAACATGATTCCATCATGTTTATGGTTAACAGGTTGAAAAAGGTAGCTTGCTTCATTCCAGTGAAGTCTACTAATTCATATAGTGAGGTAGCTTAGGTCTTCATCAGGGAGATAACGAGGTTGCATGTTATTCCTAGGAAGATTGTGTCAGACAGAGATGCCAAGTTCACTTCTAGATTTTGGAAGGAGTTATTTGTAGGTTTGGGTACAGAGTTGGTCTTCAATACAACTTACCATCCCCAGACAGTTGGACAGATAGAGAGGTTCAACAGGATTCTTGAGGACATGTTGAGGTTGTACGTCATGCATCAACAATGGAAGTTAGAAGAGTATCTACCATTAGTTGAATTTTCTTATAACAATGGGTATCAGGAATCTTTGAAGATGAGTCCATTTGAGGCACTTTATGGGTAGACTTGTAATACTCCCATAAGTTGGAGTGATTCAATGAATAGGGTATTAATTGGATCAGATATGTTAGTAGAAATGGAACACGAAATGCAGGTTATCAAGAATAATTTGAAGGCAGCACATGATAGGCAGAAGAGTTATGTAAAAAATCTTGTAGATTCACAAGCTCATGCAATGTACTAAAGAAAAAGATAAGAATCTACTTCTACTTTCAACAAGCGAAAGCCCATAGATCGATGAAAATAATAACTGACAAGAGAAGATAATCAAAGACACATAACACAATAATTATCTGGGGAAAGCCACAGCTCAAAACCCCACTATCTGTCTTGCATATATCATAAATCCAAGATGATAATACAATTCTTGTTCTCACAAGAACAATCCCAACACTCAGTATGATCAATCTCCCAGCTCACAAGTAAGCTCAATCCAAACCTTAACCTCTTATGCTGCTCTCCAAGCCCCTAATTCCTTGCACAATTCCTATGGTTGAATAGCCCATATTAATGGGAATCCAGTGCATCCAAAATTGTGCAATCCAAACTAGGTCCAATTTCTTATTGCATGCATGATCTATACAACTCAGTAAATCATACAACTAGTAGTACATTGTCCCTACACTCTAGTCTTAACTGGGTCTTTTTCAGAATCGACATGCATGAGTTTCTGATGAGGGAATCTTCAGTTAACTGGAGTAGCACTAGTGGATGCATTAGTGCACCAACTGACTGTTAACTCTCTATTAGTTCCACAGACAATTTGGAGCTAATTTAACTTAACATAACTCAGTCAAATGAGTTATCTAATTACAACTCACTTAAAATCATACTGGACCCCAAAATTTTAGGGAGAACATATATATGACTACTGAAAGACTACCAACTTGAAATTCCTAAGCTAATTAAGTTAATTGAACTTAATTAACTTTTTACAAGTTTCTATGAGAATCCATACTGAGAAGTTCCCCTAAGGTATCTCAACACATGCTTTTTCGCCTTCCAATACATCTTGGTAGGCCTAACCATCACTTAAATAAGTTGGTTAAATGCATAGCACATATCCAATCGTGTGTTCACCAAGTAAATGAGTGAACCCACAAGCTTCCTGTAAACAATAGCTTCCACTACTTCCCTTGAAGTAGCATCCTCCTTCTTCTAGTTACCTGCTAGAGGAGTCTCCATGGGTTTGCTGCTCTCCATGTAGAATCTCCTGAGTATCTCGTTGGCATACTTTCCCTGAGACACAAAAAACTCCCCATCTCCCTGCCATACCTCCATGCTAAGAAAGTAATGCATGAGCCCCATGTCCTTCATCTCAAACTCTCTTACAAGGTCCTCCTTGCAAGATTTGATTAGTTGATCATCACCTGTCAGTATGAGGTCATCAACATAAAGTACAATCATCAACAACTTTCCTTCCACCACTATTTGGTATAGGTTCACATCCACTTCACTCTTCGTGAAGCCCAACCCGGTGAAGTAGCTATCTATCCTGGTGTACCAAGTACGAGGTGCTTGCTTCAACCCATACAATGCTCTCTTGAGTTGGAACACATGCGACTCATGGTCAAAGGTTTAAAAACCTTCATGTTGCTCTATGTACACCTCTTCCTCAAACATGCCATTAAGGAAGGTTGTCTTCAAATCCATCTGATGTATCTTCCAACCCATCTGTGCTAATAGTGCCAATATAGATATGATTGATGAGTACCTTGAAATAGGAGCATAGGTCTCATCATAGTCAATCCCCTCTACCTGTGAAAAGCCACGGGCCACAAATCTAGCCTTATGCTTCTCCACACTACCATTGCAGCATGCTTTACCTTGTAAAGCCAACAAAAGCTCACCACTGACTTGTCCTCTAGTCTCGGGACCACATCCAAAACACTATTACGAACTATGGAGTCATACTCCTCCACCATGGCATCAACCCAAACCGGCTACTGCACTGCTTCCTTAAAGGAAGATGGCTCTATCACAACACATTCACCCATAAGATCCATGTATCCAGTGTACCTCTCAGGTGACCTCCTCTACCTGCACTAAGAAGTGGGTGCTCCCACATTCTCCCGTGCATCATCCAACAATCTATCAGCCTCTTTGGTGCACTTTCTTCCCTCTCTGGAAGACTTTTCCTGAGTGGATGTCTCCACTCCCGGATCCTTTGCATGTGGATACTCCACATCAATCTGAGGTTCCTCATCCGCATGTAGCTCAAGCTCCCTCTCAAGGGAAACTCGCATGGCCTTCTCCTCGTTGAATCTGACATCCCTGTGAACTATTGTCATCCTACTAGCCGGAAAGTACACCTGATAGTCGTGAGGTGTATCAGTGTACTCCAAAAATATCCCCAAATCTAGTGTCGACTCAAGCTTCTTCTGTGCATATTTGGTCACATGGCAATATAGCAATGACCCAAAAATCCTAAAGTGACCAACATCTAGCCTCTTACCGAAATAAGCCTCCTCTAGTGTCTTCATCTCAAGTATCCAATGTGGGCTACGGTTCTGAACATAAATTGTTGTGTTGCATGCCTCAGACCACAAGTGTAGTGGTAGGCCATGATCATGCAACATTTCCCTTGCTACCCCTACTATGCTTTTGTTCTTCCTCTCGGCCACCCCATTCTACTGATGGTTATGGGCTGTCATCAACTCCCATTTAATCCCTTCCATTGCACAAAAGATCTTAAACTCGTTTGAGACGTACTCACCACCATTATCACTTTGTAGAGCTTTAACCTTCTTTCCCAACTCTTTCTCCACCAATGATTTAAACTCACAAAACTTTGTGAAAGTTTGATCTTTTTTCTGCATGAAAAATATCCAACATTTACGAGAATAGTCATCAAAAAATATAAAATAATACCTGTGTTTGGCAGTTGATCCTGTTGAGAATGGTCCTCACACATCTAAATGGAATCTCTCTAGAATAGCCTCTGCTCGACTGTCTCGGTCGTGAAAGGAATACTTAGTGTATTTTCCCAAAGTACACCCCTTGCATGTATCAACTTTCTCAAGCGTACCTTTGGGAAGACCGGTAGAGATCTGTTGAAATATCTTCAAAGCTCCATGATGCAAGTAGCCCACTCGCATGTGCCACAACTCACCAACGTCTCCGCTCTGCACCTTTTCTTCTTTTGTGCTCAAAGCAACACACTCCTCTACCTCCAACTTATAGAGATTCTTCACCTGAATCCCTATCTTTTTTACTTGACTTGTGGCTATGTGTCGAAGGAATGCCTTCCCTTTCTAGAATATCACATCATAGCCTTTATCCTCAAGCATGACAATGGATACCAAGTTCTTCTTCAACCCGGGCACATACATAACATTCTTCAAGGTGAGTGGAGCCCCATGCTCCCTCTAAAAAGTAATCATGCCAGATCTAGTAACACTATACTTCCCGTCGTCACCCATATTGATATGCATCTGGAGATCTTTCTCCTCCAGGTCATTAAATAACTCTTTGTCACTAGTCATGTGTAATGAAGCTCCATTGTCTAATTACCATACACTTCCCATCATTGATGACACCATGCATGCAATGAGGGAAAAGTCCAATTCGAATTGAGAGGCCAAAGCCTCACCCGATGCTCCTCCCGAGGGCTTCTTCTTGGACTTCTTGAGTGGAAAATTTGTAGCAAAATGGCCCAGCTCATGACAATGAAAGCACTTAACTGTCGTCATGTCTTTCCTCTTACCTCCATGATAAGAATTTGATTTGGAATGGGAATATTTCCCTTTCCTCTTCTTTTCCTTAATCACTAAGGCACAGTTTTCCTCATCATCATTCTTTGATGAAGAACCATCCCTTGTGTTCCTCCTGATCTCATCCTGCATCAAATCCGACCATAGTCGTTCCCAATCTAGCAGCTTTTCCTGACCATTAACAAAGTCCTGATAACTATATTGCCAACTCTTTGGGAGTCCTAGAAGAGCAAGACTCACCATATCTTCCTTGGGAACCATGATTCCAACAGTTCCAAGTTCATCACGACATTGAGTGAACTTGGTCAAGTATTTTGGTATAGTATCGCCTTTCTCCATTTTGATTTCTCAAAGTTTGTCCTTCCGGGCCAATTTCCTTTGGTCACTGTTGTTCTGATACAAGTCTGTCAATGTTTTCCACATAGCATACGGAGTTTCCTTTCCATGGAGACTTGATACAATGTGGTCTCGAACTCCCTCAAGGATTATCCGCCTTGCCTTCACCACACACTTCTTCCATTCAACCAAATTCTATGCATCTGATGCTGTTGGCTTAGGAATCTCTTGATAAATGAATTCCTTCAAGCCATTATCCTTTAGCACAGCCTCCTTTCTATCCCTCCAAGCTATAAAATTCAAGTTGTCTTCCAAGGCATACTCAAGCCGCAAACTGTAGAACACCGTCTATCGATCCTGAAGTATGTATTGCAAATTTGAATTTCACCTGTAACCCAAAACTCAAAACTTCAAAATATCCTCTAGTATATTGTTCTCACCTCTGATACAATGTAGAAAATCCTGTAGATTCACAAGCTCATGCAATGTACTAAATCAAAAGACAAGAATCTACTTCTACTTTCAACCATTGGAAGCCAATAGATCAATGAAAACAATAACTAACAAGAGAAAGATAATCAGAGACACATAACACAATATTTATCTGGGGAAAGCCACAACTCAAAACCCCACTATTTGTATTGCATATATCAGAAATCCAAGATGATAATACAATGCTTGTTCTCACAAGAACAATCCTAGCACTCAGTATGATCAATATCCGAGCTCACAAGCAAGATCAAGCCAAACCTTAGCCTCTTCTGCTGCTCTCCAAGCCCCTATTTCCTTGCACAATTCCTATGGCTAAATAGCCCATATTAATAGGAATCCAATGCATCCAAAACTATGCAATCCAAACTAGCTCCAGCTCCTGATTGGATGCATGATCTATACAACTGATAGTACATTGTCCCTGCACTCTAGTCTCAACTGGGTCTTTCTCAGAATCAACATGCTTGAGTTTCTGATGAGGGAATCTTCAGTTAACTAGAGTAGCACTAGTGGATGCATTAGTGCACCAACTGATTGTTAACTCTCTATTAGTTCCAAAAACTGTTTGGAACTAATTTAACTGAACATAACTCAATCAGCTGAGTTATCTAATTACAACTCACAGTTAAACTCATACTGGACCCCTAAATTTTAGGGAGAACATATACATGACTACAGAAATACTTCCAACTCGAAATTCCTAATCTAATTAAGTTAATTAAACTTAATTAACTATTTACAAGTTTCTATGAGAATATAATTCAATTTTAATTCAAGGACAAATTAAACTGGAATTTCATGTTGCCATTTCTCAACAAGTTATGCAAATCGGAACAGGGTATTTAAGCAGTTTCAAGTTGCGGAACATGTGTACTTGTGCATCAATCCCAAGAATACCGTGCCAAGTTGGCACCTCGGTATTGCGGGCCCTTCGATATCCTTGAGAGGATTGGACCAACGACCTACAGACTTGCACTGCCACCGACAATGAAAGTCCATGATTTTTTCCATGTATCATTTCTTAATAATTGTGTGAAGGATGTTGATCATGTGATTGATTGGTTTGTATTGCAGGTGGAACCAGAAGGAGAATTCCAACTGAAACCTTAGTGCATTTTGCAATGAAAGATGCTCATGCTCTAGAATCGATCAAGTTAAAGTGCAGTGGAAGCACTTTGGGCCCAATGAAGCTACATGTGATATGGTTGATCAGATGTGGGCTATGTATCCTTCTCTATTCGTTGGTTGAGAAGATGTGCCTTGATATATGTTTGATGTTGTGTTTTGGTTATTTCTATATATGCGTATGTATGTAAATATTGCATCGAGTTGTGTTATAAAGCTCCAATAAATGGTATCGTGTTCATGTTATGATGGTCATGGTCTCAACAATATGATATGATGTAAATGATGCATTGAGTTATGTTACAAAGATCCATGGGAAGCATCTGTTTTCTTGGTTTTATAAGTGTTGTTGAACACCGAGGACGATGTTCCCCCAAGGGGGAGGGATTTGTAACATCCCCTGGTTGATTTTCATGTAAATAAACATAATACCAAGGTCATGGGACACATATTCCAAGTTGAATGTTGCGCAAAACATAGTGATGGGTATCACTGGTGATTTATTTATGGCTATGAAAACTGGCAAAGGAAAAGTCGAAATAATTGGCATTTTCTTTATGAAATAAAGGAAAATAGGAGGAAAGGGAGATGAAGGGTCAAAATTTTGCATGTGAGTAAAATTGAAGGAAAAATGAAGGAAAATGAAGAAAATAGAGGCCTAAATGATAAAAAAGCTTCTGATGATCAATTGACGACCTTTTCACAGTTTTAGCTTAGAGCTCTCTTCTATTCTCTCACTTTCTCGTACTCTTGCACACTTAGAAAAATCTTGGAGCATCCTTGGAGCATTCTTAGAGAACTTTGGCATTCCTTGGATTGGAGAAATAAGGCAAAGGAAAGAAAGAAAGTGCAAGGGAACACGTGGATCAACAACTACATCTGGATTGCTTTGCAGGTAGTAGGTTGCATGTGTGTTTTCCTTGTTGATTTATGGATGCATGGTGTATGCATGTGATTATTTGGTTATGTGTTGTCATTGGCATTGAGGATTGCCTGGATTGACATTGGTTTTAGCCCTTCCTTACCATTTCATAGATAACCATGGTGTTTTGGGTTTTTTTCCATTAGATTGTTTTCTCATTGGTGCTCATAATTCCTTATGGTTGTGGGTTGGAACAAACACTTTGAAAGCCCTGGAACAACTTGGATTGAGATACTAGTCCTGGAGCCTAGGATGGGAAAAATGCTCCAGAGCCCTTGGTAGGTTGAGATACTAGTCCCTAGAGCCGAGTTGGACAAATGCTTTGAAACCCTAAAAGGTTGTGGGTTGAGTTATTAGTTCCTAGAGCCCTCGACATCTTTGGTAGAGACCAATCTTGTTGGTATTAGTGATGTACGACTGTGAGGCGGAATCACCAGTTGAGGGTTGAGGTAGGTTGTCCTATGGAATCCTTGGTTTGGTTTGTCTTGGTTTATTCCATGAGATCCCACATTCATGCTTGGAATATGGCGCGAGGGTGATTTGTTGAAAGAGAGATTTGGTTCAGCCCTATCTATGGTCAGGTGTTAGTGGAAGTACCCAACTTGGTTAGTATCTTCATATGTTAATAAGAGTTATTCTTCTATTGTGATTTATGCATATTTTTTGGAAATTTGTTGGTGATATTATGGCTGGGTTTCCATGGTTTATATGATGGTTATTTTCTGGTTATATGTTGTTCATATGATGTGTATCTTCTATGGCTCTTGTCATGAATTTTTTATCTATTGATCAATTGTTGAATGTATGGACTAATAAGTGTTATTTCAACTATTTGGATACATAGTAGGGGCTTCTTGGTGATTCTCAGATGAATCTCAAACTTTTATGATCAAATATGCATTCATGGCTTGTAGCTACATGTTTTTCAATGTGTGACGAAATGTATGTTATGTTTTAGGCAATCTAAGTCAATTTTTTGAGTTGATATTGAATGTTTAGCTTTGTTTCCATGTTAAATATGATTCTAGAAAGTCTTAAGAAATTATGGGCAGTGTTCTGGAGGTAGGCCTAAAAAGGTGGCACTGATCCCAAGACCACATGCTCGGAACTAGATAAATTAGGCTATAATTGCATGGAAGCAGTGTTGTGCATGTGGTTGGAGGCCTATAATTGCATGCATGCCTTTTTGTGGATGTGGTTGCAGGCCCAGGGTAGAGAAAAAGGGTTCCATCTTAGGGTTTGGCCACTTGGGGTAGTTGTTCAACCTCTGGGTTACTTGTAGCCCCTATAGTGTGTTAGTATGTGGTCATTTTGTTGAACCCACTTCCTTAAGTGGATCTAGGAGGTTTGGTCATGTCATAGTAGCTTTTTGTCTCATGTTTACCACCGATGAAATTGGTTAAATGTGGGAGAGGTGTTTATATGAGCTACAGTAGTATTATAGGGACCTAACATGATACAAATAATGGGAATTTTATTTGGAACAATTGCAGAGGAGGGGATCGCCAGGTAGCTAGTAGATTGGATCGATTTTTGCTTTCGGAAAATTTATTGGGGAGATACATATTTGTAGAGTCAATCATTCTTCTGTGCTAAGGATCTTACCATTATCTGAGGTGGACTTGACGATAATCCTAAGAAATTGACCTTTTTTCTTTGAAAGTTTTTGGCTCCATAACTTGGACTTCCTGTCTAAAGCAAAAAATTGGTAGAAGGATATCACCACTCAAGGGAGGAATCACATGCATACCTTTCAGCTGAAGTTAAAGGAACTCAACTCCAGAATACAGGATTGGAATAAGTAGGAGTTTGGGAACATTCTCTTGGATAAAGTCACATTAGAGACATGCATGCGAGAGATCCAACAAAAAATCATTTAGGACGACTGCTCAAAATAATTAATCTTGGAAGAGGGGCAATTTGTCCACAAAATTGAGAAGCGACATGAATAAGAGGAAATCTTGTGCATATAGAAATCAAGAATCCAATGGATAAGGAAGGGGGAGTGGAACACTAAATATTTCCATAAGGCCATGATTAAGCATTGTCATCAAAATAAAATTCTCTCTCTCACAACAAGGGGAGGTCAAAAATTCTTCAATATGAGGTGCTAGAAGAAGAATCAATCTCATATTACCAAGAAATGCTTACAGAGACAAACCCAAATAGAAACAACATTATCAGTCACATCATAGCTCATATCCCCAAACATATAAACGCTGATCATAATGTATATTTAGTGTGGGAAATCACATTTTAGAAGTTGTGGAGGTGGTCAAGGCTATGCCTAGAAACAAGGTACCTAGCCTAGATGGTTTCACTTCATATTTTTTTTTAAAGCTTGTTGGCCATTCATTAGAGAGAAAGTGCATGCTCTAGTTGAAGAGTCCCAAAGACTTAATCAAGTATGGTCCAACCTGAATGTTGCTTTTCTCACTCTAATCCCCAAGAATGGTAAATCATGACCCTAGTGGTTTTTGGTTGATCACCTTATGCAATGTGGTCTATAAATTATTTCATCAGTGATAGTCAATTTCCCTAACCCCTTCTCAACCAAATTATATATTTGGAACAAATTGGTTTTGTGGAAGGTTTCCAAATCCTAGATAGGATGATTACAACCCATTAAGTAATCCATTCTCTTATAAAACTTAGAAGGCATGGCATGCTTATTAAATTGGATTTCTTCAAAGCTTATAAGAAACTTAACTAGAACTACCTCCTCTAAGTTCTTTCTACCTATGGTTTTTCCCGAATAGTGGATTGACATGATCAAATCACTCATTTCCACTCCATTCTTCTCTATTATGCTTAATGGATCCCCTAGTCGAACTTTGTGGGTATCCTGAGGTCTTAGACAAGGAGACCCTCTCTCCACTTTTCTCTTTATCCTAGTTGTAGAAGGTCTTAGAAGGTACATCAAAGAAACTATCAACCAAGGAACTGTTACACAAAATTTTGTCATTGCCCCTGTACTCCCCACTCCACGATCCTGGAGGACCTCTACAGTGAACCCTACATGCTTTCCCATCATGAAGAAACTCCCATTATGTCCCTCTTCATGAGCAGAACAATTCCCTTTTGCATTTCCCAAGAATCTTCCTTTTACCCCAGTTTACATGATCGGCGCTAATGACTTGTTTCCTCCTCACGTCGATTTGCAGAGATTAAAACTAGGACTAGCGTCATATGGTGCAATTGAGCCTTTTCTCAGTCGCGTCGATCCTCTTTTTGCAAGTTTGTTAAATATGGAGTCAAAGCTTCCAGATCTAGAAGCTTCGTAATGGAATTCTAGTAAATGGTTGGGATGGATGGAGCCAAGGAAGTCAGTTTGAGCTCCTTTCCCCTATTAAGATGGGACAAACCCAAGAGATAAGGTCTATCCCATGATAAGAGGAACCATTTCCCCTCCATCCAAGCTATATAAACCCCTCCTTTTGCAAGCTAAACTAGTTTCAGTCTTAGTATTTTTGGAGCTTGAATAACCAACAAGATATCATAGCTTGTAGCCTTCTAGTTTATGTTTGTGGAGGGAGAATAGTGTGTTTGGATTGGTTTGAGACTAAAGGGAAGAAGCCTTAAAAATTCCATTGTTGGGGTTGTTAGCTCTGCTACATGTTGCTGATTTTCAAGGAGTGGAAGTAAGCTCGGTCCTTGGTTTCTCGCTCAGAAGAGGTCTACACCGATTATCGTCCTCCTTCTCCTCACCTCGCTTACTCCCTTTCACCCGCTACCTCTGTTTTTCCCCTTCACTCTACCTATATTCTCATACTCCTGTGATCTTCATTTTACCTCTGTAACCTTGGATAAACTCGCTTTCCCTCAGGTCCCACATGCCACGTCGCAACCGCAATCGGCATTTTCATATGGCAAGACTTCTCGGCTTGCGATATGCAATGGATGCGATGACCGGTTAAGCTCCCAGTATGATCAATCTCCCAACTCCCATCGGGTCTGGGTTTAGTCGCTGATCGCAATCGCATCCATGTGTGTATAAGGCCCAAACCCCTTGACTTCTGCCGATGTGATATTGCGATCGCTCCTCCGCCATCCGATCAATCCTGACAAGATCCAACGGCCCACGCCCTTTTCACTCTCATGTCTCCCGATACCTCCTACTGAGAGATCTCCACCATCTATTCATTCGATCCAATGGCATCCGCTCCTCCCGCGGTCACAAACCACCAGCGGGTTAGCTCGCGATAAAGTGGTTTTCGCTCATTCCTGTCTACCACGCGTTGCCCGATAACTCGCATCACTCGCCCTCGTACCTTTACCACTCACCCACCAAAAGTGGTGCGATACATACCGCTTACCGCCCATTTTCCCACCCCCGCTCATTATCTCCCATGTATCTTTCCTGCCTGATGGTCGTCGGATCTGTCCGCTAGAGATCTGACAGCTCACGTTTGTCCGCTCCCGTTTCCTCCTGATATCTCTCGCTGAGTCATATCCGTCGTTCATCTGCACGATCCAACGGCTAATATTTGTTCCCGTCATACTCATGCCTCCGCCATAATGTCCGCGTCCATAGCCTGTCTCGTGCATCCAAAGGAAGAAGGGGGCCAGTGTTAGTACCTGGCACATTTCATCTCCAACCACTACATTCAAGAAACAGAATGGCTGAGAACGAGAAGGACCAGCCTCGAGCAAAGCAGAGCATTTATCAGTTATGGGGCTTCTTTCATACGACACTCCACCTGCTAGAGGAGTACAACAGAGCACCAGAGAATGTCAAATTAATTCATTAAAGCAAGCAGATTGTAGTAGAGACGCCATCAGAGAGTTAAAGCGATTGGTGGTTCATTATGACCCCTCCTCGCTTAGAATAGCAAAACATTTTGTAAAGAAACTCTATATATACCCAAAAACAGATGTAATATGGGAAATGGGTTAATGGTTGTTGTTTTCATGTAAGGTTCAACTTCTGGAGACTGTAACTACTTTGATACTTGCAGCATCTGGTCTTCATTTTCAGCTAATACAAGCTTCTTTTGCTGTTAATTGCTCACTTTCCATTCCTACTCTGTTCTAAGATGTGCCTATTATGCATTTGTTCATGTGCTCTTGATATTTAGCATTAGAGGGGTTGTCATCCCACCTCTGTGTTGAAGTCTAGTATGTATCATTGAATGTGTTATGCAGGTTTCTGTTTACTTAGTGCCAGTGAGCTATCATCCTGTCTGTGCATTAGGAAATAAATTTGCAGACCTCTTTACTGGTTGCAGCCTGCCATCACATGCTCTTGCGCATCTGTTGGTGTGGTCAGTATTCTCCGTGTACACCTAATCCTCAAAATGGGAGTAGTTGGTGGTCTAAAGCCTTGTAGTCTGGGGATGTTCACCCATCTCTGGAGTTAAGCATAGTAGAAGTGGTTATCTGGCTTGAACAAGCATCATTCCTTCCATTCATCCATTTCCAACATTTTTTTTGAGTTTGTAATGTTCTCGAGCATCTTCGAGATACAACCTAGGATAGTTTCATGGGGTGATAACATTAATTGGTGTCGTTGTCGGGGAGAGGAGATCGAAGCTCAGCTTCCCTGGGAGACGACACAGTTCCAGATTTTGATGATAGACAAAGTCTGGGCACATTTCTAGTTGTAATCATCTATCTGGCGACTCCACTGGAGGAAGACCAACCTTTGGCAACTCCACATTATAGTCCTGGCTCAGTTTTTGAGGCATACTCGAAGAAATCCTCTGAAATCACCAGCTGAACCAGTGCCTGGCCCTAAGAAGATTGTTAAATCGAAGAAAACATCGCAGAAAGGAGCATTAGGATCAGGTAAGCCCAAGAAGTCTTATGAATCTCTGCAAGAGAAGGTTATAGTTGAGAATATACAATTTGAAGATATACGGCCTAGGACTGCTAGTGAAGAATCAGCTGCAGAGATTCATAAAGCTCCTTATTCGTTTAGTTCCCATTTGGATCTTAGTCCAAAGATAGCATCCCATACAGTCCAGATGAGAACACACAAAGAGGGGTTGAAGTATAAACTATCTCTACCTGATAAGATCAAATGCTCTAAACTCTTTGAGGTAGAGGATCAAATCAACCCAATTTTGCAGATCTTTGATGAGCCGGCTGATAGGCTGGCCGAGAGGAGGAGAAACAGTTTTGATGGTCCAGTAGATGGCCAGTTTTTGAAGAATTATGTTGTTTAAGGTTTTCGAGCCTTAATGATTGTAAGCATGTTCTTTTACAGGTTTTAGCATAGACTTAATTAGACTCCATGCCCAATGGAATACTAGGCAATGTTTTTAAGCTTGTTTTGTATGAAGGCATTGGTCTGCAGTTCTTGAGACCTCACAGGGAGGATCTCATCCCCAGAAGGAGCCAGTGTTAGCTCTGCTACATGTTGCTAATTTTCAAGGAGTGGAAGTAAGCTTGGTCCTTGGTTTCCCACTCAGAAGAGGTCTGCACCGATTATCGTCCTCCTTCTCCTTCACCTCGCTTACTCCCTTTCACCCACTGCCTTTGTTTTTCCCCTTCACTCCGCCTATATTCTCATACTCCTGTGATCTTCATTTTACCTCTGTAACCTTGGATAAACCCGCTTTCCCTCAGGTCCCACATGCCACATCGCAACCGCAATCGGCACTTTCATATGGCAAGACTTCTCGGCTTGCGATCTGCGACGTATGTGATGATCGGTTAAGCCATATTGTAATGTAGCATCGGGTCCGGGTTTAGTCACTGATCGCAATCGCATCCATGTGTGTATAAGGCCCAAACCACTTGACTTCCGCCGATGCGATATTGCGATTGCTCCTCCACCGTCCGATCAATCTCGACAAGATCCAATGGCCCACGCCCTTTTCACTCTCATGTCTCCCGATGCCTCATACTGAGAGATCTCCACCGTCTATTCATTCGATCCAATAGCATCCACTCCTCCCGCGTTCACAAATCACCCGCGGGTTAGCTCGCGATAAAGCGATTTTCGCTCATTCCTGTCTGCCACGCGTCGCCCGATAACTTGCATCACTCGCCCTCGTACCTTTACCGCTCACCCACCAAAAGCGGTGCGATACATACCGCTTACCGCCCATTCGCCTGCCCCCGCTCGTTATCTCCCATGTATCTTTCCTGCTCGATGGCCATCGGATCTGTCCGCTAGAGATCTGATGGCTCACGTTTGTCTGCTCCCGTTTCCTCCTGATATCTCTCGCCGAGTCATATCTGTTGTTCATCTGTGCGATCCAACGGCTGATATTTGTTCCCGTCATACTCATGCCTCCGCCATACTGTCCGCGTCCATAGCCTGTCCCGTGCATCCGAAGGAAGAAGGGGGCCAGTGTTAGTACCCGACGCATTTCATCTCCAACCACTGCATTCAAGAAACAGAATGGCCGAGAACGAGAAGGACCAGCCTCGAGCAGAGCAGAGCATTTATCAGTTATGGGGCTTCTTTCATACGACACTCCACCTACTAGAGGAGTACAACAAAGCACCAGAGAATGTCAAATTAATTCATTAAAGCAAGCAGATTGTAGCAGAGACGCCATCAGAGAGTTAAAGTGGTTGGTGGTTCATTATGATCCCTCCCCGCTTAGAATAGTAGAACATTTTGTAAAGAAACTCTATATATACCCAGAAAACAGATGTAATCTAGGAAATGGGTTGATGGTTGTTGTTTTGATGTAAGGTTCAACTTCTGGAGACTGTAACTACTTTGATACTTGCAGCGTCTGGTCTTCATTTTCAGCTAATACAAGCTTCTTTTGCTGTTAATTACTCACTTTCCATTTCTACTCTGTTCTAGGCTGTGCCTGTTATGCATTTGTTCATGTGCTCTTGATATTTAGCATTAGAGGGGCTATCATCCCACCTTTGTGTTGAAGTCTAGTATGTATCATTGAATGTGTTATGCAGGTTTCTGTTTACTTAGTGCTAGAGAGCATTCATCCTGTCTGTGCATTAGAAAATAGATTTGCAGACCTCTTTACTGGTTGCAGCCGACCATCACATGGTCTTGTGCATCTGCTGGTGTGGTCATTATTCTCCATGTACACCTAATCCTCAAACTGTGAGTAGTTGGTGATCTAAGGCCTTGTAGTCTAGGGGTGTTCACCCATGTCTGGAGTTAAGCATAGTAGAAGTGGTTATCTAGCTTGAACAAGCATCATTCCTTCTATTCATCCATTTCCAACATTTTTGTTGAGTTTGTAATGTTCCCGAGCATCTCCGAGATACAACCTAGGAGAGTTTCTTGGGGTGATAACAGGGGCTGTCCATGAGATGCTAGCGGAGGTGTGGGAACTGGGATATGTCAGAGGAGACCAACAACATCAAGGCATTGGTTGTAATCTCTTTTTAAACTTATATGAATACAACTATTGATTGATTTCCTACATTAAGTGTTATCTTACATTTGATGGCTTAATATTCCTTGACCTTTTAAGTAGGCTGAATAAAATTTGTACACTATCACGTTTGTTGTTGTTGTTTGTTTGCTTGTTTCAGGTCTTTGAAGGAAGGAAATGAAAGATAGGCGGAGTAAGGAAGCAGGATCATCACCAAATAGAATAGTGTTCTAAGAGGTAGGCCCTCTTATTTGATTCTAGCTTAAGGAGGTTTTCCATAGATTGTTTGTTTGTGGCTAGACCCGCTCTCTCAGGCTAGAGGAATTGTCTTTGTCCGCATCGAGAATTTACCTATAGCACAAGAACTATCAAAGGCATTCGATTACATGGTCCAGATCTACCTATTACACATCAATAATTTGTTGATGATATCATGCTTTTTGAAGAGAATTCTCTCCATGAAATGAGGGAACTGAATTCCATATTATCATAGTTTACAGATGCTTTTGGAACTATGATCAATGGAGAGAAATCTAATATCTACTTTTTCAATACTAGCAAACCAATGCAAACACATATGGTGTGGTTAATGGGTTTTCAAACAGGAAATATCCCATCTTGTTATTTTGGCATCCCGTTGGTACCAAATTCACTGTGCACTTCTTGCTGGAAAACCATTCTCCTGAGGATCACTAATCGGTTGGATAATTGGGTTTCCCATTCATTGAATTTGGCAAGTTGAGTGGTCCTTATTAAAGCAGTTATGTAATCTTTGTTTGTATATCAACTTTTAATATTACCAACCCCTAAGCTCATATATAAAGCTATAACCTCTAAATTCTGTGATTTATTGTTTCAAGGATCTAAACATGCTAATAAGTGGGATTTGGTGGCTTGGGAGAATGTGAGCTTACCAAAGTTGGCCAGGGACCTTGGGATGCAAGATCCATAAATTATAAATAAGGCTTTAGGAGCAAAATTATGGTGGCCCTAGCTGCAAGGGGGATAGGAGCTTTAGAAGATAATATGGAATGGAAAATATAGTCATTCAAGCTCCCATGCATATAAACTAAGGGCCTGATTATACCCACCAGGATCATCCATTTAGAACTTAGCACGACATAATAAACAATTGATAAAAGACCATGCCTTCTAGGAGATATAGGATGGAGGAACAACTCTTATTTGGGGTGAAGTATGGTAGCAGTATCCCTACTTGGGAGGTCAAGCTAACCTAAGGAAACTTGAGATCTATACTAGAGTTCAAGGAGCTACTAAAGTAGCAGTGACTATTGGAGATAAATTCAAGCCCTCACTAGATGGTGGGATGGAAAATGGTGGATTATATTCCAGACCATCAAGCATTACATTTATGGCCAATCCTTGCCAAAAATCTCCAAGAGCACAAGATTCATACTTCTCAGGACTTGGATAAGCTATTTCAAGGCCATCAAATGAAAGGCATGTTTACTATATAGGAAGCATACTCCATAATGGCAGGTCATTCAGACATTCCCAAGAACCCCTCTAGTGCAATATTTGGACATAGAACTTATGTTCAAAGGTGGCTCACTTTCTATGGCTCTTTGGCATGAAAAAAATTCCTTACCTGGAATCATATCCGGAAAAAGGGGTTCCTAGGACCTTTCTTTTGTTATCTCTATAGGGAACATGAAAAAAAATTGGAGCACCTGTTGAATACTTGTCCTTTTATTGATGACATATGGAGTTGAGTCCTTCACTTATTCGATCACTTGGATTGTTCCCCCAACATTATGACAGAAACTCTAGAGAACTGGCACCTTATGCTCTTTAACAATTCATTCATTAACAGGGCTTAGTCCCTAGTGGTTGTTTTTTTGCTTTAAACAATTTAAAAGGAGTGTAACCAGAGGGTTTTTAAAAATGAAACGACATTCAAGGATCTAGTCTAATAGACTATCAAGAGGACTATAAAGGAGATGGTTCTCTCTAAATCCCAGACACCTTAGGCTTGGTAGGTTAATTAATGGGAGACCTCTATTCTAAATCATTTGGAAATAGGCCAGTCCATGATAGCTCCAGGCAAACCCAAGCACATACCTTCTCCTAATTCTTCTCCATCTCACTTCATTCTCCCTCCTCCTAGTTTTTTAAGTTAAATTCTGATGGGGATTCCAAAGGGAATCCAGGTCCGACTAGATATGGAGTTATATTAACTGATTGGAATATGGATTCTTTGATGCTATATGTTGGAAATTACGAATTCACTACAAACAATGTAGCATAAATCTCGCTTTGCAACATGGTCTTTAGATAGCAAGCGAAGCATGATTTTTGAATATCCAAGTGGAGGGGGACTCCCAATTAGCCATCTCTATAGCTCATAAACTTATTTATGGTGACCCTATTTCTAAATTGGTCGATAGTTGGCATCTGGATATGGTAATCTCTCAAATCCAAAGGTTGATATCTTATTTTTCATATGTCATTACTTCTCATTCTCGCCGAACTAGGAATAAGGTAGTTGATCTTCTAGCCAATTTGTTATAGAAGATCTTACAGCATGAGGCATGAAATGTCCATAATCTAAGGGATCCAAAGTCCCTAAACATGTTGTTCCTACCCCTAGAGGAACAAGGTCAGCAAACCACAGCACTGAAAATCAGTTCTCCACCTGAAAACACTCAAAAACAAGCAAATTCTGGATCATGTCAACTGCTCCACTGAGCATCTGCGCTGAATGTCAAGTGCTCCACTCTGTACCTGCGTTGAATGTCAACTCCAACAAAGGCTACCTGCACTGAGCGAGATTTGACATGTGGAAGTCTCATTCCTCAATGTGTCAGTGCCCAAGAAGCTTCCAAAGTGACACTTGGATCAAGGGATTCGCCTAGTGATGAGTAAGAGGTTCTTAATCTCCAAGTGGAAGCAAGGATCTCCAAGTGGACTCAAGGACTGAAGAATAACTGAAGTGGGAGAGGACACTAGTCAGCTCTCAAGCTGACTCATCATTTCTCCAAAACTCCTATATATAGAGCTCTCTCATGAGGTCTAGGGGGGCTGGAATCTTGTGAATGCAAGGAAGTGCTGTTGGTTTGAGTATAGAACTATTGGGTGATTTGCTTTGAAGGAGGTGAAGAGGAGATTTCTTTCTGCTGGGAAGGTGACGCTGGATTGGGCCTCTTATGGTTGTATCACTTCCTGAACTTTACTTCTTCCATTAATAAAGCATTTGGGGTTCTTCTATATGCATGTGTCTCAATGATGTATTGTCATACTTGTGTATTTGATTTATTCTAATCCTTGAATCAATTATGAATGTATACTTCTTGTAGTTTCCCTCTCTTGCCATTTTGCAGGATCTTGGTGTAGCTGGGCCAGTGAAAGAGCAAGAAGCTGGGAGCAAGCAGCAAGGAGAGAAGATTGGATCAACCATTAGCGAAAGATATCGGTTAGTGGATCCCTTTCTCCCCTATTTTACTTTCATAAAGAAGAAATCTTAGATAGCTTTGCTTCGATTGTTGCTGAGGTACTATCACCCTTAGAGTGGGATAGGGTCATTCTGTATTGGATACTTTTCCCAACAACAAATTGGCGACTCCGCTGGGGATCGTATCTTGTTGGTTGTTTGTGTTTTTGCTATTCATTTCATAAACACAGGGAGTACCGAATCGAACTGCATTTGGATCTTTCAAATGCAAAGTAGAGGGCAGCTACTCTAGCTCAGTTTCTGGGCATGTTTATGATTTGAAGATCTGATCCACAAGGACTCTGAACAGCTCTTAGTGATAGCTTTTCATCCTCCTAATTACCCTTTAGTGTGTACTTGATTGATAGCTTTTGATTTGGCCAAAAACTGTGAATTTTTGAGCAATCTGTGACCCGGAAACCAAGAGAAACGAGAGTTTCTCTCTTCATTGCAGGCACTGTGAAGGCAGTCTGCATTTCATCGCAGGTCCCGAAGGGACTACCTGCGTTGAATGTCAAACTGACAGTGTACTACCTGCGCTGAACCAGTTTTGCCTTGTGCAACTGGGGTTCCCTGCTGTTTATTGCCCTGTTTTCATCCTTGTTTTTGCAGCCTGTTATCAGTCAATGTACCTATCTGAAACCATCTTTCCTTGCCACTATTCTGCCTCGGTTGTATAAAGAAACTGTATTTGTTCTTTGTGTATTTCTTACATCATTTGCAGTTTCCCATAACGAAAAGTGAACTAGTCTTGCTGTGGCCTCTTAGATCTAGACCTGTGATAAGTGTCGTATTGATCTTAAGAGTTAGTTTGTTTGTTGTTCATAGCTTATTGAGCTTTTGCTTTCGTCATATGGTTTGAATTTATGTATTTCTAGTGTTGAAACAAGTAAATCTTAAGGTGTCTTTTGATTTTGGACAAAAACTTGTTTGCTTTCACTTGAAATTGAATTCAAAATTATACAACAACTTTCTTTTTTGTAATACATCAACATTAAGAAAGAGAAAAGAAATACCTGCATTGTGCATGTGCATTTTGACAATTTGTATGTTGATTTAGGGAAAAGTGCATTAGTGTGTGCTCTATGATCTGTGTGAAAAGATGATGTCTTTCTTTTCCCTCAGTAGTTAAGATTTTCAAAGTTGAAAGATTGAAAAGCTTGCTTATCATCTTAGACTGCATTTAGGAAGTTGTATTATACATCTCGTGGTGATCCATAAAGGCAAACTGCTAAACAAGATCAACCTTAAAATAAATTGAATTTACATAACAACGCATTGAAACATAATGCAAACACATAGAGGTCTAAGCTAGAGACGTGTTCCGGCGTCGTTAAACGTGATATATTAGCGTTGAGTGGTTGGGTGATTCCTCCACGGTGAAGCGATAAGTATCAATACGGACTTGTGCTCCCACGTACCGTCGCGTATATATTGGGAGACCCCTATAGGAACAAAGCCTTTATCCATAGGAAGCCGTGTCGGCCGCCCTACTGATCGCAATGCAGTGAACACAGCATTCACGAAGATCGACCACCCGTACCGTAAAACGTATTCTGTGGTTTTGCGAAAGGTTTGGCACACCCTCTGCCTAGATCTCCAGAGCAGTTTCTTTTGGCCTTTTTCAAACTCTATAACTGAAAAAGTCCATCCGAGCATTTGTCACTTCGGGCTCGTTAAAACATCGAAGGAGACTAGAGTCATCTTTAGCTTTTTCTCGACTCTTAAAAAGTGAAAAAGCAAGTTGTGTCTAAAGCGTCGTTATAAAATTTATTTTAAACGGAACATAATCACCTCCTATTCCTGCGTTGATCTGTAGGTTGAGAACATGGAACGCCCCAACCAAGGAATTCCCCATGATGGAAATCCTAGTCCTTTCTCCTCTTGGGGAGAAGTTGGTGCGCCCCACATGGCCACATTGTCGCTTCCAGGACTGACAATTGGCCTGCCAATTTGGCTATTCTCAACCAATGTAGTTCAGAACACCATGGTTCCTGAACAATCGAGTCAACAGTTAGATCAGTCTAGAGCTGCCCACCAGCCTTCTACTTCCTATAACTCTTCCTCCAATCCCTCGTCTTCGCAAGGTAGAGCCGGCAAAAGCCAAGCTCCCATGGAGAAGAAGGAGAAGAAGAAGAGGGAGAAGAAGAAGAAGGAGCCTAAGGCAACTAGGGGCAAGCAAAAGACATCTGACAAAAATCCACACACAGCACAGACCGGGCCTAAATCGCCATGTGTCATATGTAGAGGAGACCACTTCCATAGAGATTGTCCCTGTATTCCCCGGATACTAAGGGACTGGGCCCCTCGTTTGCACAATTCGGGAGCATCAACCTCTGATAGCCATGTTGAATGCTTACCGTCAACCAGCGAAAGTGAAGGTTCAAGACAAAGAGGGGGAGTAAGATTCCCCTGCAGACTGTGTGAAGGCGATCACGCCATCCACCGTTGTCCCTTCTTAGACGAAGCGAAGAGAGTTTTGGAAGATCGTCCGGTTTCGCCGTTAAGACTTCCTCCTGGATACAAAAAACTCGTGCCAAGTCCTTCGTTGGTTGAAAATACAGCTGGCCCGCTCAAGTGGTCGGCTGAAGCGTCAGTCACTGAAAATGAACCTACTGAATCCAGACCGGACGAAAGTCCAAAGGTCAAAACGGCAGTTGACCCGGTTCTCCCTTCAGAAGTTTCATCTTCAAATGACACCGTCACTGAAGACTCATCTTCAAATGACACCCTCACTGAAGAGAATAAGGATGACACCATCCAGATTCTTTTCATCAACACAGACTCTGATGAGCGTCAGGGCAATGCGCCCATTCCTTTATCGCAGGAAGGAACATCGTCAGGGTCATATCCGGCCGTATATTCGGTCCCACCACCAAGCAACCTGGTTGTATCCTTTGATTGGAACCAACTAGGCAGACCCCGGTTACCAGCCAGTGTACCATTCAGAATTATAGTCCAAATATACAGAATGGTAATGGCTGGAACTATCATTGATGAAGGGGCATCTGTGAGTATCCTTTCCTCTATTGCTTGGAAAGCACTGGGTTCCCCGGCGCTTTTGCCTGAGATAAGAAATCTCTCGAGTTTTGATAAAGGAACCAGTCGACCATTAGGGATCCTCCCCAATGTGCCTGTTACATTGAAAGGGAAGACCGTTCAAATGAACGTGATGGTCGTTCAAGGACCCTTGGATTATAACCTACTCCTTGGACGAGACTATATATATTGCATGGGAGCTGTAGTCTCCTCACTCTTTAGAGTAATGTGTTTTCCACACGAAGGAAGAATGGTCAAGCTCGTGGACCAACTTTCATTTCCGAGATCACGCATCGCAAATAGTCAAATACCAACCCTGAATGGTCTATTCAATCAAGAAAAGTCTCCACCCCCAGTCCTTCTTCCCGATGAGTGCGAGTGATTCGGAAAGATGGGACTGGAACCCAGGGGGCATGCATCCTGGTCTGCTTTGGGCAGAGAAAACCTTGGGTATAAGATAGAATTTCCACGGGAGAATATGACTAGTCCGTACCCCGTCCGTGGTTGGAAGAGGGGTTGTTCTAGAATAGGATTCTTTTGTCAAAGTTACGTGTTTGACAACAGTCATTCACCCTTGTCTATTTCGGTAAACAGTGCCGAGGAAATGTTTTGTTTGAAAGATTAACGAAACAATCTTTGGGTAACCAGAAAGAGGTAAGCCTCACCCTTTAAAACAAATGTTTTGATGGATAAGTAGGGGCAGCCTTGAAATTGTATTTTATACCTGGGGGCATGCAAACCTTTTGGAGTGCAAGCAAAGAGCGGTTATTTATCTATTTTTTGGATTAGTCGTTTCCGAACTTGCATAAAGAAAGGATATGGAGTAAAGCTTAGTGAAGATGAAACTCCTTAAAAAATAGAGATCTCACAGGAGACATTTCTTATCTTATGACTGGTATTTCGAGTAGTTTTAGCATAAAGTTCATGCTCGTTAAAAAATAAACGCAAGATCCGAGCAGTTTTAACGCGGTCTTCATGCTCGTTAAAAAATAAATAAAAGCAGTGAGCAATGTTTTCCCCAGAGTTTAAGCTCATTTTTATCTAAAAAATGAACCTATCCCGGTAAATAACCGTTGTGATCGTAAATTTATCAGCCATAAAAGCCTTGGTCGTGTTTGCACCTGTCACCTCCACCGTCATTTGGCCGATCGTTCACCTCCATATGATTGTTTACCCATTTTGAGGAACAGCTGCGAAGAGTGATTTCACCTAGCCATCCTTGTGACACTGCCGTGATTGGAAAATTCCATCCTGTACCTGGAATCTGCTGCTATCCCTGTTCATCACTCGTTCCTCAAAAGACGAGTCTTCTTTAAGCTCTTTTCATCTGACTCGTAAAATATGAAAAGTTTGCCGAGTTTTGGCCTTCCAGCTCGTTAAAGTGACCGGAAGAGCTATCCCTCCTCTAGATTTTAATCTTTTTGGACCTGAGGGATTACTGCACAAAAAGATCGAGCGCTTGTTTTGTTCGGCTCGTTAAAAGTACCGAAAACTCATCCCTTCTGTATTGTTTTATACTTTTTCGGACTTAAGGGATTAGATGACGAAAAAGGAATTTTGGAGTTAACTTTCTGTACCTTTTCAGACTCTCTAAAAATGAAAAGGACCGAGTTTTCCTTGTCGTTAGACTCGTTAAAATGATTAAATAGCGACAAACTTGTCTTTAGACGAGAACGAGTTTCCCTATCGCTAGGCTCGTTAAAACATAGCGATGGGCTTGCCCGAAGGGCAGGTTATAGAACAAGCATATGTTATCCTCCTCAAGCTTGACAAAAATAAAGAGGTACTGGTCAGAAATGACTGGGGAAAAATTGGGAGAACCTCAAAGCTTTAATGGTAGCAAGTCGATCTTGAACATGACACTTTTCCTCCGTACCACATCGAGTTGGGTTGTTTCATTCACCGGTCTCATCACCATGGTCTCGCCAAACCATCCACATTTGGGGTAATGCTACCGATCCATCGCATCAGTGTCGTTATATGTTCAAGAGATGTCATTCAGAAAGAGTCAACCGTGTCCCATCCACTGCCATACATTATCCTTCATCCATTCATGACCGCCACCCTGAATCATATGTCACAGATTGTTTTCACCTCCACTAAAATCATTAGATCCGTTCCGTGTCACTGATGTGGGATTCATTAAGGCCCTCCTTTGATAGATCGCTTCTTGTCGACTTCAGCTCATTATCCAAGAAGTTGATCTAGGAACAACCCCCTCAGTACTTTGAAGCTTGCATGCCTCAATGGCAAGATTCTCACTTCCGGCGACAGGTATACATCAATGACCTTCGACCGAAAGATTTTATGTGGTGTTCGACGCCAAGTCCTTTATTCACACCACGTGAATTGTACTGCAGTACCTTGAGGGTCATTATCATTATCGGTGATTCCTCTCGCGCTTGTTAATGGTTTACATCATTGACCGGTAATCAAGCGATGTCTTTCCATGTTCGACTTCAGCGCAATTCTCACATGGATCGACTTGTACTTAGAGTGAAGATCGAACGAGTTTGAAGACCCCGGATCTAGTTTCATCCATCCGGGCTGCGATATATATTCAGGATATATAAAGACATTTGTCATGTACATCATTGCAGCAGATGATCATCCTACTCAAAGGATGATAATTTCAGCAGAGAATTATCAGTCTACCATCAGACGATCGTCTGTTCTATGTACCAAAATGAATTTATAAAGCTGAGCATGGGAATGCCCGCCTCAGCCAGATCATGAAAATAGAATGAAAAATAATGTATTGTATTGTATTTTATTACAGGTCACCTCTCAGCGATTGAATGAACTTCGGATCCTCCTGATAAAGCATTTCACCCGATAAACGACCTCATACTTTAGGGGGCAACTGTTATAGACATTTTTGTGCCTTACAGCATGAAGCATGAAATGTCCATAATCTAAGGGATCCAAAGTCCCTAAACATGTTGTTCCTACCCCTAGAGGAACAAGGTCAGCAAACCACAGCACTGAAAATCAGTTCTCCACCTGAAAACACTCAAAAACAAGCAAATTCTGGATCATGTCAACTACTCCACTGAGCATCTGCGCTAAATGTCAAGTGCTCCACTCTGTACTTGCGTTGAATGTCAACTCCAACAAAGGCTACCTGCACTGAGCGAGATTTGACATGTGGAAGTCTCATTCCTCAATGTGTCAGTGCCCAGGAAGCTTCCAAAGTGACACTTGGATCAAGGGATTCGCCTAGTGATGAGTAAGAGGTTCTTAATATCCAAGTGGAAGCAAGGATCTCCAAGTGGACTCAAGGACTGAAGAATAACTGAAGTGGGAGAGGACACTAGTCAGCTCTCAAGCTGACTCATCCTTTCTCCAAAACTCCTATATATAGAGCTCTCTCATGAGGTCTAGGGGGGCTGGAATCTTGTGAATGCAAGGAAGTGCTGTTGGTTTGAGTATAGAACTATTGGGTGATTTGCTTTGAACGAGGTGAAGAGGAGATTTCTTTCTGCTGGGAAGGTGATGCTGGATTGGGCCTCTTATGGTTGTATCACTTCCTGAACTTTACTTCTTCCATTAATAAAGCATTTGGGGTTCTTCTATATGCATGTGTCTCAATGATGTATTGTCATACTTGTGTATTTGATTTATTCTAATCCTTGAATCAATTATGAATGTATACTTCTTGTAGTTTCCCTCTCTTGCCATTTTGCAGGATCTTGGTGTAGCTGGGCCAGTGAAAGAGCAAGAAGCTGGGAGCAAGCAGCAAGGAGAGAAGATTGGATCAACCATTAGCGAAAGATATCGGTTAGTGGATCCCTTTCTCCCCTATTTTACTTTCATAAAGAAGAAATCTTAGATAGCTTTGCTTCGATTGTTGCTGAGGTACTATCACCCTTAGAGTGGGATAGGGTCATTCCGTATTGGATACTTTTCCCAACAACACAATTAGGGATGCTAGGAGAGAGTTTTGAAATTTAACTCCACTTGCCCAATTTAACCCATCCTAGTTGGATTGATCCGATGACCTCCTTTCTTAAAGAGGATAAAGCGGTAACTTCTTCCGACTTCTAGCTGGATACTAGTTGTATTATGATTTTGATGGTTTTCTAGCTTCTTTGACATCTTTTGTTTTCAATATCATAGTCCTTTTTGTATAATGTAAAAATTTTGGTTAATCATCTACCGCCAACAAATCTAGTAAGAGTGAGGTTGGTAGAATTTTGAAAAGTAGTAGATTTCAATGTAACTTTTTGTCTTAATGAAAAAGTTCTGACATATAAAATAATAATAATAATAAATAAATAAAATAAAATAAAATAAAAATTATTGATTATATTACATACCATATTACTTGGGATGTTTATTAAGAAAACTACAATCCAACCAAGGGACTTTTTTTTTTCTAACATCTAAAATGAGGAATATTACCATATAGTATACAACCCCCCTAAGGCCTCACATGATTCAACAACCAAGCCGTTACCTCCTCTCCACACACTACCACATTATTAGAGGGCTTCTTGGTCCCCCAATTTCATCTCCTAAAGCGGAGGGATTAGGGAGTTTTCTATTTTGGTTAATCTTCTTACTTTATAAAGTTTCTTCTCACTACCTAATCCTCTACATTTATTTATAGGAGGCAATCAACATTATTCACTTTGGGTTTTTTGGATTCCCCCACTGACATGGGTTGGTCCACTCCCTTTCCTTATTTTTCTTTGTCCATAGCTTAATGAAACTTCTATGGTGTGTTGTGTCCCCGACTCTTTATATTTGTTAGCTTGTTCATTTCAAATGTATCCATTTGCTTGCATGCCTAGCTTTTTTGGAATCCTACTTTGAGCCACCTCTTTCCCTTGCTCTCCTTCAAATTTTTCACCAATTGAATCAATAAATAAAGTTCCTTGAGGGATTTTGGGGGATAGATAAACTTCTTCATCATTGTGTTCCATCACTTTTTTACTCCTTTCACAAGTATGTCTTCCATCATTAGCATACTTCCATCTTTTCATGCAGTTCCACCCTCTTCTTTAGCATGCCCCATTTCTCCCAAATCACATGCTTCCTCTCCATTTGCTAAATTTTCCTCACCTACAAATTGATTTATATTTTAATCTAAAGTATTGAGCTTGTTGGACGATGAATCATGCACTTGAAACACCTTCTAAGGAGAAGGAGGGCCTTTGGAGTATTCTACATTTTAGACCATTTATTTCCCAATTATTTCCAATGATTTTCCCTCACTTGCATTTTGGTTGTTTCCATTGCTCCCCTACTTATACTTGTTTCTATTCCTCTTATACTTTAGGGAATTTACGTGCAATGTGGCCATATTCATGGCACAAATTACACTTGAAAGGTAATTGATCATTATCCACATGTTGAATTAAAGATTGGTTATCTAAGGTGAAATGAACGACTTTAGCGGGTCCTTTCTCTAAATATACTTCCACCCAAATTCTTGCACAAACTAACATACCCTCCCATGGCTTAGTGCAATCAATGTATCTCCCAAGAGCATTTCTAATATTATGAAAAATGTCCTAATTACAATAGGCAACCGGGAAGTGAGGCAAATTGATCCAAATAGGGATAGCATATAGGATATTATTCTTGGGGTTGAAATTTGGGTTCCATCGATTCAAATGAAAATCTTGAGAACCCATAAAATATGGCTTATTGAGGAAAATAAGATCTCAATTTGGTTTTTCTTCAAACCAAGAAGGAACAAATCCCATGGCCACAAAAAGAGATTGAGATATTCTTCTTAATCAAAGGCCCTCCAATTCTCATCAACTTGTGAATTCAAGATTTTTGGGGAGAGCCAAATTCTATAAAATTGCCCAACCAAACCACAATCTACTAATCGTAATGCCATAGGACGCAATTGTGAAGCATACACAACTGCCTTGGGGATATCCACTATTTTCTTCACAAATATCATGAGCTTAGAACTTTGGACTTATGGACAAACTTCTACAAAGGAATTAAATGTATCTATATCAAGAGAAAGAGGAGGTGAAGGCAGACGAGGGGTTAGCCCTCCTTAGCCCAATGCCATAATGGATGTAAAATCTACAGCTAAAAATTAGGGTTTCAAATTATAAATTTGTGAGAGGTATGAACCCTCTAATAAATGGTACGTAATTGTTATATTCTGACATTTAAAAATAATATTCAATTAAATTTATATGACATTATATGGAAAAGTGTAGCATCAAAATATATCATGTAGGCATTATATTGGTGATAATTGATAATTTATAATAAGTATAATAAATTTTTTTCCTCTCGTTCTCTCTCTGTAAACCCTAACCCTCTGTAACATGTGATCTTGTCTCCCTACATCCAATGGCCAGCCATGGGGCGGGGGGGGCTCCTCCCCCTCCCTCTTCTCCTCCACCTAACGTAGTTGGAGCGACCTTTAAAGTATTGATAGCATCTTTCCCAAATAAGCAAAAGATGAAGGATAATAGCTTGAAGTTTGTAAATAAGGCAAAGAAAATCCTTGTAGTGATGTTACCTACCACCTTCTACTGAACTACGATAGCATTCACCATTCTTACATTGGTAGTAAATTTCACTGGCATGTGGTCGTCTCCCAAGTCCATTGAGAAATGGGTAGAGAAGAATTGGAAAGAAAAGATGAAAGGTGGTCTAAGAATTTATACAGTCAGCAATGGCTACTTTGCTTTCCTATTCGAGTTTAGGGAGGACAAGGAGATTATCTTCAAAAATGACCCATACTTATTTGATGCTAGGGGAGTGTACTTAAATTGATGATCAATAGACTTTGATTCGGTTGAATATATTCCTACAATTGTTTCAGTCTAGATGAAATTGTTGAGGCTTCCTCTTTCCCACTAGGGAGATGATTGCCTCCGAGCAATTGGAAATGGAGTTGGAAGGTATATTGATAGAGCAAAAGCCAAAGGTGGGTATTTTTCTTATGCAATGATATGTATTGAGGTGGAATTAGAAAAGGGACTCCTTGTGGAAATCCTTCTCATGATGGGAGAGTGGAAGCATTGTTAAACCCTGGACTATGAGCAACTTCCTTTCAAGTGTTGAGTCTGCCATGATTACAAGCATTTCTCTAGGGATTAAAAGAAGGAAAATTAAGGAGAAGTAATGCAGCCCCAGCAAGATGAACAGTTGCAAACACAAAGAATAGGTGGCAATAGGAGGAGCTAGTCTCCAAACTAGTAATCATACTCACACAATGTCACTCCCTCATCCTCTTCCAATACCTTTGGGGCACTTAAATAACTAAAGGAAAAATAATCAGAGTATCTAGTTGATCCCTAAGAATCATCAGATGAAGGAGATACTAAATATGAAATGCGAGAAGATGGGGAGATTCAAGAGTCACCAAAGGAAGGGAAGGACAAGGAATATCCAATTTCTAGAGATCCTATTATAAACCCCATCCCTAAGGGTTAAGGAAGGGAAGGACAAGGAATATCCAATTTCTAGAGATCCTATTATAAATCCCATCCCTAAGGCTCAATAACCCTTGAAGTCAAAATTCGATGATTCTGGTATGATGTTGTGCCAAATCCACCCTATGTACTCTACTCCATGTATGCCATCTCAACCAGCGGGTGGTCCTAGGAATATCATCACCAGAAATATGTCTCTCCCTCCAAGTGGATCTAAAGATATGAGTAGCCATGAAACAGAAAGTATGGCTAAGAGAAGAGGTAGACACTCAAAAAATGAATTAAGGGAGAACGAGGCAGAATTAAACAAGAAATTGGGCATCCAGGCACAAATTTCAAATATCCTGAAATGAATAGGGTTCAAAGCAGGAACAGGGAAATTGGATGGAGGTCAGAAATCCCATTCTCCTCCAAAAAAATGATGAAGTTAATCTCATGGAATATAAGGGGAATGGGTGACCCCAAAAAAACCCTCTATAAATAATATGGTCAAATCGAAGAAGCCCTTAGTTGTGTTTTTATAGGAATTGAAATTAGAATATTTTGATGTCATGGAAACCTCTAAGGTATTTGGGAAGAAAGAAGTAGCATCCCTCGAAGCTCAAGGGAAGCCTTGGGGGGTCTGGGCATATTTTGGGACAATACAACCTTTACATTGATAGAATCCAAATATATTGTGCATTAGGTAGCAATAGAATTAGAAACAAAAGGAACCAGGGATAGAGTAAAATTCTTGAATGTTTATGCCCCTATAACATACAGTGAGACAGTTGAATTTTGGGATAACCTCACCTCCCTCAAGGAGTCACTATGGCACCAAAATTCCATAGTAGGTGGTGATTTTAACAAAACTCTATTTGCAAATGAAAAAAAGGTAGGCTCACTAGTCAGAGATCCCTTCAAAGAACGATTTGACGATCTAATGGAAAAATTGGATATGTTGGACATCAACATTCAAGAGGAAAATATACCTAGTCAAATAGAATATGTGGGACAACAAATATTGCAGATAAATTAGATCGTTTTCTAATTCATTTCTATTGTATCTTATTATTATGGGATGACTCCTCCTCCATCTTGACTCATGGTGAATCTAATCATCGACCCATTAAACTAGCAATGGAAATGGTAGAGGACCTAAGCCCAATACCTTTTAGATTCAACCCAGGACGATTGTGAGAAGAAGGAGTGTTGGACATCATCTAACAATCATGACACACTTAGGTAAATGGATCTATAGCCTTCGTATGGGAATCAAAATTGAAAGTGGTCAAACATGTTCTACGACAATGGATAAAGGACTCCTACGTGCGGCCAAGTAAAAAGAAAGAATATGTGTTTCAAGAAATGGAGCAACATTCATTTACTATGGAGAATAGTGTTGTATAAGAACGACATATGGGGGGGAGAGAGAGAGGGAGAGAGAGAGAGAGAGAGAATTAAAATCTCTTTATTTCCAAGAATGAAAAAAAAGAGGACTTTTGGCGTCTCAAGTTGAGAATAATATGGCTTAAGGCATGGAGTAGGAACACGACTTTCTTCCACAAGCAAGAAAAGGAAAGGGAGCTGAGGAATAGAGTAAGAGAAATAACCCTGAAAGGTAAAGAAAATATTACTTCCTTATTTGAATTCAAGCAGGAATCCTTTTCCTATTTTCAATCTCTCTATGCATCTGCTAGTGATTTGGATTACGTCAAAGTTGAAGATTTCCTTTCTCCATTTCTCCCAGAGATATCAAAAAATTAGAATCAACAACTAGTTCAGAAGATTGAAGAACAAGAAGTGGTGGAGACAATTTGGTATATGGATCCGGAGAAGGTTCCTAGACCAGATGGGTTCTTAATCAGCTTCTACAGGGCCTGCTGGATAGTGATCAAGAAAGGCCTTCGTAGAATGTTGAATTGGTCCATGAACAAATGCAGTTTTTTTTTTTTGTTTGCAGGGGGGGGGGGCACAAACTCCTCCTTCATTACTCTCATCCCAAGAGAGTCCAATCTGGTAAATTTATCTCGATTCCTGCCAATATCACTTTCAAATGCCTCTTATAAAATCTTGACTAAGATCATCGCCAACATATTAAAGTTGATTCTTTTGAGGTTAATCTCATAAACCCAAGGAGGGATCCTTAAGAAAAGACATATTCTGGACGATATCATTCTCATTCAGGAGGCCATTCACTCAAGCAAGGAGAGAGGAGAACCGAGCTTCATGATCAAGTTGGACATGGAAAACACTTTTGATTAGGTGTGTCATTCCTTCCTTTTTCTTTTTCTTGAAAAACTTTGTTTTTGTAGTAAATTTGTTTCATGGATAAAATCATGTATCGGATATCTATGGATTTCCCAAATAATAAATAGTAGAGCAACTCCATTCTTCAAAGCCTCTAGGGGTCTTAGGAAATGTTTCCCTCTATCCCCTCTTTTGTACATTATAGTCATTGAAAGTCTAAGCATGAATATTGAGAAGTCCATGTAGAATGGTTCATTTTCGGGTATTAATCACTCCCAGTTTGAAAACGACATAATATTATTGGGAGGAGCTTCCAAAATTATAACCAAAAGATTCAAAGAAACTTTGGATTTATATATTAGTATCTTGGGAGGTCTCATTAACAAAAAGAAAATCAACCCATATGGTTGGAACTATTCAAACTCTATACTATAAGAGATTACTTTAGCTCTGTATTTTTAATTCAAATAAACTAGAAGTCTTTCAAATATATTGACACTCCAATTTATCTAGGGTCATATTCAAAGGAAGACTGGATGGGTATCCTTCAAAAGTTCAAGAAGAAGGTTCTAGGATGGAGGGTGATGTGGTTAAATCTTGCAGGGAAATCCACTCTCTTCAAATCTGTTTTGTCAGCCCTTCCTATCTATCTTGGCTCAGGCTTTCTCACTTCAAAGAGCACTCTTTCTCAAATGGGTGCAATGATCAAAAGGTTCCTCTAGTGGGGAGGTAAGAATAGTTACCATAATTTCCACCTTCTATACTGGAATATTGATCGTCTCCCGAAGGAGTTCAGAGGTTTGGGAATCAAGGATCCACTGTACATGAATTTAGAATTAGGCACCAAAATTGTCTAGAAATGGATATCGGATTCCGGTGAATGGTGGAAATATGCTTTTTTAAAGAAGTATTTCCACAAAAATAGAGTATTAAGAGCAAAGAATGTTCAATGGGAAGGAAAAGGCTTGAAAATATGGAAACTATGCAAATTCCATGCTTCAATCATAACTAATAATATAGGTTGGATCGTAGGGAATAAAGAAAGAATCAGTATCTGGAATGATAAGATCACATTAGCCGCATTAAGCATGGATCAAAGTGAAGGGATACCTTTAGTTGAGTGTCTAAGGAGTAAAGGCATAGAAAGGTCTAAGGATATATCTTCCTGAGATCCTACTAGTGCATGGAAGGATGGAAGTGCCCTAGGCTGCTGCCTCAGTTGATCAAGAAATGGGTCTCTCGTGAATACATGGACATGAGAACGTGGATTTCAAGTAAATTCCAGCAATATATTGTTAGAGAAGGATACAATATACTGCTAAAAAAACTTCCCCATCCTCCAATGATGAGACTATGGAAAAAGATATGGAATAAAGATGTTATTTTGAAGGTGAATTCTTTCTACTGGATTCTCACACATGGGAATATTCTCACAGCGATAACCTTCGAATGAGAAATATTCAAGGCTTGCCGCATTTTGTTTTATGTAAAGTTAAAGAAGAGACAATCTCTCACCTATTACAATTTTGTCCCTTCTCCCTTGTTTGAAAATTGGCATTCGATAAGGTATTATATGTCACTATAATCCCTAAAAAAAATTAGAAATGTTCAAAGATTAGAATTGCAATGTTCCAAATGAAGAAAAAAAACCACCTTTAGCGAAATGGTTTTGGACTGCAATGCAAAAATTTCTATGCCGGATGATTTGTTTGGAAAGGAATTGAGTGGTATTCAAGAACAAGCCCCCCTCAATCCACAAAACACCCATTAAAGCTCAAAGCCTACTCTCTAAATCCATTATCACTAAAGGTATAAAAGAAGTGGACATAGAAGAGCTTACTCTAGAATAAAGAGACTCTATCAAACTCCTAATAGTGTATGATCATGTTGTCATCTTCACTCCCAGACCCAAAATTCTCTCTTTCATTTGGCTCAGAATAGGAGTTAATGAATTTCACGACTAGAAAAACAGGTAAACACTTCCATTTCTCTGCTTTTATGGGGCCTCTAAAGGAAACCCATGGGTCGTAGGAGCGATAGGGGTAATCCATTGCCCCGAATAACAAAAATAATATAGCTTTGCTTGGGGCCTAAGATTGACAAAAAATAATCTGTTGAAAATGCAACAAGATGATGGAGCTTAGTGAAAAGAAGTCGCCTTCACTAAGTGGGCCCGCAGGCTATTTTTGGCACAAAGTCTATTTTTAGACTATGTCTATTTTTAGACATATGGATCATGGTCTATGAGTTGCAGGATGCTATTTATGGATGATTGGTCATGTTGGTAAAAATAGATGGACCTCTATTTTTAGACATATGGGCGGAGTCTATTTTTAGACTGCCAGTCAAAAAAATAGAACAGTCGAATATTATTAGCTCTTAATAATATTTGGACTATAAACATTATCTTATCCTCTTGCAGCACTTCAGTTCGAGCTACGGATGTGGCACATGCAACTGCAAGAAGGAAATAGGCTTTTCCTATGGGTTAGTTGAGCTATTGCATGATGGACTTCAGTTAGAACTCAAGTGATTGAGTTTGGTGGAGTTAATTGAGGAGTTGATGGAGTTGTGTTCAGTTTGACTTAGTTGAACTAGTTGTATTTAGTCTAACTGCCAAATACACTAGTGATGAGTGATGTGAATTAATTATTAATTAATTCACTAATTATTAACTCATAAATCAACTAAAGAATACATCAATTAACTCAATGCATGGACAGTTCAGTGGAGACAAGTGTTAGAGGTGGGTGAAAGGGTGAGACTACTATCAGTTGTGACTATAGTTGTGCATGAGATTTGCACAATCATTGATTGAGATTGCTAATGAGGATTGCACAGTACAAGCCAAGGGAATTCGAACTTGGATCTGATCTATTCTCAACTTGGATTGCGCAGTAGAGGCAGGCAAACAATGGAGGAGATTTGAACCCGTGACTTGTTCAGATCTGAGCTAGTTTGTGTGTAGCATGTGGAGATAGTACTGAGTACTTGTGAGGAGTATTGTACTATGTATTGTTACATGTTCTCTATCATTATAATATACAGATAGTTGGGGGTTTTCAGCTGTATGCTTTCCCCATTACATACTGTGTTGATATGTGTGATTGATGTTTCAATGTGCGCATGCGATTGTTTTTTTAATTCCGCAAATTGATGATCAATGGTAGAGGAGGTTATGTATTATGCATGCATTCCGCAAATAGTGTATAATCAGGATAATCTCTGTGAATAAGTGTTATATTATTCAAATTTCTACATAATCAAGCCGAATTCTAAGCACTTTGAAAAGGTCTTGACCTTGCCAAGGACAAAGGAATCAAGAAATTGAGGATCCTAGGAGATTCAATGATAGTAATAAGACCGATCTCTAAGGATATATCAAGAATATCGTCTTGTTTTCCACCAACTGTCCATTGAATCGAATTGTTGGAATCAAAATTTGAGGAACTCACTCTCCACCACATCCTCGGATCCCTCAACAAGGAGGTGGATATCCTATCCAATCGAGGTTGCCAACTAGAATAAGGTGTTATTGAGCTCTAGGATGGAGCAATATTAATCACACCAATCATGTAATCAAAGGTAATAAATGAAAATTTTTTGTAGATCGAACAAATCAAACTCTCTGTGAGTTGAATTAAGGAGAATAAACACAAGCCTCCAAATGAAATCATATTTCCACGGGATGGATGATGAGGGAGGACAGACGGGAGTCTATTTTATGCAACACACATTGCATACCATGCACAGCGGCATCCACACTTGGAGTGTTAGTGAAGAAGGGTGGCTTGTTTTAATACTCAGTGGCCTTCTCAGTCACAGTTGATGTGGGAATTGCAGTCAAGAGAATCTCCTTAATTCCATCAAGTGATCCCTCTATGTGAGTTCTAGCTCAATGGTCGGGGATAATGTTACGATGTTTCACCTACAGGAGGATTTAATGATAGAATTTGGGGAGAATCCTTCCCGATAAGAGTAGGGGACGATAAATAAGGGAATCTAGGACACTTATGAGCCTATCTGGTTGTTTTTAGATTTGAATCCTCTTCTGAGGAATTGGTCACTAGCGATGATGGAGAATAGTGACACTCCTGGGGATTTTGATCACTTGAAGAAAGCAGTAGGGAAACTCTTTAAAAATCTGATAGGCATGTATAAACTGTTGGGTAGGAGGCTAGACTTTATGGATAAGGAGTGGGATGATCATGAAAATATGGTGGACCATAAATTGGATTGGATGCATGCTCGTATGGAGCGTAGGCTCATACATATGGAGACATAAATTCTTCTTCTGAAGACTAGGCAGTGACAGTCAACATGGAGCTTAGAGGATGAATAAAAATAGGGTTCCCTCGAATCAATAGTCTTTGCAGGATGTGGCTATCACAAACTAGATGGTGATGACAGAGTAGCTCGTGGTAAGAAGGTGACGCTTGAGAACAAGTTTGACCCTGGCCCTTCTGGGGAAAACTAGACAATAATGTAGGTAAATGTTTTACATATATGAGCAATTTTTGGGGTAATTATATTTAATATATGGACATTTTCTGTAATATTGTAAAATAGAAAGTTTATGGCACTAGGAAAACCAAGCTTTGGTTGTATTGGAATTTTGAAGTTGTTGATGTAACTGATGAATGTAATCATCACAAGTCAGAACCATAGATCACATGCATAATAAAACGAAAATAAAATATCAGTATTTATCCTTCATCGATCCTTACTTCTCCCTTTGTTCTTTTTGTACACACACCGGATCAGTTTCGATGCCCAACAAACACCCAGTGCCTTTTTATTTTCATTAATCACATACACATGCACAATGTACATCACAACACATACATCCAAACGCAATGTGCGACACCACACAATACATGTACCTACACCTGTCGTACAACACAACACAATGCATGTACTACATAGAGTACAACACAATGAGTACACGTGTCATGATACCACAACTACACAATGCACATACATAGTACCGCATACCTGGAACACAACATGTATTACACACACACAATACCACATGTACACTAGTACCATATGTACACCAGTACCATATGTACAACATGTACACAATACCACTTGTATAAAGCACCACCTGCACAACTTGTGCACAACATCACATGTACACAACACCACCTGCACAACGTGTACACAACACCACATGTACATCGTACCACTTGTACAATGCCAGAGATACAAAACACCACATGCACATGTACACGTAACCACATGTAAACAACACCATATGCACGACATGTACACATCACCACCTGCACACAACACCATATGTACAACTTGTACACGACACCACATTCTCACAACACCACTTGTACAATCATGCACACAACACCATATGTACATAGCACCACATGTACAACATGCACACAACACCATATGCACATACCACTGCATATACAACATGTAAATAGCACCCTATTTATACAACATTGCATATCCAAGATGCGCACAACACCATATGCGCACAACACCGCATATCCATCATGCTCTCAATACAATATGTACACATCACCCCATATCTTGCATGTACATAACATCATCTATATCCATCATTGCACATGCAATGTACACACAACACCATACATACAACATGTACACAGCATATGTACACAATACTGCATATATTACATGTACACATCACCATATGTACAATCACTAAATATATAACATGCACAACATATACACAACAATAGTACTGCACCTCCAAAATCACATTGTCTCTACTAGGCAACCTTTCTTCTAGTGTCTCTTCGCCATCCATGTTTATCCTAGCCGCGAATCTCACTGCTTTCATTAAGCTGATGTATCCCTCATAGTTACCTATCATAACATAAACATAGGCATAATACAAGCATACAATATCAATTCATATCCACATGATACTGACCTCGGAGATCTGTCAGGCTACTCTTCCCACTTGATTCCTCATGAACCAGTAATCTCTTCATGCCACTCACCCGCATAAGCAATCATTCCTTGTTGGGTCCCTATAATACTAGTGATTACCCCATTACTGTTGTAGTTATACCCCTTATTAATATTGTTGTGCCCCTATTGCCCCCATATTGTTATTACTGTGCTCCATAAAATCCCTCTATTGTTATTTTTGTGGCTTTATATTATTATTGTTAGGTCGGCTGGATTATGTTGTGATTCCTTAAACTCCTATATATAGAAAGGAGGTTTTGTCATTTGAATCATCCAAGAATTGTTCATTTATGTAATGTAAAGGAGGTTTCCCCCTCGAAGAGGCTGAATTCTAAGGCGTTGATCTATCTTTTCTATCTTTTCTTGAGCTGGTTTCATAACATTTGGTATCAGAGCTTTGGATTCTAGGGTTTCGCTGCTCCAAACAGGTCATCGTGGCATTTTCGCTATAACTTTTTTTCTGTGACGTTTCAGAAGTTGCAAAAAAACCCCATTTGAGAAGAAATTTCTCTGAACCTCGGCTCCGAATTTCAGAGCTTTTCGCGCTATATTTACGGAGATATGATCTGAGGAAGTTGGTCTTTTTGCAGACTCCTGAATTACATTCCAAATAGGTGACCTGGGGAAAATCATCATAACTTTCTCTCTGGGGATCAGATTGAAATTTCGTAAGAAGGTACAGAAATAGGATGGACTGTAGTTTCTTGTATGCATTTTTCAGATCCAAAGGTTGAAACAATGACTCGTGGCATGTCATACAAGTTCGCTCTACTGAACTAGTCTATAATCAAGTCACTATGGGAGATTTCACATAACTCTTCCTTGGAGAATCCAATTTGGGTCAGACTTGTGGCATTGGAAAGAGGACGAAGAAGGATACTACAGGTCGCAATTTTAGAACTGGAGGATCTGAATTTACAGAGATACATCAGATTCAATATCAGGCTTCTACAAAGTGAAAAAAGGTGTGTAGTTTTTTTTTAAATTTTTGCGTAAGCTTGGTTTGAAGGAATTCAAAGGGCATAGTAAAGCATTATTATCGGTAACTGATGCCCCGAGGAAAGAAAATGCAAACACCTAGTAAGGAACCTGAAAGCTCTAGCATGACTCATGAAGAAGAGGAAGAAATGCTACATGATATATCAAAATTACAAGAACAAGTGCAACAAATGTCACGCTCACAAAAGCTAACAGAAGCTAAGATAAATGGCGTGGAATCTAAGATAAATGGCATGGAATCTAAGATAAAGGGCATGGAAGCTAAGATGGATGATTCGAAGACAGATTTGAAGAGAGACATGGCAGATTTGAAGACAGACATGGCAGATTTGAAGACAGATTTGACAAATTTTCTACAAGAAATACTTACTAATGGTGAAAAGGTTGTAAAGGAAACTCATGATGTGAACAAAAGAAATGTTAATCATGATTCCATAGACTCTAATGTTGGATCGAAGACCCACCATATTCCAAAAATCGATATGAGGAAGTTTGATGGCAAGGATCCCGCCACATGGATATTACAGATGGAGCAATTCTTCGATCTCAATAATGTGCAAAACACACAAAAGGTACGTATGGAAACTTTATATTTGGAACCAAATCAGTTTGTATGGTATCAATGGCTTTGCTCTCGTAAACAATTTATCACTTGGGCAATTTTTACGGAAGAATTGATAGCATATTATGAGGATAAAAAAAGCAACACTTTTTTTAGCCAATTGATAAGTCTCAAACAAAAGGGTTCAATAATGGAGCACATTGAGGAATTCCAAAAATTGAACATAAGGGTAAAAGATATTCTAGAGGAGCATAGGATTGATGTGTTCATAAGGTCTTTAAAGGATAATATCCAACATGATGTTCGCCTTTGGGAACCTGATTCATTAGAGAAGGCATTCAAGTTAGTAAGAAAAATGGAAAGAAAAATTATGGCAACCAGGAAGCATACCACTCACAACTATAAAGACGGAAGTGTTGTTGCCCCTATTCTTCCACAACCTATTATGTAAGATAGTTCCGAAGTTGCACATACCTGAGGAGGCACCGCTCGAGGCCAAGATCTGGAAGCTAGTTGCGGGCATCCGCAAAGTGAAGGCAAAGGTGGAAAGAGTTAAATTTTAACTCAACATGAAAATCATGGAACTGGAGCTTAAGTCACAGCCTCCAACTCCGCCCAAATTCAGGGAACAGTGCGAAGCTGCCGTCAAGGAAGGGATAACTAGTGGGGATGTCGCGGTCGTTAACTGCATAGATTTATTCGAACAGGCCATGAAAGTGGTGATGGACTTGTAGGAAGATCCCACCGTGCAAATATTAAATATAGAGATCTGTGAGCTCCAGAAGTAGTACGATGAGATTAGGGAGATGACGCACTCCATTGCTACAGCGAAGTGCCTCCCCAAGTTGCAGGAGGTAAAGTATGTTGGGTCCCTATAATACTAGTGATTACCCCATTACTATTGTAGTTATACCCCTTATTAATATTGTTATGCCCCTATTGCCCCCATATTGTTATTACTGTGCCCCATAAAATCCCTCTATTGTTATTTTTGTGGCTTTATATTATTATTGTTAGGTCGGCTGGATTATATTTTGATTCCTTAGACTCCTATATATAGAAATGAGGTTTTGTCATTTGAATCATCCAAGAATTGTTCATTTATGTAATGTAAAGGAGGTTGCCCCCTCGAAGAGGCTGAATTCTAAGGCGTTGATCTATCTTTTCTATCTTTTCTTGAGCTGGTTTCATAACATTCCTCCACAAGAATGATCCCTAACAACCCTGTCAGATAGTGACATAGATACATATACATAAACATTAGCATAAAACAATCATAATCATGTCAGACAATGACATATATACACATACATAAGTATCTAAACATCAGCATAATCATGATCATAACATAATTACCAGATAGCATAAGGTCAAGGTTAAGAGAACTCCCTTTATCTGTGCACACCATGCACAACATTGAGAACAATCATTCCCAACATAGCCAAGGAATCTGACACCTCAGATCCATTTACTTCACCTTTCTTGTTACCTTTGTCATGATTGTACTGCCACTGTCCATTTACACCAATGGACCAAATCAACCCAATCGATTGTCATATTCTTACCTTCCACTTCTCTTGCTCATGTTACGAGCTTCATTTAGGCCTTACATTACCTGCTAAGTTTCATTCATCTCTCCCTTAGCTCCATTAAATTTCCTCTTTCCCAACCAATTCCCAAAAGGCAAGAAAAAACACAAACAAGAAGAAAACCAATAACAATAAGACACTGCGAACAAAGTGGTATGACCATACACTAGACATAAACAAAGCTACAAATCAAGCGCAAAAAAGGCACAAAGAATTGAAATCACAAGACTCTTAATAGACACCATGACTCAATCCCCATGGTTCCCAGTGCTCTGAAAAGAAAGCTCAACCGGAGCCTTCTTCAGAATTTCATGGCAGTCCTTTTCCATGCAATCCCCTACATCATATTTCCATAAACACATAACTGTCAGTGCATAAATAAACATAACAATACACCAGTTACCTTACCTTGTTGTGCCAAGAACATTGCTTACAACTGAACACATCCACACCATCTCTCAAGGGACTCCAATCCTTTGATGAACCTAGCCATAACTAGAACCAATTGTTATACCTGTCAAATACATATTTATGAATATAACACGTATCCTCATAATGTCAGACAAATTCAAGTTAAGAAGACTTCTTCTATGAAAAGCACTCATTCCTTTGGAATTGTGGTTTCCAAACATAGTTAAAGAATTTTTTCACCCAATTCCTTTCTTTTACCTTTTCCTTATTGCAATGAAGTCTTATTATGCACTATCACATCATCCAACTGTTAGTTATATAAACACATCAACTATTACCTTATCAAGCTAATACCAAGCATGTTGCCCTACAACTGCTCACACATGTCAGTCTCACGTTCCAAATATAAATACATGATGTATATTAATTTGAAATCAACCTTTACCAAGTCTAACAACCATGTCATACTCAACAATCAACTCACATTCATCAGTCATAATACATAATGCTACAACTATCACCTACTTACACTCAAGTACATATCAGTTGTCTCAACACATATGTATTAGTACAACCATCTTAAAACAATATCATTTCGGCAAGAAATCTTATAGACACATACTCATATCATTCAAGTAATCAAACATTCAGACAACAGATAGACGACATAATAGACACCAAACACTCAAACACCAAATAGACGACATAAGAAAGCTCATACCTTAATGTATCTCAAGGGAGGCTATCTTGTATGCACAATCAATCCATATTAGCATGATATAACTTCACAACATATCAACTCAAACATAAATAAGGTCATGATATCCATAATATTCACTAGCTAACATGTTCACATCATAAACTCATAAACAATTATCATTCATACATAATAATCACATCTGCATAGTCAGTCTAGATTAGTATGACATAATATCACAACATATTAAATCATACATGAATGTCATAACCCTAACCATTTTCATATACCAATCCAAATTAGTATGATACATATAGCATCAAGATATTAATGCAAGAACCCTGATCATTAACTAACACATAAAAACAACATGTTAACATATAACATGCTCATGGTCACATAACCAGCTCCTTAATTCGGAGTGGTGGTCCGATCTCTTGGTTTGGGGGAAAATGATGGGGGTTAGGGTTTTGGCTGCAGGAGCTGGAATTGAACCAGGGCCGCTTAGGCCGATGGCCTAAGGCGCTGCAGACAAGGTTTTCAAGCTGGATGACGGAGGCAGGATCGTACGAAGTGGGACAGCGTGGGTCTACAACGAGGCAGGTGACTGGAAGGAGAGCATGATGAGGACAGCTGGGAGTTAACAGCAGGGCGGCCTCGGAACGTGGAGCATATATCCTTCACTGCGCAGGAGGATGGTTTTAATCCTGGGGGTAAATGCGCTGGCACCATTTCCAGATTACCCGAGGCTCTATACAAAATTCGTAGGAGGAAACAGACCGTTAGCGGTTCCCTGTGATTGTCTGCAGCAGATTTATAACCATGGTAAAACCTAGAGAAGCAGTCGACCTCGACCCTGCACTGGAAGATATTTTGTCGGTTTGGGGTAAGGAGATAACTGCCCAGAATATTGATAAGTTTTTTGGGTCAGCTGGCAGTCATGCAACTGAGAAATACACTCCGGAAGGTTCATGGAGTAACAGGGCACCAAAAGGGTTATTGGAGGAAAGCTTGGAGCTGGCCGGGCTGAACAGTCAAGGAGTTAGGGGTCTGCAGGAGCCGAGTTTTCAGGAGGAGGGTTTCCATCTGACAGGAAAACCCTACGTTTCTCAAGTAAGTAAAGAAAAACCCTACTCTCCTGCTCCTTTCTTATCTGGAGGGCTTGAAGACATTGTTAATTACAAGTCGAAACAAGGGATCTGGAGATGTGTGGGAGGAGGTCTAAAACCTGACATAGTAGCGGCGGAGGGAGGAAGGACGCCGGCAGTTACCAGATCCATACTCGCAAAAGGGCCGTTTAGCCCCAGTCTGGGCACCGGATTGGCTGGCTTAGGAGCGGGTGAACCCTCGGAGCTCAGGAAGGAACCCTCTGGATCGGATAATGGAACGCTGAAAGAGGGCACCGGATTTGCAGAGGGCCTAGACAAAGGAACTGGAGGTAGAACCTCAGCAGACATCTCCGCCAAGGGAAGGCTCACCTAGGACAAGGCCGAGCATGAACAGCTAGAAGAAGCGGTCAAGAGTGCCTCAAAAGCACAAGATAGGGAGGAGACTTCTGAGAAAGAAAAGACAGGGGAGAAAAGGAAAAAACAGAAGCCCATCAAGAAGAAAAAATTCGAAGCAAACTTAGTTCTGGGTATGGATGTTCAGGTAGAAGATGCATTAGAGGTGGCTGAATGCACACTGGTAGGGAGAGCACGGGGCAAGAGTTACTCAGGAAAATTCATCAAACATTGGGTGGAACAACAGTGGCAGACGGCCCCAGTTAAAAGTTTCAAGGTAGCAGTTCTAGTGAAAGGGTGGTTTATGGTGAGATTCGAGAGCAAGGAAGCAGCGGACTGGGTAGTGGGGAGGAATTGGGCTTTTGGGAATCGCCCAGTGTTATTCAAACGGTGGACTCCGCTATTTGACGCGAAAAGGGAGAAGGTTGATGAGTTTCCTGTTTGGGTTCGGGCACCTGGGCTACCCCCTTTCCTTTGGGTGGAATCGGTGTTTAGATCTATAGGGAATTTCCTCGGCACATTCCTGGAGGCGGACATGTCCTTTATTCAAACACACAACAAAGCCATGGCTCGGATCCTGGTCAGTTTAAACCCAAGAGAAGGTCTTGCGGAAACCATCAATCTTCAGTACAAAGATTACGTTTTTGAACAACCTCTGGACTATGAACATCTACCATTTAGATGCCATAGATGCCACGAATATGGCCATCTGGCTAGAGATTGTCTGTTGGGCAATCGCCGAAGAAGGACTCAGAAGACTGCCGAGCAGGAGGAGAAGATAGCGGAGTTGAAAAGGGTTTCCGGGACAGAAGAGGTCCATGAGGAGGATTCTATGGATGTGGACATAAATCAAGAAGGGAAACCTAAGGAACAGGCCTTAGAAGGTCCTCCAGGCAGAGAGGAAGCGGTTGAGGATCAACGCGGATCAGAGAACCTGACCAAGGAACCCATCAATGAACCAGCAGCCACCTCAATTGAAGACTCAAAGGGTATGCAACTAGACTCAAGTAATCCATCTTTGTCTCCTTCAGAAATTAAAGATGCTTGCTTGATATCTGGCTCACAAATCAATAACTGTAACTATGATGAACAATTAAATGTTGAAAACATCACTACTGCTATTCCTTCATTAGACCTGAACTGTGATGATGTTCCAAATAAGAAAGAGGAATATGTTCCCTCCTCCCCTGTATGTCATTATAATCTCCGATCCCTTGATAAAAAGCCTGCGAACCTAGAATCGGTCGGTGGTTTAGGCCCAACCTCTTCACAGGCCTTTAAAAGGAAGGCTAGGGGCAGGAAATCAAACCTGTCCAAAGCACAGGTAAAAGCAAAGTTTGATGTGGCTGACGGAAAACAAATGTCTATCCCTGGGGCGCTTAGAGCAGCGAATCCCTATGAGAATGTAATTAAATGATCTTTTTATCCTGGAATTGCAGGGGTTTAGCCAGTAAACCCAAAAAACTGGCTCTCAAGGAGATAGTTATGCGTTATAATCCTGATGTTCTTCTACTGCAAGAGACTCTCGGTAAAAGCTTAGATGTGGAGATGACCCTAAGATCTATTCTTCCAGGCTGGCACTTTCTCGCAGTAGATTCTGTCAGACATTCGGGTGGCTTGGCCATGGGGTTCAGGGAAGGAAGGCTGCAAATATTTAACCATTGGGGAATGGCTCATGCGCTAGGGATGGAGTTCCAATCACCAGAGTTCGGTTTCCCCCTGTTGATCTTAAACATCTACGGGCCATGCCAGGGGAGGGTAAACTTCTGGACCGATCTCCTGTCAAAATCAGTGCTGAAAAGACAAAATTTGATTATAGGGGGTGATTTAAACTTCTCCATGGGGAATGCCGAAGCCTGGGGTCCTTCTGCCAGAGAAGATCCGCTATCCGAGTTCTTCTTGAACTCTCTCTGCTCTCATAATCTGATAGATGTAAACCTAATCAAATTAAAGCCTACCTGGAGGAATCGAAGAGCAGGGGATGAAAGAATAGCAAAGAGATTGGACCGCTTCCTGATATGTGAAGATTTGTCATCCAGAATTCCAATGTTTAGACAATGGGTGGGGGAGGGAGGAAATTCGGACCACTTCCCAGTTCTTCTTGAGCTCTCCAAACCCCCCCATAAACCAGCAGCTCCATTTAAATTCAATGCATCTTGGTTGCAAGAGGATTCCTACAATAGACTCTTCCGAGAGACATGGAAAACCCCAGATAGGAATTCAATGGAGAGTAAAGGCTTCCTATTCATGGAAAATTTAAAAAGACTAAAGAAAGCTACTATGGATTGGGCGAAGATCAGAAAGCAAAAGCAGAATGAGGAAATAACCCAAATCGATGCAGAACTTCGGGAACTGGAAGGTACTGAGTCGGATGGGTATGCAACGCAGGAATCCAAGGATAGAATATTGCTGCTTGAAAGGCACAGGAACCAAATATTGCTGGCCAGAGAGGAGGAATGGAGGCTGAAGAGCAGGGCGATTTGGCTTAAAGCCGGGGACGAAAACACGAGATTCTTCCATAATTATGCAAAAGGGAGGAAAAACGCGAACACGATATGGAAGCTAAAAGATGATGAGGGTAGAGAGGCCAACACTTTTGAGTCTCTCTCCAATATGGGAAGAAGTCATTTTCAGAACCTGTTTGCTGACCAAGGAGAGATAACTTTAGCAGAAGTAATCAGAACTGCCCAATGTTTTCCCCGGTATGTAGAGGAGGAAGAAGCAGAGAATTTAATCAGAGAAGTCTCCAAGGAGGAAGTGGAAAGAATTATAAAATCAATGGCCAAAGATAAGAGCCCAGGCCCGGACGGGTGGACCATAGAACTCTTCCAACATTTTTTCGAACAGATCGGAGCAGAATTAACTGAGGTGGTGGAAGAGTCTAGGAGGAAAGGAGAGATTTACACCCCTTTCAATTCAACATTCATAGCTTTAATCCCTAAAAAGGAGGAACCAGAATCCTTTGAAGATTTCAGGCCTATTGTCAGGCGGAAAGAGTCGATAGTGCGGACACAACCAACCTCCCTAGGAGCCTAAGACTCTCTAGTGACAAACAAGACAAACAAGAGCAATCCTTCTCTAAACATGCATTTACTATATAAGAAATCAAGTGTTTAGATCCTACCTGTAGTCCAACGCTGTTGTAGCAGTCCAGCTCCGCTGATCCGGATGAGCTCCTCCTTCACTTTGAAACCTGCATACACTAACAATCAAACGATTAAATAGCACTTGATAATCTCATAGAATAAAACATATTTAACACATAGACCAAGGAGTACATGAAACAACTCATAAATAACAAGTTATTGAGAAGAATGGACTCATTTGCATTAATAGGTAACAAAAAGAACAAATACAACCTGAGCCTTGGTGTTGTGCAAGTCCTTCCCAGGGTCCGTCAAGAGTTCTCCTTTACTTTGACAAAGCACACCCACTTCCAAATAGAACAAGCAAAGATGGCAATCTCTCCTCACAAGCTTCTAAATGGGAGTCCTAATTCCTGCAGCATTTACCCTTAGAAATGTATAGCTTCCAACCTCCTCTCCTTCTGGCCCAATGCCTGTATTTATAGTGCTCAAGAGGAGGTTAATCAGGTCCACCATCAATGGGATAATCCCCTCTTTGGGTGGGATAGCTCCCTTATTGATGGGATAAGTTCCTCTTTGATAGGAGTGCATGAACCATCTGGAGGCGCCCAATACACGTTGAACAACCTTCTAGAATGCTCTAGAAATGACCACAAGTAACTTTTTAAAGATGAAACTTGCGCATTCTAACCTTTACAGGGGGACGCACCTGTCCCTTTACATACAGAGCGTCTTTGGACGCAGCTTTTGTGAACATTGGGAGCGTCCCCGCAGGTAAGGTTGAGAGAACCTGCGTCCCCAGAGATAAATACATTTATACAAGACTTTCTCTCTTTTTTGGAGTTTGACATGGAGAGCAGAGGCATAAGACTTGCCTAAGAGGGTAGCATGACTGTTGATTGAGCCATACTAACTGTAAATAGTCATGGTGACATTTTTTAGTGTAACAGATTGCCCCCTAAAGTGCGAAGCCTGGAATAGATTAGGGTTTGTAATATCTAGGAAGGGTGAAGTGCTTTATCATTTCAAGGATTATCCCGTGGAGAGCCTGGTCAGAACCTGTAATTTTCAACACAAAATACATGTATAAGATTATATCATCACTGAGGTAGGCATTCCCATACTCAGATCAAAATTTTAACTAACACACTAACTACTCTGATACAGGAATGATCTTGAAGTACATCACAATCATAGACTTTTGTAGACACAGTATGGACGCAGCCATCTGTTTATGATTAGTCTACTTAGATAATGAATACAAAACTCCTCGCAACCTGGATGGTGGAAACTAGATCCAGGGTCTTCACTTCTACTTCCCGAATTGGTACGATTCTAGCCATGCGAATAAATGAGTTGATGTCGAACATGGTAGAAACCACTTGATTACCAGTCGATGATGTAAACTGTTAACAAGCGTGAGAGAGACCACCAGTAATGTCAATGGTTCTCAAAGTACCCAGTACAATCCATGAGATGTGAATGAATGAGTTGATGTCGAACATTTCACGGAATCCTTCGATCGAAAGTCATTGATGTAAACTGACGTCAAAGGCGAGAAACCTGCCATTGATGCATGCAGACTTCAAGGTACTGACGATTTCTAAGTCATCTCTCTAGATAATGTGCTGATGTCGATAGAAAGCGACCCGTTGCAGGCAAGCCCGCAACACGAAATCATTGTTCAAGTTGAAGAAATGTTGTTGTAAGGACTGACTCAGGGATGGTCAAATGGATGACAAGTATTTTGCAGATGAAAGTTTTGCTTGCAGACCTCTTGAACACATAACGACACGACAGATGGCTTGGTGACGAATAACTCAAAGTTAATCCCCGGAACCCGGTTAAAGACTTTCAAAGTGGTTTGATCAACTGTGAGGTAAAAGATTTCCCAACCCAGGTGAATGAAAAGTGTCGTGTTCAAGAGTGGTAATAAAGTTTCTTTTGAGACAAAAGGTAACAAACAGGTTCATTCTTCTCTCTTTTCCCCCACCATTTCTGGCAAGTACCTCTTTATTTTTAACAAGCTCGAGGAGGATAACATATGCTTGATTATAAGCTCATCCTTCGGATGAGTCCAACCTAGTTTTGATTTGAACCCTAGGAAGGGGTGGTTCGTTCTTGTTTGTAATTGAACAGGTCCTTTACTGTGAAATGTTTAACGAGCCCAGTACAGGAGAAACTCGGTGTTTTTCAATTTTAGAGAGTCTGAAAAACTTAAGAAGACTCCAAGTTGAACTTTTTCGTAGATTTGTGTCCCTCAAGCCCGAAAAAGTATAAAATAATACCTGGGGGAACCGCTTAGTCTTGCGACCAAGGAGTACTTTCATGATTAGTGCCTCTGACCTGAAAAGTAAAAAGCGATCAAGGACACGTCGTTTTATTTCCAGTATCGAGTTTGAAACGACAAAAACCCGGCAATCTTTTCCTGTTTTTACGGTCAGAAAAAAGCTATAAGGGGACCGTCTTTTAATTCCGTTTTAACGAGTGTAAAAGAAACGCTCGGCAATCTTTTCATGTTTTAGGAGTCTGAAAAGGGCTTAAAAGAGAACTCCAAGGTTTCACTTTTTCGTAAGTTTTAACGAGTTCGAAAAAGGGATAAAAATGTACTCATGGTTTTCACTTTTTCGTAAATTTTAATGAGTTCGAAAAAATGATAAAAATGTACTCATATGGCCGACTTTCAATTTAATTTACGAGCAGGAAAAGACGAAAAGAACTCGGCATTTTCATTTGTTTTACGAGAATGAAAGATAGCAAAATAATCTCGGGATTTTCATGAGTTTAACGAGTCTTGAAAATAACTGAAACTGACTCGAGATAGGTTTCATTTTTACAAAAGCTTGAAACAGATAAAAACTATGCTTCAAAGTAGTTTCATTTTTACACAAGCTTGAAACAGAGAGAAAACTGTGCTTGATGCCCCCTAAGCGTAACTGTTAGAGCACATGCCCCCCCAGCTTCATTTCATTCAACCAGTTGGACGAAATGAAGGTTGAGTTACGAGATCATTTGAAAGACTCGATCTAAAACTATAAGAAAATTATGCAAAACTAACTAACCTAAAAATACAACTTAACATCTATGAGATCTAGTCAAACTCTCGACTCAATTAGAGGAGGATTTGTTTCATTTTTTAACGAGCTTGAAACAGGAAAAGAAAAGTATAAAATAATACCTGGGGGAACCGCTTAGTCTTGCGACCAAGGAGTACTTTCATGATTAGTGCCTCTGACCTGAAAAGTAAAAAGCGATCAAGGACACGTCGTTTTATTTCCAGTATCGAGTTTGAAACGACAAAAACCCGGCAATCTTTTCCTGTTTTTACGGTCAGAAAAAAGCTATAAGGGGACCGTCTTTTAATTCCGTTTTAACGAGTGTAAAAGAAACGCTCGGCAATCTTTTCATGTTTTAGGAGTCTGAAAAGGGCTTAAAAGAGAACTCCAAGGTTTCACTTTTTCGTAAGTTTTAACGAGTTCGAAAAAGGGATAAAAATGTACTCATGGTTTTCACTTTTTCGTAAATTTTAATGAGTTCGAAAAAATGATAAAAATGTACTCATATGGCCGACTTTCAATTTAATTTACGAGCAGGAAAAGGCGGAAAGAACTCGGCATTTTCATTTGTTTTATGAGAATGAAAGATAGCAAAATAATCTCGGGATTTTCATGAGTTTAACGAGTCTTGAAAATAACTGAAACTGACTCGAGATAGGTTTCATTTTTACAAAAGCTTGAAACAGATAAAAACTATGCTTCAAAGTAGTTTCATTTTTACACAAGCTTGAAACAGAGAGAAAACTGTGCTTGATGCCCCCTAAGCGTAACTGTTAGAGCGCATGCCCCCCCAGCTTCATTTCATTCAACCAGTTGGACGAAATGAAGGTTGAGTTACGAGATCATTTGAAAGACTCGATCTAAAACTGTAAGAAAATTATGCAAAACTAACTAACTTAAAAATACAACTTAACATCTATGAGATCTAGTCAAACTCTCGACTCAATTAGAGGAGGATTTGTTTCATTTTTTAACGAGCTTGAAACAGGAAAAGAAAAGTATAAAATAATACCTGGGGGAACCGCTTAGTCTTGCGACCAAGGAGTACTTTCATGATTAGTGCCTCTGACCTGAAAAGTAAAAAGCGATCAAGGACACGTCGTTTTATTTCCAGTATCGAGTTTGAAACGACAAAAACCCGGCAATCTTTTCCTGTTTTTACGGTCAGAAAAAAGCTATAAGGGGACCGTCTTTTAATTCCGTTTTAACGAGTGTAAAAGAAACGCTCGGCAATCTTTTCATGTTTTAGGAGTCTGAAAAGGGCTTAAAAGAGAACTCCAAGGTTTCACTTTTTCGTAAGTTTTAACGAGTTCGAAAAAGGGATAAAAATGTACTCATGGTTTTCACTTTTTCGTAAATTTTAATGAGTTCGAAAAAATGATAAAAATGTACTCATATGGCCGACTTTCAATTTAATTTACGAGTAGGAAAAGACGGAAAGAACTCGGCATTTTCATTTGTTTTACGAGAATGAAAGATAGCAAAATAATCTCGGGATTTTCATGAGTTTAACGAGTCTTGAAAATAACTGAAACTGACTCGAGATAGGTTTCATTTTTACAAAAGCTTGAAACAGATAAAAACTATGCTTCAAAGTAGTTTCATTTTTACACAAGCTTGAAACAGAGAGAAAACTGTGCTTGATGCCCCCTAAGCGTAACTGTTAGAGCGCATGCCCCCCCAGCTTCATTTCATTCAACCAGTTGGACGAAATGAAGGTTGAGTTACGAGATCATTTGAAAGACTCGATCTAAAACTGTAAGAAAATTATGCAAAACTAACTAACCTAAAAATACAACTTAACATCTATGAGATCTAGTCAAACTCTCGACTCAATTAGAGGAGGATTTGTTTCATTTTTTAACGAGCTTGAAACAGGAAAAGAACTATGCTCGGATTCGGTTTCATGTTTACACAAGCTTGAAACGAAAAACTATGCTTGTTATAAGTTCGCATGCCCCCAACATAATGACGCAAAACGAGGTACATGCCCCCCAAGCTTCATTGCATTCAATGAGGTGGATGGAATGAAGCTTTACGTTCAAGATCTTAGAAGATTTACACACCGAACTCTAAAAACCTTGATTCATTTTTTAACGAGCTTGACACAAGAAAAGGAACTATGCTCTAAAATCCTTGATTCATTTTTTAACGAGCTTGACGCAAGATAAGGAACTATGCTCATGACTACTCTCTACAATCTACCTACTTAACCTACCCTTGTTTCATTTTTTAACGAGCTTGACACAAGACAAGGAACTATGCTCAAAAAGTTCGCATGCCCCCAGCATAACGATGCAAAGCGAGGTACATGCCCCCCAGGCTTCATTGCATTCAACCGGCTGGATGAAATGAAGGTTTACTTTCAATATTTAACTTGAAAAGGGAGTTGTTTCATTTTTAAGGAGGTTGACACAAGAGAAGAACTATCCTCATACCTGATTCATTATTTAACGAGGTTGACTCAGTAACAGGAACTATCCTCAAAAACCTACTTTCTACAATCTACCTATATATCCTAAAATCTACCTGATTCATGTTTTAACGAGGTTGACTCAGTAAAAGAACTATCCTCGTACTCACTGATTCATTTTTTAATGAGGTTGACACAGTAAAAGGAACTTTCCTCATACCCTCCTATTTCATTTTTTAACGAGGTTGATACAGGAAGAACTATCCTCACAACTCCTTGTTTCATTTTTTAATGAGCTTGACACAAGACAAGGAACTATGCTCATGACGTCCAGTTTCATTTTTTAACGAGGTTGAGACTAGAAGAAACTATCCTCACCCACACTGATTCATTTTTTAACGAGGTCGACACAGTAAAAGGAACTTTCCTCGTACTATCCAATTTCATTTTTTAACGAGGTTGAGAGAGGAATAAACTATCCTCGTACACACTGATCATGGCTTCCAACTGGAAGAAAGACATGTCAATGGACACACCTTGATCATGGCTTCCAAGAGGTCTTCATCAGAAGGAAGAATAGTACTCTGGAAGGAACACATGTCAAGGGACTCAAAAGGGATAAGAACATCGTGTTCAAGTAATCCCATAGAGTTTTCCATGTCAATTACCGGATCTAAATCAACAGTGAGAGGCTCACTTACATCGGTAACTGAAAACATGGGACCAGTTGCCACATAATTAACCCGTGGCAGGGTAGATACCACTTTAGAATCAGGAACATTTAGGGGTGTCATATTATTGGTAGTTGAAACAAGACTAGGGAATGAAAGCTGGTCTACAGTCACAATATTGCCATTGTGAGGGAAAGACATCACGCGAAAGAGTGTCGATACGACAGCTTTCATTGCATAAACATAATCTCGCCCAAGGAGTAAATTGAAATCCAAGGGACCTCGAACTACCATAAGATCAATACAGACAATTTTACCTTCCAAGGTAATAGAAAACTTAGGAAGGATCCCTAAAGGTTCACTAATGGTTCTGTTAAAAGCTTTCAGATTCTGCGTAATAGGCGCAAGCTGAGGGGAACCCAAAGCTTTCCAAACAGTTGAGGATAAAATACTAACAGAAGCACCTTCATCTACCTGAGTACGATGTATGTCCCTACCACCAGCCTTGACAATGATTTGGAAAGGGATGGAGGAAGGAAGACGAGGTTCTGTCAGTCTATTCCAATCAAAGGAAAAGACCTCAGTGCTTGGAGGGGGTTTTATAGAAACAGGTGAAATGCCCCCCGGCATAGAAGAATCTGATGTAACAAGAAGAACCTGAGCAGTATGAAGTTCACTCTCTAAAGGGAAAGTGGGATCGACTGAATGTGAAATTGAATCGACCACTTGATCAACTAATAGATCATCAACCTGAGTGACATGAGTTTCACTCTCCAATGGAAGAGTGTGATCGATTGTATTTGAATTTTGATCAATCACTCCGTCAGTTGACGGTAGGTTGGGAGAAAGTTTACGGTAACCAGTTGGAAATTCTTGTTGTGGAACAGTAAGTTTTTCCAACAATGTTGAGGCTTCATCCATGTGAGGGCAAATGTGAGTTTGATGACTCCCTTTGCATAACTTACAAGGAAACCTAACTTTACCCTTTTTCCCAGGAACCTGACTATCACTGGTTGATGGATCAATAGAAAGTTGATGAGATTTTTCTGACCATACTTCCAAGACCTTTGGAATACCAGGACAATTGACAAGGAAGTGGTCACCCTTACAAAGCCTGCAAGGGTATTTGGGTTTATGCTGCATGTCGGAGTTTTCCTCAACACAACTAACACTTACAGCAATGGTTGGTTGGTTGACTTCTTTCTTATCTTTCTTCTTCTTCTTCTTCTTCTTCTTCCCTTTCTTCTTCTTCTTAGCCTCCTGGTTACTAGCATCAAGGCTTTTACCAGGCGAAGAGGAAGAAATGGAGGAAGAAAAATTAGGCGAAGAAGGTAAAGGGTCAACAGAAGGTTGGTGATGTTGAGATGGTGAACTCTGTGAAGGAGAAGCATTCGGTTGAGGTTGAACAATTGGAGTATTTTGGGCCAACGAAGTTGAAAATAACCATATCGGTAAACCTATTGTAAATCCAGGTAATGACAAAGTAGCCATATAAGGAGGACCATCATTCCCAAAGTAAGGAAAAGTACTAGGATTCTCATTAGGAGGGGTTCCTAGGTTGATAAATTCCGGAACATTTGCCATTATATTCAACTTCAGTGAATTTTATTAACAATTTAAAACTAAAATTAACAGTTCACAATTCACACCTATGGTCTCTAAAAGTAAAAACAAACAAATTAACACGCGCTATCAAATCTAGGAGTCAAACCACACACAAACAGTAAGCTCTCCGGACCGAAAACACTAGTTGGTGATGAAGCCCAACCTCGCAGAATTCAGTACAGAAATGGCGGGTGGAACAGTTACCCCGGCAACCTGCTTAATGAATAGACTAGACCAAGTTCCTCCACTTTAACCGTCTCGAGTGAAGTGAACCCCCCAGAAAATCCAAGTGAGTATAGCCGACGTCTGCTCTAGGTACAGTGGGACCTTCCCTCCACCGTCACCTCGGTAGAATCCTAAAGATAATGGCCACTAAGGTTACCAACCGCAACAAATGCACCTGGGGGAATAGTCTAAACTCCGACAGCACGCAAGGGCAGAGTAGCAAGCTCAATCCCCTTGTCGGCTCCTTGACAATAATCCAAGGTTTACCGACAAGTGACCCCTGGCTCCTCGACAATGGTTAATCCGAGGTTTACCGTTTGTAATACGTGCGTGTCTGGCGTCGTTCCCAATGAGGGGGGAATGATCCCCTCACTGGTTCGGACACGAGCTCGTGCTTCTCCTTTAAGAGGAGCTTTCCCAGAGTACAAGTGAGACAATTGGATTTATTCTATCACAAGATGAGCTACTTGTTTGGTTTTGCTGTCTTGGAGAGTTAATTACTCTCCTACTCCAAGACACTAGCCTGATCTATATGGGTGCTTCAGAGCCCTAGAAATGTAAAAATTACTAGATGAATTTTAATTAAGCGCTGTGTTATTAAGGCTGTTTTTACTCAAATGGGTAAATGGAGATGAAACCAATGGTGTTATGACCCGACTCAACTGAATGCAATCGAATATGATAATGTAATCTTTTCAATTCGATGAATCCTAACTAAAGTAAGGAGAGAGTTTCCATTCACTTCCAACAATGCAAAAAATTGATCACTAAGAGAAAATATAACAAATTCTCTAATGCACTAATTTTATCAAGAAAAACTAATGCAAATCAATTCCAAACCATTTTTTCATTTTTATTTTTATGCAAATTCAAATCAAAGAAAACTGATCTAAATCTACAATTGATTTTTCAGAATGTAAACTATGCAATTGTAATCTATGCACAATTCACTTGAAAAGTATGCAAATGTAATCTATGCACATTTTCATTCATATTCTGAAAATGAGAATTCTAATTACGCAAATGTGATCTATGCAAGAGAATTCTCAAACACAAGACGATTCTAATGTGATCTAAGAACCAATCAAGTGCAAGTCGAGAAAATTGGGTGAGAGTTCCAAAGATCAAAAAATAAAAAACACTCAAAGGCGATTAACACTCATACGCAATTTAGCCCCCCCTCAAACAAACCTCCAAGTAATGACCAAAGGAAATCAAATCAAGAATTTCTCAAAAAAGAGACTCAAAACACCCAATTGATGAAAGCTTAAAGCAGGAATGCCGATGAAACAAGCTTAGGTGAAGATCTTTGACAAGAGACTAATGGATCTGGGCAGTAAAAACTAAGAAAAAGCAAAATCTAAGAGAAAAAATGCAAAAAATGGAATTTTCTTAAATTTTAGCAGGGGACGCAGGCAACCCGTTAAGACAGGTGCGGGCCCACTCTGTGCACACAGCGACAGTGCGTGCAGGGACGCACTGTGCAATACTCAGAGGGTGCGTCCTACTGGAAAATTCAAGAAAAACTAAATTGAATCTAACCCTAAGCTAACCCACCCAAAAACAAAGTCACAGAGCCAAAAACCAGAAAATAAATGACTTTTCTCAGATCAAAGTTGCATACAAAGGAAAAGACTTTCACATCAATGGATTCCCCAGCAGAGTCGCCAATTTGTCAGGCGGAAAGAGTCGATAGTGCGGACACAACCAACCTCCCTAGGAGCCTAAGACTCTCTAGTGACAAACAAGACAAACAAGAGCAATCCTTCTCTAAACATGCATTTACTATATAAGAAATCAAGTGTTTAGATCCTACCTGTAGTCCAACGCTGTTGTAGCAGTCCAGCTCCGCTGATCCGGATGAGCTCCTCCTTCACTTTGAAACCTGCATACACTAACAATCAAACGATTAAATAGCACTTGATAATCTCATAGAATAAAACATATTTAACACATAGACCAAGGAGTACATGAAACAACTCATAAATAACAAGTTATTGAGAAGAATGGACTCATTTGCATTAATAGGTAACAAAAAGAACAAATACAACCTGAGCCTTGGTGTTGTGCAAGTCCTTCCCAGGGTCCGTCAAGAGTTCTCCTTTACTTTGACAAAGCACACCCACTTCCAAATAGAACAAGCAAAGATGGCAATCTCTCCTCACAAGCTTCTAAATGGGAGTCCTAATTCCTGCAGCATTTACCCTTAGAAATGTATAGCTTCCAACCTCCTCTCCTTCTGGCCCAATGCCTGTATTTATAGTGCTCAAGAGGAGGTTAATCAGGTCCACCATCAATGGGATAATCCCCTCTTTGGGTGGGATAGCTCCCTTATTGATGGGATAAGTTCCTCTTTGATAGGAGTGCATGAACCATCTGGAGGCGCCCAATACACGTCGAACAACCTTCTAGAATGCTCTAGAAATGACCACAAGTAACTTTTTAAAGATGAAACTTGCGCATTCTAACCTTTACAGGGGGACGCACCTGTCCCTTTACATACAGAGCGTCTTTGGACGCAGCTTTTGTGAACATTGGGAGCGTCCCCGCAGGTAAGGTTGAGAGAACCTGCGTCCCCAGAGATAAATACATTTATACAAGACTTTCTCTCTTTTTTGGAGTTTGACATGGAGAGCAGAGGCATAAGACTTGCCTAAGAGGGTAGCATGACTGTTGATTGAGCCATACTAACTGTAAATAGTCATGGTGACATTTTTTAGTGTAACACCTATATCATTATGCAACAGTATATACAAAATTATTGCAAAAGTGATAGCTGTCCGTCTAAAGCCGATTCTGTCAAAATGCATTTCAAGTGAACAGTTTGGATTCCTGGACGGTCGTCAAATCCATGAAGCCATAGGAGTAGCGCAGGAGACAATTCACAGTGTCAGGCAGACGAACAGGAAAGGAGCTGTGATTAAAATTGACCTGTCCAAAGCCTATGACAGGATCAGCTGGACATATCTGAGGATGTTATTAACTCATATAGGCTTTAACCTGGAATTCATCAACTGGGTTATGGGATGCATCACTAGTGTCAGTTTTGCAGTTTTAATTAATGGGGCAGCATCCTCTTTTTTCAAAGGGCAAAGAGGACTAAGACAGGGATGCCCTTTGTCGCCTCTACTCTTTCTTCTAGTAGCTGAAGGTTTGAGTCAACTGATTCTGGAGGCCAAAAGGGAAGGTTCGGTAAAAGGTTTGGAAGTTGCAGTAAATATGTTTATTTCACACCTCCTCTTTGTAGATGATATCTTATTATTTACGAATGGGAACTTGACTGAAATTAAGGAACTAAAAAACATTCTTGATCTATTCATGAAAGCGACAGGGATGCAAGTAAACTTCAGGAAATCTCAGCTAATCATGGAAGGTTTCAATAGACATGAGAAACGCCTAATTACTTCAATTCTGCCTTTTGACGTATATAACATGGAAAATCCTTTCAAGTATTTGGGGTTCTGGCTGAAGCCAAATGCCTACAAAAAACAGGATTGGAATTGGTTGTTAGCTAAAATTGAAGCAAAAATCTCACATTGGAGTTATAAGTGGCTATCTAGAGCAGGTAGATTGACCTTAATCAACTCTGTGTTACAAGCCATGCCGGTTTTTTGGGCAGCTTTGACTTGGGTTCCTAAAGGGACTCTTGACAAGATAAGAAGGATTTGCAGCAGATTTCTCTGGGCTGGCTCAAAGGAGGACTCAGTACTCCCTTGGGTCGCATGGGAGAAAGTGGCAAGGCCAAAAGAATGGGGAGGGTGGGGAATCAAAAATCTCTCTGATTTTAGCCTCTCCTTGGCTGCCAAATCTGGATGGAGAATCATCAACATGGAAAACCTTTGGACGAGAGTGGTGAAGCGGAAATATATAGACCCTGTCCCTCTTGAAGAATGGATCAGGAACCCAAATAAGAAAGGAAGGAATGTTTCGGTGGTATGGAAAGCTACTACAGAGGCTTTTAAAGTTATCGAACAAGGTTTGGCTTGGCAGGTTGGGAATGGAGAAAATCTGAGGATAGGGAAGGATCCGTGGGTTGGATGCAATGGTAATTTCGCTCTTTCCCCAGGACTGATCAGACATCTTGAATCCAAGGGCATCTTTTTTCTGAATCGGGTTGAGAAAATTGGTCAGTCCTCAATCTGGGGGCAAGCATGGAAAACAGGAGAAGAACTAGATCTCAGACCTTTCTGGTGGAACGAGTGGAAGGCATTTACTCAAGAACTCTCCAGAACAAATGTAAGGCTGAAAGGCAGACCAGATCAATTGGTATGGGCTCATGCGGAATCTGGAGCTTACTCTCCAAAATTCGGTTATAAATTTTTAATGTCAAAAAAAGGATGGGAAGAACCGGAATGGTGGGCCAAACTGTTATGGAAACTCAAATGCCCAGCAAAAGCCAGGTTATTCTTTTGGTGTATTCTCAAAAGGAAAATTCCAACATGGGACATTCTTCAATCCAGATATAAGCAAGGACCGGGGAGATGCCCCCTATGCAAATCTGATTCTGAGACTATAAGACATCTGTTTTTAGAATGCCCTACTGTCAAAAAGATATGGGGGGAGGTCCGGAAACTCATCCAAAAACCGTTAAATTGGGAAGGGGAAAATTTATCCGATGTTTGGGAAAAGTGGTGGCGACAGTATTCAGAGGGGAACTTACGGAATCTACCCCCCATCATTTGTTGGGGAGTCTGGATTGCAAGGAACAGGTGTATCTTTTCGGACAAGGAAACTCCTGCTGAAATAATTGCACTACAATGTACTGTTATTCTTTCAAATATTCCAGAATCAGAGGAGGAAAGGAATCCCAAACAGATAAGAGAAGAACAAATCAAAGCAGGGGTCCCATGGGCCTATTTTGATGGGGCTTCACAGAACAATTCAGCAGGAGCAGGGATGATTATTCACCTAAATGAAAACCAGATTTTAAAAGCTTCAGTGGGCCTAGGCACCAGATCTAACAACTTTGCTGAAATGTCCGCCTTAAAGCTACTTCTATGCTGGCTTATCCACAGGAACATCTTCACAGTTCAGATTTTTGGGGACTCTTTAAATGTTGTAAAATGGGTTAATGGACAAAGTAGATGTCAAAATTATATGTTGAGACCTTTATTAGAAGAAATTCAGAATCTAAAGACTTCATTTAATGTTTTTTCACTTTGCCATATATACAGGGAACGGAATGAATCAGCAGACAAGCTTTCTAAGGAAGGTTTACAGCAAAATATGGGCAGCTGGAGAATAGCAGAGGAAGATTATGGACAGATCCGTGTGTCGGATCAGCCTCCCTATGCATAGTTTTTTGGTTTTGTCTGATGATTTATATATACTATCAAAACTGTTGTAACTGGTTGTGAGTACAGTTGTCTTTTGGCAAACTGTTGGTACTTTTCTTTTGACTTTCATGGTATCTATTTCCTAATTTGGGTTGTTTTCCTCAATGAGGAGACCCAGGAATAGATGCGTGACTTTGATCCTTGTTTGGACTTGGTTTATATGGGCTGACATTAGTGATTATCTGGAAATGTGAGCTGAAATCTTTTGGCCCAGGTTTCCAGAGCCTTCTTTTCCCAGCTTTTGTACAGAAAAGGTAGTCTCTTTTCTGGAGTAGCTTTATGATCTGATCATACAGCAAACTGAATGCATTTGCATATACTATGTAACTTTTTATCGATTTATAAAAAGTTCGATTTTTTTCTTTGGAAAAAAAAAACATGCTCATCAACAACATATAACATAATCATCAAGTTAATTGTCATAAAACAACAATAGCAATGCATACAACCACATGTTACTATCATTCATGACTATCTGACACATGTGCATATGACTACACTAATCAACTAGCATTTATCATACATGTAACCATAATAATAATAGAATGACAAGCATATCAGTAACCCTAATGCTTATAACAAACATTAACCAACATACCTGCATGCCCACCATACAAACCTGTATGATGATATGCTCTTACCCCGAAGTCCATTGTTGCAACTTCACTTTAATGATTTGCATCTCCTGCTCTATCTTAGCCAACACATTAGCATCATAACATACCAATATCATCATGATGACCTAATTGCATACAATGACCTTATGCACAACAACCTTCACCATGAAAATGCATGCATAACAACATATAGACACCGACATGCATAACAAATGCATATACAACCATACACTCATGACGACACATCCCACAACAACACCATCAACCTTCACATGGTGACATCACTACAACCATGATCAACACCATGAAAATGCAACAAGCACATGGACTACAAGCATAAGGAACACATATGCAACTGACATGAATGCATGACCAACACACTGCCCATCCAGTCCGAGGGGTGAACCATGCTCTAATACCACTATGTAGTATCAAATATGAACCAAAGAGAGCGTAACCCACTCCGATAGCACACTATGGTATCAGATATGACATAAAGAGAGCGTAACCTGCTTTGATACCACTCTGTAACACCCTCCTCTCACATCTACCCAAGTAACCGTCCAACCGGGGTAAACATGTGACAAGAAGTTACTATGATATGATTTGACTCCTTATGTGTTAGTTAAGGAAGTGGAATCGATGAAAACACCTCACACAGATGTTCCACATTAGCAACAAAACTCCCAAGAGCTATCCCAACCACTCAAGTAACTAGCCCCTGAGACCAACTGAATTTTTAGACCATTAAACCCCTGGACACTCCCTTGATATGGAAAAGGGTGCATCTGGGAGGCTTTGGATGCTCCCATAGCATGGGTATGCATGCGTTTGGGGACTTTTCTCCTCAAACATGTGCCTGCGACTCTAGGATTTGTGCTGTTTTTTCAGGCCCAGAGCCCAGGTCACTGCCCGTAACTCAATGATAGGTTCAGAAATGAAATTTCACAACGAGACAAAGATACATTTACAAAAGCATCAACAAGGACTAGATTGGACCCCTGCTAGCCATGACATGAATTTCGTCAAACATGTCACAAATATGTAATCTAAAGGTTTAAACAACAAATCTGAGCATAGTGGTCCCATACTTATCTAAAAAACACTAAGAAGCATTGTTCACTTATATCATTAGTTGCATTATCATCTATTAGGTCATAGATACATTGTTCATTCATTTACAAATCAAAACATGAGGAGAGCCATACATCATCATTGTCATAATACATGCTTATAACCAACATATTAACAACATAAATATCAAGGATACATTAGCCATAGAATCCACATATAGATCAATACATTTACACATAAGATGCCAAGGAAAGAACCTCTTATTAATGAATGCAAAAGCCAACCCGGTATAGGACTACCACATTCCACCTTACCATAGATTGGCAAATCAAACTCTCTCTTCACTCAATCACCCATGTGCCATATTCCAAGCATGAATGTGGGACTCAAACCAAAAGAACTAACCAGGGCATCCCGGGGCTAAACCACCTCACCCTCATCAATAGAAACCAGGCTTTACCGCAATCCACACCGGATCACTATACCAAAACAATAAACATTTAATAACAAGCTTTACCATGATCTCCACCAGATCACTAGGCCAAAACAAGCATGGATACTACCAGATTTCTCCACCTACACCATGAGGAATTTTCCTATCTCCTAGTCTTTCAGGCTTTGTCGCAATCCACAGTCCGATACAAGGATCACTAGGCCCTAAACTAAGACTCCACCCTCTAGGATTTACCCTATATCCCGTCGCTCACCGAGAAGGATTCCTAGGCCTAATCAAGGGCAACCACCTTTAGGCTTTACCATATATCCCGCTGATCGAGGATTCTTAGGCCCACCGAGGCACACAATACCTGGATTTACAGCAACCCACAATCTATTCCAGGGGTCACTAGGCCATGTGTTCTTTTATTCATAGATCCACCTCACTCAGCTTTGAATCCATCCGACAATCTAACACAACCAAAACATGAGAACCCCATCACACCATGGCTATTCGGAAATGGAAAGGTTAGGCTGAAAACATTGTTACACCTGGAAAAACCCATGCCATGACAACAAAGGACCACATGCAATACCATGCATGCCAAATATAGTAAGGAAAACACACATGCAAATCGATACCTGCAAAGAATCCTATTGTAGTTGCTTGATATTTCTCTTCCTTACTTGTTCCTTCCTTCCTCTTGCCTCCTTTTTCCTTTCTTTATCTAATACCAAAGTGCTCCAAGAAAACTATAAGTGTTCAAGAGTAAGAGAGAGAGAGAATAGAAGAGAGCTCCACCAAAACCTGTCAAAATCTTACACTAACAAAAGTCTGAGCAAAAAGCTTGCCAACTGATCCTCAGAAGCCTTTTTTATCAATGAGGCCTCATTTTTCTTCAAGTTCTATTATTTTCCTTCAATTTCCTCCTCACATGCAACCTATGACCTTTCACCTTTCTTTTCTCCTAATTTCCATTATTTTCATAAATAAATGCCAATAAATGCCCCATGTCTTTCCAAAGCCTTTGCCATTGCCTTTGCCAAATTCCTTTAGCCATAATAACCAAAATGAACACCCACTGGGATGTTTTTTCCCAACATTCAGCTTGGAATACGTGTCCCATGATCGTGGTCTTATATATTTTTACATGAATTTTTTACCAGGGTTGTTACAGTCTGGTGAAGGATATCTACAAAAAGGGTCTACAGATCCCCCTCCATGGTATGGATCCTTTGATGTCCTTGATGCTTTAGTAATCGATTCTCTCTCTCAACGTGTGAAAAACCCAAAGCAATGTGGACAACTCAAATGGGAGTTCAAGTGAAAAGAGATGATAATGATCATGGTGAAAAATGAATGGAAAACCCTCCTATTTATAACAAAGTATTGAGTTAATCTCGAAAATGGAGAATAATAAAATAATATTGACCAAATCAAGATCTAACCGTCAAGAATATTTTATTATGTTTTTTGGAGAGGGAAAAGATATTCAAAATGATCAAATATCTTTATTTAGAAATAATTAAAAAACAAAATGATTTATTAATTATTTTGCGAGGATTAAGAATGGTGTGAAATTGAAATAATTATAAAATAGTGATTTAAAAATTATTCCAATAATAGAAATAAGGAATAATAAATAAACAATGATTTATTTAATTATTCCTAAGGGATTTAGTCAAGTGTGAGAAGGAATAATTATCAAACAATGATTTCATAATTATTCCTAGAGAAAATTATATAAATAATGGTTTATTCAATTATTCTCATGGTTTTTTTTTTAATCATAAAATAATTTAATAAAAATGGATTACTAAATTATTTCCCACAGTGAAAGTGATTTCACTGTGGTAAAATTAATCCTACATGGTGTATTTCGATCCACCTAGTTAGAGATGGCTAGGTGATCATTTTACGGTGATAACAATAATGGACCCCTACCCAACTCATACACAAGTGGGTCAAGTTGATCTCCTTGGGAATGAGAAACTCTAGAAACCTTTTTCACAATTATGAGCTTTCTCTCAATTATCTCAAGTATGAAATAATTATTATCTCACAATTATAATATTTTTGAAAAATAATTATGAGAAATAATGCAATCATGTAATTCCACCCTTTTATCATGGGGTAAACCTCACATAGGTAAAAGAAAATGTGAAAAGGGATACATTTTAGCCAAACCACTGAGGTAACTTGATGTTGGATTTCTCTCACTATAATGGAGTGGCAAAACACTATTTATATGGTGGATGATTGTTTACCTTTTCCTTCTTCTAAGGTGCCTTCAATCCACTCCATGTCCAAAGTGCATCCAATGTGCAACCTATCCACCAATTGTGGAACACTTAAACCTTGGGTCCACATGTTTAGTTGGTGTACCGAAAGCATGTAAATATTGCATAAAGGCAACTTAGTATGGTTCACCACTCCTTCTAGTGATCAAGTAAGCATCATCTAGCCTTGCATCCTAACTATTGTAACCTTCTAACACTGCCTTAACCAATCAGGAAGTGGTGGTTACTTCCATTAGTATGAAAAGGCCTTACAACTAGTGTTCTTGGATTACTCTTTTTGCTTAGGATCATTTGTGGGGGGTTTTCCTCAATTTATGCACCAAATATAAGTGCATAGATAGGTTGTTATAGGATTGGATGTCATCCTCATTGCTAAATGTAGATTAGATTATCAATGGCGACTTTAACATGTTTGAGTAGGATGATGATTCGAATGGTGGGGTTGATGCTATGGTTAGTGGTGCAAAGAAGCAAGTTTGGGTGAGGTGTGATTTAATACTTTAGCTTTATGGTCCTAATTCGAAGAAAAGGGGACTAAATTATGGGATTTTGTTCACTTGGTCCATTTTTAGGCAGGGGAAGTATAGATTTTAAGGGAGACTAGATTAAGTGTCCCTCGAGATGACATGTCCTTTTGAAGAAAACAATGCCCTCTTGACATAACAATGTATGTTACCAAGTTAGATCACCTACCTATTTAGATTGTTATCTGAGTGGGTCATGTAGTGGATTCAACACCTTATTCCTTACTTAAGTCAAATGCATTACACTTGGATTCACCTGACTTCCATGATCTTATATATTGTGTATGGAATCTCATCCCTCATCCTATTAGTGATGAAGGTTGGATTCTTTGGTGAGAGGCTACCATTTTTTAGACAATCAAATTCATGACAGGGTAGGGGATAATAGTATCTCATAAACATCGGTGGGAGTTGCAAGAGGCTAGGTAGAGGCATGAAAAGGCATGTATTTTCCTTGAGGGGGATCTTGAAAACCCTACTCTTGATGAAGATGCAAAGCATTTATAGTTGGTAATGTAAAGGGAGTACATTTCAAGAGGGGCTATGATCCGCACTTAAACAGGAATGCAATAACTTATAGATATAATCATAAACACAAAGGTGCAACAAAAAAACACTTCATTTCATTAATAGAAAAATAATGAACTATTTTTACAAACAAAATGGAAATAAGATAGCTCAGGCAATGGTAGCTTATCTCTAATAAGAGATGTGGTGGCTACATGCCTCTGAATTGTGTTACAATGAGGCTCAAGGGCCTATTTATTATTGGAAAACATGAGAAAACACTAAACAACCAAAACCCTAACCCTAGGTGATGTAACACCAAGAGTTTGTGGACCCTGTTGAGGTTAGTTGGGTAGCCAACCTCCCGAGGTCGTAACTTGGTCATATTATCTTCGTTTGGCGCATACATACCTTATTGGAAATGTATCTCTGAGTACTACAAGTTTCACCGCAAGCCCCTACCTATTGCTACGGGCTTGCCGTAGACCCAAAAAATGTCGTTTAGGGGGTCAAAACTGCTCCGGAAGTTCAAGACCCGAAAAACTGCTAAAAATAGTAAATGCTGAAATGAACAAGGAAATAGATGAAATTGAATGGGGGGTCTAGGTGGAATAGGCAAGTGGCCACAAATATTCACCTGGATCATTCCTCCCCCCTTAGGAATCAATGGTCCCCATTGCGTGCAGAACCTCCATGAGGTGAGGAAATTTATGTTGAACCTAGTCCCCAGTGAACCACTTGCCCTAGTGAAGGAGTTGGCCTACTTTGACAACTTAATATAGTTGTATCCTCTATTGGCAAGTTGATGACAACTCAGCGGCTTGAACGCAGCAAAGCTATCACTTTACATAATTAGTATGTGGACCTATGGGTTATGGGCCCACGCATATATCATAATCCTTCACATTAGCGGAATCATAACATAACCCGACTAATCAACGTCGGTCCCACCTTAACGTTTAAGACCCAGAACTCAAAAGGAAATAAACCCGCATTGATAACACATCGGGTCCGCTCGGCACATTAACCCATGCGCACATTCGAGCATGATTACCATCCGATCAATCAACCAACGGACGGTCACGATTATCGGAACTCAACGAGGTTTTAACCTCATTGTATAAAACCTCATCGTGTCCGATTTTGAAATTAACTCTCATTCATCTTCCAACGCGATATGCGTCCGATCAGCTATTCAACGGACGGTCCGATCCTTCGGAACCGTAAACTCGGTTTAATGATTTTCTCGGGTCCGTTTTTAGAGTTAAACTTCAGCGCTTGTAGCCACGTGATGACCGTTAGATCTATGGATCTGTTGATTGGACGATCTAGATCTACTCTGGGGTTTCTCCATGAACTTGTCAGGTTTCTCATGTTCTGCCAATATTATTCGTCGATATAGACAATCCGTCGATTTCCACTGTGTTTATTCAATCTCCTCCGTTGACCTGATCTCGTTTGCTTATTGGTGGAATTCACATTATAACACAGATCTACCTTACTTTATCTAAGGCGCTCACATTACTCCATACAACACTCACTCTATGATATCGTATTATCATTGGATCGCCATCGATCCTTATAGTGATCGATGGTCGATCAATAAACATGAACACGAGATTTAACTCTTTCAACGCATACATCTAAACTATAGGTAAACAATATACAGATACACAAAATCCAGACAACACACAATATTTCAATTATATACAGAACAAGATTACAGTCTAAGGCGTCTCAGCCTTAGTCACAAATTCTCCTGCGACTACATTGTATCCAATCTCTCTCACAACATGTAGTTACACAATTTATAGAAATAACTATAGAATCATGGATCATTCTAGATCCATGATCTTCTCCTAAAATCGTTCAATCAAACCCCTAAATCTCTCTATACGCATACATGGCAGATAATTACATTTAATCAAGTCTTATCAATTCCATCATTTTAGCTTTGTTTAAACAGAATTTGCCCCGGTTTACACTGATTGTCCACGTTTCCCCTTTTCACAGCTTTGGATTTAGATTTTAATGAAGGGTGCTCGGATGCTCCTACATCACAAGTGTTCTTGTTCTGTGTGTCCATGATCTGATCAGTTGTGGCATGTTCCATGTAGTCTAAGTTGAGCTCTATTAGTGCGAGTTGTTCTACAATGTCAGATGTGTCCAACAATGGTGGAAAGTATGGTCGAAGGCAATCTACATTGAACACTGGGTGCAGATCAAGGAATGGTGGGATGTTGAGCTTGAAGGCATTGTCACCGAAGACCTTGGTGATGGTGTATGGCCCATATTAGAGTGGGCAAAGCTTGCGGTGGGGTCCAACAAGGTGCTCCTTCTGCAAATGTAGCCAAAATTTGTCGCCCACCTAGAACTTGTGCGACACTCGATGTTGATCATGACGCTGCTTGTACTTAGCATTGGCTTTGTCCAATATATCATGGACCTGCTAGCGATGTGTTGAATGCACTCAATGAAGTTGTTAGCCCTTTCAGCTTCAGACTAAATGCGAGTCTAATCTACCTGAGTGGATGAAAATGGTATGGCCACATCAATGGGGCGTAATGGTTGAAATCTGAGCCCTACCTGAAAGGGGTTGTGGCATGTTGAGCTATGGAGAGCTCTGTTGTATCTTTGTTGGACATAGTGGAGACTTTCATCCCACATGCGTGGATGCTTCGAGTTGTATGTGCGCAGAATGTGTATGATCATCCTGTTGAAAACCTCTGTTTGACCATCAGTTTGGGGATGGAAAACCACAGACTTATTAAGTTTTGTATCTAGCATTAACCAGAGACTTGACCAAAATGCACTCAGGAATCTGCTGTCCCGATCTGAGACAATGAACTGTGGGATCCCAAAGTGTAGCCATATTCACTCAAAGAATATCTTAGCAATGGCCTCTATTGTGATACTCTTCTTGTAGGTTGCCATGACGACCATCTTAGAGAATCTGTTAATGACCATGAAATTGCAATAATTTATGTACTTAGTAGAAGGAAGGCCTGGAATGTAATCCATGGAGACAGATTCCCAAGGCCGACTAGGAGTAGGTAGATGAGTATACTGCCTTGCTTCTTGATGGTTGGTTTGGCAATGGCGTAGGCAGTGCAGGATCTAATGTACTTCCCAACATCCTGACAAAGTTTCAGCAAATAAAACTACTTCTGCAATACTGCCATTATTTTCTCTACTTCGAAATGTCCAACGACCCGACTGTAGTGTGACTCCCAAATCATCTTGGCACACTCACTTGAAGGAACACAGATGTGTTCCAAGTGGCATAACAGTGCATCCTGAAGGTGAAAATTGGGAACTGCCTTCCCTTCAAGGAGTGTCAGGTATATGGGGCCAAATTCTAGATCACTCTTGTAAAGATGCAGCCACCCCGATGTCTCGTGCCCACAAGAGTCGAGCATAGTGATCAACGCCATGACTGGTGGTCGGCTGAGGCAATCAACAACATTATTGGTGTTACCCTTCTTATACTTAATGCTCAAATAGAATTGTTGCAAATAGGTGGACCATTTCTGATGGCGCTCGTTCTGCGACTTCCCTTGTGTCTGTATGAACTATAGAGGTCAGTGGTCTATGTGGATGACCGTTTCCTTCCCTAGAATGTAATGCTTCACTCTGAAAGTGTCTCACTCTGGTAAGCCACTAGATGTTGTGGCCACCCACCTATCCCACTTGGACCCCCACAACTGTCTCTTTCAGATTTTCAGTTTCCATAATTGTAGCACAGTTTACTGTTTTTAGCAGTTTTTTCGGGTCTTGAACTTCCGGAGCCGTTTTGAGGCCCTAAATGACGTTTTTTGGGAAATATGGGAGCAACATGGGTCCATGGATTGATGTTTCTCTTCCCAAAGTTTTAGTGCTCGGATAGATATTTCTAACAAGCTATTGTACACGTCAAATGAAGATCGGGTGCCAAAGTTACGACCCCGGGAAGTTGATGTACCAACTTACCCAAAACGGGGCCCACAATTTGGCGTTTCATCTTCTAGAGTTAAGTTTTGGGATGTTAAGGGTTTTCCATTGTTTCTCAACAATAAATAGGCCTTCGAGCCTCATTGTAACACAGTTCAGAGGCATGTAGCTGCCACATCTCTTCTCAGAGATAAGCTACCATCGCCCTAGCTGGTTTATTTCCATTTCTGTTTGTAAGCATATTTCAGTATTTTAGATTAAAGAAATGAAGTATTATTTCCACTGCATCTCTGTGTTTATGGTTATCTCTGTAATTTGTTGCGGTCCTGTTTAAAATCGGATCAGATGCCCATGTTGAGTAAGAACCGCACCAATAACATAGTCGGAGGCATCTATCTTAATCTCAAATGGTTGTTGCATGTCTGGTAGTGTGAGCACTGGTGTAGAATAGAGGTGATTCTTCAACTCGAAGAACACTTGTTGTTGGGTTTTTGATCAAAAAAACTTTCCTTTCACTCCGCCCTTGGTGACTTGACCTAATGACCAAGTGATATGAGAGAACCCCAACATGAACCTACGGTAGAAATTGGCAAGACCCAAAAAGTTACAGAGCTCTGTTAGAGTGGTTGGGGGTGGCTAATCTTGAATGAATTATATCTTGGATGGGTCCACATGTACACCTTGCTCATCAATGATGTACCCCAGATATTGGACCTGGGTTAGGCCAAAGGTGTAGTTCTCCAAGTTAGCACATAACTTGTGTTGGCACAGGGCTTGAAGGACCTGTCAAATATGGTGGAGGTGCTCTTCCCAACTCTGGTTGAAGATCAAGATGCCATCTAAATACACCACCAAGAATGCATTGGTGAAGGGTCGCAAGATGTCGTCCATCAGTTTCATGAAGGTTTCAAGGCGTTCGTCAATCTGAATGGCATGACCAACCATTTGAAAAGGCCCTCCTTGGATTTGAAAGCAATCTTCCACACATCGGAGGGTTCGATAGGCACCTGGTGATAACCTGACTTGAAGTCAATCCTGCTGAAATATTTAGCCCCCTTGATCTGGTCCAGAAGGTCATCAATCCGCAAGATTGGGTACCTATTCTGGACAATGATCTTGTTCAACGACCGATAGTCAATATAGATCCTCCCAGTCCCATCCTTCTTCTATACTAATACAATTGGGCTCCCACAAGGTGATGAGCTTGGCATGATGTGCCCTTTCTGCAATAGTTCCTAAATCTTCCTCTTGATCTCATCGTTCTCCAAAACATAGCATTGATAGATTGTTCCATTGGGTAGCGACGAGCCCGGGGTCAAATCGATGGAGTGGTTGACCTGACAGTGCAGAGGTACCCCTGTGTGTGAGGCGAAAATATCCTTGTACTCCTTCACGACCTTGTCCATCTACTGTTGATGTGCAGAGGATCCCTGCTTGGAAGTCGTGGCCACAACCTTCTTCTTGCCCTAGGGGCGAATCACAAGGAAAACAAATTTCTTGGTTTGGGAAATCATCTTACTTCATTTATTTGCAGTGATCAAAGAGATGGTGATAGGTGAGGCTACCTTCGATATCCCATACAACTTATTAGCCAAAGTAATAATCACAGAGTGAGGTCTAGACTTATATACAACATGTTGCTTCTACAAGTATGGTTGTCCTAACAATACATCACAAACTTCAAGAGGAGCAACATCACACAGTACCTTATCTATGAAGGGCTTGATGTTGTAGGGAAGGCGACACTGTTGGCTGACACAAAGATCTCGTCCTTGGTGAAGCCACCCAATGGTGTAAGATCATGGATGTGTTATAGCCTTTAGGCCCAGCCACTTCACAACCTATGCTGAAATGAGGTTCTTTTGGCTCCCGCTTTCGACAATGAACTGCAACGGAGAACCTTTCACCCACATCTGTGAGTGGAAGAGGTGTCCCCCCTCCTCTAGATTTTTAGGCTCAATCTTTTGGATCTTAGTGGTGGCCACAGTGGCACTGGGCTCTGCATCAATGATCTGCTTCCCTTTCTCACTTCCCTTATTGGGTTCTAATTTAGAGTCGGAACCTGTGTCTAATTTAGAAGCCTTCATCTTGGCCACCAGTGACTGCTTGGCCCGACACTCACTTGAATTTTGAGTGGAGCTCTTATGGAACTCGCACCATTTTCCGATATCCTTCTTTGTCTTCAAGGTGTTGTTCTTTGCTTGTGGCTTCGACGGGCTATCTTGGGTAGCGCTGCCTTGGCTTGGTCCTTTGTTCTGTGGTTTGGGGGCGCCTTTTCCTTGCTTTGGATTCATAGATCCAAAGTCCCGCTTCTTCTGTTTAAACTTCTATTAAATCTTGACAGCGTACCGATATGCCTTACCGAGCGAGGAAATGTCCAGGAATTCCATCTCATCCTAGATGTACTTATGTAGACAGTCTCGGTACTTGAGCACCAAATGCCGCTCAATATCCTTAATACCCAGCTTCGTGCGAAGGGTATGGAAAGGATTTGTGAACTCTAGAACATCTTGGTCCCTTCCCTACTAGAGCGTGGCCCACTTTATGTATTTGTATTCATAGCTCCCGACATGGTAATATTGTTCCTTGATGGCGCCTCAGAAAGAATTCCAAGTGGGTGCGGTTGAAAACAACAAGGGTTCACTCTCGTCCTTTTGTTCACAATAGGTTTCCCACCAATCCTTGACGTGTGGGGTGGATTTAACAAGTGAAAAAGTAATCTTTTCCCGATTGGAAAAGTCATGAACTAAAAAATATCCTTCCAATAGATTTAACCATTTATCTACGATGTCTGCATCTATCAGACCTTCGAATATGGGAATATCTAAGTTAACTTGTACCTTAAAAGGAGTGACGCCTCCAGAGTGGCTGTTGGATGAAGATGCATCGCTTATGGGTAGCCGTCGAAGGATCTAGGCAAAGTTATCCATCATTGCGTCCCTCTATCACTCGAGGGCTTCCTCGAGCAACATTTTGAAAGGATCTCCTACCCCCTCGTCTTTCTTCTCTTCCACCATGGGAGGTCGTCAGGTTTTGTGAGGCTGATATTGCAATGGTTCAACCAGATCAAGCCCTACCTCCTTATACCCTAACCTCGTTGGGGACATGCAAAGAAAAACAGAGAAAGAGAAGACCACTCTAATACCATTGATCCACACTTAAACATGAACACAATAACTTACAGATATAATCATAATGATGCAGCAGAAAAAAACTTCATTTAATTAATAGAAAAATACTGAACTATGCTTACAAACAGAATGGAAATAAGATAGTTCGGGCGATGGTAATATCTTTGAGAAGATATGTGGTAGATACATGCCTCTGAATTGTGTTACAATGAGGCTCAAGGGCCTATTTATTATTGGAAAACATGAGAAAACCTTAAACAACCAAAACCATAAGCCCAAAAGATGTAACACCAAGAGTTTGTGGGCCTTGTTGGGGTTAGTTGGGTAACCAACTTCCCGGGGTCGTAAATTGGTCATATTATCTCTATTTGGTGCATATGATACCTTGTTGCAAAATGTCTCTCTGAGTACTACAGGTTTCACCGCAAGCCCTTGCCTACGGTTATGGCCCTACCACAGACCCCAAAAAATGTCGTTTAGGGGGTCAAAACTGCTCCAAAAGTTCAGGACCCAAAAAATTGCTAAAAATAGTAAATGTTGAAACAAGGAAACAAATGAAATTGACTTTGGGGTCTAGGTGGAATAGGCGGGTGGCCACCAATATCTGCCTGGATCAGGCTAGGGTTCACTTCATATTACAATGGATTTATGAAGGGGAGGAGTTTTTCCAATTTGTTCTCTTTCTTGAGAAAGAAGGTGGCAGTAGATAGGGTGCCTACCCTTGTAGATCTACTTGTTCTATTAAAGAGGACCCCACTAAGATAAAATTTATGTTTAGACTTCATTTCCATAATAATTTTTATCTTATGCTCTGATAGATTTAATCATGGTTTCCAGAAATGCTTGCTATAAGGTGATCTCTCATAAAGTATTTATTGAAGATTGGAATATGTTAGGTAATGAAATTTTGAAGAAAGAGCCCTTTATTTTCCTTCGCTTGACATAGAATGGGAAATTCTTGAGTATGTATGAATGGTCTTGTGCAATCTATAAGGTGATTTGGGACACGGTGAGGGATGATTTTTTATGCTTTCATTCGAAGCCTCCTTGGATCATTTAACAAAGTCTTTTAACTAAGGTTTGACGAAGCTTATTCCCAATAATGTTTTGAAAGACTTAATAGTGAGGTGATGATTTATCACTTTGCTAGGAGTGGGCTATAAGATTTTAGCTAAGGCCATAGCTCTCTATGTTTGCAATGTCACTAAGAAGATTTTTCAAAGGGAACATGCATGTTTTATGCAAGGGCAATTTATCTTAGACATATTGATCTCAAATGGGAGGCCATGTAACGGGATAGAGAGTCTATTTAGCACTCCATCTTACTAGATAATGAATTTGACAAGGCTTATGATTACATTGATCGATCCCTCATCACTGAGATGTTGACCTATCTTGGCTTTATCCCTTTATGTGTAGAGATGGTGAACACACTTATCTCCACCACCTTAATTTTTGTATTACTGAACAACTCCTTACCCCCACATATTTTGTTGTGTTAGTCCTCTTGGTAGAAATTTTGTTGTGTTAATCCTTGGGCCCCTTATATTTATGTGTTAATATTAGGTGGCTTGTGCTATTCATTGGAAGTTGCTCGCCTCCAAGGGTGCATATGAGGTGTTTCTCTTTCAAATGGTTTGGAGATGGTTAATAACCATTTTACAAATGATTTCTCCTTTTTGTTGGTGCAAATTGAGGATCAATTGATGGAGTTGGGATTGTTTCATTGTTTTCGACGAGGTCTTAAGGGTGGAATTCATTGATCACAAAACTAGCTATTAGTTTATTGGTTTAGAGGAACCCTTTGACTAGATTCTTATAACTTGGGATTTTGGTCACCTGGGTGTTATTGTGCATTATCCTTTCTTTCCCTTTAATGAGGGGATTCCTTTAGTTTCAATGTGGGCTTAGAGTTCTAAATATTTGCAACATAAACTTCTCTTTTGCCACAATAAGGACCTTTATTTGTGGGGAAATAATTTGTTGTAATAAGGATCCTATGGGCCTCTCACGTTTCTCATGTGTCATATTAGTTTCCCAATAGGGTGTAGTTTTGGCAGTTGGAGAATATGTTAAGGTTATATGTGTTGTCCTAGTAAGGTGGGAAACGAGGCCTTCCAATGGTGTCATGGGATGTCTATACCATGCACAATGATGAGGGAGATCTTGGTTTGATTGATGTGGTGACTTAAGTTAGCATTCGTTCAACCAAGTGGGTTATTCATTGTCTAGAAGGGTCTTTTCCAAGGTAGGATCTATTGAGTCATAGATTGCTCATAGCTCAACATATTGATCTGATACAAGGGGCTTTTATTTTATGTGATATCATTTTAGTGCCCCAATAATTTTAGATAACATGCACTTTTGTCTTTAGGAGTATTTGGTCTACCTATATAAAGGTGACATGATTGGTTAGGTGGAAAATGACTAGTAATCATGTAGGGTGGGATGTGTCTAAGCATCCTATTTGGAGCTAGAGGATTTAAGAAACATGTATTTTTGATATTCAAAACTTTTACACACAACAATTGAGCAAGAATGGTATCTTTCTTTGGTGGGAATTATAGATTGAAAATGTGTGTTCTTAGAAGGACTATCGAACCTTAGTATGTGAGTATGCCTTGGTCTCCATAGATCAATTAATACTCATAGAGATCATTTGAAAACATTTTTGGAAGAAATCACATTGGTATATTTAGGCCGACGCGTTTTGAACCAACCAGTGTGGTTCATCATCAGGACAAGATGAAAAATCAGATCATAGCAGCAAGTTAAAAGCCGTTGGAAGGTCCTGACTCCCTATTTAACTTGCCGCTATGATATGATTTTCCATCTTGTCCTGATGATGAACCACACTGGTTGGTTCGAAAAGAGTTGGCCTAAATCTACCAATGTGATTTCTTTCGAAAATGTTTTCAAATAATCAAAATATGGATCACAAAAGCTTGAATTTGAAACTCATAGAGATCATTGGACTCTGACTAATCCCATACTGGGAGTTGTACAAGATTAACATTAATATGGTAGGTGCTATATGACATGATTGGGAGTGGAGTTTTGAGTCCACACTAGCTCATTATGGCTTGTGTAAGTTGTATACCATCTCATGTCAATGACATAAGATTAGCCCTATAGTCAATGCATGATGAGTGTCCTCTTATGCTAAAGGTCAATTGATTCAAAAATTACACAGTGTTTAATCAAATATAGGTGTTATACAAGCTATGTAAGTTTGTGTGGCTAGTTGTTGGCTCTTTTTGCAAGGCTCAGTTGGTAAAAAGCAATCAATCTAATGGTCTTTGTCCTATATACAATCGTGTTGAAATGACAAAGCATATATTGTCAGATTGCCATTTTGCAAGGAGATGTTAGGCATGTGTAGATGTAACATTCAAGTCTTACTTAAAAGAGAGTGTATTAACATGCAAATTTGTTATGCAACTCAACATCTTTAGTTTGCTCTTTTTTCAATGACATTTATCACTATATAAAGATATCTACTCTTTTCACCCTTTGGAAAATTTGTTATAAGTGTGTTTTTTTACAATGAAGTCAACCTTTTGCTATATGTGAAGACACAAAGTACACATGCAATTGTTAGCAAAACCTTTTTGTCTGTTAAGGATGCCAAATTAGTAAGACTTTATGCCTATTTAAACTTTATTTATGTTTTGGTAGCATCAAGGAGGATATAAGTACGATTGTACATACCCTTGTCTTTGCCTTTTTATTTATAGGTCAAGATAAAATAGTATTATTTAAAAAACAACTTATAATTATTACATTATAGACAAAAACGAAACAAAGTCATAAAAAAGGTGGAAAGGGAAAATGAAATATATAATGCTTGAGGTAGTTGTTATTTTTTTTTATTTTATAAAGTTATACATTATAAAGAGGTAAAATAGTTAATCATAAAATTTTATAATATTTTTACATATTTTTAATATAACATCTTTTAGGTCGTTTTTAAAAAAGTTTTTAACATGATTCTCAAGATAAATTTCTTGAAAAGTTTGGAAGAGATAAATGCTAATTTTGAGTTGATGACTGGTATTATAAGGTTGTATGAGAATTTTATTTTAAGTTTAGGACCACCAAGGATTGGTTGGAAAAAATTAACTAAATTATTGGAATCAAGAAAGGGTGTATCTTGTTCCCTATCTTTTGTGGCATTTGCATAGATAAGTTAAAAGAGTATTTGGAAGAAGTAGATTGTGTTGACCCAACTGTCACTAGTATAGTCATCACTCTTCTTCTTTATGTTGATGATATTTTTCTTTTAACGATGAGTCCTTTCAATCTTAGCAAGACATTAAGAATCCTCCAAGATTTATGTTCCAAGAAGATTATGACTTTTAACATCAATAAAATGAAAGTTATGATAGTTATAAAAATATCACATATGATGCTTTTGTTTATGATAACAACGACTTGGAGCAAGTGACTTCATACAAATATCTCAAAATCAATATCCATCATAACCTCAATTGGAATAATAACATTGAGAAAAGGATAAATGGAGGGTGGAGAACTTATTATGGTCTTGTAAACGATTATAAATCAACATATTTTTGGATATGGAATAAAATAAAACTCCTTTCTGAGACTCTTGTTACCCATGTTATTTATGCATGTGCGGTTTAGGGATGCAATATCTCCAGAGAATCTTAGAGAAGGATAGAACAAATTTGAAAGCAATTTTTAATCTCTAATCTCAAAATATAAGGAAATACACCCTATCTTATCCTCTTGATCGAAATCAGTCTTTCCTCCATTGAAAACATGACTATGACCGAGTATGTAATGTATAAGAAGATGTTAAACAAAACATAAGACAAGAAGCTTCCTAAAATTGGTTCAAACTCTATCCAAAACCACCTTTGGCTAAAGTGGGAATGACATAAGGATGCTAGTCTCGGCTAGACCATTGGGGGATAAAGGAATAAATAATTCTGCAGAATAAGGATAATATTAAAAATATTAGTACATCAAAATCTAAGGAGAAATTATGGTCTAATTGGAAATTAAAATAATATATGGAGGTGATCAACTCAAATTTTGAAAATCAAAGGTCTCTATCTTGACCAATGTGACATTGCTAAAATAAGAATAAACTCTCATGAGCTCCATATGAAATTGGGCATTGGTTACTTTCTAAAACATCATGGGATGAAATAATCTCTTGCCTTTGTGACACCAAGAGGGTTGGAGATGAAAAACACTTTCTTAATTTGTCCAACATATAGTTAGATTAAATCTAATTTTTAAAATATTTGTCACACTACCATTGTTCTTGAGCTTTTAACTCAACAAAGCTAGGGTGGTTTTGAAATGCTTCTCTTAATACTTTTCAAGCATAAAAATAAAATTTTGAAGAATTTCAATACAATCTTAGTAGACATTAATCATCATCACCATTTTATAATTGATAAATTTTATAATATCATTTTATATATTTTTTAAAATATATGATATTTCTTCAATGTAATAAGATTTCTTAATACTATATGTGACTAAATATTTTTTTAATATTCCATATGATTAGTATATTTTTCTTTTTGAAATAAATTCCCTTCAATAATTAAACTATGTGAGGAAAATATCCATCATTCCTTTCCAACTACCCAAAATAAATTCAAATATTTTTCTCATACTTCTTTTATAATAAATTATTAATAATTGAATTTTATACAAAATATCAATCATTCTTTCAACTACCCAAAATAAACTTAAATAATTTTATCATACTTTTTTAATAATAAATTACTAATAACTTAATAAATAATTAATAATCATTAAATATGACGGGCAGAATTGGCATGGACCCATGGAATAACTGTGGGGGCAGACATATATTAAATCAAGAGCTTATCAATTATCTACAAGCCCGGGGGATCTGGCACTTCGCACAGATTGCTGACCCGCATCGAACAGACATCTTCACTCAAGCTTGGAAATCTGCTCAATATTTGGAACTCCCTATTCAATGGCACCAGGAATGGGATCAATATATCATGGCTTTAACTGAATCACACATCCACATCAAACAAGGGCCAGATGAACTTATTTGGTGCCCAGCGGACCATGGTATATATACCCCAAAGCACGGTTACAGTGCTCTCATATCTCACAGATCACCGGAACAGATCCACCCGTGGTGGCATAACATATGGAAGCTCAAGGCCTCTCCCCGATCCAAACTATTCTTCTGGTGTGCTCTCCATGGTATCATCCCCACGGGAGAACCGCTGACCCGCAGAGCCATACACGGCCCCTCTTGGTGCACTTTCTGCAAAAATGCGTCTGAATTCACAGACCATATTTTTCTTCTCTGCCCGACTGTCCAAATCATATGGAGAAATATTTGTCAGCAATTGGGCATTTCGGGACAATGGAGTGGACCGGATTTACATAGCGCATGGAGTAGCTGGTCACAATCCCATCCGGACTCAAAATTAAACAACCTCCCCCCTGTGGCCACCTGGTATATCTGGCTCGCACGGAATAGGGCCATTTTCGAGGATCGACCGATTATGGGTTGCCGGATTGAAATCGCTGTTATTGCTGCATATCAGGAGTTACCAGATCCGCCTCCTACCAGACCCAGAACCATTCAGCCCATGCCCGAGATTGACAGATCCATCCCATGGGCATTTTTCGATGGGGCAGCGAACCAAGCCGGGTGTGGAGGAGGATTTGTCCTACACATTAATGAACAGCATAGATATCTTGCAAAACTGGGTTTCGGAAATGGATCTAACAATTTTGCTGAGCTCTCTGCATTACATAATCTTCTACATTTTGCTTTATCACATCAGCACACACAGATCAATATATTTGGGGACTCATTGGTGGTTGTTAACTGGATCAATAATGTCACTACTTGCCATTCTCACACACTCAACAATTTACTTCATAATACTCTCACACTCAAAGCAGCATTTGATCATTTTACTTGTGTGCATATATACAGAGAACACAATAGCGAGGCTGACAAACTATCCAAAGAGGCCTCGACACTTCCCCGAGGCGATGGGCAAATAGTGGAGCAGAATGGGTCAGATGAACATCAGTTTTACCACCGACCATATATAGATCAGAGGCAACAGAGGGACAATAGTCCCAATAGCTGACCGAGAATGGAGACAAATTTTGATAAACTGCTACTATATTTATAAATAGAATCATTTTGTACAAGCGAATAGGCTGTAGAGCCAGAACAATGAAATGTAATTAACACTTTTGTTTGTTACACACTGATAAACACCTGAAAAGGTGGATTTTGTATGAACAAGACAGTAATGCCATGGCATCTGCTTATGTAATTTTCAAATATTAATGAAAGTTACTAATTTTTCCAGGGGAAAAAAATTAATAATCATTAAATAATTAAATTTTATAAGAAAATATCAATGGTTCTTTTCGACTACCTAAAATAAATTTAAATAAATTTATCATACTTCTTTAGAATAAATTACTAATAACTTATCAAAATTTTGAGAAAATTATTTCTAACTTGTATTTTTTAATTTAAAATAATATATTCATAAAATTAAATTAATAATTTATTTTTTTATCATAATTTCCAATTTTCAATAAAATATAATCTTTTCAAAATAATTTTATATTTAAAATTAAAATTACTCTGTATTTTATTTTTTAATATATATATTTTAATTATAACGTTATCTAAAACTAATTAGATATTATAATATTAATATTTAAATCTATATATTATCTCATTACACATTACGTATTTGGAATGACTACATCAATTGACTTCTAATATCTAACTTCTCAAACATACGTAGCTTATTGCCTTACGTATTATACATCTACTCTTCAATTATATATTTAGTACATTATAATTAATATTATGGCATAGTTCATAATATTTGTAAAGGGATTATAAACTTTAGGGAAATATATTCTATGTGAGATTTTAAAAATAATTAAATGATTCAATTACTTAATATATTAATGGTGATATTTATAATAAATAATGTTATTTAAAATTTAGTACAAATTTGACATATGAAATCGGCATAATTTGAATATAAGTTATTTAATCTATTTATGTAATAAAAAACATATTTTAAATATAAAAAAAACCATAATCTCATCAAAATTTTATTACATTCTAACAAAAAAAGTCAAAAAGATTAAGTGTTAGAATTAGCCTTTAAATTTTAATATTTAGCAATTTATTAATTATATTTATAATTATTATAATGATAGATTTAACTTTTAATATCTAAATATTTACAAATTTTATACTTACTGGTGAAAAATATGTGCTTCCTCATAAAAGATCACAAGTTCAAATTCAAAGAGGGCTAGAGTATGTACACCTTGGTAAGCTTTAGCAACCAAATTATTGTGTGACGTCGGATCCCTTGTCATACAAACAAGAAGGTCTCATACACCAATTTAGTATTTGACTTAGCTTTAACCTTAAATTAAATTATTGTTATTATTATTACAATAAATAATGAGAGTTGATATTCAAATGCTTTTCTTTTTACAATGAAGGCGAGGTTTGTATTAAAAACACTAAAATTAAATTGGTTAACATCATTACATAAAAAAAAAAAAGTAGTGGACCATCTTACTAATAAAAATAAAGTATCTTTTTTCAAACAAAATATCTCTTGAAGTATGTCTTTCTAAATTCTATCATTATTGATTTGGTAGGTATACCAAACTATTAACAAAATAACACAACAAAACATGACACTAAGAAAAAATAACTAAAATATTGGCCCTTGATAGACAACTTTCGCTAAGTTCACTTGAATGCCCAAAACATCGTCCATAGGTTGTATTTCCAAGTTAGATTATATTGTGGGGGCAAACATCACCTATAATAACTACCATTTCTTGATGTGGAGAGCGCAAAATGTCCATGGCCTCCTATTTTGACCGAGGAAAATTCATTGTGAGAGGAGTTCCCAATGGGAACATATGCTAAAAGGGGGGGGGGAGGAGACAATGAGACCTCCTTAAGAAGGTGCAGAGGGGCCACTATCTGATTAACTAAATAGTGAAAATATCCTAGTTTTGCTTCCAACTCAAGATAATTCCTCCTTTATATCTACATGAGGTGGCAACTGAGTGATGTTTTCTATTGCACAATAGTCTTAGACAATTATTTGGCAAAACCTTTTGGTCCTAATCTTCTTGCCAATTTGTCCATTTCATGGCGGAATTCATGACAGAGTACCATGCCTTAGTCACCTTGCACTTGTGGCACTTAACTCCTCTCTTGACCTTCATAATTTCACATAAGAAACAACAATGTTTTTGTGGTGACAAATGAGGCCATACGTTAATGCACCGAGGAATAACAGTCTAAAATAAATACTATTGTGTTGGAGAAGACAAAACCCCAACCCTGTCTCCCAAACTTGGTTTGTCTGGCTTACTTCCACATTGCCATTAAAGATGGGAAGGAAATGCAAATAATGTCATCACACCAAATATGAAGGAAAATAATAATAAACATACATGTTAGAGATGACATCTCTATCATACTCTTCATTATCGGAAACAAATATAAATAATGAAAGCATGGTATTGTTCATTAGGAGAACTATGGCTCCATGTCCCTTTTCATTTTCATATAATACACCTATTCTTGAATCAGCTCCTTAAATTAATTCTAGTCAAGTCATAGGATGTTCAATGTTGGTCATAGTTCCAAGATCTCATACATATTTTATTTCCTATTTTCCATTGAATCACTTTCATTACAATACATTTATTCTTGAATTAATTCCATGAATTAATAGTAATCAATTTCATAGAATGTTCAATGTTGGTCATAATTCCAAGATCCCATACATATATTTCCTATTTTCCATTGGGATCATGAATGCTTCTCCTTTGCCATTACTTAATTGTTTTTGAATGTTCCATTAAAAGAAAAATGTTTTCATTTTTGTATATTCTCCTTTATCAAAGTTCAGAGTTCCCCATCTTAGTTGCCATGTGAAAGACATTCAATTTTCTAATCTAAATTGTAGATAATTTTGGCCTATCCAAAATTAAGAATTTTTAGCTAAGGCATTTTCTTTAATTTGACTAAATTTTAGCAAATAATTGAAATACATTAATTATTTATCTAGACATAAAAGATTCTTAATGCAAAATGAATTATTATTTAATTTTTGATTTTGATTTATAAAAATCCAAATTCTTCAAATTCTTTTAAGCAACAATTTATTATAAATTATCAAAATACACTATTTATCAAATCAAAAAATCAAAAATATCTAATATAAAGATATTTAAAAAAGGAAGGTAACTATCCTGCCATTTTAGTAAACTTACATTCTAGAAAGATATGTTTGTTGGTCTCATCCACACTATTTGGAAAATTTGTATTTATAAAAGAGATGTTTGTTGGTCCAAGAAGAAAGAATGGTGATCCTTACCTTCTTCTGTTTTTCAAATTCTCAACTAACTTTCAATTATTCAAAATTTCATCATCTTACGAAGAAAAATATCACAGTTAAATACTAAATAATTAGATATCCAGGGCACACACAAAATAATGCTTATAGTACTATTTTTATTATTATATCAAATAATATAACCTAACATTTCAGTGTTATTTTATTTTAATGATGACTGATAGATTACTGACATTTGGGTTTTATTATTATAATGATGATTAATGTATAAATACTACTTTCTTGCCACAGTGAACAACATACTTTCTTAAATTTATTGCAAAGTGCTTTCCATCACAAGCATCTTGGGAAAGATTGCTTTCAAAGTGTAGCCCACCATTCTTATGTAACCACCAGGTTCAGATTCCAAGCTCATCCAAGGATTATTATGACTAGAAAAACGGTGTAATAACTTGCTTTTTGGATACATATATATATTAATGTTTTTTTTCTTTTTCCAAATTTATGAGACAGTGCTTATGGCTTTTTTATATTTATAATCCGCGTAATTTAATAAAGTGGAGGAGTTTTCTGAAAAGTTATAGAAATTTTGGTGATATTTAGAGAAAATCTGATCATGATTTTTGTAAAACCAAGTTATAGTTGTTAAATTTCGAAATTTTAGGTGTCCTAAACATTTTGATGATGCTGAATTCATTTCCACAAAACAAGATTCAAACAAGGCATTTACAAGGCTTTTTGAAATTTTTTTGCTGAGATTCCAGCCACTTCTGACCTCCCGACAATTTAGACGACTCCTTTATAATCCAAGGCTGATGACGGCTTGCCTGATATCTTCCCGTGAATTGCGTGATTCAAGGAAGTCTTCCCTCACTAAAAAGTGAAGAAAAGATATTTTATAATATTTATCAAAGTCTTTTCTGTGTGGTGAAAACAGTGAAATCTTTACTAATAATTATGTAACAGTATGTCAAGAAACATTATTAATTTAAGACGGGGTTTGGTGATGTCGCCATCGTTGTAATAAAGTTTGATAACTTTTGAAAGCAAGCGCCAAGTGGGTCTAGTGGCCTGTACAACTGGGTTTGGTTTCTAATTTGTTTTTAGTGAATTCTGAATAGGATTGATTTGCTGCCCATTTCTAGTCTTTGTCCTTTCATTCTGCTGCTGCCCAAGTGCTGAGAAACTTCTGGGCCTTCTGATTGTATCTGGCAACTAGAGGACAGTGTAATGAAAGGAAACTCTTTGTGGTTTTAGTTTTTTAAATGGTGGCTCTACGTCTTACTCTTGGGTCAAAGATTGGTTTCTCTGCAATCTAAGAGGTGAGTTTCAAGACCTTCCATAAAAAAATCTGTTTTGGTTTCATTTTTAGTGGTGTTTTCTTTTACATGATAGTTGTTTTACCCATGAAGGGATGGGATATTCTGCTTTGTCTTGTTTGGCTTCACTTTGCTTTCTGCCTCTGCTCATGTTTGAGATGGGTTCATTTTTAAATATTTGGTTTTCTTTTTTTCCATTGATGTTTTCTTCTGTGTGAAGGTCGAAGGGAAAATAGCTTTTATGTTGTGGGTTTCAGGATTGAAAATCTATATGTTTATAGACTTGAATCTAATTAGATTCCCCTGATTATTTTTTTGTGTTACATGACCTTAACATGGACTTTCTGTGTTCTTTTTGTTTTTTCTGGTGTTATTGTCTTGAAAATGCTTCAAGAAAACACACCTTGAAAGGTTGCTCTGCAAAGAATAGAAAATTGCTTCAAGAGAACACATGTTCAGGGACTTGACTCGAGCTAGATTCCCCTGATTTTTTTTTGTGTTACTTGACCTTAACATGGACTTTCTGTGTTCTGTTTGTTTTTTTCTGGTGCTGTCTTGAAAATCTTCAAGAAAACACACCTTGAGAGGTTGCACTGCAAAGAATAGAAAAATGCTTCAAGTAAATGCACCTTGAAAGGTTTCACTGCAAAGAATATACTTTCTTTGGCATTGATGACATCTCACAGGTTAACTTTTCTGCCCAAATTGTTTGGTACTTCAGCTGAGCTTAATTCCTATGAAACTCATGCTGTACAGGTCGGGAGACCAAGGGAAATGGAACGCTGGTGGATGTCTTAATACTCTGTCAACCTCACGAGTGAACCAATGCCCACCTTATATGGCTTTTAAACTATTAGGATAATAATCTTGATACTACCTTTCCATGGGTTTTGTCATGTGCAGGTCCTAACTTTCGAGACCTCCATTATTAAGGCATTGATATGCGTCGCAACACCATATTTCTGAGAATGACGGATAGATAGGAATAATCTATTATTTGTAGGTTGTGGTATGAGTGAGATCCATTGGTTGGGGTTGCATCCTTTCTTGCATTTTGGAACTTCTTTCTCTCTATGTAAGTGCTCTGGGCCTTGGCTATCTCAAGGCTGACTGTGTTGCGTTCTTCATGCCAATGATTAAGTTAGGATAAATGAAACATCAGCGACGTTGTTCAGGAGTGAAGATCATCTGACCTTTACTTACTGTTGTCTGGTTTGTATTCTATTAGTGTGACAGAACATAGGTAGAGCCTGAAAATACTAATCAAGTTATAACAAGGGTATACTTGAATAATTGCTTGCTAATGCCAAGGATCTACTCTCTATCAGATTTAATATGATTCTACTGTACATATCCTCAAGAATCAGAATGGGGAAGGGCAGGAGACGGTTTGTTTGCTAATGCCAAGAATCCACTATCTATCAGATTTAATATGATTCTACTGTACATATCCTCAAGAATCAGAAAGGAAATGGCAGGAGACGGTTTTGTAGATAAGGAGATGAGAAATGTCAGGAAATAGATTTCTGGGAACTGGAAAAGCAGGAAACACGTTTCTGAAAATGAGAAATATGAAAAAGCAGGAAACGGTAAACTGTAAATAACAGAAAGCAGGTTTGTGGAAAGGGGAAGCTGGAAATGCCAGGAAACAGGAATGGCTGGGGTTTATCATGAGTAGCGACTTGGGGTAGACATAGGAAACATCATGAACATGAAATACCAGGAAACAGGGAACCTAGATTCTTCCATCGGAAAATAAGATTTTTAGCGTAAAGCCATAAACAACTGTCTTCCTGAATCTTGATGCGTCAATGATAGATTCTTCATTACTGAATTTCATCTATAGCAGATAAAAGCAAATATAGCAAATAAATCTCTAGCGAGTCAAGACTCAATGATAGGTTACTTTGGAGTTGCCCTAGGATTTTAGCAAAAAAACATAAAAGCAGCGGTTTCGGGATGGAAACATCCGCTAAAGTTCCTTGGCAGTTTTGGCCTACAAACCACTCAGCTGTTTCTAGGTCGTCCCAGAGACATTCCGATGGCAGTTTCTAAGTTCGAAATGGTTTTTGACATAGGAAATCCGTCCTTGGCTGCAAGAAGCCATTTTTGAGATCAGTAGGAGAGAGTGTAGATAAGAGATGTTTTTAGACTAGCATAGATCCATCTTAATTCCAGGTTAGTAAGAGAGAGTGTAAATAAGTTAGTAGGAGAGAGTGTAGTTAAGAGATGTTTTTAGACTAGCATAGATCTATGTTAACTCCACGTTATTAGGAATAAAAAAGAATTAAAAAAAACCAACTAAAAACCTTTTACTGCTTAAAAAATCTGTTTTTTGATTTTTTGTTTTTTTCCACATTAACTCTTTTTTTTTTCATTAAACATTGAATGTCAAATTTCTTATAATATCATTTTATAGCATTACCCACGTAAGTCATGTTAAGTATGTACATTGTAAGCATGTATATACACAAAGATCTCTTCAACATTGAATGTCAAATTTCTTATAATATCATTTTATTAGCATTACCCACGTAAGTCATGTATGTACATACACAAAGATCTCTTCGACCATGGGCTCTAAAATAAGGCAATAATAGTTTGATGATTTTTATATCCTTCACTATTACAAGGGCATACTGTTTTAGCAGATCTGCTCTCAAGGGAAGTTTTATTTTTGGATGTTGGCATTTATAGTTTCAGAATCTGTAATGGTGTTTTATTGTGAGTCTTTTCCTTTAATCTCTTTAATTGTTCTTTTCCATTGACAAGTTAGTCTTTCTTGTTTATGCACTTTCTTCTTTATTCACGACTGAAACATATTTTGGATGCTAAAATAAAATCTCATTTAAGAAATCAAGTGAATTGCTATACAGCCAAGACATTGCACTTTTTGATTTCTATTCTAGAAATATCAAAAGTATGTTTTTCTTTTGAATTTTATATTAAAAATATCCAACAAATGACCAAAAGATACAAAGTGAAAGTGCTAAGGCCATTGCCGGGAGGTCTCCTTGCTGCTCCATCTGCTGCATGTTCAAGCAGAAGATCATATTTTGTTTCTTCTACCTAGCTTCTTCATTTGCTGCAAAAGCTTCTTGTTGAAATTTTGGGGATACATCTTTGCTAATGATTCTTGCAGGCTGGAATTTTTAACAGTAAATCTCCTAGCGCAGAAGCTTTGAGCGAAATTTGCATTTCACCTTGTTATTATTATCATCATGTCCCCATATGCCCGCAATGCAACCCAGGGCAGAAAAAAATGAAGAAGATGTTTTCAAGTGTAAGAAATGTTCGCCAAAAAAAATCAGAGCATCAAAATGAATCACAATCTTTGGAAATCTATGACCAAACACTAAACAACACAAACACTGCAAAAAACTATAAACAACAAATCCTATCCTTGGTGCCTAAATCTGCAAAAACAAAAGAGAGCAGAAACATACCTGGGACATGGAAAACAATCGATGGTAGTTGTTTCCTAATTGACATGGAAGAATCACCAAGTTTGCCCTCTAACAGCACATTGGAGCACACGTCTCTCTCCCAAAAGCACAATCAGCAAAGTGAATATTTTTTTCGTGGTTTATAGAAGATTTTTTGTGCTGCTGGCATTTTTTTCAAATGATTTATGATTTCTTTCAGAGCATCATAATATTTTGGTCACTATTTCATTTGGGTGTTGAATTGCAGGAAAATCGACAATTCACCAATTTTTTGATGGTTTTTGCAACATTGACCCCAAATATTCTATATTTCTTGGGTTTTGTTACACATGTGACATAGCTATTAAGGTTCCATACCCGCATAATTCATGCATCGATATGCATTGCAATGCCCAATTTCTGAGAGTGAGGGGCAAATGGGGATAATCTCTTATTTGTAGATTGTGGTGTAGGTGAGATCCATTGATTGGCGATTCCATCTCTTTTACATTTTGGTACTTATTTTCTGTATATATTAGTGCTTTGGCAATCTCTGGACTGCCTCTGTTACATTGTTCATTCCATCGATTAAGTTATTAGGCTGTGAGAGACATCAGGAGTGATGTTCAGGTGCCAAGACCATTTGACTTGTGTCCTCCGGTTTGAATTTTATCAGTGGCATTGACAATCCAGAGGTATGGTTTGAAAGTAGTCATAGGAAAGCCGTACTTGAATAGTTACTTGCTAATGCCAAGGTCCTCTAACCATTAGATTTAATAACAATGTACTGTATGTGTCCTCGAGAATCAGAAATGGGATATGGGAATTGTTAGGAAATTGCTTTCTGGGCAATGGAAAAGGAAGCAGCAGGGAACTGTTTCTGGAAACGAGAAAGAGGAAAAAGCAGAAAATGGGTTTCATGAAATGATAAACTGTAAATAGCAAGAAACGACCTGATCTCATCCATTGATCTGCATTTGTTAGTTTTCTATTCAGCGTGTTTGTGAATGCAGATCTAAAGTTTTGATGGGTGTTTCCAGACTAGAAGTTTTTAGTGGTAGGAAATTCTCTGAGTGCAGATCTGTGTATCATGTGGATGTAATTTTACAACAATCACTTGTATGTAAGTTTTGGTGTTTGATTTTAGTTCCTTTTCCATGGTTTGAATTTGAACTAGTTCAGACAGTCTAATGCCTCATTGTCCAATGAATGTACACTGACTGAGAATTGCAAATGCTTTGGTGTTACTGAAGATAAAATTTCCACTTTACAATGTAATAGATTTTAAGGTGCTAATGTTGGGGTTACTGTGCAGATTTTAACCACATTCTAAAGACCCTTCTACACTGCAGCCATGAGTTTGGCATGCTTGAGCTGTCAAGTAGTACAACGAACTGATTCTGATTTAAGGTCTTACTCATTCAACTCCCAACAAGAGCAGAGATGTGGAACTGTAGTGGGGTGTTGGTCCACAAAGACACCCCAACAGCCTCCTCCGGAAGAAGCCATTACAGTTAGTGCAAGGGTTGTTCCTGTGCTGTCCAACAGCAACAGCAATAACAACCAGGGTCCAGTTAGCCCTCGTTTGACAAGGTGCCATGCTGTTCGCAGAGACATTCTAAGGGACTGGAATTTTGAAGAATTTGCAGAGGGAAGCAGGGCCTGCATATCTTAGATCATTAGTGTACACTATATATCATCTTCATCTGTTTGTGGTACATTCTCTTGGATTTCTGAACGTCAGCTAAAACTCATTTGGGCTTTGTTGTATTGAACCTAAAATGAATGTATGAGCTATCACATGAATAGTGCTATCATTTTCCAAGGGACTATATGTAGCTTTAGATATTCCAAGTTTGCAGACGGTTTCTTTCAGTTTCGAAGTAATGAAGTTGGGTGTGCTTTTCAGTCTCTTGCTTCTACTATTTATAACTTGACAATGTATCTGTTCCTTATTATTGTATATTTGTTCCTATGTTTTCCTAGAAACAAAGGTGTCACATGATTGGTTTTGTACAATATTATCCAGTGTGTATTTGTGACTGCTGAAATCATAGGTCCACAGTTCAGAGACCTGAGCATATTGAATACTTTGTAGTTGTACATTTTAGATTTCCATTAACATTTAAAATATTTTCTCACCTTGAACTTGACAAGTTCACATAAGCACAGATAGAAAGCCATTTTTAGCATATGTGCGCTATATGCATCTAATGGAATGTCTCTGTAAGTTGAACTTTCAGCACATGGTTATGGCTTTTGCGTAGCAGTTATCCACACCAATTGATTTGTTATTTTGAGATTTCCTTTTCTTTTATCATTTGCTTTGTTAATATTCTGGGGATTGAAGCCTTAGGCTTTGTCATTCTAGAGAAAAATCAGGATATGCATAGTTTGGATGAAATTCTAGAATTTGATGGCCAAGAGTAAATCACATATCCCTGAACAAACTGAAAGTCTTCGTAGCATATTGTCACATTCAATAATGTTGCAAGATGTTGCTACAAAAAACGTGATCTCATTCACTAAAATTGGGCAAAAGTAGCAGAGAGTCTTTGGAGGAACTACAGAGTAGGCCCAAGTAGTCTTTAGAAGAACAATAGCCAAAAGTCCTACGTTACATTGGGTCATGGGTGTGTATGAAATAATAAATACATGCCTGACTTTGCTGATTATCTAAGAACCAACTTGGGTGGCATTTTGAATCCTTATGGGGCTGGGAAAAGGCTATATCTGTGTTGTCTTTGGCTATGAAGAACAAGCACACGTAGTTCTACTTCTACTTAATGGCGCTTGGATTGTTGCAGGTGCTGCTGCTTATGTCCAATGCTAGTGCAATGATTTTCGCTAGAATATGCATCACAGCATTTCACACCTGCCAGGACATTTCCATGCAATGATGCAAATATAGATAAAATCAAATCCATAGGTTGGTTGTTAGTGGGGGATAATTGACAGGCCTGGTCTATGAGACCTAGTGCTTTTGTTTGTGTTCCAACAGATCTCTCACACAATTTACCATCAGAAATTCAGTTACATCTACCAGGTTTAGTACGTGTTCAAATGTGATTTACCTTAATCTTTTGAATCCTTGTTTCCCTATTATTTGCCCAGTCATCTGATCAAAGATTGTTCATTGATACAACCTGCATGCCAAATAAGCCACAAGGTTTCCCAACAATGCACGAAGTTCACAACCGACAACTTCTCCATTCAGCTCCAGCCTTAGCATAGTCAGCATAGGGATGATGAGTGGACCATGATTGGGTGAAGTCAATGGGCTGCTATGCTTGAAACCTGGAATCCAGATAAAGTACGGTCTTTGGTACAACACCAAACTCACAACCCACATGACAAAGTTGCTCTTCTTCCCTATAATCATGGTAGGTTGACAAACTCAAATGATCTTTCTCCCACAATGGAACTTGAACATGCAGTCCTGTATACACGTTTGCAACTACATGAACTTTCACAACAACGGATCTTTGCTTGCAATCTATACACATTTCATCCATTTCCTCCCCTAGCAATGTTCAGGGTGCCTCGGGGAATACAAGGTGTGGACACATTTGCATTGAGCCTGATGTTTTGTTCTTATAAGAAATTGAGATTTTTGGTTTTAGTCTTTGGTCACTGATAGAGTTGTTGGCAGGGGGAGCATTGAGGCATTTTCTATAAGAATAGTCATGGACAAGGAGGGGTAGTGTGTGGCCTTGGATCTCTGGATGCCCTCTCCTATTCTAGATAATGGCCGGAATTGCTTGATAATGCAGTTGGTGAGATTCAAGTGGTGCAACTTTTGTCATTGTGGACAAAATTCAGAACCCTAGGCCCAACAATCCAGCTCTTCTTTTCCAAGATAATGGAGGTGAAATGGATCCTGATTGCATGCAGCAATGTATGAGAGTGCCATGAGATTAGGTACTGATGTGATTGCCTACAGTTGCTTTTATCGTCGCGTCCCCCCTACAGAGAGTATTGAGCTCCCTTCTCACACATTTTTGAGGCAGATGCAGTAAAATATCAAAAGGTAGGACTTCTGTAGCACTGCTTCAGACTTATTCTGATTTCCTGAACCAAATCAGAACTGGGCTAAAAATGAACAGAAGTGCAACCCAGCTCTGAAATATAATACCTCAGCAAATGGAGATGATTTGGAGATGAATAAAGGTTATGTATATGTGTGCGCAGCTGTGAACTAGAGTTGTGATGGGGCTGACCTTAAATATGAGCTTGGATACCTGAGCCGACCTGTGGTGTAAAGACTGAGCTGACCCTTGTATAAGCTGAGAATTTTGTTAAACTTGTGATCAATTTGAAGGAAAAAAGTTATCCTTTTGCTGAAGTGTTATTGCTGTGTTGGGAGATGATGCAAGGCTTTGGCACCCTTGCATGATGTGTTGAAAGTCCTTATGTCCACACGAGAAGAAAAAATGGGGTGTTGCTATGGCAGATGTGTCATTGGATGGCATGCAAGCTGACTGATGAGTTTGGAGGTTGACATGGTCACCCATGGAAGGCATTTTTGATTTGGGTTTGCATGACTTATGAAGTAATCTTGAAGGGTTTTTGGAGGATGGATGTTGCTACGTTGAAGGACCTTTGGAGGCTGGATGCTTTTGCATTGGAACCCCTAATTTGCCCCTTCATTGGAATTAATGTCATTGTTGGGGATTTTGCCCCCTAGTGTTGTGTATATGGCTTGAAAAGCCCCTATTTTGTATTTTGCTATATTATTTAATTGTACAAGAGGGAATTTTTTCCCTACATAGACTAGAATAGGGAATTTAGCTTAGAAATTAATATTTTAATTGTAAAAGAAGTTGAGCACCTCCTGTATATACTATAAATAGAGGTGCACTTCTCATTTTCTCATGGTGGGATTGGGGGAGAAATCTCTTAGTAAGTATGAAATTTCTGAATCTTTCTCTTGTTTTTTTTAATTTGGATATGGATGGATGAGTTGAGTGACTTCTTGAGGAGTTTGTGTTAATGTGGATAGTTCTCTCTTTTTGATGGATATTGGTAGATCTTGATGAGGAAGCCTTGTTGATGTGGATAGATTTCTTTTCATGGATGATTACTGGTGAATTTTGATGGATGCATGACAAATTGAGTAACCTATCTTTCTTTATCCGGTTCAAGTTTATGGATAAAGGTTTTTGAATATTGTCCATATTTTTGCTGGTACTTTTATTTTATGATCTTCCTTGGGAAATTTTTTCATCAAGTTCTTTTGAGGTGACTTAAGTGAAGCTCCCTCCCTTATCTATCCTTGAAAATTGTAAGGCACCTATCCCAAGCCTCTAGGGTACACAAGTTAGTTTCCTCTTTTCTTTGAACCTACATCCATCCAATTCTCTTTAATTGTGTTACATTTTGACCCCATATGCCTCTCAAAAATATATTGGAAAGCGAAGGCACCACTCTTCTATCCTCCATCACCCTTTTTCCTTGTAAATCATTTAAAATGTTTTGTTGGGCTTTTACTCTCTTGGTGATTCATTGGTTGCCTGTGTTTTGGGACTTGGGACCTTTCCCTTTGAACTCAAACCTAGAAATTTCCCTAAAGAACCTTAAAGATCCTGTCCACCTTAAACCCTAATGTTTCAATCCTTTGATTGGTGGGATTTGAAGTAGAAGCCTTAGGGGACTTTTGACTTGGCTTGACCGTGCCATTAAATCCCCAAGATTTACTAGGGAGAACCCCCCGAGCTGGAGGAGAGCTGGCCAGAAGCGAGAAGAGGGTTGGTGAGGTGAGTGTGCCCCCCTCTTTGAGTACACATGATCTTGCACTTGAGCTTTTGGACTTTATCTGGAGAAGTGTGAGATTTTGCTATAACAGTACCCTTGGTCTAAGCAGCAGGCTGTTTCAGCTAATCCGCAGACTGTTTCGGCTGATCTGTATCTCAATGTGAGTCTAGAATCTCCCAAAGTTATCAACATATCCTTGATTAATATTTAAATTTATCCCTTTATGTTTGGACATTTGTATGCAGTCCTAGCTATTCCAACATAAAGCTAGTTGAAATGGCAGAAATATACGTACATGTGAATCACAACACAAGGTTTTCTAACTAGGGAATCCCTTTCGGGAATAAAGCTCCAGACTATCATCAAGAATCTGCTTATGATGAATGCTTACACTTGTGGCCTCTGCTTTGAGACACATCTCTTACAGATCTCTTTGCATAATGTTTGCATTCACACTGGTATCGAGCTTCCTTGTTTTCTCCTATGCATGCTCTCACACTCTCTGTTTTTCCGATAGACTCTTATTGATCCTCCACCATCCCCTTTCTTCTTTTTCAGCATGAAAACAACGAAGACCCGTTCATATCCAAAATTCCCACCTCCAACATTTTCAGCTTTTAGGCAGAAAATGTATTTTCGTTGTAACTTGCAAGCCATAGCTTCTTTTTTCATCCCTTTGTGCTTGTTTCGAAGCGGCTAACAGAAAATGATACAACTTTCCTTCTTTCTCCAAATGCTATTTCTCGATGGATTTTAGCCAGTTTTATTTTCGAGTAGATGGTTCAGAAAGTTCTGGAATTAAAAAAGAAAAAGAGAAAAGGATATCTATATTCGGATTAGACCACATTTTGAGGGTTTTTGGTCTCTCAAAAACATAGACAGAGTTGAAGTAGGCGAGGAAACATGTCCTCTGCCTCAAGTGTGTACCATTTGGCTATGAAGGAATTCAACCTTTAATGTCAATCTGTAGAAACTCTTGCTTACATCTCTGGGTTTCTGAGAGCTCCTGCTGCAGGATGGTATCTTCTTCCCATTGGGCCTGTGCATCTAGCACTGAATATTCAACTGAAGGTAACATTAGCAATGCCTCTTATCTTCATCAAGCATCGAAGTTATTTGCAATAATGGCAGAACAAATAGGCATGTATGGTGATGAATACAATTGGAGTGCATTTCACTCATCTGTGACAGGATTTAAATGCATTGTATCTAATAGGCTTTTTCATTTTCACTGGACCCTGTAACTACTTATTGAGATGCAGCAGAACCATGTCTCCGACATCGAAATTATGGGAAACCCTATGCTGGTCATGTCTCTGTTTGCATCTTTGTTGATCCCTTTGTAATGAGAAACTCTGTGCTGGTCATGCCTCTCTTTGCACCTTGTTTGAGCCCTTGTAACTGAGCTTTCACCTCCCTATGTATATGCTGATTTCTCTCCATCAACTTAATGGCTTTCCACTGCTCATTACCATGTATAATGGACTTTTCTTCAACAACCTTAGCAAATGAAATATCAAATGGAGTTCGAGAGGAAAATTGCAAAGCAGCTTCAAACAGAGACGTACTGCTTGAAACTGTGAATTGTTATAACACACTGAATAGATGGCAATTTTTCATTTCTTATATTTGGATGCTTCTGATTAAACTTCTGAGCTAGTGAACCTTTGTTGAGGGTGAAAAACAATGCTTCTCTTCAAGCTTAATTTCCAGATTTCATCATTTCCCACAATGCCATCAAAAATAGGCCTTATGAAATGATTGTTGCTATTTGAGATTATGAAATCTGAAAGCCTAAAACGAGCCAATATTTGTTGAGATAATTTTGCTACCTCTTTGCAAGTGATGATCTTTTCCAATGAACGCTTAAAGCCATATTGAACTTGCAACTACTAGAACCAAATAGTCATGGGCACGCCATGTCTTCAACAGTTCCCCAAGGAAATCCATGGAGATATTCTTCCATGGCTAGCTCAAAATAGGAAATGGTGTATATAATTATAAACCCAATTTTCAGTATGACGGTTTAGAAGTACAACAAAATAACAAGCTCTAATAAATTTTGCAACATCAACTTGCATAGATGGACATTAAACATACCTTTGCAGGTTTAAGAAAACTTTTCCAGCTCCAAAATGCCCCACCAATTTGGAAATACGAGCTTCTTTCAGCAATTTAGTTTGACATTCTCCATTTGAAACGTGTAATTTTTGTACAATGGGTCATCTTCAAGATAAAAATCCAGCTTTCGATCCCCTTGCTGGGATGTTGCCACTATAGGATGGAAATCATAATCGCCCGTGTAGTGAATATGGAGAGGAAACCAATTCCATTGTAAGAGCTATTGCTATGTTAGGCAATCTTGACAGAAATCTGGTGATTTTGTTTAGGACGTCCCTTGTATTGAAGGACAAGATTAAGTGCCACATATAAGACATCCCCTTGGCATACCTTGCTTTCTACACCTCGACTATGTATGTGGAAATTGCGATGGCTTGTGATTGGTATGTATTACTCTATCTTTACCCAAGATACATATTCTTCAGTGCTTCACTGCTTCATGCAAAGCGAAAAGCCTTTTATAATATGTTGGGTACTTCAAAACAATCTGAAAAGATTTCCAAATGGTAAGCAATCAATGCATGTTCTTGCATAAGAACAACTCTTTAAAAAATACCCCGATGCATATGCCATCTGAAACAACATTTACAGGTTTGCAAGACCCAATATTGGTGCTTCACAACTCTTTCTGCTTCAAGGCATTAAATGCTTGCTCTTGGGTCTTTGTTCAGAGAAATTTTACGTCTCCCTTCATCAAAGCATGCAATGGTGCAGTGATATTAGAAAATGTAGAATAAACATGCAGAGATATTTGCAAGCTCCAACAGAACTTCTTACCTCGATTAAGTTTTGATGGTTTTTGGTTTTGGCCAATTCACAATGGTTTAAATCTTGGTTGCGCATATCTTCAATTGATCTGCATTGACCATAAACCCCCAAGTATAACAATGCTTGTTTGGGAAACTTGGATTTCTTCATATTAAGTTGCAAATTATTTACTTGAAGTGTCCCAATAACTTTCTTCACATCACTCCTCTGCTCTTCCATATCTTATGTAGATGAGAACATCTAGGGATACAATCATAAAGCCCAGGATAGAAAAGCCTTTGTTCACGGGAGAACTTTGTTCACTAGTCTCATAAAAGTTTCCATATCTTATGTAGATGAGAGACAATCACAAAGCGTTGGATATAAAAGCATTTGTTCGCTAGTCTCATAAAAGTTGCTGGTGCATTGGTAGGCTCATGCAACATCACAACCACTCAAACAATGCTGGCTTTCTTCTAAAAGCATATTTCCGACTGTCTTCTTCTTTGATATGAACTCGACGGTGTCTTCTTCTTTGATATGAACTTAATGCTTTTGGTATGAACTTGATGCTATCTGGAATTAGATTTAGAAAAATATTTGGCCACTGGTCAAGCAAATCATCAATGCTTGACTAATGATATGATTTTTGATGGTGATTTTATTGAGTGCTTTGACATTGATACACATACTCCAAGTTCCATCTTTCTTTGACATAAGCACAATGGAGATTTGAACACTCTTCACCAACTTTCGAATATGCTTCGATCTTCATTATAGTGGTTTAGCACAATCCAACGTTGGGTAAAGACATTTTTCAAATATGTTTTTCTCTCTGCCCTTTCCATTATAGTGGTTTGGCACAATCCAATGTTGGAGGCAATTTGACAACGTTTGTGTGCCACAACCATTTTTTTTTGGGTGGCAAACCCTTTGCATTTGCAAAAGCAACAATTTTATATCTCGCGAACCACTGATTTGATTTTTTTATGCATTGTTGTTGCATTGAAAGATGCTCTACAATTGAGTATGGGGAAGATGTTGTCATGAAACATTACATTTAAAAATAATAAAATAATATTTCATTAAAAAATTAAAGAATAGTAATAGCAAAACAAATCAATATAGGCTATAAATAAATTAATTCAGTTTCTACTTTATTTTACATCAACTTTATATATAGAGATAAATTAATTGAAAGTAAAAAAGAAGAAAATAACTTTTAAGGGAGATATGTAATTCCTTCCCTACTTAATATGTAAATAACATTACTAATATTATATGATGTGTAATGCATTCTATGTTTAGTTTACATGTAATATTTAAAACAAAAATATATTAATAACAAAAAAATTAGTTTAAGCCATAAATGAAATATTTGAATGTCCATATTAAATAACATGATTTTATATCAATTTTATAGAGAAAAAAAACAAGAAATTTAAAATAAAAGTTATCTTATATTTTTATTTTCTATTGTGAAAGAGATGTTTTTATTTTCCATTGTGAAAGAGATGTTTTTATTTTCCATTGTGAAAGAGGTGTAATTTATTCTATTCTTAATATGTACATGATATAAAATATTTTATAATATTAATAACATTTTTTTAATGCTAATTTTTAATATCGAGTTGACATGTAACATTTTAATGAGTATTAATAACAAAAATAATTCAATGTATACATATATAAACTGAGATAGATAGACATGTAACATCTTAAAAAATATTAATAACAAAAATAATTTAATGTATGTGTGTATTTATATATTTATGTGTATGTGTGTTTTACTTTCAAATATGAGAATGTATGTATTAACATTTTAATGTGGAGCATATGAATTGTAAATAAATAAACTCACTACTAAATATTGACCCAATTTTCGACGACTCTTTGTTGTTCTTTTGACAATGATTTATAGCTATAATGACAGAAGGAGATTTCACAAAGCGCCGTTTCTGGTATAACTGTACTTTCAACATCTTTTTCGTTAGAATTCCTACAATAGGAATTGTTGAAACTTTTACACTGGTTCATCGCAAAGCCTAGTTGGATGACCTACGACAAGACAACTTCTTTGTGCAGTCAAAAAGTGCGCTAGAGGACCAATGACAACCTGCCATAGTTGTGTCGTTTTTGCTGTCGAGAGGGTGTTGCAAGATTGACATTTCAATGTTTTTGTTTTTGTTTGTTTGTTTGTTTGTTTTTTTCTTTGACGAAACTATCGTAGTTGTGACATTTCTACCATTGGAAAGGGAGTTGCAAGACCAACATCTCCACTAATATTTTAAAATATTTTGCGATGAACCTATCATACGACGTTTCTGCTGTCGAAAAGGGTGTCACAAGACTGATGACTGCGCTAACTTTCTAAAATATTTTGCAATGAACCTACCATAGTTGCGATGCTTTTGCCGTTGGAAAGGGCATCACAAGACCGATGTATTCAATAATTGTTTTTAAAATATTGCGATGAACTTGCCATAGTTGTGGTGTTTGTGCTGCCAGAATGGGTGTCAGACGACTTCAACGTCCATGTTTCGTAAGATGACATTTAGAAAGAACAAGGGTTAGAAGATCAACGACTTTGGCAATTAAAATAAATAAATTAAACAACCTCAAATAGAATCTTCATCTCCATTAGCCCCTAAGGATTCCCCATAGGGAATATTCATGATGATCATGGGACACTTTTTAACATAGAAGAAAAATAACACTGTGAGTGATTTCCAATGTTTATACATCCAGAGATTCAATGCTTGCAGCGAGGGCCATAAGTCCATAAATTGTTTGATAAAGCCTCTTTCTGTTATCCTAAGAGCCATTGTGTGGTATTGATTGACATGAACCACAATTTTTGGGATATTCAATTTCTTCCCAAATTGAGCGAGGGCCATAAGCAAATTTCATGGCACCTCCCTCCAAGGTAGTTGTTTCAAATGTTGAAGTTCTAAACACAATCAAAGCAACATCATAAACCACTTCCTTTCCTTTTTCAACATGTATTTCCTTAGTTTGAAGAGTTTTCCTTGCACTCATAATACTTCTCGGAGTGACTATTGCTACATTACTTTCTTATATTCTATTAACTTATAAAAAATTGTCCATGGCAATCTAATAAAATGGTTTCCAAGTACAACATCTAGTGAAGTAAGGGCAACCTCAAAAAAGAAAACGTGCAAAAAATTATTTCAGATTTTTTAGAATATAAATGTCCAAAACCTCCCCAAATTTCTTAAAATGGAAAAGGAGAACCTCCCTCCTATTACATTGGGTTGGTATATAATTCGCAAAAGCATGCAATAAGTTCTCTTAATTTCTTTTCCATAAGTAGTGAAACTTGAACCTGTAATTCACATATTGTGTATCTTGTAATTAATGTTATCCCTACATACACATCTTGTATAGAAATTTTATGAGATACCTTGTGCACACAATCCTTACCCCCTCTTCCAAGGATTCTATACTGGCACATGCACTAAGAATGCTTCAAAACATGAAATGGTTTAAATTCATGCATCTTGATTGCATATCTCAAGGAGATAGTAGGTTTGCATGCCTAGCCTATGTTCTAGTTGAGGTGCACTCCTTATTGGTTTTTCTATCAATATAGTGAGTTTGTCTAGTTAAATAGGCTTTGATTTTTTCTAGTAGGCACCATTGTGCATGTGTTTAGATTCATTGTACTCACCATTCTCCTAGTCTATAAAGGAGGTAGAGGGTGGACAATTGAAGGCATATGTGACATTATGGGTCTAGTAGCTCACTTTTTTTTTTCTCAGTTCATGAATGAACAAAGTTGGAGATTTGAAACTCATATTTCATGAGTGTGTTGATTGTGTGTTGTTGTTAGTAATTTTCAATAATGTGTAGCAGAGTTTGTATTTAAGTCACAACATTTTGTATTTAAGTGCATATTTAACTATGATCATGGTTTGCAAATTTAGCAATCCATTATCATGTGGTTGGAAGTGGATTGCTCTGATTGACAACCTTGCGTTCATCATAAGAATCATCAAAAGTGGTTATGGAACAAAAAATATGAATAAGGATGATGGTGGTTAGCAATCCATTGTGTCCATATGTTTTTGAAGAAGAGTTTTTCAATATGTGGTGTATTACTATATTTTTTGCAAGCCATGAAGATGACCTTTTTAGAGAAACAACAGAGTACAACTAAAATACAATCATGATGTCTTTGTGTTGAAGGTTAGCCATTGATGAACCTTGGAGATACACTTATGGTTAGGATGTCACTCTTATCCGGTGGTAGAATCTAAGATTTTAGTTAGATGGTTTGGATGCACATTTAGAGACCCAATGATCCACACTTTTCCTCATGGATAATAATAACCGTACCATTAACGATGTTGCAAACCTCTATGAATGGTAAAAAACACCCATAAGAGGAGGAACAAGCTTCTTATAGAAATGAGTAATGAGTTGGGCCTCATGGGACATAACTGGCTCACTTTATATAACTAATATGAGAGAAAATAATCCAAAAATGATTCTTAGTTGATTGTGGTTAGCTCTTGTTGAGGTGTTCATCTGCAAATGGGCATAGTTATGGAAAAAAATGAAGGATAACAGGGTTGGTTTGATAGTGCAGGTTTATGATAGTTCTCATGATATAGTCATAGAGGTTGAATCAAAGAATGAATTCAGATTTATTGAAGAGAATGTAAGAGATGATTAGACAAACATTAGATATTTACCTAATTGTACACGTGATTTTGTATCATGCATATATATAGTTTTGTACAAGAAAGTGATGGATTCTGACCAATTCTCTATAAAACAAATAAAAAATTATAATTTATACAAGTAATGAACAAAAATAATAAAATGTGTTGGTGGTTACACATTTATGTTAGTTTTTGCATTCTCAAGCTATGTGTGGCATTCCTCTTGGTTAAGTATGTTTTTCAGTGAAGGTTTGGACTATTTAGTTGAGTTGTGCTGCTTAAGGCTACATTCATGCTGGACGATATTTCTTGTGGAAGCCTGGGTGCATCGTCCATTGGAGGCATGCTGCTCAAGGTTGTATCTATTCCCCCCCATTTATTTGAAAATGCCCCCACTTTTGACACTAAATGGGAAAGGCCTGGTGTAATGTTAAAAAAACCATTTTGATGTTGTTGGAAGATGCCCTTGGTGACTGACTAAATATGTATTAATGGTTGTGTTTGGTATTATGCCAAGAGTGGGTGTTCGATAGTGTATCTTTTTCTAAAGGGGATAGAAAATCTGGAATATTTTGCTCCAAATGAGAGAGTGGAACATCCTCCCCTAAATGATATGGTTCATGCAAGTTTAGTCTAAGATTGTTCACATTGTCATTAGGGGAATTTTGATGTCCACCATGAGGGATGATTCACCATTTTTGGAGTAAAAAGTAAAAAGATAATAAAATAATAAAACTACTTTTGCAACTCATATTTTCAACTTATCTCCCTAAGGTTTTATTCAAATTTCAAGCGAGATTACTCGTTGGATGCAAAATTTAATTCCTCATCCAAGGAGTACCCCTGTTGCATACTTTCGATGGACCTTGCTACACGAAAAATGAAAAATACTTGAAAAACGTGATTGCAATCACGTTTTTCATGTATTTCTCATTTTTTTGTGTCGCCGGGTCCATCTAAAATATGCAACATGGGTACTCCTTGGATGAGGAATCAAATTCTGTATCCAACGAGTGTTTTTGCTCGAAATTTGAGTAAACCCATGGGGAGATAAGTTGAAAATACGAGTTGAAAAAATAGTTTTTTCCTTTTTCCCTCTAAAATTTGATGACGCAACCTAATATTATTTTATTATTTCCACTATTATTTTATAATTTCATTAGGAGGCCTATTTTAGACCTCAAAATCCCCCCAATGGAATCCCTCTGTGTGTGGGGACATCTAGATTGAAAGAAATGTTACCAATTTGCTAAACATTAGTGTAAAGACCGTAGCGAATACACTAAAGCTTGTGGGTTTTCTGGCTCTTGAACCTCTCTTTGTTGAGAAAGGACCATACTTGATCTTTGGCATGGAATGGAGATAAATCTAATGGTGGTCATGGAGCCCTTTTTACTTTTTTTGGGAATGTTGTAGTGTTGTGTGTACCTTGGTATGTATCATAGTTATATATTGGAAAAAGGAAGCAACATGATGTTGTTCCTTTTGTTGATGTGAGGAGATAGGTGGAGCCAAGGTAATGATGATTTCATATGGGGCAACAAGTTGATAGCCATAACAAATCCTAAAGGGTGAGTCACTCATGGAGGAATGGATAATGCGGTTGTATAATTTTTGAATCACACAAAGATACATATCCCAGTGTTTTTTGTCATTCTAATGAATGAGGAGCGAATAGACCTATGTGTGATTGAATAATATTTTGGTCTTTAGTTTGAACATTGAATGCTATAGAACAGTGAAGTTGAAAAGCCATCGACTTTTAGGGAGTCTTCCAAAAATCACTGAGAAAACAAGGGTCTCAATCAAAAGTTATGGTGGAAGGTAGTCCAACGTGTGTCTAAACATGGTGAAAGAACAAGTCAAGAGCTTTAGAGGCATGCATAATTTTGTTGCAACGAATGAAAATGGCCATCATGGAGAAACAACAAATGATGACAAGATGTAGTCATGCTTATCAAAAGTAGTGGAAATCCGATTGATGAAACCCATGGAGATGGACTCTGAGGGGAAGGATGGGAAAGCTAGTGGTTGGCAGAAGCTAATTTTATGGTATTTTACTTTGGATAGGTTGCACAAAACACAACGGTGAATGAAATCATTCACATAATTCCACATAGTTGGCCAATACAAGTTGCATTTCTAGTGTTGGAGGGTTTTGAAGGTGTAGAAATGCCCATGATTCACATGAAGAGTGCAAATCTTTAAACAAAAGGAGGCAAGTAGGGTTGTGAAGAACATAGAGTTGGTTGAGCTTGCATAGCTAGCCTTCCTGAAGACTTTAACTATAATTTAAGAAAGGGGCTTGATTGATGGTGGTGGGGTTATAAAGGGCATCGAGGACAATATTGAAAAATGGATTAGAGGCATAATGATGCTTCCATTCTTCACAGGAAACATAACACATATTAATAATGTGTAAGGCATTTGTTCGAGGGAAACTAATCATGTAAGCCATGTTTTTTGTGCTAAAATTCTCATTCTTAATCACCAAATGGAGATATTGTATGTAAGATTCCCATTTGAGATGGTGTTGTTCTTGTTATGTTGTTTGAGAATTGAGAAAAATAAGAGGATGGTAATCAATGTGAAGGATGGTCTTCTTATTGAGAATATAGTGGTTCCATTGGTTGAGCGCCTAAACCAAAGCACAAACTTATACCATATGAAGTTGTAATTGAGGATATTAGTTGAGAGTCCTTATGATTGATAAGTGATGGGATTCCCGGGCCTTGTTTAAGTACAACCTTGATAGGCATTGATATGCCTATGTATCTATCTCAAAGGAGGGTTACATATTGGGCAGGTGGAACACTGGTTTGGAAGATTATGTAGGTTTGCGACACTATAAAGGTTCCCGTTCCTTTGGAGACTAGGTGGGAGAATTTTGATTAGACAATTGATGCAACGGGCTAACAAGATGAGAGAAAACATTGAGAAATATATGGTAATACTTCAATCCTTCTAAGAAAATTTTTGTATCAACTACTAAAGTAGGTGTAGACTAAAGAGTAAGTCTAATAATCTTAGCAAGATTGATACAAATGTATGTTTGATCAATGAGGAAGCCCAAATATGCAATAGAAGTTTCATTGAAGTAGGATTTCTTTAATTTTACGTGCAAACGGTGGGTGTTTAGCAAATCTAAGGTGAGGCACACATGTTGGACACGTTCTTCCTAGGTCTCATTGAAGATGAGAATGCAACCTAAATAGACCAAAACAACATGGAGATTGATGAAACCCATGGAGATGGACTCTGAGGGGCAGGATGGGAAAGCTAGTGGTTGGCAAAGGCTCATTTTATGGTTTTTTTACTTTAGATAGGTTGCACAAAACACAACGGTGAATGAAATCATTCACATGAATCCACATAGTTGGCCAATACAAGTTGCATTTCCATTGCTGGAGGGTTTTGAAGGTGTAGGAATGCCCATGATTCACATGAAGAGTGCAAATATTTAAACAATAGGAGGCAAGTAGGGTTGTGGAGAACATAGAGTTGGTTGAGCTTGCATAGCTAGCCTTCCTGAAGACTTTAACTATAATCTAAGAAAGGGGTTTGATTTATGGTGGTGGGGTTATAAAGGGCATCGAGGAAAATATTAAAAAATGGATTAGAGGCATAACGATGCTTCCATTCTTCACAGGAAACATAACACCTATTAATAATGTGTAAGGCATTTGTTCGAGGGCAACTAATCATGTAAGCCATCTTTTTTGTGCTAAAATTCTCATTCTTAATCACCAAATGGAGATATTGTATGTAAGATTCCCATTTGAGATGGTGTTGTTCTTGTTATGTTGTTTGAGAATTGAGAAAAATAAGAGGATGGTAATCAATGTGAAGAATGGTCTTCTTATTGAGAATATAGTGGTTCCATTGGTTGAGCACCTAAACCAAAGCATAAAATTATACCATATGAAATTGTAATTGAGGATATCAGTTGAGAGTGCTTATGATTGATAAGTGATGGGATTCCTGGGATTCCTGGGCCTTGTTTAATTACAACCTTGATAGGCATTGATATTCCTATGTATCTATCTCAAAGGAGTGTTACAAATTGGGCAGGTGGAACATTGATTTGGAAGATAATGTAGGTTTGCGATACTAGAAAGGTCCCCGTTCCTTTGGAGACTAGGTGGGAGACTTTTGATTAGACAATTGATGCAACGGGCTAACAATATGAGAGAAAACATTGAGAAATATATGGTAATACTTCAATCCTTCTAAGAAAACTTTTTTATCAACTACTAAAGTAGGTGTAGACTAAAGAGTAAGTCTAATAATCTTAGCAAGATTGATACAAATGTATGTTTGATCAATGAGGAAGCCCAAATATGCAATAGAAGTTTCATTGAAGTAGGATTTCTTTAATTTTACGTGCAAACGGTGGGTGTTTAGAAAATCTAAGGTGAGGCACACATGTTGGACATGTTCTTCCCATGTCTCATTGAAGATGAGAATGTCACCTAAATAGACCAAAACAACTTTTCCAAAAAAATAGAAAAAACATGTCATTAATAATATGCATAAAATTTGCTAGAGAATTTATGGGGGCCATAGAAGATCACATGCCATTTACATAGTTAAAAACTTGGTTTAAAATGTCATCTTCAAATTGTCACAAGATTCCATGTGCACTTGATGATGACCATATTTCAAGGTCATCTTGGTGAAATATCCACTCATAATTCCACCCTTACCATTGCACTAATGTCCTCATCCCCTGACTGAGTTTAGATAGGACCTTTTCTTCTTTAGCATATGAAAGGATGGACTTCTATTCACCCCTATTATAGAGGATAGTTTGGATATTTCGATGAACTAAAGGTTGATAAATATGTTAAGAACAAATTTATTGAAATACGCTTCCATTAGTGAGATTTTCCCATTATTCCAACACTTATAACCACTAGCTATAGTGTAAACATTACCCTTCTAAATTTCTACAACATATTCAAATGGCCATTACATCAAAGTCTTGAAATGATAGCTTTGGAAATGAAAGCAGAGTAGGACTGTAATTATTTTCCATTAACATAAAACAATGTAAGTGTAGAAATTTTGAATAATATGACACTTATTCACAGAGATTATCCCGATTATACACTATTGCGGAATACATGCACAATACATTACCTCCTCTACGTTGATCATCAATTTTGCGGAATTAAAAACAATGAAACATCAATCGCATGCGCACATTAACATAGTATGTAACCCAGGGAAAGCATACAGCTGAAAAACCCACACTATCTGTATATTATAATGATTGAGAACATGTAACAATACATAGTACAATACTCCTCGCAAGTACTCAGTACTATCTCCACCTGTTACACACAAACTAGCTCAGATCTGAATCAATCACAGGTTCAAATCTCCTCCGCTGCTTGCCTGCCTCCACTGCGCAATCCTGCATGAGAATAATCACTCTGTGAAATCGAATTCCTTTGGTTATACTATGCAATCCTCATTGGCAATACTCAATCCATGCATGTGCAAATCTCATGCACAACTATAGTCACAATTGACAGCTGTCTTGCCCTTTCACTCACCTCTAACACTTGTCTCCACTGAACTGTCCATGCACTGAGTTAACTGATGTATTCTTTAGTTGATTTATGAGTTAATAATTAGTGAATTAATTTAACAATTAATTCACATCACTCATCACTAGTCTATTTGCAGTTAGACTAAATACAACTAGTTCAACTAAGTCAAACTGAACACAACTCCATCAACTCCTCAATCAACTCCAACGAAACTCAACCACATGAGTTCTAACTGAAGTCCTGCATGCAATAGCTCAACTAACCCACAAGAAAAACGTATTTCCTTCTGACAGCTGCATGTGCCACATCTGTAGCTCAAACTGAAGTGCTCCAAGAGGATAAGATAATGTTTATAGTCCAAATATTATTATGAGACAATAATATTCGACTGTTCTATTTTTAGCCTGGCAGTCTAAAAATAGAAACCGCCCATATGTCTAAAAATAGAAGTCCATCTATTTTTACCAACATGATCAATCATCCACAAATAGCATCCTGCAACTCATAGACCATGATCCATATGTCTAAAAATAGACATAGTCTAAAAATAGACTTTGCGCCAAAAATAGCCCGCGGGCCCACTTAGTGAAGACGACTCCTTTCCACTAAGCTCCATCATCTTGTTGCATTTTCAACACTCCCTCTCAACAAGATATGGATTATTTGCAACCTCTATCCTAAAAATGGAATGTTCTGCATGCAACACATTTGCCCGGTCCACTTGCTCCAACAACACTTGGAACAAAAACACTCCCAACTGACCACTCCGTTGGGCTAGGAACATACTCTGATGCTGAAGCTCTACCTGCTGCTGACAAGTGCTCCCTCTCTGACATCTGCACTACTGCAAAATCTCCATGCATCTCGCACCATTGCACACTTCTCTGTGCCACCTAACACTGTGCAAAACACTTGTGCCTCTCGCATTGCTGCAGCCTGCTAGCTATGCGCTGTCCTGGGATTCCCTACACTGTCGCTCTCTCTGTTGCTCCATCCGCATCTGTCTCTACCCAATTAGCTAGTTCCTGCTACTCCACATCGGGGCTCCCGTAGCAAGGTCTCATCCAAGAGGTTGGGTACCTCAAGGATCCTGCCCCTCTTCCTTGGGACGATCACTCTATATCGCCCCACCTCCTACTTGGAGGTATGGCTGCATGTGATCCCTCAGCCCACCTGGCTCGAAGTTTCCCCCTACTGGAGGTCTCTGCATGAGTATATGTCTCTACTCGATCTCCTCTCAGCTTCCCTTGTTTTGGCTGCTCCACAACCTCCTGAAGCTGTTGCATCAATCGTGGCTCATCCATAATCGTCTGAGACTTCTTCTGGCTCTGCATGTTGAGAGGTAATATATGCTCCCTCTCAACCACCAAGTCTCCATCAGTTGCCTCGCTTCTCAAGGCTTTGCATGCATCTTGAACCTCAAGAGCATATAGGTTCTTGACCCGTGAACTAATCTGCTTCACCTGTCTAGTGATGATGTGTCTAAGGAAAACCTTTCCCTTACTGAAGACTACATCATAGCCTCTGTCTTCCAGCATCGCGATCGACACCAAGTTTCTCTTCAGTCTTGGTACATACTTGACATCGGTAAAGGTAAGGCGAGATCCATGCTCCCTCTGAAAAATAACCGTGCCTACACCTGAGACATTATACTTCTCATCATTACCCATCGCTATGAGTATCTGGAGATCTTTCTCCTCCAAAGTACTGAACAAACCCTTGTCACCGGTTATGTGGAAAGAAGCTCCACTGTCAAGAAACCAACCACTTCCTACCATGGACGAAACCATGCATGCGAAGAGTGTGAAATCCAACTCAAACTGTGAAGCAAGTGCCTCACCTTCAGATCTTTCCCCGGATCCCTTCTTGGACTTCTTCTTTGGGCAATTAGTAGCATAATGGCCCAACTCATGACAACGAAAGCATCTCACCTTCGACTTGTCAACCTTCTTCCCATCATTGGAAGAACTAGATTCGGAAAGAGAAACCTTCTCCTTCCCCTTCTTCGCCTTACTCGCTAAGGCACAGTTCTCCTCATCGTGCATGCATGAAGAACTGTCTCTGGTGCTCCGTCTGATCTCCTCCTGCACAAGATCCGACCAAAGTCTCTCCCATCCTGGCAATTTCTCCCGACCATTGACAGAGTCCTGATAGGAATTCCAACTCTTCAGAAGACCAAGGAGAGCGAAGCTCACCAAGTCCTCATCATCGACAATCACCCCCACACTTCCCAGCTCATCCCGGCATTGGGTGAACTTCGTGAGATACTTGCATAATGTCTCCATTCTCACACTTAATGTTTCTGAGTTTATCCTTGAGCGCCAACTTGCTTTGGTCGCTCTTGCTTTGGAATAGATCTGTCAACGCTTTCCACATCAAGTATGGAGAAGCCTTTCCATGCAGGCTGGACACAATGTGATCCTTCACGCCCTCCAACAGAATCCTTCGACACTTTGCTGTCTTCTTTTGCCAAGCATCAACTTGAGCAGCATCAGTAGGTTTTGGGACCTCAGCCTCTATGAACTCCTTCAGCCCATTGTCATCTAACACCGCCTCCATCCTGTCTTTCCATGCAATATAGTTCGAGCTGCCTTCAAGAGCATACTCCAATCGCAATCCGTTGAAAGACATTTCAACTTTGACACCAAGAAAACACTGTTGCAAATTCGAATTCCACCAGCTCAAAACTCAACCGCTTCTGATCTAAAATTCATGAGAACAAAGTATTTCTCATGCAGAGATTGACTGTATGGGATTTTACCGAATATCTCACCTTCCAAAGGAAGGATGAATCCAGAGGCTACCTGGCTCGATCACAGACTCTGCCTGAAGAAATAAAATGTAAACACTTTCTGAATAATAGATCTAATGATCAACCTAGCTCTGATACCATGTAGAAATTTTGAATAATATGACACTTATTCACAGATATTATCCCGATTATACACTATTGCGGAATACATGCACAATACATAACCTCCTCTACATTGATCATCAATTTTACGGAATTAAAAACAATCAAACATCAATCGCATGCGCACATTAACATAGTATGTAACCTGGGGAAAGCATACAGCTGAAAACCCCACACTATCTGTATATTATAATGATTGAGAACATGTAACAATACATAGTACAATACTCCTTGCAAGTACTCAGTACTATCTCCACCTGTTACACACAAACTAGCTCAGATCTGAATCAATCACAGGTTCAAATCTCCTCCACTGCTTGCCTGCCTCCACTGCGCAATCCTACATGAGAATAATCACTCTGTGAAATCGAATTCCTTTGGTTATACTATGCAATCCTCATTGGCAATACTCAATCCATGCATGTGCAAATCTCATGCACAACTATAGTCACAACTGACAGCTGTCTTGCCCTTTCACTCACCTCTAACACTTGTCTCCACTGAACTGTCCATGCACTGAGTTAACTAATGTATTCTTTAGTTGGTTTATGAGTTAATAATTGAATTAATTTAACAATTAATTCACATCACTTATCACTAGTCTATTTGCAGTTAGACTAAATACAACTAGTTCAACTAAGTCAAACTGAACACAACTCCATCAACTCCTCAATCAACTCCACCGAAACTCAACCACATGAGTTCTAACTAAAGTCCTGCATGCAATAGCTCAACTGACCCACAAGAAAAGCGTATTTCTTTCTGACAGCTGCATGTGCCACATCTGTAGCTCAAACTGAAGTGCTCAAAGAGGATAAGATAATGTTTATAGTCCAAATATTATTATGAGACAATAATATTCGATTGTTCTATTTTTAGCCTGGCAGTCTAAAAATAGAAGCCGCCCATATGTCTAAAAATAGAAGTACATCTATTTTTACCAACATGACCAATCATCCAAAAATAGCATCCTGCAACTCATAGACCATGATCCATATGTCTAAAAATAGACATAGTCTAAAAATAGACTTTGCGCCAAAAATAACCTACGGGCCCACGTAGTGAAGGCGAATCCTTTCCACTAAGCTCCATCATCTTGTTGCATTTTCAACAGTAAGAATACCATAAATATGAATATGTTTAAAATCAATGTACAAGATTAGAATAAATGTAAGAACCAACATGAAAAAGGTTTTGCAACCCTACATTTATGAACAAGTCTTTTTGGGAGACTCTAAATCAGTGTTGTTGGTCTTGTGCTAGGGCTCAGATTAATGTATGTGGGTGAATTGTCTATTTGCATTGAGTTGAATGTAAAATAGCCATCTACTTAGGTTTCAAACACTGGTAAAAGGAAATCTCAATAAGAGGTGTTTTAATGATTTCTGTAATTGTAGTTGTATCTCCTTTTCTTTTTTGTTTTCTAGATTTGGTATTCATTTTTTCTGTATCTAGATACATTTCTCATTCATTTATCAAATTATTGGCAACAACCATCCCCTTTGTTCTTCCAATTAATTAATCATTTTCGAGAGGGTTCTCAATTATTGGCTAATGTTTTTTTCCATATGTTGGTGTTTCCGTGGTAGCCTGACTCTGGTCAGGGAAGAAATATTGATTCTTTATTGTTTGCTTTAACAATGATAATTGTAACAAATTTCAGAAATAATAGTCTCTTACTGAGGGGAATAAATTTAATTATGGTTTATGGTGCTAGATTGTGTTGGAAACACATCCTTGTAAAAAGGCTTACTGGAAAATTCTAGAGGCTACATAATGTTGCCACCAGGTGCTCTCTATATATTTAGTTTCCAAAGTAGATAATTATTTCATAAAAGGCTTATTTGAGCTTTTTGTTTTCGATGAATTATGTAATTATTTGGAACAATGGTTTCTAGAGCATCTGCATTAATGATATCTATGTAATTATTGTTAAGGAAAATTTACACAACTGATTCCACCATATCCGGGGTTGTGGAATTATAAGGAACGTGAGCGGACCAGAGGTTAGAATTTATTTCTCTCCACATGTCTCATTGTTTTGATGTCTATATGTGACCCGTATTGGATCATTATATTTTTTTCATCCATCTCGATGCATTCAGAGTGGAAAAAGTGGAGAAATCAACTAACAGGACCATTTTTGCCAGTGAGACCTAGTTTGTCGAAACATGGTATAAAACCTTTAAAGAGCATTTTGAGGCATCAAATGAAGTTTTTTGGGGGTAAAAATTTGCCGCTTTAGCATAGCACCATTTCATGATATTCTACACACAAAGATATTTCCAACAACGCAAGAAGCACGCCAATGAGATTCTGTACGTGAAAGTTATGCCATTGAGAAGTTGACCTTCATGTTTTCACACCCATAATTTGGGAGGATGTCATTTCAGGCCCCATTATTCATGAAAAATGGGCTAGCCACGTGATGATGATATAAAATAATCTAGAAGAGTCTATATTGTAACTCTGTTTAAGAGTTGAGGTAGTCAAACTTAACCTCTAGTAGGCTATCAGGTTGTGTTATAACTGAACCACTAGGAGGAAGAGGCATTCCATTCTTTTGAGTGCATTTTTTCCATAGCTAAGCAAAAATATCCAAGAGGGGTTAGGTGGTAGAGCACATAAAGATGATTTGTGCACTGTAGCAACCCACGGCCAAATATCACACTTCTTTGTACTCACAACCATATTTCCAAACAGAGAGAGAAAGTGGACGGGCCTCACCTTCCAGCTAGCTTTTTCTCTCGAAAGGGTTTCCCAGAGAAAATATCATGTCTAATGTGTATGTGAGCTTTTATTTTTCTTTTCTCTATTTTTTGCATAGTTTTCATTTGCATGCATGCACTATTAACAATAAATCTATAGATCCAAAAATCTAATAAAAATTGTAACCGTGAATTTCAATTTTTTAATATAATATTATCAGATTTGTTGTGACAAACTGTCTAGTGGAATATCCATGACAATTTATGGATCAATATGTGATTTTGTTTTAATTTTATTGTTTTCAGTAAGTGCCAAAGGATCATGTAGATTGGAATTTGTAGTACTAGCAAAGGTTTCTTCATTGGTGGCAACTGACCTATATGAGGACATGGTATCTACACTAAAGATCCATCCACCCACTTTGATGTTACTTTTTGATCCACAGTATATAAGGTAGTTATCTTGTGAAGTTGAAACCCCATAACATTTTCACTAATAAAATGACAATAGAAACAACACACAAATGCACACAATGACTGCCATTTCCTTCACTTCTTTCTTTGTAGCCCAATTGTGTTTCTCTCTTTTCTCCGCATTCAAATTATATGATTCCCCGTGTCTCTTTATTCCTTTTCACCTTCAGGTAATGCCAAGAGCTTATAATTCTTCCCAGACTAGGGCTATTTGTCTCATGTAAGGATGGCCGAGTAAAGCTACCATCAACGTGAATAAAATGATTGCATCTCAATTGGTGGTATTTCTTTTAGAGACTTACCTACATATTTCCCAAAAGGATAACCCATAAGATCTCCTTCCTACCTAATAACATTTCACTTCACTCCGAAAAAGTTTGGATAATTTTCTCATGCAATTAAAGTGGATTGAATCTCATAACTATGAAACTCATGCGATTCGGGTGGTACGTGCCATGTACAATCATAATTTAATTCACGCCTTTAATATTATGGTGACCTCAGTGCATGATATCCACATAACTTTCAAATATTAGTGCCCAATAGAATGTTCCAACAATGGAAACCTCTACTATACAATTAGACACTTCCACAGTATATGAAAATTTCAATGGCTCATCTTTAGACATGCAAGGCAAGTTTTCATAATAAATATGGACATGTGCACCTATATTTATGGAAACATCAATTGGATTTGTGCTATGCACCAAAATATCATCCATTTTAATGAATTTCTTTCTACCAAACTTGACAAAATGGCCATCTCTCAAAAAGGGAGTCACATCTAAACATGAGCCCTTATAAAATACTCACCTAGTGACTACAATGTGACGCTTTTAATGATACTCATATGAACCACTCAAAGATAATGATGCTTTTATTTTAGTTAATGAAGGATTGTGCTACATAAGCTTGTCACCTTCATCTGCACACACCATATTAACATGCACAACATCATACATGCTATGTGTCTATGCATCATTGGTACCAAAAATATAAATAATTGGATGATTACCACAAGGATCCAAGTATGTCAACTCTAGGTTTCCCATTTGGGACTCATAAGAGTCATCAACAAGATGATCTATTTTAATCCATCTATTCCTTTATGAAGAGCATTTGTATCAAAGTTTGGAACATTTCCTTTATCACGTTGCATTGTCGAATGACATTGAAGTTAAGGTATTTTAGTATCATTATGTTCTATTTGAACATCATCACTGCTAGATGCATCATTATCACTTCAAGCGAGAGCCATAGGCCCATAAACATTATTATGACAAAACCTAATACTTAAATCCAATACACAAGATAACACACAATATGCACTTTGAGATTTTAGCTTTTCCAGTTCTTTTCGGAGGATGCTCTTGTTAAAGTATATTGAAAGAATATTATTGTTACAAAACCCAATACACAATTTCAATACACAAGATAACACATATTATAATCGAATATCAAAGTTATTCAAACCAAAACTAGAAAGGCTAAAACCTCAAACTAGACAGGAACAAAGATATTTAACTAGGTTGAAGCAGTGAACTACTAAAAAATACATAAAATATGTAAATTGAGGTCATCAATATGAATTTGAATGATACGTGAAGGGATGGGTATGAGCCCACTGTTGTAACATACAATTTCCTTATTCATTGCTATGGCCAGGCTAACTACACAAGATAGGATTTCAATATATTTTATGAAATGCAAAAGGTAGCGTGCACACCTGATAGGGAATGACTACTCAAGAGAAAAAATTTGTCCACTTTCTTTCCAACCATGTTACATTTGTGGATGGTAGCTTTCTGGAATAAGAATACCCTTAATGCACATAAAATGTGTTAAAGGTAGATAAAGAATAAGAAAAATAATAAAATAAATTAAGAAACATTTTTATGACTAAATAAAAATTAGAAAAGACTGAGGCACATGAATACCTAAATGAAATTGTCTTGGTCTAAAAAATAATTTATTGGAGTAGTCTAATCTTGGAGCAAACATTTGTCGATTTGACAGAGCAACAACAATGTGAACATTGACTTAGTTATTTATCTATTGGAATGAGGGAGGTTTTATCAAAGACAATACAAATCCTAAATTATTCTCTGTTGAATAGGGCCAACCACATGAAGGTGGAAGCTCTAATGGCCCCCCCCCCACATCACTCTCCATTCCCCAGTGCCCAATCTATCTACTATAAAAAATTTGATAGTAACACATTAAGATTCATGCATACACACTAGAAAAGCAAAAAAGTTGATAAAGAAACATATTTTTTTACATTCATCCTCTGGTAACTTCTAAGCAAGTATATTTCATATTTTTCTAACTTAAGTACAAAAAAGTATGCAAGAACGAATTCAAAAATATTTATACATCACTATGTTTTTTTATACATAAAAAATCTTATACAACGATATGTCTTATACAATACATTATAACATTGTACATCATCAATTTTTTTGCCTCTTCTTATTACGACCTACATAATTCTTAAGTTTTTCATCCATTTCTACATTTTCATCTTCTGGTCGGGGCTATTCTAATGATGATTGTAATTGGCTCCTATGACACATTGCACCCCTAATCACGATGTTCTCATGGAGTCAAGGATGTTGTGGGGGAGAATCGCCTACAAAAATATTAAATTTATATGGTCAGTTATTGAATATCATTGAAGTAGTTTTTTAATAATAAAAAATACCTTTGCAATGTAATTATTTACCTTGTGCACTAGTTGACATCGCTGCAATCACTTCTTCGTGATCCTCTTTTGGTAGAGGATTCTCCTGTATGGCGTGATTTTCCATTCAAACCACAAAATTTATAAGTAGACAATCGTAAATGAATAAGTAAAAAAAAATAGATGTTCATACTTTATAAGTACAAAATTATTAAGTATATGATTAATATACAACCCTATTACCATTGTGGGTCTCATTTGTCAATGCAATATCTTGGAGTTGCACCCCATTGTCATGGGGTTCCTCGAGAGCACCAAAATGTTCTCACTAGTGCGCACTATTAGAGGATTGATGCTCAGTAGTCATGGGATCATCAATATTTGTACTACTCCCCTGCTAATTAAAGCAAAGCAACACATTATATCTATATCAAACATTGCATTTTATAAAATCAAAGGTTCATGTAGATTGATTTTTATTTACCATGTCCTTCAAACTAGATATGGGGTTTTCCCCATGATTTTTTGGCGTTCGACTACGCCTTTAAATCTAAACTTGAAACCAATATCGAGGTCTTCCTTTTGTGGCTTCAGTGTCAAATACATTACCCTGCATTGCATAAGAGTATTGATTTTTGTTATTTTATAGTGTAATTACCAAAATGTTGGTAGGCGATATAACATATAATATTGTTAAAAGGTTCTGGGTACTTACAATTTGTGTTTGTAGCTTCACATAAATTCCTTGACCTAGTTTGTGCTACCCATACTTCTCAAGCCTTGCCTTGGTTGCCTTAGAAGTTTTAGGGAGTCTATGAAAATTTTCAACTATGTTATATACTGCAATTTGATTCAAAAGTAAAGAAAATTAAAAGTATTGAATTCAAAATGTAATTTATACCTTGCTTGAACAAATGATGTTTTCCATTCTTTTCTCATTTTCTTCCACTTTCTAAGTAATCATGGAAGGGTGCTCATACCTAGGGTTATTTATCAAGTTTTTACAATACTGGTCTCATACATATTTTAGTTGTTTTCTGATTACGATAGTGACATTGGTTTTATTGAAGGTATCTACCCCAAATAGATCTTTAAGGTAGTCCATAACCTCTTTATTAAGGTTGGAAAAATGGCAATTCCACCTTTTGCATATGGTGGGCCCAAATTATCTAACGTTTTGTCGTCCATTTTTGTATAAAACAAGTTGTTACCTACACGCAAAAAAATGCGACCATTAGTTTGAAAATAATAATATAGATGACTTACGTTTTAGACAGAAAACATAAAAATTTAAAACATAAAAAAATACCAAGAATTTTTGGTGCTTTTATTGGAATTCCTTTGTCATTCACCAAAAGTGCGCATACAATTTTTCCCATGATCTTAACAAGTGATGCTCTAGGAAATGAACCCATAATGTCATTAGTACTAGGGTCACTTTTGTGACCACCTAATCAAGATCTTGGTTGCATGTTTGGTTTGGGGGTCATATACTCATGGTTTAGAGCCAATGGTGTGGACCCAACGTTAGTACTAGGATCATATATATGTGGGGTGCTAGTGCTAGCTAGATGATCATGTCATGTCTTGTCGGTTCCACTATTACCAACACCAAGCTGAGGATTAGTTAACTGATGCGAGGGGAAAAGTTCCTCCAAATAACGTTACATAAGAAAAAAATACTTTTTTCGATTAAATAATGTAAAATAAAAAAAATAGAAAATTCAAAATTAAACTTATGTCATAAAAAAAATCAATTTAAAATATGGTAATCACCTTGTATGTTTCAAGATCTTCTCTTAATTGCTTGATCCTAACCTCAGTTGCAGGATTGCAATCCTTATTGCAAATCAACTCAAAGAGTTGTTTGTTTGTTTTCTTCACATACTTTCTTATTGTGACCTCAAAGTTGGGGGATGACCACAACTCTTTCTCAACAAGAACATCATCGTCACAGGGCTCATACTACATACTTAAACAAAATAAAAGTTATTATTCAATTATATAAACAAATAAACAAAATTTCACATTAAATGTAAAGCAAAATTGTTATTGGTTTACTTCTGACTGTGCAAGTTATTTTCCACACAGATCAACCTGCCACATAATAATATAATTATAGTAGTGAAATATTAAAAAAAATGTTAAATAATATGTATCAACATAAACATTTAATTGATGGACATATAAACACATACAAACATGATGAATAAAGGACTAGTCCTATAGCATGCATGTGATTAATTATGTAATTTTCAAACCTAGTTTTTTATGGCAAAGGACCTACATTTTAAAGCCATTAGTTCAAGATCAAAAACTTGTTGTGGTTCAGTCCGAACTTCTGAGGCTTTGTAATCCAAGGTTCATTTGTGATTTTGACCGAGAGAGTCTAACCCGAGTTCATAAGGCATGATTATTAAGATGTACTAAAACATAGGTCTATTGGAGAAAGTCTATATTATAGATTTGCAACAACTTAAAAGTTGAAATGTGAATGGTTTTAATATATCACATTATTGCTCATATGCAAGGAACCCTGAGTAGTTTGTTATTGGTGATCTATCAATAAGGCAAACAATCTCTTTTGAATCATTCAAATTACATATTTGTGTTGAGGTATGAATTATCTCTGTGAAGAAATCTGGAGGTTCTCAATGACATGACCATGCCTCATTGATCAGGTACTCAAAATTAGGCTCAAAACTCAAAGTGGCAGAATCTCGATAAGCTTAGCTTCAAATTGAAGTGCTCGTCATCCTAATCCTAATGGTGCAAATGACACTCGAATCCGAGCTCATATGAAGAAGTTAGAGCAAGTCAAAGTTCATGTTTGATTTGGACAGATGGCAAGAGAAGATGACGTGGAAGGAATCTTCAGTGAATGGAAAAGCACCAACTGGCAAGATTCCATTGGCCTCGCATTTTGCAAATCGCAGATCGGAGTTGGGTCAGCATTAAAGAACTGGCCCCAGAGCAAGGTAGGGTGCGATGCGATAATCGCAATCGCACATCGCAGAAAGGAAGTGTTAAAGAATCGGCCCCCGGTAGGATCATAGTTGTGATGCGATCACGCATCACAAAAGGGACAACACTACAGAAATCGGCCACCAACGTACTGCGTTGAGATGCGATAATTGCAATCCTAGATCACACAAGTGCAGAGTCTCGTATATATGTTACCCCCATGACTCCGCCAATTGTGATTTGCGATATTCCGAATGCGATAAGATTATGGACTACAATTTATAGTTCTGACGGGTCTGTCGCTTATCACAATCGCATATTGCCCAAGCAGCATAAGATCCGCCGGTTCTTGCCGATTGCGATTTGCGATGGGGCTGTCGGTGCCGATAGTTTATGACTGGAACCGTCGCCTTAACCACCGGACCTAACCACCTTGCATATGACCACTCAGCCTTAACCGTGAGATAGACGAGTTCGTTGGCAGGGAAGTTGGCGGGACTGCCAATTTTGGCGGAACTACTAGAATTAACTCTAGGTAATAAATTTAACTGGCAGTTAGCTAGATTTGGAGGAGAAAATTGTGGAAAGACTGACATAAGTCATAACAAAGATAGTTTTCGACCAAAGGAGGAGAAAAAAGAGGCTGGGAAACTATTTTTGAATATTCTGGACTCATTGGAGCAGGTTTTAGAAGCATTTGAGCATTGTAAACACATATTTTTACACTTTTGAGCATAATAGAGAGGCCCAAGCCATTAGAAGCTAGACCAAGGAGACGTAGCCCAAGAGGGGTGAAATACTTTATCATGTTCCTGTTATAATGTGTTTTTTATGATGTTCTGTACATGTTTATGCTGATGTTTAGTCTCTTATTTATGTTAAATTGCTCATAAAATTAACATAAAAACTCATCATTTCACCTGCAAAAATTCATGAATCCTTAAGCACAATGAAAGTATTTTGTTTCTAATATGAGGAGGATCTTAGCACAAAAATCTAATATTATAAATCAAATCATTTTTGGTATTAGAGCTCTAGGTTTGTTTTATGAAAGAAGGATTTAATTGTTTGCAAGTTTATGTCATGTTTACAAGGTTAAAACTCAAAAGAGGAGAAAGGAAGCTAGTTGAAAGCCCTGAAGTTGGGTCAAGGGAAGGAAAGCAAGGTTGCCACAATTTCCAACACCAGTTTAGCCTCGAGTTTCAGTTGAGGCTCCAGAGATCATGTCTCATGAATGAGAACCTACAAACATGACAAAATATGAGAATACCTTCAGAAAGAATTTCTTTGACATGATAGAGATGGTGAAGGTCCTCTATGAAGAGAGGAATATCAAGTTGCAAGGGGAAAGTTCGAAACCTCCCAAAGGAGAAGGCCCTTCAGGAGGATGTAATGGAAAAGGAGGTAATGAAAATGAAGACAAACCTCCACCCTCTCCACCATCTTCTTCATCTTCTTCTTCATAAGAATCTTCACCCTCTTCCACTAACACAACCCTTACTCATACTCATCATCATACTTCAAAAGGAACTGGTAAATCACCTTTTTTTAAAATTTGATGTTAAACTTGATGTTAATGCAGAGAAGGTTGATAATTGGATTCATCAGTTGGAGGTCTATTGCAGGATTCAAAACCTTCAAGAGGATGACATAAAGATTCAGTTAGGTTCCTTGAGAATGGAGGGTGCAACACTAGTATGGTGGGAATCAAAGACCTAAGAGGAGATTAAAAAACACAGTAAGATCTCAATTTCTTGGATTCATTTCATTGCTGCAATAAAAAGACAATTGTACCATCTACCTTATATGTAGAAAGCTATCATGAATTGGTAAAACTTTAAACAACATAAAGGTCAAAATGTGCAAGATTACACCCAAGAATTTAGAAAAAGGTCTTTGATGTTAGGTGTAGATTTGCAATCATAGGACACATTGCTAAAGTACATAGGGGGTTTACACAGTTACCTTAGGCATACTATCTTAATGTTTAATCGCAATAATCTAGATGATGTGTGTGTGCAAGCCACCCATCTTGAGGTATGAGGGAAAAACACTCCAGAAGAAAATAGTAAAAAACCATTTAAGGGTAAAGAGAAAGAAAAGGGTTTCAAGGGAAATAAAAATGCACCCATTAAAAAGGAAGGAAAGAAAAAAATATATAAACATTGTTCCAAAGAGGGTCACGATGAAGCTCATTGTTGGAAGCTTCATCTCGAAATGAGACAAAAAAGAAACAACAACAAGAGAAAAGAAAAGACAATTGCCATCATTCAATAGGATTTGGGATATGATTTGGGTGATGAAACTAAAATCACAACCATTGGGTTAAAAGGAAAAGAATCCATTGTTAGCACTAGTTTTTCAAACTCACAAAATGAAGCATATGAGAAAAGAAGGGAGGAGGATACAGAGTTATTGGAGAGCGATGCATCATCCACATCTTATGGTGCTTATGCATCTTATTCATCACCTTTCTCGAATGGGGAGATTAACCAGAGACCTCAAGAAGAAAATGCTGAATTAAGAAGGCTATTGTGAGAAGAGAAAGAGGAGAAGCAAAAGTTGCTACGCTAGTTGGAAGCCAAGGACGAGGCCTTGGGAAAGCTATAGCGTGACCCCTATGAGGTAAAAAGCAATTCTTCGACTCCGTGTATGTTTCCTGATGATTATTTTGCCGGTTTTGAAAACCACACCACATGAAACGACTCCAAACTATGAAGGAGAATGGGGTATGAGGGGAAGAGCCTCGTTATTAATGTCCAAGGCATCATAAACCCCATCAAAGAAGAGGAATTACCTCGTTAGTTAGGACTTGGGTATGTCAGGAAGGAGGTTGGGGAATGCACCAAAACCCAGTGATCCACCAAAGACAGTTGATGAGAAGCCCTCATTAGTTCTTTCCAAATCGACAATGGAGGTAAAAGATGTTGATTTCTCCTCAGTTTTTTCTTTGCATGATATAATTTCTGTTGGAACTCCTTACCGAGATGAGGTACAAGGAAGAAGGACTTGGTGTTAATGGCCAAGGAATAACTCAGCCATTAGACATTGAGCAAAGACCTCTATTCACAATGTTGGGGTGCACTGAAGGACAATGCTAAAATATGTCAGAAGCTTCCACGACATTGTTGAAACCGTCGAGGAAAGAGGATGATGGGAAGACATCACCATCAACCTATGGCATTATGCATTGCAGAGAAGGAGTTGAGGCAAGCTCTCATTTCCATGATCATACCAGAGACTAACAAGAAAGATATAACCAGTCTCGATATTCTAATGTTATTACAACCATATTGCTAATAATGAATGGAAATCATGGCATAGAAGAATTTGCATTTTTTGTAGATTGCATAACCATGTGTTTGCTGAGTGTTGGAGGAGAATATCAACATGAAAGAGGATGAGGTGTGAAAGACCTTCTCAACATCAGGTAAAGAAGAAGGTAAATCAGATATGGAGAAAGAAGGCTTATTGTAGTTGTTGGGTCTTGAAATTGTCATTCACTTCCATTACACTTTCACTATCATGTCCATTATATCACCTCCATTTCACCTTAATTTCACTACCATGTCACTACATTCATCTCACTTTCATTATTATTGGCTCACATTTATGTTTTTCCAAACTTTATTAATTCTTAGTATTTTTAAGTGAATTTGTGGTTAAAAACTAGAAAATAATGTGCATATGCTTATATCTAACAAGTGGGATGAGATTGTTGACATGTGTAGGTCAAAAGGAAGCTTCTAGAAGACCTTTAGGTGGCATCCTAAGGCCAAATTCGAATTTGAGTGGAGAGGATTATGGGACCATGAGGATATGTGTCACATTTCCTATTTGTAGTGAAACTCTAAGAAGACATGTGTCTTATCATTTCCTATTTTGATTAGAACTCTAGAGGTATAGTGAGAGATTCATGGACTCTCATCAATGAGATAAATTCTCATCTTTTTGTATAAATAGGAGATCACTCTCTTTTAGTAGGAAGCTTTGTAAACTTTGTTAGCTTGACTTGTTGTACTTTGTAATTTTGAAGAATTTGAATAAAGCTTTAAAGTTCCCAACATAGAAGGAGATGTGAAGTAGGAGATGTCATGGAGCATATTAGAATGTAAGATAGAGTAGATTTTATTTTGTAGTTTTGCTTTGATTTCATTCAAGTATGTCATTTTATTTCTATGGTTGTTTTCAAGTTTCATAGTTTAGATTTCCTATTCATGCTGATCCAAATGGAAAATGGCATCAACTCATGGTATTCATCTACCCATGGAATTTACCCATGGTATTGTAAGTGGCATCCACCCATGGTATTGTAAGTGACATCCACCCATGGTATTTGCCCATGGTTTTGTGACATCCACCCATGGTAATCATTCACCCATGCAGTTGACCCGTGGTATTGTGGCATCCACTCATCGAATTGACATGTGGTATTGTAACTGAAAAATATTATAAGTAACAAGTCGCATTTTGTAAAAGGACAGTTTGTTCGCCACAATGTAGCTCTTACAATTATTCTCCATTTTAATAAAAAAATTCTTTGTGGTTTTGTTTATTGGGCATTCTACTCTTTTTCTTCTGGCAATTTCAATTTTTTTCAGATCTTGGGGGCCTCCCCCCAAGATCCATTTCAATCTTTTAGATCTTGAGGGCCTTCCCCTTAGATCCGGATCAGTGGTATCAGAGCAGGTTATGATTTCATAGGAATGAGGGTTTCATGCATATTTTAGTTTCAAATATTTGTAGCAATATTCAACAAACTTTAGGCATGCGCTGTGACCTCAACAGAACACTTTCTTGGGCCAAGTAGGAAGAAATTTATTTATTTATTTATTTATTTTTTCTCAGGATTTTTTTTGGCGGCGAGTTTGTAGATAAGATTTGAAACATTTGGTGCAATATTTACAAAAAAAATAACATATCTGGATTCCTTGCGAAAAAATACCAAAATAAAAAAAAAATCGGTCGAATCGGAGTCTGGATGAGGGAGATATCGCTGATTTAAAATCAGCTATGTTGTAGACTTTTTTTCTGACGACAATTGGTGGACGGTGACTCTCCTATCATTTTTTGAAGTTTTTGTGCAAAATTTCAGAAAAAGGATTGTAGATTTGAGCTCCTCTTGAAAAATCACCCAATTTCAAAAAAAATGGGTCGAATCGGAGTTCGGATGTGGGAGATATCACTGATTTAAAATCAACTATTTTTTTAGAACTTTTGTGACGACAGAAAAATTGTAGCGCGAATCAGAGATTCTAGAGTGTCCAGATAAGAATTTCCAACACATGGGAAGATGAAAAATGGTCCTTCTACTTCCAAAAATAGGTTATAATAAATATTCTGAGTTATATTGACCAAGTTATGTCCATTTTAATTCTGGAGCAACATTCGAAGCGGGTTCCCGTTGGAGATGTGTCCTCCCATCCCACTTTAGTAGGCACCTGCTTCACATTCATCAGTTTCAACATCAGCGTTCGGCATGGGTTATTTGGAGACGTGCCCTCCCACCCCAGGCTATGTAGGCACCTACTACTTCATCAACAACCAACATCACGGTTATGGGTCAACCACACAAAATCCTTGTCATCGAAGTCTATTTGCTAGGTCGCACACTGTTAGTATCATAGTTGGTCACAAACATTATAGGGTATCTCTATCTTAGATCTTCATTTTTTATGGTTATGGGTCATCCAAAAACATACACTTCATCGAAGTCTATTTGCTAGGCCGCACAATGTCAGTATAACAGTTGTTCACAAGCATTACAGAGTATCTCTATCCTCGGATCTTTGTTCTTCATGGTTATGGGTCATCCACAAACCCACACTTCATCGAAGTCCATTTGCTAGGCCGCACACTATCAGAATCACAGTTGGTCACAAGCATTACAGGGTATCTCTATCCTCGGATCTTCGTTCATCATGGTTATGGGTTAACCACATAAAACTCTTATCTTTAGTGGCTCTTCATATTCAACAAATGCTTCACAGGAGGGAACTTTACGCAATGGGGACCATTGCTTCTTAAGGAGGGAGGAATGATCCGAATGGAAAATGGCATCAACTAATGGTATTCATCTACCCATGGAATTTACCCATGGTATTGTAAGTGGCATCCACCCATGGTATTGTAAGTGACATCCACCCATGGTATTCATTCACCCATGGTATTTGCTCATGGTTTTGTGACATTCGCCCATGGTATTCATTCACCCATGGAATTGACCTGTGGTATTGTGGCATCCACCTATGGTATTCATTCACCCATGGAATTGACCCGTGGTATTGTAACTGAAAATTACTATAAGTAACAAGTCGCATTTTGTAAATTGACAGTTTGTTCGCCACAATGTAGCTCTTACAATTATTCTCCATTTTAATAAAAAAATTCTTTGTGGTTTTGTTTATTGGGCATTTTACTCTTTTTCTTTTGGCAATTTCAATTTTTTTCCAGATCTTGGGGGCCTCCCCTCTAGATCCATTTCAATCTTTTAGATCTTGAGGGCCTCCCCCTTAGATCCAGATCACAGGCAAGTTTAATTCATGCAAGTGTGTTCAACCGGTTGATTGTAGATTTATCTAACTGTGTAATCTATGCTTAGCAAAATAGTCCAAGAAAGTAGTCCTCCTATTTTCCAATTGATGCTTGGAGCATTTGTGCGCACAGTAGATTAGTTTTCCTTTACATGTTTTGTATTTGCTTTCCATTTCAAATTAGCATAACTGACTGTGTTTCCTATGCTCGCTAAATCGCTTCCAGAAGATGGCTCTACTATTTTCCAATTGGACTGAATTTGGGTATTTGTTCACGCAACAGTGATAGATTCATTTCCCATGCTTTCTTAAGATCACATCTATTGTATACTCAATCGCTTAAGTCATTTCAAGCAGATGATTTTGACATCTTCCTATATTGAATGTTCCCAATGGTATTTGAGCCTGCAGTAGATCATAGTTGTTTTTGTATTGTTTTAAACTAGCATTATCATTTTTGCTTTCATTTCATAGACATTTTGCCGGTCTAGATTAATCTAACTATTCAAAGTTTTGATTTGTTTTTATTTAATGTTCATTTCCTTTTATTCCTTCTTTAGAAATTGGATTTTAACATTAAAAGTCATTAGATTTATTTGTCCATTAACATTTAGAGATTTCATCTAGAAGCATAACTTTTCTTTTTTAGATTAATTTCTTTAAGCATAAGAAACAAAACCCTTAAAAAAAACATAAACTATAAAACGACGAAGTAAGAAAAAGGTTAACTAAGCACATATAGTGCACCACACTTCATTAGTGTACGATACATGGATTGATAATTTATGTAGTGCAATTTAGGACACTAAATTGACTAGACATTTTGGCATCGTTGCCGGGGAAGTGTAATTAAGATACCTTATTCATTACATCTAAAAAAAATCAATAATTTATCGAGTATGCTCTCCTCCTGCACTTTGTATGATCTGGAGGATCAGAAAAAGATTTTTCATGTAAATATTATATATATATATATATATATATTTTCATCATTTCATTTGATTCAATGGAAAACATTAATTTCAATAAATTGTTTTGTTTAATAAAATATATATGTATATTTTTAAAATTTTGAAAATATATATATAATTTTATTAATAAATCAATTAAAAAATACATTAAAAAAAATAAATTTTATTATTTTGTTTAGTAAAATATATATGTATATTTTTAATTTTTGAAAATATAACATATGTAATTTTATTAAAAAAATAAAATAAAAAAATTAATCCATGTTTTACATAATAAAACAAATAAATCTCTGCATTGCTTGAAGTTATGGTGGACGTAGTAAATCTTTTCATTTCTTGTCTAGAGGTCATTCGCCTGCCGGTATTCCTTTCAGTCACGCAGTTACTGCATTTCTCAGCCATTGCTCGGCCCTGCAACAACAATCAAATTAAAACACAACTCAAAGAGGAATTCAGTGAAGGGTGATAGAACATTGGACATAATATATATATATATATATATATATATATTTGGCATAATAGACATGAATCAAGAGGATGTGTTTACGGAAGATTACAGATCGAAAGGGACTGCCTTTAGACTTGGGGCAGCCCTTCGGGGTGTCCTTGAAAAGTTCCTGTTAAGATGACGTGCAAGTGTGCAGATCACTGTTCATTTGCTATGGCCTGTGCTGAAATTACATTCTTGACAGAAAGACGCATTTGCCAGAAAAACGCATTTGCCAGAAAAACGCAAAATTAAAAAACTTCAGATTTTAAAATGCAAATTCGAGGCAAATAAAAACGAATTTAGAAAAACAAAAACATGGGTTTTTTCGGGAAACAGGTTAATTAGATAACCCAGAAATAGTTTTGAGAAATTCACAATGGTTTGGGAGAATTTTTTGTTTCTCTAAAGCCCCATTTGGCATGCTGCGTGAGGAAAAAACAAATTTTATTAAATGCACAGAACACTGTTTTAACATGGCACGCTTGAGGAAGGGAAATCCGATTTGAAAACAAATTCATGATGTGGAATTCAATCCATATGGCGAATCTAAGAGTCCAATTCACCACACCTTCTGTCTTTAATGCTAACAGTCATTCGTGTGTGTTCGAGATTTGGTAATTACCGAAAGGATGATGTCTCTTCATTCAGCTTGAACTCAAGTTTTACAATATTGCCACAATTCATGTTCAATCTTAGACATTCTTAGTTTGTACAGGTTTTTAATAATAGCCTAGATGAGACAGCTTACTTCCGCATGTTACTGAATAGGGAGAATGTCAACAATTCTGTAGTTATGATCCAGCCATCACTGATTTCTTATTCTTTCAATGCACCGCTTGAGCCAGCACTGCTAGATGTGGCTTCTATTTCAGCAGATCGTATACTTTTGCTGGATGCCTACTTCAATGTTGTTGTCTTTCATGGTATGACTATTGCTCAGTGGCTCAACATTCATAATTCAACCTCTGTTTTAAACTCAATGATCCATACTCAACCAAAGTTCTCCTGCACATCTGTCAAACATTTTTTTTTTCCACTTTGTTTTCATCCAAGTGCACCAGCTGTGGTCTTGGACTTCCTTCCTGGTACTTCACCGCATAAAATTTATTTTCCAAAAACTTTAATCAGAAAACTAATGTCTTGGCTGTCTTTTAGTTACAGAACATAGCCACATTTCGCAACTAATCGGCTGTTCCGCAGCTACTTTCACACTTTTGCAAGTTCCAAGTGTCAAGAAGGAAAAATGACTACATAGGTAGCTTGGAAAATATAGGGCAGGAATTTTGATTTGGTTCATTGTCTCAAAATGAAGAAGCCATCACTGTTTTCAAGGTGTGTGTTATCACTATGTCGCCGCATGTTCTTTCTGACTTCAAGGAGCAAAATGAAAAAAAAAAACCAAAGGTTCACAGGTGAAAAAAAAATCATTGAATCAATGAAATAAGTAGATTATTTGCTCACTTTTCTGAAAGGTATTTATTAATTTTGTGCTGATGATGAAAAATGAATAACTAACTTTCTGTTCAAGATTTTTAGTTACAAAAACTGTGCACGTTCTGCAGCTAAGGCCATTCTGTAGCTAGACATCAATTCTGCCACTGAAAAACCTCACTGTTCAATTCAGCCTAACTTTCTCATACGAAATCAGATTTCGATGATTCAAGTGTTGTTGGAAAGATATCAACGAGATCTACACAATGAGAAATTCATCATCAGAGTTTGAAATAGTCAAGAATGAATAAATTGCTCAAAATATATAACAATTAACTCGAGGCATTAATTCTGAAGCAGGTATAAATTCTTTTGGTTTTCCTTTGTGAATTTGTTTCAGTAATACAAATTCTTTGTTTTGTGTGTAAATATCATAACTAGAGAGATTGATCATCTCTTTCTTTTGATAGTCTTACATTCCATTGTAGAAGAAGTATTAGTTTTTTTTGCAATTTCAAGGAGGAAGGACAAATGACTACAAGTGAATAGTGTCTCTTTTAAGAGACCAATTTGTTTCATAAGAGGATGATCAACAACCAAGAAGAAGCATCAATGCATGAGCACATGCTAATGCAAAATTAGATCCAAGCACTTGCCTTCAGATACTATTGTTTCCATTACATCCATACTTCATAATAAACCATTCACCTCATTTCCTTTCATATTTTCCATTTACATTCACATACACTTTCCATTGCTTTTTGTCCACTCCTAACCCACAAATAAAAGCAAGAGGCTCAGTTACATGCTTATTGCCCATTGCCATTACTACTTTCCATTGCCATCTTCCATTTTCATTTTTCCTTTCCTATCATTTTCATTTCACAAATAAACCCTGCTTCAATGCAAATTATTGAGTCCATAGTCCTTTGAGTCTAAGTTCCTTGCAAAAACACCTTGAGGCTTGCATGCCTTAATGGAAAGTCCTTATGCCAACAAACAATGGGAATACATTAATGTCCCTTGTTCATCAGATCTTCTAGGTGACTCGACATCGAAAAATTTATTCGTACCTAGCAAGATGTGTTTGTGCATCTTGACTCTCATTGTCATCAATGGTGAAAGTTCTCGTGTTGACTAGTGGCATCCATTAATGGCCACTAAGTCAACAATTTCCTATTATGTTCAACATCAGAACATCTATTCACATAGTAGGAACTACACCAATGAGTTTTGAAGACATGAAGACTATTATGGAGCAGATATAAAAAAGATCAGCACTATTCAGTAGTAGATTCAACAAGTTTTAGTAGAAGCAATAAAAAGTCATCTTGACTCTTTTTGTCCAAAACAATGTAAACTTTGAAACGGGAACTATAAACTCAAAACGGGAACTCTGGCCAAAAAACCCCAAAAAAACATCAAAAACAGTGCTAAAAACGAAAAGTGTGTATACTGGAACGATGTTTTTTTTTTAGGTGTCAATTTTGAACGTGTTTTAAAAATGGCAGTGACTACGAAATTTACTACGAAATTTTCGTGCAAAATATAGCTTCAAAACGAAAGTGTTGATACTGGAATAATGATTTTTTTTTTTAGGGTCAATTTTCAAACTTTTTAAAAAATGCTAATAAAACCAATTTTTTATGTCTCAAACAAAGTTAAATTTTAAGGAAAAAACACATTAATGTTTCTGGTAGAATATCATTTTTCTTTCCTAAGTATAAATTTAACATGTTTTCAACCACAACATGCTAGATACAAAAGAAATTGAAAATTTTTCAACTATAAAACTAAAAAAACATGACATTATGAACAAATTATATCACTGACACTGCGCTCACCCCCCCAACCCCCGCCCAACTGTACCCTTCCCCAGCCCCCATCCACCCCTACCCCTGTGCCCTACCCCTACCGCCCCCCCCCCCCACTCCTTACACCCTACTCGCGCCCTACCATTAACCCCGCCCCCCCCACCCCCCTCGCCCACACCCTACCCCCCACCTTACCCTCTCCCCTCCCAAACCCCTACCCTTAACCGCCCCCCTAACCCCCCCCCCCCCCCCCCCCCCCCCCCTACCCCCCCGCCAGCCCCCCCACCCTCGCCCACCCCCTACCCCCTACCCCCCCTAGTCAAAGTGAAAATTGGCACTTCAAAGATCACATCCAATGTTCTTTCCAACCACCTTCAAGACTGCTCCAAACAATCCTACTTCTATTATCTCTTATTACTAAAGCATGGTTACAAGTGTTTTACTTGTTTTATGTGTATTTTAGTGCCTTTGGCCTCCTAAGTTATGGCCTGTATCTCTAACTACTTTTGATTCTCTATCATAAGTTGCTAGCAATTTCTTTATAATAAAGAATAGTGAACAAATCTGATCAAAGTGAATCTACTATTACTAAAACATGGTTACAAGTGTTTTATTTGTTTTGTGTGTATTTTAGTGCCTTTGGCCTCCTAAGTTATGGCCTGTATCTCTAACTATTTTTGATTCTTTATCATACATTGCTAGCAATTTCTTTATAATAAAGAATAGTGAACAAATCTGGTCAAAGTGAATCTACTTGTATTTCACAAATAGATGTACTTTTTTTTTATGAATGAATAAAACTTTGGTTTAAAAGAATTAAATATATATATATATAAAATAAACATAATTAGTATTCAAAAAACAATCAAAATTTAATGTAAAAAACATAAAAATTTAATTAATACAGAAATTGTAAATTATATATATATATATATATGATTGAATGACTAAAACTCAAAATTTAATGATAAAAAATATAATCTTATTTTAAAATATACTTTAATTAACATGAAAATTGTAAAATTTAAATAATTGGAACAAGACTCTTTAAATTTACACCTTATTAGCAAAATTAACAAAATTGTTAATTTACCGTAAAAATAAAACTAAAATTCTGTAGTTACAATTATATATATATATATATATATATGATTGAATGACTAAAACTCAAAATTTAATGATAAAAAATATAATCTTATTTTAAAATATACTTTAATTAACATGAAAATTGTAAAATTTAAATAATTGGAACAAGACTCTTTAAATTTACACCTTATTAGCATAATTAACAAAATTGTTAATTTACCGTAAAAATAAAACTAAAATTCTGTTCAAAAGCAAGCTAGTTTCTCATGTTTTTCCAAACAAAAGACATCCACATTATATAATATAAAACTATTTCACTTTAAAAATTTAAAATTGCCAACTATATGTAATATCGTTAAAAAATTGAAGTAATTTTTTAGAAATATATTATTAAACATTTTATAATTTAATATTAAAAATTTTCAATATTTATAAACTTTTAAGATAATTTAAGTTTTTTCTTCAAAATTCTCACAAAATATGCTCCTGGGTCGATTCCCGGAATCGACGTCGATTCCGGGAATCGACCCAGGAGCATATTTTGTGAGAATTTTGAAGAAAAAACTTAAATTATCTTAAAAGTTTATAAATATTGAAAATTTTTAATATTAAATTATAAAATGTTTAATAATATATTTCTAAAAAATTACTTCAATTTTTTAACGATATTACATATAGTTGGCAATTTTAAATTTTTAAAGTGAAATAGCTTTATATTATATAATGTGGATGTCTTTTCTTTGGAAAAACATGAGAAACTAGCTTGCTTTTGAACAGAATTTCGATTCCGGGAATCGACCGAGGAGCATATTTTGTGAGAATTTTGAAGAAAAAACTTAAATTATCTTAAAAGTTTGTAAATATTGAAAATTTTTAATATTAAATTATAAAATGTTTAATAATATATTTCTAAAAAATTACTTCAATTTTTTAACGATATTACATATAGTTGGCAATTTTAAATTTTTAAAGTGAAATAGTTTTATATTATATAATGTGGATGTCTTTTCTTTGGAAAAACATGAGAAACTAGCTTGCTTTTGAACAGAATTTTAGTTTTATTTTTACGGTAAATTAACAATTTTGTTAATTTTGCTAATAAAGGTGTAAATTTAAAGAGTCTTGTTCCAATTATTTAAATTTTACAATTTTCATGTTAATTAAAGTATATTTTAAAATAAGATTATATTTTTTATCATTAAATTTTGAGTTTTAGTCATTCAATCATATATATATATATATAATTTACAATTTCTGTATTAATTAAATTTTTATGTTTTTTACATTAAATTTTGATTGTTTTTTGAATACTAATTATGTTTATTATATATATATATATATATATATATATATATATTTAATTCTTTTAAACCAAAGTTTTATTCATTCATAAAAAAAAGTACATCTATTTGTGAAATACAAGTAGATTCACTTTGACCAGATTTGTTCACTATTCTTTATTATAAAGAAATTGCTAGCAATGTATGATAAAGAATCAAAAGTAGTTAGAGATACAGGCCATAACTTAGGAGGCCAAAGGCACTAAAATACACACAAAACAAATAAAACACTTGTAACCATGTTTTAGTAATAGTAGATTCACTTTGATCAGATTTGTTCACTATTCTTTATTATAAAGAAATTGCTAGCAACTTATGATAGATAATCAAAAGTAGTTAGAGATACAGGCCATAACTTAGGAGGCCAAAGGCACTAAAATACACATAAAACAAGTAAAACACTTGTAACCATGCTTTAGTAATAAGAGATAATAGAAGTAGGATTGTTTGGAGCAGTCTTGAAGGTGGTTGGAAAGAACATTGGATGTGATCTTTGAAGTGCCAATTTTCACTTTGACTGGGGGGGTAGGGGGTGTGCGGGGGTGACCGGGGGGGGGGTAGGCGGTAGGGGATGGGGGGGTGTAGGGGGTAGGGGGTAAGGGGGGTGCGCGGGTAGGGGGTAAGGTGGGGGGGGTAGGGGGTTGGGGGGTGTAGGGGGTAGGGGGGGGTGCGCGGGTAGGGGGTAAGGTGGGGAGGGGGGGTAGGGGGTAGGGGGTGTAAGGGTAGGGCGCGGGTAGGGTGTAAGGGGGAGCGGGTTGGGGTGAGGTGCGGGGTAGGGCACGGGGGTAGGGGTGGGTGAGGGTTGGTGAAGGGTACAGTTGGGCGGGGGTTGCGGGGGTGGGCGCAGTGGCGAGGGGCAGCCGCGGGGAGGGGTTGGGGGGTTTGGGGGGATGGGGGGCGGGGGTACGGGGATTGGGGCGCGGGAGTGTGGGGGGACGGTAGGGGGTAGGGTGAGGGAAGGGGAGGGGGGCCAGGGAGGGGGGGAAGCTTAGGAAGCTTCGTTCAAACATAAAATTCCGCTGAAAACAAACATCTAGCGTGGCATGCAAAGGATGGACCACGAATAAATACAGAGTTGGCGAGCGAAACAAAGAGAAAACACAGATTTGATGGATGCAGGGAGTACAATAACTTGGTAATCATATCGAGGGATTTGTCATCATCATCATTTTCAGAGATTGGATCAGGCGTGTTACTTTAATTATTAACGTGTAGTGAATCCAGACAAGAGATCTCTCGTGAGAGGAATAAGTTAATGGGGCCGGGGCTTCAATGTAGTCGTCAGGGGGTTGTGGGGGGTGCATGGGTAGGGGCTCGCCCATACTTGCCTAATTGTGCACTTAGTCTCATTATCCCTCACCTAACCTCCCGCTCGCCCATCGACCCGCCTGCCCGTTAGAGGTGGCTGGGCAATTCTGATTATACAAATAAAAAATTTATGGTATATTTTTGTTGTTAATTTAAGTTAATATGTTTTTTTATTTACTAATTTATGTGGTTTTTTTTAGGAAAATGGCATCAAGGAAAATTTCTTTGAATTTTTCTGGACCAAAGAGTCTTAAAGGTGTATCTTCAAAAAACATTGGTGAACGAACTCCACCTGAGCTCATGCCTACAAATATTTCAAGTGCTTTAAGTGATAAGAAGCTAATCTCAGATTGGAAAAGTTCAAAAGAGGTGAAATTTCCATCAAGAGTCTGGTATGTGAAAGAAAGAGAGCACAACTGTGATTTTCGCATTGATTTTTAAGTTAATTATTATTTTTGAAAAAAAAAATTGTTATTATTATTTTTTTGACATGAAATTCATAAAAAAAACTATTATTTGACCATTTTTAGTTAATATTTTTGTATAAAAATTGTGATTTTGACATGTTAATTCTAGCAAAAAATTATCAAAACGTTTAGTTTTTTTGTTATATTTATGTTAAAAATGGTTATTTTTATGTCCATTGTTAAAAAATGTTGTTTTTTAGAAACAATTATTTCATGTGGATTGAAAAATTAATTAAGGATGTATAAATATGTAGATTATCTAAAATTCAAACTATCGACTTTCTAATTTAAAAACGCAAAACAATAAATACCCCCCTAAAAAAAAAAAAAAAAATTAAGATAGAGAACAAGAAAATATGAATAAAATGACGACTTCAAAAACTATCAAATTTCGAAAATATTTTTTTACATTTCACACACTAGAAAATTAAAAGTCAAAAAATAGGTCTTTTAAAAAAAGTGTGTGATGCAGAATACTCACTTTTTAAAATCAGCATGAAAATCAATACCATTCTAAAACTTGATTTCATTCTTGAACATGAAAAAAAATTAAAGTTCCAAAAACCATGTTCTAAAAAAAACATGTGTATTCTGCATCACCACTTTTGAAAATCGGGTCTTTTTTTGCTATCTCTACGAAACGGGTAACAGTATCAGTTCTCGTTTCAAAGTTTACATTGTTCCAACCACTTGAAGAAGATTATGATCAAAATTTTGTAGCCACCACACGTACAACTCATCCATTTCCAAAGGGTAATTTAAGGTACATCATTTTTTAACTTTTTACCATAGAATTCCATAAAAAGCTAGAAAGATAATTGTTGGAAAAACATTTCTCTTCCTCATTTCATAAAATTGCCAATACCATCAGTTGGGGGGGGGCGAATACATTCATATTCATATCTTGCCATGTTCATATCATATTCAGAAGCCCACATACTTCCAAAATATATTAACTATTACATTATTATTATGAGCATACAATGGCTTTTCAAAAGTGCTTAAAAGATAATTGGATACAAACACAATCATGGTTGTCACACAAGAACCAACCATGATGCAATCCAATAAAGATATACTTTGCAACAATAATCAAATTATCATTATGCAAAGTTCAAAGATCAAAATAGAATGCAACAACAAAATATGGTTGTAACACAAGAACCAACCATGTTGCAACTCAAGTAAAACACTTTGCAGAAGTATGAAGTTATTAAATGATATCATGCCAAGTTAAGTCAAAGCTCAAGGATCAAAAGAATTAATGTAATATATATTGCATGAGGACATGCAATAGCTTCAGTTGGGGGGTATGTTGGGTCTTGAAATTGTCATTCACTTCCATTACACTTTCACTATCATGTCCATTATATCACTTCCATTTCACCTTCATTTCACTACCATGTCACTACATTCATCTCACTTTCATTATTATTGGGTCACATTTATGATTTTCCAAACTTTATTAATTCTTAGCATTTTTAAGTGAATTTGTGGTTAAAAATTAGAAAATAATGTGCATATGCTTATACCTAACAAGTGGGATGAGATTTTTGACATGTGTAGGTCAAAAGGAAGCTTCTAGAAGACCTTTATGTGGCATCCTAAGGCCAAATTCGAATTTGAGTGGAGAGGATTATGGGATCATGAGGATATGTGTCACATTTCCTATTTGTATTGAAACTCTAAGAAGACATGTATCTTATCATTTCTTATTTTGATTAGAACTATAGAGGTATAGGGAGAGATTCATGGACTCTTATCAATGAGATGATTTCTCATCTTTTTGTATAAATTGGAGATCTCTCTCCTTTAGTAGGAAGCTTTGTAAACTTTGTTAGCTCAACTTGTTGTACTTTGTAATTTTGAAGAATTTGAATAAAGCTTTGAAGTTCCCAACATGGAAGGAGATGTGAAGTAGGAGATGTCATGGAGCATATTAGAATGTAAGATAGAGTAGATTTTATTTTGTAGTTTTGCTTTGATTTCATTCAAGTATGTCATTTTATTTCTATGATTGTTTTCAAGTTTAATAGTTTAGATTTCCCATTCATGCAAGTTTAATTCATGCAAGTGTGTTCAACCGATTGATTGTAGATTTATCTAACTGTGTAATCTATGCTTAGAAAAATAATCCGAGAAAGTAGTCCTCCTATTTTCCAATTGGTGCTTGGAGCATTTGAGCACACATTAGATTAGTTTTCCTTTACATTTTTTCTATTTGCTTTCCATTTCAAATTAGCATAATTGACTGTGTTTCCTATGCTTGTTAAATCGCTTCTAGAAGATGGCTCTGCTATTTTCCAATTGCACTGAATTTGGGTATTTGTTCACACAACAGTGATAGATTCATTTCCCATGCTTTCTTAAGATCACATCTATTGTATACTCAATTGCTTAAGTCATTTCAAGAAGACGATTTCGACATCTTCCTATATTGAATGTTCCCAATGGTATTTGAGCCTGCAGTAGATCATAGTTGTTTTTGTATTGTTTTAAACTAGCATTATCATTTTTGATTTCATTTCATAGACATTTTTCCAGCCTAGATTAATCTAACTATTCAAAGTTTTGATTTGTTTTTATCTAATGTTCATTTCCTCTAGAAGCATAACTTTTCTTTCTTAGATTAATTTCCTTAAGCATAAGAAACAAAACCCCCAAAAAAACATAAACTATAAAACAACGAAGTAAGAAAAAGGTTAACTAAGCACATATAGTGCACCAAATTTCATCAGTTTACAATACCCAGATTGATAATTTATGTAGAGCAATTTAGGACACTAAATTGACTAGACAATAGTCATTGCGACAGAGGTGGTCATCAAAGAGCCACGCATTGGAGGCTCCATCCAGAGCAATGTCGCAAGGACAAAGCATCCATGCATGAACTAGGTGAAACAAACAATTGTTTGACCAGCGAATGCGCCACAAGGAGATGATCCAGTCGCTTTGATAAGTGATAAATGGTTCTTCTAGGTGTGGTAGAATGTATTGGCCTTATTTTGTGTTGCATTTAAAATTGTGAAAGTGATGATGTGTTTCCATCAATTGTTGAAGCAACAGTGATGTTTGGCCTTGTATTGATAGCTAGAGTATTGTTTCTATTTTTATGTAAACTTGACCACATAGTATGTGTTATAAACTCATGGAAAATATGGGATGCTTGGCTCATTTTTTTTGGTCATATAGCTAAACATGTAATTTTCAAGATATTATACTACAAGTTTGTAGGAGATGTAGGTGCTGACTCATCTCTTATGGCTCCTAAGGACAAAGGTGAAGGAGAAGGAAGGATGACATGTTAGGACACTTTTGGTGTAGAAAATGTACAGAGAAGCTGTATATTATTTAATGCTTTTGGGGTCCAAAAGGCTTCCAATGGGGAGGAGTGATCTGGTGCTCAAAACTAGGCTCAAAACTCAAAGTGGTAGAATCTCGATAAACTTAGCTTCATATCGTAAGTGCCTGTCATCCTGATTCCAACGGTGTGAACGACACTCGAATCTGAGCTCATATGAAGAAGTTACAGAAAGTCAAATTTTAGGTTTGATTTGGATAGATGGCAGGGGAAGATGACGTGGCAGGACTCTACAGCTAATGGGAAGCGCTAAGTGACAAGATTCCATTAGCCCTGCATTTCACAAATCGCATATCGGAGTTGGGTCGACGTTAAAGAATCATCCCCAGAGCAAGGCAGGGTGCAATGTGATAATTGCAATCACACATCGCAAAAAGGAAGTGTTAAAGAATCGGCCCCCGGTAGGATCAGGGTTGCGATGCGATCGCACATCGAAAAAGGGACGACACTACAAAAATCGGCCCCCAACGTACCGGGTTGCAATGCGATAATCATAATCGCAGATCACACAAGTGAAGAGTCCCGTATATATGTTACCCCCCTGACTTTGCCGATTGCGATTTGCGATATTCCGGATGCGATAATATTATGGACTACAATTTATAGTTCCAATGGGTCCGCCGCTTATCGCAATTGCATATCGCTCATGCAACATAAGACTTGTCGATTCTCTCCGATTGCGATTTGCGATGGGGCTATCAATGCCGATAGTTTATGACTGGAACCATTGCCTTAATTGCTGGACATAACCACCTTGCATATGACCACTCATCTTTAACCACGAGATAGATGGGTTCGTTGGCAGGACCGTCAATTTCAGTGGAACTTCTAGAATTAACTCCAGATAATGAATTTAAGTGGAAGTTAGCTAGATTTGGAGGAGAAAATTGTGGAAAGACAGACATAAGTCCTCAATAAGGTAGTTTTCGACCAAAGGAGGAGAAAAAAGAGGACGGGGAACCATTTTTGAGTATTTTGGACTCATTGGAGCAGGTTTCAGAATCATTTGAGCATTGTAAACACATATTTTTGCACTTTTGAGCATAATAGAGAGACCCAAGCCATTGGAAGTTGGACCAAGGAGACATAGCCTAGGAGGGGTGAACTCCTTTATCATGTTCCTATTGTAATGTATTTTTGATGATGTTCTGTACATGTTTATGCTGCTGTTTAGTCTCTTATTTATGTTAAATTTCTCATAAAATTAACATAAAAACTCATCATTTCACTTGCAAAAATTCATGAATTCTTAAGCACGATGAAAGCATTTTGTTTCTAATCTAAGGAGCATCTTAGCACAATAATATAATATTCTAAATACTCATAATCCGAATTTTATGGCATTAATCTATGGAAGAAGTCTAAAGGTAGTGTACTAGTTCAAGCATATATATGACATCCAAACTATCTATGTTTCGTAGCATCCAAAGTTTACACAATGAAGATTCAAGTTCAAGTTACTTGTGGTATAGGAAGCAAGAAATAATTGTGTTATGTGACATCTGAAATTTCTTGAGATTCAAATCAAAGGTAAAAAAATAAAATCTATTGCAATTTGAAAGAATTTCAGATCCAAATTTCATTACTTCTCTAACATCCGATATGGAATCTCTGAGAGACATTCGAGCTTCTCAATGTGAATTAAGAAATGGAAGTTTGGGATCATACTTATATGTATAATAATCTGAGTTTATTTCTGTGGCACAAATCCATGAAGCCTATATGATATAATATACATAATATAAGGGAAAAATATATACAATAAGATAATATAATGTATTTTTGAAGCTGTGACATGGTTTGTATAAAATCAAGGTTAGATATGAAGGTATTTGTTCTCTGATAAGTTGATATGGCTAAGAAAATTGACCTTAAAATATCAATGCGAAGGACCAAGTCCTTGTGGCAGACCAATAATCTATAGCTGACATTTAAATCTCACTATACAATGGTATTGTTGCACTTCTGTGGTTTTTTCATCCGAAGTTTATCTCTAACGCTGTGAAAGGAAGACGAAGTCTAAATTTATCTCTTTGTAACTATAACATAGTTCTGTGCCCAAAAGGTATGTGGTGACAATCGATTCTTTAGAAGTTCAAATTGTATCCAAAAGTGATCAAGTTTGTAAACAACAAAATAAATTGCAAGGAATTGACTCATTATATATTTAAAGAAACCCTTACTCGAAGGAAGGATTGAAGGACAAGTAAGGACTATCACGTCAAAATATTTGTTGCCAGAAGAATGAGGTACTATTGAAATATGATGTATTACATTGTATAAAAAGTCACGCCCTATCCATTGAGGATAAAGACATAATTGATATAATAGGTCATGAAGCATATAGAGTTTATAAACCCTAGCAAGGGTTTGATCTAGGAAGGTCTAGGGTTTATACCTTAGGAATGATTGCTTCCATTAAAATATGAAGAAACCCTATCCTATGCATGATGATGTGGATGAAGTTGTATTACAAGATGGATGCCAGATGGAGCTGACAAAGTTGCAAGCAATGTAAGAAGTCGATAGATTAAGAGGGAGACGATCTTCTCAAAAGATAAATATTCTATATATATGGCCTAATTTGTGGTGTTCATTGTCTCTTGTGCATTGCATTTGTATAATTTCTTGATGACCTAATGAATGAAGTAAATGATATATGACAAACATACATAAATAGTCACAAATAATTATCATGATAAGAAATTGTATCTTTCATTCAAATTTCAACAAAAACATGGGATTGTGTTAGGTTGTGGAATATGACTTGGTAGGAGTTAGGGTTTGGAAAGGAAATCTAGGGTTTTTGGACAAAATACTAAATTGATCTATCCCTTGTTCCAAATACTCTTAGGGTTTATAATTTTGAATATATAGGGATTGTAAGCCCTAGAAAACCTTGAAGTTATTGAATAAGAGAGTTCCTAGGGTTCTGGACAAAACCATAGGTTTAGATGTTTCCGATGAAAAGAAGAAACCTTAGATTATGATTTTGATGTCAAGGACAAGGATGTTGATGTGCAAGATGAATGCAACATTGAGAGGGAGATGTTATCCTTCTTAAAAAGATAAGTATTCTATCTCTATTATTTAATCATTATATTGTTGATTTCCCTAGTAGTTAATTTCTCGTTTTTGTATTCCATGTTTGGTTGTAACTATTTGTCCATGACCTCCTAGTGAGTATTGTAGGTATATGTTGAATACTGTCTAGTTGGAAGAAATTAAAAAGATCAAAGCAAAGCTTGTGGCAAGATCTGTATTCAGAGGGAGCTTTGTATCCAGAGGGAGCTGTGGATTCATAGGGACCTTTGAATATAGAGGGAGCTATGGATTTAGAGAGAGCTTTGAACTTAGAGGGAGAAGTTTGATTCTCAAATTTTAGGTATGCCTTGAAGTATTATCTTAGGACTATATTAATAAAAAATGGCCAAGGTATGCTGAAAGTTGTGATAAGCCTTTGACAAAGCCTCTGTCTTGGATGAAGTTCATGTACTTCAAGGAGAAGCTATTGATAGGAAGCATAAGTAATATTGCATCATAAATATGAATTCTCTTTGAGTCAAGGTATTGTGACTAGAATTAGAGAAAATGGTATGGTACAATCTAGCTCAGATATCTATCTAGAGTGAGCTTGGCTCGGTTACATGAAAGAGTAAGGTGCCCTTCAATGTTTTGGCCCATTTACTTGAAAGAGTAGGTACCTTTTAGTGTTTTGGTCCAATTACTTGAAAGATTAAGGTGCCTTTGTTGGGTTTTTATCCTTAGTGGGTTTTCCTAGGGTAAATATCATGTCTCACTTGTGCATTGTGATCTCTACTGCGTCTTGTATTTATGGTTGAACTTATGAATGTGTAATCACTTAATGATACATTAAAAAAGTGATATATAAACATCTATATCATTGCAAGTAGTTATCAAGTTTCAGAAGTAAAGTGCTTGTTTTGATTGCACTCAAATTTCAACAATTACCAACATCCATCCTAACCAACTTAACTCAACTTCATTAGGACTAGATTCAAGGGATTGGTCTAATTTATCGCAAAAGAAACTCAGAATATTCACCACATAGAAACTTTGATCATCATCATGGAGAAGGCTTGAATCATCATCAAAGATAGAATCATATCATCAAGAAATATTATACTCAGAGATAAGACTCAGACCATCTAACAAGAAGGTCGTGGTTAACAGAAGGGTAAAGGTAGATCTGAGGATGAGAATCAAAATAAACTACACATATTTATGATAAAATTTTCATTTTTAAATGCAAACATATATACGAAATTACACATTCTTTATTTGTGAATGATAAACATATCATAGAAGAATAATTAATGAGATCTTACATACCTCCACCATAATGAAAATGTATGTATCTATTTGATTCAAGTTGTAATTGATCAACAAATCTTCTCCTGCAGTTATTGATCTTATTGTGCATACAAATACACAGTTTCCTTCATGTGCCTCAAATATGCAATCGGGTTGCTTACTATGTTGTCCCGGGTTGTGTACTATTTATAAATCGTGCAATATTACTTGATGCTTTTGGCCTTCCGTAAATATAGATAGATTCTCCTTTATTTTTATCATTGTATCTTAGATGTATATAATTTGCAACCAATTCATATCTCCACATACCCGACATATATCGACTAGCCGCATCCAATCTCTGTAATTGTAATAGGGTCTGGCATACTCCACTAATTCATCTAACCCACCATAAGAAACCTTTGCTACCCATGGAAAATATCCCCAAACCATGTATCAATGATGGAGAAATGCAATATATCCTTTCGTTGAGACAAAAATATATGTTTTCTTGAGGAAGGTCCTTGGGTACCCATATTTTCATAGACGTTGACACCTCAAGGGCACCTCAACGTTTCCTATGCTCTCAACATCATAAGAACACAACCCCCTTCAACAATTAAAAATTTCATGTGTCTATGGAATTTTATTCTGATCTTTTTACCCCTAGTTGTCTCTATCTGTTAGAAATACTAGATCTTTGACCTTCATCCTGTCTATTTGAACTTCCCTCGCTCAACGAAGACATGTATGAAAGGTACCTGTTTTCTTGTACCTATAATCCATCTAATGTGTCCCTATTTAAATTGATATGAAGTGAATAAAGCAAGAATAAATGCCACTAAAAGAAAAGAAAAGCTTCCAACTGAAGGAAACAATGGATATGGAAAATATCTTCTATGGGTTTCATCTATGTTTTCCTCAATGTTAGGTTTATATTCAATTCAAATTGTATTATCAACTCTCAAGTTCAAGCGAGGTTAGAAACCCATGATAATGATGGCACCAATGAGTAGAAAGTTGGAAGGAAAAAAGGGCCTTAGACAACCTACTTGGAATCAAACTAGTTAGAGGAGTCAAAGATATGATACTCTTTTCATAATTCGTGGATTTTTTCTGTGATGGCATATTGATTGCTGGTTTCTTGTAATGGACAAAACTAATTGTTGAATGTGTGATGGGTGTTTATGCTCCAAGTTGAATTTTATCATTTAAGCCAATTTTTTTCCATTCAATAATTCATGATGTTTTTTTGTTCATTCAATGTTTTTTCGTATCTCAATAATGTTTGAATTTGTAACTAGGTTCGATATTCATAATATTGTCATTATGATTACAAAAGAATTTGTTTAAAGTCAAAAGTTTTTTTTTTTAACATGTCCCATTTGGAAAATGAAAAAGAAGAAAAAATGAATATGTGTCTCCAAGTTGACCAAGTCGGACCTCCTAAAGTCAATTCGACTAAGTCTTTAGAGCCACATTTTCAGACGTGGAAGCAAATATATATTGGCACATGTTATCCACCATTTGGCAAGTAATTCATGAATCTTCTGTGGTGAATAAATTTGATGAAGTATGAGGCTATATTCTTCTATGGAGGACGAGTTTCTTGTGAGACCTATCTCTGTGATGATGCAAGTTTCCTGTAACACCTATCTTTGTGGTGATGCAAATTTCTTGAGGATATAATTCTTTGTGATGATGAAAGTTTATAATTATATTATCCTATGATGATGAGAGTTTCATGGGCATCTAAGGACATGTAAATGGTAGACTGGTTGACTATCTTATGGTAGAGTTTGGAGGGCTGACTTGGCACTTAGATCATTGGTTAGTTTGACTTGGATTTCTCTTGTTGAAAAAGAATCTATAAGGAAATGATTGATGGGTTTTCCCCTTGTGTTTTTTCCCCTGACGTATGGCCTAACTTCTGGTGTCTATTGTCTTTTTTTGCATTATGATCTCCATAATTAAATGTATAGTTTCTTGATGACATAACTGAAGTAAAAGAATGCTAAATAACATATACATACATAGTCACAAGTAATTAACTTGTTCATAAATTCTATGTTTCAAATGAATTTCAACAAATAATTGAATGGTGAAAATGCTTTAGTTGATTGTCCCACTAGAGAAATGGCTTATGCCTCCATGACTCCACCAAACTGGACTCAAAGCCAACATATTGAGCGATAATTGTACACATTTTGTAATCACAAATTAGAAGAAAAGACAAAAAATTGCTAAACCATCATCAATGAAATTCCCATTGGATTCCTACTATAATTAGATCATCCTCCTTTTTATATTTATGTTTATTAAACCCATGTCCTCACCGTTTTCAACCATGGACAATGGGAAAAGAAAATACAATTGAAAACATGATTTTGAATTCCCCATGCACCAATATGTTCATCATTGTTAGATATATAGAATCCACCAAAGTAATTCTTACCATCCTCCTTGATACCTATTTTCCTATCTCCAACTAGAAAAGCATGCTTTGAATATAAATGTTTATGGATAAGAAAACTATTAGTACCCCATGGCTTCATTTTAGCTCAATCATTCAATCTAAAGAAACATCTCAATGGTCAAATTCCATTGCAAGGAAAAGTGGTGACACACCCATGAGCATCAGACCCATCCCAACCTGCGATCATTAGATCAATTTCTCTTTTGAAGATGCGTAGTTTGATATTATGCCACATTAAGAATCTCAGCCACTAGGGTGCATCTATGGGGAAGATGATTTTATATGTATTAATGATGATGTTTTTGAGGTTTCAATGATGATGATTGCTAGAGGAAGCTAGAACTTCGTAGAAGAAGTTAAGAGTGGTCCTTTTATGTTTGCAGTCTAAACTGTGGAAATAGTAAGCAAAAGCATAGTGAGCCATGGAGTTGTAACCTATTGAAAGAGGAACTTCGTTTTTACAATATGAGATTGAAACTAAAGCACAAAGTTCGTTGCAAACATGAAAATTGGAAAATGAAACTAATTTAAGAACAATGTTTTCCCAAATACAATCATCACACAACTCACCAAATAACTTATTAATAACTCTTCAATTATTTTCATATTCCAAAATTACTTATTTATAACTCTTCAACTATTTTCATATCCCAAACTGAACCATGGCACAAAGTTTGTCACAAACATGAAATTTGGAAAATAAGACTAATTTTTTTTTTTTTTAAACTCAAACGGATATGATTTTATTTATTTGATAAGAAACTCAGAATTACACCATGGCAGCCATTGTTACATATCTTCTGTTGCTGTTTCTAACACTTTCTTTTGAGCTGTTACAGAATTCCATTTCCTCAAGGATTGCAGGGATGAAGTGAGCTCTCATCGTTTGTGAGAAGTTGATCTTTCCGGAGGGTGCACCCTTTATTCGCCATTTGATCTGCTTCTTTGTTCAGATTTCTGAGTATGTGGAAGAATTTGTAGGAGTCAAAATCGAGCAGCACTCTCTTCAGCCTATTTAGAGTTTTGTTGAGGCATGCTTTAGTGAACAGATTTCCTGTATTTAGATTTTTAATTATGATCTCCGAATCTCCAAACGCTTGAAATTCTTTATCTCCTCTTTCCCTGGCAATTTGACAAGCTTTGAGAAGGCCTAGGATCTCCGCTTGATTATTGGTTTTCTGCCCAATGCCCCAACTAAAACTGTCCCTTTTTATTCCGTTCGGAGCGAAGATGACCCCTCCAGCACCTGCTGCCCCGGGATTTCCTTTGGAGGCTCCGTCAAAGAATATTGTTGTAATTTTTTGCATTCTCCACCATTCTTGAAATTTTTCTTCAGTTTCTCTTATGCGCCAAGTCTGATTTCCTGCTTGAGGAACTGATAGTTGCTTCCTTGGTTGAGTGTGGAGGGGTCCCAACCACCGCTCTTCTTCCGGGAGGAGCAATGGGTCACCTGTATTGTTTTGTTGTTGCACTGCTTCTAGGAGAAGAGACTTGGCTTTTACCGCTGCGGAGAGGGGAGTGTGTGCCTTTTCATTGAAAATCAAATCGTTCCTGGATAACCAAATCTGCCAACACACAAATTTGGGTATGGCATTCCAGATCTTCCTCCAGATGGATTTGACAGGAATTTTGCTGGGATAACAGTGGTTCCATGTGTCGAATAGATCAGCTACTGAGTTGTGAGTCGGAACTGTGATTTGTAGCCCATGGAGGGAGAATCCCCATACTTCTTTCGCAAACTTACAGTCTATGAATAGGTGCTTGGCACTTTCTACGCTGCTTCTGCACATCTCACATCTGTGCGGGCCAGCAATGTTTTTTTTCATTAAATTGTCTCCGGTTAGGAGCTTATCATGCGCCAGCGTCCAGAAGAAGAAGTTTACCTTGGGCAAGGCGAGCGGATCCCAAACTTTCTTCCAGAATTCAGGTGTTCTGTTGCTGTTCCTGTTTGGTTGAATGGTGTTATACGCTTCTGCTATGGTGTATGTTCCAGAGCGCCCCCAACCCCAGCTGTCTTTAGCATTCCTATTTACTGGGGCCGCATCTTCCAACAGTTCTTCGAGAATCTGTTTCTGCTGTTGAAGTCTTTCAGGAACTCCGAAGAAGTCCCATCCCTGCCAATCTCCGTGCCTATCCCATTTGGATAGGTCGAATATGCTGGTGATCCCTGCGCGTTCCAACCATTCTTTTATTCCTGCAATTTCATCTATCTCTGCGATCGGATTTTGGTCCATAATTCGGTCAAACCACAAATTTGTGCGTTTGCCATTTCCTGGAATTTTGTATGCCTTCCTTTTAAATAAATTTATGCTTTTATTGCAGAGTTTCCAAGTTTGCGTGCTATTGGGAGTTTGGCATGTCTGAAGATTCCTGAGCGGCACATTACAGGCATATTTGGACTTCAGCGTTACGCTTACAGGGTGCGATGATTCCTTGTACAGTTTCCATAATAATTTCCCTCCCATCGCCAAATTTGCCAAGGTTGGATCACGGATTTGCAGTCCGCCTTCTGAAATTGAGCGCTTCACCGTCTCCCATTTGACAAGGTGTATTTTTTGCTGGTTACCCTTTCCCCCTTGCCATAGAAAATCGCGCAGGAGTCTTGATATTTGATCTGTCACTCTCTTTGGGGCAAGAAGATATGCTGCTTGATAGATTGGTAGAGCCGATAACACGGATTTTATCAGAATAACCTTGCCTCCTTTTGTGAGCCAGTGCCCACCCCAGGAAGTAATTTTTGACTTAATTTTGCCAATGATATCCGTCCACAACGTCCTCTTATTGGTCCCAATAGTAATAGGGAGGCCGAGGTATTTTATCATATCCCATTGGGCATGCCCTTTGAAGCCCAAAATGTTTGCTATGCCTATGAGCTCTTGTTGCCTGATATTCCATCCATATACTTCACTTTTTATTTCGTTAATGGAGGCATCTGATACCCTGCAATAACTTTTGAGGACTGAATCCATAGCTTTAGCAATTCGAGCAGATGCCCCTCCCAAGAGAAGAGAGTCGTCCGCGAAAAGGGCATGATTCAGAGCAGGGGAACTGATTGATGGTTTGAGGCCAGGAAGGGAGCCTGAGGATTTTTCAATGGATAGCTTTCTGCTGAGGGAGTCTGCCATCAGAATATATAGGAAGGGGGAGAGCGGGCATCCCTGCCTGAGCCCTCTTTGAGCTTGGAAGAAGGAGGTGGGGCGTCCATTGACAAGGGGGGCGATCCAGGGATTCTGAGTGCAGGCAGTGATTATATCGACAAAATGAGAGGAGAAACCAAAAGAGAGAAGGACTTTGTACAGGAAGGAGAGGTTGACTCGGTCGAACGCATTGGCCATGTCAAGCTTTACCAGCATTCCTTTTTCCTTTCATTGGTTGCTGGAGTGAATAGTCTCCTGAACTTGAATGACATTGTCCAAGATGTGTCTGCCTTCTACAAAGCCCCCTTGATTGCAAGAGATCAGCCTGCTAAGCAATGGTTTCATCCTGGTAGCTAGGAGCTTAGCCAGAATTTTATAAGAGGCATTGCAAAGCGAAATTGGCCTAAATCTGGCAAAGGTTTCAGGATTAGTTTCCTTGGGGATGAGGGCGAGGTAGGTGGAATTGGTTCCTCCTCCTACCTTGGCTTTTTTCATGAAACCTTTTATCATTTTTATTAGATCTTCTTTGATGATTTCCCAGCAAGTCATATAAAAATGAATGGTGAATCCGTCAGGCCCGGGGGCCTTATCCGGTTCCATAGACCAAATGACTTTGATGATCTCTTCTTCCGTGATAGGTTGAGTGAGAGCTGAATTGTCTTCAGAGCTGACCAAAAGAGGGATGTTTGAGAGAAGATCTGCGGTATCTTCCTCACTGCCTTGGTTATCTGCTGTATACAAACTTTTATAATGTCTTTCCGCTGCCTCTTTTATTTGACTGAAACCTTTACATAGCTGTCCTTCTGCTGATGTGATTTCAGATATGTGGTTCCTGGAGAGTCTTGCTCTAAATTGACGGTGAAAAAAGGTGGTGTTACGATCTCCAGCTTTCAACCACAGGCTTCGGGATTTTAATCTCCAATGTTCTTCCTCTGTTCTGAAGGATCGGAATGCTGAGCATTGGGTTTTGACTTCTTTTTCTAGCAGTGATGTGGTTATCTCTCTGCTTTCCATTTCAGTTTGCAGTGTATCTAATGTCTGAATTGCTTCTTTTCTTTGACTGGTAGGATTCGGGACAGGCTTCCTTATCCAATCCTTCAGGGCTAACTTTGTAGCTTTGAGCTTCTGTTCCCATACATAGCTGGAGGACCCAGTGACTGGTTTGGCCCATGCTGTTCTCACTGTATCCATGAATCCATTCCTTTCTATCCAGAGTGGACTGAATCGGAAGGGAATTGGGCCCAAATCTTCTTCATCTTCCAATATGAGCTGGACTGGTTTGTGGTCTGAGGTCAGCTTGGGGAGAATTTTGGTAGTGATAATTTTCTTATTCATCATCAGAGTGCCTTGTACTAGGAATCGATCCAGGCGGGCCGCGATATGATCCACCCCCACCCTGTTGTTGGTCCATGTGTATTGCCCTCTGATTGGAATAAAATCTATTAATTCCCACTGCTGTATAAGGTCTTCCACCAGGGGGAGAATGGGATCTCTGTTGTTAGTTCCTCCCCTTTTTTCTTTTGGTTTTAAGACAATATTAAGATCCCCAGCGAGAATGATGTTGTTTGGGGATTGCTGTTCTAAGAATTCAAGGAGGGAATTCCAGCAGTCTCTCTTTTCAGAATAATTAACAGGTACATAAAGATTGAAAAGGGAGATGGTCAACTTACTTGTACAGTGCGTTAGCTCTGTGAAGATCCAGTGCTGAGTCTCGTGGGCTTTGTTCAGAAGGAAGAGATCTTCTGCCCAAAGGGTTGCAAGTCCTCCGGCTGAGCCTCTTGAGCTGACTGCTCTTCCCATGCTTTTCTTCCATTTCTTCTTACTGATATCTAGAAGGGTATTCCCCTCTATCTTGGTCTCTTGGAGCAAGAGGATGTCTGAGGGTTCTATTTTGAGTAGGTCCTTGACTGCTTCTGCTTTCGAGGGATTCCCCAGTCCTCTACAGTTCCAAGAGACGAGACGCATTATTTACCAGAGGTGGGTTGAGAGCCTCCCTTAGAGGGCCTATTCCTGGAGTTTCTCCCAATAGACATCTCTATTGTGGGCTGACTTCCTTGTGTTTTAAGCCTTTCCGCTTCCTCTTCTCTTATCTCTTTGCGAGATTTCCTGCCAACTTTTCTTGTGGGCTGCTCGAAGGTTTCATCCTCCGATGAACCAGAACTGTCCGCTAGTTTTTTCCTAGTGATTTCTGCATAAGAAGGATTAGAAGGGCTCCCTTGAGGAGCTTCCTGATATGCCATTTCACCGTCTTCTTTGTTGGGGATTTGGGGATCTATCTGTTCCAGATCTTCAGTATCTACTGTAACTGGGATGCTCTGATTGCTTTCTTTGGATTTTTGGTTCTTTTCTTGAGGGGGGTTGGAGCTGCTTGGTGCCTCTTTCTGAATGCTTTTCCCACTGCCTTTTTTGTGATTAGTAGTTTTTTGGATTCGGGTCCATTGTTCCCCATTTTGTTGTTCTGGTTGTTCATCCGCCTTCTTCTTACAGTGTTTGGCAAAATGCCCGTAGCCATGGCAGTGTCTGCACTTAAAGGGAAGTTGTTCATAATCCAGCTCTTGTACATGCGTCCATCCTGCGACTGTAAGATTGATGGCTTCCGGCAGGCCCTCCTCCAGATCTACTTCAACGCAGATGCGAGCGCATGAGTATTGATCTTTCCTTACAGCTTGGTCTATGTATTTGCCTAGTCCATTGCCAATAATCTGGAGAGACTTTTGATTCCAGCAATGGAGAGGGAGGTGGGGGAGTCGCACCCACACCGGAACAGCAGATGGAACATCCTGGGCTGGATCAAAGTCTGGCGACCATTTGTTGAGGTATAATCCTTGAGGACCCATGAAATAGGGTCCATTTCTGAAGATTAGGCTTTTATCCTCTGCACTTTCGAAAACGAAGACAAAGAAACCTTTGCCTACGAAATAACTTTTTATACCTTCTTTGATTAAGGGTTTCCAGTTCCTTTGAGTCCAGTCCTCCACCGATTTGGGAGAGGGCCAGAGGCCCGTGAACTGGCCTATAAGTCCTCTCTCAGCTAGATTCAGTGCTGCCTTGCACGTTTCTTCTTCCGGGAGTGCTACCGAAGGAATGGATTCCATCTTTTTTACAAATTTCTGTTGTATGGCTGATGGCGGGCGCTTATTTCCAGCTGCTATCATTGCTTTGAAGGCTGTAACCTCCGGGGGGGGGAGGCGGGGGCGGATTCATGTTATTCAGGTCCTCAGAAGGAGGCATGGCTGAGCACAGCAGCGCAGGGGCCTGTGCTAGCCCTTATCCGAGGTGCTTATCACTTCAGCGAATTCAGTCGACAGATGGGAGCGATCCAGGGGTGTCGAGGAGGATGATCGAGCCCAGCAGCAGAAGGCTGCTAGGCGGGGAGGCCGCAGGGGCAGCTCGATGATGGGGGCGGCTAGGTCAAGCCTGAGCAGGCTTCAACAATTTTATTAAAATAAAACTAATTTTACCAATAAATGTTTGGACCAATTGGATAAGATAAAGTTAAACTTATCAATTTCCTTTTTCCAAAACCACACAACATTGTGATATAATTTTTTAAGAACTAAATTCTAAATAACACATATATAGCAAACTTGTATAGTTTGTTTGGAGAATAAAATAACCCAACAATTTTTTACCAAACCATGCATTATGGAAATCTAAATTCACATTTTATAGGTTTTACTCCAAAAGCAAAATCTAACGCATATTTGAATTGGATTAGTTTGGAGGGCACATGCTATAAATCATAATCATCCCATTGGGTGTTCCACAAGCTAAATGAACTATTGCTCCTATACTGGATCCAACTAGACACTGGGTATGTCAGGTTGGAATAAGTAAATTTTTTCCTAGTTGCTATATACTAGTTGTATCAGAGACAATGTCAGATGAAATGTAGGCTATCTGCGTAGAAAACAATGTGCAAAATGTTCCACCAAAACATTACTGATTGAACACCATTTGTTTCTTGAAATCTATCTAGATAGGCATGTGATAAATGCCAGATGAGTGCGGTTGAGATATAACTAGCGAGAGGAGGCATAAGCAGTGGCCACTATATTCTAGTTTGAAGATCGATCATGGTGAAACCATTAGGTGACCCTGTGTGCATTGGAATTGGATTTGTTCGAAGCATTCATCCCTAGAAGTGTACATTTACGTTGAAGAGTAATATCATTATGCTACTAATAAATAACATATATCCAACAAACTAGACCTTTAATGTTATTTCTTTTTGTCGATTTTAAAGCTTGAAACAATTCCCAGATTTCAGATCTAGGATGCTGTCACAAGGACTAAATCTTGCATCAACAATCCCATAGTATTTACACCAAATCTCAAAACTATTTCATTGAAGAAATAATGTCAAATAGATCATGTGAGGCATACAAAAATATGGGAAAAGTGGCTTTTCTTGCATGGATCATTGCAATGGAGTAGTTTCATAGTATCAACATTTCTTAATTTTAAGCTATACTATGATGAGAAAGGCTTAAGCTATTCTCAACAATATATTTATCCCAACAATATTATATAGCATAAAAAATTAATTATTTTTAATTTTAGATATTCCTCTAAGACTAACAACTTATTAGTGAATAAGAATAACACCTCATCAAAAATTAAAAACAAAAATGAACTCCTAAAAAGTAAACTATAACTTTGAAATGTTTAAAAACTCAGAATCTAACAAACATGTTAGTGCCGTATAAATGAAGAAATATCCACATATTTTTTTATACTTCATGGTTTTCCCATGGGTGCAACTCAAGAATATTTTCAATATCCTAATAAACTTGGTTGCAAATTTCAAAATTGTATTGTGTGAATTTCTAAACAAAGAAAAACAATATTTTGTTTCTATTAAAATCCAAGGTAGTAGAGGAATGAAAAACCATGGTTAATGTTATAAGGCTCTCTCAAAAGTTACATTAGATATGGGTACAAGAAGAGATACATATACAAGAAATTATTAGAGAAGTTTGGATATAATGTGGTTGGAATAAGAGACACATAAACATGTAATGCAAATGCCATAAAACATAGACATTTCAATAAACCCTTTATTATCGAAGTGGATATTGGTGGCCACCCACCTATTCCACTTGGACTCCCAACATTTTTTTTTTCAATTTCCTTAATTGTAGCACCATTTACTATTTTTGGCAGTTTTTGGGTCCTAAACGTTCAGAGAAGTTTTGAGGCCCTAAATGACGTTTTTGGAAACAGGCTAACCTAGTATTTTGGGGCATCGGTTTGCAGACGAAATTTGTATTCCTTGGATAGATATTTCTAATGAGGTATCATACACTCAAATGAAGATTGTATGCCAAAATTATGACCCCGGGAAGATGGTGTACCAACTAACCCCAACGGGGCCCACAAACATTTGGCGCTTCATCTCCTAGGGTTAGGTTTTTGGATCTTTGGGTTTTCCCTTGTTTCTCAATAATAAAAAGTCCTGCGAACCTTATTGTAAAAATTTTCAAAGGCTTGTAGTTACCACATCTCTTCTTAAAGATAAGCTACCATTGCTTGAGCCAGTTTATTTCCATTTTGCATGTAAACAATTTTTAGTATTTTGTTATCAATGAATTCAATTTTCAAGGTAGCTCTGTGTTTTTGTTTAAATATATATTTCATTTCATTCCTACATATATATGGTTCAACGGTATCAGAGCAGTCTTCTATTTCTCTGTTTTCCTCTGCATGTCCCCAACAAGGTCGAGGTATAAGGAGTTAGGGCCTGGATTCGTTGAACCTTTGCATGAGCGACCTCGTTGGCCTCCCATAGTGGAAGAAAATAAAGATGAGGGAGTAGGAGATCCTTTCAAAATATTGCTTCAAAAAGCCCTCAAGCGACAAAGGAACATGATGATGGAAAAATTTTCCTAGATCCTTCGACGGATGCCCATAGACGATACATCTTCATCTAACAACCACATTGGTGGCGCCACTCCCTTTAAGGTACAAGTCAACTTTGATCTTCCCATATTTGAATTCTAGATAGATTTATATGTCATAGATAAATGGTTAAACATGTTGGAAGGATAATTTTCGATTCATGATTTTTCCAATAGGGAAAATATTACTTTTTCCCTCCTCAAAGCCACCCCCTACATCAAGGACTAGTGGGAAACCTACTTTGAGAAGAGGGATGAGAGGGAACCCTCATTTTTTTAGCTACACCCACTTATAATTCTTTCCGAGATGCCATCAAGGAACAATATTACCATGTCAGAAGCTATGAAGATAAGTACATAGGACCATGTTGCGGCAGGGAAGGGACCAAGACGTGATGAAGTTCACAAATGTTTTTCATACCCTTCATGCGAAGTTGGGTATTAAGGATTCTGAGTGACATCTGGTACTAAAATACCACAACTATCTACAAAAATACATCCAGGATGAGATGGAGTTCCTGGAAATCTCCTCGCTTGGTGTCACATATAAATATGCTGCCAAGATCAGGTAGAAATTTAAATAGAATAAGGGAGACTTTAGATCTATAAATTTGAAGCAAGGTAAATGCACCCCAACCACAAAACATAGGAAAAATTTAAGGTGGGGTGACTTAAGACAACCCGACGAAGTTGCAAGCAAAGAACAACACCACAAAGACAAAGATGGACACTGGAAAGTGCTGTGAGTTCCATAAGAACCCCACTCACAACACAAGTGAGTGTTGAGCCAAGCAGTCACTAATGGCCAAGTTGAAGGCTTCAAATTGAGATGCATGTTCTGACTTTGAGTCAAAACCCGACAAGGGGAATGACAAAGGGAATCAAATTATTGATGCGGTGCCCAACACTATTGTTGCCACCACCAAGATCCAGAAGATTGAGCTCGAAGATATAGAGGAAGGGGAGCATCTCTTCCACTCATAGATGTGAGTGAAGGGGTCTCTACTGCAGTTCATTTTCAACAATGGGAACCAAAAGAAACTCATCTTAGCAGAGGTTTTTAAGAATCCAGGACTACATATCACACTGTACTCACAACCATAAACTATCAGGTGGCTCCGCCAAGGATGAGATCTTCGCGTCAACCAACAATGTCATCTTCCCTACAACATCAAACCCCTCATGGATGAGGTACTATGTGACGTTGCTCCTCTTGAAGTTTGTGATGTATTATTAGGCAAACCATACTTGTGGAAGCGTCATGCTATGTATGAGTCGAGGCCTCACACTGTTATTATTACTTTGGGTGGTACGTTATACAAAATACCAGAGGTAGCTCCACCTACCGCCATCTATTTGATCTTTGCTAGGAAATGCAATAAGATCATCTTCTAGGATGGGAAATTTGTTTTCTTTTTTATTTGTTATCAATGGCCACATCTATGGCCCATGCGAAGGGTTCCACCGTACAACAGAAGTAGGTGGATAAGGTCATGGAAGAATACAAGGATATCATATCCTTAGCCACAGGGGTACCTTTGCATGGTTAGGTCAAACATTCGATCAATTTGAATCCTGGAGCACCTCTACCCAATGGGCCAATATACTACCGCTCTATTACGAAGAATGAAGAAATTAGGTGGTAGATCCAGAAGCTACTGCAAAAAGGGGCACATCCAACCAAGTTCCTCACCTTGTGGGAAACCAATTGTACTTGTACAAAATAAGGAAGCGACCTAGAGACTCCGCATTGATTATCGGGAACTAAACAAAATCACTATCAGGAACACATATCCAGTACCACAGATTGATGACCTTCGTGAGTAGCTCAAAGGGGTCAATAATTTTAGCAAGATCGATTTAAAGTCTAGTTATCACCAGGTTCCAATAGAACCCATGGATATAAGGAAGTCTACCTTCAAATCCAAGAAGGGCCTTTTTGAGTGGTTGGTCATGAATTTCGGGTTTACAAATTACCCTAAAAATTTTATGAGGTTGATGGATGAGAGCTTGTGGCCCTTTACCAAATCATTCATGGTTGTATATCTGAACGACATCCTCATCTTCAACAAGAGTTGGGAAGATCACTTGAAACACATTCGACAGGTCCTTAAAACCTCGCGACAACACAAACTATGTGCCAACTTGGAGAAATGCACCTTTGGCATAATACAAGTCCAATATATGGGTTACACTATTGATGAGAAATGCGTTCATGTGGATCTAACTAAGATCCAAGGCATTCAGGATTGGCAAGCCCCGACCACTTTAAAATAGCTTCGCATCTTTTTGGGCCTTGCTAATTTTTATCGGAGGTTCGTGTTGGATTCTCTCATATCACTTAGAATTTGAGTCAAGTTTCCAAGGGTGGAGTGAAAGATTTTTTTTTTTTTTTTTTTAATTTCTAATTTTTAATTTTTAATTTTTTTTTTTAATTTTTTATTATATATTTTTTAATTTTTTATTTATTTTTTATTTTTTATTTTTCTCTCTGGTCTGAGTCCCAATAGATGACGTTTGTTGAGTTGAAGCACCACCTATGTTCTGCACCAGTTCTCACATTGCCTGACCTGCAACAATCATTTGAAATTGAGACATACGTCTCTGACTATGCTATTGTTGCAATTCTCACTTAGCAAGGGCATCTGATGACCTATCATAGTGAGACACTTTCCGACACAATTCGGAAATACCCCACCTATAATAAGAAGATTTATTCCATCATGCAGGCTTATCGACAATGGAAACATTACATTATGGGGAAGGAGATGGTCATCCACACAGATCATCAGCCCTTGTAGTTTATACAGACACAAGGGAAGTTGCAGAATGAAGTGGTCCACATATTTGCAACAATTCCATTTGAATATAAAATACAATAAGGGCAACACCAATCATGTTGTAGATTTCCTTAGTCGGTCACTGGTTGCAACACTGACCACTATTCTCAAGTCTTGTGGCCACAAGACCTTTGGATGGCCACAATTATATACAAATGATCCAGAGTTCATCGCCACATACCAAATGCTAGTGGATGGCAAGTAAGTTCCAAACTTCCACCTCCAAGATGCATTATTATGCTACCTATGCCACCTTTGTGTTCCTTCAAGCGAGCGTTCCAAGTTTATTTGGTAGGCGCACTACAATTGGGTTGTAAGACACTTTGGTGCAGAGAAAATTATGGCCGTACTACAAAAGTATTTTTATTGGCCAAATCTTTGATATATGTTGAAAAATACATTAGATCCTATACCTACTTGTGCCATCGCTAAGCCAACTATTAAGAAGCAAGGCTTGTACACTCCTCTTCCTACTCCTAGCTAGTAATGGGAATCCATCTCCATGGAAATGGACTATATGTTTGGCCATCCTTATACCAAGCATGGAAACAATTGTGTATTTGTGGTCGTTGACAAATTTTCTAAGATGGCCATATTCGCTGCCTACAAGAAGAGTATCACACTAGAGGCCACTGCTAGACTCTTCTTTGAATGAGTGTGGGTACATTTTGGGATCTTGCAGTGATCCGAGTTGACTCAACTCCCAGATTTAACCAAGATCTTTTGCTTCCATGATGTAGTTAGAATTGCATTTTATAAGAGCATAAATGAACATATTTGAATTCTTATAAAATGGAAACATAATGATGATCAACAAATCATAAACAAGAGACATTGATAACGGAGTTCGTCCAGTGTGGACTACGTCTCCGGGCCCAGTGTCAAGATGGTGTTGGTCGCTTCATTCAGTGCTGGAAATGGTGAAGATGTACATGGAATATTTTTTCTGTCATACAAGGACATGTGCCCTCTACATGAGTGGCAAAGTCTCTCCACAAGACGTTCCGCTACAGGAACTATCACTCACAATAGACCTCCTATCAGCATGACATAATCTTACACATGGTGACAATGAGTATCCTGCCATCATGGCATCAAAGGGATCTCAACCAAAACACCCATGGTGATAATGAGTATCCTGCCATCATGGCAACAAAGGGATCTCAATCAAAACATACATAACAATCCATGATGAATACATCTCACATGAAATAGACACAAAGATTTTGCATCATACATCAAGCAGGAATCGAAACAACATAGTACATCTCACAACAAATGATCAAAGAATTACATGAAAAAAACACTTCATATACCTCAAATTTGATGCTGGTTGAAGAATAGAATACTCAACTACTGGATCTGAATACATCATCGAAATCATGGCGTTGAATGGCATAGAATCAACTGTCCATGCTTTGAAATCTAACACCGTCACTCCATTCTGGAAAATGGCCGAAAAATAGAAGGCTCATTTACAAAAACTGACTGCACCATGAAATTTGTGTCATTGAGAGGTGTAAAATCGACTATCCATGTGTTGAATTCTAACGCCAGAAAAATGTGGGTTTGTAGGAATCTTTTAGATTCCCCCATGATCCTCCAAAGATTCCCTCCTCTGGGTTGCCTGGAGATCTGCAACTCAAATAAAAAAACTAATCTTTCCATTGAGATCCTTGCGAAATTTTGATAAGAATGAGTATAAAGTTTCCCACGTTATGGATCTAGGAAATTTCAGCCTCTAAGGAATTTGGAAGATTCCCTCAAGATTCTCGAAGATTCTCCTCTGCTAGAAATCTACAAATCCACTGCTCAAAAGGTAAACCTGACCTTGCCATTTCTTTCCCTATGAAAATATGAGAAAAATGACTGTAAACTTGATTACATTCTAACACTGAAAAAATTTACCTCCCAAGGAATCTTTGGCATCAAAAGAATATTCCTCGTCTAAAAAAACGTGTCAAGGTTCCACCTCTTGGAACTGCATCATGGTTCCACCAGGGTGTGGTTCCGCTGCACAAAACTCCGTTATTGGCCTCCCCATTCCCTTGTCTCTCTCTCTCTCTCTGTTCCGTTCTCTCCCCCTCGACACTGCACTGAATGCTGAGCTTATATGATGGTAGGGTGGTGGACTTTACAAAGGTGTCACCCGTGGCACGATGGTTAGGCGAAGGAATGGAGGCGCAGAGGTCGGGGGATCAAATCCCGCCCCTTGCCAAAATGGGTGCATATAATTATTTTGGCGCGGTTTTTGTTTTGAAATCCAAACGGTTGCGTTAATCAGTGGTTTATGTAATGGTTATACGTTAAGTTTGTGCGCGGTTTATTTTGTAACGTGAATTGGTGTGGGTGCCCGAGCGGTGGGACGACTATTCTAGTCGGGCGGTTTCAAACCCCACTGCCCACGAAGTACAAGTGTCATATGGAGGTGTGGCTGGTCCACTGTTGGCGGCCCGCTCACCAAACAACATGTTGCGGTTGTGATTGGTTTGGGCGTATGGTGGTTGGGGCCGGCAGGGGTCATGGCCCGTCAGTCTATATTTAATTAAATTTTGTTTTTAACATATGGTTTTGGGGGGTTGGTGGGGGTCATGGCCCGTTGGTCTATATTTAATTAAATTTATTTTTAACATATGGTTTGGGGGCGGTGGCGGGGGTCATGGCCTGCCACCTCATTATATATATATTTTTAATTTTTTCGTTTTATTAAAAAAAAATTGATCATTTTTAATTTTAACTAAAATAAGGGTCATTGGGAAAATTAACCATCCAACAAATTCACCTGCTTTCGGGAGCTAGGTTTCATGTGTAGAATTTCCCACTGTATATCACCAGATTATGCAATATACTAAAGCAAAATACTTGATCTACTTCTACAAACAAACTTGCAGAAGCTTAATCGATTTTGAGCAAGATCAAAAAGAACACATATAACAAAGAATGAGAAAGCAATCACACATGAACACAAAATAATACTCTGGGGAAAGCCTCAGCTAAAAACTTGATCTCTGTATTATCATACAAGTGGAAATATGTCCAGATTACACAAAGCATTAGCTCACAAGCTATCCTTCTCTCAGTACAATCCAACTATACTGCTCACAGACTAAATAGACACAACATATGCCTTCCTCCAATCCTCCAAGCCTCCTATTTCCTTGCGCAGTTTATCTTGGGGTCCAATGCTGCCCCCTATGTGAATTGGCCTCATCACACACCCATCAAAATCAAAAGTAACTGTGCAATCTCCAAGGAATGAATTCATTCTGCATGTAAGAGATATCCTCAATGGAATATTCCTGCAACTGATAGTACATTGTCCCATCATCTGATCTTAACTGGGTCTCTGACTGAATTGACATGCATGAGTTATTTATGAGATAATATTCAGTTACTTGAAGTGTAGCAGTTACATGCATGCATGCATTAACTAACTGAACTCACAATTAGTTCAACAAACTATTTGAACTAATCTAAACTAATCTAACTAGACTTAACTCAGTTAACTAATTACAACTCAAAGTACAACTCATTCTGATCTCCTTTAATCAAGGGATAATTTCCTCAATCAATGGAGAAAATGTTGCATGTCTTCACATAGACTTCATGTTTGATTTCCTACAACTAATTAACTCAAGATGAATTAATTAATTATTTTACAAACAACTGCTAAGATCAAATTCGAATTTTAATTCTCAATTTTAGTTTAGGGACTAACTAAAATTGGAATGTATCCCGAAATGCTATTTATAGCATTTCTTGTTGCTATTTTCAACACTCCCTCTCAACAAGAAAGGGATTATCAGTCACCCCAATCGTGTCTCTGTGGAACTCGAACTTGCATTTTGACAATGCTTTAGTCAAAATATCTATATCTTGTTCCTCGATCGAAACATACAAGAACAACATGATCCTCTTCACCACACAGTCTCGAAGATGATGGTACCGGATATCAATGTGCTTGGACTTGTCATGAAATACTGGATTCTATGAGAGTTTGATACAACTCTTATTATCGTAGTAGATCACAGTTGGATCCATCCTATAAATAAACAATCCCACTAGAATCTTCCACATCCAAATTGCCTCACATGCTGCCTGACTGGTAGCCATGTATTTAGGCTCTGTTGAGCTAAGTGCAACTGACCTCTATTTCCTGCTGTACCAGGAAACTGCAGCTGAACTAAGGTTGAATATTTCTCTAGAAGTGCTCTTCCGGTCTGATGGATTTCCTGCTCAATCTGCATCTGTGAAGCCATGAAGCTTCACTCCCTCTGTTCGTCTGTACCACAATCCATACTGAGATGTGCCTCTGAGGTATCTTAGCACATGCTTCACTGCCTTCCAAAACAGCTTGGTAGGCTAAACCATAGCTTGACTCAGCTGGTTCACCGCAAAGCATAAGTCTCGTCGTATGTTCACTAGATACATCAGTGAACCCACAAGCTGCTGATAAACAGTAACAACTACTACCTCACCTGAAGTAGCATCCTCCTTCCTCCAGTTACCAGCTAGAGGAGTCTGCATGGGCTTGCACTTCTCCATGTGGGATCACCCGAGTATCTCATTGACATAATTGCCTTGAGACACAAATACTTCCCCATCTTTCTGCCACACTTCCATGCCTAGAAAGTAGTGCACAAGACCCATGTCTTTCATCTCGAACTCTCTTGCAAGGTCCTCCTTGCAAGACTTGATCAACTATTCATCACCTGTCAAAATCAGATCATCCACATAAAGAACAATGATCAATGGCCTACCTTCTACCATGATGCGGTAAAGGTTCGCATCTGCTTCACTCTTGGTAAAGCCCAACCTAGTGAAATAGCTTTCGATCCTGGTGTACCAAGCATGAGGTGCTTTCTTCAGCCTATACAAATCCCTCTTGAGTCGACACACATGTGACTCATGATCGAAGGTCTCAAAACCTTCTGCTGCTCAATGTACACCTCTTCCTCAATCTTCCCATTGAGTAACACTGTCTTCACATCCATCTGATGGATCTTCCAACCCATCTGAGCTGAGAGTGCCAACATTGATATGATAGATGAGTCTTGCTACAAGAACAAAGGTCTCATCATAGTTGATCCCCTCGACCTGTGAGAAACCACGAGAAATAAACCTTACCTTATGTTTCTCAACACTGCCATCAACTGCATGCTTTACCTTGTAAAGACATCTGGAACTCACCACTGACTTGTCCTGAGGTCTTGGGACAACATCCCAAACACAGTTCCAAATGATGGAGTCGTACTCCTCCAGCATTGTATCAACCCAGACTGGTTGATGTACTGCCTCCTTGAATGAAGAAGGTTCAGACTCTACACACTCCCCAACCAGGGCCATGTAACCAGTGTACCGCTCGGGTGACCTCTTCTGTCTGCGCTAATAAGATGGTTGTCCCACATTCTCTCACACATCCATCATCAACTTGTCAGCTTCCCTTGAGCGTTTCTACCCATCTCTGGAAGACTCAGCATGAGTGGATGTCTCCACTCCTAGATCCTCTGCATGCGGCTGCTCCACATCAATCTAAGGCTCCTCCTCCTTAGGAATTGAAAGTTCCTCCTCTGCATGCAACTTGAGCTCCCTCTCAAGTGATACTCGCATGGATTTCTGCTCATCGAACTTCAGATCTCTGCGTACCACTGTCCTCTGACTAGTAGGCAGGAACACCCGATAGTTGTGGGGTGTATCAGTGTACCCCAAAAGTATCCCCAACTCAGCTGTTGGATCTAGCTTCTTCCGGGCATCTTTGGTCACATGGAAATAAACCGATGATCCAAAGATCCTGAAGTGACTCACATCTGGTCACTTCCCGAAAAAGGCCTCCATAGGTGTCTTCATTCCCAGTATATGGTGCGGGCTTCTGTTATGCAAGTATACTGCTGTATTGCATGCCTCAGCCCAAAAATGAAGTGGTAGGCTTTGGTCATGCAACATCGCTCGAGTTGCTCCCACAATCGATCTGTTCTTCCTTTCGGCCACCCCATTCTGCTGTGGGTTATGGGGTGCCGTCAATTCCCGTTTAATTCCTTCTGCAGCGTAGAAGTCCTTAAACTGTTGGGAGACATACTCTCCACCATTGTCGCTACGCAAGGATTTTATTTTCTTTCCAGATTCTTTCTCTACCAAGGCTTTAAACTCACAAAACCTAAAGAAGGTTTGATCCTTCTTTTGCATAAAGTAGATCCAACATCTACGAGAAAAATCATCAATAAAAATAACATAGTACCATTGTTTAGTGGTGGAGGCTATAGAGAATGGTCCACAAACATTTGTGTGAACTCGCTCCAGGATTGCTCCAGCTCTACTATCTCGATCTTGAAAGGAAAATTTCGTATACTTACCCAAGGTACAATCTTTGCATGTATCCGTCTGCTCCATTTTTCCCTTGGGAAGTCTGGTAGAAATCTGCTGCATGATCTTCAAGGCCCCATGGTGCAAGTGGCCCAATCTTCTATGCCATAACTTGCCTACATCTTGGCTTTGCACAACCTCTACTTTGGAAGTCAATGCAGCACAGTCTTCTACCTCTAGCTTGTAGAGATTCTTTACTCGAATCCCAATCCTCTTGGTCTGTCCAGTACCGATATGCCTTAGGAATACCTTTCCTTTACTAAAGATTACATCATAGCCTTTGTCTTTTAGCATAGCGATAGACACAAGATTCTTCTTCAGACCCGGTACATACTTTACATTAGTCAGGGTGAGAGGAGCTCCATGCTCCCTATGAAACACAACCGTACCTTCACCTGAAACACGGTACTTTCCATCATCACCCATCTCGATCCGCATCTGGAGATCCTTCTCCTCCAAGGTACTAAAAAGATTCTTGTCGCCGGACATGTGGAAAGAGGCTCCACTGTCCAGGTACCAAACACATCCCACCATGGATGAAACCATGCATGCGATGAGAGAGAAATCCAATTCGAACTGTGAGGCCAGTGCCTCACCATTTGATCCCTTCGAGGATCCCTTCTTGGATTTCTTCTGTGGACAATTTGTAGCATAATGGCCCACCTCATGACAATGAAAGCATCACACTTTCGATTTGTCAAACTTCTTCCCACCATGGGAAGAACTAGATTTGGGATGGGACGCCTTCCCTTTCCCTTTCCTAGCCTTACTCACTAAGGCTAGATTTTCTTCATCATCTTGCTTTGATGAAGATCCATCTCTGGTGCTTCTTCTTATCTCCTCCTGCATCAGATCCGACCAAAGTCATTCCCAATCTGGTAGTTTCTCTCTTCCATTAACCGAGTCTTGGTAGCTATGCCAGCTCTTAGGAAGACCGAGGAGAGCAAGACTCACCATGTCATCATCGGCTGTCATGATCCCTACACTTCCAAGCTCATCCCTATAGGTGGTGAGCTTGTTCAGATATGTAGAGATTGTGTCGCCCTTTTCACACTTGATTTTCTGAAGCTTGTCTTTCAGCGCCAGCTTCCTCTGATCGTTGCTATTATGATATAGATCTTTCAATGTTTTCCACATTGAAAATGGTGTCTCCTTCCCATGGAGGCTCGAGACAATGTGGTCTCGAACTCCCTCCAGGAGGATTCTCCTCGCTCTAGCCACACATTTCTTCCATTCCGCCAATTCTGTAGCATTAGCTGCTGCCAGCTTGGGGACTTCTTGATCAATGAAGTCCTTTAGACCGTTGTCCTCTAATACTGCTTCCATGCGATCCTTCCAGGCTATATAATTCGAGTTGCCATCAAGGGCATACTCGAGTCTTAAACCATTGAATGCCATTGGGGAAATTTGAGATGTGATAAGAATTTGAATTCTATAATCAGGAACTTGAAACTTCGAACTTCTCCCTTCTTTGTATACTGTTCTTCGCTTTGATCACCTTTTCTTTGATACCATGTAGAATTTCCCACTGTAGATCACTAGATTATGCAATATACTAAAGAAAAATACTTGATCTACTTCTACAAACAAATTTGTGGAAGCTTAATCGATTTTGAGCATGATCAAATAGAACACATATAACAGAGAATGAGAAAGCAATCACACATGAACACAAAAGAATACTCTGGGGAAAGCCTCAGCTAAAAAACCCCAATCTCTGTATTATCATACAGGTGGAAATATGTCCGGATTACACAAAGCATTAGCTCACAAGCTATCCTGCTCTCAGTACAATCCAACAATACTGCTCACAAGCTGAATAGACACAACATGTGCCTTCCTCCAATCCTCCAGGCCTCCTATTTCCTTGCGCATTTTCTCTTGGGGTCCAATGCTTCCACCTGTGTGAATTGGCCTCATCACACACTCATCAAACTCAAAAGTAACTGCACAATCTCCAAGGAATGAATTCCTTTTTCATGCAAGAGATATCCTTAATGGAATATTCCCGCAACTCATAGTACACTGTCCCATCATCTGATCTCAACTGGGTCTCTGACTGAACTGACATGCATGAGTTATTTATGAGAGAATATTCAGCTATTTGAAGTGCAGTAGTTACATGCATGCATGCATTAACTAACTGAACTCACAATTAGTTCAACAAACTGTTTGAACTAATCTAACTGGACTTAACTCAGTTAACTAAGCTAACTAATTACAACTCAAAGTACAACTCATCCTGATCTCCTTTAATCAAGGGATAACTTCCTCAATCAATGGAGAAGCTGTTGCATGTCTTCACATAGACTTCATGTTTGATTTCCTACAATTAATTAACTCAATATTAATTAATTAATTATTTTACAAACAACTGCTAAGATCAAATTCGAATTTTAATTCTCAATTTTAGTTTAGGGACTAATTAAATTGGAATGTATCCCGAAATGCTATTTATAGCAGTGCTATTTTTATCACTTCTATTTTTAGCATTTCTTGTTGCTATTTTCAACATCATGCCCCAGTGTTGGTCAAATTGTAGGACACTTGAACCTGGCCCACTGCCCAACTTTGACCGCAACTTTGACTGGCTCTATCTCCTCCATACGAGCTCGGATTTGAGTGCCGTTCACACCGTTGGAATCAGGGAAACAAGCACTTCGATATGGTGTTGTTTTGGGAGAAATCTGACCACTTTTAATTTTGACCATTTCTGAGCCCCCTTGGGTTTCTGCATGTGTCTAGAGCCACCTGGGTTATGCAGACCATTATATCATATCGAGATAGTACGTTCCTAAGCATGTTTAGTCAAGTTTTTAGTCATTGTTGGACACCAATCTCACCAAGTCGTCTGCATTCCACCCCCAGACTAATGGCCGTACATAGGTTGTTAGCAGGATGATTGTGCACATACTACGCATGTACAACTCTTAGCATCTATGGACATGGGATGAGAGTCTTCCCTATTTGCAATAAAATTATAATATATCTCTCCATAGCTCAAATGGCCACAAACCCTTTGAAGTGGTTCTGGGATTTCAACCATTATGTCCTCTTGATGTTGCACTGCCTTTTGCAACTACACAGGAAGAATCTGGTCATGTTTAGTCCAAAGTTGATAAAGCCACTAGGTTTATTGAGCGCATTCAACACTTCCACCAATGGGTTCATGACATCCTGGATAAATCCAATGCCAAATACAAATAATGTCATGATCAACATTGGGTGCCCCATAAGTTTCAGTTGGGTGACGAAGTTTGATTACATCTGCAGAAAGACTGACTCATTGGAGCCCATATTAAGCTTTCACCAATCTGATACAAGCCTTACACCATAACCAAGGCTATAGGAGATGATAATTTCGAGCTCAATATCCCTATAGTCCTTGGTTTGCACCCCGTATTCAATGTGGACCTTCTTCGGCCATACTTTCCACCATTGCTGGACACTTCAGACATTGCTGAGCCCTTGACACTAATAGATCTCAACCTGGAATGCATTGAACATGCCAAAACTAATCGGATCATGGACACACAGATCAAGAACACTCACAAACATAGGATCCAACTGCATTGAGTTTTCAAAGTTGCCCAACTCTTGCACCAGGGAAAGTGGCTCACCAGGGACAAATTTCAGCATGAATTTCCCCATCTCATGGATGCACTCAATACAATGGGGACCATTGCTTCCTAAGGAGGGAGGATTGGTCTAGGTGGATATTGGTGCCCACCCACCTATTCCACTTGGACCCCCAACACTATTTCTTTCAGTTTCCTTAATTGTAGCATTGTTTACTACTTTTGGCAGTTTTTCGGGTCATGAACTTCCAAAGTTGTTTTGAGGCCCTAAACAACTTTTATTTGGAAAACAATAAAACCTATTACTTGAAGCAAGGGTTTTTAGTCAAAAATTTTAGTCCTTGGATATATATTTCTAATGAGGTATCATACGCATCAAACGAAGATCATATGCCAAAGTTACGACCCTAGGAATTCGGTGTACCAACTAACCCCATCGGGACCCACAAACTTTTGGGGATTCATCTCCTAGGGTTAGTTTTTTGGATGTTTAGACTTTTCCCTTGTTTATCAATAATAAAAAGCCATGCAAGCCTCATTGTAACACATTTCAGAGGCATGTAGCCACCACATCCCTTCTAAGAGATAAGCTAACATTAACTGAGCTAGTTTATTTCCATTTTGCATGTAAACAATTTCCAGTGTTTTGTTATTAATGAATTGAAGTTCAATTTTCACTATAGCTTTGTGTTTCTGTTTAAATCTGTATTTAATTTTGTTCCTGCATAAATCTAGATCGCTTCATGAATTTTAAAGAAAATATATCTTGATAGAGTGTAAACAAAAGTACATACATATAATACATATCCATATAAAACTATGTCTATCCCACAAAAAAATTACTGGAAGGATTCACTTCTAATTTGAGGAATCCAGCAATCAAACACTTCTATATCATATTCCACAACCTTGGTGTTAGTGATGAGTCTTTATCCATCCAGCGTCAATATGGAAAAATATTATTACCTTTCCCAAGGACTAATATGCATGTTCAACAATGTATGGACAAAGCTGATAGATCTTCAAGCCTAGATAACTGATACACGGGGAAGGCTTACTACAGGAAGCCATGGCGATTCACCCATGGTAACAAATTTTTTATCCTAGACTTCATCTCTAAGCATGACAGAGTCTGTGCCATTCTTAAGAGACCCTGATTATGGGGAAGGTTGGCCTTTTATGAGACCTTGGAAACTGAGTTCAATCCATATACTGGATCATTATTTTTATTCCCTATCTAGGTACAATCATCTGCATATCTCTTTACTATTGGAATGCCAATTCCTTAAAATCCATTTGAAACACTAAATGTAGGTTTGTGGCTTTGAAACTAGAATACGAGCTTCTACTTCAGACCTAATTTGTATTGAACCTGATTCAATCAAGGGTCTTCCAAAAAAAATGATGTAAGGGTTGTAAGGGCTATAAGGGCTTCCCATGTGTTGTATGTAAAGGCTTCAAGAGGATGTTCCATCCTCCATTTCAAACAACTAACTACCTGCAAGGTAGGTATTCTTCATCATGGGGTCTTCTTAGATGACATGTCCTCAAAATATGGATAAGACTGTTTAAAGATCAACCTAAATTTGCACCAATTTTCAAACTAAATTTCACTAGCTAGATGTTAGGGTAAAATTTTGCACCCTTTTTCAATGTGATTTTCACCAACAATTTGTGACTCTTCTATGATGAAGAAATTCATAGATTAAAATATTCACAAAAATTTTAGGGTATCAAACTACTCACGGGAATTAGTATACAAATAGTCACATAAATTCTAGGTTATCATTGACATTATCATTTTTCTCTCAGTTTTTCACTGTCTCCTCTGACGTGGAACTTGAACGGGCAGGTGCAATGAAACCTATTCATCTCACAATTGCAGGGGATTGAACGCAGAGAAATGACCTCTTCATCTCACGATTCCAGGGGATAAAATGTGGAGAAATGACCTTAGGTTAGGTGGGTTTGTCTTATGAATGCAGGGGATCGAACACGGAGCAAGGACCTTAGACTAGGTGGGTTCATCTCATGACTGCAGGGGATCGAACACGGAGCAAGGACCTTAGACTAGGTGGGTTCATCTCATGACTGCAGGGGATCAAACACACAACAAGGACCTTAGGCTAGGTGGGTTTTGCGGCTAAAACAATATCACTGTTTGAGTCTCATCGGTGTTGAGTTCAAAACTTGATGGAAGATGAATTGTGTAACCTTGGAATACAAAATCGAAGACCTCTTTTAATATACATACATACATACATATATATATATATTTCAAAATTATGCCAAACAATATATACATATATTAATAAAAGGTAGACTGTTTATAGCTTTAAATGGGGTGCATTAGAACTTATCCCTAATCCATAACAACAATGGATGGGATGCTATTGACGTGAACTCCATGAAAGATGCACTTATCTCTTGAGGTTGTAAGATATTATATAAATAGTGAAATCTAAACGTTTGTCTCACACTCCATTTACTGGGAGGTTGAGTATGATCATTTGAACCTAAAGTTCATTGATATTTATTATGAAAGTTTTATCATGTATATAAAACAACTTCCTTATGATGCTCTTAGCCTTCTATAATGAACTCTATGAATTATTCTTCTTCACAATCTTATGAGGTACATCATCAATTGTAATAAGTTCAAAAATAACCATGAAACTTTCATTTGAACAAGGGGCTTACACATAAGATTCACTACGTATCTGTTAGGTAAACTTGACTCGGGATTGAGTCAAAGTTGACCAGGTTAAATAGTGATGGTTTTGGGGCACATGGTATTGTGCACCCATAGTATTCTTCCCGTGGTATTATATGTAATGGAGCTTATAAAAGGCTGGAAGGACTTCATTGTAATGCAAGACTTGGAGGTGAGCGGTGAAGGCTCACTTGGTCAGATTGGCCAGGGTTTTGGCCAATGCTAATGAGATCTTATTAGGTTGGGTTTTTCCCTAGATTTGGGGTTTTCCCGGATAAACATTTGTGTTTATGTGTTTATGGTTGTTGTTGGTTATTTTTATATTTATTCCTCTCAGTAATTATTTATGTTATGCAGTAAATTTCTTAACAACTGGTATCAGAGCCAGATATTGGCTTTAAAGGGATTCTTTGATGCCAGGGGTTTATAGTGCCTGATGAGATCAATGCAGCCTTTTTACAGATCTGGGTTTGGAAAATAATGGTGGAACAAATCGTACGCGGAAGAACCTCAAGGAAGAATGTGCAGAAGATAGTGCTGTAACTGCCAGGGATCGCAGTGCATTTGCGATATTTACCGGTTTGGAACAAGCTGACGAATTGTTCGTGATTCATGCGGCTATTTAAAGAAGGTCAGTAGAGGAAAATTGTTCATGCGGCTTCGAAAATTGTTTGTTTTATGCTACGTGAGGCCATTGGTGCTAGAATCTACGAGGTTCTTGTTGGGCTCGCAGTTGGAGCGATTTGATAGAAGTTTTTTAGCAAATCAAATTGAGAGAGGATGGATCAGAATCGCAGCAACAATAAACAAAAAAAAATTAGTGAAGTCAAAATTATTGCATGTAAATGGGAATACTACTGTAAGACCTAGTAAGACATGTGTACCCCTCGGTGATCACCGGTAAAGTTTTGTTAGACCTAGGTGATAGGGGGGATGTCGGGTTAACAATACCCCGAGTAAAAACTCTGAGGGGGGTAAGAGCTAGAGTGGGCGGGATTGTCTCACTTAGCAGGTTTGGCTGGAGTTAGTCAAGGAACCCCAAGTCAAGTTTAAGGGGGGAATTGTTAGGTAAACTTGACTCGGGATAGAGTCAAAGTTGACCAGTTTAAAAAGTGATGGTTTTGGGGCACATGGTATTGTGCACCCATAGTATTCTGCCCGTGGTATTATATGTAATGGAGCTTATAAAAGGTTGGAAGGACTTCATTGTAATGCAAGACCTGGAGGTGAGAAGTGAAGGCTCACTTGGTCAGATTGGCCAGGGTTTTGGCCAATGCTAATGGGATCTTATTAGGTTGGGTTTTTCCTGGATAAACATTTGTGTTTATGTGTTTATGGTTGTTGCTAGTTGTTTTTATATTTATTCCTCTCAGTAATTATTTATGTTATGCAGTAAATTTCTTAACAGTATCATGTTTTGATACCTTATGTGATTGAAAAATTTGTAGGACAGAAGATGAATATCGTGACAGTGTAGCCATTATGGTTGCAATTATGGCAATGCATTGTGTGTTGCATATTGTGTAGAGGAATCTAAATTGGTAATGGCAACAACATCACCACATTTTGTTGCATGAATTTAGAATGTGGCGTGCACATATAATTCATAACAATAAAATGGAGAGGTCGAATTCTCCCTTTCAAGTGCTTATGCCTCACCTTTTAATAAATCTCATAATTAAAAATACATCAACAATGGTTAAAACAAAAATGAAGATAACATAATGTAGTTATATATATATATATATATATATATATATATATATATATATATATATATATTGCCCTTGGAAAAATTGTGATTTTATTCTTGAAACAAAATTACATGTAGATGCTAAATAGCATATGCATATGAGTTGTTCCTGTTTTCATAGGATACAAAATAAATTAAAAAATTACAGCTAGCATATTCTTTTCTACCTTTCTTCTTTTCCACTTTTCGCCAACCTTCAGTGTTGGGAGTGGATGTTACAATGGTCAACTGCTTTTCATTTGTATTTTTGGGGTATTATTTGTTTGAGTCAGAGCCTTCCGATCCATGAGCTCGTTTGCTGCCACTTAATTCCATTGGGACCTCTTGTTGCTACGGGGGGTTGCAGGGATTGGTAGGGTGTTTCTCTTCCTTTTGTGTGTTGTTATGGCCTTTTTGTGCATTCAATTCTGCTTTGTTTTTTGTTGGTTATGCTATTTTTGCTTCTTCTT